>OY728151.1:56026809-58520226 GCA_963277665.1 Viscum album | reverse complement strand
CCAAGTGTTATTACATCAGAAATTATGTAGGGAATAGTGTATTTATCTTAAAATTTATGTATACGGTAAATTATCATATTGTATTATTCAGAAAAAATTCTAGTATTTTAGGAAAATCCAAAAAATTCATCATAACTATTTTTCAATATGTAGAATCCAAAAATGAACTCCATTTTTTAAAAATGATTTTCTAAATATTAGAAATTTAATTTTTAATTAAAATCGTCATTTAATCGAAAAATACCAACACTTAAAATATTTACCTTCATTTTTAAGGTGCCTTAAATTTATTTATACTTTCATGGATAATGTTTCAATTTATAAGATTCATAATACTATTCATAAATGTATGTTACTATTCATAAGGGTAAGTTACTATCCACCAAAAATTAAGTTGATTCTATCAGACTCCAAATATCACCGTGATCGCTACCATGTATGTCCGTTTTTTGAAATTCTAAACACAGATGTAGAAACAAAAATATTATCATATTTTATTCATATCCAATGAATCAAATGGTATTTTAGATCATCAAAAATTTATCATTTTTATTCCATTAACATTACATTGATAATTTTATTTTTTTGATCAACGACCTCTATAATTATCTATAATTATTTACTATTTTCTTCCATTCTTGTGTATTCATTTACCACCTATGTTCTCCTACTTGGAAACCTTGGTACGTGACCCTTATACTCCCCTTTATCTCTTATTAAGAAGATATTTTATTATCCTTTTTAAGATGTGGGTTTTTAAAAAAAGTAATTTTCAAATATCAAACCCTTGAATATAGAGATAATGTTTAAATTACAATGACACAATTTATTTAAGGTGGGGAGAATTTAATACCCTAAAATTTTAAAAATGAATATCACATTTGATAATGTGTATGAAATGCAACACCAAGCGCAGAAGGGAATATAATATCCTTATACTTTGAAATATATTTAATATTTTAAACAAATTTAATATATAATATAGTTTTAAATGCACACAACACTGATTTATCTTGTGTTACATGCAACAAATACTTTCTTCGACGGCTCGCATTACACCAAAGACCCAGTTTTACGACATACTATTAATAGTATTATTTAAAATAAAAATTATCTAATAGACATTAAATTAAAGATCATTAAAAGGATTAACTAAATTATGAATAATATTTAAAAAAAAAATAAAATTAATTCATTTTTATAAATTAATTATAATTTAAAACAAAAACCAATTGAATATAATAAAAATATTTTTTACCAAAAATGATTTTTATGATTTGAAATGATTTTTATCTAAATAAATTAAATTAATTAATATTAATGGATGATATTAATGAAATTTATATATTATATATTCAATAAAAAAAATTACATTCATCCAATATATTTCAGAGGAATAAGATAAGAAAAATCTAATTTTACACAAAAAAAGATTTATTTTTCTAAAGGCAGTTTTGTCTCCTTTTAATAGAGCACTTGTTTTAAATAAATATATTTAATGATTTGATAAATTTAATATTAAAATATAAAATTAATGTTTTAAATTTTAATGTTTAAATTATCTTTGGGTGAAATTTTGGCATTTTTCTGAGAAGTTTCATTTGTTGATGAATAGTGAAAAAATGCTGAATTTTAATTGTATACAAATTTTTCATCTAAATTATTTATATAGTAAAATTATAATTTAAATTTGTTTTAAAGTAAAATTATATAAATTATACATCTATTAATTCATTTTTTTTTATTTTATTCATTTTTAAATTGAAATTATATTCAAAACCTTATTAAACTTATAAAACAAATTCACTTTAAGACCCCGCTTTCTCATCCAATCTGCTAGATTAATTTTAAATTAAATTATTCCAATTGTATCAATGTAATTGATAAAAATAGATTTCATATTTGGAATAATAATAATTTATAATATCAAATAATTTAAATTTAATTTTTGACCATAATGATTAGTGAAAATAGTTAAAATTAATCAACATAATTAAGGTAAAATTAAGATTACCAAGAGACTAAAATTTAAACTTCTGTGTAGAATGACCTATACAATTTTACAGCACCCATTGGATGGAAATATTTAGATCATATATCATATTTTATAAAAAATGGTTCATTATTTGAGTCACATGAGGTATGGTATACATCCCAATAGTGTTTACCTTTTGGTATTTATAGGAATGTCACTCATCCTCCACTATAAAAAGGTACCCAATCCCTTCACTTATTCATACCTCTAAATCCATTTGGTTCATCCAAACCATAAAAAACATAATCCTAAAAATTCCTTAAATAATCATATAATCTTTATTTTTGGAATAAATCAAACCTTCAGAGGTTTTAGTTCAAACCTGAACAGGATATGCGGAGAAAAGTTAATGTCCTTCTAAAATCATTTTCATTTTATTTCCTTCAACACCTCATTAAATTATTTTTATGTAAATATTATATAATAACCTCAATTTATTAAATATATTTATATTTTTTAAGTTAATGTTACTACCTACAACTTCACCCACTTCCATCAAATGGGATACGCAATCCTAATTCGTGTGTATAGCGGACTACCGCCTCGTGAACTAGTGTTGTTAATTTTTACATTACTACCTTCCAAGGATGGTAATAATTATATACTTATTATTTATATATTATATTAATAATTTTTATGATTTTATTAATCTTATTTACTTATTATATCACACATACCTTCTTACTTTTCATTTTTTTGGAATACGATAACATCGTTTGTGTGTACGATAAACTACCACCTTGAAATGTGACGTGATTCGTTCATACTTTACAAGGAATGTATTAAGGATGTTTTTAATAAACATATGTGATATATATGACATAAATATTATACTATAATAAAAACATACATATATATTATTTACATTTCATTCTTTAATACAACAAAAAAAGGAAACAATGTCCATGCATACGTATGGCCTACCTTCTACATGAATGGTGCATTTCATTTCCTATGACTAAATTTTATGGATTAATAAAAATTCATATTTTCTGAATATATAAAAAATTAAATAATTTTTTCATTTTGGAGATGATGAAATCATGATCTAAGTAATAGGAAAAAAATAACAAGTCAAAACATACTTGAATAAGAAGGCAATTAACACCCAAGACAATGAAAATAAAGAAATTTTATTAACAAATAGATAATAAGATGTTATAAAAGAATAATATATGATATAATAAATATAAATATTTTTATATTATAATATAAATAAAAATTTAAAACCACTATATTGAAGTTTAAAGAATATACGACCGAAAGGAAACTATTACGTAAGGGATTTCATCCTAATTTCATTTCATTTAGGCATATTGTAAAGTTATACACCTAATTAATTTTATATAGTGTATGTAATTCCAGTTTATATGTAATATAATTAACATTTATTTATTCATGGTATTATAAGATTCAATTTTAATAATTTAATCTAAGGGTAATTGAATTAAAGGTTCCCAAGTGGTAAATAATTTCATAACTCAATTCATTTTCATTGGGTTATATTACTTCCTCATTGTCATTGATATTCTCTTCTTATGTGTACAATGACTTTTGATAATATATTGTTTTATTTACACTTGTTTTATGAAAATTTATTGTTGATACACATAATTGATTTGTTGATTAATGCTCACTTTAACATTATGATCATTTTAATGGTTTATTTTACAATCTCATTTTAATAAATATTTTTTATTATTGAATTTACATTTAAGGAATTTATATTATGAATATTTAACAAACCTATTAATTTTATTTTAATCTGGTTATTAATTTTATTTTTCAAGTGATAGTACCATTTTCACAATCATTATTTCTTAAAATTACTGATAAAATGTTTTAATAAAATCCAACTTCATTTATATCCTCGATAAGAAATAACTTTTCATACAAAAACATGTTTAAAAAAAATAAAAAATGTTTTCATTAACCATTTAAAAATGATTTATTAAAATAATTTTTTACCCATTTTTTTCATTTTATAAAAAAATCAATATAATTTTTTTGTTTCTTTCTGAACAAGTAACTTTTCTTACCATTTACCATACAAAAGGAATGTTCTTTACGACATGTATGGAATTACCCACCATCATAAACATCATTTATTTGAAGATGAATTTCAAATTTTATGAGGTTATTTTAAAATAAAATGTATTTAAAAGTGATTTATAAAGAAAATGATTTTTAAAAAATCAAAATGAAAAGGATATTATCCTTAAGAGCATTTTTAAAGATCTTTTTATGGTATTTTTATTTCATCAATAAAAAAACCCTTATTATTACTCCAATAGTTATATGTAATATTGACACCAACCTTATCATTTCTATGAATATATTATGAATATTTTTTACCAAGGATGGTATAGAAATTCACTTCATTGAATCATTTTTGTCATCATTAACATCTCCTTAAATTATTCACCTTCTGATGATTATTGAACATTAAATTTTCCCTAAATATGCGTATCATTTATCATAGATATAATTATTTCCTAAAATATATACCATTTTTATATATGATTTGTAAATTATATTCATTTGATTAACTAGTGAAATATTTATAATTTTATATCTTTTAATCAATACGGATATTTGATCAGACTCATTATTCATAATGTTAATCGATTATTTGATATATGAGAAATGCTTTGTACATGTATAATTTGGCTGGTGACTAGTTAATTATATCCCCTCAAGGCATTAGTAGTATCATGGGATGAGTTAGTTGGCTTGAGTTAGTGCATTTTCACCTAATATGTTTTTAATTATCTTGTGAAAGGTATTGGTGGTAAAGGTATCATGCACCAAGAAAACATGGCATAAAATAATTATGCATTTCCTCTATTCAGATTAAGTTATTATTATCTATGATATTTTCACTATGAAAAAATCTATTGATGAATTTCATTATATGATTATTTATTAAGTGTATTTTTTCATTTATTTACCTTACCATACTGATTATGACTTATCCAATTTTTTGAATGGAATGTGTTTCAAGTTATTTAACATGTAATATTGTTTATGCACTTCCTTCTTAGTTTATTCAGTATATGGAATGTGTGTTCCGTTATTACCTTAACACATTTATTATGCTCATATATTCATTATTGATTCTATTGTATTTTACCCTTACTGAGCATTCGAGCGCAAACTTATTTTTTTCCTTACCCCGGGATTCCATGAGGTGTATTTTGACTAATACTTGTGGATAATCTGAAAGGAATAATGTTATTCATGAAAAAGGAAAGAAAAAATATATATGTTATAATTTTTTATTCCAAATTTAATGTAAGACTCGTGTATTTTTCTAGATTATTAAGACTAATAAAATTGGTTAGTCCTTTGGGATGTGTTTACTTGTATCTTATTTTAATGTAATGGTAATAGATATTAACTATGGACTACTAGGGTCTGGGTCACTATACTCTATCACTCTGTATTCATATTTGGAAACTATTTTCCCTTCCTTTTCCATATTTTCACTTCCAATAAATTTTATCCTAGTTGGGAACCTAGTTATGTAATGACCTTTATAATTTCTTTTCCCACCATTCAAGATGAAGTTTTATTGACCATTTTTACAACATGGGTTTTCCACCAAATAATTTTCAAATGTCAAACCCTTTATTATCGAGATAAATTTCAAATTTTAAGGAAGAAATTCATTTAAGGGGGGTAGAATATAATAAACTGATATTTTATAAAATAAATTTTTAAATAAATTTTATTTCTTTTATAGCTTGTCTTACACACAACACTGAGTTTTAACAAAACACAAAACACTATTAAAATATTATTATTTTATATGATAGTTATATCCTAGACATTGGAATTAATCGTATGTATAATATTAAATAAATTATGAAAATATATATTTTACACATTTATATATATTGTATTCTTTTATGACCAATTAATTTGAAAAGAAAATAAGAACCCATTTAAAATAAAGGGAATATTTTTCTTTGCTCAAACACATTTTGACTCAACAAATTAAAAAAATGATTTTTGATGAATGATTTTTTAAAATTTATATATTATATATTGAATATATTTTTCACAATAATATTATGTGTTTTCTAGATCAGAGAGAAGAATAAATATAATTTTATGCTTAAAACTATATTTTTCTAAAAATAATTTTTATCACATTTTACACACTTATTTTAAAATTAATTATTTATAATTTTATCAATTTTATTTGAAAAAAAATTAAATTAATTTTTGAAATGAAATTATCAAAATTATCTTACGGTTAATTTTTGGTAACTTTCTAAAAGGATGAATTTTTCAGTGAATATTGAAAAATACTGGTTTTTATTAAAAAATGTCCTTTCTTTTAAGAAATTTAAAACATCAAAAAATTAATATGGTTATAAAATTAAAATTACTTAAATTATATATTTATTAATAAAATTAAATTTATTTTAATTAATTTCATTTTGAATTTTATATGAAAACTTTTTAAACATTTTGAGGATTTTCTCTCTGAAAAACCACTTTTTCACCGTGTCTTTAGGTTTTATTTTAAATTATGATTTTTCATATATATGAATTAAATTTGGAAAAATTATTTAAATATTTAGAATCATAATAACTAATATTATCTAATAAGTTAAAATTAATTTTTAACCATAATTAATCATAAAAAAAGTAAATATTAATTTCTACAGTTAAGGTTAAAACGTATTTCTCAGGGGTTAAACTAAAAATATAAGGATTAAAATAACATAAAAACTTTTATAAAATCTATTATATGGACATATTTATACCTTATCATGTCTAATTCTCAATAATTATCCATTTTGGAGCCTTTTTATATGTTAGAAACATGGTTACACTTTTTTATTTTTAAATATTACAACTGTGCCACTCATCTCATGTATAATAGGACACCCCCTCTTTTATCCTCTTCAAACCATAAAAACCATTTGGATCATAAAATAACTACAAAAAAATCTCCCTTAATTACCTCCATATGACCTATATCTCTTATTTTGATCGTAAATTCATCCTAAAAATCCTTTTTGTGTTTACCTAAGGAGATTTTCCAAAGAAGATGTATCATGCTTCACCGACCATCTTTATTTTATTTTCTCTTCCACATCTTCAAATATTATTATATTATTATGATATAATAACACCACTATCTACCAAATATTGTGATTTTATTATATTAATTGAATATCCTAAATACATATCCTCTTTTATAAAATGGGATACAAAATCATCATTCTTGTGTACGGTGGACCACCGCCTCGCAAACGGATGTTATTAATTTTTCATCACTACATATCATAGATGGATATAATGATGTATTTAATGTTTATATATGATATTTATGATATTATTATACCTTTTGAATTATAATATAACATATACCTTCTTACATCCCAACCTGTTGGAAAACAATAACGTCGATCATGGGTACAATGGACTACCGCCTCACTAACTGATGTGATGTGTTTTTCATTTATATTTTACATGGATGGTAATAAGGATATATTAAATTAATATATATTATATTTTTAAAATAAATATACTTATATAATTATAATATCACATATAAATTCGTACTTTCTATTCTTTGGGGGATATAATAATATCGTTCGTGTATATGGCGGACGACCGCCTCAAGAAGCGATTTGATTTGTTTTTCACTAACTATTTTCATGGAAGATAATAAGGATAAAGTTACTAAATATAAGTTATATGTATTAAATAATAATTATACTGTAATGGCGGCATGGCACTGTACCGGCGGTAGGGTATTGTAGCAGTGGAAGGGTATTGTGCAGTATTGTAGCAGCGTAGGTATGTAGCAGTACTGTTCACAAAATGGGTCTTGGGCCAAAAAATGGGCCTACGTTCCATGTAATGTGATAAATTCCCATTAGGACTTAGGGATATGTAATGGGTCTACCTCTACCCAGTTAAAGAGGTATTTTATTTACTTTAATAATATACATGAAAAATAAAGCAGTTATTACCCGAAACATGATTTTAAAAAAGAATTATGAATAAATGGTTAATAAATGGTCATAATTAAATCATATAATATATGATATATATAATTATTTTTATTTAATATATTTATAATAAACCTATATTTATTATAAAGGAGGTTCAAAATTATATGAAGGTAGTCAAAACTTATGGTAAAGGATTTTCATCTCACTTTTATTTTCTATGATACACATGTCATATTCACTATGTATTTATTTTGTGTGATGTATATAATACCCATGAATTTATTTTATTATTATTGTCATAAAAATTATAGGTATTTAAATATACATCTTATGATCTCTCTTTCATGTGTTTTACATTTAAAAATATACCAAAGATGTAAATAATTCTTGTCTCAAATTGCCTTATTTGGGAAATAAGTTGAGTTATGAACCTATATTATTTTATGAGGTGTATATACTACCACTTTGAAATTTTATATGATGAATGTAGTTATTTTAATGATATTAAAATTTTCATTTGATGTTATTATTTAATGTTTCCAATGGTTTAAAATACACCAAAGTGTTAAAAGTTTTATATTACAGTCTCATTGTTTATCGAGATCGTTTATAATTATGCTTTCAATGATGAAATCTTATTATCTATTTCTCAATAATTTCATGAATTGTATTATATTATGGTTATTTCATAAATATACATGTATTTTTTTCATTTTTTTCTCTTTAATCACTCAAGTGTTCAAAATAATGTATTTAATAAAAATCAAATTTATCTCTCCCTTTGGTCGAAAAACTTTTTTATTGCATATCCATATTTTCTAAAAAAAATCTAAAATGTTTTAACATTATACAAAGGATTTATTAAATGAATTTTTAACCATTTTTTGACTTTTTAAAAAATTAAAAGGAATCATCATTTTGTTTTACAAACAAGTCCCATTTGGCTTTTACCAATAATGTGAAAGGATTATTTGTTTTAATGTTTCTGAAATTTCTTACCATCATGAACACTCAATGTTTTAAATATTCCTTTATAAGATTAAAAAAAATTCAAAGAAAATTATTTCTAGTATTTTTTATCCATTTTTATTTTTAAAATGTGATTTTCAAAGAAAGGATATTTCCATCAAGAAATTTTCCAAGTGTCTTTTCAAAATCATTTTCCATTTAAGATGACATCCTTTTATATTAATTTTTCTTTAATATGGATATGATATAATGATACCATTCTTAGTATGTCTATGTATGATTTATGTTTATGATGAAAAATGGTTTATGAAACCCATTTCTTTATCACAGGTAATGCTATGATGAAATGTCTATGAAACCCATTTCCGTTCATGGGTTCCGGTATGATTAATGTTCTATGATCTTGTGAAACAAAAATTTATAGATTATGTGGCATGTGGGAATTATATATCCCTAAAATTCAATATATGATGATTAATGTTATATTATCTTATAGGGTACATAAGAGGTTATCCCAATCCTAAAAAGAGGGTATATAGGAGGTTATTTCAATCCCCAAGTAGGTACACAAGTGGTTAGCCTAAGCCTAAGATATTATGAATGTCTTGGTCGGTATCCTTGATATATGGTTTTATATGCTTATGTTTTTTCCACAAATCTATTCCATATTCAAATTCTATGATCTCATGGATTATTTTCTTTGGTTCCTTTATTATTCATGTTTTATAAACTTCCATGATTTATTCCATGACTCAAGTTTTTGATCTATGATATATATGGTATGGTTTTCATAGACTTATACTCGCATTATGATTATGTGTCTCCTTTGTTTACCCTTATTAAGAATCTATAATCGACGTTTATTAAGTTTCCTTTACCCATGATATGAAGAAAGGTATTATGTATTATATGTCTAAGAAGGGTTATAGTTATGAAGAACTTAGTAGGAGATGACATATCTGAATTAAAGACCAGCTATTTATACTTCAAAATTTCTAAAGTCACTAGACCCAAATGCTTTTAGTTTATAATTTTATTTAATATATAAATTTTAATCTATTAATATGTAATATTTATGTATGATAAGTTTTGGGAATTTATAAATAACACTTCTAAATTTCAAAAACATGGGTCCTAATCAACAAATTTATAATATAATTTAATAAATTGTACTTCATTTGGTCACACACATCAAAACATTTCAAATACCCATTATTTATTCTTAATTTATTATATAATAACTTCCCTTGTTTAATAAAAAATTAAAATATTAAATCATAATTAGTAGAGTGAAAATAATAACTCATCCTTTAATTATTGAGGGGGATATCTAGATTTTCAGAATATTCTGAAAATGAGGAATCTCTAAAAACATATCTTATTCTAATAGATTCTCCTTAATGATTAATCACCATGAATATTCAACTTAAAATAAAATAATTAAAATTAAATTAAATTTATATAGGAATATATTGGTTTATCTTAAACTTATTGTTTATTTTAATGGGTAGATACATGGTCCACAACCCATTTTCCTTCTTCTTAGCAGCTTCAATAACTTGATAGTTCATCATGATATCTCCTTCCTTGATTTCAAAAGTATGGTTATGTTTGTAAATCATGTACTTTATCTTGATTTAACCTGTATCCCTATCTATATTATTCATTTTAACTTGATCACTTAAGGCTTGTTGATTCTTTTTTGTCTATTCTATTTTCTTGTAATTTTCTAATAGGGTTGGCTATATAGTAAGGTACACATTATTCACATGGTCATATTTCTTTTGGGGTGATTACCCCTTTCTTACATCATCTTCTTGAGAGTTGGAATCATGGGTTCTTTTCTTATATTAAAAATCTATATAAGGAAAATATTCATACATTTAGTATCCTTATGTCTTTTTATTGGAATATTCCATACACCTATTCTTTAGAATTTTTATTTCCCATATTGGGTAGCTTATCCACTTCTTCACAAGGAGTTTCAGCCACTGATCTAATCCTAGAATCTCTCTCATAGGCGGACTGTCTTATTGATTCCATATTTCTCCCATTTTCTTTTCTATTCATGTACATCTTGTAGTGTACCAATATTTTCCTTCTCTTACCATAAAAAAGAACTTATTTTCTGTAGGTTGAACATCTTGATTAGATTTCTTAATTGCCTTCTTGGGATAATTTATCATCACTAATTTCTCACACATAAGAAAAACATTATTTATTTACCTACTTCAAAATTTATTGTGGGGATTTATTTTCTTTAATAAGTGGATGATATTAAATAGGTTCATACTAGTATTTATCAAATCAATGACCTCTTATCTAACACAAACCATATAATTTCCCTAGTGATTAAAATATATTCCTTGTGGATGTATGTCTTCTATTATGTGAATGATTTCCAGTAGGTTTATACTTAGTTATAGATCCCCCCCCCATTATTTAAGGATTCTATAATTTTCACATATAGACTTATTATTCCATCAATTAAATTCGCTTTTCTTAAATATTTAATAGCACCAAAATCTTCCAATCAATTTTTTTTCTTATTGATACAATCTATCCAGTTTTATATGCCTTCTGTTTTGGGGTTGGAACACCAATTATTAGTGATATTTTGGGGTGTAAGTTTATTATAATTTTTCACCTCAACCCTTGAAATTTTGTTTATATTTCTAGAATTTTTTCTATTCTTAATTTGTACAGTTTTTTTAACTCAAATTTTCACAGCCCATTGAGATAGATTTAGTACAAATTGAATTCACTAGGAAGTGGGTTAACTTAATAAAATAATTAGGGGTTTATGATTCTATGCATGATCTTAGTATCTCTATTCAACCATTATAAGCCTTATTAAAAGTAATACCCTCATATAAAATTTGTGTGGCATCATCTTTCTTCCCTTTATAATATTTAGAACATCTAGATTTTACAGTTTCTAAATTTATAAACATAACTTCCATGAATTGGAACTTCATGTTGAGGGTGTACTTATTGTACTCCATTAATCTTAGAATACACTCCCAATAATTATTCAATTTGTGAATAATAACTTTTTCATTTTTTATTTCTCATACAGAGATTTATATAGATTATTTATTTTCTTTCTCTTAACCTTCAAATGAGCATCTATAACATTCATGGTGACTTAATGTAGCTTCTCAAATGTGTCATGAACCATCCCAAACACCAAAATACCTGAACCAATCCTAACATGGTCCAAAGGGTTTTCCCAATCCCCATGGATTGGTGACTAGTACCTGGAATCATAATAGAGAAATCTCATAATGGCCTGTCCACATAAATAGAAGAATAAATAGTTATAAGTTCATATAATCAAAAGAAGACTCTATAGGGAGAACTATACCAGATGTCAAATAGGTATAAAAAACCCAAATTATATCATCAAATTACAAAAACATAGGATAAACAACCCAATTTCCAATGGAAAAAAGCATCTCAATTAAAAAATATCAATAGCAACCACCACCTCTAAGTGGTTCTTTCTCCTTACTCAAACCTGGAAGGAGGAAATATACAAACACTAGAAGCAAAAGGTAGGGTGTGGGATAAAATCCTAGTAGCGTCTCACCAGGTGTTACAAAATAAGAGGACAATAAAAAAACTAAATCATGCTTTCAATATCAAATAAAGCATTCATGGTAGAACAATTGTATATTTAAAACAAAACATATTATTAATTTTAATTGATGGATAAATTTAAAACAATGGATTAATAAAAAATTTATATAAAATAGTTTATATAAATTCACAAGGAATGTGTATAGAAGTTTTAAAAAAATGGAATATATAAAAACATAATCACAAAGGAGAACCATTGTCATTTTCACAGAGGTATGATAGTTCTAGCTTATGGGATCCTCACACTCTCATATAGTGATAACCGAAATATGAACACATGTCCCTTAAACATTGGTCAAATAAGACTAAACAATGTCCTCTTGAGGATAATATCTTCCAATAATTTTTTGTTATATTTGTAATGAATAAATCCATTTCTAGGGAAACTCCAACTTAGTATGATTATCCCTAATAACTCACTAGCTACCTAGACTTTCATGTTCTTAAATAATAATCAATAATGGGAAATTTATTTCAAAACTATTTACAATAAAATTATCTCATTTCCCATTTAAAGATTCTAATTTATCTTTAAAAATGAAACATTAGTTTTTTTTTTCAATTTATTCCTTTAACCAGGATAAAACTAAATAGGTTCTTATCAAAAAAATAATCCATTTTCTTAAATCAATTTCTCAAAACAATTTCACAATTCCATAAATTTCTAATCACACCCCAATTCACTATAATTGGGGGGGGGGGGGGGGGTTCCCCAAATTTTATGCTAAATTAATTCAAATACAAATTCACATTGAATTAGGTTTTTCATAATCCAATTTAAATCAATTTAATTTAAATCAAGCAATTCTAGGTTAAATCAGTCGTCCAATCATAGAAAAAACCACTTAACATAGATCACATGATCATGTAACACAACACCCGAAATGGGAAACTCTAATAAAGAACATCGGAAATAGAGATCCAAGAATCACACCTAGATTCAAGATCCAAGAAAACATTTACCTTTCTTTGAGAGTTGTAGATATTAAATAGAATAATAAATTTATTTGGGAAGATACCTAACAATGTTCACCATGCTTTGATCCACCTCAAAAAGGGTTTGTAGGAACCAAAATGGGTCTTTGAGAGCTTTAATGACCTAATATGATGTCTAATACTCAGTTAGGATTAATTGGGGGTCTAAAATAGGGTTTGGGAAATTTATAAAAATGGAACTAAAATTTTCATACACACAGTTAGTTGAGCAGGGCCACATAGTTCTTCAAATTGTACACCCCTCAAAAGGAGTGCATGGTTTCTACAAGGTGGGAAAATGATTTTTTAAAATATGGGTCAACCATGAAAACCCTAATAGCCCAGATTTTCATGATTTTTACTAGAAGGGAACATGGTTTTGGAAAACCATGTACATCCCAAGAGACTTCCAAAATTTTTCAAAAAATCACCTAAAGAACCCCTGAATGAAACCTAATCAAATCATGATAAAAAGAGGAGTTGGGTAGTAACTGAAAATTGAAACTAGATGTTATAACCTACTCATCATAGAAACATTTTATCATCAAATATTCTATTAATAAGTTTCCTTTTCAAAAACCTGAGGCTACTATTCTCTCAATAGTGCCTCCCTCTCTCACATCTCATGAGTATCGGAACCATGCTGCCATAGTACTCGAACCAAAGGTATCAACCTCCCATTAAGTAACTAGGTTTTATAATCAACTACCCTAACATGATTCTTAGTTATGGATAAATTAGGTTCAACATCAATATTACTCCAACTCAGTACATAAGATGGATTAGAAATATACTTTTTTAGCTGAAATACATAGAACATGTTATGTATCCACTTCATCTTTGGTGGAAGTCATAAATGGTAATCCATTTTACCCACATATTAAACAACCTCAAAAGGTCCCAAAAAACAAGGAGAAAGTTTCCTTTGCCTTTCAAGGTGTCTAATACCCAAACAAGGTAAATTTTTTGGGAAATATAGATCCCTAACTAAAATTTCCTACAGTCTACAGTGACGATCACCATAATATTTATACCATCTCTTTTACATCAACATCCACTAAAGGGTAAATTGAATATTTTCTATTGATTTTTGAAAAAATATTGGTCTAACCAAGTAACATTCACTAATATCCAACCAACATAATAAATATTTATAAGTGCATTCATACAAGGCCTCCAAAGGATCCATTTTGTTCATGGAATGGTAACTATTGTTATATGAAAACTCAACCAGACCCAAATGGTCATCCCAATATCCACCAAAGTAAAAAACACAAACACAAAGCATATCCTCAAGAATCTTTTTTTGTCCATTGGACTATATATGGTATGCCATACTCAAATGACCTTGAGATCCCAGTACCTCATGAAGGACTCTCCAAACGTGATAAGTAAAATAGGGATCTCTATTAGAGATTATAGCATATGGAACTCCATGAAACTGAAAAATTTCTTTCACATAGATATTTCCCAACTCCTTAAATTTGGTTGTATCATGAAGGGGTATAAAGTTATCATATTTGGTCAATATATCAATTACAACACAAATATCATTCTTCTTTTTTTAGGTATGTGGTAACCCAACCACAATGTCCATAGATATATCATCCCACTTCTAAGTTGGAATTAGAAGTAGCTAAAGAAAACCTAAAGGTCCTTTTTTCTCTACCTTGACCTTTTGGAAATTATAACAACGAGAGACAAAATTAAGAATTCCCCATGTCATACCTAGCCACCATAATCATCGCCACATGTCATAGAAAATATTTGTGGTTCTTGGGTTTACATCCCACTGAGAATTATGGAAATCCCCCATCACATATTTCCTAACTGATAATGGTACAAATGAATGATTCTAATAACATAGAATACCCTTAGTGTAGAAAAACCAATCAACAATAGTCTCCCCACTATGAAAAGATTCTCTAATTATATAGAACTCATCATAAAATTTTTGTTCTAGAAGATTCATCTTGAGAAGAGTGGAGGTTAACTAAACACTGTCCAAGTCAACCTCATCCCCATATTCCCAAACTCCAATATGAAATTGTGAAAAAATATCCATCAAGTTCCACTCTTCTTATGATTCTTTCATGGCCTAGGTCAAAATCTTCCTACTCAAAGCATCTGTAAGGAAATTCTCTTTCGTGGGGGTTTAGGAAATAATGAAATCAAAATATCATAGGTATTACACCCAATTCCTCTGGTATAGATTAAAATATTTTTGGGAGAAGATAAAATTCAAGATCTTGTGGTTGAAATACATGGTAAACCTTTCTCTAAAAAGGTAATGCTGCTAACTATTAAGTTCATGCATCACAGCTGCAAGTTCAAGGTTATGGGTTGGGAAATTATTATCATTTTTACTAAGTTACTGAGATCCACATTCAATTACATGATCACCCTACATAATAACGCTGCTCAAAACCGAAGTTGATGCATCAGAAAAGACCACATAGCCCTGCCCAGCCCCTAAAAGTTTTACACTAATGAAATAGTATAAATATGATTCAACTCAACAAAATAATAATGAAATTTTTCATCTCAAAAGAAATTTACCCCCTTCTCAGTTAGATAAATCATCATAGAATCCCTCTTAGAGAAATCATTTACAAACCAGGGATAATATCCTGCTAAACCCAAGAAGATTAGAATCTTGAAAACATTCTATAGTTGTTCCCATGTCACAAAAGCTTTCACCTTCTCAATATCAACTGAGATACCATGTTTTGAAACTATGTTTCCAGAGAACTTTACTTCCCAAATCCAAAATTCACATTTGTATATCATGGCATAAATTCATTTATTTCTCATCAATTATAGAATTTCTCTCAAAGGATTCACACAAACCTCCTTAGACATAGATTAAACAAGGATTTAATCCATAAATACCACCAAAAATGTATCAATATACTCATGTAATATCTTGTTCATTAAATCCCTGAAGACTATTGGAGCATTGGTTAGACCAAATGGAATGACAAGGTGCTCATAATGGTCATACCTTCTTCGAAAGGAAGTTTTCTAAATGTTAGATTCTTTTATTCTCAAATGATGGTGACCAGATTGAAGATAAAACTTGAAAAATAACTTCCCCCATTTCAAAAGGTCAAATAAATCATCAATTTGTGGAAATAGATATTTTTTATTTAGGGTAAATTTATTTAGTTTCGAGTAACCAACAAAAAGGTGAAGTAACCCATCATCTTTCTTAGCAAAGAGAATAGGCACCAACAAGGCGACACACTCGGGCATATAAAAACATTCTCCAAAATATTATCTAATTGATTATTCAACTCTTTAATTTCAATTAGTTACATGTGATAAGAAGAGATAGATACCAATTGAGTACCCAACATTAAATCAGTACAGAAATATATATCCCTTACCAGTGGAAAACTCAATAATTTAAAAGGAAAAACATCGGGAAAATGATGAAACCTATAGGGATATCTCCATTTAAATATTATTGATCTAGGTAAAAATAAAACACTAATATTAATTTCCCCAAATTAAGTTAAGAAGTTCCAAACCTACTCAATCTTGAGTCCCATTCTCCTTGAAATATACTGAACACCCCATTAGGAACAGTAAATGAGACCATCAAAGACAGCACTTCATTTGGGATTTATTAGAAATGAGCCAATACATATCAAATATAATGTCAACAGGTTTTATGTAGAGAACTAGAAAATCCCAATAAATATTGGTATATGATAATTTGAAAACACAAGCAGGATAATGGAGACTCTGCTTTCTCTTCGTTCTGAGGGGTATAGTAATATTTATCACATAAGACAAAATATCCATATAAATATTTAGTATATTCAAAATAATGGTCAAAATTAATGAATGAGATGAACCAATATTAAATAAATAAGTCACTAAAGATGAGGAAATAGTGATGGTACCTCTCTTGTTCATTGGACCTGTATCTACTTCATCTGTAGAATATTCCATTGTGTGAAGAAGCTTCTCTCCAGATACATGTGGCTAGAACCCCTTTTTTCATGAAACAACTATTTGCACTATATTTTTATTATGAAATTATGGTATTGTTACACTATGTGTAGTAGAATCTACATGTAATAACTTATTCAAGTGACCAGAGCATCATCAGGAACCACATATCTTGGGTGCCTCATTATGAACTTGTTTTGAGTGCCCAGGTTTTCCACACTGGTAACAAATCAAAGGGCCTCTAAAGGAGGTTTAGAATAACCTCACTTTCAAGATCCACCATGAGAATCGTTACCCTTTATCTTCATATTAAATAAATTCATAGAAGAACCACTTATATAAAAAGGAAAACTTTTCAATCCTGACTTACCAGCCAGGTCAATCTCAACCATTAATGCTTTATCCAACACATCAACATAAGAAGGAAGAATCGGTAAGAAATCCTAAGAAATAATATCATATCGAATTCCCCTATTGAAACGTCAACTCTTCATCTTCTCATTTGATACAATCTCAGGTGAAAACTATACAGTATCAGTGAAATGATTTCCATATTCTATCACAATTCTATCATCCCGTTCATGTTTGAAAAACAGTATAGCCTTATCCAACACCATCGACTCTAGATAGAACTAGTGTTTGAAAATATCCTTAAAGTATTTCAACTCTAAGCCCTCATTATTCTTCACCATCACCATTGTGTCCCACTATATCCTAATTGGTCTATCTATATTGAAGGTGGCACATTTCACCTCAATTTAATCAAGAGTTTCCAAGAACTCAAATAGAATCTCGATATTTCTTAACTAATACTCAGTAAGTTAAGGATCATTAATACCTTGTAAATATAAGGTATTTTGGTAAAGTAACTCTTTATCATGAATCATGAATTAATAACTTTTAGGTTCCATCTCTAGATCCTAAAAGGGAATGGGTACAAGTGAATATCATAGAGCATGGAAAACATGCACAATAGCCGCAACTATATTCTATTCCATATAAGGATTTTATTACTGTGGTTAATGAACAACTTCCTCCTCGATCCTACTAGCATGTCTTCAAGGATGCATGATTCTACACAACATCATCAGGAATCATTTATGATGTCATATTAACACTCAAATAGAGAAACATGGGAAATTAATCCCATCAGATAGATAAACAATATTTGGATTTCAACTTATCCAAATCAAAAGTAGATAAAATAATAGAACTAATCCTCAATATTTCTTTCCCAAACCATCCCTGGTGACATAAGGCATATTTTAATGAGAGATGTCTAGGAACTCAATCACAACTACCTCCTAAGTCATTGTTTCGGTGCGGATGTGCGTCGGGTTACGCTGTTCCGCCAGGACGCGTTCGCGCGTGCACCCGTCAACCCGAGGGGATGGGCGCGCGGCTTGTGGTCCCGCAGTCCCGCTTTCCAAGGGCGGGCGTCATTCGTCCCTTATTCAGGGGTGTCTGCTCCTTGATCGAAATCGGGATGATGGGATGTCGACTCCTCCTTCCGTGGACGTCTCCCCGGAACTCGTCGCCTAATCCGGGTCTCCCTCATAGATTTAAGAATGTTCGTGAATCTCGTTCCCGGCGCCATATCTTCATGGACACCGGTTAATTACACTGCTTCCGCCCGGACGCTCCAAGGAGTCTGGTCGGGGCAGCAACCTGCGGTGAGGAGACCGGGTGGCTCCGGGTGTCGGGG
Source organism: Viscum album (assembly GCA_963277665.1). Taxonomy (NCBI): domain Eukaryota; kingdom Viridiplantae; phylum Streptophyta; class Magnoliopsida; order Santalales; family Viscaceae; genus Viscum; species Viscum album. Next base: position 58,500,962 of record OY728151.1, on the reverse strand, counting down.
GCGTGTCTTAACACTGCGCCTCTGCATGTCTGTCTTCCGTCCCTAATAGGGCTTCTCGAAGGCGTGATGGCCTGAGGCATCCCGCACTGGGTGCGGTTGAACTGTGTTACCTGAGGTTTTCCTCAGCTTCCCATGTTTAACACGGGGTATGCCGCGAGTTTAACATCCAGCTGGGACGACATCGGACTGATCAACACGAGGAGTGGATCAGATGACGGAACCCCTTGAGGGGAACCTCCGACGCTGGGGCTAGCACATGGGCGGCTTCCCGAGTGAAGTGGAGTGGAATGAAATGGCATGACCCCACCGAGATGTGGCGGCCCGGGTAAGGATCAGGATGGATGATGGAGTGAGGAGCTTGGACCCCGTAGGGGCTTCCTACGTACCGCGCGTTAGTGCGGATCAAAGTCAGCGTAGTTCGGATATACAGTTTAACGTCATGCTGGACGTCGGCAAGCCGACTCACAAAGAGATCGAGGTCGCCGTGCGGAGGATTGAACCGAACCACCTCGCACAGAGGGGGATGGAACGGCCGGGTGGATCACAGTTTTACGTCATGCTGGACGTTGGCAAGCCGACTCACAAGGAGATCGAGGCAGCCTGGAGAAGGATCGAACCGAACCACCTCGCACAGGGGGGGATGGAACGGCCGGGTGAATCACAGTTTCACGTCATGCTGGACGATAAAAGGAGAAATAGAAAAAGGGGCAGTGGGGAAGCACAATGGAGATACACACGTGCAGTCCCCCACAAAGGCGGATTCATAGGTGAATCAACGCAAGTGTGAACCCGGGAGGGGTCCACTGATGGACGAACCGATGTAAATACGACCGGGACGACCAGGTGGTGGGCTTGAACCTCGGAGAGGCTTCCTACATACCCTGTTAAGAAGACAGGGATCAAATTCCACGTAGTTCGTTCTGGCTGTAACACTCTACCCCCGTGGGCGAAGGCCACTCCAATCCCGACATCCCTGCAGAGACGCGCGGGTGGGGGCCATATCCAGACCGGGGGGATCCTGCGTGCGAGACACGGGATCAGGTGATGTGGACGGTTTAACGTCTTGCCGGACGAAGTACAGTTTAACGTCGTGTGTTGAGGACGAAGCGGACGGTTTAACGTCTTGCCGGACGAAGTACAGTTTAACGTCGTGTGTTGAGGACGAATGTTGAACAGTTTAACGTCTTGTAGCTTGGACGATATGCTAGGCAGTTTAACGTCGTGCAGCTTGGACGTGTGCAGTTTAACGTCATGTGGGACGAATGCAGTTTAACGTCATGCGGGACGTAAACGCCTGGCAGTTTAACGTCTTGCAGCGCGGACGTGGAACAGTTTAACGTCATGTTGGACGTATGTAGTTTAACGTCGTGCAGGACGTTGAAGCCGCCGATAGGTCCGTGTCACTTCGCGCAAGCCTGGAGGGCCGCACGGAAAGACAACGCACAGTGCGGGCACCCGGGATGAGGATCATCGGGCGCCACGCAGGCGGGTACCCTCAGGGGGTCAAAGGGGGCGACCCTGGCAGCTTGCGCGCAAAAGAGGAGCTTTGCGCGCAATACCGCGGGTCGGCGCGCAAATGGGCGGCTTGGGCCAGAACTTTGCGCGCGGATGATAGAGATTGCGCGCACCGGGCTTCGGGTAGCGCGCGGGGGCAACGGCTCATTCTTTAATGAATAGCCACTTTGGAAAAAGGGGGGGTGCGTGCAATCGGGCTGGATTGCGCGCACCCTGGGGGCAAATGCGCGCAAGAGGCTTCTTTTGCGCGCAAATGCCTTTGGGTGAATATTTATTCAAAGGAAAGGAGCCAAAGGGATTGCGCGCGAAGGCGAACCCCAAGGCTTTCTTGCGCGAAAGAAAAGAGGTTACCTGAAGATCGGCATTGCGCGCGGAAGGGGTTGGATTGCATGCACGAGAGACCGTTCGAATTCTGGCAACCTTCAAAACGTCGGGGGTAACCTTATATTTATAGGCAACCCCGGGCGCGAAATCCAGTGCGCGGGCGCGCAAATTTCTTCGCGGGCGCGGAATCGGGCCCGGGTGCGCAAGGGAGTCGCGCGGGCAGCGGGCGCGCAAAACTGTGCGCCGGCCCAGCGCTTTGCGCGCATCCCGGGAGGTTTGCGCGCGGCACTCAAACATTGCGCGCGGGCCTCCGAAATTCCGCGCAAGCCTTCCGGTTCTTCTGAAACGCGCTTCTGACTCCAAATATGACCTCGCTTTCCGCATCCGGAGCTTTGTTTGGGAAAAACGGACTTTTCCGGCATCTACAAAAGCCCCCCCTCGGAATCTGATCGGGGAGAGGTCGCAACGATCGGGTTCCGAGGGAGACGCCGGAATGCCGAAGTCCTGGGTGGCACGGGACTGTGGCGCGCAAAAAAGGGCGTCGAGCGCGAAATTCGCCGGTGCGGTCGCGCAAAGCGATTTCCGCGCGGCGCGGACTCCCGGCCTTGCCTATAAATAGGGGCCCTGGGTCCCCCGCACCGTACACTGGCCTTCCGCGCGATAAGAATTCGAGCTCTCGTGCGCAAAATTGCCTTTTCCGGTGCGGAATTCGCCCGCTCGTCGCGCAAACCTGTCCGGAATTCGTCCTGCTTTTGCGCGAACACCCGGGGTTTTACGCGACGGACTTCCCGATTGCGCGCCGTCCACTAGGATTGCGCGCCAACTCTCAAACTTCTCTACCAGCCTCGTCCGCTCCCGCACGCTTCATCCCTTTACCCGCACGACTCCCGAAGCTTCTGAGATGGCCGCGAATCAAGGAAATGAGGGGGATGCCGCCACTCGCAGAGCAGAGATGGCGACGAACGAGGAGGTCTACGGAGCCAAGGAGATTGTTTCGAACAATCAATCCTTGTTCGACTTGTTGACGCCGGCCCAGAAGACATATCCACTGTCAGACAACCTGCCGCTCTGGAACTTCGGCATCCTAGATGAGGTTCCGGTGCCAGGGTTCGAGGTTGATGCGCCGCGGACCTGGGTGACTCGGGAGGACGAGCTTCCCCGCTATAACATCACCAACAATGGGCATCCTGCCAGGGAGACAAGGCATTTAGATGTCTACGTCCTGAACCCGAGGACGCGAACCATTGACAGGGGTGAGCCTACTGCGGAGAATTCTCCAGCCCTCTACTCGAGCATATATCGCCAGAGTGTCACCGATGACACCAAGGTCTGGCTGAAGGACTGGGACTTGCGGTCTGGGGGCAATTTCACCAGTGAGTGGGCCTGGGCGTTCTGGGTACGCCACACTTGCGATCACTTCGCGGAGGAGCTGTGGTACATCGGCCTGTTCGAGGCGGTGTGGATGTCGCAGTTCCACTTCTACCAGCAGTCCGAGCTCGGGCCGGAGCTGTTCACCCGCTGGTCCCCGGATACCAACACCTTCCATCTTCACCATGGGGAGGTTGGCATTGGTCTCTGGGACATCCACTGCATCGGAGGTATCCCGCTGGAGGGCTACCAATACAATGAGTTCCTGCCCCCGAAGAACACCTGGGAAGACAGGTCGCGGACTCCCATTCTGACCTGGCATCTGCTTGACCTGGCTACGCAGCGGCTCGGGATCAAGGACTTCCAGAAGGACATAGCCTACAAGGAGTGGTTCGGCCAGTTCTTGGAGCATGACCCGGTGGTCAAGATGCCAGGCAGGGGGAAGCGGTGCCCGACCGCGGCTCAGAGGAGCCGGAACGGGTCGTACTGGCGGGTCCTGGAGACGGGTGACTACCGCTCATGGGGGTACCGCATCATCGAGGCCCGGGACCCAAATGTCCGGTACGCGGCGTTCCTGGCCGCCTTTCTGAGTGGGTGGCTCCTGCCAGTGCGGGACGCGAGAATGGGCGTTCGCCCGGCGACGCTGGCGATGGCGGGCGCTATGGCCGCCAACAAAAGATACAACCTCGGGGTCCCAGTGTTGGCTAAGCTGTACGCCATCCTGGGACGCATCTCACGAGGGGGTCGCCACGAAGGATCTGTGGGCCCTTTCAATTCTTCCACGGCTGGGTGGCTGATCACCTTGGTGGGTACACGTTTCCGAACGCCATCATTCCTCCGGGCAACAGCCTGCGACCCTCCCTGCTGAACATTGCGGGGGTCGCTCCGATGACCCTAAGTGAAGAGGGCGTGAGGATTCGGATTGGAAATCATGCCAATTTCAACTTCAGCCCGTTCCCCACTCCCGTTGGCCAGATGATCGACAACAGGCAGGGTTCGCTGGAGCAGCATGAGTACTTCCTGAACATGCGGGGCGGGGTGCTCGTGGCTCGGATCGACGGGAAGGTGATCTCCGAGCCTTACGTGCCAACCCGGTTCGCCAGGCAGTTCGGGTTCCTTCAACGGATGCCGAAGAGGGTATTCACTACTGTCCGGGAGGAGACGAACCCTGGCGTCCTTCGCCAAATGTGGCTGATGTTCGTCGCCTTTGGCTATGGCGACGTCATCACTCTCCCTCCTACCGGGGTCGACGCAGGCTTGGCAACCGAGTACGCCGAACACTGGGCCATCGCGTACCCCGAGGGGCTTCTACGGAAGGCAGTTCGGCGGCTCGAGGTCACCCGTGCGGAGACCGGGCGTCAAGGAAGGAGGCGAGGCGCTGTTACACGGGGGAGAACGAAGGCGCGCCAAGCAGCGGAGCCGGCGCGGGCAGGGACTTCGGCGGCGGGCACATCGCAAGCTGCCGCCACGACTTCAGCGCCCAGAGAGGGGGCACGTGCGGTGGTCGAAGAGCGGCCCGGGGAGCAGGTAAGGCGTCTGCTCGAACCCTCCCACGATGCAGTCTTCCCGGCGCTGTGGTCGGCCTGGATGACCCTGCGGCAGTCACTGGGGACCGACGCCATCTGGCGAAAGATACTTAGAGAAGGAATCCATCTGCCAGAGGTTGGGCGCCTCCATATCGCCGACAGGGTGGACTTCAACTGGCAGTATGCGTATCTGACGGCCATGGACGAGTACGCGCGCCAACGTGGTCAGCGTGCGGAGCCATCCCTTCTGGTGAAGGTGATGCTCGGTCTAGAGCCCGCTCCAGAACAGATGCCGCCGGCGGAATATGACAGTAGTAATGACTCCGAGGAAGAGGAGGAGATGGGGGAGGATGAAGGCTCCGAGGGAAGATCCCATCAGGGGAGCCCGCGGGAGAGCGGCGAGGTGGCTGGCTCTGACAATGTTGATGTCACTGAGCTCCTCGAGGTCCGCTTCTATCCCTACTCAACCTGCTTCATCCATTCTCTTATGCAGCTTCTAACCCATTTCTCCACCTTTCTCAGGAGCGCACGGATGTTGGTCAGGCTTCCTCAGCGGGCGTAGGAGAGGCGCCAGCAGGACAAGGCGGGGGCCAGACGCCCATCATTGAACTGACAAGCGTTGAGGGGTCCCCTGCTGCAACTGTTCCTGCGGCGGCCGGGATAGCGGAAGATGACGCTCTGAACTCCCGTAAGTCTCCTTACTTTATTGCTGGTGCTTGCCGTTGACGATCCGTGACTAACCACGACATGCCATACGCAGTGATCTCAACGCTGGAGGCTCGTCGGGCTACCGAACCCGGGCCATCTACGAGTGGACCAGTGGCAGACATGCCGCCTGCTCCGGAACAGACTTCCCACACCGAGTCGGCCCCACCAACTGCTGATCAAGGGGCTACGGACGTCGGGGGTGCTGACATCGGAGAGAGGTCGGGGGCTGACGAGGGTGTCAACGCCGCTGGGGAGAGAGAAGAAGGTCGCCCGGACGTTGGGGAACCTATCCCCCATGAGGACATCCCAGGGGCGGACCCTGCAGCAGACCTGCTGGCTGCCTTCCCTGCCTATCGGCCTGCCGACCCCGAGGAGATGGACGACTCGGACGCGGAGGCGGTCGAGGAGATCCGGATAACGCGCCGCAGGGGGTGGAAGTGCATCCAGCGCTTCCTCAAGCGAGACCCATCGGAGTGGCTGGGGCGCATGGGATCACTTCAAACCTGGCTGCGCTTCCTGTGTGCCGGGGGAGCTGATGCTCAACGCCTTCATCTGACGGTCCGTGATTTCATGGCCGAAAAGATGTGCGAGAGCTGCCGGCGTGCCGACGTCGCACAGAGTCGGGACATGTTGGAGAGCACGCGGGCGCTCCTCGCGGCGGAGCAGGAAGTCCGGCATCTCGAAGGGCAGGCGGTAGAGAAGGAGGCCTTCGTCGCAGCGTGTACTGAGCTTGTGGAGCAACTATCGGCCCAACTGATCGACGCCCAGGTACATCTGACGGAGGCGGGCCAACAGATGGTCTCGCTCCAAGTCGAGCGGGAGCGTGCACAGGCCAGGATCGACGAACTGCGTGCTGCGACCGCCGACGAGGAGAGGGCACGCAGAGAGCGAGAAGCAGCCCTGGAGGCCGCCAGCCAAAGGGTAGCGGCGTTAGAAAGACTTATCCAGCACGCTAATCCCTAGGGGATTTGTTTTTTGCCATTCCCAGAATATTTTGCTTCCGCTACTCAATATTTCGATCCATTTTTTATGAACCAATATATTTATCTGCATCTTTTGGCTTAACATGCTCGACCACAATTCATTGTCTTGCGGGAGCGTTAACCAAGCTTCAGGCATCCACAATTGGGCCTGTATTTCTAGAGAAAAGAGGGAGATCATTCCTAGGAAAGGAGACCTCAGACCTAATCAATGTATCATCCCCCCAACTTGTTCCGACACACGAGCGGGACAATGCTAGGGGCATTGAGATTTTATCCGAACATAGGGAAATGAGAAAGGGTGAATCGCGCATCCCGAATTCAGAAATCCACAACCGTTGGCCTTCCAGGAAATTCCCAAGACAGCAAGCGGACAATGGATCAATCAACCATACTACTGCGATAGACGGACCGAAGGTCATCATCCATATTGCAGGAGGCGGATCACATGTCATCATCAATGCCGCTTTGGGGGTTCCTTCAGGCACAAGGGTGGAAATCCAGATCAACAGGGCATGCGAAGCGTGGGGCGAAGTGACGATTTGTTCGGATAGAATCCAACGCTCTCAAAATTGCGCCACCGTGGGGAAAGCGTATTAGGCGGATGCACTAATCTGGCCGTGAATCACCCCAATTCTCAGACAGAACCTCTTTGACGAGGAAACCGTCGCTTCCCATCATCGCGATGGGGCATCCCGAGCTGAATCGGGGAGAATATCACAACTGCACCACTCTACCCGAAGTCAGGCCAGACGGCCGGTGACGAGGAGGGGCGGGACTTAGCGATCCCTGAGGCTGGACCCGAGTCGAAATGCCCGGGCGTTCCTACGTACTCCATCAGGCTGGAGATCAAGCCATACATAGTTCTGCGAGTGCAGTTTAACGTCATGCAGGACGCAGAACCCCGTTTGGGGAGATCTTAGTTTAGGGTCATAGAGCTCGGACCATAGGGGCATATCTTTGTTTAAGGTCTTAGAGCTCGAACCATAAGGGGAGATCTTAGTTTAAGGTCTTAGAGCTCGGACCATAAGGGGAGATCTTAGTTTAAGGTCTTAGAGCTCGGACCATAAGAACCTCAAAGTACGCCGCATCGTGGTCCTATCCCCTGGATATGCGAAGATGCACTGGGGAATAGTGTCAAGAGTGTCGAGATTTTTCCTGGTCAGAATGGGAGGTGGAAAATGTGATGTGAATCATGCGGCCATTCACTCAAGGACTAGGGGCACCGGCGTGACGATATGGGAGTACTGCCGACCGTGGCGGAAAAGCAGCATCAATATCGCACTAACCGTTGATGGAATGAGGCAGCGAACGAGCATCGACCGCTCAATCGCAGGATTCATATCGATTCGCTGCCCGAGGCCATTGGGGGCACCAGCCTGAGTCGGTGGGAGAGCACTGAGGCATTGTGTCCAAACCGTTCACGGGGGCTCCACCCAAGGCGTAGGCGATGGGTCCGAATGAAAGGGAGCACGAAGCCTGAAAATGGAAGGAACCTGACCAAGCTAAACCTGACCCTCCTGGCAATAAACCAGAGTACTCTTGACACCAGTGGACCACTGCAAGGGGTCGAGGGACACGCCTTGAGGGTGGCCTGAAGGCGGCGGACTCCCCAGAGAAGGGGGGAATATTTAAGAGGTGGGGGGCTGGACCCGAAGTTTCAAACATCCGGGCGTTCCTACGTATCCCATAAGGATGGGAATCAAGCCACACGTAGTTCTTGAAGCGCGGCGCAACACAATCGGGCACCAGCGTGGGGAAGGGTGCGGGTCTGAACCTCGCACACAGAAGAAGCGGTATTTGATATTTCTTGTTTGTCCTAAAAGATGGATGGTTTTTCGTGCAGCGACATGCCTGTGATTAAGGAATCCCTGGCGTCGCCACAATAATCAAGCCATGAAAGGCATTGATGAATGGCGTGGTTATTAACCAGCGCCCAACTTGAGTGTCCCCTGAGGAGAACATCACGATGCAGTGTCGTTTCTCGTCGGGCGGCCAAGACGATCACAGTTTACGGTCGTGTGGTAGGACCGAACAGCACAGTTTAAGGTCGTGTGGTTCGGACCATGGAGGAATCCGCTTATCGCGATACGGCGGACTCAGCGGAGGTGGGAACATACCCAGCCCTGCGGTCACGCACGATTCCAGGAGAAGGATCCTGGGATAGGGGCCTGCGTATGTCCATCACCCAAGGGGCAGAGATGCTAGCCTCCAGATATACTGGGCCCAAAACGCGATTGTTCGGGCGACTCCTTCCTCCTTATGGGGACGAGGGTCCAGCTATACACGACCCTTAGGGAGGACATCAGCATATACCCTTGGTGCTCAGATCGTGGGAGCCTCGACAGACACCATTACCCTGGTTGGCCTGCTTAACGTGTAAAGGTGTACCGAAGGTCAGTATGAAGAGAGTGTCGAGATTCCACTACAATGCACAAAGGCGGAGTGTGATGAGGACCGCGCAACCAATGTTCGGAGCCTAAAAGAGCCGACATGGAGATCAAGGATGTCGCTGACCATATTCGCAACACAACATCTGATCGCGTCAGCCCAGAACTGGGCAAGCAAACGAGCATCAACCGCTCAATTGCAGGATTCATATCGATTTGCGGCCCAGGACTCGCCGGTAAATCGACCCGGAGCGGTAGGAGAGCACTGAGGCATCGTACCCAAACCGCTAACGAGGATCCCTTTGAGTGAAGGCTCGTACAAGAGGAAGCGCGCGGCCCGACAAGCAACACAGGACTTTTCGGGATTGAATCCGACACTACGGGTCATAGACCAAAGTACCCAAAACATGTTAACAGATCATCGGAAAGGGTCGGAGGACTCACCCTGAGAGCAACCAAAAGACGGTAGATCCCCGTGATCAACCAAGAGACGGGGCTGGACCTGAAACACAAGCGTCCAGGCGGTCCTACGTATCCCATAAGGATGGGAATCAAGCCGCACATAGTTCTTGAAGTGCAGTTTAACGTCATGCAGGACGATGAGGGGTGTGAGGTAGTCCCACACACGGGGGGAGGCGTACGGCGCGGCCAGTAGACCGACGTGAATGAGGACATAATCCCCCGCTCACGCGATACGCCTCGCACAAAAAGGAGGGGAACTTGGGCCAGAGGCCCGACGCGGGATAGAGATTCCCGGGAAATGGGGATGGGCCTGAATGTCCAGGCGGTCCTACGTATCCCATAAGGATGGGAATCAAGCCGTACGTAGTTCTTGAGGGGCAGTTTAACGTCATGCAGGACGAAAAGAGAAAAAAGGGGGAGCAGAAGGCATCCCCAAACGTGGGGGGGCGTACAGCGTGACGAGCAAACCGACGTGAATGAGGGCATAGCCTCGCGCTCACACCATACACCGCACACCCGGGGGGCAACTGGGCCAAGGGCCCGAGATGGGATGGAAATTCCCGAAGGATGGGGCTGGGCCTGAAACATGAATGTTCAGGCGGTCCTACGTATCCCATAAGGATGGGAATCAAGCCGCACATAGTTCTTGAGAGGCAGTTTAACGTCATGCAGGACGGATGGTGAACAGTTTAACGTCTTGTAGCTCGGACGTAGTACAGTTTAACGTCGTTTTGGACGAATGCTAAACAGTTTAACGTCTTGTAGATTGGACGAGGTACAGTTTAACATCATGTTTGACGAAACACTTGGCAGTTTAACGTCTTGCAGCGCGGACGATATGCTAGGCAGTTTAACGTCGTGCAGCTTGGACGTATGCAGTTTAACGTCGTGCGGGACGTGGTGCAGTTTAGCGTCATGCAGGACGAATTACAGTTTAACGTCGTGCAGGACGTATAGCGTACAGTTTAACGTCTTGTAGCTGGGACGAAGTGCAGTTTAACGTCGTGTGGGACGTAGTACACTCAGACGAAGTACTGCTTGAGGAACCTAGCGTTGGTGGTAGGAGTGACACGCTCACCATCCATAGTCGCTAGGGAGTACGCGCCATTGGGATAAACTTTGTGGACGACAAGAGGTCCCTTCCACTTGGGCTCCAACTTGGGTGGCTTCCTGCCGGGGATCATTGGCGCTCTTAGGGCTAGCACTAGGTCACCCTGCAGGAAGGAGCGGAGGCGAACCTTCTTATTGAAAGCTCGAGCCATTCTGCTCTGATGCCTCTCCAAGTTGTGCAAGGCGCGAAGCCTATTCTCATCCAGTGCTTCCAACTCGACTAGACGGGCTTCAGCAGCTCTGTCCGGCGCTTGCTGGTCGTAGACCGCAGTGCGCAAGGACGGTAACTGGATCTCGATGGGCAGGACGACCTCAGCTCCATACACCAGGGAATAAGGGGTCATCTGGGTGGAATTACGAGTCGTCGTCCGATAAGCCCAGAGGGCGTTGGGGAGCTTGTCCGGCCAACTCTTCTTGTTCTGACCAACCATCTTTTGCAGAATGTTAGAGAGGGTTTTGTTAAACGCCTCGATCTGTCCATTCGCCTGCGCATGATAGCGAGATGTATGGTTCGAGCGAATGTTGTATTTGGCGTACAACTTCTTCAACTCGGCTGCTCGGAAATTGGCTCCGTTATCCGTGAGGATAGCGTGAGGCACTCCAAATCGATGAATGATGTTGGAGGTCACGAAGTCAGCGATCGAACAGGATTTGACCTCTCTGAGCGGAATCGCCTCTGCCCATTTGGAGAAGAAGTCTGTGGCGGTCAGAATGAACCGGCACTGGCGAGCCGTCGCCGGTGGGTAAGGTCCCACAACATCCATCCCCCAGACTGCAAAGGGCCAAGAATACCTGGTGGTATGGAGAGGCTCCGGCGGCCGATGCACAAAGTTCGCATGAACCTGGCACGCATGGCACCTCCTGGCATACTCGATACAGTCATGGATCATGGAGGGCCAGAAGTATCCCAACCTCCGAATCTGGTGGGACAGCTTCGGCCCAGTCTGATGGGCGTCGCATGAACCAGCATGAACCTCTTGCATGACTTGCGGGATCTCAACTCCCTGAAGGCAATGGAGGAGAACACCATCAAATCCGCGTCTATAGAGGATCTGCTCCAGGCCTGGACTGCTCTGGAGGAAAAACTGCGATGCGCGGCGTCGAACTCGCTCGCGCTCTGCCCGATCCGGCGGGAGAATGCCATGTTGGAGGTACTCAACCAAAGGCGTCCTCCAATCAGGGGCTGGTTCGACTGCTATATCTGGGGTACTCGGGGCTCCGGGCACAGGGGCAACCGTGGTGAGATTACTTACGGACGGGTCGCGATCTCCCTCCGGGATAACGGGAGCGATGAGCCTGCGGCACGTCACGCGGACGGTCAGGTTATCCTGTTCAGGCTCCGCAAGTGACGCAGCAAGGCTGGCCCAGGCATCTGCTCGACCGTTCTGCGACCGGGGAATATGGACAATCTCTGGCCGAGAAGGGAACCGGGCCATCAGAAGGAGGGTGCACTCCAGCAGTGGCACAAGTTCCGGCTTCCTGACAGCATAGTCGCCATTGATCTGCTTAACAACCAACTCGGAGTCCCCTTTCACACACAGATGGGGCACGTCGATCTCGAGAGCTAACTCGAGGCCGGTGATGAGGGCATGGTATTCCGCCTCATTGTTGGTACAGCCCTCTGACAACAGGAAAGAGTATGGCAGCACGGCCTGCTCCGGGGTAATGAAGACGATGCCCAAGCCCACTCTGTTGAGCTTAGGATTATCGAGTCTTCTACCGGTGGGGCTCCGGGAGGCACCGTCAAAGTGCATCTGCCAGCATGGACCGGCTCGATCGACCGAGAGGATGACCTCATCAGGAAAGCCTAGATCCAGCGGCTGATCCGCGGAGGTTGGGTGAGCGGCCAGAAAGTCTGCCAATGCTTGCCCTTTGATGGCCTTCTGAGACACATACCTGATGTCGAACTGCTGGAGAATCACAGCCCACCACGCTAGACGGCCATTCAACATAGGCCGGCTCAGGATATATTTCAACGGGTCTACCCGAGAAACCAACTGTACCTCATGGTGCTGCAAGTAGTGCCGTAATTTCTGTACGGCAAATACGAGCGCCAGGCAGCTCTTCTCGATGGGGGAATACCTAACTTCCGCATCGAGGAGCATGCGACTGAGGTAATAGAGGCTATTCTCTGTTCCCTCGTTGTTCTTCTGGGCGAGAAGGGCACTCAGGGACCGTTCTAGGGCGGTCACATAGAGGACCAGCGGCTTCCCGGATACAGGCGGCATCAGAACCGGAGGTTGCAGCAGGTACTGCTTGATTTCCTCGAAAGCGGTCTGACACTCTTTATCCCATACATAGGTGGCACCTTTCTTCATGAGCCGAGAAAAGGGATTACACTTGCCGGCCAGATTCGCGATGAATCGGCGTATATAGGCTAAGTGGCCTTGGAACCCTTGCAGTTCCCGGATGTTACCTGGGGGATGAATCTGGCTAATCGCCCTGATCTTCTCTGGGTCGATCTCAATACCCCGGTATCTTACCAAAAATCCAAGGAACTTTCCGGAGGTGACCCCGAAGGCACACTTCAACGGGTTCATCTTCAGGCAGCGAGACCAGAGGAAGCCGAACACTTTCTCAAGATCTTTGAGATGGTCCTGACGCTGGCATGATTTGACTACCAAGTCGTCGACGTAGCATTCCACCAGCGTGCCGAGGATTGGCTTGAATATGTGGTGCATCGCCCGTTGATAGGTGGCACCTGCATTCTTCAGGCCGAAAGGCATGACCCGGTAACAGAAGGTACCTTGGGGGGCCCTGAAGGCAGTGAACTCCTCATCCTCAGGGGCCATCCGAATTTGGTTGTATCCGGAGTATCCATCCATGAAGGAGAGGGCTTGGAACCCTGCTGTGGCGTCAATCAACAGCTCTGTCACTGGAAGGGGAAAATCATCCTTCGGACAGTGGCGGTTGAGATCGCGGAAGTCGATGCAGACTCTAATCTTCCCGTTCTTCTTCCTGACCGGCACAATGTTGGCCAGACATTTGGGGTACTGAACTTCCGTCACGAAGTTGGCTTTGATAAGCTTGTCAACTTCGGCCTCAACCATGGCACCGTGGAATGGGTGCATCTTCCTGGGAGGCTGCTTGAACCCGCGATGGTTCGCCGGGAGACCAAGGCGGTGGACGGCTACCTGAGGATCTAGCCCCGGCATCTCGTCATAGCCCCAAGCGAACACATCGCGGTGCTGCCTGAGAAAGTCCACGTACTACTGCCGCTCCTCAGAGGGCATGGCGGCACTGACCAATGTGGGTCTCGGATCTGCTTCGGTTCCAAGGTTCACTTGTACTAACTCATCGACCGTGGCGGAGACGCCCTCCTCAAAGGCTGGGGGTGCATCTTCCACGTCCTCTCCACTCGGGGAGGGATCGTCACCGGGAGAGGCTGCGTTGGCAACTGCATTGGGGCTACCAGATCCTGCTGGGCCGCTGGTGCTGGCATGGGCGGTCGCGGTCATCTCATCAGGAGACTCACAAGCCGTCGAGACCATGGCTACGTCCAACCGTTGAATCGGGAGGACATAAGCGTCATCCAAACTTGCCCAGGGATCACTTGCAACAGCGACAGGCTCGACCTCACCTGCCAGGATCTGCTTATCCTTGCTCTTGTAATAGTCCGCGTCCAGATAGCGGGCTTCACATGAGGCAAAAGGAGAGGCATCTCCCTGAAGCACGCTTACTCGACCATTAAGGGAGTATTTGAGGCATTGGTGGTATGACGAGGGAACCGCCGCATGAAGGTGGAGCCATGGCCTGCCCATCAATGCGTTGTACGCAGTGTCTTGAGAGACTACCATGAATTCGGTGTTGGCAACCAAATCACCGAACTGGGTCTTCAAACGTATCTTGTCGACCGGGGTTTGGTCGGTGCGGTCGTACCCCTGGATCCTGAGGTCGGAGGGAATCAAGTCATCCTCAGACAACCCCAATCTCCGGAGCGTCCGAGTGGGAATCAGGTTAATCCCGGACCCCGTGTCGACAAGACAGTGCTGGACTTCAAGGCCATTGAACTGGCCGGTAACATACAGCGGACGAATGTGCCCCTGTATAGGAGGGTCTTCATCCTTACCAGAAAACGAGATAACTGCCTGGCATTCGGCGTCCTCAATCGTTTCGGTGTGAAAGGCCTCTGCAGCCACAACCTCTGTCTCAAACTGGAGGGGGCTCTTCAGGGCTTCAGCGAGTGCCTCGCGCATCTCAGATGACATGCGCAGAGCCTCAAGGACGGAGAGTCTCGCTAGGATGTCGGCCAAGTGCTTCAGGACATCATACTTTTTGGCCAAGCGCGAGCCCCTGGTTGCAGGAGGTTGCTCTGCGGTTGGAAGCATGACGGGCCTTGCCGGTTGGGCCGGCGGCCGACTGGTGCTTGGCGCATCTCGCTTTTCATTGGTTGAAGCCCGGGAAATGGTCACCGTACTGGGGTCAGGAGGCCGGGATGGACTCGTGGCAGGGCGGAGCTGATCGCGACGCGTGTGAGGCGGTTCTGCCTGATCCCATACCACAAACAGTGGCGGAGGTGAATCCGTCATCCCCGGATGGGGGGGCTGCGCATGCTGAGCTCGGTTTTGAGCCTGCTGCCTGGTCTCAGTGGCATGCACGGCCTGGCTGGAGGTACCAACTGCTGTGCCCCGGCGACTCCTGTTGCTGCGGTTCTTCCGACGGTGGCGACGACCGGGGACACTAGGGAGGTCCACCTGGTGTTCTTCAACGTCGGGAACCGAAAAGGGATTTACCAGCTCGACGGTATTAACCGAAGTGTACCCAATACTGTCATCGGACGAATCATTCACCACTGGGCGGATCCGAGGAGGGATCCCCATCTCCGGGGGCATGAAATCGCCGAGAGTGCGGGATATTGGCGGAACTGGCGGGGCGCGCTCTTCCTTCTTGCGCCGCCGCCGTTTGCTCTTCTTGGAAGAGGCAGGCTGGGACGACGATGCTGAAGCAGCACCCGCAGATTCTGGGGGCTCAGGCTGATTCAAGCGCGCACGGATGATTCCATGGGCGCGAATGATCGTCTTGCGGGCCATCCAGTTTTTATACTTCTGGGATCCGCGGTCGGAGACCAGCTGCCATTCGTCCTCATTGCCGCTATCGTCATCTGATCCCACGAACATGCCCGCCACTTGTGCCGGAGCTGGGCCCAACCTGATTACATTGTTGTTGATCTGGTCTTGGAGCCAATCCTTAAACACATAGCACCGCTGGATGGTGTGCCCCAGGGCCCGATGGTAGGGGCAGTAGCAGGGGTTATCCGTGAGATGTGCCTCCTCCGGCCTCCAACATTCAGGCAGTCGCACAATCCTCTGCTCCAGGGCGCTCCGGAAATAACCGGGGACCTGATCCTCGTGAAATGAGTAGGTCAGGTATCGCGGGCCCCTGGGAGCGTGGTCTTGACGAGGGGCTGGAGGGGCCTGCCGAGGAGGTGGACCCTGATTATCTCGCCTGGGTTGCGGCGGTACATTGCGCAGAGGGGTCGGCCGGTTCTGAGGCTGCCGCTGCTGGGCCGGGAACTGAGCCCGTGGAGGCGGATTCCTGTGAGGCTGTGGAGCTGGTCTCGCTGGCAGCAACTCCAACGGCCTGGGAGCCTCTATCTGGGCGACAGCAGCGGGCTCAGCCCTGCTGGCTCTCCTTGCAGGAATCATAGGAGGCAGCGGGTGTGCCTGGCTAGCCTGTTGCAGGGCTTCCTCAAGACGTTGAGCTTTGTCTGAGAAGTCCCTGAACCCTCCGGGGTAATTCTGAGTGATCAAGGAAGGGACCAGCTCGGTCTTGACGTTCCCGACGCACATTGTCAGCAACTTCTCCTAAGTCAATGGCATGTCAAGGGAATACGTGAGACCCTTCCATCGGGCGACGAAGTCCGCGACTCGCTCATCAGGCCTCTGCTTGCACTTGAAGAGGTATGCGATACTCGTCTTCCGGGTCGTGGAACTGAACTGGTAGAGGAATTGTCTACGAAGGTCCTCCCAGCTAGTTATCGACCCGACGGGGAGCTGGCTGTACCAGACAAATGCTGGCCCTTCCAGTGTCTGGACAAAGCAGCGAAGCTTAGCGGCCTCTTGCTGCGCCGGAGTCCCCAACATAGGCCCGCACCTCGAGTTGAAATGGGCCAAATGCTGTGGCAGATCTCCAGTCCCGTTGAAGGGGGAAAAAGTGGGATTCCCGAATCCTGGAGGCGCCGGCATGTCATCCACCCATGCTGGGTATGGCTTGCCGTCTGGTGGGATCGCCACTTGCCGAGTCTCCAAGGCCTCCAAGCGGGCGATGAGTGCCGCCATCGGATCGTCCGGACATGGGTTCCAGTCCTGGCGAGGATCTCTAACCACGAGCGCATTTCATGGCCCTTCACTCGGGTCGTCGACCGGGTCGTCAAACTCGGCAGATCGTGGGATGGCGGGCGGAGCGGCTCTTGGGGTAGCGGGAGGAATCCGAGCGGGGTCTCTCAGGTAGTCACGCCGCTCGGGAGGGTGTGGTGAAACATACCGCGCCCTCTTGCCATAGGCAATGGCCTCTCTCCTGTCGGCGAACACGGCATAATCACGGTTTCCCGGGAGAGCCTCGTCGAGGGGTGGTTGTTCCTGTCCCTGCTGTCCTGGCCTAGGATCACCGTAGTCAGGCCGCTGCTCTGCAGCGCGCTCGGCGAGGAGCTGGTCAACCAGCTTCTTCTGCTCGGCGAGTTTTTGGCGTAGCATAGCCTTCTCGGGATCCTCATCTGCCCTCTGCGTGGAGGCAGATGGGTCGGCGGGCTTTATGGCCTCACCGTGCTCTTTACCTTTACTGACGTTTCGGCTCAACGTCAGTGCTTCAGTGGGTGCGGGGAGTCCCAGGAGGTTCCTCTGATGACGAGTAACTCTCACTGATGGATCCAACAGCGGCTTGTCTTCGGGGGGAGAGCCCCCGTCGAGAAGTTCCAAACCGTTCCCATCCCCCGACAGGTCAGCCATGTTGACTGTTTCCGCCCCTGGGGATATACCCTCAGGGCCTCCCAGTGAATCGGGCTGTCGGCGAATCGCACTGAAGCATAGGGAAGCGTACTGCCCCCATCCACGGATATACACGTGGGGAGTGGCTTCCTCGATAACCTTGCGGAGTACTTGAAAACACTCAACGCATCGTTGTTGGAGGGCCTCGTGGTGCCCAAATGACCCGGGGTGCCGAACCGCGGGGAGTGTGGCCAGGTCGATTTGACGGTACTGCTCACCAATATCCTCCAGGTGCACTTGACTCCCGGGATATGGCATTTGTAGGCTGTGAAGACGGGAGTGAGTCTCCCGGAGAGTTCGGCGGAAGCATTCGAACTCATCTGGGGTGAGCGATTCGGGTGCATCGAAGTCCGGTCCTGCGACTGGCCAAAACTTCTCAGGGAAGTGGCCCTCTGCAAGGACGGTCCAGAAGCTCCACGACTCAAACTCGGGACCCAGGTCTCCTTGGTCCTCTTCAATGGATGGGAATGGACGAGGAACCGGTAGTGGTGCCGAGGCGGGCCGCCGGGCCGACGGGCTGGCCGGCGGTGAATACGGCGAGCAGGCCGATTGGCCTCCATATCCCGGGCCGCCCTCTGAGGGTGGCGGTGCCCTGGCTACCACATCACGATAGGATGGGCCGGCGAGCGAACATCCTGCCGTAGCGTCGGTGCTCGCCGGGGGTGCACTAGATCGTGGTTCGACCGTCGGTCCCCAGAAAAAGTCTCCGGCTTCTCCGATCGAGGCAGATGGCGCATCCAGAGGGGCCGGTACCAACCGCAAGCTTGATCCTTGGGGGTCTACCAGGCCCTCGCTACTCCGGATATACCTTCGGAGAGAAGCGGGGATCATATCGATCTCGCTCTCGGGAAGTACGAGGCTGACGTGCCGCATTCCTACCCCTGCCCCTGACTGGTGGGATTGGGGGGAGGGCTCTGTCGCCGAATCATACTCCGCCTCTGAATCAGAGAAGCGAACCGGTCGGATCTCTGTCCGGAATTCCGTAACATTCCTCCCTCGGCGTCGACGCCTTGCCTTCCTGCCCCTGGGTAGTTCTTCGGGGCAGGGCTGACCTTTGTCCTGGCGTCCTCCGGCCGCACTGGTGCTGGGGCCAAGAGGACTGGAAACCAAGGTGCGAGGGGCACCGGGACAGATATCGAAGGGGACGCGGGGAGAGATGATTCCGGGCAGGCCTCCGGGCCGAGATCGGAAGGCGGGGTGACCCATGCCTCTTGGATCGGCCACACGGAGTAGACCCTGTTGGCGAATAGCGCTACCGCGAAGTGGTCCGCGGTGGCTATTGTCTGTACCAGCAACCGGGAGAGTCAACCCAACCTGCCTTTGGGGCGGTCGGGGCCTCGATCCGGGTCGGGCATAGAAGTGCCCCTGCTCAGGATGCGCAGGGGCCTGGCGACTGGAGCCAGCAGTGGCTTGGGCCAATGCGGCCACTGTTGCTAGGGCCCCAAGGTGGGCATCCTCGTCCGCTCGCGCCCGACGTTGGCATCGGGACAGACGAGTCGGGATGAGCGGCGCGGGTAGGTGGAGAGCCTGTTCCTCGACTTGAGAGGCCTGGCGGCGATGTCGCCGTGGCCTGACAGGAGCCCTCATCGCGGATCCCTGGAGCGAATCCCGAATAGGGTGGTCCCGGGCATCTTCCACCTCATCCGCATAGGGGAAGGAACTGTCGGAGCGTTCCGGGGATAAACTCCCGAAACGGCTGGACGTCGAGGTAGGCAGCGGTGCCTCCCTGCGCGGCCTTCGGGGGCTGCGTTGGTGGCGAGGTGCAGCTCCCTCAAGGTCTAGGCGAGCCATGTCCCTGGTAGGGATGACTCCCTCTTCCTCGTATCTTCGCACCAAGTTATTGATCACCCTTCTTTGGATGACCTCCGAGGGGGAGAGAGGGCGTGGTTGCCCCGCAGCTGCGGCTGCTGGCACGGCTGTGGAACGGGCGGGACCGCGCGGAGTAGCCGCGTCGGTGTTTCCCCTACCCCTGCGCCAGTGGGTGGGTGGCGATCGGGCACTGGATCGGGCGACCTGATTTCTGAAAGCAGGGAGAAGAACCCATTAACACTGACAGGAAAAGGAATAGACAACCAACCATTAGTTCCACGATGCCTTCCATGGGGGGGAACCCAGGCCCTCGACGTCGCGAGACGGAGTGCCCGATTTCCCTTCCCCAGCCCCTGGCGGGTAAAACTGAATGCTCGGTCGAGCAGCATGCTGGTCTTCCAACACCTCTGAAAGCCATCGGTCTTCGTATTGAGGAGAAGAGATTCACGTCGGGTTCACCATTTTTCTGTTTCGGTGCAGATGTGCGTCGGGTTACGCTGTTCCGCCAGGACGCGTTCGCGCGTGCACCCGTCAACCCGAGGGGATGGTCGCGCGGCTTGTGGTCCCGCAGTCCCGCTTTCCAAGGGCGGGCGGCATTCGTCCCTTATTCAGGGGCGTCTGCTCCTTGATCTAAACCGGGATGATGGGATGTCGGCTCCTCCTTCCGTGGACGTCTCCCCGGAACTCGTCGCCTAATCCGGGTCTCCCTCATAGATTTAAGAATGTTCATGAATCTCGTTCCCGGTGCCATATCTTCATGGACACCGGTTAATTACGCTGCTTCCGCCCGGACGCTCCAAGGAGTCTGGTCGGGGCAGCAACCTGCGGTGAGGAGACCGGGTGGCTCCGGGTGTCGGGGGCGTGTCTTAACACTGCGCCTCTGCATGTCTGTCTTCCGTCCCTAATAGGGCTTCTCGAAGGAGTGATGGCCTGGGGAATCCCGCACTGGGTGCGGGGAACTGTGTTACCTGAGGTTTTCCTCAGCTTCCCATGTTTAACACGGGGTATGCCGCGAGTTTAACGTCCAGCGGGGACGGCATCGGACTGATCAACACGAGGAGTGGATCAGATGACGGAACCCCTTGAGGGGAAACTCCGACGCTAGGGCCAGCACATGGGCGGCTTCCCGAGTGAAGTGGAGTGGAATGAAATGGCATGACCCCACCGGGATGTGGCGGCCCGGGTAAGGATCAGGATGGATGATGGAGTGAGGAGCTTCGACCCCGTAGGGGCTTCCTACGTACCACGCGTTAGCGCGGATCAAAGTCAGCGTAGTTCGGATATACAGTTTAACGTCATGCTGGACGTCGGCAAGCCGACTCACAAAGAGATCGAGGCCGCCGGGCGGAGGATTGAACCGAACCACCTCGCACAGAGGGGGATGGAACGGCCGGGTGGATCACAGTTTTACGTCATGCTGGACGTTGGCAAGCCGACTCACAAGGAGATCGAGGCTGCCTGGAGAAGGATCGAACCGAACCACCTCGCACAGGGGGGGATGGAACGGCCGGGTGAATCACAGTTTCACGTCATGCTGGACGATAAAAGGAGAAATAGAAAAAGGGGCAGTGGGGAAGCACAATGGAGATACACACGTGCAGTCCCCCACAGAGGCGGATTCATAGGTGAATCAACGCAAGTGTGAACCCGGGAGGGGTCCACTGATTGACGAACCGACGTAAATACGACCGGGACGACCAGGTGGTGGGCTTGAACCTCGGAGAGGCTTCCTACGTACCCTGTTTAGAAGACAGGGATCAAAGTCCACGTAGTTCGTTCTGGCTGTAACACTCTACCCCCGTGGGCGAAGGCCACTCCAATCCCGACATCCCTGCAGAGACGCGCGGGTGGGGGCCATATCCAGACCGGGGGGATCCTGCGTGCGAGACACGGGATCAGGTGATGCGGACGGTTTAACGTCTTGCCGGACGAAGTACAGTTTAACGTCGTGTGTTGAGGACGAAGCGGACGGTTTAACGTCTTGCCGGACGAAGTACAGTTTAACGTCGTGTGTTGAGGACGAATGCTGAACAGTTTAACGTCTTGTAGCTTGGACGATATGCTAGGCAGTTTAACGTCGTGCAGCTTGGACGTGTGCAGTTTAACGTCATGTGGGACGAATGCAGTTTAACGTCATGCGGGACGTAAACGCCTGGCAGTTTAACGTCTTGCAGCGCGGACGTGGCACAGTTTAACGTCATGTTGGACGTATGCAGTTTAACATCGTGCAGGACGTTGAAGCCGCCGATAGGTCCGTGTCACTTCGCGCAAGCCTGGAGGGCCGCACGGAAAGACAACGCACAGTGCGGGCACCCGGGATGAGGATCATCGGGCGCCACGCAGGCGGGTACCCTCAGGGGGTCAAAGGGGGCGACCCTGGCAGCTTGCGCGCAAAAGAGGAGCTTTGCGCGCAATACCGCGGGTCGGCGCGCAAATGGGCGGCTTGGGCCAGAACTTTGCGCGCGGATGATAGAGATTGTGCGCACCGGGCTTCGGGTAGCGCGCGGGGGCAACAACTCATTCTTTAATGAATGGCCACTTTGGAAAAAGGGGGGGTGCGTGCAATCGGGCTGGATTGCGCGCACCCCGGGGGCAATTGCGCGCAAGAGGCTTCTTTTGCGCGCAAATGCCTTTGGGTGAATATTTATTCAAAGGAAAGGAGCTAAAGGGATTGCGCACGAAGGCGAACCCCAAGGCTTTCTTGCGCGAAAGAAAAGAGGTTACCTGAAGATCGGCATTGCGCGCGGAAGGGGTTGGATTGCGCGCATGAGAGACCGTTCGAATTCTGGCAACCTTCAAAACGTCGGGGGTCACCTTATATTTATAGGCAACCCCGGGTGCGAAATCCAGTGCGCGGGCACGCAAATTCCTTCGCGGGCGCGGAATCGGGCCCGGGCGCGCAAGGGAGTCGCGCGGGCAGCGGGCGCGCAAAACTGCGCGCTGGCCCAGTGCTTTGCGCGCATCCCGGGAGGTTTGCGCGCGACACTCAAACATTGCGCGCGGGCCTCCGAAATTCCGCGCAAGCCTTCCGGTTCTTCTGAAACGCGCTTCTGACTCCAAATATGACCTCGCTTTCCGCATCCGGAGCTTTGTTTGGGAACAACGGACTTTTCCGGCGTCTACAGTCATGTCAAGATTACTCAACTATATAATAACATTAAGGAAAGATGCGCAATCTTCACCTTTGATACAAATTTTCATGAACCATCCCAGTAACCCTAGTACCCTAATAGCCAAACATATCATGACATGTCCCAAAGGTAATTCTCGATCCCCATGGGTTGGCGACTATTATCTCGTATCATATGAGATAAAACTGGGAACAATTTTTCTACATAAATAGTGGATGAAATAGTTACAAATCAGTATTATCAAAAGAAATCTCCATAGGGAGAACTATAACATAAGTCAAACAGGTATAAACAACCCAAAGTACATCATAAAATTACTAGAAAACATGATAAACAACCCAAGTCCAAACAGACACAGAAGATCAAATCCAAAAGATCAATAGCAACCACCACCTTAAAGTGGTGCATTCTCCTTTCTCGAACCTAGGAGGAGTAAATATAAAAACACCTGAAGTCAATGGTAGGGTGTGAGCTAAAATCCTAGTAGGGTCTCACCAAGTATTCCAAAATAAGAGGTTAATAATAATAAACCAATTAATTATTTTAATTTCAAATAAAACAAGTATAAAATTACAATTTCGTATTTAAAATATAATATTCTATTTATTTTAATTGATAGAATCATTTAGAATAAAGGATTAATAAACATTTTATATAAAATAGTTTATATAAATTCAAAACGCTTGTGTAATGTATTTTTACAAAAAAACGACATATATATATCAAAATAATTATAAAGGAGCAACATTTTCATCCTTCAAGAGGTATAATAGTTCTAGGTTTTGGGATCCTCACACTCTTATGTAGTGATAATGAAAATGTGCACACACATCCCTTTGATACTAGTCAAAGAGGACTAACCAACATCCTATAGGGGATATGATCTTCTAATAAGTTTATGTTAGAGTTTTAAAGAATCAATTTGTTTCTAGGGATATTCTAACATAGGTTCTTATCCTTAATAACTCACTAAATATCTAGTCTTGAATGTGCTCAAACAATAGTCAATAATGGGAAATTTATTTCAAAACTGTTTAAAATAAAATTATCCCATTTCCAATTTCAATATGATAATTTCTATTTAAAAACCCAAATGGGTTTTTAATAATTTATTCATTTTTTCAATATAAAACCAAGTGGGTTCTTATAAAAAAAATTAATCCATTTTTTTAAAATCAATTTCACAATAGAATTTCACAATTCCTTGAATTTCATATCACACCCCAGTTTACTACATATGGGGTTTTCCCCCAAATTTCATTCCAAATTAATTCAAACCAGAATTTTCATTAAATTAGGTTTTTCATAACCTAATTTAATGAAAATAAATTTAAATCCAAGAGACTTTATTTTAAATCAATTTTCTAAACATAGATAGAACCACCTACCTTAGATCATGGAATCATGTAACACCACACCCACAACAAGAAACCCCAATAATGAATGTCAATAACAGAGATCCAATAATCACACCTAGATTAAAGATCTAAAACAAAGGAGTTTAGATACAATAACAATATGGAGATATATTATACCCTAATAAGGATAGAAAAAGAGATAGTGAGATATAGAAATGGAGAAGAAATCTTACTAGGAAGAGATCGAACAACATTTTCCATTCTTTAATCTGCCTTGGAAAGGGTCTGGTGGGGCCAAAATGAGTCCTTGAGGGCTCCGATGACCAAGGAGGATTTCCAATCCTGATTTAAGGTTGAATGATGGTCTAAAATATGATTTGTAAAATTTTATAATATATTTTCAGAATTAAAATTATGGTACGCCCTATTAGCTAGATAGGACAGCACCGTTTCTTTAATTGGTCACCCTTAACAGGCACCCCTATAAAGGGGTTCATGGTTTCTAATAGGTGGTTTCATGGTTTTTCAAACCAAACATAAACTATGAAAACCATCACTACTTATTTTTTCACGATTGGCACAAGAAAGGCAGATAGTTTGGGAAACTCATGTGTCAACTGTGTACATCCTAAGAGCCTTTAAATTTTTTTAAAAATTTCACCTAGAGCAGACTTGAATGGGACCCAACAAAATAATCATCAAAATGGTCTTTAAGGAGTACCTAAAAATAGTAATAGTATGTTACAAATAAATGGAATAATTCCATGAAAATATTCCTCAAAATTTCTTTCT
Organism: Viscum album; assembly: GCA_963277665.1. Classification (NCBI taxonomy): domain Eukaryota; kingdom Viridiplantae; phylum Streptophyta; class Magnoliopsida; order Santalales; family Viscaceae; genus Viscum; species Viscum album. The sequence goes on along the minus strand of OY728151.1, from coordinate 58,476,506 downwards.
CACAAAAAAATATTTGAAATTTTTCATTCTCATAAGAGAATATTTGATTGAAAAGTAAAATAGTTTCTTATTTAACATTCACTGGCTTTGTGAGTGTCATATAAAAACTCACCTTATTTTCTAATTCTTCTTTAATTGAATCTACCTCTTCTTCTAGATATGATTTCTCATCATGAAGTATCTTGATTAATTTTAATATATAAGTAATTACCTCAATAAAAACATTCTTGAGATAATATTTAACCTTATAGTTGAGGTCTTTAAAAAATGTAATGTAACCATCATCATAGATTTAACTTACTTCATTTGAGGAACAATAATCAATAGATTTTTCATGACTCACACCACTTTGATCACCTTTAGATAGTGGTTGTTACACTTTCTTCCTTGAACATTTACTCTGCCTCATTAACACTTTATTTTTCAATTTTTTCAATTTATTATCCAAAACTATCATTTATAATTCATTAGTAATAGCGACATAAGTCTAGATATGATACTCTTCTTCAAAAATCTCAAATATTCACTTAATAAAGGATATTTTTTAAGGTAACCACACATTGATAGTAAATATATTTCCCCATGGGTAATTGAACCCTTGATAATGGAAGGTTGAATTTGTGGTCACTTGAATATTTTATGAATTATTTCTATTTTTAATCTAATCTCATAGAATTATCCCAGTCTCGATCCATTCTTATTTGTGTCACACAACCTCAGTCAGATAAATTAATAAATAAAATCATAAGGATATAACTATTTATTATAGGATATGAATGCAGCGGAAGCATGGTGGTTTAGAGGACCCAACTTTTCCTTTTCCGTAATCGATGAACAATCTACGATCAATACGATAATAAATACCATTATCTACAGATTATGATCAAAGATCTAGAAAAAATAAGAAAAGGGTGTTGGATCATAGAGGTAGGATATTTTACATCATGTTTATAATTAATTTAAATAATTTATATAGAAATTAAACTTTGGGATCTTTGATACTTTCTTCATTGATGATGTTGATTGTCTAGAATAACCCTTCCGAATTGTGTTGTTTCGCTTGTGAGGATACAAACCAGAATCCCTCTAGAGGTTATCCAAATGTTTTCTGATGGACTCCAATCACCATCAATCATTCTTTGGGTGCTAGTGTAGCTAAGCTAGTGTCTTGCATCGGTCATTCTTGATCGCATGTTCTTTGGTATTGAAGAACGTCTCTCATTATTGAGAGTGGAGGGGAGAGGATTGAAGATATAAATTTTTTTGGAACAAAAATTATCTCACCACTAGCAATTTGGTTCTTAAGGTGTAATGGAACAATAAAAGTACATGTCTATTTAACACCAGGGGGTTTCAGTTACAATATTTAATTGTGTAATAGAAACTAAATACAATGATAACCTTAGATAAAACCCATGCTACATAATAACAATAAAAGCACCATTATTCATGGTGCACTAACTTGCGCAAAATGAAATCCTAAATGAAATCCCATACCACATAATGAAAACACCTTTATTATTATTTTGTCTTATGCCTACTAGTTAAATAATTATTTATCATCTTGAAAATAATTATTTCACTATCAGACTGGCCTTGGTCTACTCGAACTCCACTTACATTTATTGAACACCCGAATAAATAAATAAGTAATTTATTCTCATAAATAAATATTTTATTTAAAAAATAGTAAATAAATATTTATTAAATGTTCAATGAAATAAATAAATATATTTTATTTAATTTATGTGATCATTTTAACTTGAATAAAATTATTCCACAATCTTGAGAATAATATTTATTCTCTTAATTAAATTCAAATGGAATTTAATCAAGACCACAAGAAACACTTAGTATGTGACCCTCTAGGATTCATTCTCTTTGGAATTAGGTGGGCTTGCCTAAAGTCCAAGAGACTCTCTAGCAATGGGTACAAGCATCCAAGAGAAAGAACTTAAAGTCACAATGACAACATCCACATATGAATGCTTACTATGTAATATAATCCCTTCATTTTAATATCTCATCAAATAGGTTTCATGATAGTGTCATCAACCTGTTTTCTTGATATGTTTTTCTTTGACTGCCTGAAATAAACTCATCGTTACACCTTGTCCATGGAATTTAGGTTGAATTTTTTATTTCAATCAAATGGATGAGATATTAACTTCCATAAATGGAAGGGGAAATTTCTTCCTCAACTTATCCATTAATAACATGTCACTTGTGACACACCCAACGTACCCTACTTCCCACAAACATATGGCGTAATGGTTTTTCCATTAAATCCAAGTGCATAAGTCAGGACACACATTAATGATAATCTTAAATTCTAAGGACCATTACACATGCTCTCATATAGGAATATTATATGACACCAAAACATGCAGAATTCCTACAGGTGGGTCTATTTTCATAACCACCCATCTCGGAGACTACAAAGTGAGAAATTCATGAGAAGAAGTCTCATCTGATTATGAGTACTCGCACCTAATAGTCTTTATACTATATGTCCCATCATAGTGTTCCATACAACCACATAACTTTATTTTCATAGCACTTCATGTTTCTCATCATAGCGGGAAAGTTTTATGACCTTGTCAATGAGACAAATACTCTAGGACATTATTACATCATAGTCATTAAGAACAATGAACAATATGTAATAATATGTTTAATATTTAAATATATTATATATTTATGTAATCAAAGTACAAATATTTGGTTCTAGAACACTAACTCTAACAAACTCCCACTTGTATTAGAGCCAACTGCCTATGAATTCCAGTCCTCTAGACCTCACATGATGATCATGTTTCTACTGAGTCAAGGCTTTATTAAAGGGGTACACCGCATTATCATCCAAGGAAATGATGCTCAGTACAACTTCACCTCTCTGAGAAAAATCTCTTAAGAGATGATACATTCTATGTATGTGCTTTTCCTGTTGATGTGACCTTGGCACTTTTGTGAGAGCCACCACTGTAGAATTATCACAATAGAGTGTGATGGGATATTTAATGCTAGGTACCACATCCAGATCATGGATGGAGCTTTGCATCAAAACTGCTTCTTTAGCTACCTCATAAGACACGATATACTCAGACTCTACTGTAGAATCTACAAACACACTCTTCTTTGAACTCTTCCAGCTCACAGCACCACTATTCAAAGTGAATATGTATCCTATCTGTGACTGCATGCCATCCTGATCAGTATAGAAAATAGCATCTCCATATCCTCTGATGACCAGTTCTTCATCTCCTCTATAAAATAAGAACATATCCATAGTACACCTCAGATACGTAAGGATGGTCTTGACTTCCATCCAATGGTGGTCACCTAGTTCAGCTTGATATATGCCTACCACACTTAATACAGAGGAAACATCTAGCCTAGTACATAGAATATAATACATGACCGTCCCAATCACTAATGCATGTAGAGTCCTTTCCATTCTCTCTCTTTTATCATGCATCTTAGGACACATTTTCTTAGAAAGATGAATGGCATGTGATGGTGGAAACAATCCCCTCTTGGATTGTTCGATACTAAATCTCTTCAGTATATTTTCAATTTACATACTTTGACTTAGTCCCAACAATATCTTTGATCTATCATGATGGATCTTGATCCCAAGAATATATGTTACCTCACATAAGTCCTTCATAGATAATTAATTATTACACCATGCCCTAACAGACATTAAGATTGGTATCTTATTTCCAATAAGTAATATGTCATCAACATATACTATTAGGAAAACAACTACACTCCCACTAAACTCTTTGTATACACAAGGTTCACAATAATTCTTTATAAAACCAAATTCTATTATGGATTCATCAAAAAGAATGTTCCATGACATGGATGCTTTATTTAATCCATAAATAGATTTCTACAACTTGCATATCTTATTGGCATCCTTTGGATTCACAAACCCTTTCAGGTTGGGTCATATAGACAACTTCCTAAAGTTTACCATTAGGGAAGTTTGTTTTGACATCCATTTTCCAAATCTCAAAGTCATAGTAAGCAATAATGGTCAATAGAATTCTGATTGATATTAGCATCACAACTGGTGAAAATGTTTCGTTGTAGTCAATGCCTTGATGTTTTTTAAACCCTTTTTCAAAAATTCATACCTTATAGCAACTAAATTTTCCTTCTATGTCTATTTTATTCTTGAATACCAATTTTAACCAATAGGTTTTACATCAACTAGAGGATCTACCAAAATTCATACATAGTTTTGGTAAATGGAATTAATTTTAGAATTCATGGCTTCTTGCCACTTGGAAACATCTTTTCCACTTACTAATTTCTTATAGGTTGGAGGATTATTATTATCAACTAATAATGATTCACCATCCTCAGTAACAAGAAAATCATACTATTCCAGTTCCCTAACCTCTCTTGTACTCCTATGTAGTACTTGTGTCTCTGGAACAAATCTTTCTTCAATGTGGCTTTTTGGAATCTGCTCATGTACCAACTCTTAAGTACCTTATGTCTTGACTTAATCAAATTCTATCATTATTAAACTATATCTTTGGTAGATGTTCTCCCTCTCATGGAATATGGAATTTCATGCCACTATAACCTTTTTTCAAAGGGATTATCTAGGTAATATCCCCTTCTTTTTTTTGGGGAATCCTAAAAAGGTACACCTTGTGGCTCGGGGTGTAAGTTTCTTACCAGAAAAGTCCATAACAAATGGTTCACTACTCTACCCATGTAAATTCAATAACATGGATTTTCTTCCACTCCAAGTCTCATATGGAATACCAATTATCGATTTAAATAGTATTTGGTTTAATATGTGTGTCGTTCTTTATAACTCATATCCCCAAAAGGATAATGGAGGACTTGAATGACACATCATTGATCTCGCCATGTCTAACATGGTGCGGTTTCTCCTTTCGTTGACACCATTAAACTAAGGCGTGTAAGGAGGAGTGAGTTGGGACAGGATCCCAAACACCCATAAATAATCAATGAATTCTTGATTAAGATACTCTCCACCTCAATCTAAGTTTATTTTCTTAATATTCTTACCAAGATGGTTCTCAACTTCATTCTTGTATTCCTTGAACTTATAAAAAGAATCTGAATTATACCACATAAATAGATATATCCATATCTACTAAAATCATCAGTAAAAGTTATGATGTATGAGTACCCACCCCTTGCTTCAACTGGAAATTCTCCACACACATAATTATGAACCAATTCAAGAATCTATTTGGAAATTTCACCATTCCTACTAAATGGGGCTTTGGTCATTTTTCCTTGTAAACATTTATGAAATACACCAAGTGGTTTTAGTTATAAATTATATAAATATCCATCTCGATGTAACTTTTTTAGGTGTTTCTAATTTATATGACCAAGTCGGTGATTCCAAACTTGGGTGTGGTATGATTCATGTGAAGTATCTTTGTTATTGATTTCCATTACTTAGTTTGTGTAATTTAACACGTAAATACCGTTGAATAAATATTCCCTACCAAAACAAATTCTTTCTTTGTAAAAGAAGCAACATTCATTTTTGGACTTGAAAACAAATCCATATGTATCTAGTCTAGATATAGAAATAATATTTTTTGTCAAATAAGGAACATAATAACAACACTTTAACACCAATATCATCCCAATGAACAACATGAGGAGGTAGTCCCCAACAGCTACAACATCAATTTTAGCTCTATTGGCTTCTCGTAGATCTACCTCCCCTCAGACAATTTTCTTAAATCTACTTGGCTCCAGTATTTTAATACATATGTGAGCACCACAAGCTATATCCAGTACCCAATTTTTAGAAAAAGATAAATTTCACTCGATAAAAAATTCACCTGAAGTTGCCCCTTGATTCTTTGGTTGGGTGTAGTTTTTCTTCCAATGGCCCTTATTTCCACATGCAAAACAAATAGCTTCCTATACCCTTACCTCCCATTTTATCTTCTATTTCTTGGAAGGGTGTGAAGAATCCATGGGCTTAAATCTCTTCTCCTTACATTTCCTCTTATTCACCATAAGAATATAAGTTTTTTTGTTCTTCATATATTTATCCATGTAGGGAATGAGGATAAGAATATCAAATAGTGACATCTCAATGTTGTTTATATTGAAATTAACAACAAAACTAAAGAAGCTCTGAGGGAGTGATGCGATAATGAGATCAATACCGTGTTATTTAGGGATTTTAAACCTTATAACCTCCAAGAACTCAATGTAGGCAATGAGATTGACTACATAAGAAGAAGCTATGGCACCCTCTCCTAGATTACTCTGAAATATTTCCTTGGATATCTCAAACTTTTCCTATCTTTTCTCTCCTGGTAAATACTACAAAGGTACTCAAGCATGCTATATGCATCCATATTTTCATGAGACTTCAGGAGTTCACTATACATTGATGAATGTATCAAACATTGAACATAGACCACATAATTCATATGTTTCTTTTAGACTAGGAAATCCTTTATCACTCACCTCTTTGGTAGGAAGATTAGGTAATGCTAACTTCTACATGTAAGACTTCTGTTCGTGGCATAGAACAACCCAAAGGCATCTAAACCATTCCTAGAAGTTACTGCTAGTGAGGCTGTTGTATTTATCCAAAATTGATCATAGGGATAGTTTGGTTGAGATTTTCATTTTATTCTACAAAGAAAAAATAATATTATAAGTACATTCATGATTACATTTTATGAGAAATAATAGAATAATTTTATTAAGTCTCCCACTATTTGATCAAGTCCCAGTGGCCCTCACCATTGAACTCGGAATGTCTGGTTTCTCAAACATTCTAGTGACAAGGATCCATATTCCCCTTATTATAACCCGAAAAAGGGTTGGTCAAGATATTTGAAGGTATTTAGGTAGGTAATTCTTTTCCAACATCAGTATTGTAGATCCTTGATCCATTGAGTGGACTCCCGAATCCGGAAATCCTAACTTGGATTTCCTCAAACCTTACCTCCAATGTTACACCAAGTGTAGAAAGGTCTACTCCTCTTGATATAATATGGTTAAGTCAACATAAAACATTCATAAGGTATTATTGTATAAAATTAAGTGTCATAACAAGGGTTTTTCAAACACATAGTTTTATTGAGTCTTTTCCACATTCAAGTAATGGAAGGCTTAGTCTGACTTAATAATTTATTGAGGTATTTTTTATCTCTTATGCGTAAATTGATTATTATTTTTATTATATTCTTGTTAATATTAAGTGGAACTTACTTATGTGATTAACCATCTCTTGATAATATTTACGCATAATCATGGTTTATTTTAGTTCCATCTTGTATGTTGGTTTATTTCATTAATTATGAGATCGCGAAAACACATCCATAATGATAAAGCATACAACTGATAGAAATAAAATAAAGTAAAGGTCATGATCATGAGATTTTCTAGTGGTTAGTTTATCTAGGTGTTAATAAAATAACCCTGACCTAGGGAAGAAACACCTTTGTACTTTTGAGTTTGTGTTTATGGCTTTCCACCTATCCACCTTTGTATATCCAGGGATTGGTTATGTCTCAGCTCCAGCTTGAACCGCATCCACTAGCTTGGGAGATCCAACCATTACATATGATTTTTAACTCACACACTATTGAGGGGTAAAAGGGGGGTTTACATAAAAGAAATCATTGGCACTGAGGCCCTATATATTAATGAGGAGAGATGGCTGGCATGCCAGAAATTTAATTTAACAAATAAATTAAAAGGAAACCAATTGCAAACAATGGTGTGGTCTATCTTATGATCATCCACATACATGAAATGAGTTACATAATTAATTAAAATATAATTCAATTCTTTAAACATTTTTATTAATATAAATTTTACTCTAATTGATTAATTATTATCTTTAATTAATCAATACTTTTATATTAATTCCTTTTTTGAATTTCCTTGAGATTCTCATCGTTGTACATAAATATACCTTGGAGGTAACCTGGTGAATACCTGTTTGAATCTACCCAACATGTATTATATTATTATACTATTTTACTCTTCTGACATATGGAATACGTGATGAATCAATGAAAAGAGTAACAACATATAGTATGATTTGTACATTATAAGTAGTTCTGAACATTATACAAACATTAAAGTTTTAAATTTGTGTAATTTGGTAAAGTACACGGTGTCTATTCAACTATTGTTTTTGTAGTTCGGACTACATAGTGTCTACTACCTTCACCATCTTTCCCAAAGTACACACCTAGGGACTTAGCATGTGAGGTGTAATTTGGATATTTTGGATTACACAACATGTCCAGTGGGTCACACGCCATGTTTTATCTCTGTTACATGATTATCGGTCAGCTCAACCCATGTATAGGATACATGGATTGGCCCCTGACCCAAAGAGACTACACTCCATGTCCAGTGGGCCACATGGCATGTAATATAGTAAGCATGTGCCTTTCTGTCCTGGTCAACACGTGGTGTAAAATTAATTACACTGTGTGTAATAAATGAACATGGCTTGAGTAATTACTAAATTACTCCTAATATGATGAATATGACTACATAGCATGTAATCCGGATTACACAACATGTAGGGCAGAGAAAACAATGTGCAAGTTTGAACACACGGGAAAGTACTTTTGTGTCACCTTGAAAGAATCAATGGTGCCTCCTAATGTGTTCCTCGCTTTAATTTTAATCCAAAAATTATTCATTTATGTCAGATCTATGAGAAACGAAATAGGAAGAACAGATCTAAAAAACCATATTATAAGAACTATTAACCTTTAATTGAAAAACTAAATTATTAAATCATAAATCATCAATGAATAATTTAAATAATTTTAAACGATGATGAGATCTCTCTTATACCAATTGTAGGATCTGAATTCCGCAAAAGCATAGCGGTTAAGAGGGACAAACTTTTCTTTTTTCATAATCGATGACCAATCCAAGATCAATACAATGATAAATGCCAATATCCGCAGATTAAGATCAAATATCAACAAAAAAAAGAAAAGGGCACCGGATACTAAAGAGAGAATCTTTCACATCATGTTTATAATTAATTTAAATGATTTCTATAGAAATTAAATACCTAGATATTTGATAATTTCTTCATCAATGATGTTGATAATCTAGAATGACCCTTCTTGATTGTCTCGTTGTGTTTTCGATACTCCAAACCATAATCCCTCTAGTGGTGATCCAAACGTGTTTCGATGGTCTCCGATCAACACCACTCATTCTCCATGTGCTAGCGTGAAAAAGCAAGTGTCTTCTGTCAGTCGTTCTTGATCACCTATTCTTTGGTCTTGAAGAATGTCTCTTTTTCTTGATAGGGGAGAGTAGAGTATTCAAGAGGGAAATTGTTTTGACTCAACAATTCTCTCACCATCGTCAATTTGGTTCACAAGGTGTAATGGCATAATAGAAGTACCTGTCTATTTAACGACATGGGGCTTCGATTACAATATTTAATTACATAATAACAATTAAATACATTAATAACCTTAGAGAAAACTCATGCTGCATAATAACAATAACTGCACCATTATTCATGGTGGGTCAACTTGAACAAAATGGAATCATAAATGAAATCTAGTGACACATAACAATAATAGTGTTATTATAATTTTTTCTTGTGACAACTAGTTAAATAATTATTTACCATATTGAAAATAATTATTTCACTATCGTATCGGCCTTAGTCCAATCGAACTCAACTTCCATTTATTAAACACCTGAATAAATAAATAAATAATTTATTCTCTTAAATAAATATTTTACTTACAAACAGTAAATAAATATTTATTAAATGTTCAATAAAATAAATAGATATATTTTATTTAATTTATGAAATAATTTTAACTTGAATAAAATTATTCCACGGTCTTGAGATTAATATTTATTCTATTAATTAAATTCAAAAATGAATTTAATCAAGACGACACGAAACACTTAGTGTGTCACCCTCTAGGATTCTTTCTCATTGGCATTAGTTAGGCTTGCCTAAAGTCCAAGAGTACTATCTATAAATGGGTCAAGGAACCCAGGATAGAGAACTTTAAGTCAGAATGAGGACATCCAGATATTAATTCTCATTGGGTAATATAATCCCTTTATCTCAATATCTCATCAATCATGTTTCATGATAGTTTTATCAACATGTTTTCTTGATACATCATTATTTGACTACCTGAAATAAACAAATCATTACACCATGGCCACAGAATTTATGGTGATAGTTCTATTTCAATCAATGGTCTGAGATATGAACTTCCATAAATAGAAGGGACAAATCCTTCCTCGACTTATCCATTAAAAACATGTCACTCACGACGCACCCAACTTACCCTACTTCCCACCAACATATGGCATGATGGTTTTCGTTAGTAAATAAATGTGAACGAGTCATGACATGAATTAATGATAATATTAGAGTATAAGGACCATTACACGTTCTTATAGATAAGAATATCTGATGAAACTAAAATGTGGGGAATTCTTACAAGTGGGTTTGTTCTCATAACCTATTGTCTTAGAGATTACAAAGTACAAACTTCGTGGGAAGAAGTCTCACTTGCTTTTGAGTACTCACACCTAATGATATGTATACTATGATTCCCATCATAGTATGTCATCCAACCATAGAACTATATTTAAGAATATTTTCATAGCACAACAAGGTTCTTATCGTAGTAGGGAACTGTTATGACCTTGTCAATGCGACAAATATTCTAATACATTATTACATCATAGTCATGAATAAAAATGAACAATATGTAATAATATGTTTAATATTTAAATACATTAAATATTCATGTAATAAAAGTATAAACATTTGGTTCTAGGACACAAACTCTAATATTTATAAGGTCTAACATAAATCATTACTCTATTCCATGATTGATTATTTATCATAATCATGGTCTCCCCAAATTAATTAGATGTTAACTATAATTTTTGGTTCTTATTACACATACACTCAGTCTCAAATTCTATAAAATTACCTAATTTCCACAAGAATACCTTTTTCTAGAAGCATGCATGACTTCCTCAATACCTTCTCAGTGTATTCATAGTTTTCATGAAATTTTTCTTTCATACCCAGATTCAAAAAAATTTCATAGCTTCCCAACATGCAAAAATAAGTGTAGCCTTTAAGCTCTACTTTAGAGTTCGGTCACCAAGTTTTCATAGGATGCTTCTATATCAATAAAATATATTTACTTCAACTCACAACAGAGTCTTATAATGATAGAAAGTCTTTTGTAAAGATACATATAACTTGTTCTCCATCAGCAGCTTTGAATTATAGTGCTTTAATAGATCTTCTCACCTTGATTTCTCAATATATTAAAAAATTATTGACACCAATAAATAAAATCATGTAGAGAAGGTAAGCCTATAATTAGTTTTTTATTATTATCACTACTATGGATCAGAAATATTGATCTTGGAAGAATGGTTGACTTATTCTTCTTCTTTCAGTTTCAATACTCGATAGGTTGTACAGGCTCGGTTCTCTTATTTTTCTTCAATATAGCATGAAGTAGATCCTTCTTATTATTATTAAATGGTTTTCTTCTATTATCTTCATTATAACAAAATATCATCATTTCTTAAACTTCCTATACAGTATTGGATCCTTTTTTATTATATATTTCTTTGTAGTATCCTCTCTTTTGGAATAGATTTAATTTTCTAAAGGAACTTGAATTTAAGATTTAGTGGATGGTATGATCTTTAAAACGAGCATCATAATGTAAATTAGATATTTGGAAAACTAAAATGTGTTGTTTTTATAATTTTTTCAAGGCCTGATAGGTGCCTCTGGTGTTCTATTGAGTTTTAAGAAAATTAGGCTCTGAACCATAAATTCGGGAGAGGCTGACAGAGGAGCATAGTTTTTCTGAAACAATGTGGCCCCTAAAAGAAAATTGTGCAGCTAATCCAACGGACATAGAGGGAACACATGGTTTGGTCAAACCATACAAGAGGATCTTCATGGATATTCACCTAGTTGCAGGATCTTGAAAATGGGGAAACACATGGTTTGTGCTTGGTTTACCAAATCATCCACATAAATCATAAAATCCCTCTTCTAAGGCAATGTAGGAAGAATGTTTTGGCACTAGTTTTTAAAAACCATACATCCAAACCACATGACTCATTTAAATGGTTAAATTTACCCTTTTGACCCTATTTCTTTTTATGCTTTTCTCTCTCATTTCTCCTCCTCCACACACACACACCAGAGGAGAATCTACTCATGATCCTCCTCTATTCTCTAGGGATGGACTGATATTCTCTAGCCAATGTCTATTTTGAGAATCTAAAAGTTCATTGGATATCTCTTAGTGATTCTATAACTACACATTCGCCTTTTCTTTTTCTATATTCTCTCTTTCTGGGGTATTTTGGTGTGGGATAATTTTCCCAATTTTCAGGGTTTTTTTTCCATTTCTTCAATTTCTATCAAACCATATTGATTCAAGCCTCAGTATTAGACATTTAATACATCCTTGGTATAAGGTATGTGCTCTATAGATGTTATATTTAATTTTTTTATTTACAAATTGTTCCATTGTGTTGTGCACTAATTTTTTAATATGAAGCCTCTCAATTTAAATTTTTTATTTGTAGAACCTCACATCCTAATTCTAGCAGCCCTTGTAAATTTTTTTGCCATTTTTTTGGTCATGAACCTCATGCTTGAACTAACTTTAGGGGTGTCACCTTGAATGTATTAAATTAATTAATGGTTTTTATAATAAAACCCCTCATTGTGGTGTGATGTCTTCAAAAAGGTAAACATGTGGTTAAATGCAATGTGGGAGGATGGGACACCCCTGTATGTCATCCTCTAGTGACCAAACCCTCACCCAAGTTGTTAGGTCCTAACTCCTTATAGAAAAAACTTGGTAATTATTTATGGAATTCATTTTAGCATGGCCTATCTTATCCAACTGCATGTATGATCTTTCATGGGAATTCCACTTGGTCCTATTACTTTTATTCAATGATTAGTATCTCAAATATTGGAAAGGACCACTTAATGGATTAAATTATATGTATGGGCAAGACCATCATATTCATAAAATATATAAATGGTAATTGGGAGTATCCCTCTTGGTTTACACTTTTCTAGTAGTGGGGAATTCTTAAGGATGTGACCCTTCTTTTATAATGGAACTTAAATAATTAAATGAATGGTGATATACCTTGATGGATACTCAGGTTCCTGTTTAAAAAATGGCATGAATGGGATCATATGAATTTGAGACTATATTGTACCTTGGGTGATACTTGGGTTTATTTTCATGGGATTCCATGGATGGACTCATAGTTTACCTGATCTGTATATATATTGAGAGAAATATATGGTATGCCTTATATGGTCTCTTTGTGTGTTTATTACCTCCTCGAATGATGCTAGTTCCCTAGGGGTGAACCATTGGATGGGATATGTGGTGAGATAGTTACACCATTCCATGATAGATGCTCGGGACCCTACATGATATACCTGGGATAGTATCATAGGTTTATGACTACACACCATACATGGAGTGATACATGGGATTTCATTTTTCCTTGGATAAACTTTGAAGGTGATGGAAATTTATAAGGACCTTGGAGAAATACTTGGGATATCATTTAAATATCACATCATATGGGATCAGGGTGCCTCTTACTAAATTATAATGATGATATAAATACTAAAAGATAAAAATTTATAGTTATTATTTAGGGACGTGTCCGCCTAGCCAAATCAAATTCTTGGTCTCAATCCCCTCTTAATGGTTATTTTGTAATGACCCACTCATTACACTCATATCATATCAGAATGAGTTGAAATTTTTTAGATATATTTTGTCTTAGGTCGAATTAGGTATGTTCATCTAGGTGTCCTTGAGAAACCTAAGCCAACATTCATAGTTATTTTTTATTTTTTTATTCACCTATTTATTTTTTACCTTCACATGGTTGTGCATTATATTCGTAGAATGGATTATGATTTATACACCATTGGTGGTGGACTAATGAGTATATATCACACCCTTATTAGACCTCCATTACACTGGGGTACCCAAGAAGAACTCATGTTCACACGTCTATGGATTTGGGTTTTTGTTGTGCATTATACATTGGAGAATAGGAGAACAGGTCTGAGTTAGTACTCAGGATGCTCATGGAGATCTCCCTTAGGAATTTTTATTCTTTTTGTTTATTGATTTATTATACTGTAATGTTTTTTTATATTTTCTTATTCTTTTTATTTAGTATAATTACCTAAAAATTCATGCATTCATGGTTGTATTTGGCTCTGGCTAGTTTATTTCAATTGTTATATTTATCTTCTATTTCCCTATACTTTATTTAATAAACTTATACTATTGTTTTATTTATTTATTACCTCTCATACCACTATGTTACTCTAATCATGAGGGTATAGTCTCTCCACAATTCCATTATTATACTCTCACTTCCATCTGATGGCCTTCGGAATATGGGGAGGCATGATTATTGCCATGTGGAAACTGGTCTGGCTAACTGTTCCATTGTCATTCGAGCTAGGACATTACAAAATGGTATCAAATATGTTTCCTTTACTTTGTATTATTGTTTTGGTTTGGTATACAGGAAACTAGTAGTGTGTTGGCATGTGTAAAATAGTTGTGTCTGGGAGTGATCAACCCCACGTATGGATAAAAGTCTAAGTGTCCAGGGATGGTACTATTGTTTGTGTTGTTTTTTATTACAGTTGATTATGATTTCACCTCAAGTGATTGTTGTAATTTTGTTGCTTATTGGTTTATGAGATTTAGAGTATTTAACCTTGGCCCGGTATGGAAAAGAAGAAGTATTACATGCATCATCATAGACACATAGATATTCACATGAAATTCCATATAGATTTCCTTATTAGGATATTGAGATTTATGTATGTTACTTACATGTTTAATTTCATTCTTTTTATATGTACCATGTTATATATTTTAGTAACATGCTTATTTTAATGCCTAATTGTGTATTTTATCACCATTCAAGTTTGTGTAAAATGATTAGTGGTTTATTTAGTATGTTTTCTTGTAAAGTATGCTTATGTGATTTTATAATTATGATTGGAAAGTATATTTGTGTTCCATGCTTGGGTGTTCTTGTGCTTATATAGTACCATGTCATGTTTTTTATGGTTTTGTTCTTATCTATCATGGTTACCAATATTTGTCTCTTTCTATATCCTTATTTTTGAAATTTCAACACATGGTTAGTAGAATAAAATATTAACATAAGCATAAGTGGTGTTTTCCTGCATAGATTAATGGTGAAATTCTATTTTAATAACTGATTTAGACATGTTTGATCCATGAACCATTGGTTTCATGGGATGAAATATACTGGTTACAATTAAATGGGAGCCAATTTTCAATCTATGGAGTGTATATGAACTTTATAAATTAGAAAATGGTGACCCATATAATTGAACCATCATTATGAGAATAATATATATATATATATATAAACTTTTTTATATATATATAATCTGATAAACCTCAACTCTTATGTAAAAATTGGTTTCTTTTGGCCTTTTTCATGACTCAGCCCAAGTAGGTCAGTCTTGAATTGTTATAGCTATGGGACATACTTGAATTGGCCTAAGTAGGTCAATCATGGTACTTGTGCTTATGTGAAAAAACCATTATAGGTGTTTTAAGAATCTTAATGTTTAACATATTCAGGTTGCATTTTGATGACCCCAAATTATTATATAGGACCCTTAAAGGTATCCCTTATTATTACATAACGAGACCCTCATAGTTCATCTTTATTTTAGTATTCCTTAGTTCTTAACCCCATTAAAGTATTTTTATGTTATATAGGGATTATTGTTTAAAGTGTCCACATCCATGTAAATAGTTTTATGTGCAAACATAGGGTGGAATCTTGCTTTACTGGACCTCTCTTTAATAAATAAAATACCTTTTAATTGCCTTCAAGATAAGATTATATGAAGCATTAATTAATTAAATTTCTAATTACAACCTAAATGGTGTTTTCTTCTATAGATTAGAATTGAAGTTTTCTTTAAGTAAGCACAGTTTTGAGAAAATATTATGGATAAAAAAATTAAAATGATGTTTTATAAAAACATGTCATGTTCCTTGTGGAGTTCATTAAATAAAGTGCCATGTATAAATTTTTTCCCTACTGGTACTTGACATTAATTTGTGCCTCTAAAATGTTTAAGGAATTAAATGTGAATTAATGTAATGACTTAAAATAAAACCTTAAGTGGTATTCATAGCCTCAACCCTCGTGTAAGGGTAGTTTAAATCCTTAGATTTTTTCCTTGAAATGGGAATGTGATATTTTCCCATAGTCATTTTATAACTTAATTTATAGGTTTTAGGGCTTAGTAAACCTAATGGAGTGTCCTAGTTATAGGGTGGATGCTTTATACTATAGATAAGGGATATATTATTGTACATAGTACCCTTGGCTCCCTAAGAACCTTATTGATAGTTGTGATCATTCTAACATTTGGTACTGTTCAGGTGTCGGTTGTCCCTCATAGGACTCTTAGCTTCTAAAATGACACAATTTTTTTGATGGGTGATTATTCAGATAATTAACACTTTTATGGATGTAAAAATCATGTAATGCTCAGTTTCAGTTCATTAGACATGCTTGAGGTATGGTCAGTCACCTAGTGGGTTATGAAACACCTCTTTCTTTTATTAGTAATGGATGAATTGGGAGTTCATCATCCTACTTTACCATCGAATGGGATAGTAAGACTCAGCACTAGTTCTTTTTATAGGTCGTCATAAAATGTTATGCATAAGGCTGATAATCCTATGAATTGTATCTGGTATGTGTCATTTTGATCATGAACCTTGGGGTAGTATGCATTAATACATGTGGTAATCATCGAGTTATTAAATGGTATAGGGAATAATTTGAGTTCATAGATAATCATTTGAGCGTTGAGAGGTTATGCCTCAAATACTGGTCATCTCCAAGGTCGAGTGACCTAGGAGTTAACGGAATCAGACATGACCTCATTCTTGGGTAGATATCATAAAATATTAAGTATTTTGACATGATGGTTAGTTTATTATGGTTCTTATACCTAATGTTATGGTTCATTTGGACGTGACTTAGGTGGAGTGTCACATGTAATCCAGAATTTGAATCTAAGCTAGCATGATTTCTAGTAGTTAGTTTTCATCCCTATCGGTTTAAAGCTTGTGAAAGTGTGTTGGCCCCATCTAGGTTTAGCACTCAGTGATCAGTAGAGCGTGTTTCATGGTATGAGCTCTCTTTTTTAGTAAATTTAATGAAAAGACACTCCTAAGGCAGGGATCATTACTTCAATTCGGGTTAAATGTTTCCTTCTAGATAAAAGGAATGCAAACATGGAAGAACGTTTGGAAATAGTTATTTCTTATTTTGAATTCCTTGAGGCTGGTAAGATTTTTATGCATCGATTTCTATGAGATATCTTGATGATATTTTGGCTGACTATTTTTTCAACCTTTAAAATGTTGATAGTTAGGTTAGACCTTTCTGGTTATGCTCGAGTGATTCCCAGATGCTTCAAGTGGTAATGGAATCACAATTAGGTAGTGAAAAAATGTTAGTGGATGTAGTTGGTCTCTTTTAAAATAAGTCATCCAACTATGGTTTGTCTTTACTTTGTTCTGGTAGTTGGATACGGTGGGTTTGGCGCCATACCGAGCAGTTTGTGATGATGTAGTGGGAGTGTCTCAAATTCTTTTTGGAAATTGTTTTAATATTCTTTTGTATTCTTGTCTTAGTGATGATAATATCCCCTATCTTAAAATAATCCTGATACCACTAAGATAGAGTTGGTTATATGACGATCTAAAATACTAAAATTTCCTTCTATTTGAAAAATAAGAACCTTCAGAGTTGTGCTCCAAATTTTTTTTTTCTTTAGAGGCAAGGATAGTTCTGAGTGATACTTGGGTACCTAAGTGGTAATTTCTTAGATGAACTAATGAACACTTGTTGGTTCTTTGACTTATTTTCATTGGGCTTAGTCGGGGTTCTTGATATGTGGACATCTTAGCTATGTAGCAATGTCTCACTTGTAAATTCTGATGTATGAACTACCTTGGATGAGATCACTACACTCCATGTGATGATTCTGAGGTTACATATACTTAAATCAGGATGAGAATCCATTTACGGGCTTTGATGAGCATTATTAGAGAAAATATCAAGGTTCCTTCATCTAAAGGCATCAGGTATAGCTTTTGAAATGCACCCACCATATAATATGAGTGATTTGAGGTTAGTTTAATATAGATGGCTTGACTTGATATCTCTCTCTTATCATATGTTGTAGGTGAGGAACCACTTTTGGCACATCACCGAGACATGGAAAGTGAAGTGTGGGTCAACTGAGAATTTTATGAAAAGCATATTGGCTTGAATAAATGAGTTAACTTCATATTTTAACATTACATTAATCTAATATTCATGTCATGAGAATTGTTAGAGCACAACTAGCATTTTTGGATACAAAATTCCAATGGTGGGGATACCATGGATCAAAATTGAATGTTAAATGGTATAACCTATGTTGGAGAGCTCCATAGGTTGGTTGACGGAAGAGAAGTTTGTGTGATATTTTATCTAGTTTGATGGGATTAGGTAATCACCACCTCAATGCTTTAGTTATGAATTTGAGCATTGACTCGAGTTTCAGAGGCTTATGTACCATACGTTTAAAGTGATACTTGAAAATGCATTGGGGACATGAAACACAATGAAACCATTTGGAAGAAAAAACATGACTTGATTAGGTAGGGTGTTTTTTTCTTTTTTTCTCCAAGGATTATCATATATGAGAAGTTTTAAGGTTGGGAGATTGTGGCATCTCGTGGTTTGGACAGAATGAAATTTTTTAAAGGAACATTAATTTTCAGTTTAATAGTTGGGAAATTAATTAAAATGGTCTTTAGAATGTAAATTTTATATTTTTAATACTTATAAATGTTGTTTTATACATGGTTTAAGGTCCGATAGGTGCCTTAGGAATTCTGTTGAGTTTTGGGAATGTTGGGATCTGAAACCACAACATCGGGAGAGGCTGACAGGGGTGTACAGTTTTTCTAAAACCATGTGGCCCCCAGAGGAAATTGTGTAGATGATCCAATGGACCTATAGGAATCACGCAATTTATTAAAATTGTGTGAGAGTTCCCACATGGTCATGGGCCAAATTTCATGATCTTGACAGTGGGGAAACACACGGTTTATACACAGCTTACCAAACCTTGCGACCCCCCTTCTAAGATATTACGGGAATCACAGTTGGTGCATAGTTTAGCAAACCGTGTGACCAAACCATGTGCCTCATTTAAAGGATTAAACTTACCATTTTGAACCTATATATTTTTGAGATTTTCTCCCTCATTTCTCCTCCTCGACTTACACACTAGGGGTAGCCATGCTAGCTCATCCTCTCCTTTCCTAGGGATAGAGAGATCTTCTCTATCTGGTGTCTGTTTCGAACTCTATCAAGTGTGTCTGATAGTTATTGGTGATTATATGACTCATCATTACACTTTTCATCATTTATCTTATCTCATTTATTGACATATTGGTTCAAGCTAATTCACCCTATTTTCAGTGCATTTTTCTATTTCCTGGATTTCTCTCAAACTGGCTTGATTCAACCGTTGATATTGGATGTGAGGACTGTTATTGGTATAAGTTGGGTATTCTATATCTTTTAAAATAATTTCTCATTTATTTACAAAGTGATTCATTGTGTCGCACTCTTCTATATCCATGTAACACATCTCAAATGCATTATTTTATTTTTAAAACCTAAAAGCCTAATTCTTGTATCCCTTGTTCATAATTTTGACATTATTATTGGTTAGGAACCTCAAGATTGAACTACCCCTAGGGGTGTGACCTTGATTTTATTAAATTAATTAATGTTTTTTCTAATAAAACCTATCATTATATTATGTTGTCATAAAAAATAAAACCTTGTGGTTAAATGAAATGTAGGGGGATTTGACACTCCTCTATGTCATCCTCTATTGACCAAACCCTCACCCAAGTTGTTAGGTACATAATACTTATAGAAAAAACTTGGTAATTATTTATGGAATTCATGTTATCATGGCATATCTTATAGAATTTCATTTATGGTTTCATCTACAATGGGCAGTCTACCTGGACCAATTAATTTTATTCAATGCATAGTGTCCACAATATCAAAAAGGACATCTAAATTAATTAAATGACATGTATTTTTATGGCCTTCTTATTATTTAAATATTTAAATAGTAAATGGGTGTGTTCCTCTAAATTTATACTTGTCAATTGGTGAGGAATTCTTCAGTAAATTGCCCTTATTTTGTAATTGAACATAAATAATTAAATAAATATTGATATGCCTTGAGCAATACCAGGGTTCCTATAGTAACCCAAACTATTATAAATTAAATTCACCTCTTTGATTTAATTAAATTACTTATGGTTATAGAAAACACATGAAATTATTTGTTTTGATTATATAGAATTGGATTTAAATGACAGTTAAGTATCATTATCATTGATAATATATTTTTTGAATAGTGATCACATGACTAGTATGAGTATAGGTTTTTAATAAATCTATTCGACACTGAAAAAGGAGGTGATGGCCTGAACTGATAGGTTCATACCCTATGAATCCTATTTATCAGAGATTGTAAGGGAGATATCATTTTTGGGATTTTCCCTAGACAAATCCCAATCCTAGGTCCAATAACTTAAGCATGATTGAAACTATTTATGGGAGAAGTTCAAGATTTTCGAGATCACGGCCCAAACCATGTTCGCTGAATAGCCCCATGAAAGCCCCACCATCATGCACCCTAATATTAGGGCATATTATGGTGTATTAAAGGGATATGTATCAAGACCTTATCCATATGAATATAGAAATTATTTAATATAAAATAATGAATATATTTTCATCCTATTATTTTTATTTTGTAAATGATTGTTAAAGAATAAATTGTATTTTTGGTTAATATTCAAATTCATTTAATGAATTTGTGAATTAATATATTTTTAAAATAAATAATATTTTAATGTAATATAATTATTAAATAATTTTTATCAAATATAAGTGAACATAAAAAATTTATAATGTCAAATGTAATTTTTATTAGGGTTCAAAACTGTTATTATCTAAAACCCATCATTTTCAATAAATTTCGGTTTTTATTTTAAAAAGTAAAAATTTACATATTTAGAAAATTATTTTTATTTAATGAATATTTTTTTTGGAATCAGGAATTCAAAATTATCCAATTGTTAATTTTTCATAATTTTATGACATCAAAATGACACAAAAGTTATGTAATATGTTATATAAATAGGATCCACAACTATATATATGTTTTCCCTTTAAAATAATGTAATTTTAATATTATTTTATTTATTTTTTATAGACATTATGAATCCTCCAAGACGCATAATATATTTTATGATTTTAAAATCATTTATTTAAGAGAGTGACTCACCACCACATCACTAAGTGTAATATTTTAATTATTTATGCTCTTTTCCTCATAAAATAATAAAAAACACTCTACATTGGTAGAAACCATGGGAAAAAACCATGTTATGGTTTTTGGTGTTAGTTATATTATTATGTTGAGTCCAAAACCTAACTAATAAAGAAATCCCCCTCCTTTCCAATGTAAACTCACCCAATATCTCATATATCTTCACTAAAACGCATTATAGAACATCAAAACTCTTCCATACACTCCTTAGATTCCCCCCAATGATTTTAAATGCTTTTAAGAAGCCCTACCGAAACCTTGGGAGTCACACACTCAAGTAATGGATTTTCACTTTCCTCTCCTCCTTTCATATTCAAATAAATTCTTTGAAATTAGTTCTTGTAATTTAAAATGATAATATTTTCATTAATTTATAATCATAATACCCATTTTATGTTATATTAATGAGGTATCATTTATCCTTTCCCATTTGGACCCTTACCTAAGCCATTACTATACTGAAATTTCATAAGGAATCCTCACCTACTTTTCTTTATTCAGGTTTCTTAATAAACTTATGCATTCTTTTTACATTTCCTAATATTGGGACATGTACTTACATGTCCCTATTATTTCCCATTTTATTTTAAAATTATTAAATACCCATTTCTCTCTCATCAACCATTTCTATGAATTTTTATGAAACGTTGTTATGTTGTCAAAATTTCACCATGAGTTTCCATTCCAAAACAATTGTATAATGAATACCATACCCATTTTTCTATCAAGGGTATTCAAGTTTATAAACATATACTTATTTATTAAGTAATTAATTAGATTTATTTCACACTCCTTAATCATGGAATAAATTCATTATGATGATTGAACTCATGTTGTGTGATCTATGTGGTACACTTAAGCATGATCAGGAAATGAATACGATGGGTGAGCCTAGATAGTGCTCCAATGAATTGGTTAATGTTTAGTATCATGATACATCATGTTGGCATAGGTTTGTACCTAATTTTTTTATGGTACTTTTTTCACCATGAGGTCTTGGAAGATTTATACTTGACTTAAGTTTATGATTCAGTTTTTAAGTTGTTTCCACATTTTCCTTGTTATAATTATCATGATACACCGTGCCTTATTATTCATGTTCATTTTATAATCTATTTATATGCCTATTTTTTAACATGTATTATCTTCTTAATTTCATTCAGTTTTTATTCCCTTAATGGTATTTATAACTCTACCCTTTCTTATGTTTGCCTCCATGGTATCCCATGTAGTTTTAAAAGTCATGGAATTTTAGAAGTGTGTTAAAGAAGTTTACAATAATGTTGTTGTATCCCATGTTCAAGATGTTATGATATATACCTAATTCCTAAATAAACTAGAATTTTTTTTATATATTTTTGTATTAAGTGTACTTTTATGTGATAAAACACGTATTAATGTTTAATAAAGAGTAGGGTTGTAATAGTTGGTATTAGAGAAACATTTTAGTTATTTTTGGGATTAAGATTAGAAAACTATAGAGAGATCCTTAGGGATAAGACTTAGTATAAGAAAAAAAACCAAAAATTTAGGTTAGTATAGAGTAAATTTTTTATCAATAAAATAAATCCCTATCTAGATACTACAAGTGGACATGGTTCTGGCATAAATTAACCTAGGAGTAACAAATATGACAAGATGTTTCGGGCGAGACTCAGGGTAATCTAGTACACAATAATTAGCCTTAATACACACCTGGTATGACACTCTTGGGGGATATTATTTGGTAAATTATTAATCTCATTATGAACCATTATTAAGGGAAAAATACCATAAGAATATATTTTAGTAAATAGATCATGGATAACATAGATTGAAGTCTATAATCTCATAAGTTAAAGAGATAAATGTAATTTATAAGTTATCCATTTACTGTCATTGGATTCCATTTTATGTGTTTAATTGTTTGAGATACTCATCCCTAATTTTCCTTTTATTCTATACAATGGCTGGAAATATGAGTAATTGAGTTAAAAAATTATGTGAAGGGTAGTGTGACGACTGCCCCAATGAGATTACCAACCCAATGGGAGTGGGAATCACAAAATTTGTTAGGATAATATATCATATAACTCAAGTTATGAATATAAACCTTGGTCAAGAGGAGTTTCCAAACCCCCCGAAGTTAGAAAAATATGAAATCGGGAGCTTCATGCGACAAAGACCTCCTACTTTTAATGGATCATATGATCCCTTAATCATGGGATAATGGATCAACTCCATTGAGAATATATTATCCATACTTCAATGTTTGGGAAAAGATAAGGTTCCTATTGATGTTTATCTTATGGATGGAGTAGAAAACCTGTGGTCAATATTGATCAATAATACAAATCCTAATGAAGAGATCAAAGTGATGGAGTAGAATCAATTCTAAGAAATGATTTTCAGTTAATATTTTCACTATACTCTTCATCTTAAAATGGGAAAGGTATTTTCTTACACTCAAGAAAAAATATGATGAATCTATTGGGGTGTATAAGGAAAACTTCACAATACTTTCATGATATGCCTCAGGTTTTTTCATTACCCTTGAATACAAGGTTGACCACTTCTTTGGTGGGATAAAACCTTGTCTACAAAAATCCCTAATGATCTGTGACTTTTATAGCTATGAGGAAATTTTCTGATGTTCCCTCAAAGTTTAAATGGAGATCAGTAAACCCCAATGGTATTATTGTTATAAGAAGTGTAAAGTTGAGTTTAATTTTGGAAGTCTTATAGAGAAATATAGTGGTGATAAGAAATTTCAACATCCCACTTGTTAATGTTTCAAAAAGAATAACCACTTAAATTAATTAAGGGGGTTGAATAAATGCTTTATTTGTGGGAAGGAAGGAAACCTAGAAAATAATTTACAATAGGAGAAAACTATGAATGTTATGGATAAATTAATGCTCTAGTAAACTCTCAATTCAGTTTTCATTACTTTAACTTCAAGGAACCATGGAACTTTTCAATTCAATTCCCAAAGCCAAGGATTTTCGGAGACAACCAATAACCTACAAGGAAGTAAGGGAGAGATTTTACCATCACTACCACTAAGGTGAATTCCAATAATGAATTGGTGACATGTATGATAGTTATTCATTAAATAATAGTGAACCTACTTTTTTATTCTGATTCAGTGCATTCCTTCATATCAAAATTTTTTAGTAGAACTATTAAAACACTACCACAAAGCATGGAAGTATATGTGTCGGTGAAAATAGTTAATGGGGTAATTATTTAATACTAAATATATTAATCCTCCCCTTTCAACATTTGTAGGATGAAGTTCCCGAAGAACCTCACCATACTCCCTTTGGTGGGATTTGATGCGATTATGGTAATGTATTGGATTTACCAATATAGAGCCAACATAAATTTCTGTGAGAATGAAATATTTCTCTATATGGTGAATCGACCCCCGATTATATACAAGTGCAAGGAGTATGATGGATCTTCTTTAAAACCATCATCTCAAGAATGTATATTATTCCTATATGATAAATAGTATCTATCCCAAATGATTGAGTTAAAAAAAATAACCATTCTCAAAGACATTCATATTGTGAGGTAATGCACTAATGTCTTTCCTGAGGAATTACATGGTCTTCCTCCTAGTAGAGAGGTCTAATATTCAAATGAACTTATACCTAGGGTATTTCCAATATGCAAGACAATATATAGGATGGTTGTTATTAAACTTTATAAGACAAATAAAAAACTACTGGAAAATCTGGATAAAGGGTTGATATGCCCAAGTGCTTCACTATGGGATGCATCATTCCTTCTATTCAAGAATAATGATGGGTCAATGAACCTTTACCTAAATTATTGTGAGCTCAACTAGATTATGATAAATAAAAAGTATCCCTTACCTCATATTGATGAATTTTATGATCATCTATGTGGAGAACAATACGTATTCAAGGTGAATCTTTAGTAGGGATATTATCAAGTAAGGGTTAAGAAAGAAGATATCCCCAAGATCACTTTTCGTACAAATTATAGGTACTATGGGTTTATATTAATTCCATTCAAACTAACTAATTCTCTAGAAATATTCATATAAATTTTTAATATAGTCTTTAGATATTACCTTGATAAATATTTGGTAGTCTTTAAAATTATACTCAAATATACTCTAAAACCAAGAAGAAACATGAGGAGCATCTAAGCACTATTATAAAGACCCTGTGAAAGGATAATATCTATGAAAAGTACAATAAGTGTGAGTTCTAGTTGAATGAATTCTCAATCTTGGGGAATATCATCATAAGCAATGGGATATCTGTGGATCCTTCAATGAAAAAAAGTAATTTAAGGATGTCTAAGGCCAACAACTGTAAAATATATATGTAGCTTCCTTGGTTTAGCTGGTTATTATAATTGATTTGTGAGAAATGTTTCAGGATTTTCAAACCCTTTTACCAATAAAACTCATAAGGGAGTTGAGTTTTATTGGAATTATGAATGTGAAGAAATCTTCCTGGAGTTGAAAATGAGGCTTATCACTTCCCATGTGCTCACACTACCCACAAGTGGGAAACTTTTTGTAATTTTTAGTGATTCTTCTAAGAAGTTATTAGGAATTTTGTTGATGAAAAATGAAAAATTCATAGCATATTTCTCAAGGAATTTTAAAATTCATGTGAAAAACTATCTTACACATGATATGGATCTAACAGATGTGATCTTTGTGTTGAAAATCTGGTAGAATTATCTCTATAAGGAGAAGTGTGAGATATATACTGATCACAAGAGCGTAAAATATATATTTACATAGAAAGAGACTAATATGTTCTGTTGAAAATTGTTAGAGCTCATTAAGGATTATGAGTTCCCAATCCAGTACCATCTTGGTTAAGAAAATAAGGTGGTGAATTCTATAATTAGAAAGGACCCATAATTCTATCATTAATGAGAATTGATAAGGATCTAATATTCTTGTATTTGAAGAATATGGACATAGGAATCATAAATAAAAGAACATCATCAATCCTTTCACAAATTATTGCTTGACTATCGATTTTGTAAAGGTTAGAGGATGATTAAAAAGATGATGTGGGAATCCAGAAGAAAGTAGAAACTATAAGAAAAGGTAAATCCTTGTATTTCAATGTTAATAAAGGAATAGGGAGATTTGGGCAAATACTATGTGTTCCATAAAATCCTGAGTTAAAGAGGGAACTATTGGATTATGCACATAGTTCGAATTTCTCTATTCACCCAAGAAACACGAAGATGCATAAAGATATCTGATACCACTATTTTTGGGGAAACATGAAGAAAGAGATCTCTAAATACACATTAAAGTGACTAGTATATTAGTAAGTGAATATTTAAAGGTATAAGTCTAAGTTTATGATGCAACCATTACCCGTAGTAAAATAGAAATGGGAAAAAATCACCATGAACTTTGTCAACAGACTTTTGAAGACATCCAAAGGAAACAATGCTATCTGGGTTGTTGTGGATAATATTTCAAATACAACACACTTAATTGTGATTAGAGATAATTTCTCACTGGATCAACTAACACAAATATACATCAAATAAGTGTTTGGACTACATGGAGTACAATTATCGATTGTATCCGATCAAGACCCAATATTCACCTCCAAATTCTAGAAAAGTCTCTATAATTCTCTAAGCACTGAGCTGAATTTCAGAACATCCTATCATCCTCAAACTAATAGATAATCTGAGTACACTATTTAGATACTAGAATACATATTGTGATCAAATTATATGGACTTCAAAGTAATATGGTACCAATATCTTACTTTGGTTGAGTTCTCTTACAACAAAAATTTCCACTTGAGCATCCAAATGTTTCCTTATGAATCCTTTTATGGGATGAGGTGTATAACACTAGTATATTGGGAGGATGTTGGGGATTGAAAACTTATAGGTCCTTAAATGACTAAGGAAATGGTGGAGAAGTTTAAGAGTATTAATTAACACATAAAGGCTACTCAAAGTCAATAGAAAGGCTATGGTGAAAATCTTTGACAATACCTAGAGTCTGATGTTGGAGACATGGTATCCCTCCACATATCTCCTTGATCGCATAAAATCATTGGCCTATTAACTAGAACTAATACCTAAACTATCTCAAGTACATGATGAATTACATGTATCCCTCTTGAGAAAGTACATACCAAACCCCTCACGTGTACTCATTCCAAAGGAGGTACCATTGGAGAATGATATTTCCTATGAAGAGAATTCTATGAATATCTGAGATCTTAGAGAAAATTTTCAATGAAATAAAACAATTCACCTCATCAAAGCCTTGTGGAGAAACCACAAGTTTTAAGAATCAACATGGGAGTTGGAGGAGGTGATAAATCAGAGTTACCCTCATTAGTTTTAGTGTGGGAAAAGAAAAATTTAAGGATGAAATTTCTAAAGGGGGGAAGATTGTAATGACCCAAACTATTATGGATAAAATTACACCTTTTGATTTAATAAAATGTCTTATAGTTATAGAAAACAAATGCACTTATTTTGTTTTATTATATTCAATTAGATTTAAATTACTGTTAAGAATCATTACCCTTGATAATATAATCATTGAACACTTATCACATGACTAGTATAAATATAAGATTTTAAAAAATCCATTTGACAAAAATAATGAAGGTTATGGCCTCTGTAACACCCCAAGCTTCCACGGTACGTTTCCCTTCGAATAATGCAATAGCGTGTGTTGTACGCAACCTCGAGCTCTAACACACACCACAACTAATTAAACTAGCCATTGTGAATAGTAATACCTACTTTTTGAAATTTTATAAATTTTATTTATCAAAATGGACTTCATTTTTGGATTCTGAATATCGAAATTATCCTATGTTGAATTTTTGTTATTTTTCTGAGAACTTCTAATTTTTTTATGAATAGTCAAAAATACTTAAAAACAACTTTTTTAATCAAAATAATTTATAGTGATAAATTATACTATTTAGTGGTTTTAAAGTATAATTGGAATATATTTTTACCATTTTATCCAATGGTGGTCATTAGAATTAATTTAACATTGAAAATGGACATAAACAATTGCCAATCTTTTGATATAAATTGTTTCTTAAAAAAACACGCTATTTGTTGTGACAGCGGGAATTAATTATAAAATTAATTAATGCAACTTATATGTTTGGAATTTTGTAAAATAGACATCATTTTTGAATTCGGAATATCAATTATAGATTAGAGTGAAATTTTGGCATTGTTCTGAAAAACTTCAATTTTTGATGAATAGTGAAACCACTAAGTGGTAGTTAAATAACTGATTTTTCGTTTAAATGAAATATTACCACTTCTGTGATTTGATTTTCAAAAATCCGACATACATGGTTGTCATTAAGAAGTAAAATGTGGTTGAATGAGATTAAAATAATTTTTGGTGAATAGTAACTTTTAGGTTCTTTATCATGATTAGAGGTAATTAGTGTAGTTTAAGGTACAAATGATGTTTTAATAATATGAGATGAGCATGACACTTGTCCTAATCCTATTGTATGAGGAGATTTCGAACCCTTATCACCTTATCCATGAATTGTATAAGTGTGAGACCTTTAGAATCCGAAAAGCATTGTGTAATAATGTAGCATTTCAATCTTTCCAAAAGAGCCCCTCCTCTCCTCTTATAAAAGGCCCCCACCTCTACCACCTTATTTACACTTTCAAGCCTTTTGGTTCGGCCAACCTCTGCCCAAATACTCTCCCAACTTCTCTCCCTTCATCCTAGAAGCTTTACTTTAGTCAGAAATCCATCCTAAGGATTCCTTTTGATCAAATCAAAAGGAAGAACCCGAAGAAGAGGTAACATTTTCATCACCCTCTTTCAAGTTTCTTTCTTCTTCCACTCCCTCTTTGTTTATTATTTCAATTCTAAAATTATAACTCCAGTATCTTCTATATACTGTGATGTTATTATAAATATGGAACAACCATATTCAGTATTCTACCCATCATTTGAATGACATGTCACCATACGTGCGTACGTACGGCTTACCGTCTCCACGTCGTGGTGTAATTGTTATTCAATATATTATTATTTAGATGGGTATAATAATGATATGTAATTCATGTAAATAATAAATATAACATGATAATGATTCTGTATATATGATATACTATCCAATTATATATTATTTTAACATCAAAATAATGATATTGTCGCTCGTGCGTAGGTACGGACTACCGTCTCCACGAACGCGATGAGATTCATTCTTTGTCGTATCCATTCAAGAATAATTATCATTTGATGATTTAAAAATAATGTTTAAGGACATGATATCATTCTGGATATGAATAAGATACAACCTATCCATGAAAAACACGACTTACGTAACAAAACATATAAAAGAAAACGAGTAAGTTAACACCCGAAACAACAATAAATCCAAGATATTGTTAACAAATCAATGTTAAAAGATCATATATGATATCATATGAATGTATATGATTCTTGTATAATTTAATAACAATTATTTCACCATTATACAGGAGGTTAACCTACCCCAACCAAGGAAAAGTACAAGGTAAAGGTTATTTCACAATCTCTTCATTATCCGAGGTTGTTTATACGTAATAATCTACTGGGATCTCTTTATCATCCACATCCATGTTTCTTCAAAATGTATTTCAAAACATTTTTATTATTTACAAGAATATGGGTTAAAGTCATTTATACCCTTTTTTGACTTTTTATAAGAGGAATCTTTCCGTCATTTTCAAAACAAAGTCCTTTTTAACCTTTTCGACAGAATTAAGGTAAGAATGTTTTTTTATACGGCAGGTGCGGTTATTTCCGCCGTTATAAAATCTTCAAAGCTTTCCTTACAAGCTTATAAGGATATTTTCAAGAAAATGTTTTATTTTATCTGGCTCTTAAATGATTTCAAAAATAGAAAGATATATTTCTATGAAAAGTGTTTTGATTTCATCTATGTCACCATCCTTTGATGGATTTTACGCTTATTTGATGTTGATTTATTATGATACAAAACTTCTATATTGTATTGAAGGTTTTGTGATATGTTTGACTGTGGATGAGCTATTTTTATACCATTCATAGTTTATGGTAAAATATTGACATTTCGTATGCTAGTTTTAATACGAATGTTTATGTTATGTTTAAACCTTTTCATATGGGAATGCATTGGACTTAATATGTGACGGGTGGAGCCTGCTATAGCTCCTCGATGCATCGGTAGGTCTCATGAGACAAACTAGTGTCTTGGAACAAGGCCTTGACAAAATCTTATTTGTAGTCTTGGCACGAGGCCTTGGCTATGTGGTTATGATAGTCTGGCATTATGAATTCCAACATTATGAAAGTGGTTAGTGATTTTTCATGTGATTATTCGATTAGTAGAATATCCATGTGAATGAGTAAATGGAATTATTTGATTTTACTTTTTCCATATTATGCTGAAGTTCAAGTTTAATAAGGCTTTTGTTTTAGTTATACATTGCCTTAAATGTTTATTCTTATTTATGAAAGTTTCCTCTATATTGTTATCCTTACTGGGCATTTGAGCTCACCCCTTTTCTATGTTTTATTTTTCCCAGGAAGTGAAGAAGTAAATTATGAATGATCTGCAAGGATATTATGAGGGGATAATAGTGTGGACTGTGGAGACATTATGTTGTTGTTGTAGTTTTACATTTTATTATGTAATGTAAAACTTATGAATATATCTAGTGTTTCCAAGGCTACTAAACCAATCGGTCTTTCGAGATTTGATCTCTCTTGTGATCATGCCAATGTTATGAAGTAATGCACCGACTCTGGGTAGCTGGGGTCGGGGCGTTACAGTTTGTATCAGAGGTAGTTTAGTACTAACCTTGGAAGCTAGATTTAGATGAACTCTGATTAGAGCACATATCCCGAAGATAGACTTTGAGGATTAGTATAGAAGAACATCCTAGAATTTTGGTATTGTAGAGATGTTGTGAGTTTTCCGAGAAATACATCCCTGTCTGGATACGAGCAGGTAGAGGCGGCTCTGGCATAGATGTACCTAGGGGTAAAACCCGAAAACACCGTTTTGAGCTAGACTCGAACGAGAACTGGTGCACGACAACGGGCCTTGCTGCACTCTTAGTTACGACACTCCCGGGGGATATGCTTTGGATAATTCTCATTTTCATTACAAATCATTATGAAGGGTTTATGAGTATATACTTCCTCAAAGAAAACATTTTTATGATTATGGATTATATCCATAAATAGTTCAATTTATGTTAAGTGTTTTATAAGTATGGTGTTATGTATTTTGATTCATAAACTGATCTAGTTTATGCCATTGTTTAGAAATGGCGCCTAGTGGAAGAAATGGAAACCGTATCAATGCACGCACTCCATGTAGGGATTGCCCTCCTGATCAAGATAATTATAGTGGGGATGGTGATGCAACTGGTGCCGATCAGCTAATCATCATACTGGGACAAATTACTCAGGTTATGAATAATAACCTTACCCGTATGGAGAACCCTGATCCACAGCGTGGAGGATCAATGTTAGATCGATTCATGAGGCAACAACCACCAACGTTCAATGGGAGTACAAATCCCTTAGTAGCCGAGCAATGGATAAATTCCCTAGAGAAAATATTTCAGGCTTTGGGGAGAAGTGAAAGGGAAAAAGTTATCATGGCAGTTTACCGCCTCACTGGAGATGCTGATCAATGGTGGTCATTGATTCAAAACATGAAGGAAGATGATGAAGTATCAAATATGGAATGGAGGGAGTTCAAATATCTGTTTTTAGAAAAATACTTTCCTCGCGACCATAGAGCAGATATGGAAAGGCAATTTCTGAGTCTGAGACAAAAGGAGGATGAGAATGTCACAAAGTATGAGGCTAACTTTACAAGGTTAGCAAGGTATGATGGAGATTATATACGTAACCCAAGAAGTAAGATTGATCGTTTCTTTGATGGGTTAAAACCATTTCTTCGTCGAGCATTAGTCTCACAATCCTTTTCATCGTACGAAGACATTGTCTCATGTGCTATCAAGACAGAAAAAGAATTCTCTAAGTCTTATGACTTTAAAGAAAAGCAAGAGAAGAAGAGACCTGCTGATCAATCTGGGAATGGAAATAAAGGGAATAAGGGAAAGGTTGAATATCCATCTTGTGGTAAATGCGGGAAGAAACAACCTGGTACTTGCTTGAAGGGAATGGGAGTATGTTACAAGTGTGGTGAAAAAGGCCACCAAGCTCATGAATGCAAGGGAAAGAAAGTGGCTGTCAACGTGGAATGCTATAATTTTAGAGAGAAGGGACATTATGCAAATGAATGTCATAAGCGTCAGGGGAACTTACCTCAGAAGAGGCCGAGGGATCAGAGCCAGGCTTATGCTATCACTACTGCTGAGGTGGAAGCTCCGAAAGACGTGGTGGCAGGTAATTTAATGGTTTCCTCAAGTTTAGCAAATGCTTTATTTGATTCTAGATCATCTCATTGTTTCATATCTTCCCAGTTTGCTAAGAAAATTAGATATTTCCAATTTGATTTAACAAGGGAGTTGTCGGTCAAAACCCCTAAGGGAAGTATTGTTGCAACATAGTTTTGTCGATTAGTTCCCATTAGAGCACCTAAATGTTCTTTACCTGCTGATCTCATAGTCATACCCATGATTGAATTTGATATAATCCTCGGTATGGATTGGATTTCGGACCATGATGCAAAAATTTATTGTAAGAGGAAAGAGGTTACGATTCTTGATGATGATGATAAGGAACACCTTATCTGTAGAGCCGAATCGTCGCCGCATAATTCTTATCTAGATCCACCCCCAGTAGCTCAACTAAATTCAATTATTGGGGAGGAAGAGAAGGAAATTACTGAGGGTGAGGAAAGTAATATTCAAATAGAGGATGTACCTATTGTGAGAGAATATGTTGATGTGTTTCCGGAAGATTTACCTGGACATCCTCCAGAACGAGAAGTTGAGTTTTCCATTGATTTAATTCCTGGATCAAGGCCCATATCGAAGACCCCTTATAGAATGGCCACTGTGGAATTAGTTGAACTAAAGAAAAAACTAGAGGAATTGAGTAATAAGGGATTTATTTTCCCTAGTGTTTCTCCTTGGGGAGCCCCTGTTCTTTTTGTTAAGAAGAAAGATGGATCTATGAGGTTGTGCATTGACTATAGGGAGATCAATGCTATAACAATAAATAACAAGTATCCCCTACCTCGCATTGATGATTTGTTTGACCAACTGCATGGAGCTCAATACTTTTCAAAGATTGACAATCGGTCTGGATACCATCAGTTGTGTGTGAAGAAGGAAGACGTTCCAAATACAACATTTCGAACAAGGTACGGGCATTACGAGTTTACAGTAATGCCTTTTGGATTGACTAATACACCCTCTGTTTTCATGGATCTAATGAATAGAGTTTTCAAGGAATATCTTGATGATTTTGTAGTGGTATTTATTGATGATATCTTGGTATAATCCAAAAGCCACAAAGATCATGAAAATCACTTACGCATTATCCTGAAGACTCTTAGAAGACATGAATTATATGGGAAATTTAGCAAGTGTGAATTCTGGCTTTATGAGATTTCTTTTCTTGGCCATATTGTCTCTAAGGATGGAATTTCCATTGATCCTTCTAAAACCAAGGCAATCCAAGAACGGCCAGCACCGACAAGTATAACTGAGGTACACAGTTTTATTGGTTTAGCAGGTTATTATCGACGTTTCATCCAGAATTTTTCCAGATTGGCTAACCCATTGACAAAGCTCACACGTAAAGGGATTAAATTTGTCTGGACAAAAGAGTGTGAAGAATGTTTTGAAGAACTAAAGAGAATATTAGCCAATTCCCCTGTATTGACTCTACCATCGGGGAATGATGGGTTTGTTATTTATAGTGATGCATCGAAGAAAGGACTTGGTTGTGTCCTTATGCAGAATGATAAGGCCATTGCCTATGCATCACGACAGCTAAAAATTCATGGGCAAAACTATCCTACTCATGATCTTGAGTTAGCAGCTGTGATCTTTTCTTTAAAGATATAGAGACATTACCTCTATGGTGAAAAATGTGAGATTTATACTGATCACAAGAGTTTGAAGTATATTTTCACACAAAAAGAACTCAACATGAGGCAAAGGCGATGGCTTGAACTACTCAAGGATTATGATTGCACGATACATTACCACCCAGGGAAGGCAAACAAGGTGGCAGATGCTTTGAGTAGAAAAGACCATGGAGTTTTGAATGTGATGAGAATTGAAAGGGATCCAATTTTCTTGGATCTAGTGAAGATGGACATGGGAATAACTAGGGAAGGTGAAACATCAATGCTTTTTCAAATGGTTGCCAAACCATCATTACTAGAAAGGATTAAGAGTTCTCAGACCAATGATGAAGAATTTCAGAAGAAGATTAAAGATGTGAATGATGGATGATTGAGGGACTTTGTGTATAAGGATGGAATTTTGAAATTCAGGAAGAGACTTTGTGTTCCCGATATAACTGATCTAAAAAGGGAATTGCTGGATGATGCCCATAGTTCCAATTTCTCTATTCACCCTGGGAGCACCAAAATGTATAGAGATTTGAAGGAACATTTTTGGTGGGATAATATGAAGAGGGAGATTGCTGATTTTGTGTCGAGGTGTATGGTTTGTCAACAAGTGAAAGTGGAAAGGCAACATCCTGGTGGAGTATTGCAACCTCTTCCCATACCTGAGTGGAAATGGGATAATATTATGATGGACTTTGTCATGGGACTACCAAAGACTCCTAGAAGGAATGATGCAATATGGGTCATTGTTGATCGTCTTACTAAGTCAGCACATTTTCTGGCTATACGGGAGGATCTACCACTTGAACGTCTAGCAAGATTATATATTAATGAAGTTGTAATACTTCATGGAGTACTCCTATCGATTGTTTCTGATCGTGATCCTCGTTTTACTTCAAGATTCTGGAAAAGTCTTCAAAAGGCCTTGGATACTGAACTTTGTTTGAGCACTGCCTATCACCCTCAAACAGATGGACAATCAGAACGGACTATTCAAACCTTAGAAGACATGTTGAGATCATGCTCTCTTGACTTTAAGGGTATGTGGGATCAATACTTACCACTGGTAGAATTCTCCTATAACAATAGCTTCCATTCAAGCATTCAGATGGCACCTTATGAAGCGTTATACGTAAAGAGATGTCGTACACCAACCTGTTGGGATGTCGTTGGTGAAAGAAAACTTGTGGGACCAGAACTGGTGGAAGAAACAATGGAAAAGGTGAAGGTAATCCAAAACCACATCAAATCAGCTCAAAGTAGGCAGAAGAGCTATGCCGATAACAGAAGAAAGGTTTTGGAATTTCAGGTGGGAGATCATGTTTTCCTAAAGGTATCTCCATGGAAGGGAGTTATACGTTTTGGTAAGAAGGGTAAGTTGAGTCCCAAGTACATCGGACCTTTCGAAATTCTTGATCGTATTGGGGCTGTAGGTTATCGTTTGGCGATGCCGCCAAATCTCTCCAAAGTTCACGATGTTTTCCACATATCGCTATTGAGAAAATGCATGCCCGACCCAACACATGTACTTACCTATGAGGAATTAGAACTGGAACCCGATCTATCTTATTGCAAAGAGCCCATCAGAATTCTTGATGTGAGGGAGCAGGTGCTGAGAAACCGGACGACTCGTCTGGTAAAGGTTTTGTGGAGAAATCATAAAATGGAAGAGGCAACGTGGGAACCTGAGGAACTTATGATGAAGAACCACCCGAGTATTTTTATGCAATAATACCCTAGAAATTTCGAGGACGCAA
This sequence comes from Viscum album, assembly GCA_963277665.1. Taxonomy (NCBI): domain Eukaryota; kingdom Viridiplantae; phylum Streptophyta; class Magnoliopsida; order Santalales; family Viscaceae; genus Viscum; species Viscum album. The sequence continues at coordinate 58,440,096 of OY728151.1, read as the reverse complement.
TTATTTTAAGGAGGGGAGAATGTAACACCCCAAGCTTCCACGGTACGTTTCCCTTCGAATAATGCAATAGCGTGTGTTGTACGCAACCTCGAGCTCTAACACACACCACAACTAATTAAACTAGCCATTGTGAATAGTAATACCTACTTTTTGAAATTTTATAAATTTTATTTATCAAAACGGACTTCATTTTTGGATTCGGAATATCGAAATTAGCCTATGTTGAATTTTTGGTATTTTTCTGAGAACTTCTAATTTTTTATGAATAGTGAAAAATACTTAAAAACAAACTTTTTTAATAAAAATAATTTATAGTGATCAATTATACTATTTAGTGGTTTTAAAGTATAATTGTAATATATTTTTACCATTTTATCCAATGGTGGTCATTAGAATTAATTTAACATTGAAAATGGACATAAACAATTGCCAATCTTTTGATATAAATTGTTTCTTAAAAAACACGCTATTTGTTGTGACAGCGGGAATTAATTATAAAATTAATTAATGCAACTTATATGTTTTGAATTTTGTAAAATAGACATCATTTTTTAATTCGGAATATCAATTATATCTTAGAGTGAAATTTTGGCATTGTTCTGAAAAACTTCAATTTTTGATAAATAGTGAAACCACTAAGTGGTAGTTAAATAACTGATTTTTCGTTTAAATGAAATATTACCACTTATGTGATTTGATTTTCAAAAATATGACATACATGGTTGTCATTAAGAAGTAAAATGTGGTTGAATGAGATTAAAATAATTTTTGGTGAATAGTAACTTTTAGGTTCTTAATCGCGATTAGAGGTAATTAGTGTAGTTTAAGGTACAAATGATGTCTTAATAATATGAGATGAGAATGACACTTGTCCTACTCCTATTGGATGAGGAGATTTAGAACCCTTATCACCTTAGCCACGAATTATATAAGTGTGGGACCTTTAGAATCCGAAAATCATTGTGTAATAATGTAACATTTCAATCTTTCCAAAAGAGCCCCTCCTCTCCTCTTATAAAAGGCCCCCACCTCTACCACCTTATTCAAACTTTCAAGCCTTTTGTTTCGGCCAAACTCTGCCCAAATACTCTCCCAACTTCTCTCCCTTCATCCTAGAAGCTTTACTTTAGTCAGAAATCCATCTTAAGGAGTCCTTTTGATCAAATCAAAAGGAAGAACCCGAAGAAGAGGTAACATTTTCATCACCCTCTTTCAAGTTTCTTTCTTCTTCCACTCCCTCTTTGTTTATTATCTCAATTATAAAATTATAACTCTAGTATCTTCTATATACTGTGATGTTATTATAAATATGGAACAACCATATTCAGTATTCTACCGATCATTTGAATGACATGTCACCATACGTGCGTACGTACGGCTTACCGTCTCCACGTCATGGTGTAATTGTTATTCAATATATTATTATTTAGATGGGTATAATAATGATATGTAATTCATTTAAATAATAAATATAACATGATAATGATTCTGTATATATGATATACTATCCAATTATATATTATTTTAACATCAAAATAATGATATTGTCGCTCGTGCGTACGTACGGACTACCGTCTCCACGAACGCGATGAGATTCATTCTCCGTCGTATCCATTCAAGTATAATTATCATTTGATGATTTAAAAATAATTTTTAAGGACATGATATCATTCTGGATATGAATAAGATACAACCTATCCATGAAAAACACGACTTACGTAACAAAACATATAAAATAAAACGAGTAAGTTAACACCCGAAACAACGATAAATCCAAGATATTGTTAACAAAGCAATGTTAAAAGATCATATATGATATCATATGAATGTATATGATTCTTGTATAATTTAATAACAATTATTTCACCATTATACAGGAGGTTAACCTACCCCAACCAAGTAAAAGTACAAGGTAAGGGTTATTTCACAATCTCTTCATTATCCGAGGTTGTTTATACGTAATAATCTACTGGGATCTCTTTATCATCCACATCCATGTTTCTTCAAAATGTATTTCAAAACATTTTTATTATTTACAAGAATATGGGTTAAAGTCATTTATACCCTTTTTTGGCTTTTTATAAGAGGAATCTTTCTGTCGTTTTCAAAACAAAGTCCTTTTTAACCTTTTCGACAGAATTAAGGTAAGAATGTTTTTTTTATACGGTAGGTGCGGTTATTTCCACCGTTATAAAATCTTCAAAGCTTTACTTACAAGCTTATAAGGATATTTTCAAGAAAATGTTTTATTTTATATGGCTCTTAAATGATTTCAAAAATAGAAAGAGATATTTCTCTAAAAAGTGTTTTGATTTCATCTATGTCAACATCCTTTGATGGATTTTACGCTTATTTGAAGTTGATTTATTATGATACAAAACTTCTATATTGTATTGAAGGTTTTTTGATATGTTTGACTGTGGATGTGATATTTTTATACCATTCATAGTTTATGGTAAAATATTGACATTTCGTATGCTAGTTTTAATACGAATGTTTATGTTATGTTTAAACCTTTTCATATGGGAATGCATTGGACTTAATATGTGACGGGTGGAGACCGCTATAGCTCCTCGATGCATCGGTAGGTCTCATGAGACAAACTAGTGTCTTGGTACAAGGCCTTGACAAAATCGTATTTGTAGTCTTGGAACGAGGCCTTGGCTATGTGGTTATGATAGTCTGGCATTATGCATTCCAACATTATGAAAGTGGTTAGTGATTTTGCATGTGATTATTCGATTAGTAGAATATCCATGTGAATGAGTAAATGACATTATTTGATTTTGCTTTTTCCATATTATGCTGAAGTTCAAGTTTAATAAGGCTTTTGTTTTAGTTATACATTTCCTTAAATGTTTATTCTTATTTATGAAAGTTTCTGCTATATTGTTATCCTTACTGGGCATTTGAGCTCACCCATTTTCTATGTTTTATTTTTCCCAGGAAGTGAAGAAGTAAATTATGAATGATCTGCAGGGATATTATGAGGGGATAATAGTGTGGACTATGGAGACATTATGTTGTTGTATTATTTTTTCATTTTATTATGTAATGTTAAACTTATGAATATATCTAGTGTTTCCAAGGCTACTAAACCAATCGGTCTTTCGAGATTTGATCTCTCTTGTGATCATGCCAATGTTATGAAGTAATGCACCGACTCTGGGTAGCTGGGGTCGGGGCGTTACAGCCTCAACCAATAGGTACATACCCTATTAAGTCCATTTATCGAAGATTATAAGGGATATATCATTTCTTGGATTTTCCATAAACCAAGCCCAAGCTAAGATCCAATAACTTAAGCATGAGAGAAGCTGTTAACAGGAGAAGTTCAATCTCTTTGAGATAACAGCCCAAACCATGTTTTTCGAATGGCCCCATGAAAGCCCCACCATCACACACCTAGCTCATAGGGGATATTTTGTTGTATTAAATGTATATGTATCAATACCCAATAAATATTAATATTTATATTATTTTCTTTAAAATAATGAATATATTTTCATCCTCGTATTGTTACTTTGTAAATTATTTTTAAAGCATGAATTGTATTTTTGGTTTATATTCAAATTCAATTAATGAATTTATGAATTAATGGATTTTTAAAATAAATAATATTATAATTTAATATTATTATTAAATAATATTTATCAAATATAAATGAACATATAATGTTTATAATGTCAAATTTAGTTTTTATTATGGTTCTAAAACTATTATTATCAAAAACCTATCGTTTTTAATAAATGTCAGTTTTTATTTTAAAAGTGAAAGTTCAAATATTTTTAAAATTTATTAGATAAAATCAACATTATTTTTGTAATGAGGATTTCACAATTATCCAATGGTGAATTTTTCATGATTTTTTGAGATAGTTGAATGTTTTGGAAAATATTAAATACCGTATAAATATACTTCGAGTTTTATAAAATCACAATGAACCAAAATTGATGTGATAAGTAATATAAATAGTATCCATAACCAAATATATGTTTTTATTTAAAATAATGAGATTTTAAGTTTATTTTATTTATTTTTTAAATCAATTCTGAATCCTCTAAGACTTGTAATACATTTTAATATTTTAAAATCATTTCTATAATAGTGTGACTCACCTCCACATCACCAAGGGTAACATTTTAATAAGTTTTTCACTTATCCTTCTAAAATAATAAAAACACTTCCATTTTTTTGAAACCATGGGAAAAAACCAAGTTATGGTTTGTGGTTTTGGTTATTTTATTATGTAATGTCCAAAATCTAAATAATAAAAAAATCCCCCTCCTTTTCTATATAAATCCACCCAATATTAAATTTTTCTTCTCTAAAACTCTTTGAATAACAAACACACACTTCCATACACTCCTTATAGTTCTCCCAAGGTGCCTCCAAGTTTTTAAGAATCCCCTTCCAAGCCATTGGAATCATGAACTCAAGTAAGGGGTTCTCACCTTCCTCTCCTCCTTTCAAATTCAAGAGACTTCATTGAAATTAGTTCTTGTAATTTCAAATGTTTATATTGTAATTAATTAGTATTAATTAACTTAATATCCATTTTATTTTATTTTAATTAGGTATCATTTATCCTTTCCCATTTGGACACTTACCTATGATGTTACTATGCCAAAATTCTGTAAGGAATCCTCACATTCTCTTCTTTATTGAAGGTTCTTTATAAACTTATGCATTCTATTTTAATTTATTAATGTTGAGACATATCACAACATGTCCCTGTTATTGTAAATTTTATTTTTAAATTATTATATACCCCTTTAACTTTCATCAACAATTTTTATGAATTTTTATGTATCGTCGTTATGCTACTGAAATTTCACCATGATTTTCCATGCCAAAATAATTGTGTAGTGAATACAATACCAATTTTTTTATCAAGTGTATTCACCTTTATGAAAATATACTAATTAATTTGGGACTTATATATATTCCACACTTCTCAATCATGGAATAAATTTATGATCATGAGTGAACCCGTGTTTCATGATCTATGTGGAACACTTAAGCATGAGCATGAAATGAATATGATGGGTGCACCCAGATAGTGCACCAATACATTGGGTAATGTTTAGTATAATGATACATCATGTTGGTATAGTGGTGTACCTAATTCCTTTATGAAACTTTTTCCACCATGAGGTCTTGGTGAATTTAACCTTGACCTAAGTTTATGATTCAATGTTTTAAGTTGTTTCCACATTTTCTATGTTATGATTATCATGTTACACTATGACATATTATTCATGTTCCATTTATGATCCATTGATATACCTATTATCTAACATTTATTATAATCTTAATGTTATGACTTCTTTATTACCTTAATGGTATTTATAACTCACCCATTTCTTATGTTTATCCTTAGGCTATCCCATACAGTTTTAAAAGTCATGTAATTTTACAAGTGTGTTAAATAATTTTAAAATAATGTTGTTGTATCCCATGTTCAAGATGTTATTATATGTACCTAATTCTAAAATACAGTAGAATTATCAATATTTTAGATTTTATTAAGTGATATTTTATATAAAAAAACATTTATTAATGTGTAAAAAAGACCATGATTGTCATAGTTCTTCTTTACAGAACACTATGGACGGGGTCATAGGTGGTTGAGACTATATTATACCTTGGGTGATACTTCGGTTTCTTTTCATGGGACTATAAGGACAGGCTCATAGGTTACTAATATTCATATATTTCATGAGTGATACATGTTATTCCATGGGTGGTATCATCATGCATTTAATTCCACCTTTAGTGATTCCAGTTACTTAGGGGAGAACCCATGGATGGGCTTAGTGGAGAGATGGTTACACCATTCCATGAGTTATACTTAGACCACTACGTGAGATACTTGGTATGGACTCTAAGGTTGATTAATGCACACCATATCATAAGTGATACTTGGGATTATATTTATGAATCACCTTGGACGGACTCTGGTGATGATGGGTATTTATAGGCCCCCTAGAGTGATGCTTTGGAATCCATTTATGGATCACCTTGGATGGGCTTAGGGTTCCTCTTACTAAATTCTAATGATGACATAAATATTAAAAGACTAAAAATGTATAGTTGTTATTGAGGGACATGTTTTCCAATCCAAATCACATGTTTGGGCTCGATCCCCTCTTGATTCTTATTTTGTAATGACCCACTCTTTAAACTCATATCATATCAGCAGAGTTTGAACTTAGTATATAGATATTATAGCTTAGTCTGAAGTAGTTATAGTCAACTAAGTTTCCTTGAGGAACATAAGCCTACATGCATAGTTATTTATTTATTTATTCATCTATTTATTTTTATACCTACACATGATTGTACTTTATATTCACATATTGGATTATGCTTTCGACATCATTCATAGTGTACTACTGATTATATATCACACCCTTATTAGGCCTTAATTACACTAGGGTTCCTGATTATATCTCATATTTTTAGGTCTATGGATTTTTCTTTCTTTTGTGCATTGTACAAGGGAGCTTAGAAGCACATGATTGAACTTGTACTCAGGATTCTCTTGGAGATATCGCTCAGGGTTTTTTATTATTATTTTTTATTGATGTATTATATTTTTTTTCCTATTTTATTATTTCCTACATTGGATTTAGTATTATTACCTAGACATACATACATGCATGTTTGTATTTTTCCTTTGGCTAGTGTATTTCAATTATTATATTTATCTACCATTTTCCTGCCCTTTATTTATATTTCTTCCACTGTTGTGTGATTTATTTATTACCTGTAATACCACTAAGTTACTCTAATCATGAGGGTATAGTCTCCCCGATATATCATTATTATACACTCCCTGCTATTCGATATCCTCTAGGGTATAAGGAGGCGCACTTTGAGTCCACGTGGTGATCATTCCGACTACTAGTTTCATTATCAGTCGGGTTGGGATGTTACATTCTTTCAAATAGATCTTTCCATAATCTCATGTGAGTGAGTGGACACATTAAATGTTTTATTTAATTTTTAATATCCATAAATATAGTACTTAGGGGATAAATAATCCTCCAAAATAAAAGGTTCTATTATAGAATACGACTTTTAAGTTCCCACAATTTTTCATAAAACCTTTTTCACCTCAATGGATATTATATAAATCCCCTAATTTAATAATAATCATGTGGAAAATTTTGTTTTTATTTTATTATTATATAGGCTCAGATTCATCTTCTTTAACTCAAAATATCTCCACAAAAATACACATGTCAATCTTCTCATCTATATGAAAATTATATAGGAAACATATCTGTGGTGTGGATCAAATCTTATGGAATAAAGGTTACTTGAGGAAAAACACATCTCAAAACTCAGTTCTCTCATTTATAATTATTTTTAAATAGATCACATTATAAATGATATAAGATCAAAATTATAGGTTTAGCTTCAATGTATATTGATCTAAATTATTCTTTAAAACACGATAAAACCATTTTATTTATCAAGCAATACGTGCAATAAATCATCTCATTTTATCTTCCTCAAAACCATATTTGATCAAAGATTTACAAAGATTCATTATGTTTTGATCATGAATAAATAGATTCATCCACATATGATATAATTTTCTTCTTCATATGTTTAAATCCATAAACTTAATTTTTTATTAAATTATGCTCTCATAAATTTTCTATTTCCTTTATCTCATCTTTTATCAAAATAAGGTAATATATGTTAACTTACAGATGGATATATAAGATGAATTTACATATGTGATCACAAATAATATTATGGGATGTATTGAATATCTGAATTTCCTTTATTTTTTCTCATCTACATAGCTAAATTCTCATATATATATCATAACCATTCTTTCTGAAACAAGAATCTCTTATGTGCTGGCTTTTGTAGCCAGGTTTTGTTACATGGCCTAAAATATGATATATTGTAAGAGAAATCCATTTTCATTTCACTCCTATGTATATTAATTCTCTTAAATGATGGTTGGGTATCTAAATTACCTTTACCAATTAACTCCCATATTAATAATTTCTATTATGTATTATCCAATTTATTTTCATATAGATAAATTATATAACATGGTGTACTGTGTAGGTGGATCCTATTATGGGTCACTCATGTAGATGAATTTTCTTATATCATTTTTATATCCTCTATACTAGATCTCTTTCAAACTAAAATATGATGTGATATTAAGAAATATATTCAGTGTAGATGAATTCTCCTATGCACTAGTAACGTAAGATAATTTCATTTATCATTACCTCAAAATCAAACATAATTATTCTAGTTTTCTTTAAATAAGCTCAGGGGGACTTCAAAAATTCTCAATACATATCAAACCTCTTCAAATAATCTTGGAAGAACATAAAATAATTTTAGGAATTGTTAAAATAATTAAAAAAACCTTCAAGAAAATTTCCAAGATGTTTCCACACATAAAATCATAGAATTAGAGTATTTCAATAAAATTTTACTCTAGTTTAAGTTTATCCTTACGTAAATCAATCTTGATCCATCTCAATTAAAATAAAACTTCATCCAAGAGTGTTTATCACATATTTTCGAAACCAAAATACAAGGTACTGGGTAAATTTAATCTCTAAATCTCTAGTTATATTCTCTGCTTATTTGAATCTCATTTCCTATTTCTAAATATATATTTATAAAAATTTTAGTACAAATATAGTATCAAACTTCGTCATGCCTTTTTAACTATTGTATAAAATGATTTGGCTACTATTTTATCACATGTATTTTACTTGAGGATCTGTTCAAGAATCAACTGATGTGTGTTGTTCCAAGGAATTAGTCTATCCAACTATTATAAGTACATTTATTATTATATTTTTCCATGTAAACATAATGGTAGAAACTAAACCATATTTCATGGGTGGATACTCACATATTAACCAAAGGAATCACCTAACATTGACTTTAACACTGATAAAAAATACATTCGCAATATAAAGTTAACATTAGTTTAAATTAATTAAAAGTGTTGATGGTTGATAGAACCATAGACTACAATATTATATTGATGAATTTTTGAATCTAGTTATCAATTTAAGTGAGAATACATCCTTGTATACAAAAGTAATTCTAGAATATCTATTTCCAAAATATTCTCATTACATAAATGATTAATATTTTTTATATGTTTAAAAAATAAAGGCGATATAAATGATTGGGAATCATAAAATTTGAATTCATAAGATATACTTAAATAATAATAAGGAACCCAATGTATCTAAAAGTACTATTTTTAAAATAAGACAATACTTTTGAATGATATAATGATATAAAAGTAGTATTTCTTGAATAATTCATACTAATAAAATATATAATAATGAGACACTAATATAGATTAATCTATATATAGAATAATTAATTACTTTGAATAAATTTTTATTTTGAGATAATTAATAAAGGCATCTAAGAAATTCAATAAAACATTTATAAAAATATAATATTTTTGAAGTTGTAATGTAAAACCAATTTATGAGAAGACTAAAATTGTGTTTGGAGAAGGCTGGGAATCAATAAAGTATTATAAATAACTAACATGTGATTTAATTTTTAATGTAATATTAAATAAGTTCTATGTTAAAAGAAATTTGAATAAATATTGAGTTTAAATAAAATTTAAAAAGGACTAAAGTGGAAAATAAGAATGATAAGTTAAATTGTAATGGTGAATTCAAAGGCATAAAATTTTGGATGATCTAAAGGATATAAGTAATATATAATTTATAAGGTTCCCAATGTTTATAAAAAGAAGAATAAGTGAAACCCAAAATATATACACCTATGAGATATTAACTCTAAAAGTTACAAAGATACATAAGAGTAACATTTATCTCATTTAATATTAATCTTGATTTAACCTACAAATTTTTTCAAAAGAAAACTTTCCCAAGTAAATATTTTTAGAAGTGTAAGCTGAGGAAGTTTAGAAGACTGGAAGCAAAGTAGATAAGAAGTCATGGGGATGTGTTGTATAAAATAATCTTGAGATTTTATTAAATAGAGTTCATATGATGATTAATTAGATAAATTAAAGAATAAATTTGGAAGATTTGAACCTATTTAAGATTATGTTTTTAGATATAAAGGCTATATTAGATTAACCCATGTTTTTATAAGATCAATATAAATATTTAATAGAATAATTTATTGATTTTATCAAATAAATGTGAGTAGGATGATAAATTATTCATGAAGAAAATATCATGATTCTTAATTTATGATTGAATATGAAATTAGAGTGAGTGATAAAGGTGATTGAAAAAGGAATAAATTTGAATTTTTCTTATTCAATATAATCTTTTTGAAATGATTAATGAATCAAGATTGATTAGTTGATAAAGAGGTAAATTTAAACTGAAGAATTCCTAGAGCCCACATAATCACATTTCATGTATTTTTCAACACTCTATGATGGGAATAAAAGGAGGAGAGCTCATTTGAGATAGAGATAGTGTTTATGGGAAACGAATAAAGACATAGAGAGAAGTCAACCAAGACACTCTAGAATATCATTGAGTTAAAAAAGTGAGTTCGACTTTCATGTTCCAGAATATCACTTGAATTCAATGATGAATTTATTTTTACTTGTATTTTCTTTAAGAATAGTTAAGTTGAGGAAGTAAGTGAGATAGATAACCAGAATATTCCATATATCAAAACATTCAAAAGTATATCCAATTCAGAATATATTTTAATTTGGAAGAAGAGACAGTTTAAAAGAATAGTGGTTCAAAAGAAGATTTGATTTAGGTGAATAATTAAAGAAGAATACAACTTTATATTTTTACATATTCTTGAGTTGATCATTTTAAAGAATAATAGAACAAGGCTGACATGTATATAGTTAAATTTATTCATTAATTGGTAGTTTAAGACCTACTATTGAGGAAAAATATCTTACTGTTGATGTAGTAATATCCTAGAGAAAAGAAGAAAATACTATTTATTAGAGTTAAAGTAAGAGAATTTCAATTGGAGGGATTAATTATAAATAATCTCTTGGGAGGAAACCATCTATTAAGAATAAATTTATAGATATAAGGATGATACTTTCTCCAAGTTTGGGTTAAGGATAATACGTTCCCTATCTTTGTGTTAAGGATAAAACCTTCCCACCTGATATAAATTTTGATTTAGGTATGGTACCTTCTTGTATATTTTAATAACATATATACATCAGTGTTAAAATTTATGTCATGAACTTGTCTTGAAGACAACAAGTAGTAGATACCCACATTGGGATCAAACCTTGTAAAAATATTATGCATCGTGTTATCTTTAATGTTTGTCTTATATCTAGTTTGAATGTGTTGGTTGATCCATATTAAATCTATCCATCCTAATATGTGAAAAAGTTTGAATAAATTTAAAAAAATCATTAAAAACATGTTAAAACTAATTCACCCCCTCTTAGTGTGATTTTACTAAATTACAAGGCACTTAAAAATTATCAAAATTATTTTTTACCATATTTCTAATATAGATGGTGGAAGGATATGATTAAATAAAACAATAACTGATATGAATAAAATGTTGAATATGATTAATATCCGCTTTATTATCTAAATATCTTAAATGTTGGTGTATAAAATTTCACAATTATATTGGATCAAATGAAATTTTTTTGGCTAATTATTATACCGGTAAAGAAAACCAGTTCACTGTGTCATTTTCTATCAAAAATATAGTAGATTAAGACAAAATTACCATTATTTTCCTGGTATAAAGATACAATTATGGTCAAAAATTTGATAACCTCTATATAAAATATATTAATTATGATGGAATTTTCATAAGAATAAAAGATCATGCAATTGTTTTATCACAAAAATGGAAAACTAAACTAGTGTAAGTTATTGGTAAAGAATATGAAGGATTTATTGATAAATATTTTTCTTGAATAATATTGATCAGTATAGAGTGCCACTTCTTGCTAAATCAAATAGACAATGAATCTATGATGACATATAAAACTAATTTTCTGTGATTATCAAGGTATGATTTAGGTATTAATATTGAAATATAGAGTAAAATTGATTGATTTGAAATTGTCTTAAACCCCAATACATATAAGAATTTTTCCATTTAAAACTTTGAAAGTTTGAAAATTATATATAAATTTTTCATGATACTGGGAAAGTAGAGATTGTGTTTTGAAATACTTAATGGTCTCACAGCATATTTGAAAAAAAATAAGAAAATTGGCCATTATGTTGGAAAATCATATGACTAAAAAAATAAAGAATAAAATTAAAATATCCCACCTATATGAGATGTGAAAAGAAATACTATGGATATTTTATAAAATATCAAATTATACTTTATGTGTGGATATATTGTGTATCATTCTTAATAATTCTTCTGAGGAATAAATCCAAGTTTCCAATTTAACCACAATTTAAAATAGGGATATAAAAATATGGTTTTACAAGATGAATAACACATTGTTTATTTATTAAATTGAAAATAAATTAGTTATTATTCAAATGATTTTCCTAATCAATGAATGCAAAAATAATAAATATCCCCAACCAGAAAAACACTCTGGTATAAGCACATGCATTAGAAAACACAATGATAATCATGTTATCATGTGTATTATATATATCTTTACAAAAATGGTAAATTATTTAATAGATTTTAGATAAACTTAGACTTTCATATCATGAAAGTTTATAGAGTTCATGAATTCCATATAATAATTTATCAACAAAATTATTGAATGGTGTATTAATTTTCACCTATACATTTAAGGATTGTCCTATAATTTTTAAGAAGACTGTTAGTTAAAAATTTAATGGTTCTTTCCATTTTATAATTAAATATTATTTAAGTAACGGATTGGATATTATATAATATGGATGGTATTATTTATTTAGAGAAAGAGGTCATATTTAATATATTAAACAAGACCAAATTAAGATATATTATATACCAATTGTGCATGATTTTGTGGATGTATTTCCTGAGGAAATTTATGGGATGCCCCTTAACTAAGAATTGGGGTTCACTATTGAACTTTTATTTTAATAATAAATGATATTGAAGATAATATTCCTGATGGAACTGATTAAGATAAAGGAGTGAAATAATAATAAACAAAGGCATGTTGAATTATTTGTATTCATCAGATTTTTGAGGAATATAGTTTGTTCAATAAGATTATGAATTAATTTCAGAAATATCATTAATATCACAATTAAAAAATAAAAATCATTTTTTAACAATTAAGGATTTATTTGACCAATTTCATGGAGAATAATATTTTTCTCATATTGATATTATATTTGGATATCACCTAGTGAAATTAATGAATGAATATATCCTACTGACTATATTTGAAACAAGATATCATATCAATGGATTTAGTATAATCCCCATATTCTAAAAAATATTCTAGTCATATTTATTTTATTTATGAATAAAATATTTAAGTATTTCCATGAAATTTTTTATGTTATCTTTATAGATGATTTCAAAAATCATGATGACCATTTTGAAAACATTGAGGTGGATTAAGTTATATTATAAGTTTAAAACAAAAAACTTATTATTGTAACATATTTTGGTATGGGTATGTAGTCACTAATAAAGGAATTATTTTTAATAATTTAGAAACTTTAGTTATTAAAGAATGATATATAGAAACAATAGTGATGGAGATCCATATATTTATTATCTTAGCTATATATTATTGACGTTTTTCGAAATAAATATCATGACTAGTAAACCTTTTAACCAAGTTAATATAAAATGGGGTAAAATTTATATTGATCAAGACATGTGAGAAAATATTTAAAGCGTTCAAGATTAGGCTAGTTATTGGATCGAAACTAACTGAAAATTATAGAGGTGGAGAATATATTATCTATAATGAAACATATAAGAATGGGATTGGTTTTATTCTATGAAAAATGAGAAGGTGATAACTATATGAGACTAAATATTCTTTCTTTTCATGTCATGTGTGTTGGAAAATGATATGGAAGGTGAGGATTTCAATTAGAGTGGAATTAAATTTGATAAAAAAAATATATTCATAATTGATGAGATTATTCCTTGATTTTTTAATCTAGTGGTTAAATTTATTTAAATATTGGAGTTCAGGGATGGTGAGATCATTTACTATTATAACTAAAGAATTGTATTGTTGTTTTTGAGACCATGAATTTTTTTCCAATAATTATTAAGTGGGATGTAATAGAATTCTTTGTATTATTTATGATCTTTACAAGAAAGAATTATTAGTTCATAATATTAAGTCATGGTTTTTGGAGAGATCATGGACAACTCTATAATATTTTTTTTAATTAAGTCATGATTTTTTTATTCCTTAATTATTTATAAATTTATATATATATATATATCCTTGCACTTTGTTTTTTATATTTTTAGATAACTCTAAGAATAAGTATGAGTCTCCCATGACACCTTGTGTTTTTATTTGATAGATTTTGTTTTATCTATCTATGAGATTGAACCTATGATATTCATAGTATCCTTTCCATGATTCTTCTTATTCCATATAAATTTTAATTCCTTAGTAATATATCAAAATAACTAAAATTTTGTTTCAATGGTGGTTTGACATGAAATTAATGGGTTATAAAGTTTGTGTGACTTCTTTAAAAGATGTGTGAATTTAAGCACCAAGTTTTTTTTTTCAATGATGTGATCATTCAAAAAAAATTAATATGGGTGACTATATATCTCTCTCAATTATTTTAATTGATATATAATTTCCATGATTTAGTTTCCTTGATTAAGTTAATGTGATTTATTTAATTATATATATTTAACTTGAATTTTATGAGGGACTAATGATTGATTTCATATCTTATTAACAATTTTTCATATTGTTATGGAATATTAATTAAAATATTTATTTAGTAATATTAAATATATGACTGATAAATGTTGATGTAAAAATATTATATGGTAGATGGAGTTAGATTTATAAGGATAATTATTATTTGGATGTGGTTGTAATGAATAAATTAAAGATGACAAAAGGGAGTGGATATAGAACATGAAATAAACTGATAAAGGTTGATAATAATTGTATAATAAGATAAATAGATTATATTATAAATTATTAAATGTTTATTAAGTAGAAAGATTGACATAGAACTTGTTAAAATAAAATTACATGGTTGATTCTTTATGTTTTTTTTTATTCATGGATGAATAGGTGGAAGTGTGTGTAAATGATGGCATATAAAATGAGGTGGCTATGGATAAACTTTACAAGATGTAAAACCTTGTACAGGATATGTGAGATTATATATATCATTATATATATTGTTATTTCATTAATGGTTGTTTCATTGTTCTACATTACTATATACTAGTATCTGATTTGAATATTTAACCAATGACCTCATTGATGTGGTTATTGGGTGAGCCCCCAATATTCAGGAAGTTGTGAAAACATATTTCTAACTAATTCCCCTCATCTAGTCTCCCATATAATGGTGAATTTTGGTTACTATTATGGATTTGTTTTGGTGTAATTTTGTATTTGTATATGGTATAATAAGGTTGGGGTTGTGGTATGATGTTCTATGTGAACATGGGAGGGTATGAGATCGCATGAACATTTGATGTTAGTATGTGAGGATAACTTGATTTGTGGTAAAATGTTTATGGGGTACCTTTCATTCTATTCTTACATGGTCTTATTATAGTTTTACCATAAACATGTTATAGAGAGTTTGATTATGGTGAAATGGGTACATATATAACCTAGGATGGGATAACATTTTTATTTCATTGTTTACTCATTTAATATTTTTTGTGCTTTTTATATATTGAAATTATAGTTATTAAGGAGAAACCAACTGATTATATAATATATGACTCCCTGGTTCTATATATTTATTTTATATATTTTTAGGTTGCATCAAAATAATGGGTTCCACTTTACTAGTTCAAGGTAATGGAGGTTGATAGACATTAGATAACTATCCATTTTTATCAATATCTAGTTGGTTCCTGGTATTGTATTTTAGAGTTTATATGGTTTATTTAGTTTCATTAAATTATATAAATTTTATATATTATTCAAAAAAATGGGTTTTATTACAATTTATGTTTGAGTATTGATTGGTGGATTCTTTTCTTTTCCTGGGCATAAATATTATAAGGTCCCTATATCATATTTTGTATACCGATTGTACTAGTTACAAGCCCATAACCTATTTTAGGTGAGCATAGGGCTCAAAAATAATCTCACCATCAACCTAAAAGGGGTCTTAGTGGGGTTGGGTCATTATATAGTGATATAAAACTAGTTTTTTTCTTATAGGATGGATTTTTTAGTTTTCATTAGTGAGGACTGTGATCTTTTAGTAGGAGAACAATATTATTTGAACATAGTATGTGATATGGGAATGGGAGATTAGAAAATGATATTAAAGGGTCCCTATGATTCAAACAAAGGACCATATTTAAACTAATAAACATGCTTAATCAAGAGTGAACTATATATAGAGGCTTAAATGTTGTACATGTATCATTAATTAGTTGTTCTTGTGTTTCAAATTTCAATGTTTTTGGTGAAAATAAAATGAATTTAATAAAAATAATTTAATTTAATTATATATCATGAGGATCAATATAACTTTTATTATTAAAAACAAGAATTATGGATGATGTCCTCACATAATCTAGGTGGGAGTGGTGAACTATTATTCCCTTGATTTTTTAGGATTATTGACCAAAGAGAAGATTATTTTTAGAGGGTGAACCAGTGGTAGTTCCAATGATAAAATCTTTCATGGTATAAAGGATTCATTTCATAATTCTATGCATATCAATGGTTAAAGGAAATGAATATTTCTTTTAGATAGATTTAATAAGGACACGATAATTGGATTTCCTTAATAGATGATTTATTATGAGGAGTAACTTTCCAAAAGTTTATTATTTGACTTGGTTATTATAATTATTTATAGGTCATGTGAGAGAAGTTACAAAAACAATTTATGATATAATTCGTATCATTGACACTTAGAGTAGTGAGGTAACATGGATTAGGTACGTGAATTTAATTATATGGGATTTGAATGTGAAATTCTTGAATATTTTATATTATTAACTTAACTTGTTAACTAATGGGAATGGAAGGGTATAATATTATAAGATATATTTACCTTCAAAAACTCAATTATAGTAAACCCAATCACATTGAAGACTTATACTAGGGTACATATTGAAGATGTGGTGATAGAAAAGTCACTAATATAGATGTATTTAATTTACGAGGAGAGTCATTAGAATTTTATGAATCATAGAAATATAAATAGGAGCTCATTTTTTAGGATATTTGAGGTTATTAATAGTGAGAAAAATGATTTTACACCCTTATATTTCTAGAGGATATAGTTATGTTTTTGGTTAATAAAAATGATTCCAATGTCATTTTTTCTATGTATTGATGAAAAGTCGTGCAACGATCTCCTGTGGGACTAGGCCATTACATCCCCAGGAGTGTAAATACTCCATTCATGACTATGATCTTATAGTGTTTGTGACAAACTAAGATGAATAACTAGATATCATACCCAAACTATAAATTTATTGACCTAAGGCGTGTTATCAATCACCCTAGGCCAGAAGAAGTGTTGAGCATATCAACATGACCGATGGGAACAATTTACCATTTATATATAATAAATAAATAATGATACAAAATTTGAATTAGTAAACTAATACGAACAATAATAAAATGCACATGGTATGATTGATAAATGTGAATATGAAACAATGTCAATATATAAAATACATAAGACAATAAAAAATCACAATACAACGTGCTATAATTCCCCAAGTGTCATTTTATAACTTTGAAATTCATCTCATATATATTTCTATAACTAAGACCATGGTTTACTCTAAAGAAATGAGAACATGAATCATACCTGAAATAAAACCAATGGAATATAACCAACATGTAAATTAAATTTGTACATGTGTTAACTGAGATAAAATACCAATAGGGTATCTCTATTATTCTATACAATCCCTTTCCTTTAAAAAACCATACTTGATTGTTTTAATTACAAGTATGAATGCATTATTTAAGATTTTATAAAAAAATGTAACATGGGATACAAATTGTATATCTTTCATCTAAAATTAACAATGTTATCTACGTCATCCAAAATATACATGTACATAAGAAAATTCATAAATTAAAATTTTTTATAATATAGTTCATGTCAAGGAATCATGGGAAACTACCTGTGAGACTAATTTAAGGAAAATTGGGATCCTTGTATTGATAAAATTATTAACCATATAAATATCCAGTTGTGTGAAGGTTTTTATTGAGAGAAAATTTTTTAACTAGTGGGTAAAATCAATAGCCAAATTAGAATCCTAAACTAGTGGTGATGTCTATAATATAACTAGAAAGATTAGAAAACAAAGTCACTCCACATGAGCTATAAAAAAATACATAGTTATTAAAGGTAAGATTAAGAATTGTGGAATCATAACCTTGTATAAATACTTATCACTATAATTTCTCATCAGTACCCTTGGTATTCCCATTAAGTTTTTTTACATAATTTATGGTTATAATGATTATATTTATTTATATATGTAATATATATTAATATTAATTAATGAGGCACGTCATTATAAATCCTATTTTTCCCTATAATTCACCAATGGTTTCCTCTTCTGCGTCTCTTGTTTTACTTTCCTATCCCACACCAAACTTTAACCATGGATAGTAGAGGATTTATAGGTCCCTTCATTTCCTCTATATTTTTAACAATTTTCCAAAACACCTTTTTCATTGGAACTCCACCTTTCCATGCTTTCACCATTTTATTAAATTCTCAAAGGCTAACCCCACATTATGTTAGAAACCCTTTTTCAATAAAACTTACACATAAGTAGGACCATCAAGGTCTTGAACATATGACCAGGTAGATGTTGTGTATAAGTATTATCTATTGAGTTATGGCTATAACTATATTCTCATAATGTTTTTCAAATGAAAATAAATCAAATAATCCAAACAAAACACATGAAATAAATTTTCAAATCACCTTCAAAATACCTTTTATGGAAACAACCTATTTATATTTAATCCACACCCATCAATGAAACATACTTATATAAATTAATTTTATATCAAAGAGGGGTTATCACATAAATAGGTGTGTCATAAATTAATATCACTTTGAATATTCCAAACACTATTTTATTCAGGAAAATCCTTCATTGAATTTATGAAACTATATTATGATTAAAATTTTTATTATATCATAAAAATATATCATTTATATTTTCAAAAACATCTTTTATAATATGAATTTATCAAACTATATTATTCTTATAATAAAATTAAATCCCATGTTAATAACATGAGTATCTTGTAATTAATTCATGATTTTTTTTAAATCAACTAAATTTCAAAAATATCAATTTAAATTTCATTGTAATATAATAACAGATAATTAGTCTTTCATCAAACATCTCATGTACTAGAAAATATATGAGAAGGTTTTACATAAAAAATACATAAAACCCCTAATACACCTAAATATACTGATGATAAAATCATATAAATTATTTATAAACCCATTATAGATAATTTATAAAAGCATTTCATTATTGATAAATCACTTACTAACATTAACAAATCCATGGTTTTATTATGGAAAAAGAGAATTATGGAACTGACTACTTATAATTGATGGAACCTTTAACCATACACCAAATAATGATATATTTTGGATAGATAATGGGTTTAATCCATTTTTACACAAAAAGGCCCATGATATTATATGTTTTTTCTTAACATGAAAAAATGACCAAATCACTTATAAACCATATGTTATAAGATAATGGGAGGACGAGAGAGTAAAATAATAAGGTAAAGAAGAAAAAATAATGGGAATATATACTGAACAACCATGGTAGAACATAAATTAAAATAATAAGAAGAATATACAATGTTAGAGACTCTCCCTTTTCCCTTTCACGTGGATTTAAAAAAATTAGGGTGAAAAGATAATTTTATCCTATTTATAGAAAAATCTTCATTAAATAATAAGAATATTTTTTTAATAATAATATCTCAACCCATTTGATAGAAACCTCTACTAATAATGAAATCTAACATATTATTCTAATCTGTTTTTAAAAATAATTTTACCACCCCAATATAACTTCTATGTATAATAATAAATATTAATTATAATTTAAGAAAACTATATAGAACATTATATGAATATTCATTTTATTAAAATATAGACCAAATATTGGAAGCACGTTATATAAATTATATTACTAAAATATATATTCAATAACATTATTATAAAATTCTATAAATCAATCATAAAGAGTATCAGGAATTTGGGATATGACAGAAGAATTTTTGGGTTAACTTACAGGAATACAAGCCTACTATACATGATTCCCCACACTATGAAATTATTGTGAATAACTCACTACATAAAAATTATTACAATTAAAAATTAACACATATGTTTTTTAGAATCATGCACAGATCATGCATCACCCAAAATTTTAATTTTTTCGAAATTTATATTTTTTTAAAAATTATTATATGATATTAATATACATTCAAATTTGAAAAAGTAGGGTGTCAGTGTGATAGTTTTTACTATGAGGATGTATATAAATCATGACATTAGATAATTATTTTTGGTCTTCATATGTAACGGCCCGGACCTCTCCGGTCCATTACTTTGTGCAAATGTGGTGTTGGAAGTGTTCTGGGAGGTCAAAGTGACTTATCCCCAACACTTTGCCTAATTTCCAGTTCTATGAACAGTGTTTCCAGTTTTATAAATAGTATCAGTAGGTGTATAGTGTTTCACATATAGGTAGCATAGATCGGTAGAACAGATTGGTAGCACTGATCGGTAGCACTGATCGATATCATAGATCAGTAGCACAGATCGGTAGCACAGATCGGTAGCACAGATCGGCTGATTAGTAGCACTGATCGGTAGCACTGATCGGTAGCACGGATCGTTAGCACAGATCGGTAGCACAGATCAGTAGTACAGATCAGTAGCATAGATTGGTAGCACAGATAGGTTGCATAGATCGGTAGGTGTACAGTAATGGTAGGTGAACAGTGTTTCTAGATTCCTTTAGTTTTTCCCCTTTTGACTTTTCCTTTGACATAAAATACATTTAAAGCCTTATTTTAAGGACTCTTAAGGCCAATTAAAAGGCTATAAATCCTATATTAATCATCCCTAAGGCTTGGAATGGTTTACTTGGTCAAACCACTTGGGTTAATGCGATCCGTTTTTAATGGATAATTAAGCGCATCTTAAACCGTCGCCCCATTAAATCTTCAAAAAGGAACATGATTCATCCTCCATTGTTCTTCCTCTTTGTTATCGGCTATGAGATGCTAGAACCTTTCAATCCTTCTCGTAGGAGTTTCACAATCAAACTTTACTCCTAGGATTGTTTCTGCTCTGTTTTGATGCAACCAAGCTGTGTCGATCATTCTTTGATATAAGGTATGTTTTATCATCGTTCCTTCGGGGATCATCTTATCTTGTTCTCCTTTCCTAATTGGCATGTAATCTCTATGCTTCTAATGGGGTTTTCTTGGGGTTTGGTTGGTGTGGACGTACCGTGGCATCCTCGGGTGGATGTAGTTGTTGCAAGAGGAGGATCGTGAGAAGTTTTGTGGATAAAGAACGTCAAGAACTCTTCGAGGTAGGGGATTTGTGTCTTCTCTAATTTTTTATGTGCAATCGTAGAGTTAGAATGATTTATCCTTTGGATCACAATGAAATTGACCTAATTAAATACTTGAACCAGATTAAAAGAATTGTTTTGATCACATGGTGTTGCTTTGTACTGTGATAACGGTTTACCTCATGTTTTGCTATATAGAGTGATATCTATGCTTGCTTTGATTAGTTGTTAGTTCTTGATGGAAATTGATAAATAATTTAAATCTGGAATTAATTGGTAATTAATTGTCTAAAGATAAGGAGGCATGTAAATGAATCAGGTTGTTGTCATTGTTGTAGTTGTTCTAATTTGATGTTAATCAAATTGGCAAAGTAAGCATGTTAAATCTTTATGATAGCTTACTGATTAGGTTTCCCAGAATTGGAACCTGCGAATTGAATCTATTAATTCAAGAGGGATTAGAGAACTAGTTGGTTGATAAAAGATAATTCCTTTTAGGGTTCTTAGTTACCATCTTGTTAATAAGGAAGAGTGCCTTGTGCTTTAGAGCCATGAGTGCTCATTATGTATGAAGGTTGGATGCCTTATTAAAGGTCCAAGATCCCATTTGATGTGATGTTTTATTTCCATCTGCTTGTGATGTGATTTTACCCTAGAGGGTTGTTATGATATGTGGAGGTAGGGAGGTCTTGTGGTTGTGGTAGCGAATGACACCTAGAGTGTCGAGATGCATCGGTTTATGCTTGTGGGTGTCGGGGAGGACACCAAGGATGATGGTAAGGGATGGATGTGATGGCTGGATGTTGGTGGTATTGTTTGTTTGTTTATCTGCTTTACTTTTCCCAACTACTCAAGGTAGCTGGTCTTTCTTACCCTCCTTCCAAAGAAGGCGAAGACACGTGGGGTATTTCACGTGCTTTCCGTGTTTAGCCTCTCAAGGGAGAATGGGTATATGATCTTGATATTGGCCGCAAAGAGTCTACGGGTAGTATATCTTCTCACCGTGTTGATCCCCCTTTATGTTTAGTATCATAGGATGCTTTTCTAGAATGCCTGGGAATATAGGAAAGTAATTCGGTAATGAAAGATTGATTAAATTGTGATAATCCACAGGGATGGAGATGCTGGAATATAAAGGTGATGTTGAATCTTAAAAGGAGCAGTTGATTTTGAATGTGATTCCAATTCAGTTTAATGAGGTTGTGTTCATGGTTAAGTAATGTTTGAAGAATTAATTAACATACAGTGGAATTGATGAAATGGGAATAAAGTAATCTAATAAATCCCTTAAATGGTTGTGTCCTTATAGGATACATAGTCTTAGAAGTGGCAGCACAGAGTCCGAGATCCGTTAGCTGCAGTTGTGTCTAAGACTATGTTATTCCCATAGTGTGGTTGTGAGTTATATATATTTTGTACTTTTTTGTTTCTATACCCTACCCCACCCTTTCGGTAAGGGCAACTGACACCCTAGGTATTTTGATCCCTAGGGGGTGTTTTCCCCAACATTCTGATGTGAGGTTGAATGGCTGGCTACCCCCTTTATCCCTGCTCTCTTTTCTTGGTAGATATGAGTGCCTTTGGCACAACGGTTAGTTTTCCCCATATATGTGTGTAGAGGGATGTAATGGCTTGTGGTTGTTTCACACACATATATTCTGGATATAGTATCCTATGGACTACAATAGGTGTAATGTGTATAGGCTGTGATGGTTTGAGGATCCTTACTTGGTGTATGAGATGTGATGGATTGACGTATAATTCCTGACGTATGATACACGTTATGTGAGTTGTGGTGGCTCCCGAAAACTACCTGGTTACTTTTGGTTGTGATGATGGTGTGGTGGTTAGCCCAGGTGTCTGCCGGCATGCCTTTGTGGTGCACGTGGTGCAGATTGTGGATCCTAGCCCATGTGTATATGGGCAAGCCTTTGGAGATAGATTCACAGGATGTTTGTCATTGGGGAAAAGTGGAAAACTAGTGGGGAAGTAGTAGTAGGGTACCCATGATATTCTTTACTATATGATATATTCTTGTATGAGTTACTTCTTGAGAGTAGTCATGGTGAGGTTGGGAACTTAGTATACTTGTTTAGGTAACAAGTTAGATTCAATTTTTGTTCACTATGATTTAGAATGATTTCTTTACTTTTTCATGAGAGGATTTGGGGAGGATCCTACTGAGTATACTATTATACTCACCCTACGTATATATAAACTATTTTTTAGGTCACTTGGAGTAGGTTGGAGATCAAGCTGGTTACTACTAGCTTGTCGTTGCAGGAGCTGTTCGGGCTTGTGGTCGCTGCTGTTTTTCATTTCTTTTGGGTACTTGTATTTTTCCCCTTTTAGTTGTAGTAATTTTTCATGGAATTACATATATGTACTTGGGTTTTCATTATATTTCATTCTGAGTTATAGTTGGTTGTCATCTATCTTATCTCTCTCTTTCGAATGTGTTCTCTTAGAGGGTAATGCCTCTCATTTGTGTGTTTATTATACCCTCACTGCTAGTCACCAACCCGGGGCCTACTGGAGGCAGGACTCATGGGTCATTATCTTCTTTTTCACATTTCTGGCCCAGGAGGGGTACCCATTGTGGGGAGGGGGTCATGACAGAGTGGTATCAGAGCTCTGGTTGAGGGATAGGATGGAGTTTGGAGTTAGGCACAAGAGAGGATACATGGGTTGGTAGGGCAGCAGTGTCATTCATGTTTAGAAAGTGAGGTAAACACTGGAGACCAGATGAGACATAGGTGTTTAGGTCCCCCTATGATCTGATGTATGGACCATTAAGTTTACAATGGCTACTAAAAAAGGTGATACTAGTTGTAGGGTAGAGACCTAGGAAAGGATCATGTATCATTTTTCTTGTGCCTGTGTTTGAATGGGTATCCCTTGGGATAGGTTAACCTAAAATGAATGAAAAAAACAATAAATCAATTAATATTAAGTCTTCCATATTCCAGGCTTAGGAGCTCTAACGGTTTGTTATTTTACAGGTATGGCTCCAGGCCGACGTCGTCGTCAGGTTTGCATAGAAAATGACCAGCAAGTTGTTCCATCGGAACGCCGCAGGGTAGAGGTTGATGACGACGACACTTGGATGAAGACACTTCGAGAGTTTCAGTGCCAGAGTCTACATAACTATGAGGGATCTGTTTCAGATGCAGTCACAGAAGACTGGTTAGAGGAATTCGAGATCGGCTTCAGTTCGATTCATGCTCGGAAGGAGCACTGGGTGTCCTTGGTTGTGACGATGTTGCATGGAGAAGCAAAGCAGTGGTGGCTCTTGTTCCTTAGGGATCGTGAGGAGCCAGTGATCTCATGGGAGGAGTTTCGAGACAAGTTTAGAGTTTATTTCCTTTCCTTGACTACGAAGGCATCATGTCGTCAGTAGCTTCTTACCCTTCAACAGGGGCGCTCCATTGTTCGAGAGTTTTGAATCTGTTTTGGGAACCTTCTACTATATGCTTCAGACCTATTACCAGATGAGGAGGCCAGGCCGAGGCATTTCGAGGAGGCTTTGCGTCCATAGATCCAGCGCCAGCTCACCCCATTTATGTTGAAGACATATCTTGAGGTGCTGGTGAGGGTAAAGGTTGTTGAGAGGACTTTTCCCAGGATAGAATCGTCACGAGAGGGGAATCATCATGATTCCTCACGAAGTAGAGCTGTGGTCCGGGGTTCCTGGTTTTGAGGGCAGAAGAGTTTCCGTTCACCTGGGGGCAGGTCCCAGCCCATCACATCTCATTTCTCTGGAGGTAGGAACTCTCAGGACTATACCAAGGGATCAGGCACATGTTTTTCTTGTGGTAGTCATGGTCATCATCAGTGGTAGTTCCCGACCTTTTAGAGTAGTCATCGTGCACTGGGAGGTCCGCTCCAGGTTCCTCTGTTGAGGCAGTTCCAACCGAGGCAGCAACAGCAGGTTGCACCAGATTTAGATCACTAGAGGGTAGATGGGGCAGGTAGAGGACAACCCCATGACACTCCCCATCCTCAGAGAGCAGAGCATGGCCATGGTGGTGGTCGTCATCAGGGTGAGAGAGGTCATGGAGGAGGTCCTGGTCAGCTTCATGCTTTAGCTTTGCCATCTCCAGGCAAGCCAAACTTCATTCGAGGTGCCGTTTTCTTGTTTTCTACCTTGGTGAATGCCTTGTTTGATTCAGGAGTGACACAATCCTTCATATCACCTACCTTTGTCCATGCCTTGGGACATGAGGTAGAGAGGCTTTCAGTGCCCTTGGTGTTGACTACGCTAGATGGAGGTCGATCTGACTTGTTTGAAGTATGTAGAGACTGTGAGATAATGTTGTGGAAACACCGCTCTTGGGGAGATTTCCTATGTTTACGAATACAACCATATGATGTCATCATTGGCATGGATTGGTTGTATTTGGTGCAGGGTATTGTGGATTTCTTCAGGAATAAGGTCATCTTCATTGGTACAGATGGAGCGAAAGTGGTGTTTTTTGGTGAGAGAGATCCTCAGATGGGTCATAGACAAGTTCCATCCTTACCATCCTTGATGGCTGAGTTGATGCTGAGTTCTTCAAAGGTTCAGCAGTTGGTGTTTCCTGGGTCATGGAGGAGTACCCTGATGTATTTCCAGAAGAGTTCATAGCATTACCCCCTCAACGAGAGATCGATTTTGGGATCGAGCTATAGCCACGAGTGTATCCTATCTCTATGTCTCCATATAGGATGGCCCCTTCTGAGTTACGAGAGCTACATATACAGCTTGATGGTCTGTTGCAGTGCGGTTTTGTTCAGCCAAGTGTGTCACCATGGGGTGCACCAGTCTTGTTAGTGAAGAATTCTAATGGAAGTTTTCAGTTGTGTGTAGATTATTGTCGCTTAAACAAAGTGACAATAAAGGATCTCTATCCTCTTCTGTGGATTGATGATTTATTCAATAAACTGAAGGGTTCAAGTTCGTTCTCAAAGATCGACTAGCGGTCAAGATATCATCAAATGCATGTGAAGGATGAGGATATCTCAAAGACAACTTTTCGTTCTCATCATGGGAATTATGAGTTCATTGTAATTCCGTTCGGTGTGGCGAATGATCCAATTGTGTTCATGGGTTTGATGAATGCTATGTTTTGTGAGTTCCTGGAAAAGTTTGTGGTTGTTTTCATCGACGACATCCTTGTGTACTCCACAACTGAAGTGGAGCATGCAGAGCATATACATGTTGTTTTGGGAGTTCTTTGTAAATAGAAGTTGTTTGGGATGTTGTCGAAGTGTGAGTTTTGGGCTTGAAAAGTCCATTTCTTGGGCCATGTTGTGTCCCAATAGGGAGTAGCTATGGATCCATCATTGATAGAAGCAGTTGTGTCTTGGGCATCCCACAAGACAGTTTTAGAGGTGAGAAGTTTTTGTGGTCTCGTAGGCTACAACAGGAGGTTCATAGCCAATTTCTCACGGGTTGCGACTCCTCTAAAAGATCTGACCAGAAAGGACCAGGACTTAGAATGGAATGATCAGTGTCAGGAAGCCTTTGAGAATCTAATGGAGAGGTTAGTAAGTGCTCCCATTCTTTGTCTTCCAGCCGAGGGAGTCCAGTTTGATGTTTTCTACGATGCTTCACATCTGGGTCTAGGTTGTGTTCTCATACAAAAGAGGTCAGTTGTTTTTATGGGTCTCGGTAGTTGTTTCCCCATGAATGTGACTATTCCACCCATGATCTTGAGTTGGAAGTTGTGGTGTTTTCTATGATGTTGTGGAGACATTACATCATTGGTGAGCACTTTGTGGTTTTCGCCGATCATAAGATTTTGAGGTATGTTTTCTCCCAACATGACTTGAACTTAAGACAGCATCGGTGGATGGAGTTCTTTCAGGAATATGACTTCGAGATATCGTATACACCTGGAAAATGGAATGTTATTGCTGATGCGTTGAGCCGAAAGTCACGTATTGATGTTGTACATAAATCTGGTGATTCCTAGAGAGTAATGGAGGAACTGTCAGCTTTGCATCTTAATATGGAATAGGTTGGAGGTAGAGGTTGTCTTTTCCAGATGACTGTGTAGTCATCCCTATTTCAGAAGGTGGAAGAGTCCCAGTTGGGTGATCTAGAGTTGGTGGTTTGGAGAGATGGAGTTGTTTGTGGTGAGGCCCCTAATGGTTGGTCGGAGGATGAACAACATCGAGTGTTGTATCTTGGCAGGTTTTTTGTTCCCTTGGAGATGCGCGAGATGGTTCTCTGAGAGTTCCATAGTTCACCCTTAGCATTACATCCTGGTGTGACAATGATGTACTGATCCTTGAGGAGTCAGTTTTGGTGGCCTAGGCTGAAGCGTGCGGTTGCAGAGTTTGTGTCTTGAGGTTTAGTCTACCTGAAGGTGATGGCTGAAAACCATGTTCCTGGTGGTCTTCTCCAGCCATTATAGATTCCTCGGTGGAAGTGGGAGGACATCTCAGTGGACTTTATTACAGGTTTACCTCGATCTCCGAGGGGCATGATGATATTTGGGTGGTAGTGGATCGTTTAACAAGATCGGCCCACTTCATAGCGATCAAGGAATCGAGCTCAGTGGAAGTTTTGTCGAGGTAGTATCTAGAGGAGGTGTTGAGACTTCATGGAGTACCTAGGATGATCATTTATGATCGAGATTGTCATTTTTCCTCCAGGGTTTGGAGATGTCTCCAGAATCCTTTTGTCTCTCAAATATGCATTAGAACTGCTTTTCATCCTCAAACAGATGGTCAAACTGAGCGAACCATCTAAACTCTCAAAGACATGTTACGATCTTGTGTTCTTGATTTTTTAGGTTCATGGATTAAGCACTTACCCTTGGTGGAATTCTCTTAAAATAATATTTTTCACTCTACCATCGGTATGGTGCCATTTGAAGCCTTTTATGGCCAGCCTTTCCATTCATCGTTGTGCTGGACTGGGGTTGGAGAGTCAGAAATTCTCAGACAAGAACTTGTGAATAATAAATCAGAGATGGTTCAGGTGATTTGTGAGAGGATTAAGATAGCACAAGATCATCATAAATCATATGATGATCAAAGTAGGAGACCCTTGGAGTTTAATTTTGGGGATCATGTGTTTCTGAAAGTGACTCCCCAGCAAGGGTAGCGAAGGTTTGGTCGTGGAAGTAAGCTTTTCCCCCGGTTTTTTGGGACTTTGAAGGTGTTAGATCATGTTGGAGTTGTGGCGTATCAAGTAGCACTTCACCCACATATGAGTTGGGTGGATGATTTTTTCCATGTATCATAGCTCTGTCGTTATCTTCATGATGACTCTCACATAATCAATTGGGGAGAGATCGATGTTGATGATGATGCAACCTACGAGGAGCGACCTGTGGAGATCCAAGACCGAAAGGAGAAGGTGTTGCATGGGTGCTCTTTTCCCTTGGTTCGTGTCCTGTGGAGACACAGTGGCATAGAGGAGAGTACCTGGGAACGTGAGTCACAGATGCGTGTCCAGTACCCAGATCTGTTTCAAGTTATTGTGCTGAGTTTTATTTGATCATTTCTTTTATGTACCCTTGATGTGATGTTATGCTTGAATTTTTTGGATATGGATTGTTTGTCCCCTTGCTCTCAGATTTCATGGTTTTATCCTAGCTTTAGAACAACTCAAGGTGGTTTTCCCTTGAGAGGCATCTTACGGGATGGTTGTTTGGACCCCTCTTTTCTTTAGGTTGGTTTTAAATTCTCGAGGGCGAGAATGTTTTGAGAGGTATCTGATGAAATGGCCCGGACCTCTCCGGTCCATTACTTTGTGAAAATGTGGTGTTGGAGGTGTTCTGGGAGGTCAAGGTGACTTATCCCCAACACTTTTCCAAATTTCCAGTTCTATGAATAGTGTTTCCAGTTTTATGAACAGTATCGGTAGGTGTACAGTGTTTCATAGATCGGTAGCACAGATCTGTAGCACAGATCTGTAGCACAGATCGGTAGCACAGATCAGTAGCATATATCAGTAGCACATATCGGTAGCACAGATCGGTAGCACAGATTGGTAGCACAGATCGGTAGCACAGATCGGTAGCACAGATCGGTAGCACAGATCGGTAGCACAGATCGGTAGCACTGATCAGTAGCACTGATCAGTAGCACTGATCAGTAGCACTGATCGGTAGCACGGATCAGTAGCACTGATCGGTAGCACTGATCGGTAGCACTGATCGGTAGCACTGATCAATAGCACAGATCGGTAGCACAGATCGGTAACACTGATCGGTAGCACTGATCGGTAGCATAGATCAGTTTCACAGATCGGTAGGTGTACAGTAACGGTAGGTGAACAGTGTTTCCAGATTCCTTCAGTTTTTTCCCTTTTGACATTTCCTTTGACATAAAATACATTTAAAGCCTTATTTTAAGGACTCTTAAGGCCGATTAAAAGGCCATAAATCCTATATTAATCATCCCTAAGGCTCGGAATGTTTTACTTGGTCAAACCGCATGGGTTAATGTGATCCGCTTTTAATAGAGAATTAAGCGCATCTTAAACCACCTCCCCATTAAATCTTCAAAAAGGAACAAGATTCATCCTCCCTTGTTCTTTCGCTTTGTTATCAGCTATGAGATACTAGAACCTTTCAATCCTTTCCGTAGAAGTTGCACAATCAAACTTTACTCTTAGTATTGGTTCTGCTCTGTTTTGATGCAACCTAGTTGTGTCGATCATTCTTCGATATAAGGTATGTTTTATCATCGTTACTTCAGGGATCATATTTTCTTGTTCTCCTTTCCATATTAGCATGTAATCTCCATGCTTCTAATGGGGTTTTCTTGGGGTTTGGTTGGTTCGGACATACCGTGGAATCCTCAGGTGGATGTAGTTGTCGCAAGAGGAGGATTGTGACCCGTTGTGTGGATAAAGAACGTCAATAACTCTTCGAGGTAGGGGATTCGTGGCTTCTCTAATTTTTTTATGTGCAATCGTAGAGTTAGAATGATTTATCCTTTGGATCACAATGAAATTGACCGAATTAATTTCTTAAACCAGATTAAAATAATTGGTTTGATCAGATGTTGTTGCTTAGTACCGTGATAACGGTTTGCCTCATGTTTTGATAGATAGAGTGATATCTATACTTGCTTTAATTATTTGTTCATTCTTGATGGAAATTGATAAATAACATAAAGCTATAATTAATTGTCAATTAATTGTCTAAAGATAAGGAGGCATGTAAATGAATCAGGTTGTTGTCGTTGTTGTATTTGTTCTAATTTGATGTTAATCAAATTGGCATAGTAAGAATGTTAAATCATTGTGATGGCTTACTGATTATATTTCCTGGAATTGGAACCTACGAATTGAATGTGTTAATTCAAGAGGGATTAAAGATTGGTTGGTTGATAAAAGATAATTCCTGGTAGGGTTCTTAGTTACCCTCTTGTTCGTAAGCTCAAGTACCTTGTGCTTTAGAGCCATGAGTGCTCATTATTTATGAATGTTGGATGCCTTGTTAATGGGCCAAGAGGCCATTTGATGTGATGTTTGATTTCCTACTATTTGTGCAGTGATGTGACCCTTAAGGGGTGTTGTGATATGTGGAGGCATGGAGGCCTTATGGTTGTGGCAGCGGATGGCGCCTAGAGTGGCGAGATGCATCGGTTTATGCATGTGGGTGTCGGGGAGGACACCAAGGATGATGGTATGGGATGGATGTGATGGTTGGATGTTGGTGGTTTTGTTTGGTTTTTTATCTACTTTACTTTTCCCAACTACTCAAGGAAGCTGGTCTTTCTTACCCTCCTTTTGAAGGAGGCGAAGACACGCGGGGTATGCCACGTGCTTTCCATGTTTAGACTCTCTGGGGAGAATGGGTATATGTTCTTTCTATAGGCGGAAAAGGCTCGACGAGTAGTACATCTACTCATCATGTTGAGACAACTTTGTGTTTAGTAGCATAGTATGATTTTCTACAATGCCTGGGAATATGGGAAAGTAATTCTGTACTGAAATATTGATTAAATGGTGATAATCCACAGGGATGGAGATGCTGGAATTTAAAGGTGATGTTGAATCTTAAAAGGAGCAGTTGATTTTGAATGTGATGCCAATTCATTTTAATGAGGTTGTGTTCATGGTTAATTAATTTTTGAATAATTAATTAACATACAGTGGAATTGATAAAATGGGAATGAAGTAATCTAATAAAGCCCTTAAATGGTTATGTGCTTATAGGATACCTAGTCTTAGAAGTGGCAGCCCGGAGTCTGAGAGACGTTACCTGTAGTTGTTTCTAAGACTGGGTTATGCCCAGAGTGTGGTTTTGAGTTATATATATTCTTTACCTTTTGTGTTTCTATACACTACTCCACCCTGTCGGTAAGGGAAACTAACACCCCGAGGATTCTGAGCCCTGGGGGGGGGTGTTTTCCCCAACATTCTGATGGGAGATTGAATGGCTGACTACCCCCTTTAGCCCCGCTCTCTTCTCTTGGTAGATATGAGTGCCTTTGGAACTGCGGTTAGTTTTCCCCATATATGTGTGTAGAGGGCTGTAATGTATTGTGGTTATTTCACACTCATATATTCTAGATATAGTATCCTATGGACTACTATAAGTGTAACGTGTATAGGCTTGATGGATTGAGGATCCTTACTCGGCGTATGGGATGTGATGGCTTGAGGTATAATACCCGACGTATGATACACGTTATACGAGTTGTATTGGCTCCCGGAATCTACCAGGTTACTTTTGGTTTTGATGATGGTGTGGTGCTTAGCCCAGGTGTTTGCGGGCAATCCTTTGTGGTGCACGTGGTGCAGATTGTGGAGCTTAGCCCAGGTGTATACGGGAAAGCCTTTGGAGAGAGATGCACACGACGTATGTTGTTGGGGAAAAGAGGCAAACTAGTGGGGAAGTAGTAGTGGGGTACCCTTGATATTCTTTACACTATGCTATATTCTTGTATGCATTACTTGGTGAGAGTATCCATGGTGAGTTTGGGAACGTAGTATACCTGTTTAGGTGACGAGTTAGTATCACTTGTTGTTCACTAGGCTTTAGTATGATTTATTTACTTTTGCACGAGAGGCTTTGGGGAGGATCCTTCTGAGTATACTGTTATACTAACTCTACATATATATAAACTGTTTTTCAGGTCACTTGGAGCTGGTTGGAGATCAAGCTGGTTACTAATAGCTTGTGGTTGCAGGAGTTGTTCGGGAATGTGGTCGCTGCTGTTTTTCATTTATTTTGGGTACTTGTAGTTTTCCTCTTTCAGATGTAGTACTTTTTCATGGCATTTCGTATATGTACATGGGTTTTTGTTATATTGCAGTCTGAGTTGGAGTTGGTTGGCGTTTATCTTATCTCTCTCTTTCGCATGTGTTCTTTTAGAGGGTAATGCCTCCCATTTTTGTGTTTATTATACCCTCGGTGCTAGTTGCCAACCCAGGGCCTACTAGATGTAGGACTCGGGGGTCATTATCTCCCTCTTTACATTGTTCGGCCAAAAGGGGTACCCATTGTGGGGAGGGGGTCGTGACATCATAGACCATAAGATCTTTTAGTATTACTTCTCTTATAGGTATTTGAATCTATGGTAATATATATGGGTGGAGTTATTTCTAGATTATGGATTTCAAATTTCATGTAATCTATAGAAAGTTAACTTGGTAACCTATATTCTAAGTAGGAATAAATATATATTGATGATTCTTTTGAGTCTGGTATGGAATAAAGGATGTTGTGGTAGCTCATGGACTCACATATGGACATATAATATTTTAGTGGAAGGGTTATAATAGATAAAATTATGGTGTAATATCCTTTATTAATGTATGTGGAGGAATCTAAATGGTCATAGACAAGGAAAATTATTAAAGAGGGGGGGAATCATTTTATTGAAAATTACTAAATTGGTCCATTCTAATGATCATGTTTTACTTTTAATAGGAACATTTCTCTCTCTGTGTCTCTCTCTTACTCACAATCAATATGGAGTGATAAATTAGAAAATAGAGATGCAATATTTTTTAATTGGTTCTCCAAAACCAAGACAATATAATGATCATACTTTATTAATGTGTCAATTTATCGAAACACTAAGTGAACTACTTCTATTATAATTTCAGAGTTGTCACACTAACCATACTAGTTAACAACCTCTACAAAATACGAAGAACACAATGATCTTCTATAAATACGGAACTCACTACTCATAATATAACTATAATTCTCATTAAAAATAATATATGAAAATTACACCAATAATGGTATATATATTTTCACATCTTCCACAAACTTACAATGATTTAAGCTCCAAGAACACCTCCTTCTTCATTTCTAAATTTCCATTAAAATCCTATAATTATTCTTCTTTTTTAGTTAAGGTCAATAATTCTATATTCTTTTCTAGTAAAATCCTATAATTACTTATTCCTTTCCATTTTTTTATTTTCTCTATTCATCTCTCAATGATCTTCTCTTGTTCCTTATTCTTAAATTTTCTCAAAATATTCATGTGAATTGTTATTCCATATTGTGAATATGGAATTCCTCCCTTAATATTACTCAAGAGATTTTTCATTTAAGATCCCATGAATCTCAATCATTGATTATCTAACAAATATATAGGATCATTCATTCATATTTTACTAATTTATCAATCATATATTATGATTGATAATTTCCCCATGCACATAGACATGTAGCGTACTGTTCTAAGTCACAACATGATTTCCAGGCCGCAAAATTTGTATTTGAAATTGTTAATAAACTAAAAGTAAAATCCTTATTTAATATCAGATAAATTATTTCTATATGTGGTTGTATATGTTATTTATAATATTTCATGATTAATAAAAATCTTTCACACATTTTTAGTTGATCTATCATTGAAAACAAAAAATTAAATTAACCTTAAAAAGTTTCCCTAAGTTTCCTTATAGCTTCCATATTTCACAGAGAGAATGACTCTTATGATTTTAAAAATTAAACTTATGGTATGCATAAAATTATTCTTAATAAATTTCACTTCATTTGAAAATGATCCTAAATGAATGCTAAAAATGAATCTTATGGAATGGGAATGAATCTTATAGAACTTCATTTACCATTGAATGACTCTTCTAGATTTTTTAAATGATACTTATGAATTTATAGATGAATCATATTGAACACTAAATTATTATTATGAAATATATATTACCATGAAATGAATCCAACAGAGTCCCAAGTAATCTTATAGAATTCCCTCTTCCATAGAATAATTAGTTTAAATATTCACAAATAACTCTTAGAGTCTGAACACTTGGTAATTTTTCTACATCCCAAAGATAATTACTCTTATTAAAACATTAATTTTATTAATTAAATTTATAATTCCATATGAAACTTATAGAAATAATAATGAATTTTATGAAGTACACAAAGAAAAATTCATAGAATTTTTTGGAAACCATATTATTCAATAATCACTCCAAAATAACTCTAATTGTTAAGATATGAGTTTCAAAAGACATCATAAGATGTTTTAAAAGTTACTCCAATTACATTGCCAATAAAAATAACCAAAAAAACATTACAAGGGTATTTGTTTTCAAAAATATCACTCTTTGGGTTTGTTTACAAAATGAAAACATATTCAACATTTCTTTTCTTTAAAACTTCATGAAAAAATTGATCTAACAAAGACCATTGTATAAATCTATTACCTTAAAATAATGTATAAATTATTCACTATACATAAACTCTAAGATAACTTGATTTAATCTTATTGTGATAAATAATATTTAAATGAAAATTTCCTCATAAAAACAATTATTTAGCATTTATAATCTTAAAATCCTTCAAAATATTTCTCCCTTGGTTAAATAGTAAAATAATATCCCCCGCATGAAATAACTATGATAGGATTTATCCTCATTTTTACAGAGGAAGTAACACTCCCAAACCTATTAATTTTAATGTGTATTATTTTGCTACTTATCCCATTTGATATATGTAAAACTTATCCCCATTTATCAATGAAACCAAAGTGAAATTTTCTAAAATTTTATAAGCGAGGGTTATAAATCCAGACATTAAATTAAAGAAATTTATAAAAATATTTGATAATAATATAAAATATTATGGGTGAGTGTAAGTTATGTTTCAAATAAATCTTTTTAAATTGTGTCGGCTAAACTCTAAGTGTCAATCGATGCCTCTAAAAATTAGATTTGGGAAAAAACTATGTTATATCATCTATAATATAATTCTATGTGGGAACATGCTCTAAATTCACCATCCCTTTTTCAAATTTATCCTTGATGAAAAAGTATTTAATCTTTATATTATTTATCCTTGAATGATGGAAAATATTTTTTCTAATATTGATATCACTCGGGTTATCACACTTTATTTTAATAGGAAATTCCACATCCACTCCAACATCCCCAAGTTGTTCTATCATCCATATCAACTACATACACGCATTATTGGATACTATGTATTTATCCTATATAGTTCTTAATGAAATGTATTACTAATTCTAACTTGACTAAGAAATATATAATCTTCCAAAATTGAAAACACCACTTAGTGTTGAATTTTAGTCATCAACATAACATGCCCAATCTATATTAATGTAACCAATAAAATCATATTATTATGATATATGATAAAACAAACAATTGTTCTATGTATGGTTTATATATCAAATTATCCACTTCATAGAGAGAATGAGACACTCCTTGGGACATCTTTGGTACTGTGAAGCTTGGAATATGGAAAACACTCTATCAATTTATATGGTTTTCAAGTATAAAAGGATTTTAATAATCCGATTTTAAACAATTAGATTAACCTATGTTCCATTATCATCACTTGAAAACTTCATCTAGTTAGCCTCTAGGGTTTTCATTATCCTATAATCCTTTATTCTAAACCTCTTGAGAACTTCTTTAGAATATTTGGTTTGATAAATAAATGTGTTATTTCCTCCTTGATTCACCTATAATTCAAGGAAAAATGTTATCTCTCCAATCATGGACATATCAAATTCACACCTCATATATTATGATAATATCTTCCACTGTTAATCATTTGATCCTCAAAAAATGATATCATCCATATAGATGAGCATAAAAATTATTTCACTATTTTCCATCTTTATGTATAGATTATGATCAAATCTATCTCTTCAGAATCCATGATTTTCCATTTATTAATCAAGCTAATAATTCCAAGACCTTATTTATTTTATTAATCCATATAACTCCTTTTTCAACCAAAATACTTTGTTCTTATCTTATTTTATAATAAACCCATCTTTTTTTTATGTACACTCCATCCTCAAGTACTCCCTTGAGAAATGTTTATTTGGCATCCATCTAAGACACCTTAAATCCTATTTGCACTACCATAGACAAAAACAACCATATAGTCTCTAAAAAAGACACATATGAAAATTTATCATCAATATAAATTACTTCTATTTGGTAATACCACTTAAACACTAGTCATTATTTATTTTAATTCACCTTGTAATCTTTATTATGATTATTCTCAAACACCCACTTAGTTCTTATGATTTTCTTTTCCTCCATCATTAAAATAACCTCTCATGTTTGGATATTTTATATTTGGTTAATCTATTCATGCATAGACTTTACCCAATTTATATATATATAAGTCTCTTGAAAACATTTAGTCTCTACTTAGGATATAAGAGAGGTTTTCTGTTGAGCCTTCATCCTTCATGTTTGAACCGAAGCTTTCTAGTAACCGACTATGATTCTATCACTGTTCTTATAGTGGAACCTTTTATTTCTTATTGTGGATTATCTTGATATATTTTCTTCATAATATATATATTTTTATAAATCTTTTATCCTCTAATATTTTCACTTCATCATCAATTTCTTCCAAAATTACTTTTTTCTTTTTGATAAAATCTTATCAAAAGGTTGTAAATTCTTCTCATTATCTATAATTTTTACATATTTGATTTCAATTATTTTTCTAATAATTTTGTTATAACATATATACAATTTTATTTTGGTTGAATATAAAAGGAAACTTACTTCATCACAATAAATATTGAATTTTTTGTTATTCTCTTTATTGATAATAAATAAACTACTTCTAAAAACTGAAAATTAATTGAGTGTTAAATTTTTTCCATACCAAAACTTGTATTGGGACTTCTATTCATTTCAACATATGAATTATATATTTTAGATTCATAATAATACAATCACTACATCATTAAAATAAGTCTCTAATAGATTCATTTTTATTAGAATTATCCATGCCATGTTGTTAATAATTTAGTTTCTCCTCTCAAAGACTCCATTTTATTGAGGATTACCCACTGCTAAAACCTGATGTCATGTCTTTTTATTCTAAAGATATTATTCTACTTTCTTAATGGTAATTTTTTGTACCATTTTCAATCCATAAAATCTGAATTTTTGCTCTAATTACCTTCTCAACTATCCTCCAGTAATGGTTAATGCGTTTAAACATCTTGGTTTACCAAAAAATGACTATTATCTAAGCCATCCTACTATAATCATCAGTAAATATAACATGATACCTATTTTAATCCATGTATCTTGGTTATATAAGCCCAAATAAATCAATATGAACTAATTCAAGCACCCTTATCAATTTTTTCTTCTTCATATTGTATAAAATTCAAATAATATTTCCCTTTTGACTAGTATCATGTGTATGAGTGTGATCACATGAGAGTCTAGGGATGTCTTGAGCTTATTCACTTTTCACTAATTCCTCTATTTATCTTTGGATCAAATGGAATATTATTTTATACCAAAATTTATTTTCTTATTATTTGGGCATCATTTTCTTATCTTCCTATCCACTAACAACTTATAATTTCACTTTTGTGTTCCTTCCTTGAAAAATTATAATACCATATTTCCCTTTAATAATGAAAGTATTCTTTTTGAAATTCATCACATTCCTTAAGTCTCAAAATTGGCTTAGAGATGGTATGTTTCTTATCAGAACTTAAAACAATAAAACATTTGTTTGATTAATTCTTTTCCACCTATTTTAGATTTTTTGAAGTAAATAATATTTATCCCTTCATCATTACCAACTTGTATGATGAAATTTTTATCATAACTTAGGTCTGTGAAAATATATTTATAGACTATTATATGGGAAGTACAACTTATTTCTAAAATCTACTTTCTGAATCAATATATTACTATAAAAGTAATTTTAATGTCATTTCCTTTCTCATTTATTCCTTTCTGGGCCTAATCCTTTTTCATTGCTTCCTTAGTGGGGAAGGAACTTGTTTCACCTCCAGCTCCACTAATTACTCCTCACCTTCCAAGTCTATATATTAGTTTTTTTATTTTTTATCTTATCTGATGATGTTTTTAGCTATCATGTTATCCTTATTTTGGCATCTATCAGCACATTTCATTGTGCACTTGATTATAAATTCATGAATTTATATCGATAACCATCACACCAAAAGAAATAGTTGTTAAAAATATTCTTGGAATCAAAAATCATGCCCATATATTTTTTATTCTAGATCCCTAAAATATTTTTCCACTATGAAACATGCATATTTTGTATTCCCCATCTTTAAATAATACTATCAAAATATTTATGGTGTATTATTGTGTGACTTAACTGCACTAATAGTACCTATCTTTATCTTTTTTGAGTCATGCAGTGTAATTTTCTTCTAGGGTGTGAGTGCATGGGATTTTGTATCAACCACTACTAATTTCTTATTATGATCAAGACCCACAACTAATTTTCATTTGTATCTAAAACTCGTAAATTTTGAAAAGTTAACAAATTTTTCAGTAGACACATATTAGATATCCTTAACTATTTTAATAGCCTTTTCACTCAAACTCCTTGATTTCATGTTGAGGGTTAAAAGTATTTCTTTATTATCAAGATCCATTATAATCACCATGACTTCTACTTTGAGTTCATTGATTATTTTAAACCTTTGTTTCATAAAATCAGTGAATCCATCAATAATCCAATAATGTTCCTTAGTTTTGAGCTTGAGCTCTACTTCTTTCTCTAAGCCACTAGAGTTTCCATATTTAAGTTGTCCAATTTATGTTGTTAACTCATAATTATCCTATTCTTTTTATTTAAAAAAGATTTTGGATTCACATACCACTCCATTATCTTTATTAATTTATTCCCTCAAAATATCAATTTCTTCTAGAGTGGCTGAGATTTTAGATTTGAGGTCAACTCATCCCTCAATTGCATCACCTTCTTTATATTATCCCTCTAGTCATGACTTATCTATAACATCCATAAGAACTTCCTCATTGAGGTCCTTCCATTCCTCAACCTCCTCAAATTATGTATCTTCTTTACTTTAATCCTCTTGAGATAAGAGGTTCTTATTTTTGAAGGATTTATAGTATGGTTTCCTTTTTCTTTTCTAACCTTTAAATTATTTATTCATGGGTTATTCCTCCTTTTAATCATCCCAAAATTTCTTAATCCATCTAAAAGTGAGATTACTAACTTTTTTGAATCAAATTCAAGTAAGTGGAAGATTTCCTTTAAATTCTTATTTTCCTATTTTAAAATTTGTTGCAAGAAAATACATCATTTAATTAAAATATTTATCCTCAGTTCTATCATTAAATAATAGTTTCTTCAACGATTTGAAAGCTTACTCCTGGTAATTTTTTTGGGAATGATTCACATTGTCATTATTTATCATCTCATATGAAATTAGTGTATTATATATAATTACCAACACCACCCCCTTTAGGTATTTTTGTTTATACACAGGTACTTTGACATTGACCTATGGTAGTAATCTTCTCAGGAATAATTTACGTATTTTGATATCATTAAGGATCTCTCTAAATACATCCATATATTCTATAATAAATTTTAGATAATGAAAGAGAACATAAACCATCTCATTAAAACTTATCCTTAAGTCTTCATACTTATTCTACAACACCTAAAACACTACCTCTACATGTTTAGAATCACCTTTATAGATGTGAAGAAGATTTTCCCACATGGCATGAGAAGTTTTACAAGACATTTTATTTATGTAAATGGGAGTTTCCAATGATCTCCCTAACACAATAATTGGGTTTTCATAAATATACAACACTTTTTATCTTTTTCTAGTAGATCGTTTCTATCCATGCTGAATGTGATCCCATGAATAGCAATAACATACAAATCTATTACCAATGATAAAAATTATTGTTATATTCAGGTTTTTTATAACTGAAAATTATAATATTATAATATTGTAATTCCTTTATAATTGAAAATTAGTATTATTAATTCTGAAAAAAATAACACACCATTAATAAACATTAGCACATATACCACTTGTTTCTCCTAAATAAATAAAATAAACTGAGAGGGATGGAGTGAATAAACATATTGAAAATTCGTAAATCAACCCTTTCAAATGATATCATTCTAATTATAATAGGAATACC
This sequence comes from Viscum album, assembly GCA_963277665.1. Taxonomy (NCBI): domain Eukaryota; kingdom Viridiplantae; phylum Streptophyta; class Magnoliopsida; order Santalales; family Viscaceae; genus Viscum; species Viscum album. Next base: position 58,398,947 of record OY728151.1, on the reverse strand, counting down.
TCTCTCCCACTATCTCTACATCACCGTTGATATACATCAATAAAGTAGTAAAGATTGATATAATATTTTATTACTTGGTTCATCCCAACTGGACTAATTCAAAGAGCATACATTAGGAAAGTTTCAATATACTGAAACACAAAAATTACTTCTTTTGTTATAATTTTACAGTGTTATCACTAACCCTATTGGTTTCAAACCTTAAAAAAATATGATAAACTCAATGCTCTTTCAATAATATGGAACTCACTATCCCTCCTATAATTTTTCTTCTCATCATAAAAATAGATAAAAAATTACACAAATAATATTATATAAATATACATCGATTCTACAAAATTATAGAGATTTGAACACTTGGAACACATCATTTTTCATTTCTAACACTCTAGCACAAGCCTAGAAATCTTTTTATTTATAAATAAAGGTATATAATGCCTTAATCCTTTCAAGTTAATGTCTTGAATTCCTTATTCCTTTCCTTTTTTTCCATTATATCTTCATTTCCTTATGATATTATCATGTTATATGTTATTATATTTTCATGTAATATTCACAATGAATATTATTACATATTTTATATACCTAAATCCTCATTTAATCTTGGTCATGAGATTTTTCATTTTAGATTCCATGAATCATAGTCATTGATTCTCCCCAAATTCTTCAAGAATATTCATTCAAATTTCATCATGTTATTAATTTTATATTATGATTGATAATTTATTCATGCATATAGAAACACAACACACCATTCTAATTCAGGACATGGTTTCCAAAGCCACAAAATATATATTTGAAATTTTCAATAAACATACACTAAAATCCTCCTTTAATATTGGCTAAATTATTCTTAAATATGGTTGAATAGGTTATTAATAATATTTTATGATTAATAAAACTCTTTCACACTACACTACTCAATTTATCATTGAAAAAAAAATAAAGAAAACAAACCTTATAGGGTTTTTATAAGAAACATACTAACTACCATATTTTAAAAATTATTTAATCTTAAGATATTTGAAATGAAGCTTACGGTGGGAATGAAATAACTCTTATAAAATTTACCTTTTACACACAAAAGAATCCTTACATAATACTTTAAATGAATCTTATAAAATGGGAATGACTCTTATAGAACATGTTTTTTCCATGAAATGACTGTTATGGAGTCTAAAAATGATCCTCAGGTAGTTTTAGATGACTCTTATGAAACTCTAAATTATTCTTATAATACTAAATTTTCTATGAAATGATTCTTAAATAGTCCCAATGACTCTAACATAATTTCTTCTATTATAGAATAAATATTATAGAAATTAAAAATTGACTCTTATAGTCCCAACACTTGGTCATTTTAGTTCATCCAAAAGATAACCGCTGTTATAAAAACATTCCTTTTACATTGATCATGTTCATCACCATATTAATGTTATATAAATCAAAATTACTTATATGAAGTATACTTAAACATTTTTAGAGCATTTTTTACAAACCAGATTCTTCGAGAATCACAAAAAATTCCTACAGCCTTCAAGATACAATGTCCATAAGACTTCATAAACTATTTTTTAATTTCCTTTAATTACCCTATGAATAACCCTATATATTATAGTAATTTATGAAAACTTTTTTTATATGTTTTCAACCATGTGATTGATGTGTTTTTGAGTAAATTTTGAGTGTTTTAGATGATGTTTAAGTGTTTTAAAGTAATTCTAATCTTATTTTGAAGAATTTGGATTTTCTTAAATAAAACTAGATAAATGTAAAATCCATTTTTCATATTAATTTTGAGACACAATTCCACAAGACTTTTAGGTGACCTTTGTAACACTTTTTGAGATGTATGTGAGACTTTAGAGTAAAATTTGAAATATTTTGGAAGACCCATTATACATGTTTTAATTTTTTTTGTGTGTGTTTGTGAATTTAATACTCACTTAATATATTTTTACGCCCATGAAAAATATTTTATACCCACATAAAATGGATGATTCCCATGTAAAATATTTCTTTAGTGCATAAAATATTTCATCGGTGATTAGTCCATTTCATTCATTTGTATGAATTTATTTTTTTTATAATAAATTTCATCAATGTGTATGATGTTTAAGATATTTTAATATACTTTAGATCCTATAATATATTTAAAATTTATATGATATTATACTTCATGGAAATTATGAGTTTTAAAAAATTCTAAATAAGTATAACCTGATGATTCTAAAGCTAGTTTTCAGTTCCCAAAACATCAAAAATAATTTTTTATTCAAGTAGTATGATGATTCCATGATTCACACATCATGAATAATAAGATAAATAATAAAAAAAACTATATTATAATATATCAAAATGAAACTGGGTTTGTTTTCTAAAATAAAGATATTAAATGTGATGATTCTTTAATGTTCTTAAGTTCCTAAAATCACATAAAAACCTTACTCTGATTCAAGATTTTTTTTATAAATTTTGAGATATTATAAATACAAGTTTTTAAGTGTATTTAGTCAATGATATATCCTTCATATTATGATTTTGGTTCTATTTGGTATTTTTATATGAATAAATTTAAATGATTTCTATTCAGTTCTATTGAGAAGATAAAATTTGGCATGTTGAGAAGATGAATAGTAAGGAGGTTGTTTTAGAATATTTATGAGATCATGGGAAGTTTTACCATGTAAATAGTTTAGTAATAAATATACTTAAAACCATAGGGAACCAAAAATATTTATTTTATGATCACAATTTTGGTGGCAGTATAAAAATATTATTTATTTTTCTATATTTAGAAGCTATTTTTGATTAGTTTTATTTAATTACCTCAGGTGGTGAGAATTACAAATGTTGTGGTTGTTAAAAATTGAGGTGGGAGGGAAAAATAAACAAAGTGAATCATTGTACATAGTAGTGGGTGTGTAATACTATGTTTGAATGGAAAAGAAGAAGGTGAGACTAAAGTTCGGTTATTTTGTGATTGAAAATATATTTTTTCTTTAGCTTACAGTGTTAAATCTAAGAAAAGAATAAGAATAAAAACTTTTAGGTTTTTCATGTAGTGAGTTAAGAAGATTTATTTATTTAAATTTTATTTACTAGGTAGATTATAAAGTAGTTTATCTGAAATAATGTGATATGTAATCTTTGGATGATATTTTTATGTCTTAATGAGAATGATTTTTTAAGAAACCTATATCTAAAAGAACATCTTTAGAATTTGGTGGTGTTTGATTTCATATTTTCATGATATATTAGAACTTATAGAAGAAAATTTATTACTAGGAATCATGGGTCTTTAGATAATAACTAACCCAACCACTTGTATTGATAAGAAGATATTAGCAGAAAATCTATACCATAAGATAATAGCCATTTGCAACAAGGATTAAGATCTCATATTTAGGTCGAACCTTTTTAAGTCTTATGCGTTCCTTGCAATTATTTATTTTTATTCATTTACTATCCAAGGATAGTTTTTAACATTATATTTATAGAATTGTTTCACAATAAGTAATAGGGGTTAGTTTTTAAAGAAATAAAGAAATTATAAAATTTGAACTACACTAATTCAACCCCTCTCAATGTAGTCATTCAATTATTTGGGACTTTCAATTGGTATTAGAGTGGAAGGTTATCTATATTATATTATCTTTTTTTTAAAATATGGATAATATAAACTCTATCAATAACCAAGGAGTGCATGTTCTTTATGGGAAACTTTCCTAGGGTTAAGAAATAGAATGATATCATATATGTTTTCATTGGGGCTTAAAGTTATTCATGAAGCTATGGTAGTATTTACACATATTCAAAGAGGTGAAAATATGACGTTCCTAAATAAATAAATATTAAGATTGATGGTAAGTCAGGTAATATCATTCATATGTATCTCTCTAATAAGGGGTTTACCGATGTGATGGGATTTCAAACTTCAAAATAGATTTAGGATAAACTTGAAAGTAGTTATGAAGGAAATTTTAAAGTAAAATATCCAAATATATAGATTTAGAGAAGAAAGTTAGAAGATATAAATATTACTGAGTAATAATCCATAGATTAATACTTAACTACAGTGAATGAGATTGTGAGAAACATAAGACACTTTGGTGAAAACTAGATGATTTTATTATTGTAAAGAAGCCCATGAATAAATTCATAAATAGATTTAATCATAATATTTCTAATCCATAATATAGGGAATATCTCTTATTATATGATATTAACAACATTAATATTTTATATTAAATGATGAATACACCATCATTCAAAAATAAAGTAAAAAATGAGATGTCTTTTGAATCCACGAGAAGCCTTAAGTTAAAAGAAAAAGAAACTGAAATATCTAGTGAGTATGATGATGATTATTATATGGATAATTATAAAAATATAACTACGTCTCTTATCTCTATAAATTTTATAAAATTAAATGGTAAATACAAATGGAAACTTCCCTTGATATGATTCAAATGTGAAGGCATTAGACACTTTGTAGTCAACATTAAAAATAAGAGAAACGATGAGTTTGATTTTGGTGATCAATAATAAAAACCTCAAAATAATAAATAGGAAGAAGAATCTAAATAAATGAAAAATGAATTTTTTAATAATAAAATATTTCTAAGAAAAAAAAGAGAAGCTTAATGAGCAAATGATAATAATAAGAAGACTCTTACTCTAGTAGTTGATCTGAATATGAATCACTTAAAAAGAATAAAAAATTTATGGAACATGTGTAAGACTAAGAAAACACCTCAAATAGTGATATGGAAGGTGGTGAAGAAACATACATGGAGTATTTTCTCATATTTTAGTTAGAGGCTTTCCTTGATAAAACTACTTAGTTGACGAAGAAATTTTAAACATTTAAGAAAGCTAATGGGAATAAAGTTAAAGAAAATGAAGAATCTATCAAAATTAAGATTTAACTCATTTATTAACTTAATAAATTCAAGATTAAGGATAATGATCATGGAATCATAAATAATTATCATAAATAAAAAGTCATGTTAAAAGAATTATAAATTGGAAAGATTTAATCAAAACTTATTATGGATGAAAATGAATTAAAAGGGTTAAATAATATTTCAAAAATATGTTGAAGTCAAGGATCAATCATCTAAAATAGTTGATATTTCTATAACATTAATTTATGTTAAAACTATAACAGAAATTTCTTAAACAGATAAATTTTTTTCCTAACATTATAGATCCTAATTCAAAATCTATACAAGTTTGGGGAAATAATATAATAAGAAACTAACTTTTTCATCTAGTAAATACAGAATAATTCAAGAAAAATCAACCTCCTTAAATAATAATAAAAAGCATGGAAGATCTGGATAGAAATGAAAAGAATTTGGAATGATGTTTTTTTGGATAGAATTATGGATTTAATAGATGATTCAGATTATGAAGATGTTATTGGTGTTGTGGTATTTTTATATAAAAATATATTGATCCAAAATTACATCTTAATATATTCAACAGGCTCTAAGAATGTCTTTAAAATTCAAAATCATTAACTCTGATTATCCATCAAAAATAGGATTAAAAGTTATACTAAAATTTAATTCAATACCCAATGACATCTGAAGGCCTTTCCAAATATTAAATGTTATCCTGGGATCATGGTAACATAAAATGGAGAGATAAGCTTCATGAAACCTAACTATCTCCTTGAGATATACCCAAGAATGGTTATCTAAATTCATAGTATATTTAATATGAAGGAAATTTTTATATTTATTTAATAAATCATCAATAGCCAAATTAAATTATTACCTTGATATGTAATTGAAGTTCCGACCTTCAAATCAATAGATATATTTTCCTATTTCCACTTTGATGCTGGTAAATATTGAATCATCCCTTTTGAAAATTTTATTTCAAATTTAACCTGAAAATAAGTTAAACATTTATAGTAAAATGATTAATGTATTTCTTTATTAATTTCCAAAAATAATACTCTTGAAGTTATATGTATATATTAGTACTATGGGGATGAAATGGAAAGGGGGAGTTGTTAGCTTCAATTAAAAATACTTATTTCATCTGAGAGATAGAAAGCACTCAAAATATTTCTCTGAATCTAAAAATAATTTCCTTGTCAATGTTAAACTCAAACATTTTTCATTACTTTAATAGTCCTACCTTTTCTTTCCAATCATGTCCATCCTTCTAAGATATATTATTTGTATCTGACAATGACAACTACACTATCACTTGATACAAAATAGAGGAAGATCCAACATATCTAATTTCCAGTAAAAAATTCATAAAATAATTTACTAAAGGATATTTTTCCATACATATCATTTTTAATGATGCATTATCTTTTCAACTTAATGTATCAACCACTTTATTTTCTTTTCTGGATGTTAATGAATCATGAAATCGTAATATTTTATTAGTTAAAGTCATCTTCTTTGTTTCGTGTTCAACTCATTATGAGTTAATATATACTTAAAAACATAATGATCAGTATATATTTCACATTTTACACCATATAAATGATGTCCCTAAAATTTTATATCAAAAAACCACAATAGCCTATTGCAAATAATGTGTAGGATAATTTAGATCATAAAGTTTCAATTTAAATAAAGAATAAGTAATTACTAAATCATTCTGTATGAAAATACGATTGATTCCATTCAAAGAAGCATTATTTTATATGAAAATCACCATTTATATAGGGAAGGGACAATAACGGAGCATTCACCAATCGTCATTTTAGTTCCTAGAAACATTCATTACAAACTTTCATTCAAATTAATTTAACACCTTTTCATGTTAACATAGTTAGGGTTCTAGATAACTGATCTATGTTTTGAAAAAACTACCAGTAGTAACCTACTAATCTAGGAAAACTAAAAATAATTATTACATTTTTAGGGATTTTATATAATTCAACCACTTTAGTTTTAGTAGAATAAATAGTTATTCCTTCTTTATAAATAATATATACATGAAATGAAATCTACTATAACAAAAAGTCACATTTACTAAAATTTAATATAAATTATTTTTTACGGTTTTCAAAAAAAATCCTTAGGTGTCTCCCATGATCCTAATGACCTTTAGAATATATTAAAATATCATTAATAAATAAAACTACTAATTATATAAATTTTCATAGAAAACTCTATTCATAAGATCTATGAATACGATCAGTTTATTAGAAAACCTAAAGACCATAACTAAAAACTCATAATGCTCATATCTAGCTTAAAACTACACCTTTATAAATTTTTACACCTTCATCTTTAAGTGATATTATCCAAAATAGAGATAAATATTTGAAAAATATTGGGCTCTTTGGAGATAATTAAACAAATCATTGATATTAGTTAAATGATACTTTTTCTTAATAGTAATGTTATTTAAGTCTCTATAATAAATACAAATCCTCATTGAACCATATTTATTTTTAATAAATAAACCTAGATAACCTCATGGTGATGTTTTTGGATAAATGAAAACTTTATCAAGAAATTACTACTAATGATTCTCAATTCCAAATGTTTTACCTGAGCCACTAAATAAGTGGGTTTTGAAATTGGTCTAGCATCACGCACTAAGTCAATAGTAAACTCACCCTCCCAATTAGGAATAACATGAGAGAAATCATCAATAAATGTATCCATATATGTATTGACACCTATAATATCACTAGTTTGAACAATTTATTTCTTTCTAATAATATAAGCTAGGTAACATTCACTTCCACATTTAAATAGTTTCTGAGCTTCTGGATATTTTTTCAAATGTATGAAATCAATGAATATAACTTTATTAGATTTGAAATATATCTTATCATAATAAACTAAAATCCAAACCATTCCCAAAATTATATCAAACTATACTATGGTAAGTTTAATAATATTTGAAGTAAAAAACCATCCCATTGATAATAATAGAATGATTCCTATGAATTTTTATTTTCATTAATACATTCACCATTAGTTTTATTCAAATGTTTTATCTTTTTTCTAGAGGTTATATTCCCATTTTAATTTCAAATTTTTTATAAATAAAGGATTGTAAAGATCTAGAGTCAAAAAAGGCATTGATATAATTTTAATAAACTAGTATCATACCTGTTACTAATTGATTAGATAGCCCAATAGTAATTGTAATAGTATAAAATGATTTTTCCACACCTTTTTTCTTTCAATATTAATGATTTTCCACCTTGATTTAATAAATTCAGACACATGTTAGCATAATTCCCCAACTTATTATAATTAAAAAATCTCAAAATTCTATGAATTTCTATTACCCCATTCTTGGATTGACTCTTTTCTTTATAGTCAAGAGTCATATGACCAAACGTACCACCCTGGTAACACTTTCTAGATCATATCTAACATTCCCTAAAATTTATTTTACCACAATTAGAACATGTTGTAAGATTACCTATAGACTTCTTTGTTTATTACTTCTTTATTTATTTCCGATTTTTTCACTTATTACTATTTTCATCATGAGTTACATAAGTTTCAAAAAACTATATCTAAAATTTGGCCTCATAATGAAAACATTTATCATAAATTTCAATTTTCTATTGGACCAATTCTATTTATAAAATTGGTTTCCTCAATTTAAATTTTCTTTTCTCAATTCATAGTAAAATATCATTAGGGAAATATATAATTTGGAAAATATTCATAAATATATCCCATTACATGGAATTAATCTCATATATCTCTCTGGTACTGTTATCCAAAGACCACACCCAATCAATTTCACCTTCAGAATGATAAAAAACAAGATTTTGATTTTGAACTTTTGAACATCCCATGAAATTGAATATATCTTCTAGAGTATTGATCTATCCTTCATCTACCACTAGATAAAATTTTCCACAAAAATATGAAGGGTTTTTTTCATAAAATTCTATACAATGGACATGTTCCTCTGTGGTGAATATGGTTTCTCTATAACATGGATGTCACCTCTATGTATAGATTATGCAAACAAGTTCATCACTATAAAAAACTACTGAATTCTAATTCCAACCATTTCATGTTGCTAATTTGGAATGATATTATCCTCTTCATACTTTTCCACTTTAGGTTCCTAAATGCAATTTTGAATAGACATAGATTAGATAAATAAATACAAAAATCATAAAAATTATATATTATATCAACATGACCATAAATTTGAATATATTAAGTGTATTTTATTAACATTATATTAACCTGAAAATTTTTCTAAATATTCCTTATGGTATATAATATAAGGATCCAGCCTTAAAAAATTACATAATCTTGAGTTTTTAGATAAGAATTTACTTTCTTTCATTCCTAGGGACATTTTCAAGTTTGCAGTTTTAGAGAATTAGGTCAAAACTCTTACAGAAAAAACTCATTCATTACTTAGTGTTCATTCCCAATCAGTGTCCATTTTTTTATAGTACATTTCTTTTAAAATAAAACAATTTTTCTTTTCATGACAAATATTAAATAATTCAATCTTTATTTCATCATCATTCCAATAAATCCTTAAACCCTACGAAAAAATTTGAAAATGTGGGATGATAACAAAAAGCTCAGTAAGGGATATAAATTAATGACATCTATTAATCTAATGAAAAACATGAAAACCCATAGAAAATACCTTTTCCACATTTTTTTTAACATAAAAAAATAAAACATATCTTCATAGGGAAAACACTTTTTACCAATGATAATCTTCAAAACCCATGGCATGAAAATTAAATCCCTTATAGGAATTTTAGAGAATTATATTCGAAAATCATGTTCACTTGTGTTAGAAATAATTGTATCCCAATTAAATCCATATAAGAAACATCCCAATTTAACTCCCTCTATTTTCCCTTTGAAAACAATGAACATTACCTAATGCACTAGAGAGATATATCGAGCTCACCTATTGTATATGATGTATCAGGATCACCAATAATATAAGTTGTATCATGATTACTCTTCATCTTCTATAACTCCCAAGTTCCATTTCATGAGTAAACCATTTTTATATTTCCATATTTTTATCATAAATCCCATAAAAACTCTTTTGAATCCATAAAAAAACACTTTTGAATATTGAAATACTCTTTTCTTTTAAATCCCCTTTTAAAAAAATTCAAAAAATTCAAAAATTATTGAGAAAATTATTTTTATTTAAAATTACCATAAAAACCATTAAATTAATCTTCCATGAAAATAATAGTTATGATGGTGGGAAAGTTAGGTCAAGCTCTATATGTTAAAGAAATATTCTATTTTATCTTTTAAAAAAAGTCAAAAATATATCATACATAAAACATTAAAAATATATTTTAAAAAAAAAATTATAAATAAATTAAAATATAAAAGGAAAAAATTCCTTAAAAATTTTTATGCATATATAATAATATTCTTGAAACATTAAAATAACATGAATACATATGAGAAAGAGTTTAAAATATTTTAATCAATATTTTAAATGGGTTTTTAACTTTTGAAACAAAAGGAAGTTAAAGAATAGAACTTGAAATGGAATTATAAACAGCTTTTTTCATTAAATTAATGATAAAATACATCTAGAAGGTATTTAATTCACTGTAAAAAAATAAAACATGTGGTGAACAAGCTATCAATATCAATGAAAGTAAAATAAGATGAGATATCCCTTTACTATAAGTCTTGTGTAGCTTCATATGTTATCTAACACATGAATGATAAAATTATATTAGTTTTATAATTTCTTAATAAAATGTTCAGGTTAATTTAATTATTATTATTCCTTTTATTTCATTTACTACCATGTATTATTTAGTTACTAAAAAGCTTAATTTCACATTGGATTTTTTGGGGTCGTTCGAATTATAACCTCAAAACCACATTGGTTCATTGAATATGGTCAAAGGGGTTATATTTCCATTATTTATTAAATCATAAACTTGTTATATTTATCATATTTTTATATTAGATACGCTTTCAAAACCAACCATGTATGGTGGCCATGAAAAATGAACCACACTGTTTCTTGGTGACAGTAGTCTGTACGTACGCATGTATGATGTTTTCATTTTTATAACGGGTAGAAAATAAATAAATTAGATAATATTTTACTTTTATAAAATCATAAATATGACATAAATTTCATATTTATTCATTAGTTTCATCATTATGACCATCCATATAAGTTGAAAATGAAAAATGAATCACATCATCTCATGGAGGTTTCATTCCATACATATCCAATATAACTCCCTAATATTTTGTGAATTTATTTTTTCAAATTAATTTAACCTTTTCGATATTTTTCATTTCACATAACACTGTTAATAGTTATATTTATATTAAAGAACTATGTTTGGATTGTGTTATATAGAACACAAATTTAATCATGAACTACCTACAACATAAATATTAACTTTCACTATATGAAACACTGACTTCTCATATGCAACACACAACGCCGATTTGGCATAAATTATAGGAAACATTGAGTTTCTATGAAACATATTTTCATTGTTATAATTATTTAAATGATAGAATTATAAAATAAAAATTTAAAATTATTAATATGAATAGTTATAACTACATTCCAAATATTTTTTTATAATTTTTTAATATAAATAAAACATATTGATGATGAAATATATATTTTTTCGTAAAGTCCTTATATGTTTAAAAATACTATTTTCGATAATAAACTACATTTCATGTCATTTTGTTAAAAATAATACAATTAATTTTTGAAAAAATTTAAAAAAGTTATTTATAAAAAAAAATTATTTTTGAATTTATAAATTATAAATTGGCTTAGGGTGAATTTTTGGGATTTTTCTGAGATTCATTATTTTTGGATAAATAGTGAAGAACGCAGAATTTTAATTCAAAAAAAACTTTTTTATAATTTAATTATAAGGTTAAATTATATTTTAATTTGGTTTAAACTTTAATTATATATTTTTTACCAATTAATAAAATTTATGTCATTTTATTCAATTTCACTTTGAAATTGGGTATAATACTTAGAAAAACTCTGGACATGTTTACTTTAAAACCCGTAGTGTCGTCCTGTCAATGGGATTAATTTTAAATTAATTTCGACCACTTATATCATTATAATTTGAAAAATTGAATTCCATATTTGGCATCATAATAATTTTTAATTTTTAATAAGGTCAACTTTTTTTTGACAACAAATATTAATGAAAGTTATTAAAATTAATTACAATAGTTAAGAGAAAAATTAGGTTGATAAAATAATAAAACATAAATTTAATACCAAAAAAGACCTATGGACGTGTAAAAACCCATTTTATGGACATTATTCTTCCATAAAGCTCTCAATATTGAGTTTTTTTGGTTTTTTATGACTTTTTCTAGTTAAAAACCTAGGTACACCTACCTTGTTTTCCAAAAATCCATGTGTGTCTTTTCCCTTCCCTATAAAGGTAACCATCTCTCCCTCTTATTCACACCACTATAACCAATTAGATTTAGAAAATATCTACCAAATATAATTCCCAAAATCCCTAACTCCCTATTGAATCATATATTTTGGCATAAAGCAATCAAAGTAATTCTTTTGGCGCCAACCAAAATTAGTTACTCAATTAAGAGGTAACATTTTCTCTCAAGCACCTTTATTTTATTTTCTTTCTCCACCCGATCCAATATATTTATTCCATGTTTATATAACATAAAAAGTATAATTTATATACTAGGATTTTTTATCATATGTTTTTTACCAACACTTACATACACCTCCATCTAATGGGAAACAAACATACTATTTATGTGTACGGCGAACTACCGCCTCACGAAATGATGATTGTTCATTTTTTATTTACCACCTTTTAGGGTGGAAATTATGATGGGAAATATATTTATATATTTTATATTTTATAGTTATTATTTATTTAATATTATATCATTATTTTATAGTACATTTCTTTATACTTTCCATTTTGTGTTCAAATGATAATTTCGTTTGAGAAAGTGTGGACTACTGCCCCCTCAAAGTGATGTGATTCGTTCATACACTACATAGAATGTATTAAGGATGGGTTTAGTGAATATATATGTTATATATATGATATAATCAAGATAATCTAATATTTAAATATCTACATATATATACATATATTTATTTTACATTCTTTCTTTCTACACGATAATTAAACGAAAATAGCATTCATGCATACGTACGGCTTACCGTCTCCATGAACAGTGTGTTCTATTTCATACTTATATTTTCCATGGATTATTATAATAAAAATATATATATATATATTATATTTAAATAATTATTTACATTTTTTAAATCATGATATAATTATAAGGACCAAATATATAACAAATTAAGACACATGCGAAAAACGAAAAGAATATTACCTAAAGTGAAACCTTAACATAAAATTGTTTACAAGTGGGTAATATAAATCCTTAATAAAACCCTATAAGGTAATATAAGTAATAATATGGTTCTATGATATATTTATAATAAAATTATATTAATTATATATGATGTTTTAATTAGTACGACAAGAGTCAAGACACAAGGTAAGGGGATTTCATCTCACTTTTTTTCATAAGATAAATGCTTTATTCCCCACTCACTTATTTCATATGATGTATGTTTTACCCCTGAAATTATTATATGTATATTATAATTAAATTTATTGGTATTTACATATCCATTTTATGGACATTATTTTATGGTATTTAAGTTTAAAAAATTACTAAATTGGTCGGAGAGTTTTGTCTTAATTCATCTTTTTGAGACACATGTTTTTATGCACCTAAATTATTTTTTTAGGTGTATATAATTCCATTTTAAATTTTATATCATGAATATAATTATTTTGATGATATTTTATGCTTAATTTAATTTCCTTTTATTACATGTAGAGTGTGATCCCAAGTTACCAAGTAGTATGTTTTTATTGAAACAATCTCATCGTTTTTTGAGATTGTTAATTATTATGCTTCCTTTGATGAAATCTTATGATACGTCTCTAAATAATGATCATAAGTTTTTTATGCTCTATTATTTCATGATATATTCATGTATTGGTACCATTATTCTACTATTTGGTACATTATATAGTTGTTAATGTGTTTTAAATAAATCTTAACTTTACCATATCTTCAGTCAAAAATATGTATTCCTTCAAAACCATGTTTTCTAAAAAGGGTTTCCAGGAATATTATAATATTATCCTATAAACATTAAAATTAATTTATCCCTTTTAGTCTTTTACCAATCGTTTAAAAGTAATATTCTTGTCATTTTCTAAAAGATTAATTTTTCTACACTTTATATCATGAAAAATAATGTTTTTTTAATTCATACGGCATGTACGAATTTACCCATTATTATTTCTATGAAGCATAATTTTCATGTTTAAAATGATAATTTTTAAGAAATTGTTTTTAAAACTATTTTAAAATAAATGGTTTTCAAAATATTTTTAATATTATTTTATAATATTTCACATAAAATGGTTCTCAAAAAAAATTTAGGCCTTATTTATAAGTTTTCAAAGTATTTCTAAATAAATGTTTTTCAAACCATTTTCAAGCTTCTTTCATGAGTATTCAAGTAAAAATGTTTTAAAAACATTTTCAAGATTTCCTTATAAGTTTTGAAAGTTATTTTCCATGAAATTGTTTTCAATAATTTTTCAATCTTCTTTTACATGTTTTTAATGAAAAAGATTTTGAAAATGATTTCAAGCCTTATTTCTACGTTTTCAAGGTATTTTCAAAGAAAACTGATTTCAAAAAGGTTTTATGTTTTAAAATACTTTTTTTCAATGAATAAAGGATACTTTCTTGATAAAATGTTTTCAAAATATCTTTCAAAGTTATTTTACATCTAAAATGAAATCTATTGATGTTAATAAATATCTTATAAGAAATTATCCAAAGGTTCCATTCATATTCTTTATTCAGTTTTTTATGTTTTGATAGAATAATTATTATGACACCCATTTCACTTCCACGGGATATATGCTTTTGAAACCTACTTCTCTTCATGGGTTATTCTTCAATGAAATTATTATGAAACATATTTCTTTTCCATAGGTTATGATGTGATGAAATGTTAATGATGCCCATTTCATTTCATGAGTTGTGATTTGATGTTTATAAAACCCATCTCTTTTCATGGGTCATGATATGATGATTTTTTTTTTCATAAGCCTATATGATTTCATTATGTGATGGGTGGGACCTATATATACTTCCAATTAACTGGTTAAGGATAAATGTTTTAGTGGAACAAAGGGTACATGGGTGGGCATCCAATTCCCAAAACAAAAGGGTATACAGGAGAATATCAGAAGCTCGAAACAAGAGGGTACACGGGAGGATATCCTATGCCTGAAACAAGAGGGTAAACGGGAGGACATCCCAAGCCTAAAACAAGATGGTATATGGGAGGAAATAACAATCCCAAAATAAGAGGGTGTACGGGATGACATCCCAAGCCCGAAACAATAGGGTACACGGGATAGAATCTCAAGTCCAAAGTAGGTACACAAGTGATTAACCTAAGCCTAACATGTTACAAAGGCCTTGATAGACTGCCTTGACATAGGGTTTTTATATGATTTTGTGTTTTCCATAATTCCAAGTTATATTCCTATGTTATGATTTCATGAATTATTTTCTTTATTTACTTATGATTCATGTCTTATGAACTTCCAATATTTATTATAATATCTAATATAGAGGGTATGGTCTTTAAATGTTATTCTCAAGTTCTATATCCTATTGTTCATGGTCTGCTTAAGAATTTCCTTTATTTACCCTTACTGAGAATATGAGCTCACCCATTTCTTATTTTTCCTTTCCTTAAGTAATAGATAAATGTTTTAGGTGGAAGTGCAATAGGTTGAAATATTTATGGGAGATGTAGAATATCATTCACTGTGATAGAAGATTTTGTTTCCAAATTTTCAACGACACTAACTATTATGGTCCTCAAGCATGTATTTTTGTAATGTATTGAATATTAATATAAAATGATGTAATATCCATTTATGTTAATCTTGGGTCACTATTGTTGTTATCAAAGGAAAGGTTTAGTCAAGATTTGAAAACTAGAATGATAAAAAATTACTGAGGTACCTAGGTATATTTCAAAGGATATGTCTAAGGATGTTTATAAGTATAATAATATGGATGATCTAGCATTTAGGAAAATTTCCTATAATTTTGGTAAAGGATAGAGTGAGTGGTTTCATATAAATAGATCCTTTTCTGGATACTACAAGTGGGTGTAGATCTAGAACAGATGTGCCTATGTGTAGCAACTCTGGAAATAAATTGATACTGACTTGGGGTAATCTGTTGCACGATAATGGGCCTTGTTGCACACATAGTTTTACACTCTTTGGGGATATGATTTGGAAATTCACAAACTCTTCATGAACCATCATAAAGAATTTTAATATAATTTGGATATGAATAACCTAGGATAAACCTAGGTTTTCAAAGATTAAGGAATATTTTATGATTGAGAAATACTATATGTAATGATTTTCTTGACTATGTGGTTTTATATTATGTTAAGTAATTCTCACACTATGATTATAATTTTAGTCAATGGTAGGAACCAGAAGAAAATGGATTAAAGTTGAATGTAATGGATGATTTTTTTTAATGATAATTAAAGTGGGATGATCACTATAGTAAGAGATGTCATGATCATGCCTAATCAGTTTTCACATAGCATTATGAACAACATATACCTTAAACAACTCTCAAACTTTACAACGAATAGATTGATGGAGTTTGCTGAGATTTTAGGAAATGGATACCATGGAGGAAAGAAGATTTGGTTTTATTTGTGTCAAAAATGTGGAAAGAATTACCTAAGTGAATGTATTATAGATGTTTTTAATATTGAAAATAAGGACACAAATCATGTGACTATAGGGGAAAAATGAAGAGTTTGGTTAATGAAATGGATGAGAATATTGGCCTCCTTAAGACATCATAGAAGTTTAAGTGTTTTATGTTTGGAATAAACTGTCATTATGCAACTCAATGTCCCAAGATAAAATCTCCTAAAGATAATCTGAAAGGTTGCATGAGTAATGGTTACCATTTTAGCGACTCAGGTTTTTGGCCCTGTCATACTTTGGAATATTTCGACGAAGAATTCCAGAGCTAGGCGCGAAGACGGCGTGCGATTCCGAAGCCCGATGTGCCCGGATTTAATTTTATAAAAATATTTAGTATTTTTATACTATGCACATGGTAGTGGTGTGATATCTCCTAAACAGTAGCTCAGAACGGGAATCTGAGGGCACGGTTGCGTCCGGAACGTGTCGTTTACCCTAGGCGAGGTGTAAATTTTGGTGGCGCGGGCCTGTGGTGAGAAACGCCCCCAGGGGAATTTCCGTAATTAAATGGAGAAGTTAGTGTGTGAGCGTCTGCTCGAATAACTTCTGAACAGAGTCTCGGATGGAAAAGCTGAGTCTGTCGTTGTGTTCAGAACGACATGTTTACCATAGGGGTGACCTTACCTTTGTTCGCATCGGGCGACGGGTCTGAGGCGGGTTTGGCGCAGGTGGGCGGCTGATATAAATATCAACACCCCCCCCATATCATTCCTCTCGGCGTTCTTCGCCATTCTTCATCGTCGAATAGCCGAATTGAGCAAACAAAGCACCCACAAGCTCGGATTTCGACGGCGGACGTTCCAGGAGCGCGCATCGATTGCTCTGGAGCACGGATCTAAGGCAAAACGTCGGCGTTTCGACCGTGAGGTAGGCAGTTTGAGTTTTAAAATCCCGGATCCCATTTTTTGTGTTTTTTTTTCTTCAAATTTTTATAAGGGTTGTATAGTTCGGGTCCTGAGCTTTCCGAAACATGTTTCGGATCTGAATTTGGAGCACTGGGGTGCTCCCGGTGGCTCCCTGAAGTTTTCCGACGAAAACCCGGTTTTCCGGCGACGAGGGGTGCCGGCCATGGTGGAATCCGGCGACGGCGCGGCGGCGGTGCGGCGGAATCCGGCGGCGGCGTGGTGGTTTCTGGCGAGGCGGATGGTGGTCCGATCAGGTTTTTTCGGCGGTTCTTTAAACCCTCGTATCCTGCAATACAGGAGTCGGAATTGCGTGCTGTTTGCGGCGACATGACCCTGACGACGAGGCGAACCCTCTGGTGTGGGTTTGAGGGTTTAAGGGTTCGGGATCGTGTCCTGAGAGCTTGAAAAGTCGAATAAAGTAATGATATTTTATTTTTATTCGACTTCGGGCCATTTTATCTTCTACCCGGAGAGTCTGATTGACGTGCTATCAGTGGCGTTGAGACCATGATGATAATGCGGACTTTTCTTGAGGGTTTCCGGGTGTTGGGACCGATTTTGGGGTGTGGGCCCCACGAGGTCGGGTTTTGGCGCTTGCGGAGAAACACAGCTTTCACACTAGGAGTCTGATTTTGACGGATGATTAGTCGAACCTGTGTGTTTTTTCGAGAGGATCACAATGGTGCGATCCGTTCGGTGAGATTCGGAATCGAGGCGTGGGCCCCACCCGAGCTGGCTTCGGTGAATAGTACCTTTTTCACCGGGTGTCTGTTTTGGACAAGCGAGTAGTCGATTCCGCTTTTTTTATGAGGGGATCGCCGTGGTATGGTCCGCTCGATGAGTTTCAGGATCGTTGTGTGGGCCCCGCACGGGCTAGCTACGGTGAATAGTTCTTTTTCACCGGTAGTCCGTTTCGGGCGAGTTAGCAGCCTATCCTGCGTGTTTTTTCACGTATATTGCGATGGTGGCCTCGGTATTGGCCTTGGAGGTGCGTAGTGTGGCGTTGTTGTGGGTTGCTCGGGTTAGCGATGTTTTGGACTAGCAGTGGTTGAGGGTATTCCCTTGGTTCGTTCCCACGAGGGTTCATGTGGCATCACAACCTTAGTATCGGTTTGTGATCCCCTCGATGGGATTTTTAAGCTGTTAGAGTTGTGCCATCCCTCCGGTGGGCCCGGAGTGGGATCCTCTAGCATCTTTTCCCTAGATCGGGTTCTTGGTATCGCTGTGACCGCTTATTCCCAGGTGGTGATCCCCTATCTAGCTGGTTTACCTCGTAGGGTTGTGGCATCATCGGGATTATTATCCCCTACGCGGTAGGCCATACTCAGTAGGGTTGTGGCATCATCAGGTTTACGATCCCCTACTCAGGATGAGGTGTATTTTAGGGTTGTGGTATCGTTGGTTATGTCATCCCCTACTCAGCACGAGGTTTTGGAAGGGTTTCAGCATCATCAGTTCGATCCCCTACATCGCGAGTTATACCAGATAGGGTTTCGGTATCATCATGACCACCTTTATATGGGCGATGATCCTCTATTTGTGAGACGTGCTTCTGTCGAGCGCCATATCGGGTTGTGGTATCCCCCAGCGGATCCTGGGTGTGATCCCCTATCTGTGAGAACTATGTATGCCAAATCGGGTCGTGGTATCCCCCAGCGGACCCTAGGAGTGATCCCCTATCTGCGAGCTTCGTATATCGGAGTGGGTTCTGGTATCCCTTAGAGGACCCTAGGAGCGATCCCCTATCTGAGGATTTTGGTGGTTCTGTTTTTTCAGGGAGGTTTCCTCAATGATGTTATCCGACGAGCATGATCTCTTGGGTGAGCGTCTGAGAGGTTTGTGAGAAACCCGATGGAGTGCATCTCTCGGATGAGTGTCATTTGGGATGGCAGTGATCATGGAGCCTGTTTTCCTAGTTGTGGACAGTTGCTGGTGACGAGGTCGGTACCTCTTGTGGCTTTGTGGCGTGAGCTGAGTATATCTGGATTGTTCAAGGTGTATGTATGGGCATACACCCGAGCTGAGCTGAATAGTTGTGTTTAGGCAAGGATGGTCACGAGATGGAGTTTCTCTCTCTTCTGGGTTCCCTCTTGCTGGGTTGATTGGACTGTTGCCTTTCAGTTTCTCCCTTTCGTTTTGGGTTTTTGGGGTGCCTACTGAGTATGTTTATACTCACCCCTGCACAGGCTTTTCCTGCACATGTTTTTGTATTGTGCAGACCACAGGCCTTTCGACGGAGTCCCAGGAGGACCCGGAGCAGGCGGAGCTTAGTGAGCGTGTTGACCGGGGTGTTTACCGGAGCTGTGCCAAGGGAGATTTCCGACGAGTGTTTGTGGCAGCGTTCCCCTTCATCAGAGCAGGTTGGACGCGCTTTGTAGTTTTCTTTTGGTGGGCCCTGTTTTTCCCCATTGTACTTCTACTGTACATTAGTTGTGGGATAGTGTATGCATGAATTTACTTTTCAATTTTCTATATCTATGCACTATTTCATGGAGGTGTTTGTGGGTGCGTGTGTACAGGTAACTTAGGCTAATGCCTCCCATGTGTGTGATAGCCTACTCGACACTGGTCGCCAGACCCTGACCTATTGGAGGCGGTCTTGGGGAGTTGTGGCTCGAGCCTCGTTGGGTCGGGTCGTGAAAACCTTACTAATGATGAAGAGACTACAGATGAAATGTGATAGGAAAGAGGTATTATATAATAGAATGATGTATCCAAGTTAATTTCATAAGGATGAAGTGGGATAATAAAAGCATTATTAAATAATTATTAAGGGTAAAATATATAAGGATTGTTTAGTTTATGTTTTTCTCTACATATTTACAAGAACACGTTGAATGGTTTTGATGGAATAGAAAGGTTATTTAATGGAAAGGTTATGTCCATGGAAAATACCTGATTAAGGAAATGATAAACCACAATATGATCCTTATGTTTTGATAATGTTTTTAGATAAATATATTTGGGATATGGATAAGTAAATTAGAACATACTTACTACCTTGGAACTAATTAAAGAATTTTTGTCAGGTGATTTATGCTATCATTTATGATGTTCACAAAATTTTTGGATTTATTGAATAAATCCAATATACTTTGAATAAAGAAGAATGAATTTTTTCAATAATTATTTGTGGTAATTTAGGTTATTTCCTTGTTTCAAGAGAATGTATAATGGGGGTATTCACATGTTTAGAGTGTGATAACCAAGATCTACTTTGTGATATATGGGGGAATAAATGTTAAGAATATTTCATGACTTTATTTCTAAAGTATTGAATTTTCATCTTTTATAAGGTTTATAAGGTTAAAAATTCATGAAATGATTAATTTAAACTTTGGAGGAAGTATTTTGGTATTGAGATTATATTGGAAACCATGGTTAAAATGTAATTTATTGATTAACCTTATTTCAAGGAGGTCTATCATATTTTGAAAATTATATCAGTATGGTTTTAGTGAAGGAATCATGTATTTTGGGTGATAGCCAATCAATTCTGGTACGTTCAAGGGTCTTGAACCCATGACCAAAAGATGATAAGGGTTTCACACTTATGACTAGCTGATACGATGTCCTGGTTAAAGTATAATTATTTCTAATGAATAATTATTTATAATGAAACAATAGTTATTTTTTTATATTTAAAGATTAACATATTAACCATATTGATTTTTAAGGATATTTATAGATAAATATTTATACTTTTTTTCTTTTATGAACCTTAAGATCTTCTAAAAGTGTATTTTAGCACTTCATGCATCAAAGTTAATTTTTGGACATCCATTACATGAAAAAATGGTTGAATTATAAATTGATAAAAGAATAACTAAATAATGAAATTATTTTATAGAAATATTTCAATTAATTATATTTCCTTATACACTTTTTCAGTAAATTAATTACTCAATGTTAGGATAATGATCAAAAGAAAATGTGTTATATTAATACCTTAATTTTATTGAACTGGTGGCCTTTTAAATCATCATAGATTTATGACTTTGAGGCCCTCAACATTTCCTTGATCATTCAATTTTTTGTGATTGAGGGCCACAATCACTCCCTATAAATATTTATTCTTTTACTACTGGTCCAATATTCACTCTCAAACTATGTTATTTCATGTGGAAACCTAGTTATATGTTATTTTGGGTAGCAATTATGGTTCTAACTTTCACTTTTTAAGGGAAGCTTTAGTATCCATTTTTATGATGTGGGTTTCTATGAATGAAACTTTCAAGTACTAAACCTATGATAAATTAGATGAATTTTGAGGGAAAATCATTTCAAGGGGGGTTATAATGTAACACCTTGATACTTTGTGAACTATTTTTTCCAAATTAATTTAACATATGCAATATTTTTCATTTCACGTAACACTAAATATAGTTCATTTTATATTAAAGAACTATGTTTGGATTGAGTTATACAAAACACCAAGTTAATCATTCACTACACATAACATAAATAATATATTTCTCTATACACAACACTGACTTCGTGTATGCAACATGCAACACCGACTTGGCATATGTTACATGCAACATTGACTTTCTATGAAACGTCTTTTTATTATTATAATTATTTAAATGATATAATTATAAACTAGACAATAAAATTAGTAATATGAATAATGATAACTACTTTTAAAATAGTATTTATAATTGTTTTATATAAATATAACATATGATAATGAAATATATAATTTTTGGTAAAGTCCTTAAATGTTTAAAAATATTATTTTCTCAAATAAACTACTTTTCATGGCCTTTTGTGAAAAATAATAAAATTAAATTTTTGACACATTAAGATATTTAATTTTATAAAATAAACTTAATTTTTGATTTTATAAATTTGAAATTACCTGAGGGTTAATTTTCATGATTTTTCTGAGAAACTTCACTTTTGGATAAATAGTGAAAAATACAAGATTTTAATTCCAAGCTGCATTTTCATATAATATATTTATAAGGATAAATTAGATTTTAATTTGGTTTAAAAGTTTAATTAGACAATATTTTTTTCAATTAATTAAATTTAGGTAATTTTAATCAATTTTACTTTGAAATTGGGTATAAAAGCTTAGCAAAATTTTGGACGTTTTTACTTTAAAAACCAGTAGTGTCATCCCGTCAACGGGGTTGATTTTCAATTAATTTATACCACTTATGTGATTATAATTTGAAAATTGGATTCCATATTTTTAATCATCATATTTCCTAATTTCTAATAATTTCAACTTTGTTTTTTTTCCAAAAATATTAGTCAAAGTGATTAAAATTAATTAAAATGGTTAAGATAAAAAATGTGTTTATAAAGTACTAATCCTTAAATTGAAGATCCAAAACAACCTAAAAAATTTTCCAACACCTATTTTATGGATATTATTATGCCATTAAACTTCCATTATTGGGTTTTTTTTGTTTTTATGACTTTTATTTGGTAAAAACTTTATTATGCCTAACTTGTTTTAAAAAAACAATGTGTGTCCTTTCCCATACCTATAAAAGGCCACCACTTATCACTCTTCTTTACATCTCTAAAAAAACTTAGTTTCAGACAAGATATTCTAAATTGACTTTCCAAAATTCCTCTCTTTCTCCTTGAATCCTCCCTTTGGGAATAAATCTATCCAAGGAAACCTTTTGGCACAAACCAAAAGGAGTTACCCGATTAAGAGGTAACGTGTTCTCTCAAGATCCTTTATTTTATTTTATTTCTCCACCCCATCCACTTTCTTTATTCCATGATTTTATAAAAAACCCAATATCTTCAATATCCTAGTTTTTTTTATTATGATGGTTTGAATAACACTAACACATAACTCCATCTAATGGGTAACGAATATACTATTTACGTGTATGACGAACTACCACCACATGAAATAATGATTGTTCATTTTTCCTTTACCACATATCATGATGAAAATTATGATGTAAAATATATTTATATATGTTTTATATTATATTTATTATATATTTAATCTTCTATAATTATTTTATAACACATTTCTTTATACTTTCCATTTTGTGTTCATATAATAATTTCGTTTGAGGAATTGTGGACTACCGCCCCCTCAAAGTGATGTGATTCATTCCTAAACTACATGGAACGTATTAAGGAAGGGTTTAGTGAATATATATGACATATCTATAATATAATAAAGATACTATAATAATTATATATATACATATATGCCTTTTACTTTCTTTCTTTCAATGCAGAAATTAAACGGAAATAGCATTCATGAATACGTATGGCTTACAGTCTCCATGAACGGTGTATTTTGTTTCATACCTAAATATTATATGGACTATTATAATAAATTTATACTGAATATAAATTATTTTTAAATCAATTTTTAAATTATGGAAATCATGATATAAGTATAAGGACCAAAGATATAACAAATTAAGTCACATGCGAAAAACAAAGAAGATATTACCTAAAGTGAAACATTAACATATAATCGTTAACAAGTGGGTAATATAAACCATAATAAAACCCTATATAGTATTATGAGAAAGAATATGGTTCTTTTATATATGTATAATAAATTTATATTTATTATGCAGCAGGTTTTAATGAGTAAGATGAGAGTTAATACACAAGGTAAGGGGATTTCATCTCACTTTTTATTTCCATGAGATACATGTTTCATTAACTACTCACTTTTATTGTGTGGTGTATGTACTAAACATGAATGAATTATATGTATATTATAATTAAATTTATAGGAATTTTTATATCCATTTTATTAACATTATTTTTTAGGGGTTTAATTTTCAAAAATTACCAAATCGGTAAGATAGTTTTGTCACAATTCGTCTCATTTGAGACTCATGTTTTGTTATGCACTGAAATTATTTTTCGATGTATATGTATTTAAATTTTAAATTTTATATAATGAATCACATTATTTTTATGATATTTTATGTTTCATTTAATATTATTTTCTTACTTGGAGAGTTTGATCCCAAGTGACCAAGTAGTAAGTGTTTATTGAAACAATCTCATCATTTTTCGATATTGTTAATGATTATGCTTCCTTTAATGAAATATTGTGATCCATATCTCATAAACACTCATGAGTTTCCTTATACTGTATTATTTAATGATATATTCATGTATTGTTACCATTATTCCACTAGTTGGTACATAATATAGTAAAGAATGTGTTTTTAAGAAATCCTGACATTACCCTATGTTTGGTTGGAAATATGTGTTCCTTTAAAACCATGTTTTCTAAAAAGGGTTTTCAAGAATATTCTATTATTCTCTTATAATCATTAAAATAAATTTTTTCCCTTTTTTCTTTTATTAATGTTTTAAAATGAATATTCTTATCTCTTTCTGAAGAAGGCATTTTTCTACCCTTTTTACCATGAAAAAGTAATGTTCTTTTTATCTTGTACAACTTGTTTGTATTTACCTGCTATTATTTTTTTAAAGCATCCTTTGCACGTTTAGAAGGTAATTTATAAGAAATTATTTTAAAAATTATTTTTAAATAAATGTTTTTCCAAATAAATTCAACCTTCTTTTATAAGTTTTCAAGGGAAATGGTTTTTAAAATGTTTTCAATCCTTATTTATAAGTTTAAAAATTATTTTCAATGAAATGGTTTTAAAAAAAATCAATATTCTTTCATGAGTTTTAAAGTAATAAGTTTTTAAAAAAATCAATCTTTCCTTATAAGTTTTAAAATTTATTTTCAATGAAATGGTTTTCAAAAAAATTTCAAGATTCTTTTATCTGTTTTTAAGGAAAAATGTTTTCAAAATGATTTTGAGCCTTCATTATATGTTTTCAAAGTATTTTTAAATAAAAAAATTTCCAAAAAGTTTTTATATTTTAAAAGACTTTTTTGAAAATAAGAAAGGATATTTTCCTTAATAAATTTTTTCAAAATATCTTTTTAATTTATTTTCCATCTAAGATGACATTCATTGATGTTAATGAATCCCTTCAAGGAAATTATCCAAAGGATTTATTCATATTCTCTCTTGAATGGTTTATGTTTTGATGGATTAGTTCTTACTACACCCATTTCACTTCTATAGGTTATATTATTTTGAAACTCGCTTCTCTTCATGGGTTTTAATTAGATGAAATGATTATGAAACCTATCACTTTACCATATTTTATAAGGTCATTAAATATTAATGATACCCATTTCATTTCATGGGTTATGATTTGATATTTATAAAACCCATCTCTTTTCATAGGTCATCATATGATGAATGTTTTTTGGCACAAGAAGGTATGATTTCATTATGTGATGGGTGGGACCTATATTTCCCTCTAATGCATTGGGTAATGATAAATATTTAATGATATCAAAGGGTATATGGGAGGGAATCCTGAAATAAGAGGGTATAAAGGG
Source organism: Viscum album (assembly GCA_963277665.1). NCBI lineage: Eukaryota > Viridiplantae > Streptophyta > Magnoliopsida > Santalales > Viscaceae > Viscum > Viscum album. The sequence continues at coordinate 58,372,774 of OY728151.1, read as the reverse complement.
GGGACATCCCAAGCTTCAAATAAGAGGGTACATGGGAGGATATCCCAAGACTAAAATGATAGGGTAAATGGGATGACATCCCAAGCTTGAAACAAGGGGGTAAACGGGAGGACTTCCCAAGCCCCAAAACAAGAGGGTATATGGTAGGACATCCCAAGTACGAAACAAGTGGGTACACGGGAGGTCATCCCAAGACAAAAGTTGGTACACTGGTGATTAACCCAAGACTAACATGTTACTAAGGCCTTATTAGGGCTCCTTGACATAGGGTTTTTATATGTTTATGTGTTTGACACAATTTATTATTTTATTCCTATGTTATGCTTTCAAGGATTAGGTTCTTTATTTTCTTAAGACTCATGTCTAGTGACCATCCAATATTTATTATGATATATAATATGTAGGGTATCATGTTTAAAAGTTATTCTCAAGTTCCATACCCATTTATTCATGTTATGATTACACATTTCCTTTATTTACCCTTATTGAGCTTCTGATCTCACCCCTTTCTCATGTTTCCCTTCCCTATGTAATGAATAAAGTTTTTAGGTAGAAGTACTAAAGGTGAAGATATTTATAAGAGATATTGAAGATATTTCACAAGGTTAAAAGATTTTTTTTCAAGTTTCTAAAGGCATTAAACTATTACAGTCCTCAGGCATGTATTTTTGTAATGTACTAAATATTCATCTAAAGTGATGTAATATCTAGGTATATAAAGCCTGGGTTTCCATATGCACGAACAACATTATAATTTTTCAATGGAAATAAAGGTAAGAAGATAGATGATATATTCTCTTTAAATAATTTTTATTAAGTCATTAATATCACATATATTAATTTTTTCCATTATGTTAACTATCTATATGATCCGTTTCTGAAAAATGAGAGACATTCCTTAATAGAGGTGGTAGTCCACATGTACTCACAAGCGAGGTTTCCATTTCCCATAAGATGTAAAGAGAGATGAAAAAATGGTTATTTGGTAAACATAATAAAATTTTATTATATTCTAAGTGCTGATTTTATTATATCAAAATGCTTATAATAGGTTTTATGGAGGTAAAATAAGAAATAAATAGAAAACACTTGGTCAAGAAATATACCTATTCTTCAGAAAACCTCCTTAGGTTTATACTTAAATCCTTCTTAGGATGGTATTCTGATAAAAAGGGATTTATAGAATATAGGTAAGGATGAAAGGAAATTATTTTTTTAGGTATTGATTAATATAAGATACTTTTTAAGTGTGGATAATAGAGGAGATGGTGTGTTCTTTTATAAGTAAGGGATATGACACACTTCAAATTTTTCAAAAGGTTAAAATATATTAATGTCTTAAGCAAGTAAAATTGAACTAAAAATTACTCATCCTAAAATAATATATGATATAGTGTCTAAATATGGACATTCAATAATATTTAGACCAGTTTTTAAGTCATTTTTACCCCTAACATTTTAGTTTTAACCATTTTAACCCATTTTAACTCTTACCATGGTATCTGACATTTTTACCAGTGTTACTTTTCATGATGGCCATAAATGAATGTGGCCTCTTAAAAAATTTGGAAAAACTGATTCAAAATAAAGATTCTTTTTTTTTAATTTCAATTTATATAATTTATAGAGACTAATTCTAAAATAAACCCGTATAATGCGATTCAAAACGGTTTTATAAAAAAATCATTTTAAGTATAAAAATGTTTTTATACAAAAACAAGATTAATGTTGATTATAATGACACTAATTTGATTATTTTTAATAAAAATTAAATAATTAAATTTTAAAACCAAGTCAATATAGAATGTGACTTTATAAATACATGGAATAAAAGATAGTTTTCCCAAAAAAACGGTATTCCCTACTATTCACCCAAAAACATCTTTTTCCAAAAAAAATCCCAAAAATTCACTATAAATTTATTTTGAATTTTTATATAAAAATTGATATTTTTTTCAAATTCATATTATTAAATTTGGAAATTAATATTTTAAATAAAACCATATATTACATGTAAACAATTTTAGTAAGAATAGAACTATTTCATTTTTCATTAAAAAATTAATTAATATTATTATAATTAATATAACTCTATAAAATATAATTTTTGAGTATTAATAAGACATTAAATTGATTCAATATTAACATTATCTATAATGTTTTATAAATAATTCATTATTTTTTGGATAGTATAGTAAGAATTAGCAAGGAAGTTTAAACAAAGACAAAAGAATATATGTATCTTAATAGCTGACATGAATAGATGAATTCCATATAAGAATAATGTTAATGAAATGGAAAATACCATGCTTACCACGGAAATTTATTTGTGGAAAGTCAAAGGATTTTTAAGAATGATGAGTTATCATAATTCCATAGCTAAATTTTAAGGATTTTTTGGGTTGTTAAGAAATTATGAGCCGGAGAAACCACCTACATCTCATATATATTGTGTTTTTTAATGTGTACGGGATTGATGGTGGGGAAATTAAGGGTAGAACTTATGTGTAACTAAATTTTAGTCATAAATTTATATCTATATGAGATTTACATCTTTGAGAGCTATAACAAGTATCAAATTTCCTTCTTGAAACACTTTAGTTGATTTCATGAAGACCTTCTTGGAGTTAATTTTTAATAAATATCAAACCATGATGAAGTATGTGGATAGTGATCTAGAAGATACTATTATAAAATAATAAATTTCCATATATAATGTTATGATGTAAAACTATGTAATATTTTGATTCCAACATATGGGATCATATATATTTTTGAATTTAGTATGAGTGTAGTTAAGAAAGATAGAGTTTACCCTTTAAAGGGGAGTTAAGATGAACAAATTAAATATATTACTATCTGATTTGAATTTGGAATTTTGGAAAGTGTTGAAATCTATAAATTAAGAGTTATATTGATTATATTTTTCTATACATTTATAGAAAAATAGAATTTTTTTATTAAGGGAGAGAGATTGATAATTTAATATTAGGGAAATTTTTATTTGAAAAAGAAAAATTTAAGATTCTAAATATTAAGAATTTGGAAGTTAATTTAGTAATAACAATGTGTTTTTAGAAAACATAATATTTGAATTATTAATTTCTTAAAGATATGGGTGTAAAGGCTTATTTGAAAAATATTTTTTTAACATCCTCAAAGAAATTCTGAGTTAGTATCACATGTTTGACTATTTATGGACAACATTGATTTATTGATCAATCTCACTTATTTTATACACTGATAATTTCTCACATAAACTTTGATTTTATTAGTTTATGTCTCATTACCTTAATAAAAATTTATTCCGTACTTATCGTTAGTGTTTTAGGTTTTTCATAAAATAAATACGAGAAGATGATATTTAATTCATGATTGAATAATGAGATATAGTTGAGTATCTCTTACTATTGAACCATCCTATTTATTGTCAATATTGGGGAGAATGGATATGTATAGACTTTAGGATAAGGTGAATATTTAAGGGGTATTAATAAAAATATAAAGGGGGTATTGAAAAACCCAATTAATTGTGATGAAGATTGTTTTATTTTTTGTCAATGATAGTAAAATAAATATATGATGAGTTCAGTTGAAAGAGCTAGAGCAATGGGTAAGGAGGTTAAAGAGGCAAATGAATGATAATTTATTTCATAGAAATGGGAATATTAAAGAACCCATTGTAAATTATTTTGAGATATATCATGGAGTTTTCATGTTGTTTTCTATTATGTATATTACTAGAGATTCATTCATGTATTGAATATATCTTCCTATGACGACAATTAAGATTGAAAAAGGGAATAATGGATTCTGGGAGACTTTATATATAGGGAAGTAACTTATATATATCTTTTAATTATTTATCTAAATTTTTTTTATATAATTCCCCAAGTGTTGTTATATCACTAATAGGGGAGGGATGAATTAGTAATCACTTAAAACTTTTATCAATTTTTACCCTTTTTAATTCAACCTCCTTGATTTCTCCTAGTCTTAATACTCTCTTCTTCTTATGACACATCCTAACTCAGATAATGAAATAAATAAAATAACTATAACACAAGTATTTATAAGGTTTGTCTTGAAGGCATACTCCATTCCATGATTGTTAATCACCCAAATCATGGTTTCTCCACTACAATCATATGTTGTCTATAATGGTTGGTTTTTACTACACCTACATTGAGTCTAATCATGTTTAAAAATTAAAAATTCTATTATGAATTCTTCTTGATAAAATCATAGTTGACTTCTTTAACATTTTCTAATTATATTCATTTATTTTCATGATCCTTTCCTTATTTACCCTGATTCACACATGTTATATAACTCCCCGCTGTGTATATGTAATTTATTCCTTTTAGATCCTATTTGAAATTCGATCACTAGATCTACACAAGATACTTCTACATTAATAATATAAATCTCCTTTAACCCAAAATAGATTCTCTGAATTCCATAGATTCTTCAATAATGATACATGTAACTTAGTACCTTCTTGTAACTCAGATCCACAGATCTTAAATAGATCATATCACCTAGATTTCCCACTCATTTATCAAATTTTGTAACACCAATAATCGAGACCATATAGATTAGGTTACCCTATACTCAATTCCTTTTTATTTTCACAACTTTGGCTCACCCAAACTGATCTCAGAATCATTCTTAGGTTGTTTTTCTTCCATAAATTTTGATACCCAATAGGTTTCAAAGACTCAAATATCTTATTTTTCATCACTTGCAACATTAATTGGATATTTAATCTTCTTCTCTAATATTATTCATCATTTTATTCACTACAACACAAGCTGTATGTTTTTTCAACTCTCTGTACAATATCAGTTACCTCTATATTTTATATTTTTATAGACTTGATTTTCTCATAGTCTCGCATGCATGAGTAGATAAATTAAATGTATTATTTTATTTTCAATAGCTATAAATAGAGTACTTAGGGAAAAAATTATCCACTGGTGAAGTAGGTGCTATTATAGAATACTCTTATTATGTTTCCATGATTTTTCAGGTAACATTTTCTAATAAAGGGATATTCTACAAATACCATCATTTAATACTCCTCACATGGACAAATATATTTTCAATGACCAAAAACCTAGAAGAACGTAGTTAGTTTCTACATTATTACATTGTCAATAGATACATGGAATCACATCTCAAATGATGAATAGTTCAGTAGTCTTAGTAATCTAATTATATACATGCTTCCTATATTACATTGAAAATTAAATATAAAATATAGTGAAAGTAAATATTTTACATCCTTAAACTCATTCAATATTCCTTGTCCATATCCTAGCGAAAGACAAAAAATAAGAGTGTGATCAAATGATTAATAAGGTTTATGTATAGTAGAATATATTGATTATTCATTAAAAGAGGCTAATATTCAGTGTAAATATTACAATATTCATGTGATTTATTAATCATAAACACCATTTTTAGTGCATTTTATACTTTTAATATTATTTCATATTATAATTCTAATTCCTTCTTAAAATGTACTGTTACATGGTAAATTTTTTAACACCATATAAAATACCCAATGATCTTGATTTTATTTTAATTTTTAATTTTAAGATTCCTCATTAAATTGTTAACAATTAATAATTTTGGATTACTTGAATAATCACATTGTAAGTCCACTAAAATGGGCTTTCATAGCAATATATTATGGGTAAATTAAACTTGAAAAAAACCCAATAAAGAGACTATATAGGAAAATATCCAATCCCAATGATTATCAAAATTTAACTAAAGATATATAACATCATGGGAAAAATTTCATAAAATAGTGATAAAAGCTACATAGGAATTTTTAATGGAGTTCCATGCGGCCCAAGTTGGAGATAAAATTCTGGGCCAGATTCTGCGTCCCAGAAAAATAGCCCACCATTTCGACCATATATCGAAATTAAAAAATCAATTTGATCTAAAACTTTACATAAAGTTAGGGTATATATGGAACCTCATTTTCTTATTTTGTGTAAAACTCCAATTCGGCCATCTAGAAGCTCATTTAGGCAACTCTGTTTTGTGGATGCAAGTTGGATGTCATTTCGATTCAAGGGGGAGTCTAAATTCCGCAAACTTTCCACCACCCTAGGCCTACCATACTCAAGCGGGAGGACTTGAACTATTGGGGAATTGATCCAAGCCTCTTAAAATGTCTATTTAAGGTAGTGGTGGTGGAGGATTTTATCAACTTTGGTGCTTTCTTTCATTGTAATGTTATGTTGTGATTTTTTTTCTCAAGTTTGTCTTTCACATGTAAGTTGTTCTAATTCATCTTACTTTCTTAATAAAAGTTTTTCTTATTATATTATTATTATTTTGTTTATATTAGATTTATACCATTGGATCATGGTGTAAATTTATTCACACCAAAACTTGTGAAACTATCGCACAGTGGTGGAGTGATTGTTATTTCATTGTGTTTTTTTACTTCTTCAATTCTTCCCTCATTAGTCTACTTCCCGATTCCATTAGAACCATAGCATCAATGGAGGGATAAAACACTTATGGTTTGATCCAAGGGAGTATAAAGGGGATTAATTGTAGGTTATTTCTTACTCAATTAATTTCTAATCACTTCTTTTAATTGATAATTTCGTTTGAATATCTTTAAAATTCTTCATCCTTGTTGAATTTTAAGGCCACCCACTTCAAATTATAATATGAACCTTTACTTTAGAGGGCTCATAAATATGATCCTATAAGTAAAGAGTTGATTGGTATCAAGTTTTGTAGGTATTAAAATAGTAAGTGATTATGTTGTATGATCTTCTTAAATGAACCCATCTCAAATATAAGAAATTAAAATAGTTGAAAAAGGAATGCATCTAATCAACCCCAAGTGATAACCAAGGATTGACTCATTATTTTAAATTGAATTCACTTAATTCTCTTAAAATTAAATTAAAACCTTCTAAAATCAACCCAAGTTGGTCACTTAATACCAAAAAAAACAATCCATATAGTGTACATGTCTCTAGGTTACTTCTTAGGTCTTTGAGGATTCAACAACCCAAGCTAAGCTACAAGCGACCGCATAACCTTAAAATATTGGGTAAATTTGGGTGAGTCCAAATTTTGGCTTCATTGTCTGGGACCCAATTAATTCATCTCGACACCAATTATATTCTCCCCCCTTTCTCTTTTATCACCTCAAATTCCCTTATCTTTTCCCCTTTCTTTTGTTTTTCACGTTTCTTGGCACATGTCTACCTATACCCATGACCAATCAAACCATCTTGTTTGGGTGGATATTTATAGGGTTGGGGTGTCATGTATACAAAGGGAACTCTTTCAATTAGTTCCTAACCTTCCTAATACTACAGATTCAAAAATTGATCCCATTTCATTGGAAGCTCTTCGAAGAAACCAACTCATAAACCTGGGTGGGAACTAAAATGGAAATCCAAATGATGCACTTGAAAAAACCATTCTAAAACCATTAAAAAATTCAAAAATTTATAAAAATGATGAAGAACCACCCACATATTCTGAAAAACCCAATGAGAATGTGAAGGAACTGCAACCACTCCAAAAAATCAAACAACTTGCCCTCTTCCCTCAATGTATGAGAGGAAAATCTAAACCATAACTGAATGAAAGTTTGAGGGAAATCTTCTCTCAGGTTAAGTTGAAAATTCCACTTCTCTATTAAATCCAAACCATTGTTACCTAATAAAATTACCTTAAGTATGTGTTCACTTTTAAAATGAAATTTTCTCATAAAAACCAAGTCCTTTGGCCATATAATATGAGTAAAATTATTCAAGGGACCATTCCTCCAAAGTTGAATGATTCATGATTTCCATACATCAATATTGAGTTAAAAGATAATAAAGTTTTCAAAGCCATTTTTTATCTAGGATCCATTGTAAACCTCATTCCCTATGCCATGTATTTTGATTTAGGGCTCGAATAACTCCAACCCACATCTATTACTCTTTAACTTGCTAATCGTAGTGTTTGAGTTCCTAAGGGGATCTTAAAGGATGTTTTGGTGAAATTTTAAAATTTTATTTACCCAGCTTACTTTAATGTCCCTGAAAATCACCCAAGATGAGGTCCTAGGTATAAAACCCCAACCATTATTTTTTGTCCCTTCCTTGCAAAAATCAACTCTGTTATTTGATTATGAAATGAGAACATGACCATCACCTTTGGAAACATGAGTTTAGACTTGAACATCTATAAAGAAAACTCTCAAATTGGGGATGATGAAGAGATCCATGAGGTTAATTGGATTGTTAGTGTTGATAGTGAACTTGAGAAAAAACATGAAAATACTAAAGGATGTTTAATTCAAGAAGAGATTTATTTTCTTTGTTCACATGAGGAAAATTTTCCTCCATAGCTTGAATATATTTTAGATAGATTTGTTGATGATTTTATAGAATCAAAAATGAATGATACCATTTGTGAAATCAATAACATTGAGTCTGTACCCATTCATGACACCGACCTGGACAATTTAGTGGATGAAAATTCTGTTCACAAGGAACCAATTTTGATAAGAAATATCAACAAATAAATTTAGTTCAATAAAAATTGTCATCCTTTCTTGGAAAGTGATAACCAATCATATCTTTCATTTAAGTTCCTACCTTATTCACTCAAGTATTCACTCTCAGGGGACAATTGATCCTTTCCAATTGTCATTTTTTCCTCTCTTGAATCCAATTAATATATGATGTTACTGGTTATCCTAAGAAATCATAATAATGAAATTAGATGGACCATTTCTGATATTCTTGGGATTATCCCACTCATTGGAACTCATAGGATTGTTCTTGATTCTGAGTCCAAACCATGTATGCAACCTCAGTGGAGACTCAATCAAAATCTTATGGATGTGATAAGGAAATAACTTCTTATGTTTTTTAAAGTGGGTATCATCTACCCCATTGTTGAGAGTGAGTGGGTAACCCCAATTTAAGTTGTCCCAAAGATATCTAGAATCTTTTTTATCACAAATAATGATGGTAACCTTCTCCCCACAAGGGTGAGTAGTTGATGGAGAGTCTATATTGACTATAGTAAGCTCAACTCTTGCACCAAGAAAGACTATTTCCCCTTTCCCTTTATTGATCAATTCCTAGAGCGAGTGGCAGGTCATCAATTATATTTATTCCTAGATAGATTCTTAGGGTATAATAAAATTTAGGTCTCCAAAGAGGATCAAGTAAAAAAAACTTCACTTTTCCATTTTGTACTTTTTCCTTCAAGCTCATGCCCTTTAGTTTATGTAATGTCACTAGTACCTTCTAGCGGTGCATGATGGGAAGATTCTCAAACATGGTGGGGGAATTTTTAGAGGTTTTAATGGATGAATTCTCCATATTTGGGGATACTTTTGAGGGATGAATTCTGAATGTTGAAAGGGTTTTTTCAAGATGTGAGGATAAGAATCTTGTCCTAAATTGGGAAAATTTCCATTTCATGGTAATGGAAGGACTTATTCTAGGCCATCTAGTCTTTGGTAGAGGGATTGAAGTTGATAAAGCTAAGGTCAACATAATTCATCACCTTCCATCTCTTAAAACTATTAAGGAAGTGAGGTCCTTTTTAGGACATTCTGGATCCTATAGAAAGTTCACTAGGAATTTCAGCTCTATTTCTCAACCACTTTGTGCTCTATTAGTGAAAGATGCTCCATTTTTACTGATAGAAATATGTGAGGAATCATTATATACATTCAAGTCCAATATTATCTATCCACTTATCATGAAATCTCCAAATTGGAAACTTCCTTTTGAGATCATGTGTGATTCGAGTGACTTTGTTGTAGGATCAGTCTTAAGACAACGATGTGAGAAAACTCGATGTGTTTTTGCTAATGCAATAAAATCATTAAATGATGCACAAATAAAATACACCACCACTGAGAAAGAGTTTATTTCTATTGTATTTACCTTAGAGAAATTCAATTCATTTCTCTTAGGATCACCCATCATTGTCTTCACTGTCCATTCATCCATGAAATACATTTTCCAAAAACAAGATGCCAAGGATAGATTGATTAGGTGGGTTTTTCTTCTTCAAGGGTTCGATTTAACCATTAGGGATAAAAATTGTGTTGAAAATGTTGTAGCTGATCACCTATCTAGAATGGAATTCAAAGACAACTCACATCACCTTCATGTGTATGATTCATTTCTTGACTAGCACCTACATTCTGTGAGTGATTTCCCATGGTATGCTGACATAGAAAATAATTTTGTGACAGGTGACATTAAAATTACTAGAGACACAAGCAAAGACTAAATTCCTTTCTGATGTCAAACATTATGTGTTTGATGATCCTTACCTCTTCAATTTTTATCCTGATCCAATCATTAAGAGATGTGTTTCTGAGTTTGATCAAGATTCCATTCTAAAATTTTGTCCTAAAGAAGCATGTGGAGGACACTTTTCCACAAATAAAACCCCTAAGAAGGTCTAATAATGTGGTTTCTACTGGCCTAACCTCACTAAGTATTCCTTCCAATTCTACAAAAGTTTTCTCCACATCAAAAATTAGTATCCATTTCCAAATGGAATCAAATACCCCTCACTCCCATTCTGGTTGTTGAAATCTTTGATTGTTAGGGAATTTATTTCATAGGACCCTTCCCAAACTAAAGGGGATGCCTTTTCATCCTATTAACTATTTATTATCTCTTGAAATGGGATGAGGTCATTCCCAAAAAGTCCAATGACCATCCTTTTGTGATCCTATTTCTGAAAGAGTGCATATTATCTTGATTTAGAATTCCTAGGGCTATAATCAGTGATCAAGGAACCCATTTCTACAACCACCCATTCTATTCACTCATGACTAAGTACGGTATTTCTCATAAAGTTTCCACTGCATACCATCCTCAAACCAATGGTTATGCTGAGTTAGAAAATAGAGATATTAAGAAAATTCTTGAAAAAACTATCAATCCCTCTTGGAATGATTATTTTGAGAAACTCTTGGATTCCCTTTGGGAAAATCAAACATCATTCAAAACCATCCTAGTAATGTCACTATATAGGTTGGTTTATGGTAAAGAATTTCCTTTACCTATTGAAATTGAGCATAAGGCATTCTGGGCAATCAAAAAAAATGAACATTGACATTTATTTGGCCAAAGAAAAGAGGAAATTAGATCTTAATGAACTTGAGAAACTTAGGATGGAGGCTTATAAAAACTCAAGGATAAATAAATCTAGAGTTCCATACAACCTATCTAGAAATATCAAAGTTAAACACTTAGAACCAGGAAAATTTGTGCTCTTGTATAGTTCAAAACTTAATTTACACTCAGGAAGGTTAAGGTTTATATGGTAAAGTCCATTCATAGTGAATCATGTGTACCCCTTTTGGGTAGTAGAGATTCAAGATCCCACAAGTGTTCACATTTTCAAGGTCAATGTTCAAAGGATAAAACCATTCCTTGAATCATTCAATAAACAGAAAACAGAGGTTGAGTTAACTGATCCAATCTATGAACTAGGAAACAATTGATAGATATAGGATCCATGTCAGGCTAACGATGTTAAACAAAAGAGATTCATGGGAGTCAACCCATGGTTTTCATGTTTCCATTCATTGTGAATCATCTTTATTTTTTAAATATAATTAATGAATAATTTTGATATTTTTCTTAAATTTTTTTACTTAAAAATTCAACTCTAAATATGATAGTACCTTAGAATATTGACATGTTCTTTTATTATAAGTATATATGTGTATGAAAGGGGAGTGCTATATTAACTTGTGTCACATGGTGTGATCCTTGAGTAATACCTTACCCAGAAATTTAATTAGAATACCATGTATCATCAGTTTATTTTATTTTAATTTTATATGTCTGTGGGTTAAAGGAAAAATATAAAAAAATAATTAAAAAATAAAAGGGCACATCATAGGTCATGTGGAATAACCCATCACAACCGGTGAAGCCATGGGGACTCGAACCCGATAATTAAGGGAGATATGGGAGTGCACCTACCACTAACATACAACTTATAGTGTTTCCTTCTTCTATTTTATTTATATATATACTAATATATTAAAATTTATGTATCCATATATACATATATATATTTATAATTTATACTTTTTCCTAGTATCGGCCTTTGTTTTGATTAAATAAACAGGTGTGTTTTTCCTTTCCTTTTGTTTTTATATTTAAAGGGACCTCAAGGGGTTTCTATTGTGTTCTAATAGTGTTGGTTTTTGAGATTCAGGGTATGTTGAGTTGATGGATTTTTTAGACAAATCATAGATATATAAACACAAACTATCATCATTGATTAGGCTTCTCCGAGTGACATGGAAATCAAGGGATTGAAAGTGAGCAACAAGATATTTAACTTCAACCACCATGTTGATTCATTCCATGATCCTCATTTACAATTTCCTTTTTGAACTCTCCTTCTTTGCCTATACCCCCTTCGAAATATAATTTCTTAAAACACTGGGGATAGTGTTATTTTATGTTGGTGGGTGTGAAAAGAAGAAAAAAATTACTTTTTTTGTGAATAAAAAATGTGTAAAACAAAAATTTTATTTAACATTGAACATTATAATACACATTTCAAACTTTGAAATTGAATATCAAATAATTTATCATGCCTTGATTCTAATTTTAATCAATATAAAATTTCATGAGCATATATTTTGGAAGGTGTGGTTGTCTAATGTGATATTTCATCATTTATATTTGTATCCAAAAAAAATCACAATGTACATTATTTGGATAGTGGCGTATCAGTTTGAGTTCATAGAGTCCCCCAAATAAATAGCATAGGTTTGGTGATAATTTTAGTTTTATTATGAGTATTCAATAAAAATATAAAAAAAATAAATAAATTTTCATGCATAGCAATGAAATAAAAAAATGTGTGGCTTTTGGTACTTGGGGATCGTGACTCCATAATTGTCGGACCCAGAGTTAGTAATTTTATCTCTATTTATTGTAATTTGACTTTGTTTTTTACTAAGATAACTCGAGATGATTCCCAATTATATGGGCTTCACTTGGTACCTTAAGGTCTTTGATCTTGGGAGTCATCGTCAAAGTATCGCTACATGGGTTGACTTTATTGAGTGAAATTTCAATTACCATAAGAAAATTTCAAAAAATAAAACAAAAAAAATAAAACATATATATACAATAAATTTTTTTTAATACTCATCTTAATATTGTAATGGGATTCCACCTAGCACTTCCATCATTTCCCCCTTGAATAAAGATGAACCCCCATGTCTATTTTGATGCACAACACATAGTCATGCTTAATTGATATTGGATGAAATATGGTGATGAATTTGAACAAAATAATGGGATTCAGATTGGGATATGCTTATTAAAATATCTTGTATAAAAACATTTTGATGGGTTTAATGATTTTTTGGTATAAGGGATTTTTTGTGATCATTGTGTATTAAAATTATTTGGAAAAGTGAATTTGAATTTCATATTTTTGAGATATATTTTTCTCAAGAAAAGAAAAAATCAAGTTGGGGGTGTGATTATCTACGAAAAGAGGCTAGTATTAATTGTTTATATTACAAAATTCATGTTCTTTATTAATTTTAAACACCATTTTTAGTGCAATTTACACTTTGAACATTATTTCATATTATAATTGTAATTCCTTCTTAAAATTCACTATTATATAGTACATTTTTTAACACCATATAAAATACCCAATGATATTGATTTTATTTTCTTATTTAATTCTTCGGTTCCGCATTACATTGGAAAAAATTAATACTTTTTTAGTAATGGATGACTCACATTGGAAGACCACTAAAATTGGCTTTCATGGAAACACATTCTGGGAAAAGTAAACTAGACAGCATCCCAACAAATAGACTTAGCAGACTATATCCAAGACTAATGATTCTCTAAATTTAACTTAAGATATATAAAATCATGTGTAACATTTCATAAAATAGTTACTAGAGGTAATTTAGATTTTTTAATGGAGTTATAGGTGGCCCAAGTTGCAGATAAAATTCTATCCCAAATTCTGCAACCCATAAAAATAGACCACCATTTCGACCATATCTCGAATTCAAAAATCTATTTCAGATGAAACTTTAAATAAATTTAGGGTAAATCTGGATCCTCATTTTCTTCTTCTATATAACACTCCAATTAGGCCATCTAGAATCTCATTTATTGCCTCTGTTTTGTGGATTCAAGATGGATGTCATTTCAGGTCAAGGGTGGTAAAATCTAAATTAAAAAAAAAATCCACCACCCAAGGGATACCATACTCAAGTGGGAAGACTTGTACTATTGAGGGCTCAACCCAAGCCTCTTAAAATGATTATGTAAGGTAGTATTGGTGTTCGATTTTATCATATTTTATTCTCTCTTTCATTGTAATGTTATGCTGCGATTTCGTTGTCTCAAGTTTGTCTTTCACATGTAAGTTTTTATAATTCATCTTAGTTTCTTAATAAAAGTTATTATTATAATATTATTATGTTATTATTCATATCACATTTATACTGTTGGATATTAGTGTGAATTTATTCACACCAAACCTTGTGAAATTATCTTACAATGGTGGAGTGATTGTTATTTCATTGTCTTTTTTATTTCTTCAATTATTACCTCATGAGTCTACTTCCTGCTTCCAATAAACCCATAGAATCAATGGAGGGATAACCCACTTATGGTTTGATCCAAGGGAGTAGAAAGGTAATTAATTGTATGTTATTTCTTACTCAATTAAGGTCTAATCACTTTATTTAATTGATAATTTTTTTTAAATATCTTTAAAATATTTTGTCCTTATTGAAATTTAAGGCCACACACTTCAAATGATAATATGAACCTTTACCTTAGAGTGCTCATAAATATGATCCTATAAGTGTATAGGTGATTAGTATTAAGTTGTTTAGGTATTAAACTATAAGTTATGATGTTTTTTGATCTTCTTAAACGAACTCATCTTAAATATAATAAATTGAAATAGTTGAAAAAGTAATACATCTAATCCACACCAAGTGATAACCTATGATCAACTCATTCTTTTAAATTGAATTCACTTAAGTATCTTAGAGTTCACTTAAAACCATCTAAAATAAACCCAATTTGGCCAATTCATATCCAAAAACAATCCATATAATGTACGTGTTTATAGCTTACTTCTTAGGTCTCTGAGGATTTGATAACCCAAGCTAAGCTACGAGTGATCGCTTAACCCTAAAATTTTAGGTAAATTTAGGCGAGACGAAATTTTGGCATCGTTGTTGGGGACCCAAGTAATTCATCTCAACACCCATTATATTATCCCCCATTTCTCTTTTCTCACCTCAAATTCTCTTATCTTTTTTCTTTTCTTTTGTTTTTCACTTTTCTTGGCGCATGTCTGCCTATACCCATGACCAATCAACCCGTCTAGTTAGGGTGGATAGTCTTGGGGTTGGGGAGTAAATTACACAATGGGAACTCTTTCCATTAGATCATAATCTTCAAAATACTCTAGATTCAAAAATTGATCTCATTTAAATGGAAGTTCTTCAAATAAACTAACTCATAAACCCATGTGGGAACCAAAATAGAAATCCAAATGAGGCACCTATACAAACCATTCCAAAACCATTAAAATATTCATCAATGAATGAAAATAATGAATAACCACCCATAGATTCTAAAAACCCCAATGAGAATGTGAAGTAACTACAACCACACCAAAAAATCAAACAACCTTCTCCCTTCCCTCAACGAATGAGAGTGAAATCTAAACCAAGACTAAATTATACTTTTAGGGAAATATTCTCTCCGGTTAATTTGAACATTCCACTTCTCGATGAAATCAAAGCCATTCCAACATAATCAAATTACCTTAAGGACGTCTGCACATCTAAAAGAAAATTTTCACATAAAAACCAATTCCTTTTGTCTACTAATGTGAGTACCACCATTCAAGGGACCATTCCTCCAAAGTTGAAATATCCAAAATGTCCATACATCAATGTTGAGTTACGAGAAAAAAAAGTTGTCAAAGACCTTTTTGATATTAGAGATAGTGTGAACCTCATTCTTTATGCCATGTATTTTTAGTTAGGGCTTAAAGAACTTCAACCCACATCTATCACTCTTAAAATTTATAATTGTTGTTTTTGAGTTCCTAAGGGGATTTTAATGGATGTTTTCGTGAAAGTTGAAATTTTCATTTACCCATATGACTTCATTGTCCTTGAAAATCACCCAAGCTTAGGTCTTAGAGAGAAAACCCCAATCATCCTCGGTCATACCTTCCTAGCAACAATCAACTCTGTTATCCGAGTCCAAAATGGGAACATGACCATCACCTTTGGAAACATGAGTCTATACTTGAACATATACAATGAAAACTCTCAAATTGGGGATGATGAAGAGATACATCAGGATAATTGGATTGGTATTATTGATAGTGTACTCAAGTAACATCAAGTAATTACTAAAGTATGTTTAAGTCAAGGAAAGATTGATTTTATTTGTTCACATGAGGTAAATTTGTCTCCTTGGCGTGAATCACTTTTTGATAGCTCTATTTATGATTTTCTTGAATCACCAATGAGTGATACCATTGGTGAAATCAATAACATTGAGTCCACACCCATTCTTTACATTGATCTGGACAATTTACTGGATGAAAATTTTACTCACAAGGAACCAATTCTATCAAGATATCAGAACAAAGAAACTGAGTTCAATACAAAGTTCCATCCTCTCTTGAAAAGTGATAACCAATCAGATATTGAATTTAAGGTCCTACCTTCATCACTCAAGTATGAATTATTTGGTGATAATTGAGCCTTTACCGTTGTCATTTTTTCCTCTTTTGAAACCAATCAAGAGATGATGCTACTCATTGTCCTAATAATGCTTAAGAAAGCAACTGGATGGACACTTTCTAATATCCCTGGGATTAGCCCACTCATTGGAACTCAAAGTATTGTTCTTGAATCTAAATCCAAACCATGTCGTCAACCTCAGTGAATACTCAATCCAAATCTTATGTATGTGGTAAGGAATGAAATTCTTAAGTTGTTGAAAGTGGGTATTATCTACCCCATTGCTATGAGTGGGTGGGTAATCCCGATTAAAGCTATCCCAAAGAAAGTTATAATCAATGTTATCACCAATTAGGATCGTGACCTTCTCCCTACGAGGGTCAGTAATGAATGGAGAGTTTGTATTGACTATAGGAAACTCAACTCTTGTACCAAGAAAGACCATTTACTCTTGCCCTTTATTGATCAAGCCATCGATTGAGTTTTTGGTTATCAATTATATTATTTCCTAGATGTATTCTATTAGTATAGTCAAATTTAGGTCTTTTTAGAGGATCAAGGAAAAAACATCAGTTGTTCATTCGGCACATTTTCCTTCAAGTGCATGCCCTTTGGGTTATGTAATTCAATGGGTACCTTCAAGCGGTGCAAGATTGGAATCATCTCGGACATGGTGGGAGGTTGTTTATAGATCTTCATGGATGAATGTTTAATCTTTGGGGATACTTTTGAGGGACTACTTCTAAATGTTGAAAGGGGTTTTTCAAAATGTGAGGATAATAATCTCATCCTAAATTGGGGAAAATGTCATTTCATAGTAAAGGAAGGAATTTTTCTAGTCCATCTGGTCTCTGGTAGAGGGATTTAAGTTGATAAAGCTAAGGTCAACATCATTCATCACCTTCCCTCTCCTAAAACTGTTAAGGAAGTGAGGTCCTTCTTAGGACATGCTGGTTTCTATAGAAGGTTCATTAGTAATTTCATATCAATTTATCGACCACTTTATTCTCTATTGGTTAAGGATTGTCCATTTTTATAGATAGATATCTATGAGGAATAATTCTCTATACTCAAGTCATATCTTATCTATCCACCTATCCCACAATATCTAAATTGGAAACTTCTTTTTGAGATCATGTGTGATGTGAGTGACTTTGTTATAGGAGAAGTCTAGGAAAATGGTGTGAGAAAACTCCATGTGTCATTACTTATTAAAGAAAATATTTAAATGATGTAAAAATAAACTACACCACCATTGAGAAATAGTTACTTGTTTTCGCCTTTTCTTTAGAGAAATTCAGCTCCTATTTCTTAGGATCGCCCATCATTGTCTTCACTGACCATTAAGCCCTAAAAAACCTTTTCCAAAAAATAATATTACAAGGCTATATTGATTAGGTGGGTTATTATTCTTCCATAGTTATATTTAACCATTAAAGGTAAAAATGGTGTTGAAAATGTTTTAGTTGATCACCTCTCTTGGATGGAAATTAAAGACAACTCACATCACCTTTCTGTGTCTAATTCATTTCCCTACGAGCACCTCTATTCTATGAGTGATTTCTCATGGTAGTCTGAAAAAGAAAACCATTTGGTGATGGGTGACTTTCCAAAATTTCTAGGGACCCAAGATAAGAGGAAATTCCTTTCTAATGTCAAACACTATGAGTTTGATGATCCTTACCTCGTTAATTTCTGTCTTGATCAAATCATTTGGATATGTGTTCTTGAGTCTGAGCAAGTGCCCATTCTAAAATTTTGTCATGGAGAGGCATATAGAGGACACTATTCCACAAATAAAACCAATATAAAGGTCCTAAAAATTGGTATCTGCTGGCCTAAATTCCCTAAGGATTCCTTCCAATTCTGAAAAAGTTCTCCTCAATGTCAACAATTAGGATCCATTGCCAAAAGGAATCAAATGCCCCTCACACCCATTCTGGTCATCGAAATATTGTATTGTTGGGGAATTTATTTCATGGGACCCTTCCCAAAATCTAGGGTATACCTCTACACCATCGTATCTGTTTATTATGTATCCAAATGGGTTGAGTTCATTCCCACCAAGTCCAATGATCGTCATGCTGTGATCTGATTTCTGAAAGAGTACATATTTTTCTCAATTTGGAATTCCTAGGGCTATAATCAGTGATCGAGGAACACATTTTCACAACCGCCTATTCTCTTCACTCATGATGAAGTATGGGATTTCTTATAAATTTTCCACCATATACAATCCTTAAACCATTGATCAAGATGAGTTAGAAAATAGTGATATTAAGCAAATTCTTGAAAAAACTATCAATCCCACTATAAACGATTGGTCTGAGAAACTCATTTATTCCCTTTGGTAATATTGTACTGCATTCAAACCCATCCTAGTAATGTCACCATATAGGGTGGTTTATGGTAAATCTTGTCATTTACCTTTTGAAATTGAGCATAAATCCTTTTGGGAAATAAAAAAATGAACTTTGGCATTTCTTTGGCCGAAGAAAAGAGGAAATTATATCTTAATTATCTTGAGGAAGTTAAGATGGAGGCTAATAAAAATTCAAGGATAAATAAAGCATGAGTTCAAGACTATTAATCTAGTAATCTAAAAGTTAAACACTTTGAACCGAGAAAATTATTTCTCTTGTATAGTTCAAAACATCATTTACACCGGGGTAAGTTCAGGTCTAGATGGTGAGGTCCATTCATTGTGCATAATGTGTACCCCCATGGGGGAGTAGAGATTTTGGATCCCATAAGTGGTTACATTTTTAAGGTCAATGTTCATAAGTTAAAACTATTCCTTGAATCCATCAACAAACAGGAAGCATATGATGATTTAACTGAGCCAACCTATGAACCATAAAAAAATTCATAGATTTTGGATCCAAGCTGGGCTAATAACGTTAAAAAAAGCGATGCATGGGGGGAAACTTGTGGTTTTCATGTTTCAAATCATTGTAAATCATCTTCATTTTTTAAATAGGATTAATAAACAATTTTGATTTTTTTTTAAAAAAATTACTTAATCATTCAAATCTGAATTTGATAGTACCTTACACTATTGACATGTTCTTCTATTATGAGTATGGATGGGTATGAAATGGGTGCATTGTATTCATCAGTGTCACATGGTGTGATCCTTGAGTAATACCTTACACAAAGATTCAAAAAGAATAAAATGTATCATTAGTTTATTTTATTTAAATTTTATGTATATTTTGGTTAAAATAAACAAATAATAATAATAATAATCAAAAAAATTAAAATGACACGTTATAGGTCATGGGGAAAACCCCATCACAACCAGTGAAGCCACGGCGACTCGAACTCGGGACCGAAGGGATACAGGGGAGTGTGCAAACCACTAACTTATGGCTTATAGAGTTTCCTTCTTCTATTTTTTATATATATAATTGTATTTTAAAAATTATATATCCGTATATATATATATATTTCTAATTTTTACTGGTTCCTAGTATCATTCTTTGGTATGCTTAAATAAACAGGTGTGTTTTTTCTCTTTCCTTTTTTTTATTTAAAGGGTCCTCAAGGGGTTTTAATTCTGTTCTAATTGTGTTGGGGTTTGAGATTCAGAGGATTCTGAGTTGATGGATTTTTTAAACAAATCACATATATATAAACACAAACTATAACCATTGATTAGGCTTATCCGAGTGACATAGAAATCAAGGGATTAAAAGGGAGCAACAATACCTTCAACGTCAACCTCTAGGTGACTTCATTCCTTGATCCTCATTTTCAATTCCTTTTTTGAACACCCCTTCTCTTCCTCTACCCCCTTCTAAATTTTCTTTTATTCAAACACTGGGGATAGTGTTATTTTAAGTTGGAGGGTGAAAAGAAGGAAAAAAATTACTTTTGTGGGCATAAAAATTTATGGAAGGAAAATTTTCTTTAACTGTGAACATGATAATACACATTGCACAATTTAAAATTGGATATGAAATAATTTATAATTCCCTGATTATAATTTTAATCCTTGTATAATTTCATGATCATAGATTTTGGAAATTATGGATATCTAATGTGATATTTCATTGTTTATATTTTCATCCAAATAAAAAAACCACAATGTACATCCTTTGGATAGTGGGGTATTAGTTTGAGTTCATAGGGTTACCCAAATAAGTAGCATTGGATTGGTGAACATTTTATTTTGGATATGAGTATCCAATAGAAACCAAAAAAACAATAAATTTTCACGTAAAGAAATTAAATGACCTAATGTGTGGCTTTTAGCACTTGAGGATCATGACTCCATAGTTTTTTAGCCCAGAGTTAGTAATTTTATCTCTATTTTGGGTAATTTAACATTTTTTGACTGAGTTAACTCAAGATAATTTCTGAGTATGTGGGATTCACTTGGTTCTATAAGGTTGTTGAGCCTAGGAGTCATCGGCCAAGTCACTCAACATGGGTTGACTCTATTGAGTACAATTTCAATTACTATTAGAAAATTAAAAAAACAAAAAACAAAAAAACAAAAAAAATATACAATAAAAAAACTGAATACTCATCTTAATATTGAAATGTGATTCCACCAAGAACTTCCATCATTCCCCCCTTATATAAATATGAACCCCCCTGTTTATTGTGATGCACAACACATTATCACGCTTAATTGATATTGGATGAAATATGGACCTGAATTTGAACAAAAGAATGGGATTAGGATTGGGATATGCTTATGTTAATATATTGTATTAAACTATTTTTATGGGTTTCATGATTATTTTTTATAAGGGTTTTTTTGTGATCATTGTGTATTAAAATGTTTTGAAAAATTGAATTCGAATTTCATATTTTTGAGATATATTTTTCTCGAGACTAGTAAAACTCAAGTTGGGGGCGTGATTAGCATCTGAAAGAGGCCAATATTCATTGTTCATATTATAATATTCATGTTATTTATTAATCAAAAACACCATTTTTAGTGAATTTTACACTTTGAACATTATTTCATATTATAATTGTAATTCCTTCTTAAAATGCACTATTACATGGTACATTTTTTAACACCATATAAAATTCACAATGATCTTGATTTTATTTTAATATTTAACTTTTAGGTTCCTCATTACATTGGGAACAATTAATACTATTGGAGTACTTGAAGACTCACATAGGAAGACTGCCAAAATGGGCTTCCATTGCAACACATTATTGGAAAAGTAAACTAGACATCATCCCAATAAATAGACTGCATCAGAAAACATCCAATCCCAATGATTCTCAAAATTTAACTGAATATATTAAACATCATGGGTAACATTTAATCAAAAAGTGAAAATAGCTAATTCAGAATTTTTAATGGAGTTCCAAGCGGCCAAAGTTGGAGTTAAAATTTTGGGCTAGATTCTATGCCCTAAAAAAACATCCCACTATTTCGACTATATCGCAAAATAAGAAAATCCACTTGGGCTGAAACTTTACAGACATTTAGGAGACAATAATATACTAATTTTATTATTCTATGTACCACTCTAATTAGGACTTATAGAAGCTCATTTAGTCACATCTGTTTTGTGGATTCAAGCAGGATTTCATTTCAGTCAAGGGTGGAAAATTCTAAATTACAAAAACTTTCCATCACCCTAGGCCTACCATTCTCAATTGGGAAGACTTGGAAATTGGGGGATCGTCCCAAGCCTATTGAAATTCATATTTAAGGTAGTGGTGGTGGAGTATTTTATCATCTTTGGTGCTTTATTTCATTGTAATGTTATGATGTGATTTTGTTGTCCTAAGTTTGTCTTTCACATGTAAGTTGTTATAATTCATATTATTTTATTAATAAAATTTCTTCTTATCCTCGTATTCTATTATTATTCATATCACATTTATACCATTGGATCACGGTGTGAATTTATTCACACCAAACCTTGTGAAATTATCACACATTTGTGGAGTGATTGTAATTTCATTGACTTTTTTTACTTCTTCAATTCTTCCCTCATGAGTCTACTTCCCAGTTCCATTAAAACCATAGCATTAATGGAGGTATAACACACTTATGGGTTGATACAGGGGAGTAGAAAGGGGCTGAATTGGATGTTATTTTTCACTCCATTAATGTCTAATCACTTCTTTTAATTAAGAATTTTGTTTGAATATCTTTAAACTTATTTGTCCTAAATGAATTTTAAGGCCACACACTTCGAATTCAAATACGAACCTTTACCTAAGAGTTATCATAAATATTATCCTCTATGTGTATAGGTGATTAGTATTAATGTGTGTAGGTATTAAAATAGTAACTAATGATGTTGTTTTATCTTCTTAAATGAGCCTATCTCAAATATAAGTAATTAAAATAGTTGAAAAAGGAATTCATCTAATCCACCCTAAGTGATAACTTATGATCAACCCATTATTTTAAATTAAATTCACTTAAGTCTCTTATAGTTCACTTAAAACCATATAAAATCAACCCAATTTGGCCACTTAATATCTAAAACAAGCCATATAATGTATGTGTCTGTAGGTTACTTCTTAGGTCTCTGAGGATTCGACAACCTAAGTTAAGCTACAAGCGACTTCTTAACCCTAAAATATTGGCTAATTTTGGGTGAGACCAGCTATCATGAATAAATAAGGAATAAACAATATGAAAAGGTAAATATATAAAAACACAATCCATTAATCAATAACTTGAGAATGATGAATAATATGTCAGGAATAAATTCCTATCAAATAATTTCATATAAATAATCACATGTGCCTGAAACTTATCCATGTATATTTTTTCTATTAAAACAATTACATGGACATCACTAAATGATTTCATAATAAAATAATTAATAATACCAGACATATTAAACATATCACCAAGGCCCCATGACAATACATCTTACATGAATTTTAAGGCCACACACTTCTAATTCATTAATCATATGAATAAACAATACAACTTAATCAAAATTCCTTAATATTCAATAATTGTCTTTATTGGAAGAACTAGCCTACAAAATGTCAACACTTTCTCTATTAAGACTAATCATAATCCATATAGAGAAATATGATGGATGTAATAATTATATTATAACCTTAGAAAAGAATAATATTCATCAAAGAAAGTTGTAATAGATGAATGTACTTTTAAAAGATCTCTGTAAAAAAAAGTTTAGGAAAACACCCTTTTCTTATTTAGATCACTTATTTAAAATTTAAAATTTAAAAAAATAATATGGGAAAAATTTTATTTGAAAAGAATCATGGGAACTTGTAAAATAATATTCATAACATTGAGTGATCATCATGGTGGGATGTTCTGCTCATGTTAGTTAAAAATAAATATTTTTTTCACACCGTTGGAAAAACATACCTTGTTCGGAAAATGAAAAAAATATTTAATTTAAAAAAATTAATAAAAATTAAAATATGGGTTAAAATTACTTTAAAAATAATTATAGATTAGTAAAAACTTTCTTAAAATCATTTTCAAATAGATATATACGCAGATGATAAATATTCCCGACCAAGTTGAAAAACAAAGTTGGTTTTCTTTAAAAACATTCATTTGGTATTTCTGATTTCCAAGTAAGCTAAAAATGGAACTAATTATTAAAAATCATATGAATAACCATAAAATAATAAAATTTATGGGTTTTAAGATATAAATATCATATAATTCTTCTAATGTAGACTTAAACATAAAACAATCCCAAATAAGGATGATATTATGATATAAACCCTTACAAAGATCATATCATTGAGGTGAGAATTAATAAGCGAAGTAATTATGTGTGAAAAATTTAAATCAACACAAAAATATTGAAATAAAATATAATTCAATTAGAGGTCATTTAACAAATAAAAATGTCATAAAATGGTCAATTAAGTGTAAGTATAACTCAATAAATGTAAATTGAGTTAAGAAACCTCTTACATCATGCTTCCACTTAGTTAAATGTAAATTAAACTACTTAATAATGGTTTTAAAATTTTTATTAATTTACATTAGAACCATATTCATATTTATAATATCATATATGTTCCACTTATAACATTTTAATTCCTAATTATTAATAACTTTATTAAAATTGTTGTTTCTAAGTGTTAATTATCTCATTTTTCATGTAATTTTCAGTTCGTTAGTTTTGGTAATTTCATATTCTCAAGGATCAATAATATCCAGAATATTATTAATATTAAAAAATTTATATTTATTTAATATGTTACTTTTTATAACTATTCATTAAATGTGGATGTAGAAAAATTAATTACAGTGTTCATGGAGATGGTTGGTCATACGTATGCAGGGATATTGTCTTCACTTTTCAATGGATGGAATGTAAGAAAGTTAAATAATAATTCACCATTATATAATCATTATTATATCATATATATTCATTAAATATATATTTATTACCATCTATGTAAATAGGAAATGAAAAATGAATCACATCACTTCATAGAGGTGGTAGTCCACATTTATGCGCGAGTGATGTTTTCATTTTTCAATGGATAGAATGATAAGGGTTTAAATGATATATTATATTTAAAAAATCATAATTATTTCCTAAATATCATATATACTCATTATTTACATCTTTATAACCATCCATGTAAAATGGTGATGAAAAAATAATAACACTTCTACGTGGAGACGGTAGGTGGTATGTACGTACGAGTGATGTTTTCACTTTCTATAGGATGGAAAAGAGGTAAAATGGTTATATAAAAATAATAATAACACCTTAGTATATTTATGACACTTGATTTATTATTTTATTATGGGTAAAATAGATTTTAGGAAGTATAAAATAAGTAATCTTGAAAGAGTTGGTAAAGATGATTACTTATTCTTTAGTAAACTTAATTTAGATCCCTTCTTAAGGACCCTTGGAATGGTATTTTAAGAAGAAAAAAACCTATAATTCCTATATAGGTAATTTTAAAAGTGATATTTATAGGGTTTTTTTGATCTATATGGCTCAATAAGGTGTAAATAAAAGATAAAAGGGGTGTCCTTTTATAAGGGTTGGAATTGACACACTTGGAATTACTTATAAGATTTAAATATAATTAATTTATTTCTCAAGTATAATTATTCCTAAAAAAAATAAATTTTATGAAAAAGTAAATATTTTTTAAATATAATCATAAAATTAAATTTAGGTAGGTTTTTATTTCATTTTTAACCATATCTATTGGTTTGACCCCTTCGTTAACCAATTTTACCCTTAACTATGGTAGTGACGTTTCTGATTTTGAAAGTTTATAATTTTAAATATAAGGTAAAAATTATCTCATAAATTTCTAATGGATGAAATTTTATTCCATTTTTCATCCTACTTTTCATTTTTAAAAATTTTATGATTTTTCAATAAATTAATAAAAAATTATTTTTTTATAAAGTTTCAATAATATCATTTTTTTACACTATTCATTTAATTTTACATTAAATGAATCATTATAAAAAAGAAATTTCACATAAAAAATTTTAAAATATTTCTAATATTCTATTTGTTTCTTAAAAATTTATGGGGAACTTTAACTCAGCCAAAAAATATTACTTTTAGAGTTTTTAAAATAATTTACTAGATTTTTCTACTGCTTTCAAAAGCACTATGTTGGCATTGCATAAGCATTTATGGTAATTATTTCATCACTAAAAAACCATGATAAAAATATTAATTATTATTTTAAAAACCATTTGTTATTGAACATAATAATTTTTTATCAATTTCAAAAAAAAATCTAAATATTAAAAGCAGGGAAGAGATATTTTGAAATTATCATTACTTAAAATATTATAAAGCTAAAAATATAAAAAATTGAAAATAAAGTTCATATTTTTGAATTTTGGATTATTATAAATTAAATATACTCATAAAATGAAGTAATGGAAAAAAATTTAATGAATTTTGAGCTTTATCAGATTAGTTTTATCCCTAATTAACTCATTTTACCTTCACTATGGTAATGAGAATTTATTATGGTTACTATTCATAATGACTAAAAATAAAAATGAACAATTTAACAAATTTGGATATTCTGAATACATATATGGAATCTATTTTTCAAGATTCAATATTTATATGTGGTATGAATTAATTTTAGAAAAAAACAAAACACAGAACAAAAAAAATAGCAAATAAATTTTTAATCCTAAAAATGAACTTCTACCAAAATTATGTATAATGATGATTAAAATATAAATAATTATATTAAATACAAATAAATAATACTAAAGTTACTTTGGGATCAATTTCAAATCATAATGGTACATTTAGTAACTTTATATAATGAAACTAATTGACAGTTTTACTAAAACCTTTATTTTTCACTATTTTCTGAAAAATAAATTTTTTTAGAAAATTCATAAAAATTGACCTTCAGATAATTTTCTAATTTTTAACTAAAAAATGATATAATTTTAGTATATTATAATTTGTAAAATTTCTATCAATTAATTATATTTTTTATCACCAAAAGAAATAAAAAGTCATTTTTTAATAAAATAAATTTTTTCAGAATAAAATGACTTTAATAAAAAAATTATTCTTATTTATTAAGAATTTATCAGTAAATTTTTATTGATTAGGAAATTTTTATATATATTTAATAATTTTTTTACTATATTCATGCCTTTAAACTCATAGGTGAGGTTACAACAGTCCAAAAATAATAATATTTCATTTTTCATTTAAGCTTAGTGTTGCATGTCATATGAGCTATCAAACGCAGTGTTCTTTTAAAATCATGGGACATTACATTATACACCCTTTAATAAATTATTTTATTACAATTTCAACTTAATATCAGTAATTTAGGTTTTAAAATTTAAAAAATATGTTTTGAAAACCCACATCATAAAAAGGGTTAATAAAACTTCCTTTTAAAAAGAGAGAGAGGGAAACACAAAGGTCATCCAGAATAACACATAGCATGGTTTTCTAAATAGTATATCATTATTGGGAAGTGAAAATATTGACGTGGAGGGAAAATTAATGTTAAAATAGTGATGGATAGTTATAGAGAACATTGACTATAATAAATTGAATGATCATTAGATAGTTAAGGAACCCAAAACCATCGATCCGTATAGTTTGAAAAAGGAAATTGATACCTAAGAAATGAATGTAATTAGACAATTTTTTTTAAGAACCTTTTCCTAGAGTTAAAGAATTACTTTACCATATAGACTAAAAACATAAGGAAATATACTTAATTAACTAGTAAAATATCATCCATTAATTTATTTCCACCATAATATAATATTTTTATCCAAATGATAAGTGTTCAAGATGAATTTTTCATGCATGAAGCACTAAAATAAACTTTTAATGGATTGTATAATACACAAAATAATAACACATTATTACACTTATCTTTAAATATTAACCAAAAATTAAATGGTTAGCATAAGTTAAGATAATATCCATAAAGTATAAACTTTAATATGATTCAATAATATATTTTAGTTCAGAATTTTTATAATCACACTAAAGCTTCAATGTAGATTATTCCAAAAAAAAATAATAAAACATCCCAATTAACCTCAATAACCTCAAGATTAAAGAATGTATTAACCTTAAAGGTGATCTCATGCCTTTCATCTTATATACCCAAAAATTTAATTTCATTCTTCCAAAATAATATTTCATGATAAACCTAAGGGTTATATATACCTCAAGAAAATAAAACATATCCAAAAATATCATTAATCAATCTGATAAATAACTATATAATCATATAATGTAGTAAAATTCACCAAATTAACATGAATCAAATTAAAATGCTAACTTTATAGGTAATCTTTAGCTTATAGAAAAGATTCTGACCATATTTTTCTTTCTTGTACCACTTCTTCTACTCTTTGGAACTATATTATTGGCATATTTGATTGCAGATGATTTATTCTTGACTCAGTTAAATATCAACTAAAGGGTTTTGTAGAAATAGAATGTTCAAAACAAATTAAGAATTTTTCCTTACTGCTGGCTCTGAGCTCCACCATGTGATCTGGTATCATAGAAATGATTATATTCACAAAAATTACTTATTTAATCAAAATGTATGTCGAATACAG
Organism: Viscum album; assembly: GCA_963277665.1. NCBI lineage: Eukaryota > Viridiplantae > Streptophyta > Magnoliopsida > Santalales > Viscaceae > Viscum > Viscum album. Next base: position 58,343,912 of record OY728151.1, on the reverse strand, counting down.
ATCCGTATTGTCATACGTGAAGCTTCTTTGATGTAAAAGGGATACTGAAACAGCTATGTTCATGACGTTGGAATCTTGCGATGTCTTTGGAATGATGTAAAAAAATTTCCAACCTCACCACACTTTATAAGTGTTCAAGAGAGCTCCTTTTCCTGGATGGATTAATGTAAATGTGGATGGTGCCTCAAAAAGCAATCTGGGCCCTGTGAGTTGTGGTGTTATCTTCAAGAATCACATCATCCAGGTTCTTGGATGATTTCTTGGCAGTTGCGGAATTTCCTCCTCTCTAGAGGCTTAAATGATGAGTTTTATTCATGCTATTATTGTTTCTAAGATCTTCGAATGGAATAATCTATGTATTAAAAGTGACGCGATCATAATTGTGTAAGATATTTGGAACAGAAAGACTCATCTTTTTTGGTAGATTACAACCCATTTGATGGATTTCATCCGCTCACTTATCGACACTAATTACATCATCCCACATGTTTATCGTGAAGTAAAAATGGTTACAGATGTCCTGGCCAATAAGGGATTAAATCAAGACATTACCTGGCTCAATGATCTCCCCGCTGATCTTCTCCTTTTTCTTAATAATGATTGTAATACGATTCCATCTTTAGACACATATAACCTATTTATTTTATAATATTTATGATTTGGAATTTTTTTCCAATGCACCATACTTTTAAAAAAAGGTAATCCTTATCTTAACTATAAATATCACCAAAAATATCACATTTTCAATTAATCACTTTTGAACTATCAAGATTATCTATATCCCACTATCTACTGTATCGTAATTAACTTAATATAAAATCATACACTAACCCAAATGGTTATTTAAACCTCAATGAAAAATTCATCCTAAGACCTAGTAAAAGTTTCAAATAAGCTCAAAAAATCATCAATTACAACATCAAAAGGGGTACCTATTCCTTTGAACTTATGATAAAACATAAACTTATAAACCTGTGGAAATTTAGGTTAATCCCATATTACTATGGAATATCATAGGTTTCCAGAGGTTTTACTCTCTCATTCATTATAATGGTTCATAAAGAAAATGTTAATTAACCCAAGCATATCCCCTCAGAGTGTCAAACTAGGTAAGTAGTATGGTTACCCTCACTGTGTACTAGAATGAAGGTCGAGATATATTATACAAACTCATTTCAATGTTTTTACCAAAAGATGAATATATTCTAAAATCATAGCTTCTCATTGTATCAAGGTAGGTATGTGTTTCTAGAAAACAATAATACTTTATAAAAATATTAGTTTGTTATCCTATATTCAAACATATCCTCAAACTCTTTCATTGGGCTATATTCCCTATTCTATCTCTTCCTTAATCTAGTTCAGAAGGTCTCTACTAACCTCCTCTAATAGAAACTATAAATACCCCAACCCTAGAATCCCATAGTCGGTGTCTACTATATTACATTTTCACTAGATAAAAATTATCACATCCCAAAGGATATAATGGTTTAGTAGTATTGGTAAACTAGATACATACATGCTTTGAAAATTGCATTGAAAATAAAATATAAAACATAGTGAGGTAAATATTTTGTAACTAGGAACTCGTTTAAATATTCATCTTTCATATCCTGAAAAAAGGAAAAAAATAGGTTGTGATCAAATGCTCAGTAAGGTTTATGTACAGTAGAATTTATCATGAGTAAATAAGGCATAATAAATATGGTTAGGTAAATTTATAAAAACACATTCCATTTAATCAAAAACTTAAGAATGATATAAAATGTAGAAGGAATAAATGGTGATCAAATAATTCTGTATAAATAATCAAATGATCTTGAAACCTATCCATGGATATCATATTTATTAAAATAATCACATGGACATCAATAATTGGTTTCATAATAATAGAATGCATGATTTCAGACATCGTAAACATACCATCAAGACCACATGGTAAGGTATCTTTCATAAATGAGTAAGGATTATTCCAAAAACCCAAACCAGTTTGTCTCAAGAGGCTTACCAATGCATCTAAAGTATATTGATAAATTTTACCCACCCATCACTTAATATGTATAATGCATTCATCATATGAATAAATAATACAACTTAATCATCATGCCTTAATAATCAATAACTTTCTAGTTTGGAAGAACAAGCATACAAAATTTCATTACTTTCATTAATAAAACAAATCATAATACATCTAGAGAAATATGGTTAATTTTATCAATATATTATAACCTTAAAAATCATAATATTTATTGAATGTTTTTCACATCAATAAAAATACTTTTAAAATATTTCTAGAATATTTTTGAGGAAAATACCATTTTCATTTTAAAATCACTTATTTAAAATATAAAAATTCCCAAAATATTATATAAAAAAAATTATTTAAAAATAGTTATATAAAATTTTAAAATAAAATTAAAAAAACTGATTGGTCATGATTTTGGTAAATTCTACTTATGTCGTAATATTAAAAAACTTATATTCTTTTCACACCATTAGTAAAACATAACTTGTTTAGAAAATGATAAGAAGGTTTAATTTAAAAAATTATATAAAGTAAAATATGGTGAAAATTAATTTAATAAATCATTGTATAACATTAAAACCTTATGGAAAACATTTTAAAAAAAATATGGATGTGGAAGAAAAATATTTTTGACTAAGTAGAAAAACCAATTTGGTTTTACTTAAAAACATTAATTTGGTATTTTGAGTATATAAAAAGATAAAAATGAAACTAATACTTTAAAATCACATAAATAAGCATAGTATAATAAAATTTATGGGGTTTAATATAGACTTATCATATAATTATTATAATAGAAACTTAAATATAAACAATCCAAAATAAGGATTAGATTATGAAATAAACCCTTAAAATATCATATCATTAAAGTGAGAATTAATAGATGAAGTGATTAGGTGTGAAAATTTTAAATCCACAAAAAATGGGATAAATAAATCATAATAAAATCATATTTAATTTCACAAATAACCATTTAATAACATAGTCAGTGAAGAAAAAGTACAATCCAACTAATGAAAATTGATTTAAGAAACCCATTACCTCACTCTTTCACTGTATTGAATGTGATTTAACCACCAATATAATGGTTTTAAAATTTTTATTAATTTATACTAAAACCATAAACATAATTATATTTATAATATTATATATTATCCACTTATTATATTTCAAAATTAGTTTATTGATAATTCTTTATTAAAGTCATTGTTTTCGAGTGTTAATTGTCATGTTTTTCTTGTAAGTTTTGGTTTAGTAATTTCATTCATGTAATATTTATCATGGTTACAAAAACTCTTTAATTGTATTAATGTAATAAATATTATATTTAATCAATATATACCTTTTTATAACCATTTTTGAAAGTTGGATATAGAAAAATGAATTACACCATTCATGGAGATGATAGGTCGTATGTTTGCATGAACATTGTTTTCACTATTTGACGGATGTAATGAAATAAAGTTAAATAAAAATTAAACATTAAAAAATAATTATTATTTCTTAAATATCATATATATTTATTAAATCTATCTTTATTACTAACCATCTAAATAGGAAACAAAAAAATGAATCTCATCAATTTGTGGAGGTGGAAGTCCATACGTACGCATGAGCGATGTTATCATTTTTCAACCAATGTAAAGGTAAGAATTTAAATGATATATTATAATTAAAACATTTAATTATGTTTTAAATATCATATATAATCATTATTTATATTTTTAAAACCAGGTAAAATTGTGATGAAAATTTAATTACACCGCTATGTGCAGACGGTAAGGTGTACGTATGCACGAGTGATGTTTTCACGTTCCACAAGGTGGAAAAGTAGTGAACATGGTTTTATAATAATCATAATAACAACTAAATATATTTATGATATTATAGATACTATTTTATTATGTTTATAATAGATTTATAGGATGTATAAGAAGAAATAAACTTGAAGAGTCAGTAAATACGATTAGCTCTTCTTTGGTAGACTTCCATTAGATCCCTTTATAAGAACCATTATAATGGTATTTTAAAAATAATAACACCAATAATTAGTATATAATGAAGTTTATAAGTTAAATAGTCATTATTTTTTCAATATAGATGTCTAATGAAGTTGTAAAGAAAACAGAGGTGGGGTGTCCTTTTATAAGGGTGGGAAAAGACACACTTGGAATTACTAAAAATAGTTAAATATAATTAATTAACTTATTAATAATAATACCTAAAAATACCCATTAATTTAAATTAATATATTATATTATTTAAATATCATCAAAAAATTAAATTTAGATAGGATTTGGGGTCATTTTAAAACATATCTTTTGGTTTAACTCCTTTATTAACCAATTTTAACCTTAACTGAGGTAACGACTTTTTCAATCATAAAGGGTTATAATTTTAAATATAAGGTGAAAATTAACTCATAAATTTCCAAGGGATGAAATTTTAGAAAATTTATTATCCTAATTGTTCTCTTTAAAAATATTTACGACCTTTAAATATGTTCATAAATTATTTTTTTTCATAAATTATCATTAACTTCATTTTTGACATAATTCCTTTAATTTGGATTTAAATAAAACAAGATAACAAATTATTTTAGATTATAAAACTTTAAAATATCTAAAATGTATTAAATTAATCTTATAAATATGTGGGATACTCTAATTCACCAAAAAAAATTTAATTTCAGAGTCTTAAATTAATTTACTTGATTTTTCATACAGCTTGCTCAAGAATTGTATCAGTGTCGCATAAGTATTTAAGGTAATTATTTCATCACTAGAAAATAAAAATAAATTTATATGATAAAAAAATAATAATTTATATTTAAAAAACCATTTAGAACAAAACATGTTTTCTTTTTATCAATTTTTTAAAATATTATAAGTATTAAAAGTAGGAAAGTGACATTTCTAACTTTACATTTACTTAAAATATAATAAAGGTGAAAATCAATTATAAATAAAAAAATGACATATTTTATAATTTTGGATGATTATGGATGAAATATTCTCATAAAATGAAAATATGAAATCATTTTTAATGAATTTCAAGACTTATCACATTATTTTCAACCCTAATTAACTCATTTTACCTTTACTATGGTAAAGAAAATTTACTGTTAGTACTATTTATAATGAGAAAAAATAAAATGGAAATATTTTCCAAATTAAAAACTCATAATTAGAAATATAGAATCCATTTTTTAAAATTAAATTTCAAAAATTTTCAACAATTAATTTTAGATAAAAATTAAAGGCACTATGAAAAATGCTGTTTTTTTGAAAAATGGATTTTTAAGCTTAAAAATGAACTTATACAAAAAATATGGTATACTAAATATTCAAATGTAATTAAATATATTATATATAAATAAATAGTAATTATGTTTATTTGAGATAAATTTCAAATAATAATATTACTTTTAAATTACTTTATTTAATGAAATGAAAAGACAGTTTTACAAAACTCGCTATTTTTAACTATTCACTGAAAAAATAATTCTTTATTGAAAAATTGCAAACAATAACCTTAAGATAATTTTGAAATAATGAATTAAAAAATGATAAATTTTTTATCTAATACAATTACTAAAATTTCTATAAATTAATTATATTACTCACTCAAAAGAGGTAATAAAATATCATTTTTGAATAAAACATATTTATAAAGAATAAAATAACTTTACCTAAAAATGAGTACTTATTTCCAAGGAATTTATCAATGAATTTTTATTGATTAATATATATATATATATATCATAATTTGGTTACTACTATTCATACCCACCAATTCAATGAGTTGGTTATAGGAGTCATAAAATAATAATATTTCATGGTTCGTTTAAGATTAGTGTTGCTTATCATATAAACTATCAAATATAGCATTATTTTAAAATGTGAGGATATTACAATATTTTTATTTTATTCTTCTATAGGCTCAAATTTAACATCTTAAACTCAAAATATCTCCAACAAAATCTTCATGTCCACAATACATATTTTTATTTTTCTAATGACACTTTTAAATGGTAAGTGTAAACCAAAAAAACTCCAAATGGTTACAAGTTCAAAAATTGTAAGATCCCACCCACAGAAAATTCAAATTTCATATTCAAATATCAAAGAACCTCTCTTAAAATTACACAAACTAAAATTTTAAAAGGATCGACACCATCATAATCGAACCACAACCCATCCCACATCATGCTTACACCAGTTGTTGTGTCACTACCAACCACTGCCATCATTATCGTCGGAGCAGAACACATCCTCACTATCTAGGATCAAGATGTCTTCACTGTATTTCTCCCGAATCTTTCTGCTCAAACTCACATCCCAAATATCCATAAATTACACCATAAATATTCACCTAATAGAGAGTGGGGGAAACCTAAATCCAAATAAGATAATAAAATTGACAATTGCAGGTCAGAACAACAGAAAGAATCTTTAGGAACTGGCGATGCTAAAGAAAGACATCATCGTTGTCACATTCAACATTGAAACAACCACTACACTGAAGAGGTCACTACACCACCACTGAAACAAAACTGATAGAACCAGATAATCAAACTCCTCAACATCAAATAGAACCATAAATTGAAGAAACTACATTGAGAGTGGTGAAGGAGGTATGGATCAGAGCGTCGAGGACCGCAAGCGCTGCTCCGTCGAAGGGGGGAGTGATTTTCTGAAAAAGATCCTAAACAGCAGAATTGAGGCCCTGGTCATGAGGAATCACACCTCATGAATCCGATGCTCACCAAAGATCCAGATTTCCGACAGATACAACCCCGATACGTAATGTTGAAAGAGAAACATGATAGCGAAGGGAGAAAAGGAATGTGAGGAGTGCAGTGGTGGGAACCTTAGACTGCCAAGAGGAGAGCTCACCCACTAAACTACATCGCTCTGGCCCACTAAAATCTGTATATTAATCTCCATATCTTTATGAAAATTATATAACAAATATATATTTGATGTTGATATTAGCTTATGACATTAAGGTTTCATGTGGTGAAACACATTTCAAAACACATTTCTAGTCATTATTCATTTCCTCTTCTCAAATATCTCACATTAAAAAATATATAAACTCAAAATAAAATATCAAACTTCTATGGTTCGTCATCTAAATTATTATTTGAAACTTGATAAATTTATTTTCTTCATCAAGAAACACATTCAAGGAATCCACTCATTTTATCCTTCATAAAACCATCTTGGATTATGGTTTTAAAAAATCCATAATGTTTTGATATTGAACGAATATCTTTAGAAACATCTTATATAATTTCCTTATTCTTATATTTAAATATATAAACTTTGTTTTTAATTTTTTTGAGATCTCATAAATTTTCTAAGTTATTTATCTTATGAGCTCATCTTTTGTTTAAATGTAACAATCTTTATTTACTTATGAGTGTCTTCATAAGATGATTTTACTTACATGGTCATAAATAATCCTATGGTATGACATATATATCTAAATTACCATTTTTGTTTCTTATCTATTTAGAGGAATAAGCTCACATTGGTCACAATTATTCATCACAAAACCTGATTCTATTATATGTGGCCTCTCATAGAAAAATATTCTTATGCATACTGAATTGTCATATGTTATAAGAGATATACCTTTTTCATTTCACACTTATGAATATTGAATTCTATTACATGACGTTCAAGTATATGAATTCCCCTCACTAATTCACTCCCACATGAATAAATTCTCTTACACACTAGTAATTTAATTTCCTCATAGATAAATTATCTAACACTGTGCCTTATGTAGATGAGTTATCTTATGAGTAGATCACATTGAAGAATTTACTTATCCTATTTTCATCACTTCTATAGTAGATATCATTTAACCTCAAATATGATATATTCTTAAAAAATATCTTTCGTGTAGATGAATTATTCCATGCACTAGCCATGTAGGATAATTTCTTTTATCATTATATCAAACTCCAGTACATGGATTCGAGTTTTATTTAAATTGGATTGGGAAAACCTCGAAAATTATTAGGCACTAAAAAACCTATTCAAATATTCTAGAATAATTTTCAAATAATTCTATGAATTATTAAAATAATTATAAACACATTTAAGTATATTTACAAAGTGTTTCAAAACATAAAACACTAAAATTATAGTATTTCAATGAAATATTTTCCTAGATCGTGATTGGCCTTACTAAAATAAATCAAGAGCCAACTCAATTAAAATCATATTTCATCCAAGTGTGTTTTCTAGTTATTTCAGCTACCATAATTCAAGGCAGTTAATGGATGGAATCTCCAAAACTATCACTAGGTTTTTTAATTATTTGAATTTTATTTCCTATTTATAAATAAATATTTATAAGATGTGCTTTCCAGATAAAGTGTTGGATTATTCATTCCTTTGTGACTATAGTAGATAAAGATAATCCAACATTTTTAAAGCTTATATTTTTCTTGAGGATTAGTTCAACAATCATCTGATGTGTATTTGTCCAAGGAATCTTTCTAGTTATCTATTAAAAGGACCGTCTTTCTTCTCATTTCCCATACAAACACAATGGTAGCAACTACATATCCTTTCATGGGTAGATACTCACTACTTCATCCAAGTCATCAATTCACATTGGCTTTAACATTGAAAAAATATACATAATAACAATAAAAAGGGAACATCAATCTACCCTATTGTATTTTTTTTTAATACCCATTACAATCTACCATTTTTTCTAATCTATCCCTTTTCTCCAATGTAAATTTCCTATTTTCTATCCCCTTCATTAAAAATAAATGAAACAGGGAAATGTATGCTCGCCTTTATTGAAATTGTAAGGAATTTATGATCCTATGTTATTGATATTATGGGAAGGGTCTCTTCAAACATATACCCAAAAAATATATTATCTATTTTCATTCCATAAGTGAAGGAAGTCTATGAGATTCATTGCTCACTGATTTCAAGTAATTATAAATACTACATAATAACAAAGAATCATTATAAATTGTATGTTCTTATTCCCCTTTATAAATATCACAAAATAAAAGGTAAGGGTTATCATCTTAGACTAAATATTTTAATTTTAGGAAACTCATCATACCTTTAATTGGTTTTATCCATGACATAAGGGTGTCACTATAATATATTTAGCAATGGTCCATAAACGAACAAAATATGAGTCTACATGGAAAAACCCATTATAAAAAAAAGAGAGGTGAATTTATACAATAGATTTATCCAAAAAATAATATCAATTTGATAATGTACCACCTGATATTTTATGAAATATATTTTTTAAATAAATTTTATTTCATTTATAGCTTACTTTTCACACAACACAGAGTTTTAACGAAACATAAAACACTCTTAAAATATTATTACTTAATATGATAGTTATCACCTAGAGATTGGAATTGTGGGGAAGAATCGGATTAAAAAATTATGAAAAAATATTTTTTAAAAATTTAAATATAATGAATTATTTTATGACCAATTAATAAAAAAAATAAACTATTTGAAAATAAAGGAAACATTTTTTGAAGAACTGCTTTGCTGTGCAAAAACATGTTTTTCAATACATTTAATAAATCACTTTTTATTAATGATATTAATTAAATTTATATATTATTTTTTTAATAAAATTTTTAACATTCATCTTATGTTTTTTCTAGAAAATAGATAATAATAAATGTAATTTTATGCTTAAAACATTATTTTTCTAGAAATCAGTTTTGTCGTATTTTGCGCACTTATTTTAATTTTTTTTTAATTTTAGAAAAATAATTTGATAAAATTAAATTATTTTTTGAATCATCATATCAAAACTATGATGGGTTTATTTTTTGATAATTTTCTAAAAAGGAAAATTTTTCAGTGAATTGTGTAAAATAATGGTTTTTATTAAGAATTGTCTTTTCATTTAAAGAATTTAAAAACATCCTAATTATTTTAATATAGTTTTAAAATTAAAATTAGTATAATTATATATTTATTAATAAAATTTAGTTCATATTTATAAATTTCATATTGAATATTCATTGGATATATTTTTTAACTTTGAATAATTTCTTTTTGGAAAACCGTTTTTTCATCATGTCTGTGTGTTTAATTTTAAATTAAATTTTGTCACTTATGTGAATGGAATTTAGAAAAATGGATAAAATATTTGAAATTATAATAATAATTATTTTATAATTATGTCAAATGAATTTTTTTCTATAATGAATAGTGAATACAGTAAAAATTAATTATCATGGTCCAGGTTAAAGTAGATTTATCGGAGGTTAAACTAAACGATAAGGTTTAAAATGAAATAAAAATATGTATAAAATATATTGATTTGATTTATTTCTAAATTATTATGTCTCATTATTGATAATTATCTATTTTAGATTCCTTTGGCAAGTTGAAAATGTGAGTACACTTTTTTCTTTTTAAAAATTACAATTGTGCTTTTAAAGACCTGTAATTTCCATGTAATTTGTTTAAAATATATGGGAATTTTATGAGTCCTAGAAAATTAACGACATGTGATTCTGAGGCCTGATGTTCATGGAATGTATTTCTGAACTTTATTTTGGGTACGTTTAGTAAACATTCAAGCGTGTTTTTATAACTTTTGACCTCGTTCTCGGAATTAAAATATGAGGGCACCAATGAACTCGCAGCGCCGGTATTCGCTAAAGAATACTTTCACCTCATCGGCAGTTGATCGAGGGTAAAAGTTAGTTTTTGGGTTTTTTGTGGAAATAATAAAATAAAATAAGCTCTTATTTCATTTTATTTTGTTGTAACCACCCACCATGTAAATGTTCATGGTTGGGGTCCACCGGAACTAAACCTCCTCTTCTTGATTTATTGTGGTGGGGACCACCCGACCCCCTATTAATGGGAGGAGAGGAAAACATTTCAAACCCCCTCATAAATGTGGGGGATCATCTTCAACACCTCCACAATTTAATTGTGCCAACACACATACTTTTAATTTTGCCAACGCACCTTATTAATTGTGCCAACATAGTTAATCAGCTTGCCCCCCTTTTTTAAATTAAGTAACAGTGTCGTTGGAATTTAGGAAGTTTCCTAATAAATGAACTGTCATAAATTCCATGATCGTTACCTACATTCCCCCCTCTTGTATATATAAGGAGCTTGAGATGAGGTTTTGGGATGGCTTCACGAAGCGACGAAGCACTGGTAAATTGACGTGACGCCCAACCTTTAAGAAAAAGCTTCTCTAACGAAGAACGCTTCCTCCACGAAGAACGCTGGCGAGGAACATCTTCAACCTCTTCCTCGAAAGCACCTTGTGGAGGAAATGGATTTGGGACATCTTTGATGACCGACCTTCCCTCCTCATCGGCATCAACAAACAATACAAGGTAGGGGTTTAATGCTATTTGTTTATCACTTTTCATGCACCCCCTTATTTTTCTTTTTTGGGTTGGGAAGAATCTTTTCGGAAGGGTTTGATGTGATTTATTCTTCTAAACCTCTTACTACGGCTCGAATGCAGAGGGTGCAGGCCAAACTAACGTGGTATGTCCTCTCTGTAACCCTGGTGTTGATTTGCGGTGTTCTTCAAAATGGGGGAAGGCGACGAAGGTGACGAAGGCGACGAAGGCAATAGCACTGCCACCCATGGCCTCCGCAACCCACGCCGCCCCCTTAGCATTCCGCGCAACCATTGACTGAACCAGCCCTGCACCCCCTCACAGTTCCCCAGCCTATCCGGCCGCGCACCCTCGCAGTGCCCTGGCCGAACTGCCCCCATGTTCTCCGCCCTTCCAGTCGAGCCGCCCCAAGCCGGGCCGAGCCACCCTGGTCGCGCCATCCGTTGGCCGAACTACCCCCCCCCCCCCCCCACGGCGTCCCGGCCGAACCGGCTCCCATCCACCCTGGCCGCCCAGCCAAACTGGACACGGTCGCGCCACCCGCTGGCCGAACAGGGCCCGGCAGCGCCATCCCGGCCTCCAGGCTAAGTCGCCCTCACTACGGCCCTCTAAGCCAAACCGACCCCACGCCCCGGGTTAAGCCTCCCTTGTGGTGCCCTCTGGGTCGAGCCACCCACGTGGTGTCCTCTGGGCCGAACTGTCCTCACGCCGACTCGTGGTGGGTCCGCACCCTCGTGGTCAGCTCGTGCCCTCATGGCTCTCCATGGCCCCTCGTGGCCTATTGGGCTGGGCCCAACAGGCCAGGCCAAACCCCTTGGGTTGGTCCACCCAATGGGCCTAGCCAGACCCAATGGTTCGGTTCGGGTCGACCTAAAACGGGTTGGCCCAAATTGGTTCAGGCCAGGTCAGATCGGACTCGGGCCCACTACGACCCATTTACGCTCCTCCGGCCATATCTTTGGCACCGGATGTCCGTTTGATAAATCGTCAGCAGTACTGGAAATATTAGAGTGTTATGGTCCCCTTAAGTAAACCCCCTATAGTTTGGGGTATAGTTGAGATACAGTCAGGTTGGATCGTGCACGAATCCAACCGGGCCCCCAGGACTAAAAAGCTAATAACTCATAGATCAGGCATCTGATTGACGCGTCGTCTATTGCGTTGTGAACCCTATGATGTGGCAGAACTTTGAGATATTTCTTCATGAGACTTCGTGACAGTTGGAGTATCGACCAATAGCCCATGGATTAGATCCTTCCGGAGATGAGCGAGCAGAGTGAGAAGACCTAGTAGCTAGTTGAGACCTGACAACTACTGACTGTTTCACTCGGAGTGACTCTACTATCACAGTGGGGAGCGCATTGGTGTCATGGTAGACCCACAGTGGAGGAGCGCGCTTGGTGATTCTGTAGACCCATGATAGGGAGGGCCTTGGTGATGCAGCACACCCATGGTACTCGATAGGAGGAGTACCTCAGCAGTCCAACATTAGTGGGAAGCACGCTTGGTGTCGCGGCAGGCCCACTGTACACAATTGAGAAAGAGTTCTCCAGCATCTGAGGTTTCGATAATGTGATTGGGGATGTTACTTGATACTACCCCTATAATAAAATCCTGGTTTATTTTCCTCATGATTGAGATGGATTACTTAATAACTTATGTATATGTATGGGCATATACCTAAGTAGGGTTATCTTTTGATTTCATACATTTTGGTTTATCCTTGTTGGATTTCACGAGACCTTGAGGCTCTGGGGGTCCCTACTAAGTATCGTTATACTCACCCGTACACGGGCTATGCCCACACCTTGTCATGTTGGTTACAGACGACTGACAGCGCTGACTAAAGCTGAGAGTATTAGGACCGGACGGTACCCAGAGGTGGACCATACAGTGTGTTGGTACCCAAAGGAGATGGAAAAACATGGATTACTGAGGAGGCGGTTTGTACCTACACTTCAGGTAGGAAACTCAGAGGAAAATCTAGTAGCTATATTTTCTCTTTCTTCAGTTGTATTGCATTTCAGTTGTACTTGTACCTTTACTATTTGGCTTGTATTCTGGCCCCTTTTACTTTCAACACACTTTGGTTATACAGTTTTACTTGGTGTTTTGTATCTTTTTGTGTGTTGGGTTGTGTGTGTTACATATTATAAAGTCAATGTCTTCCCTATTTTAGGGAATACGACTTTGGTGCTAGTTTCCAGCCTCTGGCCTATGGAAGGTGGGCTTGGGGTAGTCACAGCACGAGCCCTAGGGGACGGGTCATGAAAATTGGTATCAGAGGATTTGGTTCTACCGTAGAGCTTAGAACTCTGATCTTTTCTGTGAAGCAGTAGTGTTATGTGTAGTGAGTGTGATTTTCAGTTCAGGGAGTCCAGTTTTGGTGCGGCGGACGACGTATCCATACACCAAGACCCTGACTTCTGATTTCTGACTCGGTGCACGAAAATATTGATTGTGTGTGTCTTTTCAAAAGTTTTCTTTAAGTCGGCTCACTAGGTCAGCTCACCAGGTTTAACATTTTTGACTGTGTCGCACCTGTGTATTTTAAGAATTCCCCCACACAGATAGCCGGCTAGAGTTCTAAGAGTTGTATGCACTGATATCCCATTGGGAGATGATCCCTTGGTGCAGGGCCCTTTTCCCGCAGAGGCACCCGTGGTAACTTTCCCCATTGGGCCACCAATGCCACCATCCCTAGTAGAAGACGGTGCACGCAGATTAAGCGTGTTTCATGAGTTCCAACACTAGAGGCCACCTAGGTTTAGTGAAGAGACGGACCCACAGGCATCTGAGGATAGGCTGGAGGCTATGGCAAGAGTTTTCCGTCTGTTAGGGACACCAGCCGACCTCATGGTGATTCTTGCTTCCAGTCTTCTACAGGCAGCATCGGGCAGATAGTGGAGCTTGATGCTCCAGTTGGACGACGAGGTGACACTTCTGTGGACAGACTTTGGAAGCCTATTTCGGGTATGGTTTGTACCATCGACTCTTCACGTAGTGTGAATTCATGAGCTACTTCATCTGCAGCAGGTCAGCATGACTGTAGCTCAATACTCAGTGAGGTTTACATACCTCTCACGCTACTCCACCGATATGGTGCGGGGCCCATTATTCAGGTTATGGACCTTCAAGCAGAGACTTAGGCAGGAGATCCAGGCTTCGGTGATCTCACTTAGCATCCTGACGTAGGCGAGGGTGTTAGAGAGAGCCCTCTTGGTGGAGAGTTTCCTTGCTGAGCAGTCTCCAGTAGCGAGATCCACCACCAGTCATCACATAGCAGAGTCTTATGTTGCTGGCAGAAGACAAACATTGCAGAGGTCCAAGAGGACCAGACCTATAGGTGGACGACTTCATGACTCAGGATAGGTTGTGCGGAGCACCCGAGGGGGAGACAGACATTCCAGGAGCGGGCAGTGTTATGCATGCAGCGGGCAGGGTCACATGGCTTGTGAATGTCCAACCCACCATTTGGATGATTACTAGACGGTCGAAGGACAACCCATGCAGAGATAGAGATTCGATCGAGGTGGTCCGCAGGGAGCAGGCGAACATGGCAGAGGAGCAGGTCATGTTGCTGGCATTGGGTGACGATTTGAGATTTTACCGCCACCACCACTAGGAGGTCCACCCTGACTGTAGGGAGTTGGTGGGCAGGGGTGATCTCAGCTCCAAGGAGCTGAGGTTTATGATCACGGCACTTCGGAGATGATTCTAGGTACGATCTATGTCTACACCACCATATCTATAGTACTTATAGACACAGGTGCCATTCATTCTTTCATTTCCACCGCCCTCATTCGAAGCTCAGAGATTCTGATGGAGCCGTTGGCTTGATCCTTATGGCTAGAGACTCCTACGGGAGAAGATTCGACAATTACGCAATCGTGATAGTCGTGCGAGCTTACTATAGGAGGAGAGAGCTTCAGATGGGATCTCCTAGTAGCGACATCGTGTACTTACGACGTCGTATTGGGTATGGACTGGTTATCTACAATCCATGCTCAGATTGACTGTATTAGGCGCAATGTGCGGTGTGTCCTCATGGATTGGACTAGTTTTACCTTCACCAGAGATAAGGGAGCCTTTGAAGCACAGGATGGACTTGCACAGAGGAGAGTGCAGTTGATCACTCATCAATTGTCCAGCTTACCATCGGAGCTATTGATGTGGAGAGTTCGAGTTACCCTATATTGGTGGACCAGTACATGTATGTTTTCCCTGATGATGTCCCAAGTCTAACTTCTTCCAGAGAGGTGGAATTTTATATTGACCTATACCCCGAGACGGTACCGATATCTACACCAGCATATTAGATGGCTCCCACAGAGCGTTGAGAGCTGTGGGTACAACTGGAGGACTTTCGAGGTAAGGGATTTATCTGGACCAGTGTTTCTCCTTGGGCAGCCCTAATTCTGTTCTCCAAGAAGGCGGATGAGAGCTTGAGACTTTTTTATTGACTATCGGTGCCTAAACTAGGTGACCATAAAGAACAAGTACCCACTCTCAAATATTGACGACCTCTTTGATTAGTTGAAGGAAGCACAGTGGTTCTCAAAGATAGACCTCTGTTCAGGCTATCACCAGCTCAGAGTACAAGATGAGGATCTTCAGAAGACGACTTTCAAATGTCGGTATGGCCACTACGAGTTCTTCGTTATGCCTTTCGGCATAACCAACGCCCCAAAAGTGTTCATGAGACTCATGAACAGGATCTTTCAGCCATAACTTGATCTTTTGTCATAGTCTTCATCAACGACATTATGATCTACTTGAATATTGAGGAGAAGCATGCCTACCATTTGTAGGTAGTACTGGACACACTCCGGGAGAGACAGCTTTATGGTAAGCTCTTGAAGATCCAGTTCTGGATCCGAGGGGTTCGCTTTCTAGGACATGTCATATTGGAGGATGGAGTTGTAGTAGATCCAGCAAAGATTGAGGTGGTACATGCTTGGGAGCCACCCAAGAGTGTGACAGAGGTACAGAGTTTCCTGGGTTTAGCTGGTTACTACTAGAGATTTGTGCTAGCTTTCTCCAAAGTTACAGCACCACTATCAGTATTGAAGAAGAAGTGGAATCCCTTTGTTTGGTCAAAGAGATTCCATCAGAGCTTTCAGGATCTGAGGTAGAGGCCGACTAGTGCCCCCAACTTGAGACTTCTAGAGGAAGGGGTAGGGTACTTATTCTACTACGCCGCATGAGGGACCTGACTCAGATGTGTCCTGATGCAGGAGAGAGTAGTGATCACATATGGCTCTCGATAGATGAGAGAGTATGAGAAAAAACTATGGTACCCATGACCTGGAGTTAGCAGTAGTGGTCTTCACCTTGAAGACGTAGAGGTACTATCTGATGGGTGAGAATTTTACCGTGTACTCTAATCACAAGAGTCTCAGGTATATATTCTCCAATAAGGACCTGAACCTGAGACAGCGACATCGTCTTGAGTTCCTCCAGGACTATGACTTCAAGATAGTCTATACTCCTGGGAAGGGGAACGTTGTTGCAGATGCACTCAACCGGAGATCCGGTATACAGCTGCTAGATGAGGCGACAGAGCAGCTGGCCACTTTGCAGATATCCTTTGTAGATTGGGATGGAGCATCTTTTCTCCAGTCTATTATAGTCACTCCCACACTTCTTCAGCGAGTCAGGGAGGCACATCATGGGGACACTGGCTGCGAGACACGACATTCTCATATATCCATAGATCTGGCACCTGATGGATTTTCTGAATGTAGGGAGCACGTCATCCTCTTCAAAGAAAGTACCATGGTACCAGTGTCACTTCAGGAGGAAGTGTTGAGGGAGTTCCACACATCCCCTCTAGCGGTATATCCAGGAGTGGCAAAGATGTACCAGGACCTCTGACCACAGCACTAGTGGCCAGGAATAAAGAAAGAAGTAGCATAGTTTGTCTCTCGATGAATTTCTTTCCAGAAAGTAAAGGGAGAGCATTAGGTACTAGTATGCTTGGTTCATCCTTTAGAGGTCACAGAGTGGAAGTGGGATGGGATATCCATGGACTTCGTGATAGGACTTCCACATACATTCAGGGGTCATGAATCTATCTGTGTGATCATCGACCAACTCCCCAAGTCAGCCCACTTCCTACCGATCAAAGAGAAGAGTTCAGTAGAGAGCTTGGAACGCCTCTATGTGCAGGAGATTGTGCGACTCCATGGAGTACCCACAACAATTGTCTCTGATCATGATGCATGATTTACTTCCCAGCTATAGAAGGGGTTACAAGAGGCTTTCGAAACACAGTTTCATTTGAGTACTGCCTTCCATCCTCAAACGGATGGCCAGATTGAGCAGACCATTTAGACCCTCGAGGACATGCTACGTGCTTGTTTCCTCAACTTCAGTTGCAGTCGAGAGGATCACTTACCTTTGGTGGAGTTTGCATACAACAATACCTATCACTCCACCACAAAGATGGAACATTTTGAGGCATTGTACGGGTGACCATGCAGATCACCCGTGTGCTGGACTGACCCAAGGGAGTCAGCACTAGTGGGACCAGAGAGGGTTCGGGATACCATAGAGAAGGTGCAAATCACCCAGGAGAGGATGAAGGCTACACAAAGTAGACATAAGTCGTATACCAACAGGAGACGGAGACCTCTGGAGATTGAGGATAGTGACCATGTATTTCTATGGGTCTCACCTCGATGAGGTCTATGGATATTTAGCTGAGGCGGCAAGTTATCTCTGAGGTTCATCGGACCTTTTCAGATCCTCAAAAAAGTTGGTGAGGTGGCATACCACTTAGCTCCTCCACCTCAGTTGCACCGGGTGCACGACGCCTTCCAATTATCACAGATGAGGAGATACGTGCAGGAAACTTCTCACATCATTGACCATGGAGAGATGGACATCGACGATGGGGAAACTTTTACGGAGGTTCCAGTAGAGATTGAGGATTGACAAGAGCGGGTCCTTCGTGGATGGTCGATACCTTTGGTGCGTGTTCACCGGTAGCATGGGAACCTCCAGGAGAGCACATGGGAGTCGAAGGCTTAGATGCATGCTCAGTACCCCATCTTGTTCTCTTATTTTGAGTTGTGGCCGACGAGGAAGTAAAGCCTGAGGTGGGGATAATGTAAAGACTCGTAATTTCCATGTGAATTTTTTTAAATACATGGGAATTTTACAAGTCCACGAAAAATAATAGCATGTGATTCTGAGTCCTGGAGTGCCCGGAATGAATTTATGAACTTTATTTCAGGTATGTTCAAAAAACATGCGAGCAGGTTTTTCTAAATTTTGAACTGGTGCTCGAAATTGAAATCTGAAGGCACCGATGAATTCACAGCGCCAGTATTCTCTTAAGAAGAATTTCACCTCAATGACAGTTGGTTGAGGGTAAAAGTTAGTTTTTGGGTTTTTCATGGAAATAATAAAATAAAATAATCTCTTATTTAATTTTATTTTGTTTTAACCACCCACCATGTGGATGTTTAGGGATGGGACCCACTAGAACTAAACCTCCTCTTATTGATTTATTGTGGTGGGGACCACCCGACCCCTATTAATGGGAGGAGAGGAAAACCACTCAACCCTCTTCATAAATGTGGGGGGAGACTCTTCAACACCTCCAAAATTTAATTGTTCCAAGGAACATACTTTTAATTGTGCCAACGTACCTTATTAATTGTGCCAACTTAGTTAATTGGATTTCCACCTTTTTTTTAAATTAAATAACAGCGTCGTTGGAATTTAGGAAGGTTTCTAATAAATGAACCGTCATAAATTACACGATTGTTACCTACTTCCCCCCCCCTCCTCCTATATATATGGGTCTTTGGGGGAGGTTTTGGGACAGCTTCACCAAGCCACAAAGCGATGGTAAAGTGACGTGATGGCCAACCTTCGGGGAAAAGCTTCTCGAATGAAGAACGCTTCCTCTATGAAGAACGCCAATGAGGAACGTCTTTGACTTCTTCCTCAGAAGCACCTTTCAGAGGCAACCGACGTGGGATGTCTTCGACGAATGACCTTCCCTCCTCATAATCTTCAATGAAAAATACAAGGTAGGGGTTTAATGCTATTTGTTTATCACTTTCTATGAACCCCATTATTTTTCTTTTGCGGGTTGGGAAGAATCTTTGCGGGAGGGTTTGATGTGATTTATTCTTGTGAACCTCTTTCTACCGCTCTAATATAGAGAGTGTGGGAAAAACTAACATGGCTCGTCCTCTCTGTAACCCTTATGTTGATTTGTAGTGTTCTTCAAAACGGTGGAAGGGGGTGAAGGCAACGAAGGCGACGAAGGCGACTACACCACCACCCGTGGCCTCCGCAACCTGCGCCGCCCCCGCGGCATTCTACACCATCATCGTCTGAACCAGCATTGCGCCCCCTCATGGCGCCCCAACCAAATCAGTCACGC
Organism: Viscum album; assembly: GCA_963277665.1. NCBI lineage: Eukaryota > Viridiplantae > Streptophyta > Magnoliopsida > Santalales > Viscaceae > Viscum > Viscum album. Next base: position 58,324,082 of record OY728151.1, on the reverse strand, counting down.
CCCCTCACGGCGCCCTAGCTGAACCGCCCCCGTAGTCTCCGCCCTTCTGGTCAAGCCGCCCGGGCCGGGCAGAGCCGCTTTGGATGCACTTTCCGCCGGTTGAACTAGCCACAAGCACCCTGGCCTCCCCACCAAACCAGTTCCCAGCCACCCCAGCCTCTCGGCCGAACCGGCCCCAGTCGCGCCACCCACTGGCCGAATCAGGCCTGGCTATGCCATCCTGGCCTCCAGGCTGAGCCGCCCCGAGATGACCTCGTCGCGGCCCTTTGATCCGAACCGGCCCCGCGCCCCGAGCGGAGCCGCCCACGCGGCATCCTTCGAGCTGAACCGCCCTCACGCCGACTTGAGGCCGGTCCACACCATTGTAGCCGGTCTGTACCCTCACGGCTCTCTGCATCCCCTCGCGGACAACTTGGCTGGGCCCAGTGGGCCGGGCCGGGCCAGACCCAACGGATCAGGCTGGGTCGAACCGAACCATGTCGGCCTAGATTGGGTTGTTCTGGGTCGGGCTGACCAGGTTGGACTAGACCCGGGCCCACTACGACCCATTTATGCTCCATTGACCATATCGTTGGCACCGGATGTCCGTTTGACGAACCTTCAGTGACGCTGTAAATCTTGGAGTGTGACGGTCCCTTTGAGTATACCCCACTGGAGTTTGGGGTATAGTTGAGATATGTTCAGGTTGAATTGTGCACGAATCCAACCAGGCCCCCAGTACTAAAAGGCGAATAACTCACAGACTGGGCATCCGATTGATGTGTCGTCTATTGTGTTGAGACTCTTATGACGTGGAGGACCTCTGAGATACTTCTTCGTGAGACTTCGTGATAGTAGGATTATCGACCAGTAGCTCGTGGCGCGGATCCTCCCGAAGACGGTCGAGTAGAGTGCGGAGACCTAGTAGCTGGCTGAGACCTGATGACTGCTGACCATTTGACTCAGAGTGACTATACTAGTATAGTGGGGATCGCCTTGGTGTCGCAGCAGACCCACAGAGGAGGAGTACGCTTAGTGATGTAGAAGACCCACGGTACTCGATAGGAGGAGTACCTCTGCAGGCTACGAGGGGAAGTGCGCTTGGTGACGCGGCAGACCCATGGTGGAGAGTTCCTTGGTGACACAGCAGACCCACGGTACTCGACAGGAGGATTACCTCAGCAGTTCAAGGTTAGTGGGAAGCATACTTGGTGTTGCAGCAGGTCCACTATACTCGATTGAGCAGTAGTTCTCCAGTATCCAAGGTTTTGATAATGTGATTGGGGATGTTACTTGATACTACCCCTATAATAAAATCTTGTTTTGATCTAAGTTAGTACTTTTGTGTTTTCCTCATGATTGAGGTGGATTTCTTAATAACTTAGGTATATGTATGGTCATATTCCTAAGTAGGGTTATATGTTGATTTCATACTTTTTGGTTTATCCTTATTGAATTTTGTGAGACCTTGAGGGTCTTGGGATCCCTACTGAGTATCATTTTACTCACCCATACACAGTCTATGCCTGCTCCTTGTTGTTTTCATTGCAGACAACGGACAACACTGACTAAAGCTGAGAGTTTCAGGATTGGACAGTACCCGGAGGTGGACCATACGGCCTGTCGGTACCTGGAGGAGATGGACGGACGTGGAGTGATGAGGAGGCGATCTATACCTACCCTTCAGGTAGAAACCTCAGAGGACGATCCAGTAGTTATTTTTTCTCTCTCTTCAGTTGTATTTCATTTCAGTTGTACTTGTACCTTTACTGTTGGGCTTGTATTCTGGCCCCTTTTACTTTCATCGCCCTTTTTTTAAACAGTATTACTTGGTGTTTCGTATCTTACTGCATGTTTGGTTGTGTGTGTTACAGATTATAAAGGAAATACCTTCCCTATTTTACGAAATATGACTTTGGTGCTAGTATCCATCCCTTGGCCTATGGAAGGCGGGCTTGGGGTATTCATGGCACGAGCCCCGAGGGACGAGTCTTAACAGTGCTACTCACCTCACTTATAAAAGGTCACTCACTCTTTTATACTATTAAAACCTTAAAACCCATTTTTATCAAAAAATATCTATAAAAATATCTTACTTAATTATTTAAACATGGTCTAGATTTCTTATTTTTATCATAAAGTCAACCTAATTAGTCTTTTGTTTCTTACTTAAGAAGGGTGTCTGAAGAAGATGTATTGTGCTTAAACGAGCATATTTATTTGATTTCCTCATCCAAATCCTTAAAATATTCTTAAATTATTATGATATAATAACACCAATATATCCCATATACTTATATGTAATTATGTTAATGGTAAAACATAAATCCATCAGCACTTCCATCAAATGGGTTATGAAATCATCATTCGTGTGTACGGAGGACTACCACCTCGAGAACTGATGTTATTTATTTTCCAAAACCACCTATCAAGATTGGATATAATGATGGATTTAATATTTATATATTATATTAATGATCTTATTATACCTATTTAAATATAATATCACATCAAACTTCTTACCTCCCAACCTATTGGAAAATAATAACGTCAATCATGTATATGAGGACTACCGCCTCGTGAACTTATGTGATGTATTTTTCATTTTGGTTTTACTTGGATGGTAATAAGGATAGATTAATTTGATCTATTTTATAATTTTAACATAATTATACATTTATAATTATGATATCACTTATACCTTCTTACTTTCAATTTCATGGGGGAAACGATAACATCATTCGTGTTTACGAAGGACTATCGTCTCACGAAGCAATGTGATTCATTTTTCGCTAATAATTTTAATGTAAAGTAATAAGGACAAATTTAATAAATATATGTTATATTTATAAAATCATAATTATACTATAAATGTTATCATTATTTACCATTATTTTTCCATCTTTTAAAGAAATGGAAACATTGTTCATGCGTACGAACGACCTACCATCTCCACGAACAGTGTATTTCATTTTCTATATCTAACTTTTATAGATTAATATAAATACATATAAAATGAACATATATGATATTTATATCATTGTTAGAATTTTGGATATTATGTAACCATTATTAATGTAAAATAATCAAAAATATCAAATCAAAACATACATGAAAAACAAACCAATTATTACCAAAAACATGATTTTAACAAGGAAGTGTGAATCAATGGGTAATAAAAGGTCATAAGTGAATCATATATTTTATTATATATATAAATATGGTTCTAGAATATATTTATAATAAACCTATATATGTTATAAATTAGGTTTTAATATTTATGAAGAAATTTGTGACTTAAGGTAAGGTTTTTTTGTCTCACTTATTTTTTCTATAAGACACATTCCATATTCACCAAGTGTTTATTTTATGTGGTGTATATTATTAACAAGAATTTACCTTATTATGTTTCTCCTGAAAATTTTTTGTGTTTAAAAATTCATTTTATTATCTCTCTTTAATGGGTTTTATATTTCAAAAGTTACCAAAGTGGTAATAGATTTTTGACTCAAATTGCCTTCTTGGGACATAAGTTATGTTATGCACCTATATAATTTTATGATATGTATATAATTTCCCTCTAAAATTATATATCATAAATATATTTAATTAATTATATTAAAATTTTCATTTAATTTTATTCTCTATTGGTTATTATTATTTGAAAAAAACTAAAACGGTAATGGTTTCAGGTTACTATCTCATTATTTATCAAGATTGTTTATGATTATAGTTTCTATGATAAAATATTATGATCTATTTATAGAGAACATAAATAATTTTATTTTCTTATGGTTAATTCATGAAAATATATATATTACTTTAATTTTTCTCTCATTATTCACTCAAAATTTCAAAATAATATTTTTAATAAATATCATCATTATATCTCTCTTTAGTCAAAAATCATTTTTCTTAAATATCCATGTTTTAAATATATCATTATAAGTTTCAAAGTTTATTTTCAAATAAAATTATTTATAAATTATTTATTAATTTTTAGTTTTAAAATGTGATTTTCAAAGAAAGGTTATTTCTATCAAGAAATGTTCCAAATTTATTTTTAAAATAATTTACCATCTAAGATGATATAATTGGATGTTAATTATTGTTTACTAGAGATATGATCCAATTATACCATTATTAGTCATTCAAATTATGGTTTATGTTTATGATGACAAAATGTTTATGAAACCCATTTATTTACCATGGGTTATTCTATGATGAAATGTTTATGAAACCAATTTATTTTCATGTGTTTTGATATGATGAATGTTTTTTGATCTTATGGCATAAAAATGTATTTATCATGTTATGGGTTGGACTTATATCACTATTAAATTAATTGGGTAATGATTAATGTTCTATGAGCTCAGAGGGTACATGGGATGTTATCCCAAACCTGAAAAGATGGCACATGAGAGGTTATTAGAAGACCAAAGTAGGTATATAGGTTGTTATCCCAAGCCTAACATGTTATGAATGCCTTGGTGGGTATCCTTGATATAAGGTCTTCTATGATTATGTGTTTGATCCAACTCTATGTCTTATGTTAATGTTAGGCTCTCATGGAAAATTTTATTTGGTTCCTTTATTATTCATGTCTTATGAACTACCAAAATTTATTCCATGAATCATGTTTATGATCTATGATATGCAGGTTATGGTTTTAAATTGTTATTCTCATGTTCTCATACCCTTATGATCATGTTATGTTTATGTATTTACATGTTTTCTCTTATAGATCATTTGAGCTCACCTTTTATTATATTCCCTTTCCCCAGGTTCTAAAGAAACCTTTTATGTATGATATGTCTAAGAATAGTTCTAGTTATGAAGAACTTAGATGGAGATGACGTACCTCACTTAAGGACTAGTTATTTATATTTATAAAATTCCAAATACACTAGAACTAAACAATTATTGCATGTATTTTTATATTATGAAACGAATATTCATCTATTAAGTTATAATATTTATGTATGGGAAGTTTGGGGTCTTTACAGTTGGTATCAGAGAAAAGTTTAGTTAAACTGTAGAAACAATGATGATAAAATTTTAGTGATGTCTTGAGGGATTTGTTTAAGGATAAATCTTAGGATAATTATATTTTTAGGAAAATATCCTAGAATATTGTTAAAGGATTTTGTGAGTGTTTTTCATGAAATTACATCCCTATCTGGATACTACAACTATATGTGGTTTTGGAACAAATGTGCATAGGGTTAATAACTTTAAAGAAGGCATGTCGGGACTAACTCGAGCATTTCCTAGTAAATGGAAATGGGTATTTCTATGAACCAATTTTGACACCCCCAGGGGGATATACTTTGGAAATTCACACAATATATATGAAACATCAAGAAGGATTTAAATAATGAACATGAATTTCTTAGGTTAAGCCTAAGGTTCCATAGATTGTAAAGAAATTTCATGATTTAGACACCCTATAAATGATTTTTCATGATTATGTGGTTTCCTACTATGATTATTATTTCTTAAACATTGATTTTTGGTTTTAGTTAATGGAAGAAACTAGAAAGAACTAGGTTAGCATAGAATGTGATAGGAAATATATTGATAGGAAATCGAATGGGATTATTACTAGAGTGAAGGAAACCTTAACCAATTATTAGGATTACTAAAGAATAAAACTAATGAGTTAACTGAGATCTCTGGCGGTGGAGACCATGGAGGAAAGAAGATTCAGTTTTCGATATGTCGAGAATGAGGAAAGAATCATCTAGTAAATGTAACACCCCGAACCTCGAAGCCTAGAGTCGGTGAATTATTTCATTATATTAGAATGATTATAAGAAATAAAACCTGAAGGAATGATTATTTTAGTAGTTTTGAATATTATATTACATACATGATACCCATAGTACATTGGGAATGATAGAAAAAAAATATGATCCATAATAAATTGAAATAAATTGGTTCCTTGAAAGCTTATTCAAGGTTCTCTTATTCATAACTTAGGGAAAGAAAATATAATAACGGTGTGATAAAATTCTCAGAAAGGGTTAAACATAGTAGAATCACTAATCAATAATAAGTGAAGCATAATCAATTAGAAACAACTAATAAGGCATGGTGAATAAATGAAAACACATTCCATCAATAAGTTAAGAATAAAAATGCATCAATAGATTTTATCATAGTGAAAACCTCATGGAAAGAAATAACTGAAAGCTATATAAAGAAAATTATTATTATTATTTCATCATGTATCTGGCACATGAACCATTATAACATCAAGATGGTATAAGTTTGTGGGTAGAAACCCATCTGATATTTTGAAACAAACTCAAAGGGTTTGTCACCAACTGATTTGTCTCATGAGACCTGTAGATGCATCGAGGGGCTATAATGGGACCTACCTGTCACTACCAGACCAAAACATTCTTTAGAAAAATATTTAATACATGAACAATATGCCTTTTAAATATCCTTATTGAGTAGAGGATACATATTCATTAATATTTCCACAGTTAAAGAAACATTCCACATAAACACCATATATAAAATGGTATAAGGACAAGAAAATAGTCATATCCATGTAAAAATTATATGGATATATAATATAATTATAATTTCAATTGAAAAATGATCTCAAAGTGGTAGTAGTTACACCACATAAGCATGATTAGGAGCACAATACCAAGTAAATCATAATAAAATAGAAATTGAGACAATATCCCTTACAACATCATAATAAATCATGTTAATAATCATCAAGTAAACCAATAAATACCATGAATACAAATATAATCATTATAATATATATGAAATGTCAGTAAAAATACACCACATACAAGAAATAAGTGTTGAACAGTGGAAATATCACAGATTTAAAATTGAGATAAGAAACCCCTAATCTTATGCCCGGATGTGTTCTTCCTTTGATCTTAATGTCCTAGATAGTAAAATTAGATTCATTAATTATGAATAGAAAAAAATTATCTATATGTAATCGACTTATTATTTCTTAATTAGGTTCTTTTATGTACTTTTATATGGGTTTATAGATTCAATATCATTATTTGGGAGGTTATGTTTTCTTAGTTTTTATGATCGGTGTTCCTGTATAAGAGTATGGAAGTTCGTGTAAAATGGAAATTGAAATCTAGAATTGAAGTTATTATTTATTAATTATCATTCATAAAGTTAAATTATCGTAAAAATCCTTTGTTTATTTTTGGAGAGGATAAATCATTATACAAAATTTGAATGATAAATGCTTTGATTATTTTAATGGTTTTTTTATCACGATGAACTCATTTTGTTTTATTATTAAATAGATTGTGTAAAAAATGATTAAAGAACATTAAATAGGATATATTAAATATATAATGATATGTTTCAACCATAAAAATGGTTTAATGACTAGAATTTACTATGGTAATATAAATTGAAAACCTTTCACACTTGAATGTGACAAATTAACACATCTCGGACGGTGTTTTCATTTTTAGTAAAAGTGGAGGGGGAAAGAGAGATGATTATGAAATATACCATTAGGATAATAAAAATCCATTTAATATAAGGTACAATAATTATCATAGCATTTTTATGAGTGGAGTTTAGGATAGATCAACAAAATAATGGAACTTGTAAAAGAAGTTGAAAGAAAAAGGAAGAGAGGTTCACCTCTTGAGTACTCCTCCTTGAGAATCTCTTAAAGGCCTTTGTTTTTTGCCTTTTTTTGAGACCATTAGGTCTTGGAAATGTGTAGAGGGATTGGAAAGTTTAATTGGAAGAACTTAGGTAATGCATAAAGCTTGAGTGGTGTGAGAGGAAGAGGGGTGAGGGGTTGTTTATATAATAGAGGGGAGGAGGGTTTTCTTAATATTTTAATCATTTGTTTATTATTTTTCCCTAAGATAAGTAATAGTGGTGATTCAAAAACCAAAAATAGTAATAATTTCATGTGAGTTCGAACCAATTTATCTTACATTATAAATGATGCAAGTAATAGTGTATTTATCTTAAAATTTATATATACGGTAAATTATCATATTTTACACTTCATCAAAAATTATAGTATTTTAGAAAAATACCAAAAAATCACCATAACCATTTTTATATGTGTATAAAACAAAAATGAACTCCATTTTTTGAAAATAATTATCTAAATATGAGAAATTGAATTTTTAATTAAAATCATCATTAAAACCAAAAATGTCGACACTTAAAATATTCACCTTCATTTTTAAGGAGCCTATATTTTATTTATACTTTCATGGATAAGGTTACCATTTATAAAGGTCATATTACTATTCATAAAGGTAGGTTACTATTCATAAGGGTAAGTTACTATTCATAAGGTTAAGTTACTATTCACTGAAAATTAAATTTATTCTATCAAACTCCAAATATCACCCTGATCGCAACTGTGTATGTCCGTTTTTCAAAATTCAAAACAGAGAAGTGGAGAATTTAAGTTTAATGGATAGGTTATGACTATCTCCTATAAATAACCAGGTTTTGTTTCATAGATAATTGGTGCTTCATGAAATATAGGATATCTAATGAATTGAAAGTATTTATGAGAAACAAACCATAAAATGTTTGGGGTGATATATTCTTCCCACCTTCAGAAATTTCATCCTCGAAATTTTTCATGTATAAATACCTTTAAAAATATGTGGGTGGTTCTTCTTCATAACTTCCTTAGGTTCCCACATTTCTTTCTCCATTTTATGGTTTCTCCAAACAACCTTTACTAGTCGATTAGTCCAATTTCTCAATACATAGTCTCTTGTGTCAAGAATCTCGATAGGCTCTTCACAGTATGAAAAATCAGGTTCCAACTCATTTTATTCATTGGTGAGTACATGTATTTGATTTCGAACGTATTTATTTAACAATGACACATGGAACACATTATGAACTTTAGAGAGACTTGGTGGCATTACTAAATGGTAAGCTACAACTCCAATTCATTCTATAATTTCGAATGGTCTAATGTACCTGTGGCTCTGTTTCCCTTTTTTACCGAACCTTAAGACACCCTTCCATAGAGATACTTCTAGAAAGACATGATCTACTACTTGAAATTCCAAACCCTTTCTCCGGTTATCATTATAACTCTTTTTCTTAATTTGGGATACTTTAATATTGGCTTGAATTCTATTTACCTTTGCAATTGTCTCTTTGATAAGTTTTGGGTCTATAGGTTTCCTCTCACCAACTTAATCCCAACAAGTTTGAGTTCGACACCTCGTTCTATATAATGCTTCATATGGAACCATTTAAATGTTAGAATAGATTATTATAGTAAAATTACACCAAAGGAAAGTATTGATCCCACATACCTTGGAAGTCAAGAGAACATGATCTCAACATGTCTTCCAGTGTTTGAATAGTCCTTTTGGACTGTCCGTCGGTTTGGGGGTGATAATCAGTACTCATATAAAGCTCAGTATCCAAATCATTCTGGAGTATTTTATATAATTTTGATTTAAATTGGGGATCTCAATCAAACACAATTGATATATGTGCACCATTAAGTCTTATAACTTCATTAATATAATGTCGTGTTAGGTGATTAAGTGGTAAATCCTCTCTTATAGTAAGTAAATGTGCTGATTTTGTGAGACGATCAACAATTACCCATATTTCATCATTCCTTCTAGGTGTCCTCATTAGTCTTGTGAAAAATTCCATCGTAATGTCATTCCACTTCTATATAGAAATAGGTAGAGGTTACATGACCCCACTAAAATTTTGTCTCTTGGCCTTCACTTATTGACAAACTAGACACCCTAACACATAGTTAGTAATTTCTCACTTCAAGTTTTCCTGCCAAAAATTTTATTTCATATCTATATACATATTGGTGATACTAGGTTGTATAGATAAATTTGATCTATGATAATCATCTAATAGTTCTCTTTTTATCTCAGTTATTGATGGAACGCATTACCTCTTCCCAAATTTCAGAACTCCATCCTCATACACGAATTCTATCAATCTTCCATCCTTAACTGCTTTAATTTTCTTTTGTATATTCTCATCATCATATTGAGAGATTTTTATCTTCCCCAATAAATATGGATTAGCAATCATTTGAAAGAGGAAATATGTTCCCCCTTCCTTAAAAATTCTAATGTCCATCTTTAGTAGATCCATGAATATAAGATATATCTCAATCCCCATTTAGGTCAAAAGTCCATGATTATTCCTGCTTAATGAATCAGCCACCTTACTTTCTTTTCCTGGGTGGTATTTTATTAAACAATCATAATCTTTGAGTAAGTGAATCCATATCCTTTGCCTCATGTTGAGTTCTTTCTGTGTAAAAATGTATTTAAAACTCTTGTGATCCGTATATAGATCAAATATTTCACCATAGAGATAGTGTCTCTATATTTTTAAAGAAAATATTATGGCTCCTAACTCAAGATCATGAGTTGGATAATTTTTCTCATGAGTCTTCAACTGCCTTCATGCATAAGCAATAACTTTATAATTTTTCATAAGGACGCAACTCAGTCTATTCCTTGATGCATCACTATATATCACAAATCCATCATTTCCAGATAGAAGAGTCAAAAATGGAGCATTGAACAATCTTCTTTTAAATTATTTAAATCATTCTATACATTATTTCATCTATACAAACTTAACCACTTGACATGTGATCTTGGTTAGTGGGTTAGACAATCGGGAAAAATTCTGAACTAAACATCGACAGTAACCTACCAAGACAATAAGACTGTATACTTTGGTTATTTTCATTGGCATGGATCATTCTTGGATTTCCTTTCTCTTCATAGGATCAACTAATATTCCATCCTTAGATAAAATATTGCCAAGAAAAGCAACTGATTGAATCCAAAATTCACACTTTCTAAAATTCCCATATAATTCATTTCTTTTAAGAGTTTTCAGAATGATCTACAAGTGATTCTCATGGTCTTCGTAGATTTTATATTATACTAGGATATAGTTGGTAAATACCACAATAAAGTCATCAATATATTCTATGAAACCCCTATTCATTATATCCATGAAAACCAAGGGTGTATTAGTCAGACCAAAAGGCATTACTGTAAAATTTTAATGCTCATACCTGTTTTAAAAATGTTGTCTGTAGAAATATATTCCTTCCTAACATGTAGCTAATGATATCAATATCGAAGTTCAATCTTCAAGAAATATTGGGCTCCATGAATTTGATCATATAAAATCATCAATGCAAGGAAGATGATACTTTTTCTTTATCGTAGTAACATTTATCTCCCTATAGTCAATGCATAGACTCATAGATCCATCTTTCTTCTTGACAAAGAGAATAGGGGCTTCCCATGGAGAAACACTAGAGAAGATAAATCCTTTATCACTCAATTCCTATATTTGTTTCTTGATTTATAATAATCCCATAGTTTTTATTCTACAAAGAGTTTCTAATATAGGTCTTTTACTAGGAATTAAATTAATTGTGAACCCAACTTCCCACTCTGAAGGATGTCTAGGTAAATCCTTTGGAAAAACATCAATGTATTATTGCGCAATAGGTACATCTTAAATTTGAATATCCATGGATGATGTTTTCTATTCCTCCCCAAGAATTTCATTTATAATATATACTAAAGGTTGATTTAGATAATATTAAGATGATGATGTTTCTACTCTAAAGATAAGGGATTCTACATCATTATAAAAAATTGTAACTTCCTTCTTCTTGAAATATATTTTTATATCATAATTTAAAATCCAAAGCATACCAATAATTATGTCAAATTCAATCATAAGTATGATGATAAGGTTAACAACTGAAGTATGCTTGTGTGTCACAAAGAGGACTGAATAACACAACTTTGTTGCAACAATACTTCCCTTAGAAGTTTTAACTGAAAACTCCTTTATTAAATCAAATTGTAAATGTCTAATTTTATTAGAAAATTGGGAAGATATAAAGGAATATGATGATCCAGAATCAGATAAAGCATTTTCTAAGTTTGAGGAAACAATTAAATTACCTAACACCACATCATTAGGAACATTAACCTTCGTAGTTATAATCACATAATCTTTCCCTTGCTCTCGTGGCCTTTTCTGAGGAAAGTTTCTTTGGCGCTTAGGAAACTCATTTTCATAGTATCCTATATCTCTAAAATTGTAGCATTGAACGTCTTTAACTTGTCTCTTAAGATTTAATTCATTAGATCGATGATATTTTTTTCCGCACTTATAGAAAACTCTCATTCCTTTCATGAATTTCCCAGGATGATTCTTTCCATAGTTCTCACATCATGGGAATTACTTCGTTCACTTCTTCTTTTTGTGGAACTTAATACAATTTTATTATTTGATGAAAATGTTTGAGAAGTTAGTTCCCTTTGAAAACTTGTCTTAAGACCTTAAAATAAATGATTAATCTTGTCTTCTGAATCATGTATGTAATCTATTGCATACCTAGCTAGTCTTTTGAAGGTAGATTCATACTCTACAACACTCTCTTCTTCCCTTTTATTTAGGATAAGGTATTTCCTCTTCATTTTAATTCATTGTTCATGAGGGAAATATTTGTCGAAGAATATTTCTTAGAAGTTCTCCATTCTATATCTTTAATTTCTTCTTCCTCCATGGTATTCTAGATCAACGACCACCATTGATCAGCATCACCCTTGAGGCAATATACTGCCAGTACTACATTTTCATTTTCATTACATCTCAAGCATAGAAATAGATTTTCAAGCAAATTGATCCACTACTCAACTAACACTAGATTAGTAGTCCCACTAAAATATGGGGTCTTCTGCCACATGAAATGATCCAATATAGGTGTAGCATAGTTATTCATCATAGCCAGAGTATGTTTTTTCAATATGGTCATGATCTAATCCACTCCAACACTAACTTTGTTGAATTTATCATTGGGGAAAAACCTAAATTTTCCACAGGTATTAATTCCATTTCTTCCATTTGGAGCCATAACTAAACAATGGAATACACTAAATCTGGTCATAATTCATAATTTCTAACTACTTAACATAATTTGACAAATTATGCAAAGCTAGTATTATAATCATAAACATAGTTTATATTTAATTTTAAATTTTTCATAAGGGTTTGTAAATAAAATGTTAATTATCCTAATCATATAGTCTGGGAGTGTCAAACGAGGTGTGCAATAAGTCTCATTTTTGTGTACTGGGATACCCTGGGTCAAGCCCAAAACTCCTTATCGAAGTTGTTACTCCTAGGTATATCTGTAGTAAAACCACATCAACTTGTAGTATCTAGACATGGATGTATTTTCTAGAAAGACCCACATTGTACCTACCATAACAAAATTCTAGGTCGTTAATCTATGGTTATCCTCAAAGTCTATCATAAAGTTATTTCCTCTAAACTATGTTTCCAAAATCTAGTTTCCCAGGTTTCAACTAAACTTCCTCTAATACTAACTATGACACCCCAAACCCCAAATCCCGAAGCCAGTGAATTATTTCATTATATTGGCATGATTATAAAAAATCAATTAGGAAGGACCAATTAGTTTAGCAATTTGGGAATACTATATTACATACATGATACCCATAGTACATTTGGAAAGAGAGAAAACAACATGATATATATTAAACTGAAATAAAATGCCTCCATGAAAGCTTATTAAAGGTTATATTATTTATAAACCATGGAAAGGAAACATAATAAGGGAGATCTCAAATTCTCAATAATGGTTACAAAATGTGGAATCATGAATCAATAATAATTGAAACATAATCAATTAGACAGAACTAATAAGGAAAGGTGAATAAATTAAAACACATGCCATCAATAAGCTGAGAATAAAAATGCATTCATAGACTTTGTCATAGGGAAAACCTCATGGAAAAAAATAACTGAGTACTGAATAATGATAATAATTATTTTTTAGAATTCATTTATCTGGTACATGAACCATTATATTGTTTAGACAGTTTAAGTCTATGGGTAAAAACCCTTCTGATTTTTGGGAACAAACTCGAAGGTTTTATCACAATATGATTTATCTCATAAGACCTGTCGATGCATCGAGGAGATATAGAGGTCCCCTCCAATCATGAAAAGTAAAAATAATTATTTATAAAAATATTTAATATAATAAAAATAAGCCTTTTCAATATTTTTATTGAGAAAAGGATACAGATTCATCAATATTTCCATAGTTAATCAACATTCCACATAAACACCACATGTAAAATCATATATGACTAATAAAATAATCATATACATGTAACAAGTATATGTATATATAATTTAATTAAAATTTAAAATGAAAAATGATCTCAAATGTTCATTATTTACACCACATAAGCATGATTAGGTGCAAAATAGCAAGTAAATCACAATAAAATGGAAATTGAAACAAATTCCCTTTCAACATTGTTAATCAATCGAGTTAATAATCATAAAGTGAAACACTAAATACCTTAAATATAAATATAATAATGATATTATATATAAAATTGAAGTAAACATACACCACATAAAAGAAATAAGTTGCGAACAATGGAAATATCACAGAAATAAAAGTGAGATAAGAAACCCCTTACCTTATGGCTGAAAGTGTTCTTCCTTTGATATTAATGTCTTAGATAGTTAAATTATGTTCATTAATTATGAATCTCAAAACCTCATATACATGTAATTGAATTATTATGTTTTAATTAAGTTCATTTGTGGCCTTTTATATGGGTTAATATATTCAATTTCATCATTTGGGAGTACATGTTTTCTTAGTTTTTATGATCATTTTACTTGTATAAGAGTATGGAAGTTCTTGTAGAATAGAAATTTAAATTCAGAATTAAAGTTATGAGTTATTAATGATCATACATAATTTTAAATGATCATATAAATCCTTTGATTATTTTTTAGAGGATGAATCATTATAAAAAAATTTAATGATAAACACTTGGACTATTTTGATGGTTTTTTGATCACCACAAACTCATTTTGTTTCATAATTAAATACCATTTGTAAAAAATGATTCCAGAACATTAAAGAGAATATATTACATATATAAAGTTTTTTTAACCATAAAAGTGGTTTATGACCATAATTGAAAATAGTAATAGGAATTGAAAACTCATCGTCCATGAATGTGATAAATTAACACATCTCAGTCGGTATTTTCATTTTTAGTATAAGAGGAGGGGGGAAAGAGATATGATGATGAAATATTCCATTAGAATAATAAAATTACACTTAATTTATGTTAATGGAATTATAATATAATTTGGATGATGTTAGGTTAGTAGAGAACTGTAAAAGAATGGAACTTGTAAAAGAAGTTGAAAGAAAAGGGAAGAGAGGTTCACCAATTGAGTACTCCTCCTTGAGAATCTTCTTGAGGAATTTGTTTTTGGCCATTTGGTGAGACAAGAAGGTCTTAGACATAAGTATAGGGATTTGAAATTTTATTTGAAAGAAATTAGTCAAGTCAAAAAGATTTATTGGTGTGGAAGGAAGAGGGGTGAGGGTGGTTTATATAGTGGATGGAGGAGGGTTTTCGTAAATTTTTAATCATAAGTTTATTAATTTTCCCTAAGAAAAGAAATATTGATAATTTCATGACCAAAAATATAAATAAGTGCATGTGAGTTTGAACCAAGTGTTATTACATCAAAAATTGTTCAGGGAATAGTGTATTTATCTTAAAATGTATGTATATGGTAAATTATCATATTGTATTTTTCAGAAAAAATTCTAGTATTTTAGAAAAATCCCAAAAATTCATCATAACTATTTTTCAACATGTAGAATCCAAAAATGAACTCTATTTTTTTAAAATGATTTTCTAAATATGATAAATTTAATTTTTAATTAAAATCATCATTTAATCGAAAAATACCAACACTTAAAATATTTACCTTAATTTTTAAGGTGCTTAAAATTTATTTATACTTTCATGGATAAGGTTTCCATTTATAAGGTTCATAATACTATTCATAATGGTATGTTACTATTCATAAGGGTATGTTACAATTCATAAGGGTAATTTAATATTCACCGAAAATTAAGTTGATTTTATCAGACTCCAAATATCACCGTGATTGTAACCATGTATGTCCGTTTTTCGAAATTCAAAACACAGAAGTGGAAAATTTAAGTTTAATGGATTGGTTATGACTATCTCCAATAAATAACCAAGTTTTGTCTCACAGAGACTCAGTTCTTCATGAAATATAGACTATATAATGAATTGAAGTATTTATGAGAAACATGCCATAAAATATTTAGGGAGTTATAGTGAATGTCTTAGAGGCACAGGAAGATTTTCTGAGTGTATAAAATAAGGAAACAAATCAATTAATTTCCATGGAAAAAATGAAAATTTTGGTTGATTCAATAGATGATAATAATGGTCTCTATAAGGTGTCATTGACATTTGAATTTTTAAATGTGGAATGTATGGGAATTATAAAAATCGATGTCCTAGGGGGAAGTTCATAAAGAAAATCTTCAAGGTTGTACAGTTAATGGTTATACTACTAATAATGAAGAGACTATGAATGAACTATAAAATGTGTGGGTTTTTAATAGTATTTTTTAGGTTAAAAATAGTAATCATGATTATATTGGGGATGATTAATTTTAATACATGATTCATATTTCAAATATTAGGAAAAGGTATTAAGGATTAAGATGAAGAATCCTAGTTAATAGTTTAAGAATGAAGTAATATTATTGAAGTGGATATGTATTGGAATCCAAGAATTATGTTATATGAATCATGAAGTATATAAGGATTGTTTGGTATAAGTTTTTAATTAAGGATTTACAATAATATGTTTATATTATGTTTGATGGAGTTTCATCATTTTTAGATTTATGGAATATATTCTATGACTAGTTATTTTATTTAAGTAATGAGGAAAGAGTTAATGTTTTGGAAAAATGTATGCTTTTATTGAGGTTTTATGGAAGTTCAGGTTACTACCATATTTTGGAGAATATATAACTTAGGTATTCACATATTTGGCATGTGGTTTTTAAGATATACTTAATAATATATGGGGGATTAATTTTAAGTTTATTTTTTGAATTTTAGTGACCTTTTTTATAAAATTTGAATATTGGAAGGGTAATAAGTTAATCATTTGTGAAATGGTTTAATTTTAAATTTGTATAAGGTTTTAGATATTAATGTACTGTTTCATCAAATGATAATTTATCTATATTCTATAACATGTTCTAACCATTTTTTGATGATAACTAGATATAAAAGTAAAGACTTATCATTCTATTATGGGTCTTGTGATCTGTTAGTGCTTCAGCCATAAAAAGAATACATTTTAATTTCTTGGACTAAGATATGAAGTTGAAATTGATCAAATCACAAAAAAATTATGATATTGTGCTTATGAAATGGAAATAAATCAAGTAAGTATATTTTCTAGTGTTCTCTATAATGATAGAAAAAAATTACCTCATCTTTAGGAAAAAGGATCTTGAGAGAAAACTATTATATTATTACTTACATTTCTATTGAATCAATTGTATTTCAACCTATCAAATATTTATGTTTTTATGGTTGTTAAGTTTCTCACTAACATTTTCTCTAAGTAACACCCCAAAACTTTAAAATATAAATTTCACATCTTATAGTGTGTTTGAAAAGCAACACCAAGCATAGAAGGGAATACAACATCCTAATACTTTAAAATAAATTAAATATTTTAAAAAACATAATCTATGATATATATTACAATGCATGCAACACTGATTAATCTTTCATTACTCACTACATCTACTTTCTTCGATAGCTTTTGTTACATGCTAGAATAAGTTTTACCGCATACTATTAAAAGTATTATTTAAAATTAAAATTATCTATTATCTATTAAATCAAAAGTTATAAACAGGATTAAATAAAATATGAAAATATATGGTTTAAAAGCTATAAATTAATTCATTGGTTACCAATTAATTATAAATTAAGATGAAAACAAATTAAATATAATGCAATTTTTTTATAGAAAATTATTTTTATGATATAAAATAATATTTATATAAATAAATTAAATTAATTATTATTCATGGATTATAATAATTAAATTTATATATAATAAATTCAATCAAATTTTTTTACATTCATCCAATTGATTTTATAGGCATAAGATAATAAAAATCCAATTATACGCATAAAAAGACATGTTTTTTTAAAGGTAGTTTTGTCGCCTGTTAATGAAGAACTTGTTTTAAAACTAAATTTTGAAAATTTTATAAATTTTATATGAAAAAATAAAATTCCATTTTGAAATTAAAATTTCAAAATTATCTTAGGGTGAAAATTTTTTATTTTTTCTGAGAATTTTCGTTTTTTGATGAATAGTGAAAAATATCGAATTTTAATTGAAAACTACATTTTCAAATAATTTATTTATATAGTTAAATTATATTTTAAATTTATTTTAAAGTTAAATTATTTCAATTATACATATATTAATCAATTATAGGTCATTTTAATTCTTTTTTACACTGAAATTAGATATAAAATCTTATTAAAATTTTGAACATTTTCACTTAAAAAACATGCTTTCTCATCTTGTCTATGGGATTAATTTCTAATTAAATTCTAATAATTATTTGAATTTAATTAGGGAAATAGATTAAATATTTTTAATAATAATAATTTCTAATTTCTAATAATTTCAACATAATTTTTTACCATAATTTTTAGTGAAAACAATTCAAGTTAATCACTCTGATTGAGGTAAGATAGAGTTTACCAAGGGACTAAACTTTAAACTTAGGAGGGGAAATGACATAGAAACTTTTAAAAAACAAATTATGTGGATATATTTAGATCATATATCTTCTTTTATCTAAAATGTATCATTATTTTAGGTACAGGAGGTCAGGGATACCTATCAATACTATTTACTTTTTAATATTTACAACAATGTCACTCCTCCTACAATATAAAAAGGCACTCACTCCCTTCACTTATTCACACCTATAAATCCATTTTCATAATCCAAAAACTGAATTAATAAATCCTAAACATACCTCCACTAATAATATAATCCTTATTTTGTGCAGAAAGAAAACCTTTGGAGGTTTTAGTGTAAACCTGAAGAGGAAATCTGAAGAAGAGGTAATGTCCTTCTAAAATATTTTTCATTTTATTTCCTTATCCACCTCATTAAATTATTTTTATATTATTATTATATAATAAACTAAATTTATTAAATATAATGAATTTTTATGTTACTTTTATTGACCTAAAAATTCACACACTTCCATCAAATGGGATATGCAGTCATCATTCATGTGTACGGCGGACTACCGCCACACAAACTAATGGCATTCATTCTTACATTACCACCTTTAAAGGTTGGTAATAATGATTAATTTTTAGTTTTTATATGAAATATATGATATTTATGATTTTATTAATCTTCTAAAATTATTATATCACAGATACCTTCATTCTTTCCATTTTTTGAGAATATGGTAACGTCATTCTTGTGTACTGCAGACTACCGTCTCACGAAGCTATGTGATTCGTTCACACTTTACATTGAATACATTAAGAATGGTTTTAATATAAATATTTTACATATATGGAATAAATATTATGTTATAATAATAATATAAATATATATGATTTACATTTATTTCTTTAATACAATAAGAAAATGAAAACATCATTCATGCATACGTATGGCCTACCATCTCTATGAACAGTGCATTTAATTTCATATCATTGAATGTTATATATTACCCTGAATAAATATTTTCTGAATATACATGATATTTAAATCATTATTTACATTCTTGTGATTTTTAAATCATGATCTAAGTAAGAGGAACAAAAAAATAACAAGTTAAAACAAACTCAAAAAACAAGGCAATTAACACCCGAAACAAGGAAAATAATGAAATATTATTAACTAATGGGTGATAGGATGTTATAAAAGAATAATGTATGATATCATAAATATTAATATGGTTTTATTATAATTTAATAACTTATTTAAAAAAATACACGATTTTAAATCATGTACAACCGAAAGTAAAGCACGAAGTAACGGATTTGATCTTAATTTCATTTCATTAAGGTATATTGTATTGTTATGCACCTAATTAATTTTATATGGTGTATATACTTCCCATTGACATGTAATATCATTAATATTTAATTATTAATGATATTATAAGACTCAATTTTAAATATTTTATCTAATGGTATTTGAATCAAATGTTAGAAAGTGGTAACAAACTTCATAACTCAATTTATTTTCATTAGGTTATATTAGTTCCTCATTTTTGTTAATATTCTATGATTTTGTGTATAATGAATTTTTACTATATATATTTTTCCCACTTATTTATGAGTATTTAAAGTTTATACACATAATCAATTTATTTATTAATGCTCACTTCATCTTTATAATCATTTTAAGGATTCATTTCACTATCCCATTCTAATCAAGATTATTTATTCTTGAATTTCCATTAAAGAAAATTATATTATAATTTTTTAATAAACCATTTAATTATATTATCCTCTAGTTATTAATGATCTTTTTAGGATATATTACCATTTTTCACTCTTTGGTACTTAAAATTTTTATTAAAATGGTTTAATAAAATATTACTTCATTTCTCTCTTCGGTCGAAATTTTTTTTCTTAAAAACCATTGTTTTATAAAAAATATAAATTTTTTTATTTAAAAATTTAAAAATGATTTAAAAAAATATATTTTTACCCATTTTCATTTTTTACAAAATATTTTCAAAGGAACCTTCTTTTCACTTTTCAAAGAAGGCACTTTTCTAACTATATTACCATGTAAAAGGAATGTTCTTTATAGAATATAAGAAATTACCTACCATAATGATTGTAATTTATTTTAAGCTTCCATTTTATATTTACAAGTTTATTTTAAAAGATAATTTTTTTAAAAGTTATTTTTAAATAAATTTATTTTAAAAAAAAAATCAAAATGAAATGGATATTTTCCTTAAGAATGTTTTTATAGATCTTTTTATTGTATTTTTATTTCATCAATGATAACAACACTTGTTATTAATCAAATGGTATATTTTATATTGATAACATACTTATTCTTTCTTTAGATGGGTTATGAATATTTTGACCAATGATAGTATTTAAATTCACTTCCTTGAATCATTTTTGTTTTCATTAACTTATCCTTGAATTATTCAAATTTAGTTGATCATGGAATATTAAATTTACCCTAAATATCCATTTAATTTATCATGGATATGATTATTAAATAAACCATATACCATTTTTACATACAGTGTGTAATTGATAATTACTTTTTTAACTGAGGAAATATTGATAAATCTGAATCTTTTACTCAATACAAATATTTGATAAGGAACGTTATTCATGAATTAAATAGATCACTAGATATATGATTAATTATTTGGACATGTATGACACAACTGGGGACCGGTTAATGATATCCCCTCGATACATCAATTTTATCATAGGACGATTCATTTGGCTAGACTTTGCGGATTTTTCACCCACTATGTTTTAAAATTTCTTTTAAAGGTCTTTATGGTAAAGGTATCATGTACCTATGAAATATAGAATCCAATAATTAAGAGTTTCCTTAATTAAGATACAATTATTACTATCTATGATATTTTTAATATGAAAAAAATATATGGATGTATTTAATTCTTAGTTAATTATTTATATTGCATTCATTTTCAGTTATTTACCATTCAATATTGATTATTCCTTATCCAGATATTTAAATTTCATGTGTTTTTAGTCATTTACCTTTGTATATTGTTTATACACTTCATTCTTAGTTTATTGATTATATGGAATGTGTGTTCAGTTATTTACCTTGTTATATTGTTTATGCACTTCCTTATCAGTTTATTGATTATATGGCATGTGTTTACTTTTTTAACTTTCCATATTGATTTTTCTCATTGATTCATTATTTCTTCCACTGTATTTGACCCTTACTGAGAATTCGAAATCAACATTATTTTGTTTCCTTTATTTAGGATTCAATGAAGTGTATTTTTACTAATAGGTAAGGATACTATAGAAGTAATAAAGTTACTCTTTAAAAAGAAAATAAAAAATTATACTGTAATTTTTTTATTCCAAATGTATTGTAAGACTTTTATATATATCTATTTTACCAAGACTACTAAATTGGTCAGTCTGTAAGGGTGTGTTTTCTCGTATTTGATGATATTGTAATGGTTGTAGGCACTAGATCCGGGATACTGGGTTCTGGTTCACTATATTTGGTATCAAAGGAAGGTAAGTAGAAACCTTAGGAAATAGATTTAGGAAAATATAGATTAGGGAACAAAAACCTATGATAGATTTTGAGGATAAGTAACGAATAACATACTAAAGTTTTATTAAGGAATAAATTATGTGGGTCTTTCTATAAATACATCCCTGTCTAGATAAAATAAGTATATTTGGTTCTAGAACAGAGGTAACTAGAGGTAATAACTCTGAAAAATTTACATCGGTTATGTCTTGATCATTATCAGGTACCTAAAAATGGGTCTTAATATGCACCTAGTTCGACACTCCCGGAGGATAAGAATTATGAAACATCTATGGATTGTTTTACATTTTATAATCACATGTACCTTCATTAAATTAAGAGTTATGAATTAAATAAAAGGTTTATTAGTTTAATATTGATCATATTTTCAAAGTATTAAACTCCAATTTTTAGGTTTTATGTTATGGGAGTCTACCAATAATAAGGATATTTTGGAGAAATTTATTTAAAGTATATGTTTTAGTGGAAGATTTATATTAGGAATAATTCCATAACATTTTATGAACAATAGTTTAAAGGTATTGATATCATTTAGAGTTAACAAGATCATTAATTAAATTGTAATAATAGTTAAATAAGGTTATTAGACATTGAAAATATATATATTGTATTGAAAACCTTCGAAAAAATATTATTTAATAATTAATTTTATTTCAAGGATATCCATAATATTTTTTGTAAACTTTATAGAAATTATACTAATATAGTTTTTAAAAAGGAAAGCTTACATACAGTGTGATAACCCATTGTATCTAGAAATTCGGTGGGGCTTGAACACTTGACAGAAGGACGAGAAGGGTTTTGTGCCTACTACTAGTCTTTATGGTGTCCAAGAGAATGTGTCATTGTCTTTAGTTAAACAATTTTATGAACAAATATTAATAATGAATTAGTTGTGTTAATTTTGAGGTTTATATATTAATATATTAACCATATCTTTTTTGGAAAATACTAAGAGACAAACAGAAAGACTTTTCACTCTTTTATGGATCTTATGATCAATTAAAAAATGAATTTTTGGGCTTCAGGCATAAAAATCATTCTTGGGTAGTCATTTCTTAGAATAAAGGGATAAATTTGAAATTCGTCAAATCATAACCAAAGGATGATATTATGATTATGAAATAGAAACATATTGAGTAAGTATATTTCTTTATATTCTTAGACAATAAATTAATTCCTCAACTTTAGTAAAATGTTTTGAAACAAAAATGTTATCCTATTAAAATCATAGACAATGAATTAAATGTTATTTTAGATCATCACAGATTTATCATTTTGATTCCATTAACTTAACTTTGATAATTTTCTTTTTTTGATCAATGACCTCAATAATTATCTATATTAATTTACTATTTTCTTCCATTATCATGTTTTCATTTCCCACCTATGTTCTCCTACTTGGAAACCTAGTTACATGACCCTTGTACTCCCATTTCTCTCTTTTTAAGAAGATATTTTATTAGCATTTTTAAGATGTGGGTTTTTAAAAAAATGAATTTTCAAATATCAAACCCTTGAATATAGAGATCATGTTTAAATTACAATGACACAATTTATTTAAGGTGAGAAGAATTTAATACCCCAAAATTTTCAAAATGAATATCACATTTGATAACGTGTATGACATGCAACACCAAGCGTAGAAGGGAATATAATATCATGAAACTTTGAAATATATTTGATATTTTAAACAAATTGAATCTATAATATAGTTTTAAATTCACAAAACACTGATTTATCTTCTGTTACATGCAAAAAAGACTTTATTCGATTGCTCGCATTACACCAAAGAACCTGTTTTACCACATACTATTAACAGTTTTATTTAAAATAAAAATTATCTACTAGACATTAAATTAAAGATTATTAATATTATTAACTAAATTATGAAGAATATTTTTTAAAAAAAATATATAATTAATTCATTTTTTATCAATTAATTATAAATTAAAACAAAAACCAATTGAATATAATGAAAATCTTTTTTACCAAAAACTATTTTTATTATTTGAAATGAGTTTTATCTTAATAAATTAAATTAATTAATATTAATGGATTATATTAATGAAATTTATATATTATATATTAAATAAAAAAAATTACATTCATCCAATATATTTCATAGGAATAATATAAGAAAAATCCAATTTTATACATAAAAATATTTATTTTTCTAATGGTAGTTTTCTCTCATTTTAATGGAGCGCTTGTTTTAAATAATTTTTTTAAAATATTTGCTAAATTTTATATGAAAATATATAATTAATTTTTTAAATTTTAATGTTTCAATTATCTTAGGGTGAAATTTTGGTATTTTTCTGAGAAGTTTCAATTTTTGATTAATAGTGAAAAAATGCAGAATTTTAATTGAATACTAACTTTTCATCTAAATTTTTTATATAGTAAAATTATACTTTAAATTTGTTTTAAAGTAAAATTATATAAATCATACATCTATTAATTCATTTTAGTTCGTTTTAATCATTTTTAAATTGAAATTATATTCAAAACCTTATTAAACTTTTAAACATTTTCACTTTAAGACCCCGATTTCTCATCCTATCTGCTAGATTAATTTTAAATTAAATAATTACACTTGTCTGAATGGAATTGGGAAAAATAGATTTTATATTTGGAATCATAATAATTTATAATATCAAATAATTTCAATTTAATTTTTGACCATAATGATTAGTGAAAATAGTTAAAATTAATCACCTTAATTAAGGTAAAATTAAGCTTACCAAGAGACTAAAATTTAAACTTATGGGTAAAATGACATATACACTTTTCCAACACCCATTGGATTAAAATATTTAGATCATATATCATATTTTATAAAAAATGGTTCATTATTTGAGTCACATGAGGTAAGGTATACATCCCAATAGTGTTTACATTTTGGTATTTACAAGAATGCTACTCATCCTCAACTATAAAAAGGCACCCACTCCCCTCACTTATTCACACCTCTAAATACATTTGGTTCATCCAAACCATACCCAAATTGTAGAGACTTGTACTTGACATACATATACATTACATTACTTTTTGTGGAATAATTAATACATAACAAAAACAGACACACAAGGACCGTAATAGTTTTGTGTCTTTGGAAACTCAGAATATAATCTTCTAATCGTGGTGAAATATCTTCAACATCTCCCATAAAGATATTCCGCTTTTTTTTCTTACCTAAAACCTTTCTTAAAATCCTGGTGAAAAAAAAACATATAAATAGTGAGCTCAAATTCTTAGTAAGGGTAAGCATGGAGAAAATAAAACAAATCATATACATTTGAACTTAAAAAAACATGAACATAATGTTTAAATATAAAAATCTTGAGAAATGACATAAAACATGGTAGTATGTAAGGCATAGATCATAAATGGACATTAATAATGATAAACTAGCATGGCAATAAAACAAGTAATTGTGGAAACCATTAAGCCCATGTAATAATTTCCATAGTAGCCAAGGCATTGTTGCCAAGACCATCTTAGTGGACAAAGTCCCTTTCTGAATCGAGTTCACTCCTCATTCCAGTCCTGTGTCACTGAAACTGATTAACTTTCCATTACATCCATGTCTATATCATGAGATATAAATCTATACCCAATTTATTGGAGGGATATATAGGTTCCACCCATCTCATAATGAAATCATTCTTACTTGTGACACAAAATAAACATAAATCATTCATCATAACCCAATGAATAAAATGGGTTACGTAAAAATCATCCCATCATAACATAATCTATATAAAACAAATGGATATCATTTCATCATAATAAGAATCAAACCATGTAAATAACAGATACATTATACCTGAAACATAATCATACTAAATAATGTCATCTTAGATAGAAAATATTTTTGACAAAACACTTGAAATGAGTTCTTGAGGAAAATATTTTTTCTTCTTGAAAATAAATTTATTTTCACAAAATTCCATGAAATTTTAAAATAAAATGGTTTTGTTGAAAACAATCATGCAATCTTGTAGAGTAAGCTTCATGAAAATGAGGCGTTATGAAACCGTAAAAATCCGTTCACACCATATAAGTTAAAAATAACATTCTCCTCGTACTTTTGTCAGAAAAGTAAAAAAGTTCCTTGTGTGGTAAAAAAAAGTAATATTCCTTTCATAAAATATGGTAAAATTTAAAAATGGGTAAAAATAACTTTAAACATACATGAAAACATTTTTTAGAAAACATGGGCATGGATGATAACAATAACCCCAGTAAATACATACGAATAAACAATGTCACAAACAGAATATGGTCACCGCCAAAACCGGCACCAAACCCAGCCAGTGGCATGACCCGAAGGGCGTTCCCTATCCCCACGGGCAGGCACAAGTTCCCGGGTATCATTTATTTTTGTTTGGGAATGATTTACCCGAATATGAAGGCATAAAACATTAAAAACAATCAATAAACTGAATCTGAAAAATTTATACCATACAATGTTTACACAAAAACCAGAACTGAATACATTGGTTTAGAGTTAATAAAATATGTCTATAAATAAATGAAAACATTATCAAAACAACCACCAAGACTCCACATGACAAGGGTTCATCACCCCCGAGCCGTCTCCACAACACCGCACAGTAGGAGGGGGCTAACAACATGAACCGCCTTCACCTGAGGCCTTACCTTTACCTGAGACAAACATACCCAAGTATACATAAACCAAAGGGGTGTAAGTAGGGTGTGAGCTTAAGCCCAATATGATACCACCCAATTATTCCAAGGAGTAAGAAATACAATGTGAAAAAGCAAGCAGTTTTCAAACGCAAGGAAAAGTAGTGTTAAAATTTCAAGAAATGAAACCTCCAATTGAAAATAGTTTTCAATCCAATATTTTCGGAATATTAACACATTAAAATATAAATGTGAGATACTATAATTTACTTACAAAAACACCCTAATACATGGGTAAATACTACAAATCCAATGAGCAACAAGATTGGGAACACCCCTAGGCACAAGGTTGTCTTGGGCCCTATATACCTCGTACCTCGGTGTAAATTAACTATAGAAAAATCCCTTATCATGCACAATCCAGTAGTAGGGAACATACCCATAACCTATTGTTCCCCAATAATCATCCACATAGTTTAGTTAGAGTTGTTTTTATCCAAATGCTAAGTGAAACAGGGACAAAACTCATCTGGTCCACTAGTCGTACTAGTACAAATCTGCCCCACCTAGGTACCTGGGCTTCCCCTTTTGTGCTCAATAAATTTCAGCATGCAACATAAATAAATTTTCATATAAAACACCATTACTGGTCAAACAAAACAAATACAGTAGCTATCATATTTTATACCACTTGAAACATGCAACAAAACACTTAGATTTTTCATAAAACAATTCCTCAAAATCCCGTAGTGTTTCAGACACAAAACTCCTTATAAACATAACTTGCATACTATGTGTACATTTCTAAGTTTCCAAAACCTAAGGGGCAGCCTACTAAATTTTAGTTAAAAAACAAAATCATTTTTAGGGCAGCCCCATATGGTTCAAGAAACGACATCATTGCAAAATCTCCATTTTTACACAACACAACTCTTAGAATTTCATGTGGTTCACAAACCCCATTAAAACCTGATTTTTTAGCAACAAACACAAGGTATAATCATTAAAAACATTATTTTTATCCCTATTATAGTTCAATAAAATCAACTAATTACTTATAGGGTATCCCCAATTAAATTAATAAAACATTTCTGTGAAGAAACCCCCAATTTCACATGAAATTGGCATTTAGGATTCATTTTGAATACAAACACCACTAAAAATATATTTTTCAGCAATAATAAAATTAAATAAGAATTAAAATACCATAAAAAAGTATCCAACTCACAAAGATTTCATACACAATAGAATCACCTACCAAAACCAAGGAAACCCTTGAATCATTTGTGAAAAAACTCAAACGCACCACCACCGCACCTCAAGGAAGGTAAACTAGACCTAAAACCAGAATTTCAGACCATGAAACACAAGATAAAACCCTAATTTTTAAACCCTACTTTCTTTACATTATGAATGTCAATGATAAGGGAAGAAACCCTAAGTGCATTGAATGTAACCCTAAACAAATTGAAAGAAGAAAGAAGGATAACAACTTACTCAAAATATCTTGTAGAAATCTCCCCCAACAATACCAGTATCTGATTTTATAAATACTCAAACCTTTAAGGGAGGTTAGAAAAAGGATAAGGAGATCATTTAGGAATTTTAATGGGGGAAATAGTAATAATTGAGAGAGTTATGAAGGAATGAACTTACCTCTTCAAATATGAACATTTTGAGAACCCTATGAATATCTGCCAACATTAGAGATTTCCAGGAGCTCCAAATAATGGGGTAAGGGAATGGTCGTGTGGTTGGGTTCAGTGGTCTTGTGCTCCACTTTGAATCACTGAAATATCATTAATATTGAAGGAGATATGAAATAAAAAAAATTGTTTTAAAACTGGAAATGGGCCTTCGGGCTAGCCCATTTCCTTACATGAAAACCCAATTCCACCATTATTATGGATTCCTAAAGGGTCCAAATTGAAATGTTGGTGTTAATGGGTCAGGGGAGGTCATTTAGAAAGTTTAATGGGTGAAAAATATTAAAAAATGAAAAATTTATAAAAGAAACAAAATTGGTTTTTAAATCTGGAATTGGGCTCACGGTTTGGCCCAATTCATAAAAACTCTCTCATTCCTCCATAAAAGATTGAGAACACCCCAAGACAAAGTATGAATGGAAATTAAATGAAATATACCTTTAAAATAATTCATGGATGTGAAAATTCTCCCCACCAAAATTTATTCCGCCCCCAGAATGCCACAACAACACCAGATGCAAAAGCAAAGCCCAAACAATAGACCAAGACAGACTTCCTTGCCACGTTTGCACCCGCTTCAAAAAAGACGAACATCTCCAGTTGATCAAACAAAGGAAGAGAATACTCTCACCAACCAAAAATTACCCCACTTTCATAAAATTATGAAACACATTAAAAATACATCCCAAAAAAAACACCTCAAACACTACAAGACGAAGCTTAAGAAATCCACTTGAAACGAACAACGAACTTGAATAACGCTACCACAACATTATGTAAAAAAACCATTGGGTGTTCTCCAACCCCAAATTTACCCAGTAACAAATTTTTGGATATATATACTTGAAATATACTACCTCCTACCTAGAATAAACCATGGAGAAAACTGAGTCACTAGTACGGGGTGACCCAATCTGGACATCCCACCACCAGGGACAACTCAATTTCTAAGACAGAATAATGATAACAATTAGGGAAGGAACGAATGGTCTCCCCATCATAAGGGTTAAACTAAAATTATTCCTTTTCCAAGATAACATACATGATACCCATGACAGGTCTCCCCACCATAATAACAAACACAACTTTCCTTAAGACAAAATCAAGACACTAACAGGGGGCCTCGAACGGACTTCCCAGCATTATGGGTAGATTAATATCAGAATTCATCCAATGAAACATACATGAGACCCATTGTTGGTATACCCAACACAAAACCCAACCATATTAACTAACTATTATGGGATAACAATAAAAAACAATAGAATTTTAAGGAGTTTGCATGGTCGCACAGTTGGTTCACACGGTTTGGGAAACCGTGAGTTAACTGTGTGGATCATTTTGTCTAAAGAGGAAACTTCACACAGTTTCATGGGCCAAGGATCATGGACATGCGAAGACCATGTGGTAGCCACTGTCTCCTATCTCATGGTCCCATGGATTGGCACACGGTTATAGCTAACTGTGCACAAACTATGCATTCAACCTTCCTAACCCAAATTTTAAACTTTTCTCCAAAAACACAAGGGAACCCAAAGGGGAAAAAAATAAACTCAGGGTATGGCATGGAAACAAGGTACTCACACCTCTTTTCACCAAATGTAAGAAATTAGAACAAGTTGACGACACCAGAGGTTTAAACTATTCCTATCTTTCATATTGAGGATATGACCTTGACCAAAAGTTTGAACGACTCTAGGATTTCCCCTAACTACGCGCCAGCTTCTCTCTAGGGCCTATGGCTGGACCTCAATGGATTGAAGCATCTTCGGCCTCGCAGTTAGGATTTGGAAACCCCTAAAGTGAACATATTCTTCCAGTTCCAAAAACAATTATACTGTAATCTCAGATGGTCTCATTGAGACATGACACACTTCAAACCTACTTTTCACCAACCCATCATTTTACCAAAACAAGAACTTAGAGGATGCACACACATCGCCCCTTTTTTTCTTCGAATTCTAAACAGCGGAATGAAAGGACATATAGAAACACATTCCTCTAGAACATAGGATTTAGAATTTCTTATAGGGAGACACACATCCAACAAAATAGTGACTCTCATAAGATTGCACGATCTTCACCCTTATAGTCAAATGAACACATGACATCGCAAGGCGTCACCGAACATGACCATTATGGATAAAAGAAAACACAAGGAGAGGGATATTGTACTGAGTCCCAAACAGTACATGATCCCAGAAAGTGTCCATAATAGCCACTCTTGGCCAGATCTTGCACACTGGTGGCCTACCATGAACTCTTGCTTCAATGAGACTAACGAAAAACCCAGAGGCCCTTTAAGACTTCATTCTACATTGACAACCCTGAACTTCATTGACCTTTGACAACTTAGGAAACATAAGAAACTAAGGTCTATTTCAACCTCCCACAACCACTCTCCCACTATAGGGGGATCCAAATAATTGAAAAAGAAGAGGGGTAAACTCAATCTCCAAACCTCAAGAATATAGTCCATATGTTGATCAACTGGAGGATCATCCAAAGGTGAATCACCATAGGCTAAACATGAATAATAAATTAACACTTTATGGGGGCATACCCTAGCCTACAAGAAAACCCAAGGACCCAACCAATCTGGTCATTTGGTCACAACAGACCACAAACCTGAACCGAACACATGAGGGGAGCCACCACATTGGCCTCCAAAACTTTTCCTCAAAAGAGACCACTGACCAACACTGCATTCCAACTTATCAATGAAACACCAACCCAAAACATTGTTCCAACAAGAGGGGTTATTGAACTCAAAACATCCCACAATAATAATCCTGAAAACACATAATCCATAACTCCCAACCATACATTATCAAAACACAACACTTTCCTTCAAAAACATTATTTAAAAAATAGTGTTGGTGGGTTGCGCATTTACCGATGGTATCTTATGAGCTTCACACATGCATGTTTACATGCCACACTGGGAACCCACCTCATATCCATCCATATTCCCAAACAAACCTATGCATGTGGTCACCCTTGAGAACACCAAATACCAAAAATCCAACCTTTCCTTTTTTTAAAGCAAACATTTAACCACACTTTTCCTTTCTCAAAAACACTAACCATAATTTCAAAACCCAATTTTTCATCTCACAAAACAATTTAGAAAAGAATGTATAATTCAATAAAAGCACATATTTATGCCTTTCACAATTGTTTCAAAACATTTCAACCCATTTCAAAACACTTCTAATTTCATGAAAAACACAATTTCATAAATCTCCATTTAATTAAGAACTCAACTCTTCCCATTTCAAGACAAGGTTCTAAAATTTCATAATTTTTTTCTGTTCAGTAGTCACCAAACCCAAAATCCATCTTCAACCCCCACACAAAAAATCTAGAACACTTAATTCAATCCCAAACACTTTTCCACGGTTTTAAAAAAAATCCACTAGAATTTTATTTTCAAAACCCCAATTAACATAGTTCATACATTCAAAAGATATGTAAACACATAATTTACCCTTTTGAAATGATTCTGAAATTTCATTTATAGGCATTAAAAAAAATTACCATTTTCATTTTACTATAAAATAACATCACAAAAATTCACACTTCTTAAAGTGAAGTCATTTTTTTTGCTTAAAAAATCCAACTTTCCAAGATTCCAAAACAAAGAGACACAATTCAATGTGAGAGGGAACTAGTTTTGGTGGGTGACTTGGACATATGGTTGGGAGCCATATTCCAATCACTTCGCCATCATAGAGAGTATTCTAGGGAAATATCCACGGCTCCAAATGGCTTGCCATGCCCTGCGAGCTCACTGAGATTATTCACCCAACTCTCTTTTCATTTCCCATAATCATCATTAAACTAAGAAAACCAAAGGATTTAGATAAATCCATACTTCCCCTGGTGACTTGAATACCATCATGAGGTGTTCTGGCCAAGCACACTACCCATGACTGAAATGCCAAGTCCCAACAATCCTATCCCCATACTATCCTAACTCTTCCCCAAATAACTTGACCCAAAGAGCAAACCTGCTCTGATACCATTTTGTCAAGAACCGAATCTGGTCGCCATAAAAACCGGCACCAAACCCAGCTCATGACATGACCCGAAGGGCGTTCCCTATCCCCACGGGCTATCACAAGTTCCCGGGTATCATTTTTTTTATTTTGGGAATGATTTACCCGAATATGAAGGCATAAAACATTAAAAACAATCAATAAACTGAATCTGAAAAATTTATACCAAACGATGTTTACACAAAAACCAGAACTGAATAAATTGGTTTATAGTCAATAAAATTTGTCTATAAATAAATGAAAACATTATCAAAACAACCACCAAGACTCCACACGACAAGGGGTCATCACCCCCGAGTCGTCTCCACAACACCGTACAGTAGGATGGGGCTTACAACCTGAACCGCCTTCACCTGAGGCCTTACCTTTACCTGATAAAAACATAACCAAGTATACATACACCCAAGGGGTGTAAGTAGGGTGTGATCCTAAGCCCAATAGGATACCACCCAATGATTCCAAGTAGTAAGAAATACAATGTGAAAAAACAAGTAGTTTTCAAACGCAAGGAAAAGTAGTGTTAAAATTTCAAGAAATGAAACCTCCAATTGAAAATAGTTTTCAATCCAATATTTTCAGAATATTAACACATTAAAATAGAAATGTTAGATACTGTAATTTACTTCCAAACACACCCTAAGACATGGGTAAATACTACAAATCCAATGAGCAACAACATTGCGAACACCCCTAGGCACTAGGTTGTCTTGGGCCCTATGTACCTCGTACCTCAGTGTAAAGTAACCATAGAAAAATCTATTCTCGTGCACAAGCCACTAGTAGGGAACATACCCATAACCTATTGGTCCCAAATAATTATCCACATAGTTTAGTAAGAGTTTTCATTATCCAAATGCTATGTGAAACAAGGACAAAACTCATCCGGTCCACTAGCCTTACTAGTACAAATCTGCCCCACCTAGGTACCCGGGCTTCCCCTTTTGTGCTCAATAAATTTCAGCATGCAACATAAATAAATTTTTTTATAAAACACCATTACTGGTCAAACACAACCAATACCGTAGCTATCACATTTTATACCACTTAAAACACGCAACAAAACACTTAGATTTTTAATAAAACAATTCCTCAAAATCCCGTAGTGTTTCGGACACAAAACTCTTTATAAACATAACTTGCATACGATGTGCACCTTTTTAAGTTTACAAAACATAAAGGGAATCCTACTACATTTCAGTGAAAACACAAAATCATTTTTAGGGCAGCCCCATATGGTTCAAGAAACGACATCATTGCAAAATCTCCATTTTTACACAACACAACTCTTAGAATTTCATGTGGTTCACAAACACCATTAAAACCAGATTTTTCAGTAACAAACACAAGGGATAATCATTAAAAACAGTATTTTTATCCCTATTATAGTTCAATAAAATCAACTAATTACTTATAGGGTATCCCCAATTAAACTAATAAAACATTTCTATGAAGAAACCCCCAATTTCACATGAAATTGGCATTTTGGATTCTTTTTTAATACAAACACCACTAAAATTATTTTTTTCAGCAATAATAAAATTAAATAATCATGAAAATACCATAAAAATAGTATCCAATTCACAAATATTTCATACACAATGGAATCACCTACCAAAACCAAGGAAACCCTTGAATCCTTTGTGCGAAAACTCAAATGCACCACCGCCGCACCTCAAGGAAGGTAAACTAGACCTAAAACCAGAATTTCAGACCATGAAACACAAGATAAAACCCTAATTTTTAAACCCTAATTTCTTGACATTAGGAACCTCAATTATAAGTGAAGAAACCCTAAGTACATTGAATGTAACCCTAAACAAATTGAAAGAAGAAAGAAGGAGAACAAATTACTTAAAATATCTTGTAGAAATATCCCCCAAAAATACCTATATCTGATTTTAAAAATACTCAAACCTTTAAGGGAGGTTATAACAAGGATACGGAGATCATTTAGGAATTTTAATGGGGGAAAGAGTAATAATTGAGAGAGTTATGAAGGAATGAACTTACCTATTCAAATCTGGATGTTTTGAGAATCCTATGAATATCTGCCACACTTAGCGATTTCTAGGAGCTCTAAAGAGTGGGGTAAGGGAATGGTCGCGTGGCTGGGTTTCGCGGTCTTGTGATCCACTTTGAATCACCGAAATATCATTAATATTGAAGGATATATGAAATAAACAAATTTTTGTTTTAAAACTGGAAATGGGCCTTCGGGCTGGCCCAATTCCTTAAATGAAAACCCAATTCCACCATTATTATGGATTCCTAAAGGGTCCAAATTTCAATGGTGGTGTTAATAGGTTAGGGTAGGTCATTTATAAAGTTTAAAGGGTGCAAAATATTAAAAAATGAAAAATTTATAAAAGAAACAAAATTGATTTTTAAATCTAGTATTGGGCTCACGGTTTGGCCCAATTCATAAAAAATCTCTCATTCCTCCATAAAAGATTGGGAACCCCCCAAAACAAAGCATGAATGGAAATTAAATGAAATTTACCTTAAAATTAAGTCATGGATGTGACAAAAAACCTCAAATAAGAATGATATTGAAATAGTTATCCCTTATCTTTTGTCTGATATTCTTCGTATGTATCTGAACCTCCAGTATAATTATTTAAATAATATCATTGACTTATTATATAATCATATTAATTGTTATGATATCATATATGGTTCACTTATGACTTTATATTACCCGTTCTTTTTTAAATTCTTATTAAAGTAGCGTTTTGGGTAACATAGTTTCATTTATCATTCGTGTTTTGACTTGTAATTATTCATATGATTACTTAGATCATGATTAATTACTTCTAGAAAGTAAAACATGATTTATATATAATATATTTTCAGAATATACATATATATAATAGATCGATAAATGGGAATAATTACACCATTCATGGAGACAGTAGGTCGTACGTACGCATGAACGTTATTTTCCTTTCCTTATTAACTTGAATGGAAGTAAGTATATGACATATATATATATATATATATCCAGTATAATTATTAGGTCATATATATCATTATTATTTATTATATATACTTTATAATTATTCTTAAATGGTTAACATGGAGAATCAATCTCATCGCATCGTGGAGACGGTAATCCGTACGTACGCACGAGCGATGATATTGTTCCCATAATTATATGAATGGAATTGCAGTTGATGATATAATATCTCAGAATCTGTATCATGTTATAATAATCATATATTGTTATACTTTACACCATTATACCTATCCAAGTAAGGTGGTGGTAGAAAATAGATTACACCACGGCGTTGAGACGGTATTTTGTACGTACGCACGCGCGGTGATTTCGTTTTCCATAGGATGGATAGAAGGTGAAATGGGGTTGTTTCATATTTATAATAACATATAAGTATATTAGTGATACTTATTTTATTACTATATAATGAAACAACTAAAGAAAAATAATTTGAAGAAGAATGAAACTTGAAAGAATCGGTAGAAGAGATTACCTCTTCTTCGACGCACCTCTTTTAAGCTTCCTCTTAAGGGACTAGAGTTGGTCTTTTGAGAAGACTAAAACCTCAAAAATGTTTCTACAGAATTGTATAATATAAATGGTCAGGTTTTTTCCGATCTTGAAGGCTCAAAGTGTTGTGAATAGGAGAGCGATGAGGTGTCCTTATATAGGAGAGGAGAGGGGCAATTTTGGAAAACTTAAAAATATTAATTAATAATAAAATGTAAACCCACTTAAAAACCTCCAAAAATGACTAAATTAGAATATTAGATGAGATATGATTTTAATATCACCAACCAATAAAATTTAGACATGTTTTATGTTTATTTTAAACCTTATCAACTTTATTTATCATTATTTAATCAATTTAATTTTATTTTTGGTAATAAACATCTAAATTATAAATTGTTATAAATACATACTTAAATGTTGTAAATTTCCAGTAATTGGATACTTTATAACCATTTAGACCATATAATTTTTAAATTTTAGTTTTTACATATTTTTGTGATTTTTAAATAATTTAATAATATGTTATTTTTATAAAATATCAATAGTGTCCATTTTAATACTATTCATTATTTGAATTTAAATAAAAACGAAACAGAAGATATGTTCAAAAAAAATATATAATAGATTCCTAACATGTCATATTCATTAAAAAAATTCATGTAGCACATTAATATTTTCATATATTATTTATTTTAATATTTTTAGAACCATTTAATTGGTATATCTCTTAATAAAATAATTACTACAACATTTTTGTATAATTATTTAATATACCTATTTTTTGTATAAAAATTAAAAGTAAAATCCTATGATGAATATAAATATAATATCTTTCATGATAATATTTTTACTTTAATTTATCATCTTAAAATCACAACATTTAAATTGTTATATTTATTAAATTATGAAGGTGACATCATTGACATCATTTAAAATAAAATAATATAAATGTCATAATCCGTTTCATAAGGCTCCAAATGGTCCACAAATAGACCCGTTTATTCTAAGGGTATTGATATACTCTACCAATAATTTTTTGTCAAGTATATGGTCTTTTTGATAGGTATTGTTATTTTAATAAAAACTATATTATTGATTTTTCACTAAATAAACAATTTCTACATCACTATTATGTCACCATTAATGACAATTATTTAATCCCTAAAAATTATAAATAAATTCTCATGATGTAGATAATTTTATTATATTCTTGGAGACTATTCATTTTAGAAGTTTCATGAAGTTTATCACTAAATTAAAATTATTATACTTATAAGATTTAAGAGAGTGACATGTTGTTACTTTCTTTGGTTTTAATAATAATTAAATTATTTTCATGGTCAAAAGTTCATAAAATGAATCTAATCCGACCCTTAGATGATATGGGACGAATTTTAGTTATCCAATAGAATTTTTTCAGGTGTTAGGGTAATTTTATAATCTTATTTTTACCCTTAATTACCCGATTTACCTTTAACTGTGGTAAATAAAATTTACCGTAGTTACTATTCATAATGCCCAAAAATAAAAAGTAGCCTATTAACATAATTTGTACCTACTTATTCTAAATATGGAATTAATTTTTCCAAATTCAAAACACATAAGTTGCAGTAATTAATTTAAATTTAATCCCGTTGTTGAAAAAATAGGTTTTTGTTTAAAATATTGCAAAAGATTGAATTAATTTAACCTATGAATTCAATGTAAAATAAATGATAATGACATAAATTTTATTCAATGGTAAAAATATATTCTATTTATATTTTAAAATAATTTACTACTATAATTTAACCATATAAATTATCTTGATGAAAAAAGTTGTTTTTAAGTAAAATATGGCGTGTTTTTACTATTCATCATAATAAGAACTTTGTCAGAAAAATATCAAAATATTATTCACTATAAATTTTTATATAATTATTCCAAAGAAGAATTTTATTTTGTCAAATTGAACTTATAAAAATGTCAAAAACTAGATTTATAGTGGGTGCGCCATTAAAAGATGGAAAAACTGCATTTTTTGAAAAATACATTTTTTACTCAAAAAAAATATTTTGTTTACACACGATGTTCTAGAAAATATGTAAGATGAATAATAATGCTATAACATTCAAAATGTAGTTAATACTATTCATAATGGCTAGTTAATAATAATATTATAAAAATATATCGTTGTTTAGTGAAACCTGGTATTGCGTACAACACACGCTATCAAGGAAGGTCGTGATTGTGTATAATGCAAGCCAAGTCAAGGATGCGTGTAGTGAAAGTTCCTTTTGTTGTTTCATATAATATAATCAAAAAATATTTTATTTATCTATTAAACAAAATCTATACTTAATGTTGCGTAGAAAAATTTTAACAAAACGAACTTGAAATTGTGTGTAACACGAGCCAAGAATAGTGTTGCGTAAACTGCAAGATAATACGGTGTTGCGTATAGAACAAGATAATTTTGGTGTAGTGTATAACACAAGACATCAATGAAATTATGAAGAATAATTCTCATAAAATCTCGGGTAGTTACATTCTACCCCCCTTAAAATGAATTTCTCCCTCGAAATTCATCGGGGTTATAAATGGTTTACTACTTGAAAGTTTCATTCATAGAAACCCACATCGTAAAAAGGAATACTAAAACATAATTTTAAAAAGTAAAGTATGAAACATATCGGTTACCCAAATTAACTCATCACTGTGTTTCCACATAGAAGAACATAGGTGAAAATATAGATATGGAAGAGAAACCTAAACATCAAGTTCCGATGGAGAGTGGTAGAGAACATGGCTATGAAAAATCCAACAATCACAAAGCCATAAATTTGTGATGATCTAAGGTACCATATGATTCATCGGATATAAGGGAACTAGGACAACATTTTTGGTTTTTAAGATCATTTCCCTAAAGTTGATGAATTTGAATTAGAATAAATACTTACTTTATTTTGGTATAATCTCACCGTTGTTCGTGCCTTGAACAATTTCCACTTCATCTCTTAAAGAAATGAAGTTGAATTTGTCATTAATGAAGTGTTAGCAGATCATGTGATAGAATTATGGGTCATTCCATATGTCTCAAACAAAAGGTTATAAAAAGTTATCAAATATACATAAGTCCATCTATGGTGAGGTTAATCGTATATGATTCCAAAAATTGACTTATACTTCATCTATCATAATACTTAATAAAATAAAACTAGTTTCTACTAACCAAGGACATCCTATAGGCCAGTGGTAGGAAATAAAGGCATGTCACACTTCAGTTGTGAGTTCAATTCCCGCAACCTTGTCTGACGCGATGGGTTTTCTCTCGTCCTGTAGGTTGTCTTTTTTTTCTAAAACTTCACTATTATAACATTACAGAAATAATATCAAAAAAAGTTCTAGCCTTAAACAATACTATTTGATGTACGACATAATCCATTCCAGTCTTTAGACTTATCCAAAATAAAACTGTCCAATCTCATAGTATAAAGAAAATGATTACTAGAAATTTCATTAACCAAGCATGTGAATACCATCATTTATCCCCCATATATCATAAGATATATCTTGTTGATCGCATTCCAAACATGGGAATACCTTAATCTTGTATTCTATTGTAACATGAATTACCATAGAACCATAGTGAAAACATTAATTCTGTCAAAAGGTAACTCATTCCACATACCAAAATCCCAAAATTTCAATATAATCAAACCATGATATCACTTTCTGCTTATATTAGTCATGAGCTCATTAATATTATATTCTCTTTATCCCTTCATTATGAGCATATCATCTACTTTACAAAATATTTGAATTACTTTTCATGGTTACTGGTACCATATAATTATTGAAAACCATAATAAACCAATACATAGATATTCCAATATTCCATAGTACTATAAATTAGATTCCACAACATTATTTTGGAATCCCCTTACATAAACACATAATCATTCCACTACATCATTTTCATACTCAACATCGCCAATAATGATCTCATGTGACTTCCCTTTGTCCTTTTCCTTAAGAGGTTGCTCACGTCGATCATCATTAACCCTTGGATTAGGGCATTGATTAGCATAATTCCCCATTTCCTTTCACTTAAAGCATTGAAGTGTTGGTGGAGTGTTCTCTATAGTCTTTTCTCTATTCACATCATTAGAAAACTTTTTCCCATTACTTCGGCCCTCAACTGCTTGATGACCTTCTTTTCTACACTTGAAACATTTTCTAGTACCTTTTAGAAAATCTCCACCATGCTTATTTCCACACATTGAGCATAAAGAAACAATCAACTTCTTTTCACCATTGTTCTGAGGTTTTTCCTTGAACTCCATCTCTCGTTTCTTGTCAAAACCATGAGATGGATATGTTACACCATGAAAATTTTCTTCATATCTACTGAAGTCTCTTATAGCTAATGCCCTTCGAAGACTTGGTTTTAATCCACTGAAGAATCGATAAACTTTACTTTCAGGTTGGATGATAAAGCCAGATGCATACCTTGAAAGTCTTGTAAAATTCGCTTCATATATACCAAAAGATTCGTCATCCTTCTACTTAAGCTCACGAAACTCATTTTCCATATTTGTTCAAATAATATGAGGTAAGTACTTACTGAAAAACACATTCTTGAACTCATACCATTCCATGGATTCAATTTCATCTTGGGGCCTTGTATTCCTAATTAGAGTCCACCACTAGTATGCTTCACCTTCTAAACGGTAAACACCTAAAATAGATTTTTCATGTTCTGAATAGAGAAGTATGGAAAATATCTTTTCAATGGTACTGATCCATTGTTCAGCAACAAGTGGATCAGAAGACCCATTGAAATATGGTGGACGTTGCCTCATGAAGGACTCAATAGAATATTGTTCCCTTCTCTAATCATTTATAAATCCAGAATGATTCATAGATTGTGTAAGTATAGAAAGAAGATTTTTCACTCCATCTCCCATCACATTTGGTTGCTCGGGGGGACAATCATTACATTCTCCATTACATTGATCAACACAGTTCCTTCGGGTTCCAACCATCATCTAAAACCCAAAAAGAACAGTGTGAGAGGAAAAAATCATGCTAGGAAAAAAACATAATAAAGGGGGAGTACCTTCAATATCTAACATCTTAGGTTTAATTATAATATTGTTACCATAATACTTGGACTATAACCGATACTTATACTTATCCTTAGGGACATCCCTAGACATACCTTAGAAATATCTACAGGGATCTCACTAAAGTTCTCGCATCCTAGTGTCCAAAGGTTAACTAAACCTTTCCTCTGATACCAACTCTAGAGACCCATACTTGACATACATAGACATTACATTACTTTTTTTGGAATACTTAATACATAAAAAAACAAATACACAAGGACTGTAATAGTTTAGTGTCTTTGGAAACTCGGAATATAATCTTCTAATCGTGGTGAAAGATCTTTAACATCTCCCATAAAGATCTTCCCCTTTTGTTTTCTTACCTAAAACATTTATTTAAATCTTGGGGAAAAGAAAACATATAAAGGGAGAGCTAAAATGCTCAGTAAGGGTAAGCATGG
This sequence comes from Viscum album, assembly GCA_963277665.1. Taxonomy (NCBI): domain Eukaryota; kingdom Viridiplantae; phylum Streptophyta; class Magnoliopsida; order Santalales; family Viscaceae; genus Viscum; species Viscum album. The sequence continues at coordinate 58,282,307 of OY728151.1, read as the reverse complement.
ATAAAATAAAACAAATCATATACAATTGAACTTAAAAAAACATGAACATAATGTTTAAACATAAAAATCTTGAGCAATAAAATAAAATATGGCAGTACGTAAGGCATAGATCATAAAGGAACATTAATCATGATAAACTAGCATGGGAATAAAACATGTAATTATGGCAACCATTAATCATATGTTATGATTTACATAGTATCCATGGCATTGCTTCTAAGACCATCTTAGTGGAAAAAGTACCTTTATGAATAGAGTACACTCCTCGTTCCAGTCCTATATCACTGAACCAGATTAACTTTTCATTCTAGCCATGTCTATCTCATGAGATATAAATCTTTACCCAATGCATTAGAGAGATATATAGGTCCCAACCAACTCATAATGAAATCATTCTTACTTTTTCCACAAAATAAACATAAATCATTCATCATAACCCAAAGAATAAAATGGGTTTCATAAACATCATCCCATCATAACATAATCCATATAAAACAAATGGATATCATTTCATCATAATAAGAATCAACCCATGTAAATAACAGAGACAATATACTTGAAACATAATCATACTAAACAATGTCATCTTAGATGGAAAATAGTTTTGACAAAACACTTGAAATGAGTTCTTGAGGAAAATATCATTTCTTCTTCAAAATAATTTTCTTTTCACAAAATTCCATGAAATTTTAAAAGAAAATGGTTTTTTTGAAAACAATCATGAAATATTGTAAAGGAAGCTTCATAAAAATGAGGCATTATGAAACCGTAAAAATCTGTTCACGCCATATAAGTTAAAAATAACATTCTCCTCGTACTTTTGTTGGAAAAGTCAAAAAGTTCCTTGTGTGGTAAAAAAAGTAAGATTATTTTAATAACATGTGGTAAAATTTAAAATAGGTAAAAAAGACTTTAAACATACATAAAAACATTTTTTTGAAAACACGGGTATGGATGATAACAATAACCCCAGTAAATATGTACGAATAAACAATCTCGGATCAGAACGATATTGGAATAGTTATCCCTTACCTTATGTCTGATATGCTTCGTATATATCCAAACCTCCTGTATAATTATTTAAATAATGTCATTGAATTATTACAGAATCATATTAATTGTTATGATATCATATATGGTTCACTTATGACTCTATATTACCCGGTTCTTTTGTAAGTTCATGTTAAAGTAGCGTTTTGGGTAAAATCGTTTCATTTATCATCTATGTTTTGACTTGTAATTATTCATATGATTACTTAGATCATGATTACTTACTTCTAGATTGTAAAACATGATTTATATATAATATATTTTTATAATATACATATATATAATAGATCGATAAATGGAAAGAAATACACCGTTCATGGAGACGATAGGTCGTACGTATGAATGAACGTTGTTTTCCTTTCCTTATTGACTTGAATGGAAGTAAGTATTTGACATATATATATATATACATAAATCCAGTAGAATTATTATTTCATATTTATAATTATTATTTATTATATATACTTTATAATTATTCTTAAATGGTTAACATGGAGAATTAATCTCATCGCGTCGTGGAGACGGTAATCTGTACGTACGCACGAGCGAGGATATCGTTCCCATAAGTATATGAATGGAATTGGAGTAGATGATATAATATCTGAGAATCAGTATCATGTTATAATAATCATATATTTTTATTCTTTACACCATTATACCCATCCAGGTAAAGTGTTGGTGGAAAATAAATTACACTACGGTGTGGAGACGGTATTTCATACGTACACACGCGCAGTGATTTCGTTTTCAGTATGATGGATAGAAGGTAAAATGGGGTTGTTTCATATTTATAATAACATATCAGTATATTAGTGATACTTATGTTATTACTTTATAATGAAACAACTAAAGAAGAATAAGTTTAAGAAGAAAGAAACTTGAAAGAATCGGTAGAGGAGATTACGTCTTCTTCGACGCACCTCTTTTAAGCTTCCTCTAAAGGGACTAGAGTTGGTCTTTTGAGAATACCAGAACCTCAAAAATGTTTATAGGGAATTGTAGAATATAAATGGTCAGGGTTTGGCTGATATTTAAGGCTCAATGTGTTGTGAAGAGGAGATGGAGGAGGTGCCCGTATATAGGAGAGGAGAGGGGCACTTTTGGAAACCTTAAAAATATTAATTAATAATAAAATTAAAACCCACTTAAAACCCTCCAAAAATCACTCAATTTGAATATGAGATGATATAGGATTGTAATATCATCAACAAATAAAATTTAGACCTATTTTATGTTTATTTTAAACCTTATCAACTTGATTTATCATTATTTAATCTATTTAATTTTATTTGTGGTAATAAACTTCTAAATTTTAAATTGTTATAAATGCATACCTAAATGTTGTAAATTTCCAATAATTAGATAATTTATAACCATTTCGACCAAATAATTTTCAATTTGTAGTTTTTAAATATTTTTGTGATTTTTAAATAATTTAATAATATGTTATTTTTATAAAATATCAATAGTGTCAATTTTGACACTATTCATTATTTGAATTTAAAGAAAAAACAATCAGAAGATATGTTCGAACCAAAATATATAATAGATTTATAACATGTCATATTCATCAAAAAAAATCATGAGGCAGATTAATTTGTTCATATATTATTTATGTAAATATTTTTAAAACCATTTATTTGGTATATCTCTTAATAAAATAATTACTACAACATTTTTGTATAATTATTTAATATAATAATTTGTTTCATAAAAATAAAAAATAAAATTTTATGATGAATATAAATATAATAAATTTCATAATAATATTTTTACATGAATTTATCATCTTAAAATCACAACATTTAAATTGGTATATTTATTAAATTATGAATGTGACATCTTTGACATCATTTAAAATAATATAATATAAATGTCATAATAGGTTTTATAAGGCTCCAATTGGTCCACAAATAAACCCTTGTATGATTAGGGTATATTTATACTCGAAAAATATTGTTTAGTCAAGTTTCTGGTTCTTTTGATAGGTATTGTTATTTTAATAAAAACTATATTATTGATTTTTCACTAAATAAACAATTTCTGCATCACTATTGTGTCACCATTAATGACAATTATTTAATCCCTAAAAATTATAAATAAATTCAAATGTTGTATATAATTTTATTATATTTCTTTAGATCATTAATTTTAGAAGTTTCATGAAGATTATCAATAATTTAAAATTATTATACTTATAAGTTTTAAGAGAGTGACATGTTGTCACTTTCTTTAGATTTGATAATAATTAAATTATTTTCAAGGTCAAAAGTCCGTAAAATGAATCTAATATGACCCTTAGGTGATATGGGTCGACTTTTAGTTATCCAATAGAATTTTTTCAGGTGTTAAGGTAATTTTATAATCTTATTTTTAACCTTAATTAGCTGATTTACCTTTAACTGTGGAAAATAAAATTTACCGTATTTACTATTCATATTGCCCAAAAATAAAAAGTGGCCTATTTACATAATTTGGACCTACTGATTACAAAAATGGAATCAATTTTTCCAAATTCAAAACACAGAAGTTGCATTAATTAATTTAAAATTAATCTCATTGTCGAAAAAAATGGATTTTTGTTTAAAATATTGCAAAAGATTGAATTAATTTAACATATGAATTCAATGTAAAATAAATGATAATGACATAAATTATATTAAATGGTAAAAATATATTCTATTTATACATTAAAACAATTTACTACTATAATTTAAACATATAAATTATCTTGATGAAAAAAGTTGTTTTTAAGTAAAATTTAGCGTATTTTTACTATTCATCAAAATAAGAACATTGTCAAAAAAATATCAAAACATTATCCACTGTAATTTTTTATATAATGATTCCAAAGAAGAAATTTATTTTTTCAAATTGAACTTATAAACATGTAAAAAACTATATTTAATGTGGGTGCACCATTAAAAGGTGGAAAAACTGCATTTTTTGAAAAATACATATTTTACTCAAAAAGTTTATTTTGTTTACACACGATGTTCTAGAAAATGTGTAAGATGAATAATAATGTTATAACATTCAAAATATAGTTAATACTATTCATAGCGGCTAGTTAATAACAATATTATAACAATATAACGTTGTTTAGTGAAACCCGATATTGCGTACAACACACACTATCAAGGAAGGTCGTGATTACGTGTAATGCAAGCCAAGTCAAGGCTGCGTGTAGTGCAATCTCCTTTTGTTTTTGCGTATAACATAATCAAATCTTATTTTATTTATACACTAAACAAAATATATACTTAATGTTGCGTAGAATAAGTTTAACAAAATGAACTTGAAATTGTGTGTAACACGAGCCAAGAATAGTGTTGTGTATACTACAAGCTAATACGGTGTTGCGTATAGAACAAGATAATTTTGGTGTAGCGTATAACACAAGACATCAATGAAATAAAAAAGAATAATTCTCATAAAATCTTGGGTTTTTATAGAAATTAATCCTAAAAATACCTTAACTAATCATATAATCCTTATTTTTGGAATAAATCAAACCTTTAGAGGTTTTAGTTCAAACCTCAATAGGATATGCGGAGAAAAGTTAATGTCCTTCTAAAATCATTTTCATTTTATTTCCTTCTACACCTCCTTAAAATATTTTTATATAAATATTATATAATAACCTCAATTTCTTAAATATATTTATATTTTTCTAAGTTAATGTTACTACCTACAAGTTCACACACTTCCATCAAATGGGATACGCAATCATCATTCGCGTGTATAGCGGACTATCGCCTCGTGAACTAATGTTGTTCATTCCTACATTACTACCTTACAAGGTTGGTAATAATGATATATTTATTATTTATATATTATATTAATGATATTTATGATTTTATTAATCTTATTTAATTATTATATCACACATACCTTCATGCTTTCCATTTTTTGAAATACGATAACGTCGTTCGTGTGTACAATAAACTACTGCCTCAAAAAGTGACCTAATTCGTTCATGTTTTACATGGAATGTATTAACGATGTTTTTAATAAAAATATGTGATATATAAGACATAAATATTGTACTAGAATAAAAACATACATATATATTATTTACATTTATTTCTTTAATACATCAAAAAAAGTAAACAATGTTCATGCGTACGTATAACCTACAGTCTAAATGAATGGTGCATTTCATTTCCTATCACTAAATTTTATGTATTACTAAAAATGAATATTTACTGAATATATAAATATTTAAAAAATATTTTCATTCTGGAGATGATGAAATCATGATCGAAGTAATAGGAACAAAAAATAACAAGTCAAAACATACTTGAATAACAAGGCAATTAACACCCGAGACAATGAAAATAAGGAATTTTTTTTAACAAACAGGTGATAAAATGTTATAAAATAATAATATATGATATCATAAATATAAATAATTTTCTATTATACTATAATAAAATATTTAAAACCACTATATAGTAGTTTAAATAATATTCAACCGAAAGGAAACTGTTATGTAAGGGATTTCATCCTAATTTCATTTCAGTTAGGCATATTGTAAATTTATGCACCTAATTACTTTTATATAGTGTATAAAATTACCATTTATATATAATATAATTAATATTTAATTCTTCATGGTATTATAATAATAAATTTTAATAATTTAATCTAAGGGTAATTGAATTAAAGGTTCCCAAGTGGTAAATAATATCATAACTTAATTCATTTTCATTGGGTTATATTACTTCCTCATTGTCATTGATATTCTCTACTTATGTGTACAATGACTTTTGATAATATATTCTTTTATTTACACTTGTTTTATGAAAATTTATAGTTAATACACATAATTGATTCATTGATTAATGCTTACTTTAACATTATGATCATTTTAATGGTTTATTTTAGAATATCATTCTAATCAATATTGTTTATTATTGAATTTACATTAAAGGAATTTATATTATGAATATTTAATAAACCTAATAATTTTATTCTAATCTGGTTATTAATGTTATTTTTCAAGTGAAAGTACCATTTTCCCACTCTTTGTTGCTTAAAATTACTGATAAACTGATTTAATAAAATCCAACTTCATTTATATCCTCGATCAAAAATAAATTTTCTTATAAAAACATGTTTTATAAAAAAAATCAAAAAAAATTCATTAACCATTTAAAATTTATTTGTTAAAATAATTTTTTACCCATTTTTTTCTTTTTATAAAAAAATCAATAGAATTTTTTTGTTTCTTTCTGAACAAGTAACTTTACTTACCATTTACCATACAAAAGGAATGTTCTTTACGACATGTATGGAATTACCCACCATCATAACCATCATTTATTTGAAGATGAATTTCAAATTTTATGAGGTTATTTTAAAATAAAATTTATTTAAAATTGATTTTTAAAGAAAATTATTTTTAAAAAAATCAAAATGAAAAGGATATTTTCCATAAGAACATTTTTAAAGATCTTTTTATGGTATTTTTATTTCATCAATGAAAAACCCCTTATTTTTACTCCAATAGTTATATATAATATTGACACCATCCTAATCATTTCTATGGATATATTATGAATATTTTGACCAAGGATGGTATAGAAACTAACTTCCTTGAAACATTTTTGTCATCATTAACTTCTACTTAAATTATTCACCTTCTGGTAATTAATGAACATTAAATTTTCCCTAAATATCCATTTCATTTATCATGGATATAATTATTTCCGAAAATATATAACATTTTTACATATGATGTGTAATTGATAGTCATTTGGTTAACTAGTGAAATATTTATAATTTTATATCTTTTAATCAATACGAATATTTGATAAGACTCATTATTCATGAAGTTAATAGATTATTTTATATATGAGAAATGCTTTGGACATGTATAATGTGGGTGTTGACTAGTTAATTATATCCCCTCAACGAATTAGTAGTATCATGGGATGAGTCAGTTGGCTTTAGTTAGTGTGTTTTTCACCTAGTATGTTTTTAATTATCTTGTGAAAGGTATTGGTGGTAAAGGTATCATACACCAAGGAAACATGGAATAAAATAATTATGTATTTTTTCTATTCAGATTAAGTTATTATTATCCATGATATTTTCACTATGAAAAAATATATTGATGCATTTCATTCTATGATTATTGATTAAGTGTATTATTTTCATTTATTTACCTTTCCATATTGATTATGCCTTATCCAATTATTTGAATGGAATGTGTTTCAAGTTACTTACCTTGTCATATTGTTTATGCACTTCCTTCTCAGTTTATTCATTATATGGCATGTGTGTTCAGTTATTACCTTACCACATTTATTATGCTCATATATTCATTATTTATTCTATTATATTTTACCCTTACTGAGCATTCAAGCCCACCCTTATTTTTTTTCTTTCCCTGGGATTCCATGAAGTGTATTTTGAATAATAATTGTGAATAATCTAGAAGGAATAATGTTATTCACAAAAAAGAAAAGAAAAAATATATATGTTATAATTTTTTTATTCCAAATATAATGTAAGACTTGTGTATTTTTCTAGTTTACTAAGACTAATAAAACGGGTTAATCCTTTGGGATGTGTTTACTTGTATCTTATGTTAATGTAATAGTAGTAGGTATTGACTATGGGCTACTGGGGTCTGGGTTGCTACACTCTATCACTCTATATTCATATTTGGGAACTATTTTTCCCTTCCATTTCCATATTTTCACTTCCAATAAATTTTATCCTAGTTGGGAACCTAGTTATGTAATGACCTTCATAATTTCTTTTCCCACCTTTCAAGAGGATGTTTTATTGACCATTTTTACAACATGGGTTTTCCACAAAATAATTTTCAAATGTCAAACCCTTTATTATCGAGATCAATTTCAAATTGTAAGGAAGAAATTCATTTAAGGGGGGTAGAATATAATAACCTGATATTTTATAAAATATATTTTTAAATAAATTTAATTTCTTCTATAGCTTGTGTTACACACAACACTGAGTTTTAACAAAACACAACACACTATTAGAATATTATTATTTTATATGATAGTTATCTCCTAGACATTGGAATTAATGGTATTTATAATATTAAATAAATTATGAAAATATATATTTTAAACATTTATATATATTGTATTCTTTGATGACCAATTAATTTGAAAGGAAAATAAAAACCCATTTAAAATAAAGGAAATATTTTTTTATGCTCAAACACATTTTAACTCAACAAATTAAAAAAATCAATTTTGATGAATGATTTTTTAAAATTTATAAATTATATATTCAATAAAAAATTTCACAATAATATAATGTATTTTCTAGATAAGAGATCATAATAAATCTGATTTTATGCTTAAAACTATATTTTTTTAAAAGGAATTTTTATCACATTTTAAACACTTATTTTAAAATTAATTATTTAAATTTTTAAATTTTTTATTTGAAAAAAAATTAAATTATTTTTTGAAATTAAAATATCAAAATTACCTTTGGTTTAATTTTTGGTAATTTTCTAAAAGGATAAATTTTTTAGTGAATATTGAAAAATACTGGTTTTTATTAAGAAATGTCCTTTCTTTTAAGAAATTTAAAACATAAAAAACTTTAATATGGTTATAAAGGTAAAATTACTTAAATTATATATTTATTAATCCAATTATCTTTATTTTAATTAATTTCATATTGAATTTTACATGAAAACTTTTTAAACATTTTGAAGATTTTCTCTTTGAAAAACCACTTTTTCACCGTGTCTCTAGGTTTTATTTTAAATTAAAATTTTCTATATATATGAATTAAATTTGTAAAAATTAATTAAATATTTATAATAATAACAATTAATATTATCTAATAAGAAAATATAAATTTTTAAAATTAATTAATCACAAAAATAGTAAAAATTAATTTCTACAGTTAAGGTTAAAACGTATTTCTCATGGGTTAAACTAAAAATATAAGTATTAAAATGACATAAAAACTTTTATAAAATATATTATATGGACATATTGAAACCTTATCATGTCTAATTCTCAAAAATTATCCATTTTAGATCCTTTTTATATATTGGAAACATGGTTACACCTTTTTATTTTCAAATATTACAAGTGTGCCACTCATCTCACGTATAATAGAACACCCCCTCGTTTATCCTCTTCAAACCATAAAAACCATTTGGATCATAAAATACCTACCAATAAATCTCCCCTAATTACCTCCATATTACCTATATCTCTTATTTTGATCATAAATTCATCCTAGAAATATTTTTTGTGTTTACTTAAGGAGATTGTCCAAAGAAGATGTATCATGCTTTATCGACCATCGTTATTATATTTCCTCTTCCAAATATTCAAATATTATTAAATTATTCTAATATAATAACACCATTATCTACAGAATACTGTGATTTTATTATATTAATTGAATGTCCTAAATACATCTCCTCTTTTATAAAATGGGATACAAAATCATCATTCTTGTGTGCGTGGACTACCGCCTCGCAAACGGATGTTATTAATTTTTCATCACTAGATATCATAGATGGATATAATGATGTATTTAATGTTTATATATGATATTTAAAATATTATTATACCTTTGTAATTATAATAGAACATATACCTTCTTACATACCAACTCGTTGGAAAACAATAACATCGCCCGTGGGTACAACGGACTACCGCCTCACTAATTGATGTGATGTGTTTTTCATTTCTATTTTACATGGATGGTAATAATGATATATTAAATTAATATATATTATATTTTTAAAATAATTATACTTATATAATTATGATATCACATATACATTCTTACTTTCTATTCTTTGGGGGATATAATAATATCATTCGTGTATACGGTGGATGACCGCCTCACGAAGCGATGTGATTTGTTTTTCACTAAAACTTTTCATGGAATATAATAAGGATAAAGTTAATAAATATAAGTTATATATATGAAATAATAATTATAATATAAATTTTAATTATTTTTACCTTTATTTTTGTCCATCCATTAAAAAAATAGTGCTCATGTATACGTACGGCCTACGGCCTTCATGAACGTGTATTTCATTTTCTATCTCTAAATTTTAGGGATTACTATAAATACATATATAATGAATATATCTGATAATTAAATAATGGTTAAAAATTTTAAGATTATGTATCCATTATTAATTTAAAAGGATCAAAAATTCCAAATCAAACTATACATGAAAAATAAAGCAGTTATTACCCGAAACAAGATTTTAACAATGAATTATGAATAAATGGGTAATAAATGGTCATAATTAAATCATATAATATATGATATATATAATTATTTTTATTTAATATATTTATAATAAATCTATATTTATTATAAAGGAGGTTCAAAATTATACGAAGGTAGTCAAAACATATGGTAAAGGATTTTCATCTCACTTTTATTTTTTATGAGACACATGTCATATTCACCAAGTATTTATTTTATGTGATTTATATAATACCCATGAATTTAATTTATTATAATTGTCATAAAATTATAGGTATTTAAATATCCATTTTATGATCTCTCTGTCAGGTTTTTTACATTTCAGAATTTACCAAAGATGTAAGTATTTTTTGTCTTAAATTGCCTTCTTTGGGAAATAAGTTGAGTTATGAACCTATATTATTTTATGAGGTGTATATACTACCATTTTGATATTTTATATCATGAATTTAATAATTTAAATGATATTAAAATTTTTATTTTATGTTATTATTTAATGTTTCCAATGGTTCAAAATACACCAAAGTGTTAAAGGTTTGATATTACAGTCTCATTGTTTATCGGGATCGTTTATGATTATTCTTTAAATGATGAAATATTATTATCTATTTCTCAATAATTTCATAAATTTTATTATATTATGGTTATTTCATAAATATACATGTATTTATTTCATTTTCCTCTCTTTATGCACTCAAGTGTTCAAAATAATATTTTTAATAAAAATCATCTTAATCTATCCCTTCGGTCGAAAACTTTTTTATTGCATATCCATGTTTTTTAAAAATATTTTCTAAAATGTTTTAATATTATACAAAGGATTTATTAAATTAATTTTTAACCATTTTTGATTTTTTAAAAAATTAAAAGGAATCGCCATTTTGTTTTACAAACAAGTCCCTTTTGGCTTTTACCAAAAATGTGAAAGGAGTATTTGTTTTAATGTTTATGAAATTTCTAACCATCATAAACACTCATTGTTTTAAATATTCCTTTATAAGTTTCAAATTTTTTTCAAAGAAAATGATTTCTAGTATTTTTTATGCGTTTTTTTTAATGTGATTTTTAAATAAAGGTTATTTCCATTAAGAAATTTTCCCAGTGTCTTTTCAAAATCACTTTCTATTTAAGATGAAATCCTTTTATATTAATTATTATTTAATATGGATATGATAAAATGATACCATCCTTAGTATTTTTCTGGATGATTTATTTTTATGATGAAAAAAGGTTTATGAAACCCATTTCTTTATCACAGGTAATGCTATGATGAAATTTCTTATGAAACCCATTTCTTTTCATGGGTTCTAATATGATTAATGTTTTATGATCTTGTCAAACAAAAATTTATACATTATGTGGAATCTGGGAATTATATATCCCTCAAATTCATTGGATGATGATTAATGTTATGTGATCTTATAGGGTACATAGGAGGTTATCCCAATCCTAAAAAAGAGGGTACATAAGAGGTTATCTCAAGCCTGAAGTAGGTACACAAGTGGTTAGCCTAAGCCTAAGATATTACGAATATCTTGGTGGGTAGCCTTGATATATGGTTTTATATGCTTATGTTTTTTCCACAAATCTATTATATATTCAAATTCTATGATCTCATGGCTTATTTTCTTTGGTTCCTTTATTATTCATGTCTTATAAACTTCCAAGATTTATTTAATGACTCATGTTTTTGATCTATGATATACATGGTATGGTTTTTATAGACTTATACTTGCATTATGATTATGTATCTCCCTTTCTTACCCTTATTAAGAATCTAAAATCACCCTTTATTATGTTTCCTTTCCCCATGATATAAAGAAAGGTATTATGTAATATATGTCTAAGAAGGGTTCTTGTTATGAAGAACTTAGTAGGAGATGACATAGCTCGCTTACAGACCAGCTGTTTATACTTCCAAATTTATAGTCACTAGACCCTTATGATTTTAGTGTATATTTTTATTTCATCTATAAATTTTAATCTATTAATATGTAATATTTATGTATGATATGTTTTGGGTCTTTACAAATAACACTTCTAACTTTCAAAAACATGGGTCCTGATCAACAAATTTATAATATTATTTAATAAATTGTACTTCACTTGGTCTCACACATCAAAACATTTCAAATACCCATTATTTCTTCCTAATTTTTTATATAATAACTTCCCTTATTTAATATAACATTAAAATATTAAATCATAATTAGTAGAGTGAAAATAATAACTCATCCTTCAATTATTGAGGGGGATGTATAGATTTTCAGAATATTTTGAAAATGAGGAATCTCTAAAAACAAATCTTATTCTAATAGATTCTCCTTAATGATTTCTCACCATGAATATTTGTCTTAAAATAACATAATTAAAATTAAATTAAATTTATATAGAAATATATTGGTTTATCTTCAACTTCTTAGTTAGTTAAATGGGTAGATACATGTTCCATAACCCATTTTTCTTCTCCTTAGCAGCTTCAATAACTTGATAATTCCTCATGATATCTCCTTCCTTGATTTCAAAAGTATCGTTCTCTATGTTAAGCATGTACTTTATCTTGATTTAACATGTATTCCTGGCTATATTATTCATTTTAACTTGATCACTTAAGTGTTGTTGACTCTTTTTTGTCTCTTCCATTTTCTTATACTTTTCCAATAGGTTTGGCTATATAGTAAGGTACACATTCTTTACATGGTCATATTTCCTTTGGTGTGATTACCCCTTTCTTACATCATCTTCTTGAGAGTTGGAATCATGGGTTCCTTTCTTCTATTCATCATATTTATAAGTAAAATATTCATACATAGAGTATACTTATGTCTTTTCTATTGGAATATTCCATACACCTATTCTTCAGAATTTTTCTTTCCCTCATTGGGTAGCTTCTCCACTTCTTCACAAAGAGTTTCAGCCACTGATCTAATCCTAGAATCTCTCTCATAGGTGGACTGTCTTATTGATTCCATATTTCTACCATTTTCTTTTCTATTAATGTACATCTTGTAGTGTACCAATATTTTCCTTCTCTTATCATAATAAAGAACTAATTTTCTGTAGGTTGAACATCTTGACTAGATTTCTTAATTGCCTTCTTGGGATAATTTATCATCACTAATTTATCACACATAAGAATAACGTTATTTATTTACCTACTTCTAAATATATGGTGGGGATTTATTTTCTTTAATAAGTGGATAATATTTAAAAGGTTTATACTAGTATTTATCATATCAATGACCACTTATCAAACACAAATCATAGAATTTCCCCAGTGATTAAAATATATTCCTTGTGGATATATGTCTTCTATTATGTGAATGATTTCTAGTAGGTTTATACTCAGTTATAGATCCCTCCCATTATTTAGGGATTATCTAATTTTCACATACTGACATATTATTCCATCAATCAAAATCTTTTTACTTAAATCTTCAATAGCACCAAAATCTTCCAATCAATTGTTTTTTTCTTGTTGATGCAATCTATCTAGTGTTACGTGCCTTCTATTTTTGGGTTGGAACACCAATTATTAGGGTTATTTTGGGGTGTAATTTTATTATACTTTTTCACCTCAACCCTTGACCTTTTGGTTATATTTCTAGAATTTTTTCTATTCTAAATTTGTATAGTTTTTTAACTAAAATTTTCATATCTAGTTGAGATAGATTTAGTACAAATTGAATTCACTAGGAAGTGGGTTAACTTAATCAAATAATTAGGGGTATATGATTCTATGCATGATCTTAGGATCTCTATTCCACCATTATATGCATTATTATAAGTAATACCCTTATATGAAATTTGTGTGGCATCATCTTTCTTCCCTTTATAATATTTATAACATTTAGATTTTATAGTTTCTAAATTTATCAACTTAGATTCCAAGAATTGGAACTTTATGTTGAGGGTGTACTTATTGTACTCTAATAATCATAGAATACCCTCCCAATAATTATTCAATTTATGAATAATAACTTTTTTTCATTTCTCATGCAGAGATTTATATAGATTATTTATTTTCTTTCTCTTAACCTTCAAATGAGCATCTTTAACATTCATGGTGACTTGATGTAACTTATCAAATGTGTTACAAACCATCCAAAACACCCTAATACCCGAACCAATCCTAACATGGCCCAAAGGGTGTTCCCAATCCCCATGGGTTGGTGACTAGTACCTGTAATCATAATAGATAAATCTGAGAATGGTTTGTCTACATAAATAGAAGAAGAAATAGTTATAAGTTCATATGATCAAAAGAAGACTCCATAGGGAGAAATATACCAGAAGTAAAATAGGTATAAAAACCCAAATTTTATCATCAAGGTACAAAAAATTAGGATAAACAACCCAATTTCCAATGGACAAAGCATCTCAATTAAAAAATATCAATAGCAACCACCACCACTAAGTGGTTCTTTCTCTTTACTCAAACCTGGAAGGAGGAAATATACAAACACCAGAAGGAAAAGGTAGGTTGTGGTATAAAATCCTAGTTGGGTCTCACCAAGTGTTACAAAATAAGAGGACAATAATAAAAACTAAATCATTCTTTCAATATCAAATAAAACATTCATGGTAGTACAATTGTATATTTAAAACAAAACATGTTATTAATTATAATTGATGGATGAATTTAGAACAATGGATTAATAAAAATTTTATATAAAATAGTTTATATAAATTCACAAGGAATGAGTATAGAAGTTTTAAAAACAATGGAATATATAAAAAAAATAATCACAAAGGAGAACCATGGTCATATTCATAGAGGTATGATAGTTCTAGCTTATAGGATCGTCACACCCTCATATAGTGATAACTGAAATGTTCACACATGTCCCTTCAACATTGGTCAAAGAGGACTAACTAACATCCTCTTGAGGATAAGATCTTCCAATAATTTTATGTTAGATTTATAAAGAATCAATCCATTTCTAGGGAAATTCCAACCTAGCATGATTATCCCTAATAACTCACTAGCTACCTAGACTTTCATGTTCTTAAACAACAATAAATAATGGGAAATTTATTTCAAAACTATTTACAATAAAATTATCTCATTTCCCATTTAAATATTATAATTTATCTTTAAAAATGAAATATTAGTTTTTTTAAAATTTATTCCTTTAACCAAGATAAAACTAAATAGGTTCTTATCAAAAAAAATTAATCCATTTTCTTAAATCAATTTCTCAAAACAATTTCACAATTCTGTCAATTTCCAATCACACCCCAATTCACTAGAATTGGGGGGTTTCCCCAAATTTCATGCTAAATTAATTCAAATACCAATTCAAAATGAATTAGGTTTTTTATAATCCAATTGAAATCAATTTAATTTAAATAAATAAATTCTAGGTTAAATTAGTCGTTCAAACATAGAAAAAACACTTAACTTAGATCACAGGATCATATAACACAACACCCGCAATGGGAAACTCTAATCAAGAACATCGGAAATAGAGATCCAAGAATCACACATAGATTCAAGATCCAATAAAACATTCACCTTTCTTTGAGAGTTGGAGATATTAAACAGAATAATAAATCTAATTGGGAAGATACCTAATAATGTTCACCTTGCTTTGATCCACCTCAAAAAGGGTTTGAAATCCAAAATTGGTCTTTGAGAGATCTAATGACCTAATAGGACGTCCAATCCTCAGTTAGGATCAATAGAGGGTCTAAAATAGGGTTTGGAAAATTTAAAAAATGGAATTAAAATTTCGATACACACAGTTAGTTGAGCAGGGCCACATAGTTCATCAAATTGTACACCCCTCTAAAGAAGTGCATGGTTTCTACAAGGTGGGAAAATGATTTTTCAAACTATGTGTCAACCATGAAAACCCTCATAGCCCAGGTTTTCATGATTTTTACTAGAAGGGAACATGGTTTTGAAAAACCATGTACAGCCCAAGATCTTTCTAAAGTTTTTCAAAAAATCACCTAAAGAACCCCTGAATGAAACCTAATCAAATCATGATAAAAAGAGGAGTTGGGTAGTAACTGAAAATTGTAACTGGATATTACAACCTACTCATCATAGAAACATTTTATCCTCAAAGATTCTATTAAGAATTTTCCTTTTAAAAAAGATTATTCAACTATTGTCTCATTAGTGCCTCCCTCTCTCATGTCTCATGAGTATCGGAACCATGCTGCCATAGTACTCGAACCAAAGGTATCAACCTCTCATGAATTAACTAGGTTTTATAATCAACTACCCTAACAGGATGCTTAGTCATGGATAAAATAGGTTCAACATCAAGATCACTCCAACTCAATACATAAGATGGATTAGAAATATACTTTTGTAGCTAAACTACATAGAACATGTTAAGTATCAACGTCATCTTTGGTGGAAGTGATAAATGGTCATCCATTTTACCAACCTATTCAACAACCTCAAAAGGTCCCAAAAAATAAGGAGAAAGTTTCATTTGCCTTTTAAGGTGTCTAATACCCAAACAAGGTAAAAAATTTGGGAAAAACTGATCCCTAACTGAAAATTCTAATGGTCTACAGTGATGATCCCCCTAAGATTTATACCATCTCTTTTACATCAACATCCACTAAAGGGTAAACTGAATATTTTCTATTTCTTTTTGAAAAAATATTGGTCTAACCAAGTAACTTTCAATAATATCCAACCAACATAATAGATATTTATAAGTACATTCATACATGGCCTCCAAAGGATCCATTTTGTTCGTGGAATGGTAACTATTGTTATACAAAAACTCAACCAGACCCAAATGGTCATCCCAATATCCACCGAAGTCAAAAACGCAAACACGAAGCATATCTTCAAGAATATTTATAGCACTTTCTATTTGTCCGTTCAACTATAGATAGTATGTCGTACTCAAATGACCTTGAGATCCCAGTACCTTCTGAAGGACTCTCCAAAAGTGATAAGTAAAATAGGGATCTCTATCAGAGACTACAGCATATGGAACTCCATGAAACTGAACAATTTCTTTCACATAGATATTTCCCAACTCCTCAAATTTGGTTGTATCATGAAGGTGTATAAAGTTATCATATTTTTCCATTATATCAATTACAACACATATAGCATTCTTCTTTTCGTAGGTATGTGGTAACCCAACCACAAAGTCCATAGATATATCATCCCACTTCCAAGTTGGAATTAAAAGTAGTTAAAGAAAACCTAAAGGTCTTTTTTTCTACCTTGAACTGTTGGAAATTATAATAATGAGAGACAAAATTAGGAATGCCCCATGTCATACCTAGCCACCATAATCATCACCTCATGTCATAGAAAATATTTGTGGTTCCTGGGTTCACATCCCACTGAGAATTATGGAAATCCCCCATCACATATTTCCTGACAGATAATGGTACAACCGAATGATTCTAATAACATATAATACCCTCAGTGGAGAAAAACCACTCAATAATGGTCTCCCCACTATAAAAAGAGTCTCTAATTATATAGAACTCATCATAAAAAAATTTTTCCTGAAGATTCATCTTGAGAAGAGTGGAGGTTAACTAAACATTATCCAAGTCAACCTCATCCCCAAATTCCCAAACTCCAATATGTAATTGTGAAAAAATATCTATCAAGTTCCACTCTTTTTATGTTTCTTTCACGGACTAGGTCAAAAGCTTCCTCCTCAAAGTATATGTAAGGAAATTCTCTTTCTTGGGGGTATAGGAAATATTGAAATCAAAATATTATAGGTATTCCACTCAATTCCTTTGGTAGAGATTCAAATATTTTTGGGAGAAGATAAAATTCAAGATCTTGTGGTTGAAATACATGGTAATCATTTCTCTAAAAAGGTAATAGTGCTCACTATTAAGTTAATGCATCACAGTTGCAAGTTCAAGGTCATGGGTTGGGTAATTAATCTCATGTGGACTAAGTTATTGAGATCCAAAATCAATTACATGATCACCCTACATAATAATGGAGCCCAAAACTGAAGTTGATGCATCACAGAAGACTACATAGCCCTACCCAGCCTCTAGAAGATTCAACACTGATGAAATAGTAAAAATATGTTTCAAATCAACAAAATAATGATGAAAATTTTCATCTCAAACAAAATTTACCCCCTTCTCAGGTAGATAATTCACCAGAGAATCCATCTTAGAGAAATCCATTACAAACCAGGGATAATATCCTGCTAAACCCAAGAAGATTAGAATCTTGAAAACATTATGTAGTTGTTCCCATGTTATAACAACTTTAACCTTCTCAATATCAACTGAGATACCATATTTTGACACCATGTGTCCAAATAACTTTACTTCTCAAATAGAGAATTCACATTTTGATATCTTGGCATAAATTCATTTATTTCTCATCAATTATAGAATTTCTATCAAATGGCGCACACAATCCTCCTTAGACATAGAGTAAACAATGATTTCATCCATAAATACCACCATGAAAGTATCAATATACTCATGTAATATCTTGTTCATTAAATCCATGAAGACTATTAGAGCATTGGTTAGACCAAATGGAATGATAAGGTGCTCATAATGGTCATACCTTCTTCAAAAGGTAGTTTTCTAAATGTTAGATTCTTTTATTCTCAAATGATGGTGACCATATTGAAGATAAAACTTTAAAAATAACTTCCCCCATTTCAAAAGGTCAAAAAAATATTCAATTTGTGGAAATAGATATTTTTTATTTAGGGTAAATTTATTTAGTTTCAAGTAATCAACATAAAGGTGAAGTGACCCGTCAACTTTCTTAGCAAAGAGAATAGGCACCAACCAAGGCGACACACTCTGGAATATAAGAACATTCTCCAAAATATTATCTAATTGAGTATTCATCTCTTTAATTTAAATTGGTTCCATGTGGTAAGAAGGTATAGATACCAATTGAGTACCCAACATTAAATTAGTATAGAACTCTACATCCCTTACCAGTGGAAAACTCAATAATTTAGAAGGAAAACATCGAGAAAACGATAAAAACTATAGGGATATCTCCATTTAAAGATTATTGATCAAGGTCAAAATAAAACACTAATATTAATTTCCCCAAATTAGGATAAGAAGTTCCAACTATACTCAACCTTGAGTCCCATTCTCCTTGAAATATACTAAACACCCCATCAGGAACAGTAAATGAGACCATCAAAGACAGCATTAAATTTGGGATTTATTAGAAATGATCCAATACATATCAAATATGATGTCAATATTTTTCATGTCAAGAACCAAAAAATCCCAAAAAAAACTTGATATATAATAATTGGAAAACACAAGCAGGATAATGGAGACTCTGCTTTCTCTTCATTCTAAGGGGTGTAGTAATATCCATCACATGAGACAAAATCTCCATATAAATATTTAGTATATTCAAAATAATGGTCAAAATTAATGAATGAGATGAACCAATATTAAATAAATAAGTCACTAAAGATGAAGCAATAGTGATTGTACCTCTCATGGTCATTGAACATGTATCTACTTCATCTAGAGAATCTTTCATTATGTTAAGACGCTTCGCTCCAGATGCATGTGGCTAGAACCCCTTTGTTCATGAAACATCTATTTGCACTATATATTTATTATGAATTTATGATTTTTTACACTATGTGGAGTAGAATATACATGTAATAACTTATTCAAGTGACCAGAGCATTAACAGGAACCACATATCTTGGGTGCCTCAGTACAAACCTGTTTTGAGTGCCCAGGTTTTCCACACTGGTAGCAAATCAAAGGGCCTCTAAATGAGGTTTAGAAGAACCTCGCTGTCGATAACCACCATGAGAATCATTACCCTTTATCTTCCCTTTAAATAAATTCATAGAATAACCACTTATAGAAAAAGTAACTCTTTTCAATCCTAACTTACCAGCTAGGTCAATCTCAACCCTTAATGCTTTATCCAACACCTCAACATAAGAAGGAAGCATCATTAAGAAATCATAAGAGATAATATCATATCAAATTACCATATAGAAACGTCAACTCTTCATCTTCTCATTTGATACAATCTTTGGTGAAAACAACACAATCTCAGTGAAATGATTTTCAATTCTATCACAATTCTATCAGCTCGTTCATGTTTGAAAAATAGTATAGCCTTATCCAACACCATCGACTCTAGATAGAATTGGTCTTTGAAAATAACCTTAAAGTCTTTCCACTCTAATCACTAATGATTCTTCACCATCCCCATTGTGTCCCACTATATCCTAATTGGTCTTTCTATCTTGAAGGTGGAACATTTCACCTCAATTTCATCAAGAGTTTCCAAGAACTCAAATAGAATCTCGACATTTCTTAACTAATCCACAGTCAGTTAAGGATCATTAGAACCTTGTAAATCTAGTGTATTTTGGTGAAGTAACTCTTGATCATGAATCCTGAAGTAATACCTTTGAGGTTACATAGATAGAGCCTAAAAGGTATTAGGTACAGTTTCATATTCTAGAGCTTGGACAACATGCACAATAGCCACTACTAGATTCTAGTCTATATATGGATTTTATTACTATGGTTAATCAGCAGCTTCCTCCTCAATACTACAAACATGTCTTCTAGGATGCATGATTCTACACAACATCATCAAGCATCGTTTAAGACGTCATATTAACACTGAAATAGAGAAACATGGGAAATTAATCCCATAAGATAGATAAACAAGATTTGGATTTCAACTTATCCAAATCAAAAGTAGAGAAAATACTAGAACTAATACTCTAGATGTCTTTCCCAAACCAACCCTGGTGACATAAGGCACATTTTCATGAGAGATGTCTAGGAACTCAATCACAACTACCTCCTAAGTCATGTCAAGATTACTCAAATATATACTAACATCAAAGAAAGATGAAAAATATTAACCTTGGATACAAATTTTCACAAACCATACCAGGAACCCTAGTACCCTAATACCCAAACATATCTTGACATGGCACAAAGGGAATTCCCAATCCCAATGGGTTGGTGACTATTACCTCGTATCATATGAGATAAAACTGGGAACAATTTTTCTACATAAATAGAGCAAGAAATAGTTACAAATCAGTATTATCAAAAGAAATCTCCATAGGGAGAACTATAATAGAAGTCAAACAGGTATAAACAACCCAAAGTACATCATCAAAGTACTAGAAAAAATGATAAACAACCCAAGTCCAAATGGACACAGAAGATCAAATCCAAAATATCAATAGCAACCACCACCTCCAAGTGGTGCATTCCCCTTTCTCGAACCTAGGAGGAGTAAATCTAAAAATTCCTGAAGTAAAAGGTAGGATGTGAGCTAAAATCTTAGTAGGGTCTCACCAAGTGTTCCAAAATAAGAGGCTAATAATAATAAACCAATTAATTCTTTTAATTTCAAATAAAACAAGCATGGAAGTACAATTGTGTATTTAAAATAAAATATTCTATTTATTTCAATTGATAGAATCATTTATAATAATGGATTAATAAACATTTTATATAAAATATTTTATATAAATAAAAATGCATGTGTATAGTTTTTTCACAAAAAAACGGCATATATATCAAAATAATCATAAAAGAGAAACATGGTCATCTTTCAAGAGGTATAATAGTTCCATGTTATGGGATCCTCACACTCTCATGTAGTGATAATGAAAATGTGCACACACATCCCTTTGATACAGGTCAAAGAGGACTAACCAACATCCTATAGGGGATATGATCGGACAATAAGTTTATAATAGAGTTTTAAAGAATCAATTTGTTACTAGGGAAATTCCAACCTACATGCTTATCCTTAATAACTCACTAAATATCTATTCTTGAATGTGCTCAAACAACAGTCAATAATGGGAAATTTATTTCAAAACTGTTTAAAATATAAATATCCCATTTCCAATTTCAATATGATAATTTCTATTTAAAAACCAAAAATGGGTTTTTAATAATTTATTCATTTTTCCCATATAAAACCAAGTGTGTTCTTATAAAACAATTTAATCCATTTTTTTAAATCAATTTCACAAAATAATTTCACAATTCCTTGAATTTCAAATCACACCCCAGTTTACTATATATGGGGTTTTCCCCCAAATTTCATGCCAAATTAATTCAAACCCCAATTTTCATTAAATTGGGGTTTTTATAACCTAATTTAAAGAAAATAAATTTAAATCCACGAAACTTTATTTTAAATAAATTTTCTAAACATAGACAGAACCACCTACCTTAGATCATAGGATCATGTAACACCACGCCCACACCAGGAAACTCCAATAAAGAATGTCAATAACATATATCCAATAATCACACCTAGATTAAAGATCCAAAACAAATGATTTTAGATCCTACAATAATAAGGAGATATATTAAACCTTAATAAGGATATAAAAAGAGATAGTGAGATATAGAAAGGGATATGAAATATTAATAGGAAGAGATCAAACAATGTTTTCTTTTCTTTAATCTTCCTTGGAAAGGGTTTAGTGGAGCCAAAATTAGTCCTTGAGAGCACCAATGAACAAGGAGGATTTCCAATCATGATTTAAGGTCGAATGATGGTCTAAAATATGGTTTGTAAAATTTTATAATATATTTTTAGAATTAAAATTATGGTACGCACTGTTAGCTAGATAGGCCCGCACAGTTTCTTAAATTTGTCACCCTTAACATGCACCCCTATAAAGGGGTTCATGGTTTCTAATAGGTGGGTTCGTGGTTTTTCAAACCAAACACTAACTTTGAAATCCCTCACTACATATTTTTTCAAGATTTGCACTAGAAAGTCAGATAGTTTGGGAAACTCATGTGTCAACTGTGCACATCCCAAGAGCCTTTAAAAAAATTTAAAAAATTCACCTAGAGCAGACCTGAATGAGACACAACCAAATAATGATCAAAATGGTCTTTAAGGAGTACCTAAATATAGTAATAGGATGTTACAAATATATGGAATAATTCCATGAAACTATTCATAAAAGTTTCTTTCACACAAAAAAATATTTTAAATTCTTCATTCTCATAAGAGAATATTTGATTGAAAAGTAAAATAGTTTCTTTTTTAACATTCACTAGCTTTGTGAGAATCATATAAAAACTCACCTTATTTTTTAATTCTTATTTAATTGCATCTACCTATTCTTCTAGATATGATTTCTCATCATGAAGTCTCTTGATTAATTTTAATATATAAGTAACCACCTCAATGGAAACATTCTTGAGATAATATTTAACCTTATAGTTGAGGTATTTCAAAAATTTAATGTAACCATCATCATAGATTTAACTTACTTCATTTTAGGAACAATAATCAATATATTTTTCATAACTCACACAACTTTGATCGCCTTTAGATAGTGTTTGTTACTCTTTCTTCCTTGAACATTTACTTTGCCTCATTAACACTTTATTTTTCAATTTTGTCAATTTATTATCAAAAACTATCATTTATAATTCATTATTAATAGTGACAGAAGTCTAGATATGATACTCTTCTTCAAAAATCTCAAATATGTACTTAATAAAGGATATTTTTTAAGGTAACCTCACTTTGATACTAATTATAATTCCCTAAGGGTCATTGAGCCCGTGATAGTGGAAGGGTGAATCTGTGGTCACTTGAAGATTTTATGAATTATTTCCATTTTAAATCTAATCTCCTATAATTCTCCCAGTCTCGGTCCATTCTTATTTGTGTCACATAGCCTCACTCATATAAATTAATAAATAAAATCATAAGGATATAAGTATTTATTGTAGGATATGAATGCATAAGAAGCATGGTGGTTTAGAGGACCCAACTTTTCCTTTTCCTTAATCGATGACCAATCTAGGATCAATACGATAATAAATTCTAGTATCTACAGATTAAGGTCAAAGATCTAGAAAAAAGAATAAAATTGTGTTGGATCATAGAGAGAGGATCTTTTACAACATTTTTATAATTAATTTAAATAATTTCCATAGACATTAAATTTTGGGATCTTTGATACTTTCTTCATTGATGATGTTGATTGTCTAGAATAACCCTTCCAAATTGTATTGTTGCGCTTTCGAGGATACAAACCAGAATCCCTCTAGAGGTGATCCACATGTTTTCTGATGGCCTCCAATAGTCACAACTCATTCTTTGGGTGCTAGTGCGGAAAATTTATTTTCTTTCATCGGTCCTTCTTGATATCATGTTCTTTGGTATTGAATAACATCTCTCATTATTGAGAGGGTAGAGGACAGGATTAAAGATAGAAAATTTTTTGGCTCAAAAATTCTCTCACCACTAGAAATTTGGTTCCCAAGGTGTAATGGCACAATAAACGTACCTGTCTATTTAACTCCATGGGGTTTCAGTTACAATATTTAATTGTGTAATAGAAATTAAATACATTCATAACCTTAGATAAAACCCATGCTACATAATAACAATAAAATCACCATTACTTGTGGTGCACTAACATGCACAAAATGAAATCATAAATGAAATCCCATGCCACATACTGACAACAACGTTATTCTTATTTTGTCTTATGCCAACTAGTTAAATAATTATTTATCATCTTGAAAATAATTATTTCACTATCACACTGGCCTTGGTCTACTCGAACTCTACTTCCATTTATTGAACACCTGAATAAATAAATAAGTAATTTATTCTCTTAAATAAATATTTTATTTACAAAATAGTAAATAAATATTTATTAAATGTTCAATGAAATAAATAAAGATATTTAATTTAATTTATGTGATCATTTTAAATTGAATAAAATTATTCCATAATCTTGAGAATAATATTTTTTTCGTTAATTAAATTCAAATAGAATTTAATCAAGACCAAAAAACACTTAGTATGTGACCCACTTGAATTATTTCTCTTTGGAATTAGGCGGGCTAGCCTAAAGTCCAGAGTACTCTCTAGCAACGGGTCAAGGAATCCAAGAGAAAGAACTTAAAGTCACAATGATGAAATCTACATATGAATACTTACTATGTAATATAATCCCTTAATCTTAATATCTCATCAAATAGATTTCATGATAATGTCATCAACCTGTTTTCTTGATATGTTTTTCTTTGAATTCCTGAAATAAACTCGTTGTTACACCTTTTCCATGGAATTTAGGGTGAATTTTCTATTTCAATCAAATGGATGAGATATTAACTTCCATAAATGGAAGGGTCAATTTCATCCTTGACTTGTCCATTAATAAAATATCACTTGTGACACACCCAACGTACCCTACTTCCTGCCAACATATGGCGTCATGGTTTTGTCAGTAAATCAAAGTGCATGAGTTATGACACACATTAATGATAATATTAAAGTCTAAGGACCATTACACATGCTCTCATATAGGAATATTCGATGACACCAAAACATGCAGAATTTCTACAGGTGGGTCTGTTTTCATTACCTCTCATCCTGGAGACTACAAAGTGAGAACTTTATGAGAAGAAGTCTCATCTGCTTATGAGTACTCGCAACAAATAGTCTTTATACTATGTGTCCCATCACATTATTCCAACCAACCGCAAAACTTTATTTTCATAGCACTTCAAGTTTCTTATCATAGTGGGAAAGTGTTATGACCTTGTCAATGCGACAAATACTCTAAGACATTATTACATCATAGTCATTAAGAACAATGAACAATATGTAATAAGATATTTAATATTTAAATATATTAAATATTCATGTAATCAAAGTCCAAATATTTGGTTCTAAAACACCAACACTAACAAACTCCCACTTGTATTAGAGCCAACTACCTATGAATTTCAGTTCACTAGAACTCAAATGATGATCATGTTTCTGTTGAGTCAAGGCTTTAGTAAAGGGGTCCGCCATGTTATCTTCCAAGGAAATGATGCTCACTACAACTTCAACTATCTAAGAAAAATATCTCAAGAGATGATACTTTCTAAGTATGTGCTTTTTCTGTTGATGTGACCTTGTCACTTTTGTGATATCCACTGCTGCAGTTTTATCACAATAGAGTGTGATGGGATATTTATTACTAGGTACCACATCCAGATATTGGATAAAGATTTACATCCAAACTTCTTCTTTAGCTACCTCATAAGATGCGATATACTCAGACTCTACTATAGAATCTATAAACACACTCTTATTTGAACTATTTCAGGTCACAGCGCCTCTATTCAAAGTGAATATGTATCCTGTCTGTGACTGTATGTCTTCTTGATTAGTCTGGATACTAGCATCTTCATATCCTCTG
Organism: Viscum album; assembly: GCA_963277665.1. Lineage (NCBI taxonomy): Eukaryota > Viridiplantae > Streptophyta > Magnoliopsida > Santalales > Viscaceae > Viscum > Viscum album. The sequence goes on along the minus strand of OY728151.1, from coordinate 58,255,809 downwards.
ATGAGTAGTTCCTCATCTCCTCCATAAAATAGGAACATATCTTTAGTACGCCTCAGATACTTAAGGATGGTATTGACTTCAATCCAATGGTGGTCACCTGGTTTAGCATGATATAAGCCTACCGTACTTAATACATAGGTGACATCTAGCCAAGTACATAGCATAAAAAACATGACTGTCCCAATAACTGATGTATGTAGAGTCCCGTCTATTCTCTCTCTTTTATCATGCATCTGAGGACACATTTTCTTAGAAATATGAATGTCATGTGATGCTGGAAATAATCCCATCTTGGATTGTTTGATACTAAATATCTTCAGTATCTTGTCAATTTACATACTTTGACTTAGGCCCAACAATCTCTTGGATCTATCATGATGGATCATGATCCCAAGAATATATATTGTCTCACCTAAGTCCTTTATAGATAATTATTTATTCCACCATGCTTTAACAGACTTTAAGATTGGTATCTCATTTTTAATAAGTAATAGTTCATCCACATATACTATTAGGAAAAGAACTACACTCTCACTAAACTGTTTGTAGACACATGTTTCACATTCATTCTTTATAAAACCAAATTCTATTATGGATTCATCAAAAAGAATGTTCCATGACCTAGATGCATTATTTAATCCATAAATGGATTTCTACAACTTCCATATCTTATTGGCATCATTTGCAGTCACAAACCCATTCAGGTTGGGTCATGTAGACATCTTCCTAAAGTTTACCATTAAGGAAGGTTGTTTTGACATCCATTTTCCAAATCTCATAGTCATGGTAAGAAATAATGGTCAATAGAATTCTGATTGATTTTAGCATCACAACTGGTGAAAATGTTTCATTGTAGTCAATGCCTTGATATTTTTTAAACCCTTTTTCAAAAATTCATACAATATAGCTACTGACTTGTCTTTATATGTCTAGTTTCTTCTTGAATACCCATTTTTAACCAACAGGTTTTACATCAACTAGAGGATCTACCAAAATTCATAATTTTTTTTTGGTAAATGGAATTCATTTCAGAATTCATGGATTCTTTCCACTTGTCAACATCTTTTCCACTTACTGCTCCCTTATAGGTTAGAGGATTATTATTATGAACAAATAATGAGTCACCATCCTCGGTAACAATAAAATCATATTATTCAAGTTCTCTAACCTCTCTTGTACTCCTATGTAGTACTTGTGTCTCTAGAACAAATCTTTCTTCAATGGGGCTTTGTGGAATCTTCTCATGTACCAACTCTTGTATACCTTAAGTCTTGAATTCATCGAAGTCTATCATACTTCAACTATCTATTTTGGAGATGTACTCCCTCTCATGGAATATGGAATTTCTTTCCACTATAACCTTTTTTCAGAGGGGTTATATAAGTAATATCCCCTTCTTTCTTTAAGGTATCCTAAAAATGTAGACCTTGTGCCTTGTGGTGTAAGTTTGTTACCTGAAAAGGCCATAACAAATGGTTCACTACTCCACACATGTAAATTCAATAACATAAATTTTTTTGCACTCTAAATCTCATATGGAATACCATTAATCGATTTAGTTGGTATTTGGTTTAGTATGTGTGTCGTTCTTTGTAACGTATATCCCCAAAATGATAATGGATGACTTGAATGACACATCATTGATATCACTATGTATAACATGGTGCGGTTTCTCCTTTCACTTACACCATTCAACTAAGGTGTGTAAGGATGAGTGAGTTGGGATAGGATCCCAAACTCCCATAAATAATCAATTAAGTCTTGATTAAGATACTCTCCACCTCAATCTAAGTGTATTTTCTTAATATTCTTACCAAGATGGTTCTCAACTTCATTATTTTATTCCTTGAACTTATCAAAAGAATCTAACTTATACCAAATAAATAGATATATCCATATCTACTAAAATCATCAGAAAAATTTATGAAGTATGAGTACCCACCCCTTGCTTCAACTAGAAATGGTCCACACACATTATTATGAACCAATTCAAGAATCTATTTGGACCTTTCACCATTCCTACTAAATGTGTATTTGGTCATTTTTCCTTATAAACATTTATGAAATACAGCAAGTGGTTTTAGTTATAAAGAATATAAATATTCATCTCGATGTAACTTTTTTAGGAATTTCTCATTTACATGACCTATTAGGTTATTCCAAAGTTGGGTTTGGTATGATTCATGTGAAGTATCTTTGTTATTCATTTCCATTACTTGGTTTGTGTAATTTAACACGTAAATACCATTGAATAAATGTTCCCTACCAAAACAAATTCTATCTTTTTAAAATAAGAAACATTCATTTTTTAACTTGAAAACAAATCCATATATATCTAGTCTAGATACAGAAATAATGTCTTTTGTCAAAGAAGGCACATAATAACAATACTTTTACACCAATATCATCCCAATCAGAAACATGAGGTGGTAGTCCCCAATAGCTACAACATCAATTCTAGATCCATTGGCTTCTCATAGATCTACCTCCCCTTAGACAATTTTCCTAAATCTACTTGGATTTTGTATTTTAATACATATGTGAGCACCACAAGCTGTATCCAATACCCAATTTTTAGAAACAAATAAATTTCACTCGATAACAAATTCACCTTAAGTATCCCCTTGATTATTTGGTTGGGTGTAGTTTTTCTTCCAATGACCCTTATTTCCACATGTGAAACAAATAGCTTTTTATTCCTTTGCCTCCCCTTTTATCTTCTTTTTCTTGTAAGGGTTTGAAGAATCCATGGGCTTAAATCTCTTCTCCATCCCTTTCCTCTTATTCACCATAAGAATAGAAGGTTTTTTGTGATTCATATCTTTATCCACATAGAGAATGAGTATAATAATATCAAATAGTGACATCTCAATATTGTTCATATTGAAATTAATAACAAAACTAAAGAAGCTCTGAGGGAGTGATGCAATAATGAGATTAATACCTAGTTCTTCTGGGAGTTTAAACCCTATAACCTCGAGGAACTCATTGTAGGAAATGAGCTTGACTACATGAGGAGAAGCTAGGGAACCCTCTACAAGATTACTCTAAAATATTTCCTTGTATATCTCAATCTTTTCATGTCTTGTCTCTCCTAGTAAATACTACAAAGGTACTCAAGCATTCTATATGCATCCATGTTTTCATGAGACTTTAGGAGTTCACTATACACTGATGAAAGTATCAAACATTGAACATCGACCACATAATTCATATGTTTCTTGTATACCAGGAAATACTTTATCACTCACCTATTTGGTAGGAAGATCAGGTAAGGCTAACTTCTGCATGTAAGACTTCGGTTCGTGGCATAGAACAATCCAAAGGCATCTAAACCATTCCTAGAAGTTACTGCTAGTGAGGATGTTGTATTTATCCAAAATTGATCGTAGGGATAGTTTGGTTGAGCTTGTCATTTTATTCTACAATGAATAAAATCATATTATTAGTACTTTCTTGATTACATTTTATGAGAAATAATAAATTAATTTTATTAAGCCTTCCACTATTTTATCAAGTCCCAATGGCCCTCACCATTGAACTCGGAATGTCTGGTTTCTTAGACATTCATGTGTCAAGGATCCATATTCCCCTTATTATACCCCAAAAAGGGTTGGTCAAGATATTTGAAGGTATTTAGGTCGGTATTTCTTTTCCAACTTTCGGATTGTAGATCCTTGATCCATTGAGTGGACTCATAATCCAGAAATCCAAACTTGTATTTCCTTAAAAGTTACCTCCAATATTACACCAAGTCTAGCAAGGTCTACTCCTCTTCATGTAATATGGTTAAGTCAACCAAAAACTTTCATAAGGGATTATTGTATAAAATTAAGTGTCCTAACAAGGGTTTTTCAAACACGTAGTCTTATTTAGTCTTTTCCTTAATCATGTAATGGAAGGCTTAGTCTGACTTAATAATTTATTGAGGTATTTTTTATATCTTATGCGTAAATTGATTATTATCTTTATCATATTCTTGTAAATATTAAGTGGAACTTACTTAAGTGATTAACCATGTCTTGATAATATTTACGCATAATCCTGGTTTATTTTATTTCCATCTTGCATGATTGTTTAAATCATTAATTATGAGATCGCGAAAACACATCCATAATGATAAACCATACAACTGATAGAAATAAAATAAAGTAAAGGTCATGATCATGAGATTTTCTAGTGGTTAGTTTATCTAGGGGTTGATAAAATAACCCTAACCTAGGGGAGAAACACATTTATACTTTTGGGTTTGTGTTTAGGGATTTCCACCTATCCACCTTTATATATCATGGGATTGGTTATGTCTCAGCTCCAGCTTGAACCGCTTTCACTAGATTGGGTGATCCAACCATTACACATGCTTTTTAACTCACACAGAGGTGAGGGGTAAAAGGGGGGTTTACATAAAATAAATCATGGGCACACATGCCCTATATATTAATGAGGAGAGATGGCTCGCAGGCTAACAATTTAATTTAACAAATAAATTAAAAGGGAAACCAATCGCATACAAAGGTGTGGTCTAGCTCATGATCATCCACATACATGAAACGAGTTACATAATTAATAAAAAAAATTCAATTATTTAATCATTCTTATAAATATAAATTTTACTCTAAATGATTAATTATTATCTTTAATTAATCAATCCTTTAATATTAATTCCTTTTTTGAATTTCCTTGAGATTCTCATCCTTGTACATAAATGTACCTTGAAGGTAACCTAGTGAATACATGTTCGAATCTACCCAACATGTATTATATTCTTATACTATTTTACTCTTATGACATATGGAATACATGATGATTCAATGCAAAGAGTAACAAACTATAGTACGATTTGTACATTATAAGTAGTTCTGAACATTATACAAACATTAAAGTTTTAACTTTGTGTAATTTGGTAAAGTACACGGTGTCTAGTTTCAACTATAGGGTTTATAGTTCCAACTACACAGTGTTTACTACCTCCACCATCTTTCCCAAAGTACACACCTAGGGACTCGGCATGTTAGGTGTACTTTGGATATTTTGGATTACACAGCATGTCCAATGGGTCACACGCCATGTTTTCTCTGCGTTACATGATTATCGGTCATCTCATCCCATGTATGGGATACACGGATTGGCCCCTGACCCAAAGAGACTACACGCCATGTCCAGTGGGCCACATGGCATGTAATACAGTAAGCATGTGCCTATCTGTCCCGGACAATATGTGGTGTAAAATTAATTACACTGTGTGTAATAAATGAACATGGCTTGAGTAATTACTGAATTACTTCTAATATGATGAAAATGATTACACAACCAATATTCTAGATTACAAAACATTTATGGTAGAGAACACAATGTGCAAGTTTGAACACATGAGCATGTACTTTTGTGTCACCTTGACAGAATCCTTGGTGCCTCCTAATGAGTTCTTCAGTTTAATTTTAATCTAAAAATTATTCATTTATGTCAGATCTATGAGAAAAGAAATAGGAAGAACAGATCTAAAATTCCATATTATAAGAACTATTTACCTTTAATTTAAAAACTAAATTATTAAATCATAAATCATCAACAAATTATTTAAATAATTATAAACGATGATGAGATTGCTTTGATACCACTTGTAGGATTTGAATGCCTCAATATCATAGCGTTTGAGAGGGAAAAAGTTTTCTTTTTTCATAATTGATGACCAATATGAGATCAATACAATGATAAATTCCAGTATCCATAGTTTAAGATCAAAGATCTAGACAGAAATAGAAAAGGGCACCGGATCCTAAAGAGAGAATCTTTCACATCATGTTTATAATTAATTTAAATGATTTCTATAAAAGTTAAATACTAGGATATTCAATTATTTCTTCATTAATGATGTTGATAATCCAGAATGACCCTTCTTGATTGTCTCGTTGTGTTTTTGAGGCTCCAAACCACAATCCCTCTAGTGGTGATCCAAGCGTGTTTTGATGGTCTCTGATCGACACCACACATTCTCCAGGTGCTAGCACAAAAAAGAAAGTGCCTTTTGTCGGTCATTCTTGATCACCTATTCTTTGGTCTTGAATAATGTCTCTTTTTATTGAGAGTAGAGAGGAGAGTATTTGAGAGAGAAATTGTCTTGGCTCAACAATTCTATCATCATCGTCAATTTGGTTCACAAGGTGTAATGGCACAATAGACGTACCTGTCTATTTAATGACATGGGGCTTTGGTTACAATATTTAATTACATAATAACAATTAAATACATTAATAACCTTAGAGAAAACCCATGATGCATAATGAAAATAATAGCACCATTATTCATGGTGGGCCAACTTGCACAAAATGGAATCATAAATGAAATCCCATGCCACATAACAATAACAGTGTTATTATAAGTTTTTTCTTTTTCCAATTAGTTAAATAATTATTTACCATTTTGAAAATAATTTTTTCACTATCATATCAGCCTTGGTCGAATCGAACTCACCTTCCATTTATTAAACACCGGAATAAATAAATAAATAATGTATTCTCTTAAATAAATATTTTATTTACAAACTAGTAAATAAATATTTATTAAATTTTCAATAAAATAAATAGATATATTTTATTTAATTTATGAAATAATTTTAACTTGAATAAAATTATTCCACATTCTTGTGATTATTATTTATTATATTAATTAAATTCAAAAATGAATTTAATCGATGCCACAAGAAACACTTAGTGTGTGACCCTCTAGGATTATTTCTCGTTGGCATTAGGCAGGCTTGCCTAAATTCCAACAGTACTATCTAGAAATGGGTCAAGTAATCCAAGATAAAGAAATTAAAGTCACAATGAGGGCATCCACATATGAATTCTCATTGTGTAGTATAATCCCTTTATCTCAATATCTCATCAATCAGGTTTCATGATAGTTTTATCAACATGTTTTCTTGATACATCTTTATTTGACTACTTAAAATAAACTCATCATTACACCATGGCCATGGAATTTATGGTGATAGTTCTATTTCAATCAAAGGTCTGAGATATCAACTTCTATAAATAGAAGGGAAAAATTCTTCCTCGACTTATCCATTAATAACATGTCACTCATGACGCACCCAACATACCATACTTCCCGCCAACATATGGCATGATGGTTTTCATTACTAAATCAATGTGCACGATTCATGACATTCATTAATGATAATATTAGAGTCTAAGGACCATTAAACATGCTTATAGATAGGAATATCTGATGAAACTAAAATGTGAGGAATTCTTACAGGTGGGTTTGTTCTCATAACCTCTTGTCTTGGAGATTACAAAGTGCAAACTTTATGGGAAGAAGTCTCATTTTCTTACAAGTACTCACACCTAATGATCTGTATACTATGTGTCCCATCATAGTATGTCATACAACCATAGAACTATATTTAAGAATATTGTCATAGAACTTCAAGGTTCTTATCATAGTAGGGAACTGTTATGACCTTGTCAATGCGAAAAATATTCCAATACATTATTACATAATAGTCATGAAGAACAATGAACAATATGTAATAAGATGTTTAATATTTAAATAAATTAAATATTCATGTAATCAAAGTATAAATAGTTGGTTCTAGGACACAAACACTAATATTTATAAGGTCTGACTTAAATCTTCACTCTATTCCATGATTGATTATTTATCCTAATCATGGTCTCCCCACATTAATTAGATGTTAACTATAATGTTTGGTTCTTATTACACATACACGCAGTCTCATAGTCTATAAAATTACCTAATTTCCACAAGAATACCTTTTTCTAGAACCACGTATGACTTCCTCAACACCTTATCCGTGTATTCATAGTTTCACCAAATTTTTCTTTGATACCCAGAGTCACAAAAGTTTCATAGCTTCCCAACATGCAAAAATAAGTGTATCCTTCAAGCTCTATTTTAGAGGTCGGTCACCAGGTTTTCACAATATGCTTCTGTATCAATAAAATATATCTACGTCAACTCACAACAGAGTCTTATAATGATAGAAAGTCTTTAGTAAAGATATATATAACTTGGTCTCCATCAGCAGCTTAGAATTATAGTGCTTTAATAGATCTTCTCACCTGGATTTCTCAATATATATAAAAAATTATTTACGCCAATAAATAAACTCATGTATAGAAGGTAAGCCTCTAATTAGTTTTTTATTATTATCACTACTATGGATCCGAAATATTGATCTTGGAAGAATGGTTAACTTATTCTTCTTCTTTTAGTTTCGATGGTCGATAGGTTGTACAGGCTCGGTTCTCTTATTTTTCTTCAATATAGCATGAAGTAGATCCTTCTTATTATTATTAAATGGTTTTCTTCTATTATCTTACTATAAAAAAATATCTTCATTTATTAAACTTCTTATACAGTATTGGATCTTTTTAATTTTATATTTCTTTGTAGCATCCTCTATTTTGGAATAGATTAAATTTTCTAAAGGAACATGAATTTAAGGTTTAGTGGATGAGATGTTCTTTAAAACAAGCATCATAATGTAAATTAGATCTTTAGAAAACTAAAATTTGTTGTTTTTATAATTTTTGCAAGGCCCGATAGGTGCCTCGGGTGTTTTATTAGGTTTTACTAAAATTAGGCTATGAACCATAAATTCGGGAGATGCTGGTAGGGGCATATAGTTTTTCTGAAACAATGTGGCCCCTAAAATAAAATTATGTAGCTAATCCAATGGACTTAGAGGAAACACTTGGTTTGGTCAAACTGTACAAGAGGATCTTCATGGCTATTCACCTAGTTGGAGGATCTTGAAAATGGGGAAACACAGGGTTTGTGCATGGTTTACCAAATCTTTCACATAAATCATACAATCCCCCTTCTAAGGCAGTGTAGGAAGAAATTTTTGGCACAAGTTTTTGAAAACCATACATCCAAACCATGTGACTTATTTAAATAGTTAAATTTACCCTTTTGAACCTATTTATTTTTATTCTTTTCTCTTTCATTTCTCCCCCTCCACACACACACCAGGGGAGCATCTACTCATGCTCCTCCTCTATTTTCTAGGGATGGAGTGATATTCTCTAACCAATGTCTATTTTGAGAATCTTAAAGTGAATTGGATATCTCTTGGTGAGTCTACGACTCCACATTCGTCTTTTATTTTTTTTATTCTCTTTTTCTATGATATTTTGTTGTGAGCTAATTTTCTTTATTTTCATGTCATTTTTCCATTTCTTCGATTTCTATAAAACCATATTGATTCAAGCCTCAGTATTAGACATTTAAAACATCCTTTGTATAATGTATGTGCTCTATAAATTTTACACTTACTTTTTTTTATATACAAATTATTCCATTGTGTTGTGAACTAATATTTTAATATGAAGCCTCTCAATTGAAATGTTTTATTTGTAGAAACTCACATCCTAATTCTAGAAACCCTTGTTAATTATTTTGAAATTTTTTTGGTCATGAACCTCATGATTGAACTAACTTTAAGGGTGTCACCTTGAATGTATTGAATTAATTAATTGTATTTATAATAAACCCCCTCATTGAGGTGAGATGTCTTCAAAAAGGTAAACATGTAGTTAAATGCAATGTGGGAGGATGGGACACCCCTCTATGTCATCCTCTAGTGAAAAAACCCTCACCCAAGTTGTTAGGGCGTAACTCCTTATAGAACAAACTTGGTAATTATTTATGGAATTCATTTTAGCATGGCCTATCTTATCCAACTACATGTATGATCTTTCATGGGAAATCCACCTGGTCTTATTACTTTTATTCAATGATTAGTATCTCAAATATTGGAAAGGACCGCTTAATGGATTAAATGATATGTATGGTCAAGACCTTCATATTCATAAAATATTTAAATGGTAATTGGGAGTGTCCCTCTTGGTTTACACTTTTCTAGTGGTGGAGAATTTTTAAGGATGTGACCTTTCTTTTATAATGGAACTTAAATAATTAAATGAATGGTGATATACCTTGATCGATACTCAGGTTCCTCTTTAGGAAATGACTTGGATGGGATCATATGAATTTGAGACTATATTGTACCTTGGGTGATACTTGGGTTTATTTTCATTGGATTCCAAGGATGGTCTCATAGTTTACATGATCTGTATATATGTCGAGAGAAATACATGGTATGCCTTATATGGTCTCTTTGTGTGTTTCTTACCTCCTCGAGTGATACTGGTTCCCTAGGGGTGAACCATTGGATGGGATCAGTGGTGAGATAGTTACACCATTCCACGATAGATGCTCGGACCCCTATGTGATATACCTGGGATAGTATCATAGGGTGATGACTACACACCATACTAGGAGTGATACTTGGGATTTCATTTTTCCTTTGATAAACTCTGAAGGTGATGGAAATTTATAGGGACCTTGGAGAAATAATTTGGATACCATTTACATATCACATCATATGGGATCAGGGTGCCTCTTACTAAATTATAATGATGATATAAATACTAAAAGATAAAAATTTATAGTTATTATTTAGGGACGTGTCCGCCTAGCCAAATCAAATTCTTGGTCTCAATCCCCTCTTAATGTTTATTTTGTAATGACCCACTCATTACACTCATATCATATCAGAATGAGTTGACCTTTGTTTAGATATATTTTTTCTTAGGTCGAATTAGGTATGGTCATTTATGTGTCCTTGAGAAACCAGAGCCAACATGCATTGTTATTTTTTATTTTTTTATTCACCTATTTATTTTTTACCTTCACACAGTTGTACTTTATATTCATAGAATAGATTATGATTTATACACCATTGGTGGTGGACTAATGAGTATATCTCATACCCTTCTCAAAACTCTATTACACTGGGGTACCCAAGAAGATCTCGTGTTCACAAGTCTATGGATTTGTGTTTTTGTTGTGCATTATACATTGGATAATAGGAGAACAGGTCTGAGTTAGTAGTCAGAATTCTCATGGAGATCTCCCTCATGATTTTTTTTATTGATTTATTGTACTGTAATGTTTTTTATATTATTTCCTTCTTTGGATTTAGTATAATTACCTAAAAATTCATGCATTCAAGGTTGTATTTGGCTCTGGCTAGTTTATTTCAATTGTTATATTTATCTTATACTTACCTATCCTTTATTTAATAAACCTCCACTATTGTTTTATTTATGTATGACCTCTCATAACACTATGTTACTCTAATCATGAGGGTATATTCTCCCCACCATACCAACATTATACTCTCACTTCTATTCGATAGCCTTCAGCATATGGGGAGGCATGCTTATTGCCATGTGGAAACTAGTCTGGCTACTGGTTCCATTGTCATTCGAGCCAGGACATTAAAAAATGGTATCAAATATGATTCCATTTCTTTGTATTATTGTTTTGGTTTGGTATACAGGAGAATAGTAATGTGTTGGCACATGTAAAATAGTTGTTTCTGGGAGTGATCAACCCATGTATGGATAAAACTATAAGTTTCCAAGGATGGTACTATTTTTTGTTTTGTTTTTTGTTACAATTGAATATGATTTCACCTTGAGTGATTGTTGTACTTTTGTTTCTTATTGGTTTATGAGATTTATAGTATTTACCCTTGTCCTGGTATGGAAAGGATGTAGTATTACATGCATCATCATAGACACATAGATATTCACATGCAATTCCATATATATTTCATTATTAGGATATTGAGATTTATGTATGTTCCTTACATGTTTAATTTAATTCTTGTTATATGTACCATGTTATGTATTTTAGTAACATGCTTATTTTAATGCCTAATTATGTATTTCATCAGCATTATAGTTTGTATAACATGATTAATGGTTTATTTAGTATGTTTTCTGGTACAGTATGCTTATGTGATTTTATAATTATGATTGGAAAGTATATTTGTGTTCTATGCTTGGGTGTTCTTGTGCTTACATAGTATCATGTCATGTTTTTTATGATTTTGTACTTATCTAGCATGGTTACCTATATTTTTCTCTTTCTATATCATAATTTTCGAAATTTCAATACATGGTTAGTTGAATAAAATATCAACATAAGAATAAGTGGTGTTTTCCTGCATATATTGATGGTGAAATACAATTTTAATAACTGATTTAGACATGTTTTATCCATGAACCATTGGTTTCATGGGATGAAATATATTGGTTATAATTAAATGGGAGAAAATTTTCAATCTATGAAGTGTTTATGAACTTTATAAATTAGAAAATGGTGACCCATATAATTGAACCATCATTATGAGCATAATATATATATATATATAAACTTTTTTGTATATATAAAATCTAATAAACCTCAACTCTTATGTAAAAATTGGTTACTTTTGGACCTTTTTCATGACTCAGCCCAAGTAGGTCGGTCTTGAATTGTTATATCTATGGGACATACTTGAATCGGCCCAAGTAGGTCAGTCATGGTTCTTGTGCTTATGTGATAAACCCATTATAGGTGTTTTAAGAATATTAATGTTTAACATGTCCAGGTTTCATTTTTATGACCCCAAATTATTAAATAGGAACCTTAAAGGTATCCCTTATTATTACATAATGAGACCCTTGAAGTTCAATTTTATTTTAGTATTCCTTAGTTCTTAACCCCATTAAAGTATGTTTATGTTATATAGGGATGGTTGTTTAAAGTTTCCACATCCATTTATATAGTTTTATGTGCAAACATAGGGTGGCATCTAGCTTGACTAGACCTTTCTTTAATAAATAAAATACATTTTAATTGCTTTTAAGCTAAGATTATATAAAGCTTTAATTAATTAAATTTCTGATTACAACCTAAATGGTGTTTTCTTCTATAGATTAGAATTGATGTTTTCTTTTAGTAAGGACAATTTTGAGAAAATATTATGGATAAAAAAATTAAAGTAAGTTTTATAAAAACATGTCATGTGCCTTGTGGCGTTCATTAAATAAAGTACCATATATAATTTTTTTTCTTAATTGGTACTTGACATTAATTTGTGCCATTAAAATGTTTAAGGAATTAAATGTGAATTAATGTAATGACTTAAAATGAAACCTTAAGTGGTATTCATAGCATCAACCCTCGTGTAAGGGTAGTTTAAATCCTTATAGAGTATTTCCTTGAAATGGGAATGTGATATTTTCCCATAGTCTTTTTCTAAATTAAGTTATAGGTTGTAGGGCCTATTGATCCTTATGGAGTGACCTATTTATAGGTTGGATGCTTTATAATATAGATAGGGGATATAGTATTGTACATAGTTCCCTTGGGTCCTTAAGAACCTTATTGATAGTTGTGATCTTTCTAACATGTGGTACTGTTCAGGTGTCGGTTGTCCCTCATAGGATTCTTAGCTTCTATAATGACACCATTTTTTTGATGGGTGATTATTCAGAAATTTAACACTTTTATGGATGTAAAAATCATGTAATTCTCAGTTTCATTTGGTTAGACATGCCTGAGGTATGGTCAATCACCTAGTGGGTTATGAAACCCCTCTTTACTTTCTTAGTAAAAGATGACTTGGGAGTTCATCATCCTATTTTACCATCGAATGGGATAGTATGACTCATCACTAGTTCCTTTTATAGGTCATCATAAACTGGGATGTGTAAGACTGATAAACCTATGGGTCGTATCTGGGATGTTTCATTTTTATCATTAACCTTGGGGTAGTATGCATTTATACATGTGGTAATCATTGAGTTATTAAATGTTATAGGGAATAATTTGAGTTCAATGATAATCATTTGAGCATTGAGAGGTTATGCCTCAAATACTGGTCATCTCTAAGGTAGAGTGACCTAGGAGTTAATGGAATCAGACTTGACCTCATTCTTGGGTAGATATCATAAAATATTAGGTATTTTTACATGATGGTTAGTTTATTATGGTTTTTATGGCTAATGTTATGGTTATTTAGGACGTGAATTAGGAGGAGTGTCACATGTAATCCTAAATTGGAATCTATGCTAGCATGCTTTATAGTAGCTAGTTTTCATCCCTATTGGTTTAATGCTTGTAAAAGTGTGTTTTCCCCATCTAGGTTTAGCACTCAATGATCGGTAGAGTGTGTCATAGGATGACTCTCTTTTTAGTAAATTTAATGAAACGACAATCTTAAGGCGGGGATCATTTCTTCAATTCTGGTTAAATGTTTCATTCTAGATAGAAGGAATGAAAACATGGAAGAATGTTTGGAAATATTTATTGCTTATTTTTAATTCCTTGAGGCTGGTAAGATTTTTATGAATCAATTTCTATGAGATAGCTTGATGATATTTACGATGACTATTTTTTCAATCTTTAAAATGTTGATAGTTAGGTTAGACCTTGCTGGTTATTCTTGAGTGATTCCAGGATGCCTCGGGTGGTAAAGGAATCACAATTAGGTATTGAATAAATTTTAGTGGATGTAGTTGGTCTCTTTTAAAATAATTCATCCATTGATGGTTTGTATTCACTTTCTTCTGGTATTTGGATACGGTGGGTTTAGTGCTATACCGAGCACTTTGTGATGAAGTAGTGGGAGTGTCTTGAATTCTTTTTGGAAATTGTTTGAATTGTCTTTATGTATTCTTGTCTTAGTGATGATCATATCCCCTATATTGAAATCATCCTGATACCACTGAGACATATTTGGTTATATGACGATCTAAAATACTAAAATTTCCTTCTATTTGAATAACAAGAACCTTCAAAGTTGTGCTCCAAAAGTATAGATTTCTATAGAGGCAAGGATAGTTCTGAGTGATACTTGGGTTTCCAATTAGTAATGTCTTAGATGAAATAATGAACACCAGTTGGTTCTTTGACTTATTTTCATTGGGCCATGTTAGGGTTCTGGATATGTGGACATCGTAGCTATGTAGCAATGTCTCACTTGTAAATTATGAAGTATGGACTACCTTGGATGAGCTCATTACACTCCATTTGATGATTATGAGGTTACATGGACTTCAATCAGGATGAGAATCCAGTTACGGGCTTTGATGAGCATTATCAAGGAAAATATCAAGGTTCCTTCATCTAAAGGCATCTGGTATAGCTTTTGAAATGCACTGACCATCTAATATGAGTGATTTGAGGTTAGTTTAACAGATATGGATTGACTTTATATCTCTCACTTATCATATGTTCTTGGTGAGGAACCACTTTTGGCACATTACCGAGACATGTAAAGTGCAGTGTGGGTCAACTGAGGCTTTTATAAGAAGCAGATTGTCTTGGATAAATGAGGTAACTTCAGATTTTATCATTACGTTAATCTAATATTCATGTCATGATCATTTTTAGAGCACAACTAGCATTTTTGGTTACACAATTCCAATGGTGGGGATACCATGGATCAAAATTGAATGTTAAATGGTAGAACCTATGGTGGAGAGCTCAATAGGTTGGTTGATGGAAGATACGATTGTGTGATATTGTATCTAGTTGTATAGGATTAGTTAATCACCACCTCAATGCTTTAGTTATGAATTTGATCATTGACTAGAGTTTCGGAGGCTTGTGTACCATACGCTTAAAGTGATACTTGAAATTGAATTGGGGACTGGAAACACAATGAAACCATTTGGAAGAAACAACATGACTCGATTAGGTAGGGTGTTTTTTTCATTTTTCCCTAAGGCTTCTCATATATGAGAAGTTTTAAGGGTGGGAGATTGTGGCATCTCGTGTTTTGGAATGGATGAAATTTTTTGAAGAAACTTGAATTTTCAGTTTAGTGGATGATACATAATTTAAAATGGTCTTTAGAATGTAAATTTTAGGTTTTTAATACTTATAAGTGTTGTTTTAGACATGGTTTAAGGCTCGAGAGGTGCCTCAGGTATTCCGTTGAGTTTTGGGAATGTTGGGATCTGAAACCACAACATCAGGAGAGGCTGACAGGGGTGTACAGTTTTTATAAAACCATGTGGCCCCCAGAGGAAATTGTGTAGTTGATCCAATAGACCTAGAGGAATCACACAATTTGTTAAAATTGTGTGAGAGTTCCCATATGGCCGTGTGCCAAATTTCATGATCTTAACAGTGGGGAAACACACAGTTTTCGCACAGTTTACCAAACCTTGTGGCCCCACTTCTAAGATAGTACGAGAATCACAGTTGGTGCATAGTTTATCCAACCATGTGACCAAACCATGTTCCTCATTTAAAGGAATAAATTTACCATTTTTAACCTGTGTATTTTTTAGATTGTCTCACCCATTTCTCTGCCTCCACTTACACACTAGGGTATCCATTCTAGCTCATCCTCTCCTCTCCTAGGGATACAGAGATCTTCTCTATATAGTGTCTGTTTTGAACTCTATCAAGTGTGGTTGATAGTTATTGGTGATTATATGGATCATTATGACACTTTTCTTCATTTATCTTATCTCATTTATTTACATATTGGTGCAAGCTAATTCACCCTATTTTTATTGCATTTTTCTATTTCTTAGATGTCTCTCAAACTGGCTTGATTCAACCCACGATATTGGATGTGAGGACCATTATTGGTATAAGGTGGGTATTCTATATCTTTTCCAATAATTTATCATTTATTTACAAAGTGATTCATTGTGTCGCACACTTCTATTTCCATGTAACACATCTCAAATGAATTATTTTATTTTTAAAACCTAACACCCTAATTCTAGTATCCCTTGTTCATAATTTTGACATTATTATTGGTCAGGAACCTCAAGATTGAACTACCCATAGGGGTGTGTCCTTGAATTTATTAAATTAATTAATAGTTTTTCTAATAAAACCTCTCATTAGGTTGTGTTGTCTTTAAAAATAAAACCATGTGGTTAAATGAAATGTGGGGGGATATGACACCCCTCTATGTCATCCTCTAGTGACCAAACCCTCACCCAAGTTGTTAGGTACTTACTCCTTATAGAACAAACTTGGTAATTATTTATGGAATTCATGTTATCATGGCCTATCTTATAGAATTTCATTTATGGTGTCATCTACAATGGGTAGTCCACCAGGACCAATTAATTTTATTCGATGCTTAGTATCCACAATATCAAAAAGGACCTATAAATTAATTAAATGACATGTATCTGTATGGACTTCTTATTATTTAAATATTTAAATAGTAAAAGGTTGTGTTCCTCTTAATTTATACTTGTTAATTGGTGAAGCATTCTTCAGTACATGACCCTTATTTTGTAATTGAACATAAATAATTAAATATATAGTGATATTCCCTGAGAAATACTTGGGATCCTATAACAACCCAAACTATTATCAATTAAATTCACCTTTTTGATTTAATTAAATTACTTATGGTTATAGAAAACACGTGAACTTATTTGGTTTTATTATATAGAATTGGATTTAAATGACTGTTAAGTATCATTATCATTGAAAATATATTTTTTAAATAGTAATCACATGACTAGTATGAATATAGGGTTTTAAAAAATCTAGTCGACACTAAAAAAGGAGTTGATGGCCTAAACTGATAGGTTTATACCCTATGAATCCCATTTATCAGAGATTATAATGGAGATATAATTTTTGGGGTTTTACCTAGACAAATCCCAATCCGAGGTCTAATAACATAAGCATGAGTGAAACTATTTGTGGGAGAAATTCAAGCTCATCAAGATCATGGCCCAAACCATGTTCGCTGAACAGCCCCATGAAAGCCCTGCCATCATGCACCCTAATATTAGGAAATATGATGGTGTATTAAAGGGATATGTATCAAGACCCTATCAATATGAATATGGAAATTATTTAATATAAAATAATGAATATATTTTCATCCTATTTTTGTTATTTTTTAAATGATTTTTAAATAATAAATTGTATTTTTAGTTAATATTCAAATTCAACTCATGAATTTCTTAATTAATAGATTTTTGAAACAAATAATATTTTAAATTAATAGAATTATTAAATAATTTTTATCAAATATAAGTGAACATAAAAAAAATTATACTGTCAAATGTAGTTTTTATTAGGGTTCATAAACAGTTATTATCAGAAACCCATAATTTTCAATAAATTATGGTTTTTATTTTAAAAAGTAAAAAATTTACATATTTAGAAAATTATTTATATAAAATGAATATTATTTTTGGAATCAGGATGTCAAAATTATCCAATGGTTAATTTTTAATAATTTTATGACATCAAAATAATAGAAAAGTTATGTAATAAGTTATATAAATAGGATCCACAACCATATATATGTTTTCCCTTTAAAATAATGTAATTTTAATTTTATTTTATTTATTTTTTAAATCCATTATGAATCCTCCAAGACTCATAATATATTTTATGATTTTAAAATCATTTCTTTAAGATCCTGACTCACCACCACATCACCAAGGGTAACATTTTAATTATTTATGCCCTTTTCCTCCTAAAATAATAAAAAACACTCTACTTTGGTAGAAACCATGGGAAAACCATGTTATGGTTTGTGGTTTTAGTTATTTTATTATGTAGAGTCCAGAACCTAAGTAATAAATAAATCCCCCTCATTTCCTATATAAACTCACCCAATATCTCATTTACCTTCACTAAAACTCATTAGAGAATGTCAAAACTCTTCCATACACTACTTAGATTCATCACAATGCTTTTAAAAACTTTTAAGAAGCCCCACCAAAACCTTGGGAGCCACACACTCAAGTAATGGATTTTCACCTTCCTCTCCTCCTTTCATATTCAATTAACTTCTTTGAAATTAGTTCTTGTAATTTAAAATGATTATATTTTTCATTAATTTATAATCATACTTCCCATTTTATGTTATTTTAATGAGGTATCATTTCTCCTTTCCCATTTGGACCCTTACCTAAGCCATTACTATGTAGAAATTCCATAAAAAATCCTTACCTTATCTTCTTTATTCAAATTTCTTAATAAACTTATGCATTATTTTACATTTCCTAATATTGGGACATGTACTTACATGTCCCTATAATTTCACATTTTATTTTAAAATTATTATATACCCCTTTCTCTCTCATCAACCATTTTTATGAATTTTTATGAAACGTTGTTATGCTGTCGAAATTTCACCATGATTTTTCATTCCAAAACAATTGTATAATGAATACAATACCCATTTTTCTATCAAGGGTATTCACTTTTATGAACATATACTTATTTATTAAGTAATTAATTATATTTATTTCACACTCCTTAATCATGTAATAAATTCATTATGATGATTGAACTCATGTTGTGTGATCTATGTGGCACACTTAAGCATGATTAGAAAATGAATATGATGGGTGAGCCTAGATAGTGCTCCAATGAATTGGGTAATGTTTAGTATCATGATACATCATGTTGGGATAGGTTTGTACCTAATTCCTTTATGGTACTTTTTCCACCATGAGGTCTTGGAAGATTTATACTTGACCTAAGTTTATGATTCAGTTTTTTAAGTTGTTTCCACATTTTCCTTGTAATGATTATCATGTCACACCATGCCTTATTATTCATGTTCCTTTTATACTATATTTATATGCCTATATTTTAACATGTATTATCTTCTTCATTTTATTCATTTTTTATTCCCTTAATGGTACTTACAACTATACCCTTTCTTATGTTTGTCCCCATGGTATCCTATTTAGTTTTAAAAGTCATGGAATTTTAGAAGTGTGTTAAAGAAGTTTACAATAATGTTGTTGTATAACATGTTCAAGATGTTATGATATATACCTAGTTACCAAATAAACTATACTTTTTTAAATTTTTTGCTTTATTAAGTGTACTTTTATGTGATAAAACATGTATTAATGTTTAATAAATAGTAGGGTTGTAATAGTTGGTATTAGAGAAAGAGTTTAGTTATTTTTGGGATTAGGATTAGAAAACTGTAGAGAAAGACTTAGGGATAAGACTTAGTATAAGAAAATAAACCTAAATTTTGGTTAGTATAGAGAAAATTTATTATCAATAAAATAAATCCTTATCTAGATACTACAAGTGGACATGGTTCTCGCATAAATGAACCTAGGAGTAACAAATCCGACAAGATGTTTCGAGCCAGACTCGGGGTAATCTGGTACACAATAATGGGTCTTAATACACACCTGGTATGACACTCTTGGGGGATATTATTTGGTAAATTCATAATATCATTATGAAACATTATTAAGGGAAAAATACCATAAGAACATATTTTAGTAAATAGATCATGGATAACATAGATTGAAGCCTATAATTTCATAAGTTAAGGAGATAAATGTAATTTATAAGTTATCCATTTAATGTCATTTGATTCCATTTTATGAGTTTAATTGTTTGAGATAATCATCCATAATTTTCCTTTTATTCTATAAAATGGCTGGAAATAAGAGGAATTGAGTTAAAAATGATGTGAAGGGTAGTGTGATGACTGCCCCAATGAGATTACCAACCCAATGGGAGTGGAAATCACAAACTTTGTTAGGATAATATATCATCTAAATCAAGTTATGAATATAAACCTAGGTCAAGAGGAGTTTACAAACCCCCCTAAGTTAGAAAAAGATGCAATCGGGAGCTTCATGTGATAAAGGCCCCCTACATTAAATGGATCATTTGATCCCTTAATCACGAAATAATGGATCAACTCCATTGAGAATATATTATCCATACTTCAATATTTTGAAAAATAGAAGGTTCTTATTGATGTTTATCTTATGGATGGAGTAGCTAAATAGTGGTGAATATTGATCAATAATACTAATCCTAAGGAAGAGATCAAAGTAATGGATTAGAAGCAATTCTAAAAAATTATTTTCAATAAATATTTTCACTATACTCTTCATTTTAAAATGGGAAATGTATTTCCTTACACTCAAGAAAAAATATGATGAGTCTATTGGTGTTTATGATGAAAACTTCACAATACTTTCATGATATGCCTTAGGTTTTTTTGTTACCCTTGAATTCAAGGTTGACGGCTTCTTTGGTGGGATAAAACCTAGTCTACAAAAATCCCTTATGATCTGTGACTTTTATAGCTATGAGGAAATTGTATAATGTGCCCTAAAAGTTTAAATGTAGATCAGTAAACCCCAATGGTATTATGGGTATAATAAGTGTAAAGTAGAGTTTAATTTTGGAAGTCTTATAGAGAAATATAGCGGTGATAAGAAATTTCAACATCCCACTTGTCAAAGTTTCAAAAAGAAGAACCTCGAAAATTTATTAAGGGGGATTAATAAATGCTTTATTTTTGGGAAGGAAACATATAAAATAATTTCCAATAGGAGAAACATATGAATGTTATGGATAAAGGATTGCTCTAGTCAACTCTCAATTCATTTTTCATTACTTCAACTTCAAGGAACCAGGGAACTTTTCAAATCAATTCACAAAGCCAGGGATTTTCGGATATAACCAATAACCTACAAGGAAGTAAGGGAGATATTTTACCATCACTATCATTGTGGTGAATCCCAATAATCAATTGGTGACATGTATGATAGTTATTCATTCAATAATAGTGAACCTAATTTTTTATTCTGATTCAGTGCATTCCTTCATTTCACAAATATTTAGTAAAACTATTAAAACACTACCACAAAGCATGGAAGTATATATGTCGGGGAAAATAGTTAATGGGGAAATTATTTAATCCTAAATATATTAATCCTCCCCTTTCAACATTTGTAGGATGAAATTCCCGAAGAACCTCACCATACTCCCTTTGTTGGTATTTGATGCAATTATGTTAATGGATTGGATTTACCAATATAGAGCCAACATAAATTTCTATGAGAATGAAATATTTCTCTCTATGGTGACTTGACCCCCGATTATATACAATTGCAAGGAGGAGGATGGATCTTCTTTATCACTTTCATCTCAAGAATGTATATTATTTCTATATGATAAAGATTATCTATCCCAAATGATTTATTCTAAGTAAATAACCATTATCGAAGACATTTATATTGTGAGTTATGCGTTGATGTCTTTTCAGAGAAATTTCATGATCTTCCTCCTAGCAGAGAGGTCGGATTTTCAAATGAACTTATACTTAGGGTATTTCCAAAATCCAAGACACTATATAGGATGGTTGTTATTAAACTTTGGAATATTAAGAAACAACTACCGGAAAATCTGGATAAAGGGTTCATATGCCCAAGCACTTCACTATGGGATGCATCAGTCCTCTTCTTCAAGAAGAAGGATAGTTCAATGCACTTTTAAATCGATTATTGTGAGCTCAACTAGATTATGATAAAGAAAAAGTATCCCTTACCTCATATTGACGAATTGTATGATCATCTATGTGGAGAACAATACTTATTCAAGGTGAATCTTTAGTAGGGATATTATCAAGTAAGGGTTAAGAAGGAAGATATCCCCAAGACCACTTTTCGTACAAGTTATGGGTACTATTGGTTTATAGTAATTCCATTAAAACTAACTAATGCTCTAGAAATATTCATATACTTGATTAATAGAGTCTTTAGATATTACCTTGACAAATATTTGGTAGTCTTTATAGATGATACTCAAATATACTCTAAAACCAAGAAGGAACATGAGGATCATCTAAGCACTATTATAAAGACCTTCACTACTGGAAATATAGGATTTCCCAACGGTTTACAACTATTGGGAAAGGCTACAGAACCGTTGGTATATGTTATACCAACGGTTCTTCAAACCTTAGGGAAGTAAGATGTTGGGAAAAACTTTTCCCAATGGTTTACAGTGAACCGTTGGGATAGGGTGGAGAAAAATTACCATATCCCAACGGTTCTGGAAAACCGTTGGGAAAACTTTATCCCAACGGTTTACAACCGTTGGGATAAAGTGCTGAAAATTACAATGTTTTTCCAAACAGTTTTGAAAACCGTTGGGAAAAACCAAAAATCTCCTCTTTCCCAACGGTTTAGAACCATTGGGAAAAGTTTTTTACCAACGGTTTTATGAACCATTGGTAAAACAAAACCTAGGCATTCTATGCCAATGGTTTTGAACCGTTGTCATAGCCTCTGTTGGGAAAATTGCACATCAGCTCTGCAATTTGCCCAGCAGCTCCCCAATTTTCAACCAGCTCTCCAATTTTC
This sequence comes from Viscum album, assembly GCA_963277665.1. NCBI lineage: Eukaryota > Viridiplantae > Streptophyta > Magnoliopsida > Santalales > Viscaceae > Viscum > Viscum album. The sequence goes on along the minus strand of OY728151.1, from coordinate 58,232,794 downwards.
CAACCAGTTCAATCCAATTATTGTACCTGCAATAAACTAACACATATATATACAATTATTGTACCTGCAATAACCAACTAACACTTACATATAGAGAACAAATTCATACACATTTAACATATAATGGTGGAACTATACACATCCATAATTAAATTAGAATTCATAACGTAATTATAAACATATATAATTCATTTAGAATTCAATTTAAAATTTATATGACAATTATATGTGGAATCCGGAAGTCAATTCATAATTTGATCGGTTTTTTGTATACCATATATTTTTACCTAAAATAATGTCCATTTTAAACATAATACATACACCTGGAGTGCTACCGGCCACACCGTGCCTCGGATTGAGGCGGGTTGACTTGTACATGTCACATATGACCCATGGATCGTTGTGATAATGTATAGACACAATCCGAATGCGTTTGGTCAGTTTTCCATATACCAGTTGATGTTTGTCAATTAAAATGATGTACTTTTGAAACAAAAGGCAGACACATTGAGTGGTTCCAGCCACACCGCGCCTTGTATTGAAGCGGCGTTGACTCGTACACGTCACATATGACCCATGGATCATTCTCCTAAAGTTTCAATGGAAACCGAATGTGTTTGGTCGGTTTTCCGTATGTACTTAAATTGTTGTCCATTTTAAGAAAAAGAGAGCCACTTAGAGTGATTCTAGCCACGCCGTGCCTCAGATTAAGGCGGGGTTGACTCGTACACATCACATATGACCCATGGATCGTTGTGCTAAAGTATCAACACAATCTGAATGCATTTGGTCGGTTTTCCATAGTCCAGTTGATGTTTTCACTTCAAATGATGTCCTTTTGAAACAAAAGACAGACACTTTGAGTGGTGGCAGCCACAACGTGCCTCGGATTGAGTCGGGGTTGACTCGTACACTTCACATATGACCCATGGAACGTTGTGCTAATGTATCGACACAATCCGAATGCATTTGGTCGGTTTTCCGTATGCCAGTTGATGTTTTTCAATTAAAATGAAGTACTTTTGAAACAAAAGGCAGAATCTTTGAGTGGTACCGGCCACACCGCGCCTCGGATTGAGGCGTCGTTGACTCGTACACGTCACATATGACCCATGGATCGTTCTCCTAAAGTTTCAAAGGAAACCGAATGTGTTTGGTCGGTTTTCCGTATGTACTTAAATTGTTGTCCATTTTAAGCAAAAGAGAGCCACTTAGAGTGATTTCGGCCACACCGTACCTCGAATTAAGGCAGGTTTGACTCGTACACGTCACATATGACCCATGGATCATTGTACTAAATTATCGACACAATCCGAATGCGTTTGGTCAGTTTTTCGTATGCCAGTTGATGTTTTTCACTTCAAATGATGTCCTTTTGAAACAAAAGACAGACACTTTGAGTGGTGGCGCCCACACTGCACCTCGGATTGAGGAGGGTTTAACTCGTACATGTCACATATGACCAATGGATTGTTGTGCTAATGTATCGACACAATCCGAATGCGTTTTGTCGGTTTTCCATATGCTAGTTGATGTTTTTCAATTAAAATGATGTACTTTTGAAACAAAAGGCAGACACTTTGAGTCGTTTCGACCACACCGCGCCTCTAATTGAGGCGTCGTTGACTCGTACACATCACATATGACCCATGGATCGTTCTTCTAAAGTTTCAATGGAAACCGAATGCGTTTGGTCGGTTTTCCGTATGTACTTAAATTGTTGTCCATTTTAAGCAATAGAGAGTCACTTAGAGTGATTCCGGCCACACCGTGACTCATATTAAGGCGGAGTTGACTTGTACACATCAAATATAACCCATGTATCGTTGTTATAAGGTATCGACACAATAAAAATGTGTTTGGTTGGTTTTCCATATGCCAGTTGTTGTTTTTGACTTCAAATAATGTCCTTTTGAAACAAAAGACAGACACTTTGAGTGGTGGCAGCCACACCGTGCCTCAGATTGAGTTGGGGTTGACTCGTACACATCACATATGACCCATGGATCGTTGTGATAATGTATCGACACAGTATGAATCTGTTTGGTCATTTTTCCATATGCCAGTTGATGTTTTTCAATTAAAATGACGTACTTTTGAAACAAAAGGCAGACACTTTGAGTGGTTCTAGCCACACCATGCCTTAGATTGATGCGAAGTTGACTCGTACACGTCACATATGACCCATGTATCGTTCTCCTAAAGTTTCAATGGAAACCGAATGCGTTTGGTCGGTTTTCCGTATGTACTTAAATTGTTGTCCATTTTAAGCAAAAGAGAGCCACTTAGAGTGATTCTGACCACATTGTGCCTCAGATTAAGGCGAGGTTTACTCATACACGTCACATATGACCCACGTATCATTGTGATAAAGTATCGACACAATCCAAATGCGTTTGGTCAGTTTTCCGTATGCCAGTTGATGTTTTTCACTTCAAATGATGTCCTTTTGAAACAAAAGACAGACACTTTGAGTGGTGGCGGCCACACCTTGCGTTGGATTAAGGCTTGGTTGACTCGTACACATCACATATGACCCATGGATTGTTTTTCTAATTTATCGACATAATCCTAATTCATTTGGTCAGTTTTCCGTATGCCAGTTGATGTTTTTCAATTAAAATGACGTACTTTTGAAACAAAAGGCAGACACTTTGAGTGGTGCCGGCCACACTGCATCTCTGATTGAGGTGGAGTTGACTCGTACATTTCACATATGACCCATGGATCATTCTCCTAAAGTTTCAATGGAAACCGAATCTGTTTGGTTGGTTTTCTGTATGTACTTAAATTGTTGTCCATTTTAAGCAAAAGAGAGCCACTTAGAGTGATTCTGGCCACACTGTGCCACAAATTAAGGTGGGGTTGACTTGTAAACGTCACATATGACCCATGTATCGTTGTGATAAAGTATAGAAACATTCCAAATGCGTTTGGTCGGTTTTATGTATGTCCGTAGATGTTTTTCACTTCAAATGATGTCCTTTTGAAACAAAAGACAGAGACTTTGAGTGGTGGCGGCCACACCGCGCCTCGAATTGAGTCGGGGTTGACTCGTACACATCCCATATGACCCATGGATCATTGTGCTAATATATCGACACAATCCGAATGCGTTTGGTCAGTTTTCCGTATGCCAGTTGATGTTTTTCAATTGAAATGATGTACTTTTGAAACAAAAGGAAGACACTTTTAGTGGTGCCGGCCACACCACGCCTCGGATTGAGATGGAGTTGACTCGTAAATGTCACATATGACCCATGGATTGTTCTCCTAAATTTTCAATGGAAACCAAATGCGTTTGGTTGGTTTCCCGTATGTACTTAAATTGTTGTCCATTTTGAGCAAAAGAGAGACACTTAGAGTGATTCCGGCCACACCGTGCCTCAGATTAAGGAGGGGTTGACTCTTACACATCTCATATGACCCATGGATCATTTTTCTAAAGTATCGACACAATCCAAATGCGTTTGGTCAGTTTTCCGTATTCCAGTTGATGTTTTTCACTTCAAATGATGTCCTTTTGAAACAAAAGACAGACACTTTGAGTGGTGGCGGCCACACCGTGCCTCGGATTGAGGAGGAGTTGACTCGTACATGTCTCATATGACCCATGGATCGTTGTGCTAATTTATCGACACAATATGAATGCGTTTGGTCAGTTTTCTGTATGCCAGTTGATGTTTTTCAATTAAAATGACGTACTTTTGAAACAAAAGACAGACACTTTGAGTGGTGTCGGCCACACTACACCTCGGATTGAGACGGAGTTGACTCGTACATGTCACATATGACCCATGAATCGTTCTCCTAAAGATTCAATGGAAACCGAATGCGTTTGGTTGGTTTTCTGTATGTACTTAAATTGTTGTCCATTTTAAGCAAAAGAGAGCCCCTTAGAGTGATTCCAACCACACCATGCCTCAGATTAAGGCGAGGTTGACTCATAAACGTCACATATGACCCATGTATAGTTGTTCTAAAGGATCGACACAATCCAAATGCGTTTGGTCGGTTTTCCATATGCTAGTTGATGTTTTTCACTTCAAATGATGTCCTTTTGAAACAAAAGACAGACACTTTGAGTGGTGGCGGCCACACCGCACCTCATATTGAGGCGGGGTTGACTCATACACGTCACATATGACCCATGGATCATTTTTCTAATGTATCGACACCATAAGAATGCGTTTGGTTGGTTTTCCGTATTCCATTTGATGTTTTTCAATTAAAATGACGTCCTTTTGAAACAAAAGGCAGAAACTTTGAGTGGTGCCGGCCACACCACGCCTCAGATTGAGGCGGAGTTGACTCGTACACATCACATATGACCCATGGATCGTTCTACTAAAGTTTCAATGGAAACCAAATGCGTTTTGTCAGTTTTCCGTATGTACTTAAATTGTTGTCCATTTTAAGCAAAAGAGAGCCACTTAGGGTGATTTCGGCCACACCGTGCCTCAGATTAAGGCAGGGTTGACTCGTACACATCATATATGACCCATGTATCGTTGTTCTAAAGTATTGACACAATCCGAATGCGTTTGGTTGGTTTTCCGTATGTACTTAAAATGTTGTCCATTTTATTAGAATCCTATGTGCGGGGGGTTGTTCAAGGTCCAAGGAAGAGGGTGGGGGCTGTCTGGGGGGCTGTCAGGGGGGCTGTTCGAGGGGTTGTATGGGGTCTAGGGAGGAGGGTGGGGGCTGTGTGGGGGGCTGTTCGGGGGGTGTTTGGGGGGTTGTCCGGGGTCCAAGGAGGAGGGTGGGGGCTGTCTGGGGGGCTGTCCGGGGGGCTGTCCGGGGGGCTGTTCGGGGGGCTGTCTAGGGTCCAGGGAGGAGGGTGGGGGCTGTTCGGGGGGCTATTCGGGGGGCTGTCTGGGGATGTTCGGGGGGTTATTTGGGGTCCAAGGAAGAAGGTGGTGGGCTGTCCAGGGGCTATCCGGGGGGCTGTCTGGGGGGCTGTCCGGGGGGTTGTCCGGGGTCCTGGGAGGAGGGTGGGGGTTGTCCAGGGTCCAGGAAGCAGGGGGGTTCCCAAACACACAACCACTAAAAGACAACAACATCCATAAAAACAGATAATACATAAAAATAACTCAACTCCAATACTATGCTACGAGTCTAGATAAAACCAACAACTAGAATAGATTAAATATCAAATCTCAGTAATATCAGTCAAAAATGTAATGGATCAACTTGTCCCACATCACCATCACCATCATCACCATCATCATCATCACCCTCGTCCCCGTCCCCATCATTGTCCTCGCCCTCGCCCTCCTCCTCATCCTCTCCCTCCTCCTCGCCCTCGCCACCCGCCTCGCCCTCCTCCTCTCCCTCCTATTCCGCATCAAACTCCTCGCCATCATCATCGTCAATCTGGACATCATCCTGACCACCACTAGAACTGCCACCTGGTGCACTTTATATAGAACGTATCGACGACATATACTCATTAAAAGCTGGGTTGGCCTCTGCTGGAAGTGTAGGACGTAGAACTTCAATAAATTTCATAAACGCACTGTTTTCCCTAGTGGACTGTTCTGCCATCTCTGTGGCGCTTTTCTTAGAATGTTCTACATGTGCCCTAACTTTCTGTAGCTTGGTGGCACTACAGATCGTACCTGAGGAGGTCCAATACCTCGTCTGTTTTATCCTAGGTCGGCAGCGTACTCTGCCAGAATGCTCCTCTCCCAACACCTAATGTAAGTGATCTGTTGGCCCAAAATTGTCTGGTTCTTGGGCATCGAGGGCCTCTAAAGCAGCCTGTTACAAATATAAATATATCATTAAGTTACAAAATAGATATTAAAAAATAAATTCAACAGATTAAAACATACAATCTGCTGCTGAGTCACTTTGTTGATGGCACTTCCATCCTTTTTCCGTCTACTCGAGCAAAACAGTTTTGCTCGAGGCACACGTCCTTCAATATTTTGTATTTGCCTCTACAATGACATTTAAAACTAAAGTTATATGAAAACTTTATCAAACTATTAAATAATTGAAGAAACAAAAGAAAGTTTAAGTCGTAAAGAAAACTTATAAACAATTGTCATACCTGCTTCCTCTCATGATCAGGCATCGTAGTGCATCCCAGTGTGTGGAGGTATTTTTTTGCATCAATGTTCTTTTTATTTTTTCCAGATGATTCCTAAATAAAATTCAAAAATGAAACAGATAGTATTAATGAAAAATTTTAAAGTTATTATTTAAATACCTCAAATGTTATTAATACCTTAAACTAGGTACTCGTCCAATGAGTAATCATCTGACGATACTGCTCTATAGGACAATCATCCACCACTGGTATCGCCTCTAACTCAGTGCCAACTCTAGAAACCCAGCCAATATACAACTCATGCTTGTAGGATCTCCAAAGCTTGCCTAAAACCTTTAGACGTTCTGATCGTGCACCCTCGCCATCGCGAAAATTAAATCGAAGCTAAAATCAAAATATTAATTCATATAAATACAAAAATAATTCACGGCATTAAATAGAACAGATTTTTTTACTCATATCTCTGCCCAAGCTCTATCCTTGACCTCATGTGGAAAATGTCTCCACGATAGCGGGCTGACGGGAATGATGTCGAAGTATTTGGCAAGTGTCGCCAAAAAACTCCGACATTGCTGCCCTGTTTTCTCAACCATTTGGTTGTCTTCATTATAATCCACCATAACCTGTGTGTGGCGGTTCCACACCAAACGCATGTGTGTACGCCCCCGCCCACGCCTCATCTCAATAGATGTATCTGTCATTAAAAAACAAATATTTTATCAAAACATGTTATAATGAAAATAAATATTTCTATAAGAAATTGTTAGTTCTATAAATATACCTGTGTCGGTCTAATCGCTGAGTGCCGCTGGATCCAAAGAAACTGATGGAACACCCTGTGGTAGAATAGGAGTCGAAGAAGATGGAATATAGAAGCTCGGAGAGACAGAAGTAGAAGGAAAAGAAGATGGGACAGCTGTCTGACCAGATGATGACTGAGGAGTGGGAATCATCATGGGATGTGAAAATTATGGGCCAGAAGATGCAGAAGGTAGCGAAAACATGGGGGCCTAAATATCCCGTGTGTCTCTAACGACACATCGGGATCAGAATGTGGGAAGGATGACATGTCAGTGGGAGGAGTAGGGTCTAGTCAGGTACGCGCAGCTGCTCGTCCACCTCTTGTACGAACCCTCCTCGTACCGTCGGCCTGAGTACTAGGACCAGTACAAGGCTCCTTGTCGAATAACTGTCGACATATAGGTGGATCCTACAAAAATGTTTACAAAATAATTAGTCACATGACATTATATATTCTTTAAATATATCAATTTTAAGTAAAGTACTCACTACAGGCACTAATGATGGAATTCCAAACTTCTTCATTCGACGATTGTTATCCGTCATTTTTTTCCTTCGTCTCTCTTCAATTGGATGAATTTACTGCATTTTGAAAACAAATATGTAATTAATTAGAAAAATAAAAGTAATGTGTAAAACAAAAAACTAATATATATAAGGGAATAGGGGGATTCATTGGTAATTTTGCTATTAGTTGTTTTAGAAGAGCTTGAATGGATTTAATAAATCATACAAGTTGTAATGTTCACCAAGTTAGAAATATTGTTTGACTATGTTTGAATACAGTTCAATTCCAAATTAGAAAATGCAATTCAAATAAAACTGCAACCAATAAACATTGAAAATTCACATAATGGTCAATTAAGCTATCAATTGTTTTAGAAGAGCGTGAATGGATTTAATAAATCATACAAGTTGTAATGTTCACCAAGTTAGAAATATTGTTTGACTATGTTTGAATACAGTTCAATTCCAAATTAGAAAATGAAATTCAAATAAAACTGCAACCAATAAACATTGAAAATTCACATAACAGTCAAGTCAGTTATAAATTGTTTTAGAAGAGCTTGAATGGATTTAATAAATCATACAAGTTGTAATGTTCACCAAGTTAGTAATATTGTTTGACTATGTTTGAATACAGTTCAATTCCAAATTAGAAAATCAATTCAAATAAAACTGCAACCAATAAACATTGAAAATTCACATAACAGTCAAGTCAGCTATCAATTGTTTTAGAAGAGATTGAATGGATTTAATAAATCATACAAGTTGTAATGTTCACCAAGTTAGAAATATTGTTTGACTATGTTGGAATACAGGTCAATTCCAAATTAGAAAATGCAATTCAAATAAAACTGCAACCAATAAAAATTAAACATTCACATAATGGTCAAGTCAGCTCAAACATATTTGTGATCAATAATAAATCAATTTGAATATTACCAATCATAACAACCCAACTCCAGGTAAACCAAAAGAATTGAGAACATGGATGGATGATTCTATATATTTTCAACCACAACTTCAGGTTTACAATCAACTCTGACAATTGAGCTATTTGAGTCATCAAAAGAAATAAATGGATTGGTTCCAATGGAACTAGGGATAGTGTCAATTCCATCATCACCATCATCAAAAATATGTCTTGGAATTACTTCAAATATGACACCAAATTCAGGTTGAAGTTGGTCTTTGACCTAAAAAACTTGTTTAGCCATTGATTCCAACACATATGGTTCTTCGGTAGCAAGAGTGCGAGTCATATTAATTACTCAAAATCCACAATCATCAATAAATGTGCCATGTCTCGTCATCGAATCAAACCAATGGCATTTCATCATTGTGACTCATCCATGAGAGTAATAATCCAAGATTATTATTTTCTCAACAACTCCATAATAACCCACATTTTCAAATTGCGGTCTACTATTTGATGCATTGGCATAACAATCTGTTGTGGCAGTAACCATAACATCATCATGTTGGGTTCTCATGTTCTTTGCTCGTTCAGTGACAATAAATTTGTACACATTTCTAACAATTGATTTACAGTCACAAACCACGGTATTAGGACCAAAAGTCAAAAATCTTATTTCCTCAGAGACAGAGTCAGAAGACAAACTCAATACCTGCAATATAAATGACTATTTAACTTAATTAAATATTGATATAATTATTTTAAACATTAATTTTTTTATACCTTCAATTTTAACCAAGCTGAAAACTCTTTGCTATGAAAATTCTCTCTCCTTCTCAAAGATAAAGAACAATGCTTCCTATTTATCCTTGGTTTATGTTCCCTGTAGATAAAAAATATTAATAATTTAACAGATATATATGTAAGATATACATAATCAATTTCGTTACCTGATATAGTCATCAAAAAAATCATAGTTGAACAAAACTGTGTGATGTGCCATCTCCTGCTCTTCATGGCTTAATGTCTTCAATGTATATGATCCAGGAATTCCTCCTGTTCGAGGAAGTGATGGAAAACTGGGTTCAATTTTCTCATACTGTTCTTCTTCATTTCTCATTGGTCTATTCAATCTTGTAGTAAGATCAGACAAATACATCGAGCAGAAATCCATACATTCTTGAGCCAAGTAACCGTTCACGATAGAACCTTCGGGATGATTTCTGTTTCGGACATAAAACTTTAATGTGAACATATTTCTTTCAGTTGGAAACATCCAACGAAAAGAAACAGGTCCTCTGAGAAGTATTTCAGTGGGAATATGGACGGTCAGATGCAGCATGCATGTGAAAAATGATGGAGGAAATATTTTCTCCAACTCACACAAAATTAACGGGGCATCTGTAAACATTTTTTGCAAGAAATACTTGGACAACTTCTTAGCAAAAAGATCTCTAAAAAATGGCACAACCAAATAACAACCACCTTCACATTATTGGACAAAAGATGACGGATTGATATTGGAAGCAACTCATGCAGTAGAACGTGATAATCATGAGTCTTCAAAGATTTTATCTTCAAATCTCTTCTGTTGACCCGTTTAGATATGTTACTTGAATAGCCATCAGGAACTCTAATAGTCTCTAATACATCCAGAAATTGTTTTCTTTTGTAGGTGTCATCACATAAGAAGCACGTGGAAGTTTCCATTTATTTTCACTGATACGCACAGGATGCAATTCTAGTCTGATTCCCCAATCCACCAAGTCACACCGAGATCGTAAATCATCTGTTTTCTTCCCCTTGACATTTAGAAGAACCGAAAGCAACATTTCTCATATATTCTTTTCAATATTCATTACGTCTAAGCAATGACGTAACAAATTGGTTAACCAATAAGGAAAATCAAAAAAGATACTCTTCTTCCTCCAATTGTAATAGGTTTCAGTGGAAACATTCTTTCTCTTTCCAGATTTCATTTGACCCTTCTTGAAAAAAAAACTGAAATATTTCAATTCATTAAGCACATCAGTTCCAGACATACGCTGAGGTGGATCATAGGTCTCTATGGTATTATCAAATCTTCGATGATTCATTCTATATGGATGATCCTTTGGCAAGAATCGTCGATGTCCCATAAAACTGAAACTACAGCGATATTTCAGTCTTATGGATTGTGTATTATTCATACAAACAGGACATGACAGTTTTGCCTTCATGCTCTATCCAGACATCATTGCATGAGCCGGAAAATCATTGATCATCCACATAAGCATAGCACACATCTGAAATATGTCTTTCGAACGTGCATCGTATGTGCGCACACACGCATCCCAAAGAAGTTTCAACTCTTTTATTAAAGGTTTCATGTATACATCAATATCAATGTCAGGATCAGAAGGACTAGATATGAGTATACTCATGAAAGTGAAAGGTTTTTTCATACACAACCATGGGGGAAGATTATAAATGTGTATAAAAATTGTCCATGTGTTGTGCGAAGTAAGCATCTTCCCAAACGGATTAAAATCGTCGCATGAAAGACCCATCCTCACATTACGCACATCAACTGCAAAATCAGGATGTCGAGCATCAAATCTTAGCCATGCAAATCCATCTGCAGGATAAACCAACTCATCATTAGTCTTCTTTCTCTCAGTATCATGCCATCTCATTTTTATTGATATGTCATCAGACATAAAATGATTCTAAAGTCTGGGGATCAATGAAAAGTGCCACATTACTTTTTGTGGAACGTGGGATGGTGTTCCATTAGATTTTGACTTCCAGCGGGATGTACCACATTTTATACAATCATTTCATTCAGTGGTTTCCTCCCAGAATAAACTGCAATCTTTTAGGAAAGCATGAATTATTTTTCTTGAAAATCCAAGTTCCTCAACTAACTTCCATGCCATATAGTGGTTTGAGGGAATATCTGCATCATCTGGAGGTAAATCCTTCAAGAGGGTAAGAATATAATCGATTGTTGTATTAGAAATTCCATACATAGTTTTCCCATGAAACAATCGGATTAAAAATTCCAGCTTTTTCATTTTATCGCATTGTCGATATACTGGAGTCGTGGTAGCATCATTCAATTTTTTCACCCTATCAATATCATCATTTTCACTATATTCATCAGCTATCCTCATATCGAAGTCTTCTTGAGTCGAAATCCTTTCTTTTTCATGATGACGAATAAACGGAAACCAATCATCTAACGAATTCTCCATTCCAGTCCTTTCATTTCGATCATCACCAATTTGAGATTTCATTTTCTCCCCATTGTGATACCACAAAAAGTAGTTTGCTTGAAAACAATTTTTGGTTATATGGTAGCTGACTTCTTCGTGGCTCAACCAAGGTCTACCAACACAATTGGAACATGGGCAGTGTATGCGACCACTATCTAAAGCATTGTGAAATGAAAAATCTATAAAGCTCTCCAAATTGTTTTGAAAATTGCTTGAGATCTGATCGGTTTCATACATCCAACTTCTGTCCATTCTGTAAAAAGAATTTATATAAGTCATTTTGTCATAAAAATTCAGTAGGATTGATCTTTAATAGAAAATATATTTCAAAATAAATTTTAAATAATAAAATCCCTTGGATCATTTTTAACAAATATTTGGAGTATTATCAAGGCACCCCCATTTGGAAAAGTCACATTAAATGCCCAATTTCCACACCAAACCATTGAAAACAATTAACATGAGACAATCATCGACCACAAATAACTTAACTGGAAATTAAAAAACAGAAACCAAATGTGATATAGAATTTAATGTTAAGTTAGGGGAAATGAGATTAAATAGAGACAACAACATCATAAATGGTTCCAACATCATAACTTTTCATTAAAACCACCCATAATATGAATGAGAATTCCTCATACACCTAATCCCCAGTAAAACAAACCAAATATCCAATTAAAACATTGAATTTAGGGTTTCCACCCCACTTGGACAGCCCTACCCCCACCCCACCCACCCCACTTGGACAGCCCTACCCGCACCCCACTTGGACAACCCAGCACCCCCCCACCCCACGTGGACAACCCTACCCCCACCCCACTTGGAAAACCCAGCCCCCCCCCCCCACCATACCTGGATACCCCTACCCCTCACAACCCACTTGGATAACCCAGCCACCCCCCCCCCCCCCCGCACCCCACCTGGACAGCCCTACCGTCACCCCACTTGGACAACACATCCCCCCACCCTACCTAGATAGCCCCTCCCCCACCCCACCTGCACACCCTCCCCACCCCACTTGGACAACCCTTCCTGGACACCCTCCTCCACCCAACCTCCACACCCTCCCCCACCCTAAACAGCCCTACCCCCACCTCATTTGGACAACCCAGCCCCCTCCCCACCCATACCTAGACAGCCCCTCCCCCATGCTACCTAGACAGCCCCTCCCCCACCCCAAACAGCCCTACCCCCACCCCATTTGGACAACCCAACCCCCTCCCCCACCCTACCTAGACAGCCCCCTCCCCCACCCTACCTAGACAGCCCCCTCCCCCACCCTAACTAGACATCCCCCTCCCCCACCCTACCTAGACAGCCCCTCCCCCACCCCAAACAGCCCTACCCCCACCCCATTTGGACAACCCAGCCCCCTCCCCCACCCTACCTAGATAGCCCCCTCCCCCACCCTACCTAGACAGCCCCTCCCCCACCCCAAACAACCCTACCCCCACCCCATTTGGACAACCCATCCCCCTCCCGCACCCTACCTAGACAACCCCCTCCCCCACCTTACCTAGAAAGCCCCTCCCCCACCGCAAACAGCCCTACCCCCACCCCATTTGGACAACCCACCCCCCTCCCCACCCTACCTATACAGCCCCTCCCCCACCCCACTTGGACAACTCTACCCCCACCCCACTTAGAAAGCTCTACCCCCACCCCACTTGGACAGCTCTACCCCCACCCCACTTGGACAACCCAGCCACCCCCCCCCCACCCCACCTGGACAACCCTAACTGTATTTATGGCTAACCAATGAAATCAAGTCAATAGACCTTAAATTTAGAATAAATCAAGGATAAAATAACTCGGGATCATATTGACCTCTTCAATATCATCCAAAATTATTCAATACAGATAAATCACAAGAAAATCACAACCTAAAATGATATATTGATTGTGTTCATAAGGGAATCATAATACACAATACATTGTAGAAAAATGGAATGAAAAAATCTAAAATAAATTAAGGCACACCACCCGATTTAGAATGGAAGAACAAAAATTTCTGGAATCAAAGATAGATGTCCTGTTGGAAATTAGAGTTAGCACCCTCTAGAGAAGGTTGTGAAGTAGGGTTCCAACCGTAACCAAAAATTATATATGCCTTATTTTCGTAAGGGGATCATAATACACACTAGATTGCACCAAAATAAAATTTCAAAATCTAAAATAAATTTACACACACAAAGTGATTTAAACGGCAAGAAAAAATCTAAAATCAATGAACTCACACAGACTGATTTAAACGGGAAGAAAAAATCATTGAAAACCAGACCTGTTGTGTTGGGAAGTAGCGTTTGTGTCGAGATTTAGAGGCAAACCTTCCAGATGATTGAGGTTTAGGGAAAAAAATTCGAGAGGGTGCGTCCAGGTCTCGGTTAGGGAAAACGTTTTGAGATGTATGGAGTTGAGATCGATGATATTTGGGGATTTTCTTTCCCAGCGGTTTTAAAAAACCATTGGGAAAGTTATGTTATCCCAACGGTTTCAAAAAACTATTGGGAAAAACCTATTAATGCCATATATACCAATGGCTATGATAGAACCGTTGGTATAGGGGTCTTCATCTTTCCCAACGGTTTCACTAAACCGTTGGGAAAAATCTTTTTTACCCATTTTTTCCAACGGTTTCATCAAACCATTGGGAAAACACGATTTTTATAGATCTTTACCAACGGTTTTTGGAAACCGTTGGTAAAGATTACCTATACCAACGGTTCAAAGAACCATTGGAATACAAGCGTTGGGAAAAATATGATTTCTAGTAGTGCTTGTGAAAGGATAAGCTCTATGAAAAGTACAATAAGTGTGAGTTCTGGTTAAAGGAATTCTCATTCTTGTGGAATATCATCATAAGCAATGGGATATCTATGGATCCTTCAAAGAAAAAAGTACTTTAAGGATGTCTAAGGCTAACATATCTGAAAGATATCTGTAGCTTCCTTGGGTTATCTGGTTATTATCATCGATTTTGAGAAATTTCTCATGATTTCCAAACCCTTTTACCAATATAACTCATAAGAGAGTTGAGTTTTATTGGAATTATGAATGTGAAGAAAGATTCCTGTAGTTAAAAATGAGTCTTATCACTTCCCATGTGCTCACACTACCCACAAGTGGGAAAATTTTTGTAATTTTTAGTGATACTTCTAAGAATTTATTAGGAATTTTGTTGATGAAAAACAAAAAATTAATGGCATATTCCTCAAGGAATTTTAAAATTCATGAGAAAAACTGTCTTACACATGATCTGGATCTAACAGATATGATCTTTGTGTTGAAAATCTAGCAGCATTATATCTATAGGAAGAAGTGTGAGATATATACTAATCAAAAGAGCCTAAAATATATATTCACATAGAAAGAGATTAATATGTTCTGGTGAAAATTGTTAGATATCATTAAGGATTATGAGTTCTCAATCCATTACCATCTTGGTAAAGAAAATAAGGTGGTGAATTCTATAATTATAAATGACCCATAATTCTATCATTAATGGGAACTGATAAGGATATAATATTATTGGATTTGAAGAAGATGAATATGGTAATCATAAATAAAGGAACATTATCAATCCTTTCACAAATTATTTCTTAACTATCGATTTTGGAAAGGTTATAGGATGATTAAAAAGATGATGTGTGAATCCAGAAAAATGTAGAAACTATAAGAAAAGGTAAATCCTCGAAGTTCAATGTTAATTAAGGAATATGGAGATTTGGGTAAATACTATGTGTTCTATAAAATCCTGAGTTAAATAGGGAACTATTGGATGATGCACATAGTTCAAATTTCCCTATTCACCCAAGAAACACGAAGATGCATAAAGATCTTTGATACTACTATTTGTGGGAAAACATGAAGAAGGAGATCTATAAATATGCATTAATGGAACTAGTATGTCAGTAAGTGAAGATTTAAAGGTAGAATTCTAAGGTTATGATGATAACATTACCCATACTAACATATAAATGGGAAAACTTCACCATAATCTTTGTCAACAGAATTTCGAAGACATCCAAAGGAAACAATGCTATCTGGGATGTTATTGATCATCTTTCAAAGACTACACACTTAATTGTGATTAGAGAGAATTTATCATTGGATAAACTAACACAAATATAAATCAAAAAAGTGGTAAGACTAAATGGAGTACCATTATCGATTATATCTGATCAAGACCCAATATTCACCTCCAAATTCTAGAAAAGTCTCTATAATTCTCTAAGCACTGAGCTGAATTTCTGTATAGCCTATCATCCTCAAACTAATGGACAATCTGAGTAGACTATTCAGACACTATAATACATTTTGTGAACATATTATATGGACTTCAAATGAATATGTTACCAATATCTTTCTTTGGTTGAATTCTCTTACAACAAAAAATTCCACTCAACCATCCAAATGTCTCCCTATGAATCCTTTTATGGGAAGAGTTGTAGAACACTGGTATGTTAGGAGGATGTTGGGGAATAAAAACTTATAGGTCCTTAAATGATTTAGGAAATAGTGTAGAAGTTTAAGAGCATTAATTAACACATAAAGGCTACTCAAAGTCAATAGAAGAGCTATGCTGACAATCTTTGACAAGACCTAGAGTTTGATGTTGGAGAAATGGTATTCCTCCACATATCTCCTTGATCGCATAAAAGTAGTGGCCTATCGACTAGAACTACCACCTAAACTATATGAAGTACATTATGCATTACATGTATCCTTATTGAGAAAGTACATACCAAACCCCTCACATGTACTCATTCCAAAGGTACTACCATTGGAGAATGATCTTTCCTATGAATAGAATTTTGTGAATATCTTAGATCTTAGAGAAAAAGTTCTATGAAATAAAACAATTCACCTCATCAAAGCCTTGTAGAGATACCACAAGTTTGAATAATCAACATGGGAGTTGGGGGAGGTGATAAATGAAAGTTACCCTCATTATTTTTAGTGTGGGACAAGAAAAATTCGAGGATGAAATTTCTAAAGGGGGAAAGATTGTAACGACCCAAACTATTATGGATAAAATTCTACCTTTTGATTTAATTAAATGTCTTATAGTTATAGAAAACGCATGAACTTATTTTGTTTTATTAAATCCAATTAGATTTAAATTACCATTAAGAATCATTAACTTTGATAATATAATCATTGAACACTTATCACATAACTAGTATAAATATAATATTTTAACAAATCCATTTGACAAAAATAAAGAAGGTTATGGCCTCAAACAATAGGTTCATACCCTATGAAGCCCATTTATAGGAGATTATAATGGAGATAGAATTTCTTGAATTTTCCATAGACCAAGCCCAAGCTAAGATCCAATAACTTAACCATGAGATAAACTATTTACAGGAGAAGTTCAATCTCTTTGGGATCACAGCCCAAACCATGTTTGCCAAATGGCCCCATGAAAGCCCCACCATCACGCAACTTACACTTAGGGGATATGTTGGTGTATTAAATGTATATGTATCAATACCCTATAAATATTAATATTTATATTATTTTCTATAAAATAATTAATATATTTTCATCCTCATATTGTTACTTTGTAAATTATTTTTAAAGCATGAATTGTATTTTTGGTTTATATTCACATTAAATTAATGAATTTATGAATTAATGGATTTTTAAAATAAATAATATTATAATGTAATATAATTATTAAATAATATTTATCAAATATAAATGATCATATAGTTTTTATAATGTCAAATTTAGTTTTTATTATGGTTTGAAAACTATTATTATCAAAAACCTATCATTTTTAATAAATTTTAGTTTTTATTTTAAAAGTTAAAGTTAAAATATTTATAAAATTAATTAGATAAAATCAAAATTATTTTTTTAATCAGGATTTCAAAATTATACAATGGTGAATTTTTCATAATTTTCTGAGATAGTTGAATTTTTTGGTAAATATTAAATACCGTATAAATATACTTTGAGTTTTATAAAATCACAATGAACCAAAAGTGATGTGATAAGTAATATAAATAGTATCCACAACCAAATATATGTTTTAATTTAAAATAATGTGATTTTAATTTTATTTTATTTAATTTTTAAATCCATTATGAATCCTCTAAAACTCGTAGTATATTTTAAGATTTTAAAATCATTTATTTAATAGTGTGACTCACCTTCACATCACCAAGGGTAATATTTTAATAAGTTTTTCACTTATCCTTCTAAAATAATAAAAACACTCCCCTTTTTTCGAAACCATGGGAAATAACCAAGTTATGGTTTGTGGTTTTGGTTATTTTATTATGTAGAGTCCAAAATCAAAATTATAAAAAATATCCCCACCTTTTCTATATAAACCCACCCAAGATCCCATTTTTCTTCTCTAAAACTCTATTAAGAACATACACACTCTTCCATACACTCCCTATAGTTCTCCCAAGGTGCCTCCAAGTTTTTAAGAATTCGCTACCAAGCCTTTGGAGTCATGCACTCAAGTAAGGGGTTCTCACCTTCCTCACCTCCTTTCAAATTCAAGAAACTTCATTGAAATTAGTTCTTGTAATTTAAAATGTTTATATTGTAATTAATTTATATTAATTAACTTAATATCCATTTTATTTTATTTTAATGAGGTATCATTTATCCTTTCCCATTTGTACACTTACCTATGATGTTACTATATTGAAATTCTGTAAGGAATCCCCACATTCTCTTCTTTATTCAAGGTTCTTTATATAACTTATGCATTCTATTTCAATTTATTAATGTTGAGAGATATCCCTCCATGACCCTCTTATTCTAAATTTTATTTTTAAATTATTATATAACCATTTAACTTTCATCAACCATTTTATGAGTTTTTATGTACCGTCGTTATGCTGCCGAAATTTCACCATGACTTTCCATCCCAAAACAATTGTATAGTGAATACAATACCAATTTTTTTATCAAGTGTATTCACCTTTATGAATATATACTAATTAATTTGGGACTTAATTATATATATTCCACACTTCTTAATCACGGAATAAATTTATGATGATGAGTGAACCCATGTTGTATGATCTATGTGGAACACTTAAGCATGATCATGAAATGAATATGATGGGTGCGCCCAAATAGTGCACCAATACATTGGGTAATGTTTAGTATAATTATACATCATGTTGGTATAGGGGTGTACCTAATTCCTTTATGAAAATTTTTCTACCATGAGGTCTTGGAGAATTTATCCTTGACCTAAGTTTATGATTCAGTGTTTCAAGTTGTTTCCACATTTTCTATGTTATGATTATCATGTTACACCATGCCTTATTATCCATGTTCCTTTTATTCTCCATTGATATACCTATTATCTAAAATTTATTATAATATTCATGTTATGACTTGTTTATTTCCTTAATGGGATTTATAACTCGCCCATTTCTTATGTTTTTCCTTAGGGTATCCCATACATTTTTAAAAGTCATGTAATTTTATAAGCGTGTTAAAGAATTTTACAATAATGTTGTTTTATCCCATGTTCAAGATGTTATTCTATGTACCTAATTCCAAAATACACTAGAATTTTCAATATTTTGGATTTTATTAAGAGCTCTTTTATATAAAAAACATTTATTAATGTGTAAAAAAGAGAAAGTTTGTCATAGTTCCTCTTTACAGAACACCATGGACGGGGTCATAGGCGGTTGAGACTATATTATACGTTGGGTGATACTTGGGTTTCTTATCATGGGACTATAAGTAAAGTCTCATAGGTTAACTAATAATTATATATTTCTTGAGTGATACATGTTATTCCTTGTGTGGTATCATCATGCATTTAATTCCTCCTTTAGTGATTCTAGTTCTTTAGGGGAGAACCCATGGATGGGATAAGTGGAGAGAGGGTTACACCATGCCATGAGTTATACTTATACCACTATGTGAGATACTTGGCATGGACTATAACGGTGATGAATACACACCATATCATAAGTGATACTTGAGAGTCTATATATTAATCACCTTGTAAGGACTCTAGTGATGATTGGTATTTATAGGCCCCCTAGAATGATGCTTTGGATTTCATTTATGGATCAACTTGGATGGGATTAGGGTTCCTCTTACTAAATTATAATGATGACATAAATATTAAAAGACTGAAAATTTATAGTTTTTATTGAGGGAGGTGTTTTCCAATCCAAATAACATGTTTGGTCTCGATCCCCTCTTGATTATTATTTTGTAATGACCTACTCTTTAAACTCATATCATATCAGTAGAGGTTGAACGTAGTATATAGATATTATATCTTAGGCTAAAGTGGGTATAGTCAACTAAGTTTCCTTGAGGAACATAAGCCTACATGCATAGTAATTTATTTATTTACTTATTCATCTATTTATTTTTATACCTACACATGATTATACTTTATATTCACAGATTGGATTATTCTTTCGACATCATTCATAGTGTACTACTGATTATATATCACACTCTTATTAGGTCTTCATTACACTAGGGTTCCTGAGTAGATCTCATATTTTTAGGTCTATGGATTTTTCTTTCTTTTTTGCATTGTACATGGGAGCTTATGAGCACATGATTGAGCTTGTACTCAGGATTCTCTTGGAGATATCCCTCAGGGTTTTTTATTATTTTTCTTTATTGATGTATTATATTTTATTACCTATTGTATTATTTCCTACTTTGGATTTATTAGCATTACCTAGACATGCATACATGCATGGTTGTATTTTGGATTTGGCCAGTGTATTTCGTTTATTATATTTATCTTCCATTTTTCTGCCCTTTATTTGTATTGCTTCAACTGTTGTGTAATTTATTTATTACCTATAACACCACTAAGTTACTCTAATCATGAGGTTATATTCTCCCCGACATATGATTATTATACACTCCCTGTTATTTGGTATCCTCTAGGGTACAAGGAGGCGCGCTTTGAGGCCACGTGGTGATCAGTCCGACTACTAGTTTCATTATCATTCGGGTTGGGATGTTACATTATTTCAACTTGATCTTCCCACAATCTCATGTGCATGAGTGGACACATTAAATGTTTTATTTAATTTTTAATATTCATAAATATAGTACTTAGGGGATAAATAATCCTCCAACACAAAAGGTTCTATTATAGAATACCATTTTTAAGTTCCCACAATTTTTCATAAAACCTTTTTCACCTCAATGGATATTATATAAATACCCTAATTTAATAATACTCATGTGGAAAAATATGTTTTTATTTTATTATTATATAGGCTCGGATTCATCTTCTTTAACTCAAAATATCTCCACTAAAATCCACATGTCAATCTTCACATCTATATGAAAATTATATAGGAAACATATCTGTGGTGTGGATTATATCTTACAGCATAAAGGTTACTTGAGGAAAAACACATCTCAAAACTAAGTTCTCTTATTTATAATTATTTTTAAATACATCACAGTATAAATGATATAAGATCAAAATTATAGTTTTAGCTTCAATGTATCTTCATCTAAATTATTCTTTAAAACACGATAAAACCATTTTATTTATCAAGAAATACATGCAGTAAATCCTCTCATTTTATCTTCCTCAAAACTAGATTTGATCATAGATTTACAAAGATTCATTATATTTTAATCTTGAATAAATATATTCATACACATATGATATAATTTTCTTCTTCGGATGTTTAAATCCATAAACTTAATTTTTTATTATTTTATGCTCTCATAAATTCTCTAATTCCTTTATCTCATCTTTTATTAAAATGAGGTAATAGATGTTTGCTTACAGATGGATCTATAAGATGAATTTACATATGTGATCACAAATAACATTATAGGATGGATTGAATAACTGAATTTCCTTTATTTTTTTCTCATCTACATAGCTAAATTCTCTTTTATATATATCATAACCATTCTATCTGAAACATGATACTCTTATACACTGGATTTTATAGCCAGGTTTTGTTATGTGGACTAAAATATTATATATCGTAAGAGAAATCCATTTTCATCTCACTCCTATACAGATTAATTCTCTTAAATTACTGTTGTATATATAAATTACCTTTACCAATTCTATCCCATATAAATAATTTCTATTATGTATTATCCACTTTATTTTCATGTACATAAATTATATAACATGGTGCACCGTATAGGTGAATCCTATTATGGGCCACTCATGTAGATGAATTTTCTTATATCATTTTTATATCCTCTATACTAGATCTCTTTCAAACTCAAATATGATGTGATATTATGAAATATATTCAGTGTAGATTAATTCTCCTATGCACTAGTTACGTAAGATAATTTCATTTATCATTATCTCAAACTCCAACATAATTATTCTAGTTTTCTTTAAAAAAGCTCTTGGTGACTTCAAAAATTCTCAATACTTATCAAACCTCATCAAATCATCTTGGAAGAACTTAAAATAAGTATAGTAATAGTTAAAATAATTAAAAACACCTTCAAGAACATTTCCAAGATGTTTCCACATATAAAATAATAGAATTAGAGTATTTCAAGGAAATTTTATTTCAGTTTAAGTTTAAACTTACTTAAATCAATCTTGATCCGTCTCAATTCAAATCAACCTTCATCCAAGAGTGTTTCTCACATATTTTAGAAACCAAAATACAAGGTACTGGGTGGATTTAATATCTAAATCTCTAGTTATATTCTCTGCTTATTTGAATCTCATTTCCTCTTTATAAATATAGATTTATAATATTTTTAGTACAAATTTATTATCAAACTTCTTCATGCCTTTGTAACTATTGTATAAAATGATTTTCCTACTTTTTTATCACATGTATTTTAATTGAGGATCTGTTTAAGAATCAAATGATGTGTGTTATTCTAAGGAATTACTCCATCCAATTATTATAATGACATTTACTATTATATTTTTCCATGTAAACAAAATGGTAGAAACTAAACCATATTTCATGGGTGGATACTCACTTATTAACCCAAGAAATCACCTAAAATTGACTTTAACACTAATAAAAAATACATTCGCAATATAAAGTTAACATCTGTTTAAATTAATGAAAAGAATTGATGGTTGATAGAACCATAGACTACAATATTATCTTGATGAATTTGTGAAGCTAGTTATTAGTTTAAGTGAGAATATATCCTTGTATAAAAAATTAATTCTAGAATCACTATTTCCAAAAGAGTCTCATTACATAAAGGATTAATTTTTTTGATATGTTTAAAAAATAAAGGTGAGATGAATGATTGGGAATCATAAAATCTGAATTCATAAGATATACTTAAGGAAGAATGAGGAACCCAGTGTATCTAAAAGTGCTATTTTCAAAAGATAACAATACTTTTGAATGATATAATGATATAAAATTAGTATTTCTTGAATAATTCATACTGATACAATATAGAATAATGAGACACTAATACAGATTAATCTATATATATAATAATTATTTACTTTGAATAAATTTTTATTTTGAGATAATTGATAAAGGCATATGAGAAATTCAATAAAATAGTTATAAAAATATAATATTTTGGAAGTTGTAATGTAAAACCAATTTATGAGAAGACTAAAATTGTGTTTTAAGAAGGCTGGAAATCAACAAAGTATTATAAATGAGTAACATGTGATTTACTTTTTTATGTAATATTAAATAATTTCTATGTTAAAAGAAATTTGAATAAGTATTGAGTCTAAATAAAATGTAAAAAAGAATAAAGTGGAAAATAAGAATAATAAGTTCAGTTATAATGGTGAATTCAAAGGCATAAAATTTTGGATGATCTAAAGGATATAAGTAATATATAATTGATGATGTTCCAGATGTTTATAAAAACAAGAAGAAGTGAAACCCAAAATATATGTAGTTATGTGATATTAACTCTGAAAGTTACAAAGATACATAAGAGTAACATTTCTCTCATTTAATATTAATCTTGATTTAACCTACAATGTTTTTCCAAAGAAAACTTTCCCAAGTCAAGAATTTTAGAAGTGTAAGCTGAGGAAGTTTAGAAGAATGGAAGCAAATGAGATCAGAAGTCATGGGTATGTGTTGTATAAAATAATCTTGAGATTTTATTAACTAGAGTTTATATGATGATGAATTAGATAATTGAAAGAATAAATTTGGAATATTTGAACCTATGTAAGATTACGTTTTTAGATCTAAAGGCTATATTATATTAACCCATGTTTTTAGAAGATCAATCTAAATATTTAATAGAATAATTAATTGATTTTATCAAACAAATGTGAGTAGAATGATAAATTATTCATGAAGAAAATATCATGGTTCTTAATTTATGATTCAATATGAAATTAGAGTGAGTGATAAAGGAGACTGAAAAAGGAATAAATTTGAATTTTTCCTAGTCAATATAATATTTTTGAAATGATTAATGAATCAAGATTGATTAATTGATAAAGACGTAAATTTAAACTGAGGAATTCCTAGAGCCCACATAATCACATTTCATGTAGTTTTAAACACTCTATGATGGGAATAAAAGGAGGAGAGGTCATTTGAGAGAGATATAGTGTTTTGGGGAAAAGAATAAGGAGATATAGAGAATTCAACCAACACACTCTAAAATATCATTGAGTTAAAAACGTGAGTTCAAATTTAATGTTCCATAATATCACATGAATTCAAGGATTAATTGATTTTGACTTGTATTTTCTTAAAGAATAGTTAAGTTGAGGAAGGAAGTGAGATAGATAACCAGAATATTTTATATATCAAAATATTCATAAGTATATCCAATTCAGAATATATTTTAATTTGGAAGAAGAGACAGTTTAAAAGAATAGTGGCTCAAAAGAAGATTTGATTTAGGTGAATAATTAAAGAAGAACACAACTTGATATTTTTACATATTCTTGAGTTGATCATTTTATAGAATAATAGAACAAGGCCGACATATATATAGTTAAATTTATTCATTCATTGGTAGTTTAAGACCTACTATTGTGGAATAAGATCTTACTATTGATGGAGCAATATCCTATAGAAAAGAAGAAAATACTATTTATAAGAGTTAAAGTAAGAGAATTTCAATTGGATGTATTCATTATAAATAATCTCTTGGGAGGAAACCATCTATTAAGAATCAATTTATAGATATAAGGATGATACTTTCTCCAAGTTTGGGTTAAGGATAATACCTTCCCTATCTTTGTGTTAAGGATAAAACGTTCCCACCTGATATAAATTTTTATTTAGGTATGGTACCTTGTTGTATATTTTAATAAATTATATAAATCAGTGTTAAAATTTATGTCATGAACTTGTGTTGAACACAACAAGTATTAGATACCCACATTGGGATCAAACCTTGTAAAAATATTATGCATCGTGTTATCTTTAATTTTTTTCTTATATCTAGTTTGAATGTGTTGTTTGATCCATATTAAATCTATTCATCCTAATAGGTGAAATTTTTTGAACAAATTAAAAGAAAAAAGTTAATTAAAAACAAGTTAAAACTAATTCACCCACTCTTAGTGTGATTGCACTAGATTACAAGGCACTTAAAAATTATCATAATTATTTTTTACCATATTTCTAATATGGATGGTGGAAGGATATGATTAAATAAAAAAACAACTAATATGAATAAAATGGTGAATGTGATTAATATCCGCTTTCTTATCCAAATATCTTAGATTTTGGTGTAGAAAATGTCACAATTATATTGGATAAAATGAAAAAAAAATGGATAATAATTATAACCGGTAAAGAAAACCACTTCACTATGTCATTTTCTATAAAAAAGATAGTAGATTAAGACAAAATTACCATTATTTTCCTGGTATAAAGATCCAATTATGGTCAAAAAGTTGATATCCTCCATATAAAAGATATTAATTATGATGGAATGTTCATAATAAAAAAAGATCATGCAATTATTTTATCACAAAAATGGAAAACTAACCCATTGGAAGTTATTGGTAAATAATATGAAGGATTTATTGATAAATATTTTTCTTGAATAATATTGATCAGTATAGAGTGCCACTTCTTGCTAAATAAAATGGACGATGAATCTATGATGACATATAAAACTAATTTTCTGTAATTATCAAGGTATGATTCAGGTATTAATATTTAAATATAGAGTAAAATTGATTGATTTAAAAATGTCTTAAATCCCAATACTTATAAGCATTTTTCCATTTAAATGTCTGAAATTTTGAAAGTTACATATAAATTTTTCATTATACTGGAAAAGTAGAGATTGAGTTTTGAAATACTTAATGGTCTCACAGCTTATTTGAAAAGAAATAAGAAAATTTAACATTATGTTGGAAGATCATATAACTAAAAGAAAAAAAGAATAGAATTAAAATATCCCACCTATATGATATGTGAAAATAAATACTATGGATATTTTATAAAATAATAAATTATACTTTTTGTGTGGACAGATTGTGTATCATTCTTAATAATTCTTCTGAGGAATAAATCGAAGATTCCAATTTAACCACAATTTAAACTAGGGATATTAAAAAATGGTTTTACAAGATGATTAACCCATTTTTTATTGATTAAATTGAAAAAAAATTAGTTATTATCTTAATGATTTTCCTAATCAATGAATGCAAAAATAATAAATATCCCCAACCACAAAAACACTCAGGTATAAGAACATGCATTGGAAAACACAATGTTAATCATGTTATAATAAGTATTATATATATCTTCACAAAAATGGTAAATTATTTAATAGATTCTAGAAAAACTTACACTTTTATATCATGAAAGTTCATGGAGTACATGAATTCCATATAATGATTTATCAATAAAAGTATTGAATGGTGTATTAATTTTCACCTATACGTTTAAGGATTATACTATAATTTTTAATAAGATTATTAGTTAAAAATTTAAAGGTTATTTCCATTTTATAATTAAATATTATTAAAGTAATGGATTGGATATTTTATCATACGTATGGTATTATTTATTTGGATAAAGAGGTCATTTTTAATATATTTAACAAAACCAAATTAAGATATATTATGTACCAATTGTGCATGATTTTGTGGATGTATTTCCTGAGGAAATTTATGGGATTCCCCTTAACGAAGAATAGGGGTTCACTATTGAATTTTTATTTTAAGAATAAATTATATTGAATATAATATTCTTGATGGAAATGATTAATATAAAGGATTGAAATAAGAATAAACAAAGGCATATTAAATTATTTGTATTCATCAGATTTTTGAGGAAAACAGTTTGTTCAATGAGATTACTAATTAATTTCAGAAATATCAATAATATCACAATTAAAAAATAAAAAACATTTTTTAATAATTAAGGATTTCTTTGACCAATTTCATGGAAAATAATATTTTTGTCGTATCTATATTATATTTGGATATCACCTAGTGAAATTAATGAATGAATATATCTTGATGACTATATTTGAAACAAGATATGATATCAATGAATTTAGTATAATTTCCCTTGTTCTAAAAAATATTCTAGTAATATTTATTTAATTTATAAGTAAAATATTTAATTATTTCCATGAAATTTTTTAGGTTATCTTTATAGATGATTTCAAAAATCACGATGACCATTTTGAAAACATTGAGCTAGATGAAGTTATATTCAAAGTTTAAAATACAAAAATTATTATTGTAACATATTTATGTATGGGTATGTAGTCACTAATAAATGAATTATTTTTAATAATTTTGAAACATTAGTTATTAAATAATGATATATAGAAACAATAGTGATGGAGATCCATATATTTATTAGCTTAGATATATACTATTGATGTTTTTTGAAATAAATATCTTGATTAGTAAACCTTTTAACCAAGTTAATATAAAATGGGGTTAAATTTATATTAATCAAGACATGTGAGAAAATATTAAAATAATTCGAGAGTAGGATAGTTATTGGATCTAAAATAACTGAAAATTATAGAGGTGGAGAATATATTATCTAAAATGAAACATATACGAATGGGATTGGTTCTGTTCTATGAAAAATGAGAAGGTGATAACTATATGAGACTAAATCTTCTTTCTTTTCATGTCATGTGTGTTGGAAAAGGATGTGGAAGGTGATGAGTTAAATTAGAGTGGAATTAAATTTGATAAAAAAAATATAGTCATAATTGATGAGATTATTCCTTGATTTTTTAATCTAGTGGTTAAATTTACTTAATTATTGGAGTTCAAGGATGGTGAGATCATTGACTATTATAACTAAAGAATTGCATTGTTGTTTTTGAGACCATGAATTTTTTTCCAATAATGATTAAGTGGGATGTAATAGTATTTTTTGTATTATTTATGATCTTTACAAGAGAGAAGTATCAGTTCATAATATTAAGTCATGGTTTTTCGAGATATCATGGACTACTCTATAATATTTTTTTTAATTAAGTCATGATTTTTTTATTCCTTAATTATTTTTAAATTTATATATATATATATATATATATATCCTTCCACTTGGTTTTTTATATTCTTAGATAACTCTAAGAAGAAGTATGAGTCTCCCATGACACCTTGTGTGCTTATTTCATAGATTTTGTTTTCTCTATCTATGAGACTGAACCTATGATATTCATAGTATCCTTTCCATGATTCTACTTATTCCATATAAATTTTAACTCCTTAGTAATATTTGAAAATAACTAACATTTTGTTTTAATGGTGGTTTGACATGAAATTAATGGGTTATAAAGTTGGTGTGACTTCTTCAAAAGATGTGTGAATTTAAGCACCAAGTTTTATTTTTCAATGATGTGATCATTCAAAAAAAATTATGATAGGTGACTATAAATCACTCTCATTTATTTTAATTGATATATAATTTCAATGATTTAGGTTCCTTGATTAAGTTAATGTGATTGATTTAATTATATAAATTGATCTTTAATTTTATAAGCGACTACTGATTGATTTAATATCTTATTAACAATTTTTCATATTGTTATGGAATATTAATTAAAATAGATATTTAGTAATATTAAATATATGACTGATAAATGTTGATGTAAACATGTTATATGGTAGATGCAGTTAGATTTATTAGGACAATTATAATTTGGATGTGGTTGTAATGAATAAATTAAAGATGGTAAAAGGGAGTGGATATAGAACATGAAATAAACAGATAAAGGTTGATAATAATCATATAATAAGATAAATAGATTATATTATAAATTATTAAATGTTTATGAAGTAGAAATATTGACATAGAAATTGTTAAAATAAAATTACATGGTTGATTTTTGATGTTTTTCTTTATTCATGGATGAAGAGGTGTAAGTTTGTGGAAATGGTGGAATATACAATGAGGTGGCTATGGATAAACTTAAAAATATGTAAAAACTTGTACGGGATATGTGAGATTATATATATCATTATATATATTGTTATTTCATCAATGGTTGTTTCATAATTCTACTTTTCTATATACTAGTATCTGATTTGAATATTTAACCAATGACCTCATTGATGTGGTTATTGTGTGAGCCCCCAATATTCAGGATGTTGTGAAAACATATTTTCAACTAATTCCCCTAACCTAGTCTCTGATATAATGGTGCATTTTGGTTACTATTATGGATGTGGTTTGGTATAATATTTTATTTGGATATGGTACAATAAGGTTGGGTTTGGGGTATGATGTGCTATGTGAACATGGGAGGGGATGAGATCGAATGAACATTTGATTTTAGGATGTGAGGATAACTAGATTAGTGGTAAAATGTTTATGGGGGACCTTTCATTCTATGCTTACATGGTCATATTATAGATTTAGTATAAACATGTTATAGAGAGTTTGATTGTAGTGAAATGGGTACATATATAACCTGGGATGGGATAACATTTTTATTTCATTGTTTACTCATTGAATCTTTTTTGTGCTTCTTCTATATTGAAATTATAGTTATTGAGGAGAAACCAACTGATTATGTATTATATGAATCACCGGTTCTATATATTTATTTTATATAGTTTTAGGTTGGATCAAAATATTGGGTTGTACTTTACTAGTTCAAGGTCATGGAGGTTGATAGACATTAGAGAACTATCCATTTTTATCAATAACTAGTTGGTTCCTGGTATTGTATTTTAGAGTTTATATTCATTATTTAGTTTCATTAAATTATATTAATTTTATATATTATTCCCAAAAATGTTGGGTTTTATTTCAATTTATGTTTGAGTATTGATTGGTGGATTCTTTTCATTTCCTAGGCTTAAAAATTATAAGGTCCGTATATCATATTTTTCATACCGATTGTCCTAGTTTCTAGCCCAAAACCTATTTTAGGTGAGCTTTAGGTCTCACAAATAATCTCACCATCAACCTAAAAGGGGTCTTAATGGGGTTGGATCATTATATAGTGGTATAAAACTTGTTTTTCTCTTATAGGATGGATTTTTGAGTTTCCATTAGTGAGGATTGTGATCTTTTAGTAGGGAAACAATATTATTTGAACATATTATTTGATATGGGGATGGGAGATTAGAAAATGATATTTAAGGGTCCCTATGATCCAAACAAAGGACCATGTTTAAACTAATAAACATGCTTAATCAAGAGTGAACTGATTATTAGATATAGGCTTACATGTTTTACATGTATCATTAATTAGTTGTTCTTGTGTTTGAAATTTCATGTTTTTTGGTGAAAATAAAATGAATTTAATAAAAATAATTTAATTTAATTATATATCATGAGGATAAAGATAATTTTTATTATTACAAGCAAGTATGATGGATGATATCCTCACATAATCTAGGTGGGAGTGGTGCACTATGATTTCCTTGATTTTTGTAGGATTATTGACCAAAGAGAAGATTATTTTTAGAGGGTGAACCAGTGGTAGTTCCAATGATAAAATATTTTATGGTATAAAGGATTCCTTTCAAAATTGTAAGCATATAAATGGTTAAAGGAATTGAATATTTCTTTTAGATTGATTCAATAAGGATACGATAATTGGATTTCCTTAACGGATGATTTATTGTGAGGAGTAACTTTCCAAAAGTTTATTATTTAACTTGATTATTATAATGATTTATAGGTCATGTGAGAGAAGTTAAAATGTCAATTTATGATACAATTCATATCATTGACACTAAGAGTTGCGAGGTAACATCAATTTGGTAAGGGAATTTAATTATATGGGATTTCAATGTTAAATGCTTGAATATTTTATATTATTAACTTAACCAGTTAACTAATGAGGATGGAAGGGTATAGTATTATAAGATATATTTACATTCATTAACTCAGTTATAGGTCAACCCCATCACATTGAAGACTTGTACTAGGGTACTTATGGAATATGTGGTGATATAAAAGTCTCTAATATAGATGTATTTAACTGAAGAGGAGAGTCATTAGAATTTTATGAAACATAGAAATATAAATAGGAGCTCATTTTTTTGGATATTTGAGGTTATTAACCATGAGAAAAATTATTTTACACCATTATCTTTCTTGAGGATAGAGGTATGTTTTTGGTTTATAAAAATGATTCCAATATCAGTTTTTTATGTATTGATGAAAAGGCGAGCGATGATCTCCTGTGGGTCTAGGCCATTACATCCCCAGGAGTGTAAATACTCCATTCATGACTATGATCTTATAGTGTTTGTGACATACTAAGATGAATAACTAGATATCATACCCAAACTATAAATTCATAGACCTAATGTGTGTTCTCAATCACCCTAGGATGGAAGAAGTGTTGAGGGTATCAACATGACCAATGGGAACAATTTACCCTTTATATATAATAAATAAATAATGATACAAATTATGAATTAGTAAACTAATATGAACAATAATAAAATGTACATGGTATGATTGATAAATGTGAATATGAAACAATGTCAACATATAAAATACACAATATAATACAAAATCGGAATACAAAATGCGATAATTCCCCAAGTGTCATTTTATAACTTTGAAATGCATCTCCTAGATATTTCTATAACAAAAACCATGGTTTACTCTAAAGAAATGAGAACATGACTCATACCTAAAATAAAACCAATGGAATATAACCAACATGTACATCAAATTTATACATGTGTTAACTGAGATAAAATACCAATATGGTATCTCTATGATTCTATACATTCAATTTCCTTTAAAAAACCATACATGATAGTTTTAATTACAAGTATAAATGCATTATTTTAAGATTTCATAAAAAAATGTAACATGGGATACAGATTTTATATATTTCATCTAAAATTAAAAATGTTATCTGTGTTATCCAAAATATACATGTACATAAGAAAACTCATAAATTAAAATTGTTTATAATATAGTTCATGTCAAGGAACCGTGGGAAAATACTTGTGAGACTAATTTAAGGAAAATTGGGATCCTTGTATTGATAAAATTATTAACCATATAAATATCCAATTGTGTGAAGGTTGTTATTTAGAGAAACATCCTTAAATAGTGAGTAAAATCACTAGCCAAATTATAATCCTAAACTAGTGGTGATGACTATAATATAACTAGGAAGATCAGAATACAGAGTCAGTCCACACGAGCTATAGAAAAATACATAGTTATAAAAGGTAAGATTAGGAATAGTGGAATTATAACCTTGTATAAATACTTGTAACTATAATATATCTTAAGTACCCTAGGTATTCCCATGAAGTTTTTTTACATAATTTATGGCCATAGTGATTATTTTTATTTATATATATAATATATATTAATATTAATTAATGAGGTATGTCATTATAAATCCTATTTTCCCCTATACTTCACTAGTGATTGCCTCTTCTTCATCTCTTGTTTTACTTTACTATCCCGCATCAAACTTTAACCATGGATAGTAAAGGATTTATAGGTCTTTTCACTTCCTCTATCTTTTTAACAATGTTCTAAAACATCTTTTTCATTGGAACTCCACCTTTCCATGCTATCACCATTTTATTAAATTCCCAAAGGCTAACCCCACATTATGTGAGAAACACTTTTTCAATAAAACTTACACATAAGTAGGACCATCAAGGGCTTGAACCTATAAACTAGTAGATGTAGTGTATAAGGATTATCTATTGAGTTATGGCTATAACTAAATTCTCATAATGTTTTTCAAATGAAAATAAATCAAATAATCCAAACAAAAAACATGAAATAAATTTTCAAATCACCTTCAAAATACCTTTTATAGAAACAACATATTTATATTTAATCCAAACCCATCAATGAAACATATTATATAAATTAATTTTATATCAAATATGGGTTATCACATAAATATTTTTGTCATAAATTAAGATCACTTTGTATATTCAAAACACTATTTTATTCATAAAAATCCTTCAAGTAATTTATGAAACTAGATTATGAATAATTTTTTATTATATCATAAAAATATATCATTTATATTTTCAAAAACAACTTTTATAATTTTAATTTATCAAACTATATTATTCTTATAATAAAATTAAAACCCATGTGAATAACATGAGTATCTTGAAATTAATTCATGATTTTTTTTAAAATCAACTAAATTTCAAAAATATCAATTTAAATTTCATTATAATATAATAACACATAATTGGTCTTTCATCAAACATCTCATGTACTAGAAAATATATGAGAAGGTTTTTATATAAAAAACACATAGAACCCCTAATACACCTAAATATATTGATGATAAAATCATATAAATTATTTATAAAACCATTATAGATAATTTATAAAAGCATTTTCATTATTGATAAATCACTTTATAACATTAACACATCCATGGTTTAATCATGGAAAGAGAGAGGGATGGAACTAACTACTTAGAATTGATGAATCCTTGAACTATACACAAAATAATGATAGATTTTGGATAGATAATGGGTTTAAACTATTTTTACACAAAAAGGCCCTTGATATTATATGTTTTTTTCTTAACTTGGAAAAATGACCAAATCACCTATAAACCATATGTTATAAGATAATGGGAGGATGAGAAGGAGTAAAATAATAAGTTAAAGAAGAAAAAATTATGGGAATATATACCTAACATCCATGTTATAACATCAATTAAAAGAACAAGAAGAATATACAAGGTTAGAGACTCTCCCTTTTCCCTTTCATGTGGATTTAAAAAAATTAGGGTGAAAAGAGAATTTTATCCTATTTATAGAAAAATATTCTTTAAATAATAAGAATATTATTTTAATAATAATATGTCAACCCATTTGATAGAAACCTATACTAATAATGAAATCTAACATATTATTCTAATCTATTTTTAATAATATTTTTACCACCCCCAATATAAATTATATCTATAATAATATATATTAATTATAATTTAAGAAAAATATATAGAACATTATATGAATGTGAATTTTATTAAAATATAGAACAAATATTGGAAACATGTTATATAAATTTTATAACTAAAATATATATTCAATAACATTATTATAATATTCTATAAATAAATCATATAGAGTATCAGAAATTTGGGACATGACACAATAATTTTTGGGTTAACTTAAAGGAATAAAATCCTGTTGTACATGATTCCCTACACTATGAAATTATTATGAATCAATCACTACTTAAAAATTATTACAATTCATGGTTAATACATATGATTTTTAGAATCATGCACAGATCATGCATCACCCAAAATTTTAATTTTTTCAAAATTTAATTTTTTTTAAACAATTATATGATATTAATATACATTCAAAATTGAAAAATTAGGGTATCACTATGATATTGTATACTATGAGGATGTATATAAATCATGTCATCAAATAATTATTTTTGGTCATCATAAACCATAAGATATTTTAGTATTACTTTTCTTATAGGTATTTAAATCTATGGTAATAGGTATGGATGGAGTTTTTTCTAGATTATGGATTTCAAATTTCATATAATATATAGAAAGTTAACTAGGTAACCTATAATCTAAGTAGGAGTAAATATATATTGATGATTATTTTGAGTCTGGTAAGGAATAAAGGATGTTGTGGTAGCTCATGGACTCACATTTGGACATGTAATATTTTAGTAGAAGGGTTATAATAGATAAAATTATGGTGTAATATCCTTTATTAAAGTATGTGTAGGAATATAAAATAGAAGATATTTTGTCCATAGACAAGGAAAATAAATTAAGAGGGGGGAATCATTTTATTGAAAATTCTTAAATTGATCCATTCTAATGATCATGTTCCACTTTTAATAGGAACATTTCTCTCTCTCTGTCTCTCTCTTACTCACAATCAATATGGAGTGATAAATTAGTAAAGAGTGATGCAATAGTTAATAATTGGTTCAACAAAACCAAGATAATATAAGGATCATGCATTATTAATGTGTCAATTTATCGAAACACTTAGTGCACTACTTCTATTATAATTTCAGAGTAGTCACACTAACTATACTGGTTAACAACCTCTACAAAATACGAAGAACACAATGATCTTCTTTTAATATGAAACTCACTACTCATAATATAACTATAATTCTCATTAAAAATAATATATTAAAATTACAACAATAATGGTATATAATTTTTCACATCTTAGACAAACTTATAATGATTTAATCTCCAAGAACACCTCCTTCCTCATTTATAAATTTCCATTAAAATCCTAGAATTATTCTTCTTTTTCTGGTTAAGGTCTATAATTACATATTCCTTTCTAGTAAAATTATATAATTCCTTATTCCTTTCCTTTTTTTTATTTTCTCTATTCATCTCTCAATGATCTTCTCTTGTTCTTTATTCTTAAATTTTTTCAAAATATTCATGTGAATTGTTATTCCATATTATGAATATGGAATTCCTCCCTTAATATTAATCAGGAGATTTTTCATTTAAGATCCCATGAATCTCAATCATTTATTCTCTAAAAAATCTATAGGATAATTCATTGATATTTTACTAAGTTATCAATCATATATTATGACTGATAATTTCCCCATGCACATAGACATGTAGCGTATTGTTCTAAGTCACAGCATGATTTCCAGGCC
Source organism: Viscum album (assembly GCA_963277665.1). Lineage (NCBI taxonomy): Eukaryota > Viridiplantae > Streptophyta > Magnoliopsida > Santalales > Viscaceae > Viscum > Viscum album. Next base: position 58,197,232 of record OY728151.1, on the reverse strand, counting down.
ACAAAATTTGTATTTGAAATTGTTAATAAACTAAAAGTAAAATAATCCTTAAATATCAGCTAAATTATTTCTATATGTGGTTGTATATTTTATTTATAATATTTCATGATTAATAAAAATATTTCACACATTTTTAGTTGATCTAACATTTAAAACAAAAAAAGTAAATTAACCTTAAAAAGTTTCCCTGAGTTACCTCATAGCTTCCATATTTTACAAAGAGAATAAATCTTATGATTTTAAAAATAAACCTTATGGTATGCCTAAAATGATTCTTAATAAATTTCACTTTATTTAAAAATGATCCTTACGGAATGCTAAAAATGAATCTTATAGAATGGGAATGAATCTTATAGAACTTAGTTTACCATGGAATGACTCTTATAGATTTTTTAAATGATACTTATGAATTTATAGATGAATTTTATTGAACACTAAATTATTATTATGAAAGATATATTCCATGAAATGACTCCAAGAGAGTCCCAGGTACTCTTATAGAATTCTCTCTTCTATATAATGATTATTATAAATATTCATAAATGAATCTTAGAGTCTCAACACTTGGTTATTTTTCTACATCCCAAAGATAATTACTCTTATTAAAACCTTAATTTTATTAATTAAATTTATAATTCCATATTACACTTATAGAATTAATAATGAAATTTATGAAGTACACTAAGACAAATTCATAGAATTTTTTAGAAACTAGATTATTCTATAATCACTCCAAAATAACTCTAACCATTAAGATATGAGTTCCAAAAGACTTTATAAGATGTTTTAAAAGTTACTCCAATTACATTTTCAATCAAAATAACCAAAAAAACATTACAAGGGTATTTTTTTCCAAAAATATCCCTCTTTGGGTTTGTTTACAAAATTAAAACATACTCAGCATTTCTTTTCTTGAAAACTTCAAGAAACAATTGATCTAACAAAGACCATTGTCTAAATCTATTACCTTAAAATAATGTATAAATTATTCACTAAACATAAACTCTAAGATAACTTTATTTAATCTTATAGTGATAAATAATATTTAAATGAAAATTTCCTCATAAAAACTATTCTTTAGCATTTAAGATCTTAAAATCCTTCAAAATATTTCTCCCATAGTTAAATAGTAAAATAATATCCCCTCATGAAATATCTAAGACATGATTTCTCCTCATTTTTAAATAGGAATTAACACTCCCAAAACTATTACTTTTAATGTGTATTCTTTTACTACATATCCTCTTTGATATATGTAAAACTTATCCCCACTTATCAATGAAGCCAAAGTGAAATTTTCTAAAATTTTATAAGTGAGGGTTATAAATCCAAACATGAAATTCAAGAAATTTATAAAAATATTTGATAATAATATAAAATATTTTGGGTGAGTGTGGGTTATATTTCAAATAAATCTATTTAAATGGTGTCGGGTGAACTCTAAGTGCCAATCGATGCCTCTCAAAATTAGATTTGGGAAATAACTATGTTATATCATCTATAATCTAATTCTATGTGGACACATGCTCTAAATTCACCATCCCTTTTTCAAATTTATCCTTGATGAAATATTATTTAATCTTTATATTATTTATCCTTGAATTATGGAAAATATTTTTTCTAATATTGATATCACTCGGGTTGTCACACTTTATTTTAATAGGAAATGCCACATCCACTCCAACATCCCCAAGTTTTTCTATCATCCATATCAACTATATACACGCATTATTGGATACTATGTATTTATCCTATATATTTCTCAATTAAATTTATTCCTACTTCTTACTCAGCTAAGAAATACATAATCTTCCAAAATTAAAAACACCACTTGGTGTTGAATTTTAGTTATCAACTGAACAAGCCCAATATATATTAATGTAACCAATAAACTCATATTATTATGATATATGATAAAATATCCCAATGTTTTATGTATGGTTTATATATCAAATTATCCACTTCATAGAGAGCATGATCCACTCCTTGGGACAGCTTTGGTACTATGAAGCTTGGAATATGGAAAACACTCTATAAATTTATATGGTTTTCAGGTATAAAAGGCTTTTAATAATATGATTTTAGACTATTACATTAACCTATGTTCCATTATCATCACTTGAAAACTTCATCTGGTTAGCTTCTAGGGTTTTCATTAGCCTAGAATACTTTATTCTAAACCTCTTGAGAACTTCTTTAGAATATTTGGTTTGATAAATAAATGTGTTATTTCCTCCTTGATTCACCTATAATTCAAGGGAAAATGTTATCTCTCCAATCATGGAAATATCAAATTCACACCTCATATATTATGATAATATATTCTATTTTTAATCATTTGATCCTCAAAAAATGATATCATCCATATAGATGAGAATAAAAATTCTTTGATTATTTTCCTTCTTTATGAATAGATTATGATCAAATCTATCTCTTCAGAATCCAAGATTTTCCATTTATTAATCAAGCTAATAATTCCAAGACCTTATTTATTTATTTAATCCATATAACTCCTTTTTCAACCAAAAAACTTTGTTCTTATCTTCATTTATAATAAACCCATCTGTGTTTTTATGTACACTCCATCCTGAAGTACTCTCTTGAGAAATGTTTATTTGGAATCCATCTAATACACCTTAAATACTATTTGCACTGATATAGACAAAAACAACCATATAGTCTCTAGAAAATCCACACATGAAAATTTATCATCAATATAAATTACTTTGATTTGGGAATACCCCTTAAACACTAGTCATTATTTATTATAATTCACCTTGTAATCTTTATTACGATTATTCTCAAACACCCACTTAGTTCTTATGATATTATTTTCCTCCATCATTAAAAGAACCTCTCATGTTTTGATATTTTATATTTGGTTAATCAATTCATGCATAGACTTTACACAATTTGTATATATATAAGTCTCTTCAAAACTTTTAGTCTCTACTTGGGATATAGAAGAGGTTTTCTTCTGATCCTTTATCCTTTATGTTTGAACTGAAGCTTTCTAGTCACCAACTATGTTTCTATTTCTATTATTATCTTGGATCCTTTTATTTCTTATTTTGGATGATCTTGATATATTTTCTTCATAATATATATATTTTTATAAATCTTTTATCCTGTAATATTTTCACTTCATCATCACTTTCTTCCAAAATTACTTTTTTCTTTTTGATAAATTATTCTCAAAAGGTTGTAAATTCTTCTCATTATCTAAAATTTTTACATATTTGATTTCAATGATTTTCCTAATAATTTTATTATAACATATATATAATTTTATTTTGGATGAATATACAAGGAAACTTACTTCGTCACAATAAGTATTGAATTTTTGGTTATTATCTTTATTGATAATAAATAAACTACTTATAAAAACTAAAAATTACTTGAGTGTTAAATTCTTTCCATACCAAAAATTGTATTGGGACTTATCTTTATTTGAACATATAAAATATATATTGGAGATTCATAATAATACAATCACTACATCATTAAAATAATTCTCTAATAGATTCTTTTTTATTAGAATTATCCATGCCATGTTGTTAATAATTTAGTTTCTCCTCTCAAAGACTCCATTTTATTAAGGATTACCCATTGCTAAAACCAGATGTAATGTCTTTTTATTCTCAAGATATTATTATACTTTCCTAATGTTGAATTTTGTAACATTTTCAATCCATAAAATCTGAATTTTTACTCCAATCACCTTCTCTACTATCCTCCAGTAGCGGTTAATGCATTTAAACATCATGGTTTTCTGAAAAATAACTATTATCCAAGACATCCTACTATAATAATCAATAAATAAAACATGATACCTCTTTTAATCTATCTCTCCTGGTTCTATAAGCCCAAAAAAATCAATATGAACTAATTAAAGCACCCTTATCAATTTTTTATTCTTCATATTGTATAAAATTCAAACAATGTTTCCCTTTTGAAAAGTATCATGTGTGTGAGTTTGATCACATGAGAGTCTAGGTATGTCTTGAGAGTCTTGAGATACTTCACTTTTAACAAATTCCTCTATTTATATTTGGATCAAATGGAATATTATTTTATACCAAAAATTATTTTCTTATTATTTGGGCATCATTTTTCAATCAACCTATCCAATAATAAGTTATAATTTCCCTTTTTTGTTCCTTCATTGAAAAATTATAATACCATCATTCCCTTTAATAATGAAAGTATTATTTTGGAAATTCATCACATTACTTAAGTCTCAAAATTGGCATAGATATGGTAAGTTTATTATAAAAACTTCAAACAATAAAACATTTTGGTGATTAATTATTTTCCACCCATTTTGGATTTTTTGAAGTAAATAATATTTTTCTCTTCATCATTACCAACTTATATAATGCTATTTTTATCAAAACTCAGGTTTTTGATAATATATTTATATCCTGTTATATCGGAAGTACAATTTATTTCTAAAATCTACTTTTTGAATCAATTTACTACTATAAAAGTAATTTTAATGTCATTTTCTTTCTCATCTCTTCCTTTATAGGCCTAAGCCATTTTAATTGCTTCCTTAGTGGTGAAGGAACTTGTTTCACCTCCAACTCCACTAATTCCTCCTCACCATCCAAGTCTGTATATTAGTTTTTTTATTTTTCATCTTATCTGATGATGTTTTTACCTATCATGTTATCCTTATTTTGGAATCTATCATCACATTTCATTGTACACTTGATTATAAATTCATGAATTTATATCCATAACCTTTACACCAAAAGAAATAGTTGTTAAAAATATTCTGGGAATCAAAAATTATGCTCATATATTTTTTATTCTAGATCCTTAAAATATTTTTTCACTATAAAACATGAATATTATGTATTGACCATCTTTAAATAATACTAACAAAATATTTATAGTGTATTATTTTGTGTCTTAATTGTACTAATAGTACCTGTCTTTGTCTTTTTTGAGTCATGCAGTTCAATTTTCTTCTAGGGTGTAAGTGCTTAGGATTTTGTATCAACCATTACTAATTTCTTATTATTATCAATCCCCACAACTAATTTTCTTTTTTCTCTAAAACTCTTAAATTTTGAAAAGTTAAAAAAAAAATCAGTAGACACATATTAGATATCCTTAACTATTTTAATAGCCTTTTCACTCAAAATCATTGATTTCATGTCGAGGGATAAAAGTCTTTCTTTATTATCAAGATTCATTAGAATCACCATGACTTCTACATTGAGTTCATCAATTATTTTAAACCTTTGTTTCATAAAATCAGTAAATCCATCAATAATCCAAGCATGTTCCTTAGTTTTTTGCTTGATCTCAACTTCTTTCTCTAGGCCACTAGAGTTTCCATATTTAAGTTTTAAAATTTATGTTGTTAACTCATACTTCTCCTCTTCTTGTTATTTCATAAAGATTTTGTATTCACATACCACTCCATTATCTTTCTTAATTTAATCCCTCCAAATGTCAATTTCTTCTAGAGTGGCTGATATTTTAGATTTGAGGTCAACTCATCCCTCAATTGCATCACCTTCTTCATATCATCCCTCTAATCATGACTTATCTATAACATCCATAAGAACTTACTCATTGAGGTCCTTACATTCCTCAACCTCCTCCAATTATGTATCTTCCTTACTTTAATCCTCTTGAGATAAGAGGTTCATATTTTTGAAGGATTTATAATATGGTTTCCTTTTTATTTTCTAACCTTTAAATGATTTCTTCATGGGTTATTCCTCCTTGTCATCATCCCAAATTTTCTTAATCTATCTAGTAGTGAGATTACTAACTTTTTTGAATCAAAATCAAGCAGGTGGAAGATTTCCTTTAAATTCTTCGTTTCCTATTTTAAAATTTGTTGCAAGAAAATACATCATTTAATTAATTTCTCTATCCTCAATTATATCATTAAATAACAATTTATTCAATTATTTGAAAGCTTACTCCTGGTAATTTCTTTGGGAATGAGTCACATTGTCATTATTTCTCATCTCATATGAAATTAGAGTATTATATATAATTACCAACACCACCCCCTTTAGGTATCTATGTTTATACATTGATACTTTGACATTGAACTATGGTAGTAATCTTCTAAAGAATATTTTAAGTATTTTGATATCATCAAGGATCTCTCTAATTACATCCGTATATTTTATAAGAATTTTTAGATAATGAAACAAGACATAAACCATCTCATTCAACCTTATCCTTAAGTCTTCATACTTATTCTATAACACCTAAAACTTTACCTCTAAATGTTTAGAATTTCCTTTATAGATGTGAATAAGATCTTCCCACATGGCATGAGATGTTTTACAAGACATTTCCTTTATGTAAATTGGGGTTTCCAATGATCTCCCTAACACAATAATTTGATTTTCATCGATATACAACACTTGTGATCCTTTTCTAGTAGATCGTTGTTATTCATGCTGAATGTGATCCCATGCATAGCCATAACATACAAATCCATTACCAATGATAAAAATAATGTTTATATTCAGGTTTTTTATAACTGAAAATTGCAATCTTCAAATATTGGAATTCCTTTATAATTGAAAATCGATATTATTAATTCTGAAAGAGGTAAAACTTCATTAATAAACATTATCACATATACCACTTGTTTCTCCCAAATAAATAAAATAAACTGAGAGGGATGGGGTGAATAAATGTATTGAAAATTCATAAATCAACCCTTTGTAATGATATTATTCTAATTCTAATAGGAATACCTCTCTCCCACTATCTCTTCATCACTGTTGATATACATCAATAAAGTAGTAAAGATTGACAAAATATTTTTTACTTGGTTTATCCCAACTGGACTAATCCAAGGAGCATACATCCGGAAAGATTCATTATACCGAAACATAAAAATTACTTCTTTTGTTATAATTTTGGAGTGGTCTCACTAACCCTATTGGTTTCAAACCTTCAAAAAATATGATAAACTCACTGCTCTTTCAATAAGATAGAACTCACTATCCCTCCTATAATTGTTCTTCTCATCATAAAAATAGATAAAAATTTACACCAAGAATAGTATAGAAATATACATCAATTCTAAAGACTTCTAAATATTTTAACACTTAGAACACCTCATTTTCTATTTCTAACACTCTATTGCAAGCCTAGAAATATTCTTATTTATAAATAATGGTATATAATTCCTTAATACTTTCAAGTTAATTTCTTGAATTCCTTATTCATTTCCTTTTTTCAATTATATCTTCATTTTCCTATGATCTTATCATGTTATATGTTATTATATTTTCATGTAATATTCACAATGAATATTATTACATATTTCATATATGGAAATCCTTCTTTAATCTTGTTCATGAGATTTTTCATTTTAGATTCCATGAATCTCATTCATTGATTCTCCACAAATTCTTCAATAATATTCATTCAAATTTCATCATGTTATTAATTTTATATTTTGATTGATAATTTATTCATGCATATAGAAACAAGATACACTATTCTAAGTCAAGACATGGTTTTCAAAGCCACAAAATCTATATTTTAAATTTTCAATAAACATACATTGAAATCATCCTTTAATATTGGCTAAATTATTCTTAAATGTGGTTTAATGGGTTATTAATAATATTTTATGATTAATAAAACTCTTTGTCACTACACTGGTCAATTTATCATTGGAAAAAATAATGGAAATAAACCTTATAGGGTTTTTCTGAGCAACCTACTAACTACCATATTTCAAAAATTATTTAGTCTTATGATTTTTGAAATGAACCTTATGGTGGGAATGAAATAAATCTTATAAAATTTACCTTTTCCACACAAAAAAAAATCCTTACAGAATTCTTTAAATAAATCTTATAAAATGGGAATGACTCTTATAAAACTGATTTTTTCCATGAAATGGCTGTTACAGAGTCTAAAAATGATCCTCATGTAGTTTTAGATGACTCTTATGAAACTCTAAATTATTCTTATAATACTACATTTTCTGTGAAATGATTCTTACATAGTCCCAATGACTCTAACATAGTTTCTTCTATTATAGAATGAATCTTATAGAAATTAAAAATTGACTCTTATAGTCCCAAGACTTGGTCATTTTACTACATCCAAAATATAATCACTATTATGAAAACTTTCCTTTTACATTGATCATGTTCATCACCATATTAATATTATAGAAATAAAAAATACTTATATGAATTGGACTTAAACATATTTAGATCATTTTTTACAAACCAGATTCTTCTAGAATCACTCAAAAATTCCTACAGCCTTCAAGATATATTGTCCATAAGACTTTATAAACTATTTTTTAATTTCCTTTAATTACCCTATGAATAACCCAATAGATTAGAGAAATTTATGAAAACTTTTTTTTGTTTTATATGTTTTCAACCATGTGATTGAAGTGTTTTTTAGTAGATTTTGAGTGTTTTAGATGATGTTTAAGTGGTTTAAAGTAATTCTAATCACATTTTGAAGAATTTTGATTCTCTTGAATAAAACTAGAGAAATGGAAAATCCATTTTTCATATTAATTTTGAGACACAATTCCATAAGACTTTTTGGTGACCTTTGTAAGACTTTTTGAGATGTATGTGAGACTTTAGAGTAAAATTTGAAATATTTTGGAATACCCATTATACATTTTTGTTTTGTGTGTGTGTGTGTGTGAATTTAATAATCACTTAATATATTTTTATTACCATGTAAACTATTTTATTCCCACATAAAATAGATGATTCCCATGTAAAATATTTCTTCAGTGCATAAAATATTTCATCGGTGAGTAGTCCATTTCATTCGTTTGTTTGAATTTATGTTTTTCTATAATAAATTTCATCAATGTGTATGATTTTTAAGATATTTTAATATAATTTAGATCCTTTAATATATTTTAAATTTATATGATATTATACTTCATGGAAATTCTGAGTTTTTAAAATTTCTAAATAAGTATAGCCTGATGATTCTAAAGCTAGTTTTCAGTTCCCAAAACATCAAAAATAATTTTTTATCCAAGTATTATGATGTTTCCATGATTCACACATCATGAATAATAAGATAAATAATAAAAAACTATATTATAATATTTCAAAATGAAACTGGGTTAGTTTTCTAAAATAAAGATATTAAATGTGATGATTCTTTAATGTTCTTAAGTTCCTAAAATCATATAAAAACCTTACTCTAATTCTAGATGGTTTTTATAAATTTTGAGATATTATAAATCTAAGTTTTTATGTGTATTTAATCAATGATATATCCTTCATATTATGAGTTTGGTTCTATTGGGTATTTTTAAATAAAATAAATTTAAATGATTTCTATTCAGTTCTATTGAGAAGATAAAATTTGTCATTTTGAGAAGATAAATAGTAAGTAGGTTGTTTTATAATATTTATGAGATCATGGGAAGTTTTCCCATGTAAATATTTTTGTAATAAATCCACTTAAAACCATGGGGAACCAAATATATATATTTTATGATCACACTTTTGGTAGGTAGTATAAAAATATTACTTATTTTTCTATATTTAGAAGCTAATTTTGATTAGTTTAATTTAATTCCATTAGGTGGTGATAATTAAAAATGTTGTGCTTGTTAAAAACTGAGGTGGGTAGGAATAATAAACAAAGTCAATAATTATACAAAGTAGTGGGCGTTTAATACTATTTGTGAATGAAAAAGAAGAAGGTGAGACTAAATTTTGGTTATTTTATGATTGAAAATATATATTTTTATCTTATAGTGTTGAATATGAGAAAAGAATAAGAATAAAACATTTTAGGTTTTTCATGTAGTGAGTTAAGAAGATTGAGTTCTTTAAAGTTTATTCACTAGGTAGATTATAAAGTGGTTTCTCTTAAATAAAGTGATATGTATTCTCTAGATGATATTTTTATGTCCTAATGAGAATGATATTTTTTTGAAGAAACCTATATCTAAAAGAACATCTTTAGAATTTGGTGGTGTTTTATTTCGTATTTTCATAATATATTAGAACTTATAGGAGAAAATTTATTACTAGGAATCATGGGCCTTCAGATAATAACTAAACCAACCACTTGTATTGATAAGAAGATATTAGCAGAAAATCTATACCATAAGATAATAACCATTTACAACGAGGATTAGGATCTCATATTTAGGTAGAACCTTTTTAAGTCTTATTTGTTCCTTTCAATTATTTATTTTTATTCATTTACTATCCAAGGATATTTTTTAACATTATATTGATAGAATTGTATCATAATAAGTAATATGGGTTAGTTTGTAAAGAAAAAAAAGAAATAATAAAATTTGAACTACACTAATTCACCCCTTCTCAATGTAGTCATTCAATTATTTGGGACATTTAGTTGGTATTAGAGTGGAAGGTTCTATATATTATATTATATGTTTTTTATAAATATACATAATATAAATTCTATCAATAACCAAGGAGTGCATGTGTTTTATGGAAAATTTTACAAGGTTTGAGAAATAGAATGATATCATACATGTTTTCATTGGGTCTTAAACTTATTCATGAAGCTATGGTAGTATTTACACATATTCAAAGAGGTTAAAATATGCCTTTCATAAATAAATAAATATTAAGATTTATGGTAAGTCTATTAATACCATTCATATGCATCTCTCTAAGAATAGGTTTACTGATGTGATGGTATTTCAAACTTCAAAATAGATTTAGGATAAACTTGAAAGTATTTATGAAGGAAATTTTAAAGTCAAAGATCCAAATCTATAGATTTGGATAAGAAAGTTTGAAGATATAGATATTACTGAGTAATAATCCATAGATTACTACTTAACTAGAGTGAATGAGATTGTGAGAAATATAAGAGACTTTGGTGAAAAACTGGATGATTTTATTATTATAAAGAACCCCATGAATAAATTCATAGATAGATTTAATCCTAATATTTATAATCCATAATATATGGAATATCTCTTATTATATGATATTCAAAGCATTAATATTTCATATTAAATGAGTAATACACCATCATTCAAAAATAAAGTGAAAGATGAGATGCCTTTTGAATCCATGAGAAGCCTTAAGTTAAAATAAAAATAAACTAAAACATCTAGTGAGTCTGATGATGATTATTATATGGATAATTATTAAAATATAATTATGTCACATATCTCTATAAATTACATAAAATTAAATGGTAAATATAAATGGAAAATTCCCTTGAAATGATTCAAATGTGAAGGCGTTGGAAACTTTGTAGTTAACAATAAAAATAATAGAAACTATGAGTTTGATTTTGGTAATCAGTAATAAAAACCTCAAAATAATAAATAGGAAAAAGAATCTAAATAAATGAAAAATGAATTTTATAATAATAAAATATTTCTAAGAAAAAAAAGGATAAGCTTAATGAACAAATGAGAAGAAGAAGAATACTATTACTCTAGTATTTGATCTGAAGTTAAATCACTTAAAAAGATTAAAAAATTTATAGAACATGTGTAAGACTAAGAAATCACCTCAAATAGTGATATAGAAGGTGGTGAAGAAACTTACATGAAGTATATGCTCATATTTTAGTTAGAGTCTTTCCCTGATAAAAATAATTAGTTGAAGAAGGAATTTAAAACATTTAAGAAAGAGTATGGGAATAAAGTTAAAGAAAATGGAGAATCTATAAAAATTAAGATTTAACTCGTTTATTAACTTAATAAATTCAAGATTAAGGCTAATGATCATGAAATCATAAACAATTATCTTAAATAAAAAATTCATGTTAAAATAATAATAAATTGAAAATATGTAATCAAAACATATTATGGATGAAAATGAGTTAAAAGGGTTAAATAATACTTCAAAAATATGTTGAATTCAAGTATCAATCATCAAAAATAGTTGAGAATTCTATAACATCAATTTATGTTAAAACTATAATAAACATTTCTTAAAAAGATGAATTTTTTTCCTAAAATTATAGATCCTGATTCAAAATCTAAACAAGTTTGGGGAAATAATATAATGAGAAACTCACTTTATCATCTAGTAAATATAGAATAATTCAAGAAAAATCAACATCCTTGAATAATAATAAAAATCAAGGAAGATCTGGATAGAAATGAAAAGAATTTGGAATGCTGTTTTTTTTGGATAGAATTATGGATTTAATAGATGATTCAGATTAAGGGGATATTATTGGTGTTGTGGTATTTTTATATAAAAATATGTTGATCCAAAATTCCATCATAATATATTCAATAGGATCTAAGAATGTCTTCAAAATTCAAAATCATTAACTCTGATTATCCATCAAAAGGAGGATTAAAAGTTATACTAAAATGTAATTCAATATCTAATGACTTATAAAGGCCTTTCTAATAATTAAAAGTTAACCTAGGATCATGGTAAGATAAAATGGAGAGAGGAGCTTCATGAAACCTAACTATCTCCTTGAGATACACACAAAAATGGTTATCTAAATTCATAGTATATTGAATATGAAGGAAATTTTTATATTTATTTAATCAGTCATCAATATACAAATTACATTATTACCTTGATATGTAATTGAAGTTCCAACCTTGAAATCAATAGATATATTTTCCTATTTCCACTTTGATGCTGGTAAATATTGAATCATACATTTTGATAATTTTCTTTCAACTTTAACCTGATAATAAGTTAAACATTTCATAGTAAAATGGTTAATGTATTTCTTCATTACTTCTAAAAAATAATAATCTTGAATTTATATGTATATATTAGTACTATGGGGATGAAATGGAAAGGGATTGTTTTTAGCTTCAATTAAAAATACTTTTTTCATCTGAGAGATAGCAAGCACTCACAATATTTCTCTGAATCTCAAAAAACCTTCCTTGTCAATGTTAAACTCAAATATTTTGCATTACTTTAACAGTCCTACCTTTTCTTTCCAATCATGCTCATCCTTCTGAGATTTATTAATTCTATCTGACAATGACAACTACACTATCACTAGAAACAAAATAGGGTAAGATCTTACATATCTAATTTCTAGTAAAAAATTTATAAAATAATTTACTAAAGGATCGTGTTCCATACATATCATGTTTAATGATGCATTATATTTTCAACTTAAAGTATCAACCACTTTGTTTTCTTTTTCTATATGGTGATGAATCATGAAATTGTAATATTTTATTAGTTCAAGTCATCTTATTTGTTTCATGTTCAACTCATTACGAGTTAATATATACTTAAAAATATAACGATCAGTATATATTTCACATTTTACACCATATAAATGATGTCTCTAAAATTATATATTAAAAAACCACAATAGCATGTTCCAAATCTTGTGTAGGATAATTTATATCATCAAGTTTCAATTTAAATAAAGAATAAGTAATTTCCTAATCATTCTATATCAAAATAAAATTGATTCCCTTCAATGAAGCATTATTGTATATGAAAATCACCATTTCTATAAGGAAAGGAAAATACTGAAGCATTCGCAAATCTTCTTTTTAGTTCCTAGAAACATTAATCGCACACTTTGATTAAAATTAATTTAACACATTTTCAAGTTAACATAGTTAGTATTCTAGATAACTGATCTATGTTTTGAAAAACTACTAGTGGTAACCTACTAATCCAAGAAAACTAAAAATAATTATTACATTTTTAGGGATTTTCTATACTTCAACCACTTTAGTTTTAAGAGAATTAGTAGTTACTCCTTCTTTATAAATAATATATACATGAAATGAAATATACTATAACAAAAAGTCACATTTACTAAAATTTAATATAAATTATTTTTTACGGTTTTCAAAAAAATCCTTAGGTGTCTCCCTTGATCCTAATGACCTTTAGAATATATTAAAATATAATTAATAAATACAACTACTAATTATCTAAATTTTCATAGAAAACTCTATTCATAAGATCCATGAATACGATCGGTTTATTAGAAAACCTAAAGACCATAACTAAAAACTCATAATGCTCATATCTAGTACAAAACTACACCATTCTAAAATTGTACACCTTCACCTTTAAGTGATATTATCCAAAATTGAGATAAATATTTGAAAAATATTGGGCTCTTTGGAGATAATTAAAAAAATCATTGATATTAGTTAAAGGATACTTTTTCTTAACAGTAATGTTATTTAAGTCTCTATAATAAATAAAATTTCTCATTGAACCATATTTATTTTTAATAAATAAACCTAGAGAACCTCAAGGTGATGTTTTTGGTTAAATGAAAACTTTATCAAGAAATTACTACTACTAATTCTCAATTCCAAAAGTTTTACCTGAGCCACTAAATAAGTGGGTTTTGAAATTGGTCTAGCACCATGCACTAAGTCAATAGTAAACTCAACCACCCAATTAGGAATAACAAGAGAGAAATTATCAATAAATGTATCCATATATTTATTGAATCCTATAATATCAATACTTTGAACAATTTATTTCTTTCTAATAATATAAACTAGGTAACATTCACTTCTACCTTTAATTAGTTTCTCAGCTTCTGGATATTTTTTCAAATGTATGACATCAATTAAAATAAATTTATTAGATTTGAAATATATCTTATCATGATAAACTAAAATCCAAACCATTACCAAAATTATATCAAACTATATTATGGTAAGTTTAACAATATTTGAAGTAAAAACCATCATATTGATAATAATAGAATGGTTCCTATGAATTTTTTTTCTTTAAAACATTCACCACTAGTTTTCTTCGAAAGTTGTATCTTTTTTTCAGGAGGTTATATTCCCATTTTAATTTCAAATTTTTTATAAATAAAGGATTTTAAATATCTAGAGTCAAAAAAGGCATTGATATAATTTGAATAAACTAGTATTATAATTGTTAAAAATTGATTAGATAGCCCAAAAGCAATCGTAATAGTATAAAATAATTTTTCCACACCTTTTTTCTTTCAATGTTAATGATTTTCACCCTGATTAACTAAATTCAGACACACGTTAGCATAATTCCCCAACTCATTGTAAATAAAAAATCTCACTATTTTATAAATATCTATTACCCCATTCTTTTATTGACTCTTTTCTTTATAGTCAAGAGTCATATGACCAAACGTACCACCCTGGTAACACTTTTTAGATCCTATCAAATATTCCCTAAAATTTCTTTTACCACAATTCGAACACGTTGTAAGATTACCTATAGAATTATTAGTTTATTTCTTCTGTATTTCATTCCACTTTTTTACTTCTTACTCTTTTCATCATGATGTACATAAGTTTCAAAAACCTATATCTAAACTTTGGTATCATAATGAAAAAATTTATCATAAATTTCAATTTTCTATTCGACTAATTCTATTTATAAAATTGGTTTCCTCAATTTAAATATTCTTTTCTCAATTCATAGTCAAATATCATTAGGGAAATATATCATTTAGAAAATATTCATAAATATATCCCATTACATGGAATCAATCTCATATATATCTCTGGTACTATTAACCAAAGACCACACCCAATAAACTTAACCTTCAGAATGATAAAAACAAGATTTTGATTTTAAACTTTTGAACATCCCATGACATTGAATATATCTTCTAGAGTATTGATTTATCCTTCGTCTACCACTAGATAAAATGTTCCACAAAAATATGAATTTTTTTTTCATAAAATTCTATACAATGGACATTTTCCTCTATGGTGAATATGGTTTCTCTATAACATGGATTTCACCATTATGTATAGCTTACGAAACTAGTTCATCACTATAAAAAACTACTCAATTATAATTCCAACCATTCCATGTTGCTAATTTGGTATTATATTATCCTCTTCATAGTTTTCCACTTTAGGTTCCTAAAAACAATTCTGAATAGACATAGATTAGATAAATAAATACAATAATCATAAAAATTATATATTATATCAACATGACCATAAATTTGAATATATGAAGTGTATTTTATTAACATTATATTATCCTGAAAATTTATCTAAATATTCCTTATGGTATATACTATAAGGACCCAGCCTTAAAAAATTACATAATCTTGATTTTTTAGACAAGAATTCACTTTCTTTCATTCCTAGGGACAAATTCATGTTTAGAGTTTTAGATAATTAGGTCAAAACTATTACATAAAAAACTCATTCATTACTTAGTGTTCATTACCAATCAGTGTCCATTTTTTATAGTACATTTCTTTTAAAATAAAACTTTTTTTATTTTCATGACAAATCTTCAATATTTCAAGCTTGAATTCATCATCATTCCTATAAATCCTTAAACCCTACGAAAAAATTTAAAAATGTGGGATGAGAGAAAAAATATCAGTAAGGGATATAAATTAATGAAATCCATTAATCCAGTGAAAAACATGAAAACCCATAAAAAATACCTTTTCTATATTTTTTTAGCATAAAAAATAAAACATATCTTCTTAGGGAAAACACTTTTTACCAATGATAATCTTCAAAACCCACGGCATGAAAATTAAATCCATTATAGGAATTTTAGTGCATTGTATTCAAAACTAATGTTCACTTATGTTAGAAATAACTGTATCCCAATTAAATCCATATGAGAAACTTCACTATTTAACTCCCTCTATTTTCCCTTTCAAAACAATGAACATTACCTAATGCATTAGAGAGATATATCGAGCGCACCCATTGTATATGATGTATCAAGATCACTAATAATATAAGTTGTATCAGGATTACTCTTCATCTTCTATAACTCTAAAGTACCATTTCATGAGTAAACTGTTTTTATGTTTCCATATTTTTATCATAAATCCCATAAAAAACTCTTTTGAATCCATATAAAAAACACTTTTCAATATCGAAATACCCTTTTCTTTTAAAGCCCCTTTTAAAAAAATTAAAAAAAAATCAAAAAAAAATGAGAAAATTATTTTCATTTAAAATCACCATAGAAACCTCTAAATTAATCTTCCAAGAAAATAATAGTTATGATGGTGGGAAAATTCAGTCAAGCTTTATATGTTAAAAAAATATTTTTTTTTCACTTTTAAAAAAGTTCAAAAATATACCATACATAAAACATTACAAATATTTTTAAAAAAAATTATAAATAAATTAAAATATAGAGGAAAAAATTCCTTAAAAAATTTTAATCATAAATAATAATATTCTTGAAACATTTAAAATAACATGAATACATATGAGAAATAGTTTAAAATATTTTAATCAATATTCTAAATGGTTTTTTAACTTTTTAAACAAAAGGAAGTTAAAGAATAGAACTTGAAATGGAATTATAAACACCTTTTTTCATTTAATTAATGATAAAATACATCTAGAAGGTATTTAATTCACCGTACAAAAGAAAACCTATAGTGAACAAGGTATCAATCTCAATGAAAGTAAAATGAGACGAGAAATCCCCTTACCATAAGTCTTATCTAGCTTCATATGTTATCTAACACCTGAATAATAAAATTATATTAGTTTTATAATTTCTTAATAAAATTTTCATGTTCATTTAATTATTATTATTCCTTTTATTTCATTTACTATCGTGTATTATTTAGTTACTAAAATTCTTAAGTTCACATTGGATTTTTGGGGGTCATTCGGATTATAACCTCAAAACCACATCGGTGCATTGAATATGGTCAAAGGGGTTATATTTCCATTATTTATGGAATCATAAACTTATTATATTTATCATATTTTTTAAATTAGATACACTTTCAAAACCAACCATGTATAGTGGTTGTGAAAAATGAACCACACTGTTTCATGGAGACAGTTGTTTGTACGTACTCATGTATGATGTTTTCATTTTTATAACGGGTAGAAAATAAATAAATAAGATAATATTTTACGTTTATAGAATCATAAATATGACATAAATGTCATATTTATTTATTAGTTTCATCATTATGACCATCAATATAAGTTGAAAATGAAAAATGAATCACATCAACTCGTAGAGGTTTCATTCCATACATATCCACTGTAACACCCTGATATTTTTTGAATTAATTTTTTTGATTTAATTTAACCTTTTCGATATTTTTTATTTGACATAACACTGAAAATAGTTAATATTATATTAAAGAACTACGTTTATATTGTGTTATATGAAACAAAAATTTAATCATGAACTACCCACAACATAAATATTAACATTCACTACATGAAACATTGACTTTGCATATGAAACACACAACACCGATTTGGCATACGTTACAAGAAACATTGAGTTATATGAAACATATTTTATTGTTAAAATTATTTAAATGATAGAATAATAAACTAACTATTAAAATTATTAATATGAATAGTTATAACTACTTTCCAAATATTTTTTATAATGTTTTTATATAAATAAAACATATTGATGATGAAAGATATATTTTTACATAAAGTCCTTATATGTTTAAAAATACTATTTTCGAAAATAAACTATTTTTCAAGTCCTTTTGTGAAAAATAATAAAATTAATTTTTGAAAAAATTAAAAAAATTATTTTTATAAAAAAATTATTTTTGAATTTATAATTTATAAATTAGCTTAGGGTGAATTTTTGGGATTTTTCTGAGAAACATTATTTTTGGATAAATAGTGAAAATGTAGAATTTTAATTCAAAACTACCTTTTTTATAATTTAATTATAAAGTTAAATTATATTTTAATTTTTTTTAAAGTTTAATTATATATTTTTTTACTAATTACTCCAATTTATGTCATTTTAATCAATTTCACTTTGAAATTAGGTATAAAACTTAGAAAAACTTTGGACATGTTTACTTTAAAACCCAGAGTGTCGTCCCGTCAATGGGATTAATTTTAAATTAATTTCAGCCACTTATGTCATTATAATTTGAAAAAATGGATTCTATATTTGGAATCATAATAATTTTTTATTTTTAATAAGGTCCACTATTTTTTTGACAAAAAATATTAATTAAAGTTATTAAAATTAATTACAACAATTAAGAGAAAAATTATCTTGATAAAATAATAAAACATAAATTTAATACCGAAAAAGACCTATGAACGTGTCCAAAACCAATTTTATGGACATTATTCTTCCATTAACCTCTCAATATTTAGTTTTTTTTGTTTTTTATGACTTTTTCTAGTTAAAAACGTAGGTACACCTTACTTGTTTTCCAAAAATCCAACTGTGTCTTTTCCCTTCCCTAAAAAGGTAACAATCTCTCCCTCTTATTCACACCTCTAAAACCAATTAGATTTAGAAAATATCTACTAAATATAATTCCCAACATCCCTAACTCACTATTGAATCCTATATTTGGGAATAAAGCAATCCAAGTAATTTTTTTGGCACAAACCAAAATTAGTTACCTAATTAAGAGGTAACATCTTCTCTCAGGCACCTTTCTTTTATTTTCTTTCTCCACCCGCTCCAATATATTTATTCCATGTTTATATAACATAAAAAGTAAAATATATATACTCTGATTTTTTTATCATATTTTTTTTACCAACACTTACATACAACTCCATCTAATGGGAAACAAACATACTATTTATGTGTACGGTGAACTACCGCATCATGAAATGATGATTGTTCATTTTTTCTTTACCGCCTTTCATGGTGGAAATTATGATGGGAAATATATTTATATATGTTTTATATTATATTTATTATTTATTTAATATTATATCATTATTTTATAAAACATTTCTTTATACTTTCCATTTTGTGTTCAAATGATAATTTCGTTTGAGGTAGTGTGGACTACTGCCCCCTCAAAGTGATCTGATTCGTTCATACACTACATGGAATGTATTAAGGATGGGTTTAGTGAATATATATGATATATATATAATATAATCAAGATATTGTAATATTTAAATATATACATATATATACATATATGTATTTTACTTTCTTTCTTTCTACACGATAATTAAACAAAAATAGCATTCATGCGTACGTACGGCTTACCGTCTCCATGAACGGTGTATTCTGTTTCATACATATATATTCCATGGATTATTATAATAAAAAAATATATAAATTATATTTAAATAATTTTTTACATTTTTTAAATCATGATATAATTATATGGACCAAATATATGAAAAATTAAGACACATGCGAAAAACAAAACAAATATTACCTAAAGTGAAACCTTAACATAAAATTGTTTACAAGTGGATAATATAAATCCTTAATAAAACCCTATAAGGTA
This sequence comes from Viscum album, assembly GCA_963277665.1. Classification (NCBI taxonomy): domain Eukaryota; kingdom Viridiplantae; phylum Streptophyta; class Magnoliopsida; order Santalales; family Viscaceae; genus Viscum; species Viscum album. The sequence goes on along the minus strand of OY728151.1, from coordinate 58,177,060 downwards.
ATATAAGTAATAATATGGTTCTATGATAGATTGGGAATAAAATTATATTTATTATATATGAGGTTTAAATGATTACGACAAGAGTCAAGACACAAGGTAAGGGGATTTCATCTCACTTTTTATTTCCATGAGATAAATGCTTTATTCCCCCACTCACTTATTTCATATGATGTATGTTTTACCCATGAATTTATTATATGTATATTATAATTAAATTTATTGGTATTTACATATCTATTTTATAAACTTTATTTTATGGTATTTAAGTTTCAAAAATTACTAAATCGGTAGGAGAGTTTTGTCTCAATTCGTCTTTTTGAGACACATGTTTTTTTATGCAGCTAAATTATTTTTTGAGGTGTATATAATTCCATTTTAAATTTATATCATGAATATAATTATTTTCATGATATTTTATGCTTCATTTAATTTCTTTTTATTACATGTAGAGTGTGATCCTAAGTTACCAATTAGTAAGTTTTTATTGAAACAATCTCATCATTTTTTGAGATTGTTAATTATTATGTTTCCTTTGATGAAATCTTATGATCCATCTCTAAAGAATGACCATGAGTTTCTTATGAACTGTTATTTCATGATATATTCATGTATTGGTACCATTATTCCACTCTTTGGTACATAATATAGTTCTGAATGTGCTTTTAATAAAGCCTAACTTTACCATATCTTCTGTCAAAAATATGTGTTCCTTCAAAACCATGTTTTCTAAAAAGGGTTTCCAACAATATTATAATATTCTCCTATAATAATTAAAATAAAATTTTCCCTTTTTGTCTTTTACCAATGTTTTAAAATTAATATTCTTGTCATTTTCCAAACGATGAATTTTTCTACACTTTATATCATGAAAAATAATGTTTTTTAATTCATACGGCATGTACAAATTTACCCATTATTATTTCTATGAAGCTTCATTTTCATGTTTAAAATGATACTTTTTAAGAAATTGTTTTTAAAAGTATTTAAAAATAAATGGTTTTCAAAAAAAATTAATATTCTTTTATAATATTTTACATAAAATGGTTTTCAAAAACATTTCAAGCCTTTTTTATACGTTTTCAAAGTATTTCTAAATAAATGGTTTTCAAGCCTTTTTCAAACCGTTTTTAACCTTATTTCATGAGTTTTAAAGTAAAAAGGTTTTAAAAACATTTTCAAGATTTTCTTATAAGTTTTCAAAGTTATTTTCCATGAAATTGTTTTCAAATATTTTTAAATATTATTTTACAAGTTTTTAATGAAAAGGGTTTTGAAAATTATTTCAAGCCTTATTTCTAAGTTTTCAAAGTATTTTCAAAGAAAATGGATTTCAAAAAGGTTTTATGTTTTAAAATACTTTTTTCAAATAATAAAGGATATTTTCCACATGAAATGTTTTCAAAATATCTTTCCAAGTTATTTTACATCTAAAATGAAATCTATTGATGTTAATAAATCTCTTATGAGAAATTATCCAAAGGTTCCATTCATATTCTTTATTTAATGGTTTATGTTTTGATAGAATAATTATTATGACACCCATTTAACTTCCACGGGATATATTCTTTTGAAACATACTTCTCTTCATGGGTAATGATTTAATGAAATTATTATGAAACATATCTCTTTTTCATAGGTTATGATGTGATGAAATGTTAATGATTCCCATTTCATTTCATGGGCTATGATTTGATGTTTATAAAACCCATCTCTTTTCATGGGTCATGATATGATTATTTTTTTTGGCATAAGCCTGTATGATTTCTTTATGTGGTGGGTGGGACCTATATATACCTCCAATTCATTATTTAAGGATAAATGTTTTATGCGAACAAAGGGTACATGGGTGGGTATCCCATTACCAAAACAAGAGGGTATACAATAGAATATCACAAGCTTCAAACAAGAGGGTACATGGGAGGACATCCTAAGCTTGAAACAAGAGGGTAAACAGGATTACATCCCAAGCCCAAAACAAGATGGTATATGGGAGGAAATAACAAGCCCAAAACAAGAGTGTGTATGGGAGGACATCCTAAGCCTGAAACAAGAGGGTAAATGGGAGAGAATCTCAAGTCCAAAGTAGGTACACAGGTGATTAACCCAAGCCTAACATGTTACAAAGGCCTTGGTAGATTTCCTAGACATGGGGTTTTTATATGATTATGTGTTTTCCAAAATTCCATGTTATATTCCTATTTTATGATTTCAGGTATTATTTTCTTTATTTACTTATGATTCCAGTCTTATGAACTACCAATATTTATTATAATATCTAATATAGAGGTTATGATCTTTAAATGTTATGATCATGTTCTATACCCTTTTGTTCATGTTATTATTAATAATTTCCTTTATTTACCATTACTGAGAATATGAGCTCACCCATTTATTATTTTTCATTTCCTTAGGTAACAGAGAAATGTTTTAGGTAGAAGTACTAAAGGTTGAGATATTTATGTGAGATGTTGAAAATATTTCACTATGATTGTAGAGACCCGAATCTTGACGTACATGGACATTACATTACTTTTTCGTAATACTTAGTACGTAACAAAAACACACACACAAAGATCGTAATAGTTTAGTGTCTTTGGAATCTTGGAATATAATCTTCTAATCGTGGTGAAAGATCTTCAACATCTCCCATAAAGATCTTCCTTTTTTACCTAAAACCTTTCTTTATATCCTGGGGAAAAGAAAACATAAAAGGGTGAGCTCAAATACTCAGTAAGGGTAAACAAAATCAATATCAATCACATCATATTCATAAGAACATAACATTTTGGAAATCTTAACTTGCAAAAGAGGACATAATTTCATAACATGGGATAAATCATAGTAGTGAAATGAAATCCCAATAATCATAACTTAAAACATTAAACTTTGTGGCATACACACATAATCATATAGAATCATATCTTATTAGTCAAGACTCATTTCCAAGACTATCTTAGTGGACAAAGTCCATTTCTGAACCGAGTCACCCTCGTTTCAGTCCTGTTTCACTGAACCGGTATAACCTACCGTTCCAGCCATGTCTATCTCATGAGATATAAAATCTTTACCCAATGAATTGGAGGGAGATATAGGTCCCACCCATCTCATAATTATACCATTCTTATGTGTGCCACAAAATCATAAACCATACATCATAGCATAACCCATGTAATAAAAATGGGAATCTTAAACATCGTGACATCATAAAACAATTCATATAAGATAAAATAATTCATCAAAATATAATTCCATCACAACATAATCAAATCAATGTAATAATAGGGATAAAAACAGAACCCTTTATTATCTTAGATGGAAAATAATTTTGATAAAACACTTGAACTCCATTCTTGAGGAAAATATCCTTTCTGCTTCCAAAACACTTTTCCTATCTTAACATGTCGTACAATTATAAACTAAAATTTGTTGATTAAAAATAAACTTGAAAACTTTTAAAGGAATATTCTTGGAAATAATGTTTTAAAAATCCATTCATGCCGTATAAGTTAAAAAAACATTCTTCGTACTTTTGTCGGAAAAGTCAAAAAGTACCTCGTACGAAAAACGACAAAAGATTCCTTTCATATCCTTTACTAAAAACTCACCGAAGGGTAAAATTGGATTTAAAAAATTTTAGGTGAATGGAAATAATATTAAATATTGAGGAAACATGGATGTGGATGATAAAATATAGCCCAGAAAATACTAAAGTATAAACAATCTAGGATAAAAATGAGATTGTGATATTTCCCTTACCTTAGGTCCGATATGCTTTGTACGTGTCCGAACCTCCTGTATAATGATTTAAATAATTTCATTGACTTATTACATAATCATATTAATTATTATTATATCATATATGGTTCACTTATGACTTTATATTACCCGTTCTTTTGTAAATTCATGTTAAAGTAGCGTTTTGGGTAAAATCGTCTCATTTGTCGTTCGTGTTTTAACTTGTAATTATTCATATGATTACTTAGATCATGATTACTTAATTCCAGAATATAAAACATTATTTATATATAATATATATTCAGAATAAATATATATATATAATAGATCAGTAAATGGAAAGAAATACATCGTTCATGGAGACGGTAGACCGTACGTACGCATGAACGTTGTTTTCTTTTCCTTATTGAGTTGAATGGAATTAAGTAGATGACATAAACATATATCCAGAATCATTATTATGTCATATATTTCATTATTAATTATTATATATACTTTATAATCATTCATGAATGGTTAACGTGGAGAATGAATCTCCTCGCGCCGTGGAGACGGTAGTCCGTACGTACGCACGAGCGATGATATCGTTCTCATGATCGTGGAATTGTATTGGAGTGTATGTATACTATTTCAGAATCAATATCACTTTACAATAATCATATATAGTTATTATGTACACCATTATACCCATCCAAGTAAGGTGGTGGTGGAAAATAGATTACACCACGGCGTGGAGACGGTATTCCATACGTATGCACGCACGGTGATTTCGTTTTCCGTAGGATGGATAGATGGTGAAATAGGGTTGTTTCATACTTATAATAACATATCAGTATATGATTGATACTGATGTTATTACTTCATAATGAAACAACTAAAGAAGAAGAAGTGGAAGAAGAAATAAATATGAAATAATTGGTAACGGACATTACCTCTTCTTTGAAGTGCTTCTTGGAGACCTCCTTTTAGGGAACTAAAATAGGTATTTGAAGAAGACCAGAACCTCTGGAATGTTTCTAGGGAATTGGAGAGAAGAAATTGGCAGGGTTTGGCCGAGCTTGAAGGCTCAAATTGGTGTGAGGAAGAGGGGGAGGAGGTGCCCTTTTATAAGGGAGGAGAGGGGCACCTTTGAAATAACTAAAAATATTATTTTATTATAAAGTCAAGTTCGGTTTTAAATAGCTCCAAATTGAGTTATTTCTAAGATAAGGTGGGGATGGGTCTAAATCATCTCATCCAATAGAATTTAGACAAGTTTAGGTCGTTATATTAACCATATCTTTTAGTTTTAACTCTTAGTTAATTAGATTGACATTTACCATGTCACTTTGTATTTTTATATTATATAGTTAATAAACTTACCATATACATCCAAGAGACCCCCAAGTTGTGTTTTATTAATATATATAACCTTATCTAAGTAATTTGTCCGAACCTTAGATTTTTAAGAATAAAATACAATTAATAATATAATATTTGTTTTAAAAACTATTTTATGTCAATTTTGACACTATTCAATAGTTGATTTTTTTGAAACTCATAACAGAATGATTACTTCGACCAAAGTTAATTAAATAAATCCTAACATGTCATATTAACCTATAAAATTAGTTTAGTTCATAAAAAGTCTCAAATTATATTTATTTGGGTATTTATAATATCAATTATGTCAATATTTCTTTAATAAGATAATTACTGCATCATCGTTGTGTCATAAATAAATTAAATTATTTAATGTCTAAAAATTACAAATAAAATACCATTATGTAGGAAAGGTTTTTATATTTCTAATTAATATTTATATTCGAATTTATCTTATGTATAACCCCATATTAAAAATGATTTACTTATTAAACTTTGATTTTAACTATTTTAACCCTTCTTTAAATAAATTAATAATAAATGTCATAATCTAATCCAAGTGGGCCTAAATGGTCATATTTTATTCCTAAGGTTGTTTTTGGTCGAATTACACTTGTCCAATAGAATTAGGACATGTGTTAGGGTAATAATAATATCATTTTTACCCTTAATTACCCTATTTACTTTTAACCGTGGTAAAAAAAAGTAAAAAGTTACAATTCACCAAAAATTATTTTCATCTCATTAAACCACATTTTAATCCTTGATATTAACCGTGTCTCTCGGATTTTAGAAATTCCACTCACAGAAGCGGTAAAATTATGTTTTATGAAAAATTCAGTTTTTTTAACTACCACTTTGTGGTTTCACTATTCATCAAAAATTGAAAGTTTTCAGAAAAATACCAAAATTTCACCCTAGGCTAATTTCAATATTAAGAATCCAAAAATGAAGTCCATTTTCAAAAAATAAAATTTATAAAATTTCAAAAAGTGGTTATTACTATTCATAACGGCTAGTTTTAATAATATTTTATTAGCATATCATTGTTTAGTGAAACTCGGTATTGCGTACTATGCACGCTATCGAGGAAGGTCACGATTGCGTGTAATGCAAGGCAAGTCAAGGATGTGTGTTGAGCAATATCCTTTTGGTATAGCGTACAACACAAGACATTAATGAAATTAAAAAGAATATTTTTCATAAAATCTCGGGCTGTTACATTCTACCCCCCTTAAAATGAATTTCACCCTCGAAATTCATCGGGGTTATAAATGGTTTACTATTCGAAAGTTTCTTTAATAGAAACTCACATTGTAAAAAGGAATACCAAAACCAATCATTAAAAACAAAAGTATGAAACGTAACGGTTACCCAAATAAACTAATCACTGGGTTTCCACATAGGTGAAAATATGGATATAGAAGAGAAATCTAATCATCATGTTCTGATGGAGAGTGGTAGAGAACATGGCTATGGAAAAGCCAGTAATCACAAAGCCATAAATTTGTGACGATCTAAGGTACCATCTTATTCATCAGATATAAGACCACTAGGACAACATTTTTGGTTTTCAATATCATTTTTCTAAAGTTGATGAAATTAGAAGAAATACTTTCGTGATTTTGGTATAGTATCACCATTTGTCGTTCTTTGGACAATTTCCACTTCATCTCTTAAAGAAATGAAGTTGAATTTGTCATTCGTGATGTGTTAGCAAATCATGTGATAGAATTATGGGTCATTCCATCTGTCTCAAACAGAAGGTTAGAAAAGTTATCAAAAAATACATAAGTCCATCTATAGTGAGATTAATCATATATAGTTCCTAAAATGGACTTATACTTCATATATCATACAACTTAATATAATAAAACTAGTTTCTACTAAACAAGGACTTCCTGTAGGCCAGTGGTAGGCGATAAAGGCCAGTCGCACTTCGGTTGTGGGTTCGATTCCCACAGCCTTGTCCGACACGATGGGCTGTCGCCCGTCCTGCAGGTTGTCCTTTTTCTAAAGCTATATTACTATAACATCCCATCAACAATATCAAAAAAGTTTTATCCTTAAAAAATACTAACTTATGTCCAGCATAATTCATTCCAATATTTAGGCTTATCTAAAATACTTCGGTCCAAGCTCATAGTATAAAGAAAATGATCACGTGAATTCCATCATTTATCCCCCATATATCATAAGATATATCTTTTTGGTAAAATTACAAATATGTGAATACCTTAATCATGTATTCTCTTGAAGAATGAATATCCATTCAAACATAGTGAAAACATGAATGCAGTTAAAAGTTAACACTTTTCACATACCAAAATCCTCAAAATTCTATATCCTCAAACCATGATATCACTTAGTCCTTATATCAATCATGAGCTCATCAATACTATAAAACATATTAGATTCTCTTTATCCCTTCATTATGTGCATATCATCTGCTTTCCAAAAATATTTCAATCACCTTTCATGGTTACCGATGCCATAAAATTATTGAAAACCATAATAGACCAAAACATAAATATTCCAATATTCCATGATACTATATACAACATTATTCTAGAATCCCATTACATAAACACTTAATCATTCCACCACATCGTTGTCATATTCAAAATCGCCAATAGTGATCGCATGAGAATTCCCTTTGTCCTTTGCCTTAAGTGGCTGCTCATGTCGATCATCACTAACCCTTGGATTAGGGCATTTATTATCATAATTCCCCATTTCCTTGCACTTGAAGCATTGAAGTGTTGTTGGTGCGTTCTCTGCAGTCTTTTCTTTATTCACATCATTAGAAACCCTTTTTCCATTACTTCGACACTCAACTGCTCGATGACCTTCTTTTCCACACTTAAAACATTTTCTAGTCCCTTTAAGACAATCTCCACCATGCTTCTTTCCACACTTTGAGCATAATGAAACATTCATCTTCTTTTCACCATTATTCTGAGATTTCTCCTTGAACTCCATCTTTCGTTTCTTGTCAAAACTATGAGATGGATAAGTAACACCAACTTCCATTTCTACCTTGATAGCACAACGCACAATTTCTTCATAGCTACTGAAGTCTCTTATAGCTAATGCCCTTCAAAGATTTAGTTTTAAGCCACTAAAGAATCGATCAACTTTACTTTCAGGTTGGTTGATAAATCCAGATGCATACCTTGAAGGCCTTGTAAAATTCTCTTCGTATATACCATCAGATTCATCATCCTTTTTCTTTAGTTCAAGAAACCCCTTCTCCATCTTTGTTCGAAGAATAAGAGGGAAGTACTTATTGAAAAATAAGTTCTTGAACTCGTCCCATTCCATGGACTCAATTTCATATCTTGGCCTCGTATTCTTGATATGATTCCACCATTGATCAGCATCACCTTCCAAACGATACACTACTAAGATGACTTTATCACGTTCAGAACATTGAAGAACTGAAAATATCTTTTCAGTAGTACTAATCCATTGTTCAGCAACAAGTGGATCAGAAGACCCACTGAAAGAAGGTGGACGTTGCCTCATGAAGGACTCAAGAGAATATTGTTCCCTTCTCTGGTCATTTGGAAGTCCAGAATGATTCATAGCTTGTGTAAGTATAGCAAAAATATTTTTCACTCCATCTCCCGTAACATTTGTTTGTTCAGGAGGACAATCATTGCATTGTCCATTGCATTGATCAACACGGTTCCTTCGGGTTCCAGCCATCGTCTAAAACCCAAAAAGAACACTGTGAGAGGCAAAAAACATAATAAAGGGGGAGTAACTTCAATATCTAACATCTTTGGTTTAATCTAATATCGTTACCATAGTTCTAGGACTATATCCTATACGTATACTTATCCTTAGGGACATCCCTAGACATACCTTAGAAATATCTCTAGGGATCTCACTAACGTTTTCGCATCCTAGTTTCCAAAGGTTGACTAAGCCTTTCCTCTGATACCAACTGTAGAGACCCGAAGCTTGACGTACATGGACATTACATTACTTTTGTGGAATACTTAGTACGTAACAAAAACACACACATAAGGATCGTAATAGTTTAGTGACTTTGGAAACTCGGAATATAATCTTCTAATCGTGGTGAAAGATCTTCAACATCTCCCATAAAGATCTTCCTTTTTTTACCTAAAACCTTTCTTTATATCCTGGGGAAAAGAAAACATAAAAGGGTGAGCTCAAATGCTCAGTAAGGGTAAACAAAATAAATATCAATCCCATCATATTCATAAGAACATAACATTTTGGAAATCTTAACCTGCAAAAGAGAGCATAATTTCATAACATGGGATAAATCATAGTAGTGAAATGAAATCCCAATAATCATAACTTAAAACATGAAACTTTTTGGCATACACACATAATAATATAGAATCATATCTTATTAGTCAAGACTCATTTCCAAGACTATCTTAGTGGACAAAGTCCATTTCTGAACCGAGTCACCCTCGTTTCAGTCCTGTTTCACTGAACCAGTATAACCTACCGTTCCAGCCATGTCTATCTCATGAGATATAAAATATTTACCCAATGCATTGGAGGGAGATATAGTTCCCACCCATCTCATAATGATACCATTCTTATGTGTGCCACAAAAATTATAAACCATACCTCATAGCATAACCTGTGTAATAAAAATGTGAATCTTAAACATCGTGACATCATAAAACAATTCATATAAGATAAATGAATTCATAAAAATATAATTCCATCACAACATAATCAAATAAATGTAATAATAGGGATAAAAATAGAACCCTTTATTATCTTAGATGGAAAATAATTTTGATAAGACACTTGAACTCCATTCTTGAGGAAAATATCCTTTCTACTTCCAAAACACTTTTCCTTTCTTAATATGTCATACAATTATAAACTAAAAGAAGTTGATTAAAAATAAACTTGAAAACTTGTAAAGGAAGCTTCTTGGAAATAATGTTTTAAAAATCCATTCTTGCCGTATAAGTTAAAAAAACATTCTTCGTACTTTTGCCGGAAAAGTCAAAAAGTACCTCGTATGAAAAATGACAAAAGATTCCTTTCATATCCTTTACTAAAAACTCACCGAAGGGTAAAATTGGATTTAAAAAATTATAGGTGGATGGAAATAATATTACATATTGAGGAAACATGGATGTGGATGATAAAATACAGCCCAGTAAATACTAAAGTATAAACAATCTCGGATAAAAATGAGATTGTGATATTTCCCTTACCTTAGGTCCGATATGCTTTGTACGTGTCTGAACCTCCTGTATAATGATTTAAATAATTTCATTGACTTATTACAGAATCATATTCATTATTATTATATCATATATGGTTCACTTATGACTTTATATTACCCGTTCTTTTGTAAATTCATGTTAAAGTAGCGTTTTGGGTAAAATCGTCTCATTTGTCGTTCGTGTTTTAACTTGTAATTATTCATATGATTACTTAGATCATGATTACTTAATTCCAGAATATAAAACATGATTTATATATAATATATATTCAGAATATATATATATATATAATAGATCAGTAAATGGAAAGAAATACATCGTTCATGGAGACGGTAGATCGTACGTACGCATGAACACTGTATTATTTTCCTTATTGAGTTGAATGGAATTAAGTAGATGACATACACATAAATACAGAATCATTATTATGTCATATATTTCATTATTAATTATTATATATACTTTATAATCATTCATGAATGGTTAACGTGGATAATGAATCTCATCGCACCGTGGAGACGGTAGTCCGTACGTACGCACGAGCGATGATATCGTTCTCATGATCGTGGAATTGTATTGGAGTGTATGTATACTTTTTCAGAATCAATATCACTTTACAATAATCATATATAGTTATTATTTACACCATTATACCCATCCAAGTAAGGTGGTGGTGGAAAATAGATTACACCACGGCGTGGAGACGGTATTCCGTACGTACGCACGCGCGGTGATTTCATTTTCCGTAGGATGGATAGATGGTGAAATAGGGTTGTTTCATACTTATAATAACATATCAGTATATTAGTGATACTGATGTTATTACTTCATAATGAAACAACTGAATAAGAAGAAGTGGAAGAAGAAATAAAGATGAAAGAATTGGTAACAGACATTACCTCTTCTTTGAAGATCTTCTTGGAGACCTCCTTTTAGGGCACTAAAATAGGTATTTGAAGAAGACCAGAACCTCTAGGATGTTTCTAGGGAAGTGGAGAGGAGAAATTTTCAGGGGTTGGCCGAGCTTGAAGGCTCAAAGTGGTGTGAGGAAGAGGGGGAGTAGGTGCCCTTTTATAAGGTAGGAGAGGGGCACCTTTGGAATAACTAAAAATATTATTTTATTATAAAGTCAAGTTCGGTTTTAAATAGCTCCAAATTTAGTTATTTCGAATATATGGTGGGGATGGGTCGAAATCCTCTCATCCAATATAATTTAGACAAGTTTAGGTCATTATATTAACCTTATCTTTTAGTTTTAACTCTTAGTTAATTAGATTGACATTTACCATGTCACTTTGTATTTTTATATTATATAGTTATTAAACTTACCATATACATCCAAGAGACCCCCAAGTTGTGTTTTATTAATATATATAACATTATCTAAGTCATTTGGCCGAACCTTAGATTTTTAGGAATAAAATACAATTGATAATATAATATTTGTTTTAAAAACTATTTTATGTCAATTTTGACACTATTCAATAGTTGATTTTTTTGAAACTCATGACAGAATAATTACTTCGACAAAAGTTAATTAAATCAATCCTAACATGTCATATTAACCTATAAAATTATTTTAGTTCATAAAAAGTCTCAAATTATATTTTTTTGGGTATTTATAACATCAATTATTTCAATATTTCATTAATAAGATAATTACTGCATCATCGTTGTGTCATAAATAAATTAAATTATTTAATGTCTAAAAATTAGAAATAAAAATCCATTATGTAGGAAATCTTTTTATCTTTCTAATGAATATTTATAGTCGAATTTATCTTATGTATAACCCCATATTAAAAATGATTTACTTATTAAACTTTGATTTTAACTATTTTAACCCTTCTTTAAATAAATTAATAATAAATGTCCTAATCTAATCCAAGTGGGCTTAAATGGTCATATTTTATTCATAAGGTTGTTTTTTGTGGAATTACTATTTTCCAATATAGTTAGGACATGTGTTAGGGTAATAATAATATCATTTTTACCCTTAATTACCCTATTTACTTTTAACCGTGGTAAAAAAAAGTAAAAAGTTACTATTCACCAAAAATTATTTTCATCTCATTGAACCACATTTTAGTCCTTGATATTAACCGTGTCTCTCAGATTTTCGAAATTCCACTCACAGAAGCGGTAAAATTAAGTTTTATGAAAAATTCAGTTTTTTTAACTACCACTTAGTGGTTTCACTGTTCATCAAAAATTGAAAGTTTTCAGAAAAATACCAAAATTTCACCCTAGGCTAATTTCAATATTATGAATCCAAAAATGAAGTCCATTTTGAAAAATAAAATTTATAAAATTTCAAAAAGTGGTTATTACTATTCATAATGGCTAGTTTTAATAATATTTTATTAGTATATCGTTGTTTAGTGAAACTTGGTATTGCGTACTACACACACTATCGAGGAAGGTCGTGATTTCATGTAATGCAAGGCAAGTCAAGGATGCATGTTGAGAAAGATCCTTTTGGTGTAGTGTACAACAAAAGACATTAATTAAATTAAAAAGAATATTTTTCATAAAATCCCGGGCTGTTACAATGATAGAAGATTTTGTTTCCAACTTTTCAATGACACTAACTATTATGGTCCTCAGACATGTATTTTTTTAATGTATTGAATATTAATATAAAAAGATGTAATATCCATGTATATTAATCTTGGGTCACTATAGTTGTTATCAAAGGATAGGTTTAGTCAATCTTTGAAAACTAGAATGATAAAAAATTACTGAGGTACCTAGGTATATTTAAAAGGATATGTCTACGGATGTTTATGAGGATAATTATAAGGATGATCTAACATTTAGGAAAATTTCCTATAATTTTGGTAAAGGATAGAGTGAGTGGTTTCGAATAAATACATCCTTTTCTGTATACTACAAGTGGGTGTGGATCTAAACATATGTGCCTATGGGTAGCGACTCTGAAAAAAATTTCTGATACTGACTCAGGGTATTCTGTTGCACAATAATGGGAATTTTTGCACACATAGTTTTACACTCTTTGGGGATATGATTTGGGAATTCACAAAATCTTCATGAACCATAATAAAGAATTTTAATATAATTTTGCTATGAATAACCTAGGATGAACCTAGGTTTTCATAGATGAAGGAATATTTTATGATTGAGAAATACTATAAGTAATGATTTTCTTGACTATGTGGTTTTATATTATGATAAGTAATTCTCACACTATGAATCTAGATTTAGTAAATGGAAGGAACCAGAAGAAAATGGATTAACATTCAATGTGATGGATGATTTTTTAATGAGAATTCAAGTGGGGTGATCACTATAGTAAAAGATGTCATGATCATGCCTAATCAGTTTTCACATAGAATTATTAACAATATGTACCTTAACCAACTCACTAACTTTACAAGGAATAGAAAGAAGGAGTTTAAGGAGATTATAGGTAATGGAGATCATGGAGGAAATAATATTTGGTTTTCTTTGTGTCAAGAATGTGGAAATAATTACCTAAGTGAATGTATTATATATGTTTTGAATATTGAAAATAAGGACACAAAGCAAGTGACTGCAGGGGGAAAATGAAGAGTTTGGTTAATGAAATGGATGAGAATATTGGCCTCCTTAATACATCATATAAGTTTAAGAGTTTTATGTGTGGAATAAACCTTTATTATGCAACTCAATTTCCCAAGATAAAATCTCCTAAAGATAATCTGCAAGGTTGTGTGAGTAATGGTTACATTATTAATGATAAAGATACTACATATGAAATGTGATAGGAAAGAGGTATTATATAATAGAATGAGGTATCCAAGTTAATTTCAAAAGGATGAAGTGGGATAATAAATGTTTTTGTTAAATAAATATTAAGGGTAAAATATATAAGGATTGTTTAGTTTATGTTTTTCTCTACGTATTTACAAGAACACATTGAATGGTTTTGTTGGAATAGAAAGGTTATTTAATGGAAAGATTATGTCAATGGAAAATACCTGATTAAGGGAAATATAAACCACAATATGTTCCTTATTTTATGATAATGTTTTTGGATAAATATATTTGGGATATGAAAAAGTAAATTGGAACGTACTTACTACCTTGGAACTAATTAAAGAATTGTTGTTAGGTGGTTTATGCTATCATTGATGAAGTTCACAAAATTTTTGGATTTATGTAATAAATCCAATATACTTTGAATAAAGAATAAAGAATGTTTTCAATAAGTATTTATGGTAATTTAGGTTATTTCCATGTTTCAAGAGAATTTATGATTGGGGTATTCACATGTTTAGAGTGTGATAACCAAGAGCTACTTTGTGATATATGGGGGAATAAATGTTAAGAATATTTCATGACTTTATTTCTAAAGTATTGGGTTTTCAACTTTTATATGGTTTATAAGGTTAAAAATTCATGAAATTATTAATTTAAACTTTGGAGGAAGTATTTTGGTATTGAGATTGTATTGGAAACCTTGGTTAAAATTCTATTTATTGATTAACCTTATTTCAATGAGGTATGTCATATTTTGGAAATTATATTAGTATAGTTTTAGAAAAGGAATCGTGTATTTTGGGTGATAGCCAATCAATTTTGGTAAGTTCATGGGTCTTGAACCCATGACCAAAAGATGATAACGGTTTCACACTTATTACTAGACGACACAATGTCCTGGTTAATGTATAATTATTTCTAATGAATAAAAATTTATAATGAAACAATAGTTATTTTCTTATATTTAAATATTAACATATTAACCATATTGATTTTTAAGGATATTTTTTATAAATATTTATACTTTTTGTTCTTTTATGAACCTTAAGATATTCTAAAAGAATATTTTAGCACTTCAGGCATCAAAGTTAATTTTTGGACGTCGATTACATGAAGAAATGGATGAATTAGAAATTGATAAAAGCATAACTAAATAATGAAATTGTTTTATGTAAATATTTCAATAAATTATATTTCCTTGTATTATTTGTCAATAAATTAATTACTCAATGTTAGGATAATGATCAAAAGAAATTGTGCTCTCCTAATACCTTAATTTTATTGAACTGGTGGCCTTTTAAATCATCATAGATTTATAACTTTGAGGCCATCAACTTTTCCTTGATCCTTCAATTTTTTGTGATTGATAACCTAAATCACTCCCTATAAATATTTATTGTATTACTACTGGTCCAATATTCACTCCCAAACTATGTTATTTTCTATGGAAACCTAGTTATATGTTACTTTGGGTGGAAATTATGGTTCTAACATTCACTTTTTAAGGGAAGCTTTAGTATCCATTTTTATGATGTGGGTTTCTATGAATTAAACTTTCAAGTACTAAACCTTCTATAACTTAGATTAATTTTGAGGGGAAAATCATTTTAAGGGGGTTTATAATGTAACACCTTGATACTTTGTGAACTATTTTTTCAAATTAATTTATCATATGCAATATTTTACATTTCACGTAACACTAAATATAGTTCATTTTTATTAAAGAACTATGTTTGGATTGAGTTATACACAACAAAAAGTTAATCATTCAATACACATAACATAAATAATATATTTCTCTACACACAAAACTGACTCCATGTACGCAACATGAAACACCGACTTGGCATACATTACATGCAACATTGACTTTCTACGAAACGACTTTTTATTATTATAATTATTTAAATGATATAATTATAAACTTGACAATAAACTTAGTAATATGAATAGTGATAACTACTTTTAAAATATTATTTATAATTGTTTTATATAAATAAAACATATGATAATGAAATATATAATTTTTGGTAAAGTCCTTAAATGTTTAAAAATATTATTTTCTCAAATAAACTACTTTTCATGGCCTTTTTGAGAAACAATAAAATTAAATTTTTGACACATTTAGATATTTAATTTGATAAAATAAACTTAATTTTTTAATTTATAAAGTTGAAATTATCTTAGGGTTAATTTTTGTGATTTTTCTGAGAAACGTCATTTTTGGATGAATAGTGAGAAATACAAGATTTTAATTCCAAGCTGCATTTTCAAATAATATATTTATAAGGTTAAATTAAATTTTAATTTGGTTTAAAATTTTAATTAGATAATATTTTTATCAATTAATTAAATTTAGGTAATTTTAATCATTTTTACTTTGAAATTGGGTATAAAAGCTTAGAAAAATTTTGGACGTTTTTACTTTAAAAACCAGTAGTGTCGTCCTTTCAAATGGGTTGATTTTAGATTAATTTATACCACTTATGTGAATATAATTTGAAAATTGGATTCCATATTTTTAATCATCATAATTCCTAATTTCTAATAATTTCAACTTTTTTTCCAAAAATATTAGTGAAAGTGATTAAAATTAATTAAAACAGTTAATATAAAAATTGTGTTGATAAAGTACTGAACCTTAAATTTAAGACCCAAAACAACCTAAAAAATTACCCAACACCCATTTTATGGATAATATTATGCCATTAAACTTCCATTATTGGGTTTTTTTTATGACTTTTCTTAGGTAAAAACTTGATTATGCCTAACTTGTTTTAAAAAAAACAAAGTGTGTCCTTTCCCTTACCTATAAAAGGCCACAACTTATCACTCTTCTTCACATATCTAAAACAACTTAGTTTCAGAAAATATATTCCAAATTAACTTTCCGAAATTCCTCTCTTCCTCCTTTAATCCTCCCTTTGGAAAGAAATCTATCCAAGGAAACCTTTTGCCACAAACCAAAAGGAGGTACCCAATTAAGAGGTAACGTATTCTCTCAAGATCCTTTATTTTATTTTCTTTCTACATCCCATACACTTTATTTATTTAATTATTTTATAAAAAAACCCAATATCTTCAATATCCTATTTTGTTTTTTTATGATGGTTTGAATAACACTTACACATAACTCCATCTAATGGGTAACGGACATACTATTTACGTGTATGATGAACTACCACCTCATGAAACGATGATTGTTCATTTTTCCTCTACCACATATCATGATGGAAATTATGATGAAAAATATATTTATATATGTTTTATATTATATTTATTATATATTTAATCTTCTATAATTATTTTATAACACATTTCTTTATACTTTCCATTTTGTGTTCATATAATAATTTCGTTTGAGGAAGTGTGGACTACTGCCCCTCAAAGTGATGTGATTCATTCCTACACTGCATGGAATGTATTAAGGATGGGTTTAGTGAATATATATGATATATCTATAATATAATAAAGATACTGTAATAATTATATATATACATATATGTCTTTTACTTTCTTTCTTTCAATGCGGTAATTAAACGGAAATAGCATTCCTGAATACGCATGGCTTACCGTCTCCATGAACAGTGTATTCTGTTTCATACTTAAATATTATATGGATTATTATAATAAATTTATACTGAATATAAATTATATTTAAATCAATTTTTACATTATGTAAATCATAATATAAGTATAAGGACCAAATATATAACAAATTAAGTCACATGCGAAAAACAAAAAAGATATTACCTAAAGAGAAACATTAACATATAATTGTTAACAAGTGGGTAATATAAACCATAATAAAACCCTATATAGTATTATAAGTAAGAATATGGTTCTTTTATATATTTATAATAAATTTATATTCATTATGCAGGAGGTTTTAATGGGTAAGATGAGAGTTAATACACAATGTATGGGGATTTCATCTCACTTTTTATTTCCATGAGATACATGCTTTATTCACTACTCACTTCTATCGTGTTGTGTATGTACTAAACATGAATTAATTATATGTATATTATAATTAATTTTATAGGAATTTTCATATCCATTTTATTAACATTATTTTGAGGGGTTTAATTTTCAAAAATTACCAAATCGGTAAGATAGTTTTGTCGCAATTCGTCTTATTTGAGACTCATGTTTTGTTATGCACCTAAATTATTTTTCGATGTATATGTATTTAAATTTTAAATTTTATATCATGAATCACATTATTTTCATGATATTTTATGCTTGATTTAATATTATTTTCTTACATGGAGAGTGTGATCCCAAGTTACCAAGTAGTAAGTGTTTATTGAAACAATCTCATCATTTTTTGAGATTGTTAATTATTATGCTTCCTTTAAGGAAATATTGGGATCCATATCTCATAAACACTCAATAGTTTCCTTATACTCTATTATTTAATGATATATTCATGTATTGGTACCATTATTCCACTCTTTGGTACATAATATAGTAAATAATATGTTTTTAAGAAATCCTGACATTACCCTATGTTTGGTTGGAAATCTGTGTTCCTTCAAAACCATGTTTTCTAAAAAGGGTTTTCAAGAATATTCTATTATTATCCTATAATAATTAAAATAATTTTTTTCCCTTTTTTATTTTACCAATGTTTTCAAATAAATCTTCTTATCTCTTTCTGAACAAGTCATTTTTCTACCCTTTTTACCATGCAAAAGTAATGTTCTTTTTATCTTGTACAACATGTTTGTATTTACCTGCTTTCATTTTTGTGAAGAATCCTTTGCATGTTTAAAAGGTAATTTATAAGAAATTATTTTAAAAATTATTTTTAAATAAATGTTTTTCCAAAAAAAATTAACCTTATTTTATAAGTTTTCAAGGGAAATGGTTTTCAAAATTTTTTTAATCCTTATTTATAAGTTTTAAAATTATTTTCAATGAAATGGTTTTAAAAAAAATCAATATTTCTTTATGAGTTTTAAAGTAATAAGTTTTTAAAAAAATCAATCTTTCCTTATAAGTTTTAAAATTTATTTTCAATGAAATGGTTTTCAAAAAAAATCATGATTATTTTATAAGTTTTTAAGGAAAAATGTTTTAAAAATTATTTCAATCCTTCTTTCTATTTTTTCAAAATATTTTTAAATAAAATGTATTCCAAAAAGTTTTTATGTTTTAAAACACTTTTTTGAAAATAAGAAAGTATATTTTACTTAATAAATGTTTTCAAAATATCTTTAAAAATTATTTTCCATATAAGATGACATTCTTTGATGTTAATGAATCCCTTCAAGGAAATGATACAATGGATTTATTCATATTCTCTCTTGAATGGTTTATGTTTTGATGGATTAATTCTTACGACACCCATTTCACTTCTCTAGGTTATATTATTTTGAAATTTGCTTCTCTTCGTGTGTTTTAATTTGATGAAATGATTATGAAACCTATCTCTTTACCATATTTTATGAGGTCATTAAATGTTAATGATACCCAATTTATTTTAGGGGTTATGATTTGATGTTTATAAAACACATCTCTTTTCATAGGTCGTGATATGATGAATGTTTTCTGGCACAAGTAGGTATGATTTCATTATGTGATGGGTGGCACCTATATCTCCCTAAAATGCATTGGGTAATGATAAATATTTTATGAGATCAAAGGGTATATGGGAGGGAATCCCGAAACAAGAGGGTATACAGGGGGGACATCCCAAGCCTGAAACAAGAGGGTATATGGGAGGACATCCCAAGACTAAAATGAGAGGGTAAATGGAAGACATCCCAAGCTTGAAACAAGAGAGTAAATGGGAGGACTTCCCAATCCCCAAAACAAGAGGGTACACGGTAGGACATCCCAAGTTCGAAATAAGTGGGTACACGGGAGGTCATCCCAAGACAAAATTTTGTACACTAGTGATTAACCCAAGACTAACATGTTACTAAGGCCTTATTAGGCCTCCTTGACATAGGGTTTTTATATGCTCATGTGTTTGACACAATTCATTATTTTATTCCTATGTTATGCTTCAAGTATTAGGTTCTTTATTTCTTAAAGACTCATCTAGTGACCATCCAATATTTATTATGATATATAATATGCAGGGTATCATCTTTAAAAGTTATTCTCAAGTTCCATACCCATTTATTCATGTTATTATTACACATTTACTTTATTTACCCTTACTGAGAATCTGATCTCACCTCTTTCTCATGTTTCCCTTCCCTAGGTAATGAAGAAAGGTTTTATGTAGAAGTACTAATGGTGGAGATATTTATGGGAGATATTGAAGATATTTCACCAGGATAAAAGATTTTTTTTTCATGTTTCTAAAGGAATTAAACTATTACAGTCCTTAGGCATGTATTTTTGTAATGTACTAAATATTTATCTAAAGTGATGTAATATCACAGTATATGAAGCCTGGGTATCTATATACACGAACAACATTATTATTTTTCAATGGAAATAAAGTTAAGAAAATAGATGACATATTATCTTTAAATAATGATTATTAAGTCATTAATATCACATATATTGATTTTTTCCATAATTTTAACTATCTTTATGATCTGTTTATGAAAAATGAGACACATTCCTTCATAGAGGTGGTAGTCCACATGTACTCAGGAGCGAGGTTTCCATTTCCCATAAGATATAAAGAGAGATGAAAAAATGGTTATTTCGTAAACATAATAAAATTTTATTATATTCTAAGAACTGATTTTATTATATCAAAATGGTTATAATAGGTTTTATAGAGGTAAAATAAGAAATAAATAGAAAACACTTGGTTAAGAAATAAACCTATTCTTTAGAAAACCTCCTCAGTTTTATACTTAAATCCCTCTTAGGATGGTATTCTGATAAAAATGGATTTATAGAATGTGGGTAAGGATGAAAGGAAATTGTTTTAGGTCTTGATTAATATAATATAATTTTTAAGTGTGGAAAATAGAGGAGAGGGTGTGTTCTTTTATAAGAAAGGGATATGACACACTTGAAATTTTTCCAAAGGTTAAAATATATTAATGTCTTAAGAAAGTAAAATTGACCTAAAAATTACTCATCCTAAAATAATATCTGATATAGTGTCAAAATATGACCGTAAAATAGTATTTAGACCAGATTTTAGGTCATTTTTACCCCTAACATTTTATTTTTAACCCTTTTAACCCGTTTTAACTCTTACTATGGTATCTGACATTTTTTTACCAAAGTTACTATTCATAATTACCATAAATGAAACTAGCCTCTTAAAAAATTTGGAAAAACTGATTCAAAATAAAGATTCCATTTTTTAAAATTCAACTTATATAATTTATAGAAACTAATTCTAAAATAAACCAGTATAATTCAATTCAAAACGGTTTTATAAAAAAATGCATTTTAAGTATAAAAATGTTTTTATACAAAAAAAAGATTAATGTTGATTATAATGACACTAATTTGATTATTTTTAATCAAAATTAAATAATTAAATTTTAAAACCAAGTCAATATAGAATGTGACTTTATAAATACATGGAATAAAAAATATTTTCCCCAAAAAATTGGTATTCCCTACTATTCACCCAAAAAAAATCTTTTTTCAAAAAAAATCCCAAAAATTCACTATAAAATAATTTTGAATTTTTTATATAAAAAATGATATTTTTTTCAAATTCATATTCTAGAATTTGGAAATAAATATTTTAAATAAAACCATATATTACATGTAAACAATTTTAGTAAGAATAGAACTATTTCATTTTTCATTAAAAATTAATAAATATTATTATAATTAATATAACTCTATAAAATATAATTTTTGAGTATTAATAAGACATTAATTTGATTCAATATTAAATTTATATATAAGTTTTCATAAATAATTCATTATTTTTTGGATAGTAGAGTAATATTTAGCAAGGAAGATGAAACAAAGGCAAAATTATATATGTATCATGCTAGCTGATGTGAATAGATGAATTCCATATAAGAATAAGGTTAATGAAAGGGAAAATACCATGCTTTCCAAGGAAAGTTATGTGTGGAAAATCAAAGGAGTTTTAAGCATAATTAGTTCTCATAATTCCATAGCTAAATTTATTGGATCTTTTTGGTTGTTAAGTAATTATGAGCCTTGATTCAATCACTAATAAGAAAAGAAGAAACCACCTCCATCTCATATATATTATGTTTTTTTAATATGTACGGAATTGAAGGTGGGGAAATTAAGCGGTAGAACTTATGTATAACTAAATTTTGGTCACAAATTTATATTTATATGAGATTTCCATCTTGGAGAGCTATAACAAGTATCAAATTTTCTTCTTGAAACACTTTAGTTGATATCATGAAGATCTTCTTGGAGTTAATTTTTAATAAAGATCAAACCATGATGAAGTATGTGGATAGAGATCTAGAAGATACTATTATAAAATATTAAATTTCCATATATAATGTTATGAAGTAAAATTATGTAATATTTTGATTCCAATATATGGGATCATATATATTTTTGAAGGAAGTATGAGTGTAGTTAAGAAAGATAGAGTTTACCCTTTAAAGGAGAGTTAAGATGCAAAACTTAAATATATTACTATCTGATTTGAATTTCGAATTTTAGAAAGTGTTGAAATCTATAAATGAAGATTTATATTGATTATATTTTTCTATAAATTTATAGAAAAATATAATTTTGTTATTAAGGGAGAGAGATTGATAATTTAATATTAGGGAAAATTTTATTTGAAGAAGAAAAATTTGAGATTCTAAACATTAATATTTTGGAAGTTAATTTTGTAATAACAATTTGTTTTTAGAAAACATAATATTTGAATTATTAAGTTCTTAAAGATATGGGTGTAAAGGATTATTTGAAAAATATTTTTGAACACCCTCAAAAAAATTCTGAGTTAGTATCACATGTTAGACTATTTATGGAGAACATTGATTTATTGATCAATCTCACTTATTTTATACACTGAGAATTTCTCACATAAACTTTGATTTTATTAGTTTATGTCTCATTACCTTCATAAAAATTGATTCCATACGTCTCGTAAGTGTTTTTGGTTTTTCATAAAATAAATACGAGAAGATGATATTTCATTCATGATTAAATAATGAGATATAGTTGAGTATCTCTTACTATTGAATGATCTTATTTATTGTCAATATTGTAGAGAATGGATATGTATAGACTTTAGGCTAAGGTGAATATTTAAGGGTTATTAATAAAAAATCTAAAGGGGGTATTGAAAAACCCAATGAATTGTGATGAATATTGTTATATTTTTTTTCAATGATAGTAAAATAAATATATGACGATTTCAGTTGAAAGAGATGGAGAAATGGGTAAGGAGGTTAAAGAGTCAAATGAATGATAATGTATTTCATAGAAATGGAAAGATTAAAGAACCCGTTGTGAATTATTTTGAAATATATCATGGAGTTTCCATGTTGTTTTCTATTATGTATATTACTAGAGATTCATTCATGTATTGAAGATATATTCCTATGACTACAATGAATATTGAAAAAGGGAAGAGTGGATTCTTGGATACTTGATATATAGGGAAGTAACTTATATATTTTTTTTAATTATTTATCTAAAATTTGTTTATATAATTCTCCAAGTGTTGTTAGATCACTGAGAGGGGAGGGATGAATCAGTCATCACTTAAAACTTTTATCAATTTTTCCCCTTTTTAATTCAACCTCCTTGATTTCTCCTAGTCTCAATACTCTCTTATTTTTATGACACATCATAACTCATATAATGAAATAAATAAAATCACTATAACACAAGTATTTATAAGGTTCGTCTGGAAGTCATACTCCATTCCATGATTAGTTAATCACCCAAATCATGGTTTCTCCACTACAATCATATGTTGTCTATAATGGTTGGTTCTTACTACACCTACATTGAGTCTCATCATGTTTAAAAATTAAAAATTCTATTATGAATTCCTCTTGAAAAAATTACAGTTGACTTCTTTAACAATTTCTCATTGTATTCATTGATTTTCACAATCCTTTCCTTGTGTACCCTGAGTCACATAGGTTTTATAACTCCCCACTTTGTATATGTAATTTATTCCTTTTAGATCCTATTTGAAATTCGATCATCATATCTACACAAGATTCTTCTACATCAATAATATAAATATCCTTTAACAGAAAGTAGATTCTTTGAATTCCATAGATTCTTCAATAATGATACATGTAACTTAGTATCTTCTTGTAACTCATCTTCACAGATCTTCAATAGATCATATCACCTAGATTTATCACTCTATTATCAAATTTTGTAACACTAATAATTGAGAACATGTAGATTTGGTTACCCTATACTCAATTCCTTTTTATTTTCACTAATTTGGCTCACCCAAACTGATCTCGGAATCATTATTAGGTTCTTTTTCTTCCTTCAATTTTGATACCCAGTAGGTTTCAAATACTCAAATATCTTATTTTTCTTCACTTGCAACATTAATTGGATATTTAATCTTCTTCTATAAGAGTATTCATCCTTTTATTCACTACATCACAAGCTGTAAGTTTTTTCAACTCCCTATACAAAATTAGTTACCTCTATATTTCATATTTTTACAGCCTTGATTTTCTAATAGTCTCACATGCATGAGCAGATAAATTAAATGTATTATTTTATTTTCAATAGCTATAAATAGAGTACTGAGGGGGAAAAGTATCCACTGGTGAAGTAGGTGATATTATAGAATACTCTTATTGGGTTTCCATGATTTTTCATGTAACATTTTTTAATCAAGGGGTATTCTATAAATACCATCATTTAATACTCCTCACATGGACAAATATATTTGCAATGACCAAAAACCTAGAAGAACGTTGTTAGTGTCTACATTATTACATTGTCATTAGATACATAGATTCATATCACAAATGATGAATTGTTTAGTAGTCTTAGTAATCTAATTATATACATGCTTCATATATTACATTGAAAATTAAATATAAAACATAGTTAAAGTACATATTTTACATCCTTAAACTCATTCAAATATTCCTTGTCCATATCCTAAGGAAAGAAAAAAAAATAAGAGTGTGCTCAAATGCTTAATAAGGTTTATGTATAGTAGAATATATTGATTAGTCACTGAAAGAGGCTAATATTCAGTGTTTATATTACAATATTAATGTGATTTATTAATCATAAAAACTATTTTTAGTTCATTTTATACTTTGAATATTTTTCATATTATAAATATAATTTCTTCTTAAAATGTACTATTATATAGTAAATTTTTGACCACCATATAAAATACCCAATGATCTTGATTTTATTTTAATATTTAATTTTCAGGTTCCATATTATATTGTTAACAATTAATAGTTTTGGATTACTTGAATAATCACATCTTAAGACCACCTAAATGGGATTTCATAGTAACATATTATGGGTAAATTAAACTTGACAAAAACCCAATAAAGAGACTGTATAGGATAAGATCCAAGCCCAATAATTCTCAAAATTTAACTAAAGATATATAACATCATGGGAAACATTTCATAAAATAGTGATAAGAGCTAATTAGGATTTTTTTAATGGGGTTCCATGCAGCCCAAGTTGGAGATAAAATTCTCGGCCAGATTCTGCGTCCCAGAAAAATATCCCACCATTTCGACTATATCTCAAAATTAAAAAATCAATTTGATCTGAAACTTTACATAAAGTTAGGGTATATCTAGAAACACAGTTTCTTATTTTATTTTACACACCAATTTGTCCATCTATAAGCTCATTTAGGCACTTCTGTTTTGTGGATGCAAGTTGGATGTCATTTCGGGTCAAGGGGGGAGTCTAAATTCTACTAACTTTCAGCCACCCTAGGCCTACCATACTCAAGTGGGAAGACATGTACTATTGGGGACTCGATCCAATCCACTTGAAATGTCCATTTAAGGTGGTGTTGGTGGAGGAGTTTATCATCTTTGGTGCTTTCTTTTATTGTAATGTTATGTTGCGCTTTTTTTATCTCAAGTTTGTCTTTCACATGTAAGTTGTTCTAATTCATCTTACTTTCTTAATAAAAGTTTTTCTTATCTTATTATTCTATTCTTATTCATATTACATTGATACCATTGGATCAGGGTGTGAATTTATTCACACCAAAACTTGTGAAATTATTACACAACGGTGGAGTGATAGTTATTTTATTGTCTTTTTTTACTTCTTCAATTCTTCCCTCATGAGTCTACCTCCCGCTTCCATTGAAACCATAGCATCAATGGAGGGATAAACCACTTATGTTTTGATCCAAGGGAGTAGAAAGAGGCTAAATTTTATGTTATTTCCTACTCAATTAATTCCTAATCACTTCTTTTAATTGAGAATTTCGTTTGAATATCTTTAAAATTCTTCTTCCTTGTTGAATTTTAAGGCCACACACTTCAAATTATAATATGAACTTTTACCTTAGAGTACTCATAAATATGATCCTATAAGTAAATAGGTGATTGGTATTAATTTGTGTAGGTATTATAATATTAAGTGATGATGTTTTATGATCTTCTTAAATGAACTCATCTCAAATATAAGAAATTAAAATAGTTGAAAAAGGAATGCATCTAATCAACCCCAAGTGATATCCAAGGATCAACTCATTATTTTAAATTTAATTCACTTAATTCTCTTATAATTCACTTAAAACCTTCTAAAATCTACCCAAGTTGGTCACTTAATACCCAAAAAACAATACATAGAGTGTACATGTCTCCAGGTTACTTCTTAGGTCTCTGAGGATTCAACAACCCAAGCTAAGCTACAAGTGACAGCTTAACCTTAAAATATTGGGTAAATTTGTGTGAGTCCAAATTTTGGATTCATTGTTGGGGACCCAATTAATTCATCTTGACACCCATTATATTCTCCCCATTTCTCTTTTATCACCTCAAATTCTCTTATCTTTTCCCCATTCTTTTGTTTTTCGCGTTTCTTGGCACATGTCCGCCTATACCCATGACCAATCAAACCATTTAGTTTGGGTGGATATTTCTAGGGACGGGGTGTCATGTATACAAAGAGAACTCTTTAAATTAGTTTCTAACCTTCCTAATATTACAGAGTCAAAAATTGATCCCATTTCAATGGAATCTCTTCAAAGAAACCAACTCATAAACCCAGGTGGGAAATAAAATGGAAATCCAAATGATGCACTTAAAAAAACCATTATAGAACCATTAAAAGATTAAAAAATGCATGAAAAAGATGAATAACCACCCATATATTCTGAAAACCCCAATGAGAATGTGAAGGAACTACAACCACTCCAAAAAATCAAACAACCCGCTCTCTTCCCTCAATGCATGAGAGGAAAATCTAAACCATAAATGAATGAAATTTTGAGGGAAATCTTCTCTCAGGTTAAGTTGAACATTCCACTTCTAAATTCAATACAAACCATTCTTACCTAATTAAAGTTCCTTAAGTATGTTTTCACTTTTAAAAGGAAATTTTCTCATAAAAACCAAGTTCTTTTGGTAGCTAAGGTGAGTACCACCATTCAAGGGACCATTCCTCCAAAGTTGAAAGATTCATGATTTCCATACATCAATGTTGAGTTAGAAGAGAATAAATTTGTCAAAACCCTATGTGATCTGGGAGCCACTGTAAACCTCATTCCTTAGGACATGTATTTTGATTTAGGGCTTGAATAACTCCAACCCACATCTGTCACTCTTTAACTTGCTAATTGTAGTGTTTGAGTTCCTAAGGGGATCTTAAAAGATGTTTTGGTGAAATTTTAAAATTTCATCTACCCAGCTTACTTTAATGTCCTTGAAAATCACCCAAGACTATGTCCTAGGGAGAAAACCCCAACCATACATTATTGTCCCTTACTTGCAAAAATCAACTCTGTTATATGAGTCTGAAATGAGAACATGACCATGACCTTTGGAAACATGAGTTTAGACTTGAACATATATAAAGAAAACTCTAAAATTGGGGATGATGAATAGATCCATGAGGTTAATTGTATTGTTAGTGTTGATAGTGAACTCGAGGAAAATCATGAAAATACTAAAGGATATTTAATTCAAGAAGAGATTTATTTTCTTTTTTCACCTGAGGGAAATTTGCCTCCTTAGCTTGAATCTATTTCAGATAGATCTATTGATGATTTTATAGAATAAAAAATAAATGATACCATTGCTGAAATCAATAACATTGATTTTTTACCCATTCATGACACTGATCCGGACAATTTAGTGGAAAAAACTTTATTCACAAGGAACCAATTTTGTCAAGAAATCTAAATAAATAAATTATGTTCAATACAAATTTTCATCCTTTCTTGGAAAGTGATAACCAATAATATCTCTAATTTAAGTTCCTAACTTCATCACTCAAGTATTCATTATTAGGGGATAATTTATCCTTTCCTATTGTCATTTTTTCCTCTCTTGAATCCAATCAAGATATGATGTTACTGGTTATCCTAAAAAAGCATAAAAAAGAAATTGGATGGACCCTTTCTAATATCCTTGGGATTATCCCACTCATTGGAACTCATAGGATTGTTCTTGAATCTGAATCCAAACCATGTTGGCAACCTCTGTGGATACTCAATCAAAATCTTACGGATGTGATAAGGAAATAACTTCTTAAGTTGTTTAAAGTAGGTATTATCTACCCCATTTTTTAGAGTGAGTGGGTAAGCCCAATTCAAGTTGTCCCAAAAAAATCTGGAATCATTGTGATCACCAATAAGGATGGTGACCTTCTCCCCACAATGGTGAGTAGTGGATGGAGACTATATATTGACTATAGTAAGCTCAACTCTTTCACCAAGAAAGACTATTTCCCCTTCCCCTTTATTGATCAAGTCCTAGAGCGAGTGGTAGGTCATCAATTATATTTATTCCAAGATAGATTCTCAGGGTATAATCAAATCGAGGTCTACTTAGAGGATCAAGTAAAAAAACCTTCACTTTTCTATTTGGTACTTTTTCCTTCAAGATCATGCCCTTTGGGTTATGTAATGCTAGTGGTACCTTTTATCGGTGCATGATGGGAAGCTTATCAGACATAGTGGGGGATTTTTTAGAGGTTTTAATGGATGACTTCTCCATCTTTGGGGATACTTTTGAGGGATGACTTCTGAATATTGAAAGGGTTTTTTCAAGATGTGAGGATAATAATCTCATCTGAAATTGGGAAAATTTCCATTTCATGGTAAAGGAAGGACTTATTCTAGGCCATCTAGTCTCTAGTAGAGGGATTGAAGTTGATAATGCTAAGGTCAACATCATTCATCACCTTCCCTCTCTTAAAACTGTTAAGTAAGTGAGGTCATTCTTAGTACATGCTGGTTTCTATAGAAGGTTCACTAGGAATTTCAACTCTATTTCTCAACCACTTTGTGCTCTATTATTGAAAGATGCTCCATTTTTATTGATAGAAATATGTGAGGAATTATTATCTACATTCAAGTCATTTTGTATCTCTCCACCTATCATGCAATCTCTATATTGGAAACTTCCTTTTGAGCTCATGTGTGATTCGAGTGACTTTGTTGTAGGAGCAATCTTAGGACAACAGTGTGATAAAACTCTATGTGTTGTTGCTTATGTAAGAAAACCTTTAAATGATGAACAAATCAAATACACCACCACTAAGAAATATTTTCTTTCTATTGTATTTTCCTTAGAGAAATTCAATTCATATCTCTTAGGATCACACATCATTTTCTTCATTGACCATTCATCCATGAAATACATTTTCCAAAAACAAGATGTCAAGGCTAGATTGATTAGGTGGGTTCTTCTTCTTCAAGAGTTCTATTTAACCATTAAGGATAAAAATGGTGTTTAAAATGTTGTAGCTGATCACCTTTCTAGGATGGAATTCAAAGACAACTCACATCACCTTCATGTGTCTGATTCATTTCTTGACGAGCACCTCCATTCTGTGAGTGATTTCCCATGGTATGATGACATAGAAAATAATTTGGTGATGGGTGACATTCAAATTACTAGGGACCCAATCTAAGAGTAAATTCATTTCTGATGTCAAACATTATGTGTTTGATGATCCTTACCTCTTTGATTTTTTTCCTGATCCAATCATTAGGAGATGTGTTTCCGAGTCTGATCAAGAGTCCATTTTAAAATTTTGTCATAGAGAAGCATATATAGGCCACTTTTCCACAAATAAAACCCCTGAAAAGGTCTACTAATGTGGTTTCTACTAGCCTAACCTCACTAAATATTCCTTCCAATTCTACAAAAGTTTTCCTCAACGTCAACAATTAGTATCCATTACCAAAAGGAATCAAATACCCCTCACTCCCATTCTGGTTGTTGAAATCTTTGATTGTTGGGGAATTGATTTCATAGGACCCTTCTAAAACTATAGGGGATACCTCTACATACTATTAGCTATTTACTATGTCTTTAAATGGGTTGATTCCATTCCCACCAAGTCCAATGACCATCTTTTTGTGATCCTATTTCTGAAAGAGTACATATTTTCTCGATTTAGAATTCCTAGGGCTATAATCAGTGATCAAGGAACCCATTTCTGCAACCGCCCATTATATTCACTCATGAATAAGTATGGGATTTCTCATAAAGTTTCCACTGAATACCATTCTCAAACCAATGGTCAAGCTGAGTTAGAAAATAGTGATATTAAGAAAATTCTTGAAAAAACTATAAATCTATATAGGAATTATTAGTTTGAGAAATTCTTATATGCCCTTTGGGAATATCGTACATCATTCAAAACCATCCTAGGAATGTCACTATATAGGTTGGTTTATGGTAAATAATGTCATTTACCTATTGAAATTGAGCATAAGGCCTTTTGGGCAATCAAAAAAAATGAACTTTGACATTTATTTGGCCAAAGAAATGAGGAAATTAGATCTTAATGAACTTGAGAAACATAGGGTGAAGGATTATGAAAATTCAAAGATAAATAAATCTAGAGTTCAAGACAACCAATCTAGGAATCTAAAAGTTAAACACTTCAAACCAGGAAAATTTGTGCTCTTGTACAGTTCGAAACTTCATTTACACTCAGGAAATTTAAGGTTTAGATGGTCAGGTCCGTTCATAGTGCATCATGTGTACCCCTTTGGGGAAAAAGAGATTCAATATCCCACAAGTGTTCACATTTTCAAGGTCAATGGTCAAAGGTTAAAACCATTAATTGAATCATTCAATAAATAGAAAACAGAGGTTGAGTTAACTGAGCCAACCTAGGAACTAAGAAAAAATTGATAGATTTAGGATCCATGTCAGGCTAACGATGTTAAATAAAAGAACTTCATGGGATGCAACCCATGGTTTTCATGTTTCCATTCATTGTGAATCATCTTTATTTTTTAAATATAATTAATTAATAATTTTGATATTTTCCTTAAATTTTATTTACTTAATCAGTCAACTCTAAATATGATAGTACCTTAGAATATTGACATGTTCTTCTATTATGAGTATGTATGGGTATGAATGGGGAGTGTCATATTAATCTGTGTCATGTGGTGTGATCCTTGAGTAATACCTTACCCAGAAATTTAAAAAGAAAAAAAATTATCATCAATTTATTTTATTTTATTTTTATGTGTTTATGGGTTAAAGGAAAAATATAAAAAAAATTAAAAAAATAAAAGGGCACATCATAGGTCATGTGGAATACCCCATCACAACTGCTGAAGCCACAGGGACTCGAACCCAGTTCCTAAGGGAGATAGTGGAGTGTGCCTACCACTAACATACAACTTATAGTGTTTCCTTTTTCTATTTTATTTATATATATACTCATAATTTAAAATTTATATATAAATATCTACATATATATATTTCTAATTTATACTTGTTTCTAGTATCGGTCTTTGGTTTGATTAAATAAACAAGTGTGTTTTTTTCCTTTCCTTTTGTTTTTTTATTTAAAGGGATCTCAGGGGGGTTCTATTATGTTCTAATAGTGTTGGTGTTTGAGATTCAGGGTATGTTGAGTTGATGAATTTCTTAGACAAATCATAGATATTTAAACACAAACTAACATCATTGATTAGGCTTCTCCAAGTGACATGGAAATCAAGGGATTAAGAGGGAGCAACAAGAAATTTAACTTCAACCACCAGGTGAATTCATTCTGTGATCCTCATTTACAATTTCCTTTTTAAACTCCTCTTCTCTGCCTATACCCCCTTCTAAATTTAATTTCTTAAAACACTGGGGACAGTGTTATTTTATGTTGGTGGGGGTTAAAAGAAGAAAAAAATTTCTTTTGTGTGCATAAAAAATGTGTGAAAGGAAAATTTTATTTAACCTTGAACATTATAATACACATTGCACACTTTGAAATTTAATATCAAATAATGTATCATGCCTTGATTCTAATTTTAATCCATATATAATTTCATGAGCATATATTTTGGAATGTGTGGTTATCTAATGTGATATTTCATCATTTATATTTTTATCTAAATAAAGAAATCACAATGTACATCCTTTGGATAGTGGCGTATCAGTTTGAGTTCATAGGGTCCCCCAAATAAATAGTATAGGTTTGGTGATAATTTTAGTTTTTTTATGAGTATTCAATAAAAATATAAAATAAATAAATAAATTTGCATGCGTAGCAATGAAATAAAAAAATGTGTGGCTTTAGGAACTTAGGGATCGTGACTCCATAGTTGCCTGACCCGGAGTTAGTAATTTTATCTCTATTTATGGTAATTTAAATTTGTTTTTTAATGAGTTAACTAGATATGATGCTCAAGTATATGGTCTTCACTTGGTACCTTAAGGTCTTTGATCATGGGAGTCATCGGAAAAGTCTCGCTATATAGGTTGACTCTATTGAGTGAAATTTCAATTACTATAATAAAATTACAAAAAAGCAAAAACAAAAAAAACAAAAAAAATATATACAATACAAATTTTTTAATACTCATCTTAATATTGGAATGTGATTCCACCTAGAGCTTCCATCATTTCCCCCTTGAATAAAGATGAACTCCCATGTCTATTATGATGCACAGCACATCATCATGCTTAATTGATATTGGATGAAATATAATGATTAATTTGAACAACGGAATGGGATTGGGATTGGGATATTCTTATTAAAATATCTTGTATTAAAATATTTTGATGTGTTTAATTATTGTTTGGTATAATGGTTTTTTGGTAATCATTGTGTATTAAAATTCTTTGGAAAAGTGAATTCGAATTTCATATTTTTGAGATATATTTTTCTCGAGACTAGAAAAACTCAAGTTGGGGGTGTGATTATCTAGGGAAAGTGGCTAGTATTAATTGTTTATATTACAATATTCATGTGATTTATTAATCATAAACATCATTTTTAGTGCATTTTACACTTTGAACATTATTTCATATTATAATTGTAATTCCTTCTTAAAATTCACTATTACATGGTACATTTTTTAACACCATATAAAAAACCCAATTATATTGATTTTATTTTCATATTTAATTTTTAGGTTACTCATTACATTGGAAAAAATTAATACTTGTTGATTAATGGAAGACTCACATTGGAAGACCACCAAAATCGGCTTTCATGGCAACGCATTCTGGGAAAAGTAAACTAGACAGAATCCAAACAAATAGACTTAGCGGACAATATCCCAGCCCAATGATTCTCTAAATTTAACTGAATATATATAATATCATGTGTAACATTTCATAAAATAGTTACCATAGCTAATTTAGATGTTTTAATTGAGTTATAGGTGGCCCAAGTTACAGATAAAATTCTAGACCAAATTCTGCAGCCCATAAAAATAGCCCACCATTTCGACCATATCTCGAATTCAAAAATCTATTTTGTATGAAACTTTAAATAAAGTTAGGGGAAATCTGGATCCTCATTTTCTTCTACTATGTAACACTCTAATTAGTCCATCTATAAGCTCATTTAATTGCCTCTGTTTTGTGGATTCAAGATGGATGTCATTTTGGGTCAAGGGTGGAAAAATCTAAATTCCAAAAAATTTCCACCACCCAAGGGCTACCATACTCAAGTGGGAAGACTTAGACTATTGGGGGATCAAACCAAGCCTCTTGAAATTCATATTTAAGGTAGTATTGGTGTTGGAGTTTATCATCTTTTATGCTTTCTTTCATTGTAATGTTATGCTACGATTTTTTTGTCTCAAGTTTTCCTTTCACATGTAAGTTGTTCTAATTCATCTTAGTTTCTTAATAAAAGTTCTTATTATACTCTTATTATGTTCTTATTCATATCACATTTATACTGTTGGATCTTGGTGTGAATTTATTCACACCAAACCTTGTGAAATTATCCCACAACGATGGAGTGATTGTTATTTCATTGCCTTTTTTTATTTCTTCAATTATTACCACATGAGTCTACTTCCTTCTTCCATTAAAACCATAGAATCAATGGAGGGATAACCTGATTATGGTTTGATCTAAGGGAGTGGAAAGGTGATTAATTGTATGTTATTTATTACTCAACTAATGTCTAATCACTTTTTTTAATTGATAATTTTTTTAAAGATATTTAAAATTATTTTTCCTTATTGAATTTTAAGGCCACACACTTCAAATGCTAATACGAACATTTACCTTAGATTTCTCATAAATATGATCCTATAAGAGTATAGGTGATTAGTATTAAGGTGTTTAGGTATTAAACCATAAGTTATGATGTTTTTTGATCTTCTTAAATGAACTCATCTCAAATATAATAAATTGAAATAGTTGAAAAAAGAATGAATCTAATCCACCCCAAGTGATAACCTAGGATCAACTCATTATTTTAAATTGAATTCTCTTAAGTCTCTTAGAGTTTACTTAAAACCATCTAAAATCAACCCAATTTGGCCAATTCACATCCAAAAAAAATCCATATAATGTACATGTTTGTAGCTTACTTCTTAGGTATTTGAGGATTCAACAACCCAAGCTAAGATACGAGTGACCGCTTAACCCTAAAATCTTAGGTAAATTTAGGCAAGACCAAATTTTGGCATCGTTGCTGGGGACCCAAGTAATTCATCTCAAACCCCATTATATTCTACCCCATTTCTCTTTTCTCAACTCAAATTCTCTTATCTTTTCTCCTATCTTTTTTTCACTTTTCTTGGCACATGTCCGCCTATACCCATGACCAATCGACCCATCTAGTTAGGGTGGATAGTCTTGGCATTGGGGAGTAAATTACACAAAGGGAACTCTTTCCATTAGATCATAATATTCATAATACTCCAGAGTAAAAAATTGATCTCATTTCAATGGAAGTTCTTCAAAGAAACCAACTCATAAACCCATGTGGGAACCAAAATAGAAATCCAAATGAGGCACCTATACAAACCATTCCAAAACCATTGAAATCTTCATCAATGAATGAAAATAATGAATAACCACCCACAAATTCTAAAAACCCCAATGATAATGTAAAATAACTACAACCACACCAAAAAATCAAACAACCTGCTTCCTTCCCTCAACGCATGAGAGGAAAATCTAAACCTAGAATGAATTAAACTTTTAGGGAAATATTATCTCATGTTAAGTTGAACATTACACTTCTCGATGCAATCCAAACCATTCCTATGTACTCAAAGTACCTTAAAGACTTCTTCACTTCTAAAAGGAAATTTTCACATAAAAACAAATTACTTTTTTCTACTAATGTGAGTACCACCATTCAAGGGACCATTCTTCCAAAGTTAAAAGATCTAGAATGTCCATACATCAATGTTGAGTAATGAGAGAACAAAGTTGTCAAAGACCTTTTTGATATGGGAGATAGTGTGAACCTCATTCTTTATGTCATGTATTTTCAGTTAGGTCTCTAAGAACTTCAATCCACATCTATCACTCTTCAAATTTCCAATTGTTGTTTTTGAGTTCCTAAGGATATTTTAACGGATGATTTTGTGAAAGTTGAAAATTTCATTTACCCATCTTACTTTATTGTATTTGAAAATCGCCCAAGCTTAGGTCTTAGAGAGAAAACCCCAATCATCCTCAATCGTACCTTCCTTGTAACAATAAAATCTATTATCTGAGTCCTAAATGGGAACATGACTGTCACCTTTGGATACATGAGTCTATACTTGAACATGTACAATGAAAACTCTCACATTAGGGATAATGAAGAGATCCATCAGGATAATTGGATTGGTATTGTTGATAGTGTACTCTAGGAACATCAAGTAATTACTGAATGATGTTTAAGTCAAGGGGAGATTGATTTTATTTGTTCACATGAGGTAAATTTGTCTCCTTGGCTTGAATCTCTTTTAGACAGCTCTATTGATGATTTTCTCGAATCACTAATGAGTGATACCATTGGTGAAATCAATAACATTGAGTCCATACCCATTCTTGACATTTATCTGTACAATTTAGTGGATGAAAATTTTACCCACAAGGAACCAATTCTTTCAAGAAATCTGAATAAAGAAACTGAGTTCAATACAAAGTTCCATCCTTTCTTGAAAAGTGATAACCAATCAAATCTTGAATTTAAGGTCCTACCTTCATCACTCAAGTATGCATTCTTAGAGGACAATCAATCCTTTCCTGTTGTCATTTTTCCTCTCTTGAAACCAATAAATAGATTATGCGACTCATTTTCTTAATAATGCATAAGAAAGAAACTGGATGGACACTTTCTGATATCCCTGGGATTAGACCACTCGTTGGAAATCATAGTATTGTTCTTGAATCTGAATCCAAACCATGTCTTCAACCTCAGTGAATACTCATTAAAAATATTATGGATGTGGTAATCAATGAACTTCTTAAGTTGTTGAAAGCGGGTATTATCTACCCCATTGCTATGAGTGGTTGGGTAATCCCAATTAAAGTTATCCCAAAGAAAGTTGTAATCACTGTGATCACTAATGAGGATTGTGAACTTCTCCCCACAAGGTTCAGTAGCGGATGCAGAGTTTGTATTGACTACTCAACTCTTGTACCAAGAAAGACCATTTCCCCTTTCCCTTTATTGATCAAGTCATCGAGCGAGTGGTGGGTTATCAATTATATTGTTTCCTAGATGGATTCTCTGGGTATAGTCAAATTGAGGTCTTTTTAGAGGATCAAGGGAAAAACTTCACTTGTTCATTTGACACTTTTTCCTTCAAGTGCATGCCCTTTGGGTTATGTAATTCCACGGGTACCTTAAAGCGGTGCAAGATGGGAATCATCTCGGACATGGTGGGGGATTGTTTAGAGATCTTCATGGATGACTTTTCCATCTTTGGGGATACCTTTGAGGGATTACTTCTAAATTTCTAAAGGGTTTTGTCAAGATGTGAGGATAAAAATATCATCCTAAATTGGGGAAAATGTCATTTCATAGTAAAGGAAGGACTTTTTCGAGTCCATATGGTATCTAGTATAGGGATTGAAGTTGATAAAGATAAGGTCAACATCATTCATCACTTTCCCTCTCCTAAAACTGTTAAGGAAGTGAGGTCCTTCTTAGGACAAGCTGGTTTCTATAGAAGGTTCATTAAGAATTTCATCTCTATTTCTTGACCACTTTATTCTCTAATGGTGAAATATTCTACATTTTATGGATAGATATATACAAGAGAATCATTATCCATACTCAAGTAATCTCTTATCTCTCTACCTATCCTGCAATCTCTAAATTCAAAACTTCCTTTTGATCTCATGTGTGATGTGATTGACTTTGTTGTAGGAGAAGTCACAGGAAAATGGTGTGATAAAACTCCATGTGTCATTTCTTATGAAAGAAAATATTTAAGTGATGTACTAATCAACTACACCACCATTGAGAAAGAGTTACTTGTTTTTGTCTTTTCTTTATATAAATTCAGCTCCTATTTCGTAGGATCACCCATAATTGTCTTCACTGACAATTCATCCCTAAAAAACCTTTTCCAAAAACAAGATTACAAGTATATATTGATTAGGTGGGTTCTTCTTCTTACATAGTTAGATTTAAACATTAAAGGTAAAAAGGGTTCTGAAAATTTTTTAGTTGATCACCTCTCTAGGATGGAATTCAAAGACAACTCACATCACTTTTCTATGTCTAATTCATTTCCCTATAAGCACCTCTATTCTATGAGTGATTTCCCGTGGTATGCTGACATAGCAAACCATTTGGTGATGGGTGACATTCCAAAATTTCTGGGGACCCAAGATAAGAGAAAATTCCTTTCTGATGTCAAACACTATGTGTTTGATGATCCGTACCTCTTCAATTTTGGTCCTGATCAAATCATTTATATATGTGTTCTCAAGTCTGAGTAAGAGTGCATTCTAAAATTTTGTCATAGAGAGGCATGAAGAGGACACTTTTCCATAAAGAAAACCAATATAAAGGTCCTACAAAGTGGTTTCTACTGGCCTAACTTCACTAAGGATTCCTTCCAATTCTGAAAAAGTCGTCCTTAATGTCAACAATTAGGATCCATTACCAAAAGGAATCAAATGCCCCTCACTCCCATTCTGGTCATCAAAATCTTGTATTGTTGGGGAATTTATTTCATGGGACCCTTCCCAAAATCTAGGGGATACCTCTACATCCTCTTAGTTGTTGATTATATATCCAAATGGGTTGAGTTCATTCCCACCAAGTCCAATGATCGTCATGTTTTGATCTGATCTCTAAAAGAGTACATATTTTTCTCAATTTGGAATTCCTAGGGCTATAATCAGTGATCGAGGAACAAATTTCCACAACCACCCATTCTCTTCACTCATGACGAAGTATGGGATTTCTCATAAAGTTTCCATCGTGTACCATACTCAAACCAATGATCAATATGAGTTAAAAAATAATGATATTAAGAAAATTCTTGAAAAAACTATCAATCCCACTAGGAACGATTGGTCTGAGAAACTCCTTGATGCCCTTTGGGAATATTTTACTACATTAAAAACCATCATAGTAATGTCACCATATAGGGTGTTTTATGGTAAAGCATGTCATTTACCTTTTGAAATTGAGCATAAGGCCTTTTAGGAAATAAAAAAATGAACTTCGACATTTCTTTGGCTGAAGAAAAGAGAAAATTAGATCTTAATTAACTTGATGAAGTTAGGATGGAGGATTATAAAAATTCAAGGATAAATAA
Organism: Viscum album; assembly: GCA_963277665.1. NCBI lineage: Eukaryota > Viridiplantae > Streptophyta > Magnoliopsida > Santalales > Viscaceae > Viscum > Viscum album. The sequence continues at coordinate 58,137,877 of OY728151.1, read as the reverse complement.
AGCAAGATTTCGAGCCTACCAATATATTAATCTCAAAGTTAAACACTTTGAACCGAGAAAATTATTTCCCTTGTATAGTTCAAAACTTCATTTACACCGGGGGAAGTTAAGGTCTAGATGGTCAGGTCCATTCATTATGCATAATGTGTACCCCCATGGGGGTAGATATTTTGGATCCCATAAGTGGTCACATTTTCAAGGTCAATGTTCATAAGTTAAAACCATTCATTGAATCTGTCAATAAATAGGAAACAGAGGTTGAGTTAACTGAGCCAACCTATGAACCAGAAAAAAATTGATATATTTTGGATCCAATTCGGGCTAATGACATTTAAAAAATGTTGCATGGGAGGAAACCTGTGGTTTTCATGGTTCAAATCATTGTGAATCATCTTCATTTTTCAAATAGAATTAATAAATAATTTTTATTTTATTTTATTTTTTTACTTAATCATTCAAATATGAATATGATAGTACCTTACACTTTTGACATGTTCTTATATTATGAGTATGGATGGGTATGAAATGGGAGCATTGTATTCATCAGTGTCACGTGGTGTGATCCTTGAGTAATACCTTACACAAAAATTTAAAAAGAATACAATGTATCATTAGTTTATTTTATTTTATTTTTATGTATTTTTTGGTTAAAAGAAAAACACAAAAATAATAATAATAATTAAGAAAATTAAAAGGACAAGTTGTAGGTCATGGGGAAAACCCCATCACAACCAGCGAAACCGCGGGGACTCAAACCCGGGACTGAAGGGAGATAGGGGAGTGTGCCTAACACTAACTTACGGCTTATAGGGTTTCCTTCTTCTATTTTATTTATATATATACTTGTATTTTAAAATTTATATATTCATATATATATAAATATATCTAATTTTCACTTGTTCCTATTATCGCTCTTTGGTATGCTTAAATAAACAGGTGTGTTTTTTCCTTTTCCTTTTGTTTTTGTTTATTTAAAGGGACATCAAGGGGTTTCCATTATGTTCTAATTATGTTGGGGTTTGAGATTCAGAGGATTCTGAGTTGATGGATTTTTTAGACAAATAACATATATATAAACAAAAACTATCATCATTGATGTGGCTTATCTGAGTGACATAGAAATCAAGGGATTAAAAGGGAGAAACAATAACTTCAACTTCAACCACTAGGTGACTTCTTTCCTTGATCCTCATTTTCAATTCCCTTTTTGAACACCCCTTCTCTTCCTCTACCCCCTTCTAAATTTTCTTTTATTCAAACACTGGAGATAGTGTTATTTTAAGTTGGAGGGTGAAAAGAAAGAAAAAAAATACTTTTTTGGGCATAAAAATGTGTGGAAGGAAAATTTTCTTTAACTGTGAACATGATAATACACATTGCACACTTTAAAATTGAATATTAAATAATTTAAAATTCCCTAATTCTAATTTTAATCCTTGTATAATTTCATGATCATAGATTTTGGAAATTGTGGATATCTAATCTGATATTTCATTGTTTATATTTTCATCCAAATAAAAAAACCACAATGTACATCCTTAGGATAGTGGGGTATTAGTTTGAGTTCATAGGGTTCCCCAAATAAATAGCATAGGTTTGGTGATCAGTTTATTTTTAATATGATTATTCAAAATAAATCAAAAATAAATAAATTTTCACGTATAGAAATGAAATGACCTAATGTGTGGCTTTTAGAACTTGGGGATCATGGATCCATAATTGTCTGGCCCGAAGTTAGTAATTTTATCTCTATTTTTGGTAATTTGACTTTGTTTTTTACTGAGTTAACTCAAGATGATTCCTGAGTATGTGGGATTCACTTGGTTCTCTAAGGTCTTTGAGCCTAGGAGTTATCGGCCAAGTCTCTCTACATAGGTTGACTCTATTGAGTGCAATTTCAATTACCATTGGAAAATTAAAAAAACACAAAAATATATATACAATAAAAAAATTGAATACTCATCTTAATATTGAAATTTTATTCCACCTAGAACTTCCATCATTTCCCCCTTATATAAATATGAACCCCCATGTTTATTGTGATGCACAACACATTGTCATGCTTAATTGATATTGGATGAAATATGGACATGAATTTGAACAAAGGAATGGGATTTGGATTGGGATATACTTATGAAAATATCTTGTATTAAACTATTTTTATGGGTTTCGTGATTGTTTGGTATAAGGGTTTTTTTATCATTGTGTATTAAAATGTTTTAGAAAAGTGAATTCGAATTTCATATTTTTGAGATATATTTTTCTCGGGACTAGAAAAACTCATGTTGGGGGCGTGATTAGATTCTTAAAGAGGCTAATATTCATTTTTTATATTATAATATTCATGTTCTTTATTAATAATAAACACCATTTTTAGTGAATTTTACACTTTGAACATTATTTCATATTATAATTGTAATTCCTTCTTAAAATGCACTATTACATGGTACATTTTTTAACACCATATAAAATTTCCAATGATCTTGATTTTATTTTAATATTTAACTTTAAGGTTCCTCGTTAAATTGGGAACAATTAATACTATTGTAGTAATTGAATACTCACATAAGAAGACCGCCAAAATGGTCTTTCATTACAACACATTATAGGCAATGTAAACTGGACAGCAGCCCAATAAATAGACTATATCAGAAAAGATCCAAGCCCAATGATTCTCAAAATTCAACTGAATATATTGAACATCATGTGTAACATTTTATCAAACATTGAAAAGAGCTAATTCATATTTTTTTAATAGAGTTTCAAGCGGCCCAATTTGGAGACAAAATTATGGGCTAGATTCTATGCCCTATAAAAACATCCCACTATTTCAACCATATCGCAAAATAAGAAAATCCACTTGGGATAAAACTTTACAGAAATTTAGGAGAGATTCATATACTCATTTTCTTATTCTATGTACCACTCCAATTAATACAAATAAAACCTCATTTAGTCACCTCTGTTTTTTGGATTCAAGCAGGATGTCATTTTGGGTCAAGGGTGGAAAAGTCTAAATTACAAAAACATTCCATCACCCAAGGCCTACCATACTCAAGTGGGAAGACTTAGAAAATTGGGGTCTTAACCCAAGCCTATTGAAATTCCTAATTAAGGTAGTGGTGGTGGAGTATTTTATCATCTTTGGTGCTTTATTTCATTGTAATGTTATGCTGTGATTTTGTTGTCTCAAGTTTGTCTTTCACATGTAAGTTGTTATAATTCATCTTAGTTTATTAATAAAATTTCTTCTTATCATCTTATTCTATTATTATTCATATCACATTTTTACCATTGGATCACGGTGTGAATTTATTCACACAAAACCTTGTGAAATTATCACACAATGGTGGAGTGATAGTTATTTTATTGACTTTTTTTACTTCTTCAATTCTTCCCTCATGAGTCTACATCCCGCATCTATTGAAACCATAGCATCAATGGAGGGATAACCCACTTATGGTTTGATACAAGGGAGTATAAAGGGGCTGGATTGGATGCTATTTTTCACTCCATTAATGTCTAATCACTTATTTCAATTAATAATTTTGTTTTAATATCTTTGAACTTCTTTGTCCTTGATGAATTTTAATGCCACACACACTTCAAATTCAAATACTAACCTTTAACTAAGAGTTATCATAAATATTATCCTCTAAGTGTATAGGTGATTAGTATTAATGTGTGTAGGTATTAAAATGTAAATGATGATGTTGTTTGATCTTCTTAAATGAGCCTGTCTCAAATATAAGTAATTAAAATAGTTGAAAAAGGAATTCATATAATCCACCCTAAGTGATAACTTATGATCAACTCATTATTTTAAATTAAATTCACTTAATTCACTTATAGTTCACTTAAACCCATATAAAATCAACCCAATTTGGCCACTTCATATCCAAAACAATCCATATAATGTACGTTTTTGTAGGTTACTTCTTAGGTCTCTGAGGATTCGACAACCAAAGCTAAGATACAAGCAACTGCTTAACCCTAAAATATTTGGTAAATTTGGGTGAGACCAGCTATCATGAATAAATAAGGAATAAACAATATGCAAAGGTAAATATATGAAAACATAATCCAATAATCAATAACTTGAGCATGAAAAATAATATGTCAGGAATAAATTCTTATCAAATAATTTCATATAAATAATCACATGTGCCTGAAACTTATCCATGTATATTTTTTCTATTAAAACAATTTCATGGACATAACTAAATGATTTCATAATAAAATAATTAATAATACCAGACATCTTAAACAAATCCCCAAGGCCCCATGCCAATACATCTTACATAAATGGGTAAGGATTCAGCTAAATACCCAAATTATTTTTTCTCAAGATACCTACCAATGTATTTAGGGTATATCTATAATCTAGTCACACCCATCACTTAATAAGTCTGATGCATTAATCATATTAATAAACAATAAAACTTAATCAACATGCCTTAATAATCAATAATTGTCTTTATTAGAAGAACTAGCCTACAAAATGTCAACACTTTCTCTATTAAAACTAATCATAATCCATATAGAGAAATATAATGGATGGAATAATTATATTATAACCTTAGAAAATAATAATATTCATCAAAGGAAGTTTTAATAGATGAAAGTACTTTTAAAAGATCTCTAGAAAAAAAGTCTAGGAAAACACCCTTTTCTTTTTTAGATCACTTATTTAAAATTTAAAATTTAAAAAATAATATGGAAAACATTTTATTTGAAAAGAATCATGGGAACATGTAAAATATTATTCATAACATTGAGTGTTCATCATGGTGGGATGTTCTACTCATGTTATTTAAAAATAAATATTTTTTCACACCGTTGGAAAAACATACCTTGTTCGGAAAATGAAGAAAATATTTAATTTAAAAAAATTAATAAAAAGTAGAATATGGGTAAAAATGACTTTAAAAATAATTATATATTAGTAAAAACTTTCTTAAAAACATTTTCAAATAGATATATACATAGAAGAAAAATATTCCCGACCAGGTTGAAAAACAAAGTTGGTTTTCCTTAAAAATATTCATTTGGTATTTGTGATTTCCAAGTAAAGTAAAAAATGGAACTAATTATTAAAAATCATATAAATAACCATAAAAGAATAAAATTGATGGGTTTTAAGATATAAATATCATATAATTATTCTAATGTAAACTTAAACATAAAACAATCCCAAATAAGGATGATATTATGATATAAACCCTTACAAAGATCATATCATTGAGGTGAAAATTAACAACCGAAGTAATTATGTATGAAAAATGTAAATCCACACAAAAATATTGAAATAAAATATAATACATTTAGAGGTCATTTAACAAATAAAAATGTCATAACATGGTCAATTAAGTGTAAGTATAACTCAATGAATGGAAAATCAGTTAAGAAACCCCTTACATCATGCTTACACTTGGTTAAATGTGAATTAACTTACTTTATAATGGTTTTAAACATTTTATTAATTTATATTAGAACCATATTCATATTTATAATATTATATATTGTCCACTTATAACATTTTAATTCCCCTTTATTAATAAATTTATTAAAATTGTTTTTTCTAAGTGTAAACTATCGCATTTTTCATGTAATTTTTGGTTCGTTAGTTTTGGTACATTCATATTCTCAAGGTTCAATAATATCCAGAATATTGTTAATATTTAAAAATTATATTTATTTAATATATTCCTTTTTATAACTATTCTTTAAATGTGGATGTAGAAAAATGAATTACACTGTTCATAGAGATGGTTGGTCATACGTATGCATGGATATTGTCTTCATTTTTCAATGGATGGAATGTAAGAAAGTTAAATAATAATTCACCATTATATAATCATTATTATATCATATATATTCATTAAATATATATTTATTACCATCTATGTAAATAGGAAATGAAAAATGAATCACATCACTTCATAGAGGTGGTAGTCCACACTTATGCACGAGTGATGTTTTCATTTTTCAATGGATAGAATGATAAGAGTTCAAATGATATATTATATTTAAAAAATCATAATTATTTCATAAATATCATATATACTCATTATTTCCATATTTATAACCATCCATGTAAAATGGTGATGAAAAATGAATAACACCTCTACGTAGAGACGGTAGGTGGTATGTACGTACAAGTGATGTTTTCACTTTCTATAGGATGGAAAAGAGGTAAAATGGTTATATAAAAATAATAATAACACCTTAGTATATTTATGACACTTGATTTATTATTTTATGATGGGTAAACTAGTTTTTTAGGAAGTATAAAATAAGTAAACTAGAAAGAGTTGGTAAAGATGATTACTTATTCTTCAGTAAACTTAATTTAGATCCCTTCTTAGGGACCCTTGGAATGGTATTTTAAGAAGACAAAAACCTATAATTCTAGTATAAGTAATTTTATAAGTGATATTTATAGGTTTTTTTATCTCTATGGCGCAATAAGTTGTAAATAAAGATTGAAGGGGTGTCCTTTTATAAGGGTTGGAAATGACACACTTGAAATTACTTATAATATTTAAATATAATTAATTTATTCCTCAAGTATAATTATTCCTAAAAGAAATAAATTTTATGTAAAAGTAAATATTTTTTAAATATAATCATAAAATTAAATCTAGGTAGGTTTTTCTTTCATTTTCAACCTTATCTATTGGTTTGACCCCTTCGTTAACCAATTTTAACCTTAACTACGGTAGTGATGTTTCCGATTTTGAAGGTTTATAATTTTAAATATAAGGTAAAAATTATCTCATAAATTTCCAATGGATGAAATTTTATACCATTTCTCATCTTACTTTTCATTTTTTAAAAATTTATGATTTTTCAATTATTTAATAAAATATTATTTTTTTATAAAGTATCACTAATGCCATTTTTTACACTATTCATTTAATTTTACATTAAAGGAATCAATATAAAAATTTAATTTCAAATATAAAAATTTAAAATATTTCTAATATTCTATTTTTTTCTTAAAAATTTTTGGGGAAACTTTAACTCAGCCAAAAAATATTACTTTTAGAGTTTTTAAAATAATTTACTAGATTTTTCTAATACTTTCAAAAGCACTATGTTGGCATTACATAAGCATTTATGGTAATTATTTCATCACTAAAAAACCATGATAAAAATAATTATTATTATTTTAAAAACAATTTATTACTGAACATAAGAATTTTTTATCAATTTCAAAAAACTATTATAAATATTAAAAGCAAGAAAGAGATATTTTGACATTATCATTACTTAAAATATTATAAAGGTAAAAATAAAAATAAATGGAAAATAAAGTTAATATTTTCAAATTTTTGATTATTATGAATTAAATATACTCATAAAATTAAATTATGGAATGTTTTTTAATGAATTTTGAGCTTTATCATATTAGTTTTATCCCAAATTAACTCATTTTACCTTTACTATGGTAATGAAAATTTATTATGGTTACTATTCATAATGATTAAAAATAAAAATGAACAATTTACTAAATTTGGATATTCTGAATACACATATGGAATCCCTTTTTTGTGATTCAATTTTTATATATGGTATGAATTAATTTTAGAAAAAAACAAAACACACAACAACAAAAATAGAAAAATGAATTTTTAATCCTAAAAATGAACTTCTATGAAAATTATGTATAATGATGGTTAAAATATAAATAATTATATTAAATACAACTGAATAATACTAAAGTTACTTTGGGATCAATTTCAATTCATAATGGTACATTTAGTAACTTTATTTAATGAAAATAATTGACAGTTTTACTAAAATGTTTATTTTTCACTATTCTCATAAAAATAAATTTTTTTAGAAAACTCATAAAAATTCACCTTTAGATAATTTTATAATTTTTAATTAAAAAATGATATAATTTTAATATATTATAATTTGTAAAATTTCTATCAATTAATTATATTTTTTATCACCAAAATAAATAAAAAGTCATTTTTTAATAAAATATATTTTTTAAGAATAAAATGAGTTTACTAAAAACATTATTCTTATTTATTAATAATTTATCAGTAAATTTTTATTTATTAGGAAATTTTTATATATATTTAATAATTTTTTACTATATTCATTCCTGTGAACTCATAGGTGAGGTTACAAAAGTCCAAAAATAATAATATTTCATTTTTCATTTAAGCTTAGTGTTTCATGTCATATTAGCTATCAAATGCAGTGTTATTTTAAAATCATGGGATATTACATTATACCCCCTTTAATAAATTATTTTATTACAATTTCAACTTAATATCAGTAATTGAGGTTTTAAAATTTAGAAATTCCTCTTTTGAAAACCCACATCATAAAAAGTGTTAATAAAAATTCCTCTTAAAAAGAGAGAGAGGGAAACACAAAGGTCGTCTAGAATGACACATAGCTTGGTTTTATAAATATTATATCATTATTGGGAAGTGAAAATATAAACGTGGAGGAAAAATTAATGTTAAAATAGTGATGGATAGTTATAGAGAACATTGACCACAATAAATTGAATGATCATTAGATAGTTAAGGAAGACAAAACCATCAATCCATATAGTTTGAAAAAGGAAACTGATACATCAGAAATGACTCTAATTGGACAATTATTTTTAAGAACCTTTTCCTAGAGTTGAGGAATTACTTTACCATATAGACTAAAAACATAAGGAAATATACTTAATTGACTAGTAAAATTTCATCCATTAATCGATTTCCACCATAATCTAATATTCTTATCCAAATGATAAGTGTTCAAGATGAATTTTTCATACATGAAGCACTAAAATAAAATTTTAATGGATTGTATAATCCAAAAAAGGATAACACATTATTCCACTTATCTTTAAATATTAACCAAAAATGAAATGGTTAGGATAAGGTAAGATAATATCCATAAAGTATAAACCTTAATATGAAGAAATAATATATTTTAGTTCAGAATTTTTATAATCACACTGAAGGTTCAATGTAGATTATTCCAAAAAAAATAATCACACATCCCCATTAACCTCAATAACCTCAAGATTCATGAATGTTTTAACCTAAAAGGTGATCTCATGTCTTTCATCTTATATACCCAAAACATTAATTTCATTCTTCCCAAATAATATTTCATGATAAACCAAAGGGTTATATGTACCTCAAGAAAATGAAACATGTCCAATAATATCATTAATCACTCTGATAAATAACTATATAATCATATAATGTAGTAAAATTCACCAAATTAACATGAATCAAATTAAAATACTAACTTTATAGGTAATCTTTAGTTTATAGAAAATATGCTAACTATCTTTTTCTTTCTTGTGCCACTTCTTCTACTCTTTGGAACTATATTCTTGACATATTTGATTGCAGATGGTTGATTCTTGACTCAGTTAAATCTCAACTAAAGATATGTGTAGAAATACAAAGTTCAAAACGAATTAAGAATTTTTCCTTACTACTGGCGTTGAGCTCTACCATGTGACCGGGTATGATAGAAATGCTTTTATTCACAACAATTACTTATTTAATCAAAATTTAGGTCGAATACAGATATGTATTGTCATACATGAAGCTGCTTCGATGTAAAAGGGATACTGAAAGCTATGTTCATGACTTTGGAATCTTGCGATGTCTTTGGATTGATGGAAAAAAATTTCCAACCTCACCACAGTTTAAAAGTGTTCAAGAGAGCTCCTTTTCCTGGACAGATTAAAGTAAATGTGGATGGTGCCTCCAATGGCAATCTGGGTTGTGGGAGTTGTGGTGCTATCTTCAAGAATCACATCGTCCAGGTTATTGGATGCTTTCTTGGTAATTGTGGCATTGCCACCTCTCTAGAGGCTTAAATGATGAGTTGTATTCATGCTATTGCCTTTTCCAAGATCTTTGGATGGAATAATCTCTGTATTAAAAGTGACTCGACCATAATTGTGTAAGAGATTTGGAATGGTGAGACTCATCTTGCATGGTAGATTACAACCCATTTGATGGATTGCATCCGCTCACTTATCATCTCCAATTACATTATCACACATGTTTATCATGAAGTAAATATGGTTACAGATGTCCTGGCCAATAAGGGATTAAATCAAGACATTACCTGGCTCGATGATCTCCCCAATGATCTTCTCCTTTTTCATAATAAATATTGTAATATTATTCCATATTTAGACTCTTATAACCTCTTTATTTTATAATATTTATGCTTTGGCCTTTTTTCCAATTCACCATACTTTAAAAAAAGGTAATCCTTATCTTAACTATAAATATCACCAAAAAATATCACATTTTCAATGAATCACTTTTGAACCATCAAGATTATCTATATCCCGCTATCTAATATATCGTAATTAACTTAACATTAAATCATACTCTAACCTAAAGGGTTATTTAAACCTCAATGAAATATTCATCCTAAAACCTAATAAAAGTTTTAAATAAGCTCAAAAAATTCATCATTTAAAACATCAAAAGGGGTACCTATTCCTTTGAACATATGATAAAACATAAACTTATAAACTTGTGACACTTTAGTTTTATCCCATATTACTATGGAATATCATAGGTTACCATAGGTTTTACTCTCTCATTAATTATAATGGTTTATAAAGAAAATGTGAATTAACCCAATAATATGCCCTCAGAGTGTCAAATTAGGTAAGTAGTAAGGTCACCCTCACTGTGTACCAGAATGTAGGTCGAGATATATTAGACCAACTCATTTCAAGGTTATTACCACAAGATAAATATATTATGAAACCATAGCTTCTCATTTTATCAAGGTAGGTATGTGTTTCTAGAAATAAAAAATACTTCATCAAAACATTAGGTTGTTATCCTATATTAAAACATATCCTCAAACTCTTTCATTGGGATATTCTCCCTAATCTATCTCTTCCTTAATCTATTTCTGAAGGTTTCTACTAACCTCCTCTAATAGAAACTATAAATACCCCAACCCTAGAATCCCATAGTCGGTTTCTACTTTATTACATTGTCACTAGATAAAAATTATCACATCCAAATGGATATAATGGGTTGGTAGTATTGGTAAACTAGATACATACATGCTTTGAAAATTACATTGGAAATAAAATATAAAACATAGTGAGGTAAATATTTTGTAACTAGGAACTCATTCAAAGATTCGTCTTTCATATCTTGAAGAAAGGAAAAAAAATAATGTTGTGATCAAATGCTCAGTATGGTTTATGTACAGTGGAAGCTATCATGAGTAAATAAGGAAAATAAATATGGTTAGGTAAATGTCTAAAAACACATTCCATTTAATCAAAAACTTAAGCATGAGAAATAATATAGAAGGAATAAATGGTGATCAATTAATTCTATATAAATAATCAAATGATCTTGAAACCTATCCATGGATATCATAATTATTAAAATAACCACATGGACATCAATAATTGGTTTCATAATAATGTAATTCATGATTTCAGAAATCTTAAACATACCATAAAGACCACATGGAAAGTTATCTTTCATAAATGAGTAAGGATTATTCTAAAAACCCAAACCAGTTTGTCTTAAGAGGCTTACCAATTAATCTCATGTATATTGATAAATTTTACCCACCCATCACTTAATATGTACAATGTATTTATCATATGAATAAATAATACAACTTAATCATCATGCCTTAATAATCAATAACTTTCTATATTGGAAGAACTATCATACAAAATGTAAATACTTTCATTAATAAAACAAATCATAATCCATCTAGATAAATATGGTCAATTTTATCATTATATTATAACCTTAAAATCATAAAATTTATTGAAGGTTTTTCACATCAATTAAAATAATTTTAAAATATCTCTAGAATATTTATTGAGGAAAATACCATTTTCATTTTAAAATCACTTATTTAAAATATATAAATTCCCAAAATATTATAGAAAAAAAATCTTTAAAAATAGTTATATAAACTTTTAAAATAAACTTAAAAAAACTGATTGGTCATGATTTTGATAAATTCCACTCATGTCATAATATTAAAAAACATAGATTCTTTTCACACCATTAGAAAAACATAACTTGTTCAGAAAATGATAAGAAGATTTGATTTCAAAAAATTATAGGAATTAAAATATGGTGAAAATTAATTTAATAAATCATTGTATAACATTAAAAACCTTATGGAAAACATTTTAAAAAAATATGGATGTGGAAGAAAAATATTTTTGACTAAGTAGAAAAAAAAATTTGGTTTTCCTTAAAAACATTAATTTGGTATTTTGAGTATAAAAGAAGATAAAAATGAAAATAATACTTTAAAATCACATAAATAAGCATAGTATAATAAAATTTATGGGGTTTAATATAGACTTATCATATAATTATTCTAACAGAAACTTAAACATAAATAATCCCAAATAAGGATGAGATTGTGAAATAAACCCTTAAAAATATCATATCATTGAAGTGAGAATTAATTGATGAAGTGATTATGTGTGAAAATTTTAAATCCACAAAAAATGGGATAAATAAAACATAATAAAATCATATTTCATTTCACAAATAACCATTTAATAACATAGTCAATGAAGAAAAAGTACAATCCAACTAATGGAAATTGATTTAAGAAACCCATTACCTCACTCTTTCACTATGTTGAATGTGATTTAACCTCATATATAATGGTTTTAAACTTTTTATTAATTTATACTAGAACCATAAACATATTTATATTTATAATATTATATATTATCCACTTATAATATTTCAACATTAGTTTATTGATAATTCTTTATTAAAATCACTGTTTTTGAGTATTAATTGTCATATTTTTCTTGTATGTTTCTGTTTAGTAATTTCATTCATGTCATATTTATCATGGTTAAAAAAATCACTAATTATATTAATGTAATAAATATTATATTTAATCAATATATACATTTTTATATCCATTTTTTAAATTTGGATATAGAAAAATGAATTACACCATTCATGGAGATGATAGGTCGTATGTATGCATGAACATTGTTTTCAATTTTTGAGGGATGGAATTAAAGAAAGTTAAATAATAATTAACCATTAAAAAATAATTATTATTTCCTAAATATCATATATATTTATTAAATCTATCTTTATTACTAACCATCTAAATAAAAAACAAAAAATGAATCGCATCAATTTGTGGAGGTGGAAGTCCATACGTACGCATGAGCGATGTTATCATTTTTCAACTAATGTAAAGGTAAGAAGATAAATGATAGTTTATAATTAAAACCTTTTATTATGTTATAAATATCATATATAATCATTATTTATGTTTTTAAAACCAGGTAAAATTGTGATGAAAAATGAATTACACCGCAATGTGCAAACGGTAAGGTGTACGTATGCACGAGTGATGTTACCGCCACCACCACCAAGAGGTCCATCCTAACTGCAGGGAGTTGGTGGACAGGGGTGATCTTAGCTCTAGGCAGTTGAGGATTATAATCACGGCGCTACGGATATGATTCGAGATACAATCTATGTCTACTCCACCATAACTGTAGTACTTATAGACACAGGTGTCAGTCATTCTTTCATTCCCACCACCGATGTTTGAAGCTCGGAGATTCTAATGGATATGTTGGCTCGATCCTTATGTCTAAAGACTCTTATAGGAGAAGATTCAACGATTACACACTAGTTCCAGTAATGTGAACTACCTCTAGGAGGAAAGAGCTTCAGATGGGATCTCCAAGTAGAGGCGTCGAGTCCTTATAACTTCATCTTGGGTATGGACTGGTTATCTACAATCCATGCTCAGATTTATTGTATTAGGCACAAAGTTCAGTGTGTCCCCATGGATGGGACCAGTATTACCTTCACCGGTGAGAAGGGAGTCTTTGTAGCATAGCATGGACTTACTCGTAGGAGAGTACATCCGATCACTCATCAATTGTCTAGCCTTACCCTCAGAGTTGTTGATGTAGAGAGTTCGAGTTATCCTATAGTGGTGGACCAGTACACGGATGTTTTCCCTGATGATGTCCCAGGTATACCTCCTTGTAGAGAGGTGGAATTTTATATTGACATGTACCACAAGACGGCACCGATATCTACACCAGCATATCATATGGCTCCCACGGAGCTTTGAGAGCTGCGGGTACAACTGGAGGACATGCAAGGGAAGGGATTTATTTGTCCCAGTGTTTATCCTTGGGCAGCCCTGATTATGTTCGCCAAGAAGGCGGATGAGAGCATGAGACTTTGTGTTTACTATCGGCGCCTGAAACAGGTGACCATGAACAACAAGTACCCACTCTCAAGGATTTAAGACCTCTTTGATTAGTTGAAGGAAGCACGGTGGTTCTCAAAGATAGACCTCAGATCAGGCTATCACCAGCTCAGATTACAAGTCGAGGATGTGCAGAAGATGACTTTCAAATGTCGGTATGGCCACTAAGAGTTCTTGGTTATGCCTTTCGGTGTAACCAACACTCCAAAAGTGTTCATGGGACTCATGAATAGGATCTTTCATCCATAACTTGATTTTTTTGTCGTAGTCTTCATAGAAGAAATTGTGATCTACTCGAATACTAAGGAGAAGCATGCCTACCATTTGCATGTAGTACTGGACACACTCTGAGAGAACCAACTTTATGGTAATCTCTTGAAGTGCCAGTTCTAGATCTGAGGGGTTCCCTTTCTTGGACATGTCATATCAGAGGCTGGAGTTATAGTAGATCCAGTAAATATTGAGGTGGTACTTGCTTGGGAGCCACCCAGTACTGTGACAGAGGTATAGAGTTTCCTGGGTTGAGATGGTTACTACCGGAGATTTGTGCCAGATTTCTCCAAAGTTGCAGCACCCCTATCAGCCTTGACAAAGAAGGGGAAACCATTTGTGTGGTCGAAGAGATGCAAGCAGATCTTTCAGGAGATGAGGTAGAGGTTGACTAGTGCCCCCATCTTGAGACTTCCAGAGGAAGGCGTAGGGTACGTAGTCTACTGCGATGCATCAGGGGCGAGACTCAGATGTGTCCGGAGTCAGGAGAGAGCAGTGATTGTATATTTCTCTCAATATCTGAGACAGTATGAGCAGAAATACGCTACCGATGACCTGGAGTTAGAAGTATTATTCTTCACCTTAAAGACGTGGAGGAACTATCTGATGGGCGATCGTTTTACCGTGTACTCTAATCACAAGAGTCTCATGTATATATCCTCCCAGAAGGACCTGAACCTCATACAATGTCATTGTCTTGAGTTCCTCTAGTACTATGACTTTGAGATAGTCAATACTTCTGGGAAGGGGAACATTGTTGCAGATGCACTCAACAGGAGATCTGGTATACAGCTGCTAGACGAGGCGACGGAGCAACTGGTCTCTTTGTAGATATCCTTTGTAGATCAGGATGGAGCAGCTTTTCTTCATTCTATTACAGTCACTCCCACACTTCTTCAGCGAGTCAGGGAGGCACATCATGGGGACACTGACTATGAGACACGATGTGCTCAGATATCCACAGGGCAGGCACCTGATGGATTTTCTGAAGGTGGGGAGCACATCATCCTCTTCATAGGAGGTACCATGGTACCAGTGTCACTTCAGGAGTAATTGTTGATGGAGTTCCACACATCCCCTCTAGTGGTACATCCAGGAGTGGAGAATATATAACAGGACCTCCGACGACAGCACTGGCGGTTAGGAATAAAGAAAGTAGTAGTAGAGTTTGTCTCTCGATGCCTTACATTCCAACAATTGAAGGTAGAGCATCAGGTACCAACAAGCCTGGTTCATCCTTTAGAGGTCCCATAGTGGAAGTGGTATGGGATATCCATGGACTTCGTGATAGGACTTCCACATACATTCAGGGTTCATGAATCTATCTGGGTGATCGTCGACCAACTCCCCAAGTCAGCCCACTTCCTACCGATCAAAGAGCAGGGTTCAGTAGAGATCTTGGGATGCCTCTATATGAAAGAGATTGTGTGGCTCCATGGAGTACCAATGATGATTATCTCCGATCATGATGCACGATTTACTTCCCTGCTATAGAAGGGGTTTCAGGAGGCTTTTGGAACACAACTTCATTTGAGCACCTCCTTCCAACCTCAGATGAATGGCCAGACTGAGCGGACCATTTAGACCATCGAGGACACGATACATGTTTGCGTCCTCGACTTTGGTTGCACCCGGGAGTATCACTTACCTTTGGTGGAGTTTTCATACAACAATAGATATCACTCCTCTATAGGGATGGAACATTTTGAGTCATTGTACAGGTGACCTTGCAGATCACCCTTGTGTTGGACTGACCCAAGGGAGTCAGCACTAGTGGGACCAGAGATGGTTCAGGCTACCACAAAGAAGGTGCAGATCATCCAGGAGCAGATGAAGACTGCACAGAGCAGATAGAAGTCGTATGCCAATAGGAGATAGAGACCTTTGGATTTTGAGGATGGTGACCACATCTTTCTACGAGTCTCACACCGATGAGGTCTATGGAGATTTAGTTGAGGTGGCAAGTTATCTCCGAGGTTCATTGGACCTTTTTAGGTCCTCAACAGAGTTGGCGAGGTGGCATACTGCTTAGCTCTTCCACCTCAGTTGCATCGGGTTCACGACGTCTTCCACGTATCCTAGCTGAAGAGATACGTGCAGGAAACTTCTCACATCATCGACCATGGCGAGCTGGATGTCAACAATGGGGTAACATTTATGGAGTTTCCAGTAGATATTGAGGATCGATAGAAGCGGGTCCTTCGTGGATGGTCGATACCTTTGGTGTGCGTTCACCGGCAGCATGGGAACCTCCATGAGAGCACATGGGAGTGGGAGGCTCAGATGCATGCTCAGTACCCCCACTTATTCCCTTAGTTTGAGTTGTGTCATATGAGGACGTAAATCCTGAGGTGGGGATAATTTAAAGACCCGTAATTTCCATGAGAATTTTTTTAAATACATGGGAATTTTACAAGTCCACAAAAATTGATAGTGTGTGATTCCGAGGCCCAAAGTGTCCGGAATGAATTTCTGAACTTTATTTTTGGTATGTTTAGTAAATGTAAAACCAGGTTTTTCTAACTTTTGAACTGGTGCTTGAAATTGAAATATGAAGGCACCGATGAACTCACAGCGCTAGTATTCTCTTAAGAATAATTTCGCCTCGACGACATTTGGTTGAGGGTAAAAGTTAGTTTTTGAGTTTTTTGTGGAAATAATAAAATAAAATAATCTCTTATTTTGTTTTATTTTGTTTTAACCACCCACCATGTGGATGTTTAGGGGTGGGGTCCACCGGAACTAAACCTCCTCTTCTTGATTTATTGTGGTGGGGACCACCCAACCCCTACTAATGGGAGGAGAGGAAAACCACTCAACCCTCTTCATAAATGTGGGGGGAGCCTCTTCAACACCTCCAAAATTTAATTATGCCAATGAAAATACTTTTAATTATGCCAACGTACCTTATTAATTGTGCCAACTTAGTTAATTAGCTTTCCCCCTTTTTTGAAATTAATTAACAGCATCATTGTAATTTAGGAAGGTTCCTCATAAATGAACCGTTATATATTCCACGATCGTTACCTACCTCCCCCCCCCCCTCTCC
The DNA here is from genome assembly GCA_963277665.1 of Viscum album. Lineage (NCBI taxonomy): Eukaryota > Viridiplantae > Streptophyta > Magnoliopsida > Santalales > Viscaceae > Viscum > Viscum album. The sequence goes on along the minus strand of OY728151.1, from coordinate 58,120,287 downwards.
TATATATAGGGATCTTGGGAGGAGGTTTTGGGACAGCTTCACCAAGAGATGAAGTGATGGTAAAGTGACGTGACGGCAAACCTTTGGAAAAAAGCTTCTCCAATGAAGAATGCTTCCTCTACGAAGAACTCCTGTGAGGAACATGTTTAAATTCTTCCTTAGAAGCACCTTGAGGAGGCAACTGACATGGGACATCTTTGATTACTGACCTTCCCTCCTCATTGTTGTCAATGAACAATACAAGGTAGGGGTTTAATGCTATTTGTTTATCACTTTCTATGCAACCCCTTATTTTTCTTTTGCGGGTTGGGAAGAATATTTTTGGGAGAGTTTGATGTGATTTATTATTGTAAACCTCTTTCTAATGCTCTAATATTGAGAGTGTGGGAGAAACTAACAAGGCCTGTCCTCTCTGTAACCCTTGTGTTGATTTGCGGTGTTCTTCAAAACAGTGGAAGGGGATGAAGGTAACGAAGGCGAAGAAGGTGACTACACCACCACCTGCGGCCTCTGCAACCCGCACCTACCCCATGGCATTCCACACCATCATCGAAAGAACCATCCATGTGCCCCCTTGCGGCACCCCAACCGAACCGACCGCACCCCCTCGTGGTGCCTCGGCCGAACCACCCCCGCAGTCTCCACCCTTCTGGTCGAGCCACCCCGGGTCGGGAAGAGCCGCCCTGGCCGTGCTGTCCGCCGGCCAAACCAGCCCCGGCCACCCTGGCCTCCCGAACAAACCGGATCCCAACCACCCCAGCCTCCTGGACGAACCGGCCCCAGTCACGCCACCTGTTGTCCAAATCAGGCCTGGCCACGCTATCCTGGCCTCCGGAAGAGCCGCCCCAAGTTGACCTCACCACGGCCCTCTGAGCTAAATCGGCCCTGCGCCCCAGACTAAGCCGTCCACGCGGCATCCTCCAAGATGAACCTCCCTCGCGCCAACTTGCGGCCAGCCTGCATCCCTGCAGCCGGTCTGTTCCCTCACGGCTCTCCACATCCCCTCATGGCCTACTCGGTTGGGCCCAGCAGGTCGGTTCGGGCCAGACCCAACGGATCAGGCTGGGTCGAACTGAACGAGGTCAGCCTATATTGGGTCGGGCCGGGTCGGACTAGACCCGGGCCCACTACGACCCATTTATGCTCCACCAACCATATCTTTGGCACCAGATGTATGTTTGATGAACCTTCAGTGGCACTATAAATCTTGGAGTGTGGCGGTCCCTTTGAGTATACCCCACTGGAGTTTGGGGTATAGTTGAGATACGGTCAGGTTGGATCGTGCACGAATCCAACCTGGACCCCATGACTAAAAGGCTAATAAGTCACATACCAAGCATCTGATTGATGCGTTGTCTATTGTTTTGAGACCCCTATGACGTGGATGACTGTTGAGATACTTCTTCGTGAGACTTTGTGATAGTTGGAGTATCGACCAGTAGCTCTTGGAACGGATCCTCCTGAAGACGAGCGAGTAGAGTGCGAAGACCTAGTAGCTAGATAAGACTTGAAGACTGTTGACTGTTTGAGCGCGCACAGTCATCAGACCCACAGTGGAGGAGCGCGCTTAGTGATGCGGAAGACCCACAGTACTCAACAGGAGGAGTACCTCTAGAGGCTACGAGGCGAAGTGTGCTTGGTGACACGGAAGACCCACAGTGGGGAATGCCTTGGTGATGCAGCAGACCCACGATACTCAACTGGAGGAGTACCTCAGCAGTACAAGGTTAGTGGGAAGCTCTCTTGGTGTCGCAGCAGTCCCACTGTGCTCGATTGAGAAAGAGTTCTCCAACAGCCGAGGTTTCGATAATGTGACTGGGGATGTTACTTGATACTACCCCTATAATAAAATCATGTTTTGAGCTGAGTCAGTACTTTTGTGTTTTACTCATTATTGAGGTGGATTACTTAATAACTTAGGTATATGTATGGACATATACCTAAGTAGGGTTATATGTTGATTTCATACTTTTTGGTTTATCCTTATTGGATTTTGCGAGACCTTGAGGCTCATGGGATCCCTACGGAGTATCGTTATACCTACCCCTACATGGGTTATTCCCACACCTTGTTGTTTTGGTTGCAGATGAAGGACAGTGCTGACTGAAGCTGAGAGTTTCAAGACTGGACGGTACCCGGAGGTGGACCATATGGTGTGTCGGTACCCAGAGGAGACGGACGGACGTGGAGTGCTGAGGAGGCGATATGTACCAACCCTTCAGGTGGAAACCTCAGAGGAAAATATAGTAGCTATCGTTTATCTTTCTTCAGTTTTATTTCATTTCAGTTGTACTTGTACCTTTACTGTTGGGCTTGTATTCTGGACCCTTTTACTTTCAACACTCTTTTGTTATACAGTATTACTTGGTGTTTCGTATCTTACTGCATGTTTGGTTGTGTGTATTACAGATTATAAAGGCAATGCCTTCCCTAATTTTGGAAATATTCCTTTGGTGCTAGTCTCGAGCCTCTGGCCTATGGAAGGTAGTCTTGGGGTAGTCATGGCGCGAGCCCCGAGGGACGGGTCTTGACAGTGCTACTCACCTCACTTATAAAAGGCCACTCACTCTTTTATCCTATTAACACCTTAAAACCCATTTTTATCAAAACATAGCTACAAAAAAATCTAAACATGGTCTAAATTCCTCATTTTTATTATAAAGTCATTATAATTATCCTTTTGGTTCTTACTTAAGAAGGGTGTCTAAAGAAGATGTATTGTTCTTAAACGAGAATCTTTATTTTATTTCCTCTTCCATATACTTAAAATATTCTTAAATTATTATAATATAATAACACCAATATATCCCATATACTTATATGTAATTATTTTAACAGTAAAACATAAATCCATCAGCACTTCCATCAAATGGGATATGAAATGATCATTCGTGTGTACGGAGGACTACCACCTCGAGAACCGATGTTATTTATTTTCCATAACTACCTATCAAGACTGGATATAATGATGGATTTAATATTTATATATTATATTAATGATATTATTATACCTATTTAAATATAATATCATATCTAACTTCTTACCTCCCAACCTGTTGGAAAATAATAACGTCAATCATGTATATGGCAGACTACCGCCTCTTGAACTAATGTGATGTGTTTTTCATTTTGGTTTTACTTGGATGGTAATAAGGATATATTAAATTAATATATTTCATAATTTTAACATAATTATACATTTAGAATTATGATATCACATATACCTTCTTACTTTCCATTTCATGGGGGAAATGATAACGTCGTTCATGTTTACGGAGGACTATCGCCTCATGAAGCAATGTGATTCATTTTTCGCTAATATTTTTAATGGAAGGTAATAAGGATAAATTTAATAAATATATGTTATATTTATAAAATCATAATTATACTATAAATTTTTATTATTATTTACCATTATTTTTCCCTCTTTTAAAGAAATGGAAATATGGTTCATGCTTACGAACGACCTGCCATCTCCACGAACGGTGTATTTCATTTTCTATATCTAACTTTTATAGATTAATATAAATACATATATAATGAATATATATGATATTTATATCATTTTTAGAATTTTGGATATTATTTAACCATGACTAATGTAAAATAATCAAAAGTTTCAAATCAAAACATACATGAAAAACAAAACACATATTACCCAAAACATGATTTTAATAAGGAATTGTGAATCAATGGGTAATAAAAGGTCATAAGTAAATCATATATTTTATTATATATATAAATATGGTTCTATAATATATTTATAATAAACCTATATATGTTATAAATTAGTTTTGAATATGTATAAAGAAATTTGTGACTTAAGGTAAGGTATTTTTGTATCACTTATTTTTTATAAGACAGATTCCATATTCACCATGTGTTTATTTTATGTGGTGTATATTCTAACCAATAATTTACCTTATTATTTTTCTCCTGAAAATTTTGTGTGTTTAAACATCCATTTTATTATCTCTCTTTAATGGGTTTTACGGTTCAAAAGTTGCCAAAGTGGTAACAGAATTTTGACTCAAATTTCCTTCTTTGGCACATAAGTTATGTTATGCACCTATATTATTTTATCATATGTATATAATGTCCCTATAAAATTTTATATCGTAAATATATGTATTTAATTATATTAAAATTTTCATTTCATTTTATTCTCTATTGGTTCTAATGATTTGAAAGATACTAAAATAGTAATGGTTTCATGTTACTATCTCATTATTTATCAGGGTTGTTTATGATTATAGATTCTATGATAAAATATTATTATCTATTTATAGAGAACATAATGAATTTTATTATCTTATGGTTAATTCATGAAAATATATTTATTCCTTTCATTTTTCTCTTATTATTCACTCAAAATTTAAAAATAATATTTTTAATAAAAATCATCATTATCTCTCTCTTTAGTCAAAACCCATTTTTCTTACATATTCATGTTTTAAATATCTCATTATAAGTTTCAAAGTTTATTTTCAAATAAAATTATTTATTAATTATTTATTAATTTTTAGTTTTAAAATGTGATTTTCAAAGAAAGGTTATTTCCATCAAGAAAAGTTCCAAATTTATTTTCAAAATTATTTACCATCTAAGATGATATAATTTGATGTTAATTATTGTTTACTAGAGATATGACCCAATTATACCATTATTATTCATTCACGTTATGGTTTATGTTTATGATGACAAAATATTTATGAAACCCATTTCTTTACCATGGGTTATTCTATGATGAAATGTTTATGAAACCCATTTATTTTCATGCGTTTTGATATGATGAATGTTTTTTGATCTTATGGAATAAAAATGTATGTATTATGTGATGGGTGGGACTTATATCACTATTCAATTAATTGGGTAATGATTAATGTTCTATGATCTCAGAGGATACATGGGATGTTATCCCAAACCTGAAAATATGGTACATGATAGGTTATTAGAAGACCAAAGTAGGTATCCAGGTTGTTATCCCAAGCCTAACGTGTTATGAATTCCTTGGTGGGTATCATTGACAAAAGTTCTTCTATGATTATGTGTTTGATTCAACATTATGTCTTATTTTAATGTTAGGCTCTCATGGAAAATTTTCTTTGGTTCCTTTATTATTCATGTCTTATGAACTACCAAAATTTATTCCATGACTCATGGTTATGATCTATGATATGAAGGTTATGGTTTTAAAAATTTATTCTCATGTTCTCATACCCTTATGATCATGTTATGTTTATGTATTTAATTTTTTTGTCTTATGTATCATTTGAGTTCACCTTTTATTATATTCCCTTTCCCCAGGTTCTAAAGAAAATTTTTATGTATGATATGTCTAAGAATAGTTCTAGTTATGAAGAACTTAGATGGAGATGACTTACCTCACTTATGGACTAGTTATTTATATTTATAAGATTCCAAATACACTAGAACTAAACAATTATTGCATGTATTTTTATATTATGAAATGAATATTCATCTATTAAGTTATAAAATTTATGTATGGGGAGGTTGGCGCCTTTACAGTTGGTATCAGAGAAAGGTTTAGTTAACCTTTGGAAATAATGATGATAAAATTTTAGTGAGGTCTTGAGGGATGTGTTTAAGGATACATCTTAGGATAATTATATTTTTAGGAAAATATCCTAGAATATTTTTAAAGGATTGTGTGAGTGTTTTTCAAGAAATTACATCCCTGTCTGGATACAACAACTATATGTGGTTTTCGAAAAAATGTGCATATGGTTAATAACTTTAAATAAGGCATGTCGGGACTGACTTTAGAATCTCTTGGAAAATGGAAATGGGTATTACTATGAACCAAGTTTGACACCCCCAGGGGGATATGCTTTGGAAATTCACAAAATATATATGAAACATCAAGAAGGATTTAAATAATGAACATGAATTGCTTAGGTTAATCCTAAGGTTACATAGATTTTAAATAATGTGTCATGATTTAGACACCCAATAAATGATTTTTCATGATTATGTGGTTTCCTACTATGATTATTATTGCTTAAACTTTTATTTTTGGTTTTAGTTAATGGAGGAAACTAGAAAGAACTAGGTTAGCATAGAATATGATAGGCAATATATTGATGGGAAACCTAATGGGACGATTACTAGAGTGAAGGACACCTTAATCAATTATTAGGCTTACTAAAGAATAAAACTAATGATTTAACTGAGATCTCTGGTGGTGGAGACCATGGAGGAAAGAAGTTTCAGTTTTCTATATGTCGAGAATGAGGAAAGAATCACTCTAGTGAATGTAACACCACGAACCCTGAAGCCTAGAGCCGGTGAATTATTTCATTATATTAGAATGATTATAAGAAATAAAACCTAAAGGACTGATTATTTTAGTAGTTTTGGAAGACTATATTACATACATGATACCCATAGTACATTGGGAAAGAAAGAAAAAAAACATGATACATAGTAAATTGAAATAAATTAGCTCCTTGAAAGATTATTCAAGGTTCTATTCTTCATAACTTGGGGAAAGAAAACATAATAAGGGTGAGATAAAATTCTCAGAAAGGGTTACACATAGTGGAATCATGAATCAATAATAATTGAAACATAATCAATTAGAAACAACTAATAAGGCATGGTGAATAAATGAAAAAACATTCCATCAATAAGTTGAGAATAAAAATACATCCATAGATTTTATCATAGTGAAAACCTCATGGAAAGAAATAATTGAAATCTAAATAAAGAAAATTATTATTATTATTTCATCATGTATCTGGAACATGAACCATTATAACCTCAAGATGGTTTAAGTTTGTGGGTAGAAACACATCTGATATTTTGAAACAAACTCAAAGGGTTTGTCACCAACTGGTTTGTCTCATGAGACCTGTCGATGCATCGGGGGGCTATAATGGGCCCCACCTATCACTAATAGTCCAAAACATTCTTTAGAAAAATATTTAATACAAGAACAATATGCCTCTCCAATATCCTTATTGAGTAGAGGATACAGATTCATTAATATTTCCACAGTTAAAGAAACATTCCACATAAACACCATATATAAAATGGTATAAGGACAAGAAAATAATCATATACATGTAAAAATTAAATGGATATATAATTTAATTACAATTTAAATTGAAAAATGATCTCAAAGTGGCAGTAGTTACACCACATAATCATGATTAGGTGCACAAAACCAAGTAAATCACAATAAAATAGAAATTGAAACAATGTCCCTTACAACATCATAATAAATCATGTTAATAATAATCAAGTGAACCACTAAATACCATGAATATAAATATAATCATTATAATATATATCAAATGTCAGTAAACATACACCACATACCAAAATTAAGTGTTGAACAATGGAAATATCACAGAAATAAAATTGAGATAAGAAACCCCTAATATTATGCCCGGATGTGTTCTTCCTTTGATCTTAATGTCCTAGATAGTAAAATTAGATTCATTAATTATGAATCCAAAAACCTTATATATATGTATTTGACTTATTATGTCTTCATTAAGTTCATTTATGTCCTTTTATATGGTTCAATAGATTCAATATCATTATTTGGGAGTACACGTTTTCTTAGTTTTTATGATCGGTGTTCTTGTATAAGAGTATGGAAGTTCGCGTAAAATGGAAATTGAAATCCAGAATTGAAGTTATGATTTATTAATTATCATTCAGAAGGTTAATTGATCATATAAATCCATTGGTTCTTTTCGGATAGGATGAATCATTATACAAAATTTTAATGATAAATGCTTTGATTATTTTAATGGTTTTTTGATCACCATGAACTCATTTTGTTTTATTATTAAATACCATGTGTAAAAAATGATTAAAGAACATTAAATAGGATATATTAAATATATAATGATATGTTTCAATCATAAAAATTGTTTCATGGATAGAATTGACTATGGTAATAGAAATTGAAAACCTGTCGCCCTTGAATGTGATAAATTAACACATCTCGGACAGTGTTTTCATTTTTAGTAAAAGAGGAGGGGGAAAGATAGATGATGAAGAAATATACCATTAGCATAATAAAATCCCATTTAATGTAAGGTACTATAATTATCATATCATTTTTATGATTGGAGGTGACGATAGATCAACAAAACAATGGAACTTGTAAAAGAAGTTGAAAGAAAAATGAAGAGAGGTCCACATCTTGAGTACTCCTCCTTGAGAATCTTCTTAAGGCCTTTGTTTTTTGACCTTTTTTTGAGACCAGTAGGTCTTGGACATGTGTATAGGGATTTGAAAGTTTATTTGGCAGAACTTAGGTAATTATCAAAGCTTGAGTGGTGTGAGAGGAAGAGGGGGTGAGGGGTGGTTTATATAGTGGAGGGGAGGAGGGTTTTCTTAATATTTTAATCATTAGTTTATTATTTTTCCCTAAGAGAAGTAATAGTGGTGATTCCAAAACAAAAAATAGTAATAATTTCATGTGATTTAGAACCAAGTTCTCTTACATTATAAATTATTCAAGGAATAGTTTATTTATTTGAAAATTTATATATACGGTAAATTATCGTATTTTACAATTCATCAAAAATTCTAGTATTTTAGAAAAATACCAAAAAAACACCATAACCATTTTTTGATGTGTAGAATCCAAAAATGAACTCTATTTTTTTGAAAATAATTATCTAAATATGAGAAATTTAATTTTTAATTAAAATCATCATTTAATAGAAAAATATCAACACTTGAAATATTCACCTTCATTTTTAAGGTGCCTAAATTTTATTTATAATTTCATGGATAAGGTTACCATTTATAAGGTTCATATTAATATTCATAAGGGTAGGTTATTATTCATAAGGGTAAGTTACTATTCATAAGGTTAAGTTACTATTCACCAAAAATTAAATTTATTCTATCAGACTCCAAATATCACCCTGATCACAACTGTGTATGTCTGTTTTTCAAAATTCAAAACACAGAAGTAGAGAATTTAAGTTCAATAGATAGGTTATAATTATCTCCTATAAATAACCAGGTTTTGTTTCATAGATAATTGGTGCTTCATGAAATATAGGATATCTAATGAATTGAAAGTATTTAATAGAAACATACCATAAAATGTTTGGGTTGATATATTCTTCCCACCTTCAGAAATTTCATCCTCAAAATTTTTCATGTATAAATCCCTTTAAAAATATGTGGGTGGTTCTTCTTCATAACATCCTAAGGTTCCCACATTTCTTTCTCCATTTTCTGGTTTCTCCAAATAACCTTTACTAGTCTAGTTTTCCAATTTCTAAATACATGGTCCCTTGTGTCAAGAATCTCGATAGGCTCTTCACAGTTTGATAAATCAGGTTCCAACTTTTTTTATTCATAGGTGAGTACATGCATTGGATTTGGAATGTATTTCTTTAACAAAGACACATGGAACACAATATTAACTTTAGAGAGACTTTGTAGAATTACTAAATGGTAAGCTACAACTCCAATTATTTCTAGAATTTTGAATGGTCTGATGTACCTGGGGCTTTGTTTCCCTTTCTTACCGAACCTTAAGACACCCTTCCACAGAGATACTTTTAGAAAGACATGATCTACTACTTGAAATTACAAACCCTTTCTCTGATTATCAGTATAAATCTTTTTCTTACTTTGGTATACTTTAATATTGGCTTGAATTTTATTTACCTTTGTATTTGTCTCATTGATAAGTTTTGGGTCTATAAGTTTCCTCTCACCAACTTCATCCCAACAAGTTTGAGTTCGACACCTCTTTCTATATAATGCTTCATATGGCACCATTTAAATGCTAGAATAGATTATTATAGTAAAATTACACCAAATGAAATTATTTATCCCACATACCTTGAAAGTCAATAGAAAATGATCTCAACATGTCTTCCAGTGTTTGAATAGTCCTTTTAGACTGTCCGTCGGTTTGGGGGTGATAAGCAGTACTCATATAAAGCTCAGTATCCAAATCATTCTAGAGGACTTTCTATAATTTTTATGTAAATTGGGGATCTCAATTTAACACAATTGATATAGGTGCACCATTAAGTCTTATAACTTCATTAATATAATGTCTTTTCAGGCGATCAAGTGGTAAATCCTCTCTTATAGTAAAGAAATGTGCTGATTTTGTGAGATGATCACCAATTACCCATATTTCATCATTCCTTCTAGGTGTCCTCAGTAGTCTTGTGACAAATTCTATCGTAATTTCATCCCACTTCTATATATAAATAGGTAGAGGTTACATAACCCCTCTATAATTTTGTCTCTTAGCCTTCACTTGTTGACAAACTAGACACCTTAACACATAGTCGATAATTTCTCACTTCATGTTGTTCCACCAAAAATTATGTTTCATATATCTATACATATTGGTGATACTATGGTGTATAGATAAATTTGATATATGATCATCATCTAATAGTTCTCTTTTTATCTCAGTTACTGATGGAACGCATAACCTCTTTCCAAATTTCAGAACTCCATCCTCATACACGAATTCTATTAATCTTCCATCCTTAACAGCTTTAATTTTCTTTTGTATATTCTCATCATAATATTGAGATATTTTTATCTTCCCTAATAAATATGGATTAGAAATCATTTGAAAGAGGAAATATGTTCCCCCTTCCTTAAAAATTCTCATATCCATCTTTAGTAGATCCATTAATATAAGATATCTCTCAATCCCCATTTAGGTCAAAAGTCCATGATCTTTCCTGCTTAATGCATCTGCCACCTTATTTTCTTTTCTTGGGTGGTATTTTATTGAACAATCACAATCTCTGAGTAACTCAAGTCATCTCCTTTGCCTCATGTTGAGTTCTTTCTATGTAAAAATGTATTTCAAACTCTTATGATCCGTATATAGCTCATATATTTCACCATAGAGATAGTGTCTCTATATTTTTAAAAAAAATATTATGGATCCTAACTCAATATCATGAGTTGGATAATTTTTCTCATGAGTCTTCAAATGACTTGATGCATAGGAAATAACTTTATCATTTTTCATAAGGACGCAACCCAGTCCATTCCTTGATGCATCACTATATATCACAAATCCATCATTTCCAGATAGAAGAGTCAAAACTGGAGCATGGAACAATAATATTTTAAATTCTTCAAATCAAACTGTACATTATTTCATCCATTCAAACTTAACCACTTTACATGTGATCTAGGTTAGTGGGTTAGACAATCGGGGAAAATTCTGAACTAAACACCGATAGTAACCTACTAAGCCAATAAAACAATATACTTCGGTTATTTTCATTGGCATGGACCATTCTTGGATTTCCTTTCTCTTCATAGAATCAACTAAGATTTCATCCTTAGATAAAATATGTCCAAGAAAAGAAACTGATTGAATCCAAAATTAACACTTTCTAAAATTCCCATATAATTCATTTCTTTTAAGAGTCAAAATGATCTGCAAGTGATTCTCATGGTCTTCGTAGATTTTATAATATACTAGGATATAATTGATAAATACCACAAAAAAGTCATCAATATATTCTGTGAAACCCCTATTCATTAGATCTATGAAAACCAAGGGTGTATTAGTCAGTCCAAAAGGCATTACTATAAAATTTTAATGCTCATACCTGGTTTAAAAATGTTACCTTTAGAAATATATTCCTTTCTCACATGCAGCTAATGATATCAATATCGAAGTTCAATCTTCAAGAAATATTGGGCTCTATAAATTAGATCAAATAAAATCATCAATGCGAGGAAGATGATATTTTTTCTTTATCGTAGTAACATTTATCTCCTTATTGTCAATGCATAGACTCCTAGATCCATCTTTCTTCTTAAAAAAAGAGAATAGGGGCTCCCTATAGAGAAACACTAGGGAAGATAAATCCTTTATCACTCAATTACTATATTTGTTTCTTGAGTTATACTAATCCCATAGTGTTTATTCTATAAGGAGTTTCTAATATAGGTCTTTCACTAGGAATTAAATCAATAGAGAACTCAACTTCCCACTCTAAAGGATGTCCAGGTAAATCCTTTGAAAAAACATCAATGTATTATTGCACAATAGGTACATCTTAAATTTGAATATCCATAGATGATGTTTTCTCTTCCTACCCAAGAATTTCATTTATAAGATATACTAATGGTGGATCGAGATAATATTCAGATGATGATCTTTCTACTCTAAAGATGAGGGATTCTACATCATTCTCAAAAATTGTAACTTCCTTCTTCTTGCAATATATTTTGGTATAATAATTTAAAATCCAATGCATACCAAGAATTATGTCAAATTCAATCATAGGTTTGATGATAAGGTAAACAACTAAAGTATATTTGTGTGTCACAAAGAGGACTTACTAACACATCTTTGTTACAAAAATACTTCCCTTAGGAATTTTAACTAAAAACTTATTTATTAAATCAAATTGTAAATGTCTAATTTTATTAGAAAATTATAAAGATATAAAGGAATATGATGATCCAAAATCAGATAAAGCATTGTCTATGTTTGAGGAAACAATTAAAGTACCTACCACTACATCATTAGGAACTTTAACTTTCGTAGTTATAATCGCATAAACTTTCCCTTTCTCTCGTGGTCTTTTCTGAGTAAAGTTTCTCTGGTGCTTAGGAAACTCATTTTCATAGTATCCTATCTCTCTAAAATTGTATCTTTGAACTTCATTGACTTGTTTCTTCCCCTTTCATTCATTAGATCGATGATCTATTTTTTCCGCACTTATAGAAAACTCTCATTCCTTTCAAGAATTTCCCAAGATGATTCTTTCCACAGTTCTCACATAATGGTAATTACTTCGTTCACTTCTTCTTTGGTGTTTCACCTTTTCCATGGTTATCATAATACTACTTCTTATCTTGTTTTCCATTGAAAAATTTTGATCTAGAAAATTCCTTCTCTATTTTTGTGGATCTTAATACAATTTCATCATATGATGAAAATGTCTGAGAAGTTAGTGCCCTTTGAAGTCTTGGATTAAGACCTTAAAATAAATGATCAATATTGTCTTATGAATCTTGTATGTAATCTATTTCATACCTAGCTAGTCTTGTGAAGGTAGCTTCATACTCTACAACACTCTCTTCTTCTCTTTGCTTTAAGATAAGGGGTTTCCTATTGATTTTAGTTCATTGTTCATGAGGGAAATATTCGTCGAATAATATTTCCTTAAAAGTTCTCCATTTCATATCGTCTATTTCTTCTTCCTCCTTGGTATTCTAAATCAAGGACCACCATTGATCAGCATCACCCTTGAGGCAATATACTTCCAGTACTGCATTTTCATTTTCATTGCATCTCAAGCATAGAAATATATTTTCAAGAGAATTGATCCACTACTCAACTACCACTGGATTTGTAGTCCCACTAAAATATGTGGGCTTCTTCCACATGAAACGATCCAATATAGGTGTAGCATAGTTATTCGTCACATCCTGAGTAAGTTTTTCCAATATGGTCATGATTTGATCCGCTCCAACACTGACTTTGTTGACTTTATCATGGGGGAAAAACATAAATTTTCCATAGGTATTAACTCTATTTATTCCATTTGGATCCATCACTAAAACAATGGAATACACTAAATCGGTTCATAATGCATAATTTCTAACTACTTAACATAATTTTAAAATTTATGCAAAGCTAATCTTATAATCATAAACATGGTTTCTATTTAATTTTAAATCCTTCATAATGGTTTGTAAAGAAAATTTTAATTATCTTAATAATATAGTCTGAGAGTTTCAAATCAGGTGTGCATTAAGGCTCATTGTTTTGTACTAGGATGTCATGGGTCAATCCCAAAACTCCTTGTCGAAGTTGTTACTCCAAGGTATATCTGTAGCAAAACCACATCAACTTGTAGTATCCATTCAAGGATGTATTTTCTAGGAAGACCCACATTGTATCTACCTTAACAAAATTCTAGTTCATTAATATATGGTTATCCTCAAATTCTATCGTATAGTTATTTCCTCTAAATTATGTTTCCTAAATCTAGTTTCCAAGGTTTTAACTAAACTTCCTCTAATACCAACTATGATGCCCCAAACCCTGAAGCCCGAAGCCAATGAATTATTTCATTATATTGGCATGATTATAAGAAATCAATCATGAAGGACCAATTATTTTAGCAATTTTGGAAGAATATATTACATACATTATACCCATATTACATTTTCAAAGATATAAAACAACATGATACATAATAAATTGAAATAAAATGCCTCCATGAAAACTTATTAAAGGTTATATTCTTTATAACCTGGGGAAAGGAAACATAATAAGGGAGATCTCAAATTCTCAAAAATGGTTACACAATGTGGAATTATAAATCAATAATAAGTGAAACATAATTAATTAGACATAACTAATAAGGAAGGGTGAATAAATGAAAACACATGCCATCAATAAGCTGAGAATAAAAATGCATCCATAGATTTTGTCATAGTGAAAACCTCATGGAAAAAATAAATAAATATTGAATAATGATAATTATTATTATTTAGAAGTCATTTCTCTGGTACATGAACCATTATATTGTTGAGACGGTTTAAGCCTGTGGGTAAAAACCCATCTGATTTTTTGAAACAAACTCGAAGGTTTTGTCACCATCTGATTTGTCTCATAAGACCTATTGATGCATCGAGGAGATATAGATGTCCCCTCCCATCACTAATAGTAAAAATAATTCTCTATAAAAATATTTAATATAATAACAATAAGCCTTTTCAATATCCGTATTGAGTAAAGGATATAGATTCATCAATATTTCCACAGTTAAGCAACATTCCACATAAACACCACATGTAAAATCGTATACGGCTAAGAAAATAATCATATCCATGTAACAAGTATATGGATATATAATTTAATTACAATTTAAAATGAAAAATGATCTTAAAGGTTCATTAGTTACACCACATAAGCATGATTAGGTGCACAATAGAAAGTAAATCACAATGAAATAGAAATTGAAACAAAGTCCCTTTCAACATTGTAATCAATCGAGTTAATAATCATAAATTGAAATTATAAATACCTTGAATATAAATATAATAATGACATTATATATAAAATTTAATTAAACATACACCACATACAAGAAATAAGTTGCAAACAATGGAAATATCACAGAAATAGAAGTGAGATAAGAAACCCCTTACCTTATGGCCAAAAGTGTTATTCCTTTGATCTTAATGTCCTAGATAGTTAAATTAGATTCATTAATTATGAATATCAAAACCTTATATACATGTAATTTAATTATTATATCTTAATTAATCTCATTTATGGCCTTTTATATGGGTTAATATATTCAATTTCATCATTTGGGAGTACATGTTTTCTTAGTTTTTATGATCGGTTTACTTATTTAAGAGTATGGAAGTTCTTGTAGAATGGAAATTGAAATACAGAATTGAAGTTATGAGTTATTAATTATCATACATAAGTTTAAATGATCATATAAATACTTTGCTTATTTTTTTAGAGGATTAATAATTATACAAAATTTTAATGATAAACACTTGGACTATTTTGATGGTTTTTTGATCACCACGAACTCATTTTGTTTCATAATTAAATACCATTTGTAAAAAATGATTCTAGAACATTAAATATAATATATTACATATATAATGATATGTTTCAACCATAAAAATGGTTTCATGACCATAATTTAAAATGGTAATAGGAATTGAGAACTCATCATCCATGAATGTGATAAATTAACACATCTCCAACGGTGTTTTTATTTTTAGTATAAGAGGAGGGGGGAAAGATATATGATGATGAAATATTCCATTAGCATAATAGAATTACAGTTAATTTAAGTTAATGTAAATATAATATAATTTGGATGATGTTAGGTGAGTAGAGAACAATAAAATAATGGAACTTGTAAAAGAAGTTGAAAGAAAAGGGAAGAGAGGTTCACCTATTGAGTAATCCTCCTTGAGAATCTCCGTAAGGCATTTGTATTTGGCCATTTGGTGAGACTAGAAGGTCTAAGACATAGGTAGAGGGCTAGGTGAGCGTATTTGAAATAAATTAGTCAATTTAAAAATCTTTATTGGTGTGAGAGGAAGAGGGGTGAGGGTGGTTTATATAGTGGAGGGAGGAGAGTTTTCTTAATATTTTAATCATAAGTTTATTAATTTTCCCTAAGATAATAAATATTGATGATTTCAGGACAAAAAATAGAAATCAGTTCATGTGAGTTTGAACCAAGTGTAATTATGTCAGAAATTATGCAGGGAATAGTGTATTTATCTTAAAATTTATGTATACGGTAAATTATCATATTGTATTATTCATAAAAAATTGGATTATTTCAGAAAAATCCCAAAAATTAATCTTAATTATTTTCCAACATGTGGAATCCAAAAATGAACTCCATTTTTTGAAAATGATTTTCTAAATATGAGAAATTTACTTTTTAATTAAAATCATAATTTAATTGAAAAATACCAACACTTAAAATATTTACATTCATTTTTAAGGTGCCAAAAATTTATTTATACTTTCATGGATAAGGTTTCCATTTATAAGGTTCATAATACTATTCATAAGGTTATGTTACTATTCATAAGGGTAAGTTACTATCCACCAAAAATTAAGTTGATTCTATCAGACTCTAAATATCACCATGATCGCAACCATGTATGTCTGTTTTTCAAAATTCAAAACAGAGAAGTGGAAAATTTAAGTTTAATGGCTTGGTTATGACTATCTCCAATAAATAACCAAGTTTTGTCTCATAGAGACTCAGTGCTTCATGTAATATAGACTATATAATGAATTGAAATTATTTGTAAGAAACATGCCATAAAATGTTTGGGGAGTTATAATGAATGTCTCAGAGGCACAGGATGATTTTCTGAGTGTATAAAGTAAGGAAGAAAATTAATTAATTTCCATGGAAAAAATGAAAAGTTTGGTTGATTCAATGGATTATAATAATGGTATCTATAAGGTGTCATTGACATTTGAATTTTTAAATGTGGAATGTATGGTCATTATACAAATCGATGTCCTAGGGGGAAGTTTATAAATAAAATCTTCAAGTTTGTAAAATTAATGGTTATACTACTAATAATTAAGAGACTATAAATGACATATAAAATGTGTGGGTTTTTTAATAGTATTTTTTAGGTTAAAAATAAGAATCATGATTATATTGGGGCTAATTAATTTTAATACATGATTCATATTTCATATATTAGGAAAAGTTATTAAGGATTAAGATGATGAATCCTTGTTAATAGTTTAAGAATGAAGTAGAATTATTGAAGTGTATATGTATTGGAATTCAAGAATTATTTTATATGAATCATGAAGTATATAAGGATTGTTTGGTATAAGTTTTTAATTAAATATTTACAATAATATGTTGATCAGTATTGATGGCCTAAAAAGTGATTTATTTAAAATGTGATATTTTATAGAAAATACATTATTAAGGGAAATATAACCCTTAATATATTTCTGGTATTGAGATAATGATGGTTAGTTGGGATAAAGATATGTTTGATATGGATAAAGTAAATTGGTAGTATTGATTACCTTTGAATTTATTATTGATTTGATAATGAAGTGGATTACATTATGTTTGATGGAGTTTCATCATTTTTAGATTTATGGAATATATTCTATGATTAGTTATTTTATTTAAGGAATGAGGAAAAAGTTAATTTTTTGGAAAAATGTATGTTTTCATTGAGATTTTATGTAAATTCATGTTATTACCATATTTTGGAGAATATATAACTTAGGTATTCACATATTTGGCATGTGGTTATTAATATATACTTAATGATATTTGGAGGATTAATTTTAAGTTTATTTTTTAAAATTTAGTGACCTTATTTGTAAAATTTGAATTTTGGAAGGGTAATAATTTAATCATTTGTGAAATGGTTTAATTTTAAATTTGTATAAGGTTTTAGATATTAATGAATTGTTTCATCAAATGATGATTTATCTATATTCTATAACATGTTATAACCATTTTTTGATGATAACTAGATATAAAAGTAAAGACTTATCATTCTATTATGGATCTTGTGATCTGTTAGTGCTTCAGGTATAAAAAATTCATTTTCATTTCTTGGAGTAAGATATGAAGTTGAAATTGATCAAATCACAACCAAAGTATGATATTGTTCTTATGAAATGGAAATAAATCAAGTAAGTATATTTTCTAGTGTTCTCTATAATAATAGAAAAAAATTACCTCAGCTTTAGGAAAAGGGATCTTGAGAGAAAACTATTGTATTATTACTTACATTTTTATTGAGTCAATTGTATTTTAACCTATAAAATATTTATGTCTTTGTGGTTGTTAAGTTTGTCCTTACCATTTTCTCTAAGTAACACCCCAAAATTTTAAAATATAAATTTTACATCTGATAGTGTGTATGACAAGCAACACCAAGCGTAGAAGGGAATACAACATCCTAATACTTTGAAATATATTTAATATTTAAAAAAAACTTAATCTATGATATATCTTACAATGCATGCAACACTGATTAATCTTTCATTACACACTACATCTACTTTCTTCGATAGCTTGTGTTACATGCTAGAATAAGTTTTACCGCATACTATTAAAATTATTATTTAAAATTAAAGTTATATATTATCTATTAAATTAATATTTATGAATAGGATTAACTAAATTATGAAAATATATGGTTTAAAAGTTATAAATTAATTCATTGGTTACCAATTAATTATAAACGAAGATGAAAACAAATTAAATATAATGAAATTTTTTTATAGAAAATTATTTTTATGCTCTAAAAGAATATTTATATAAATTAATTAAATTAATTATTATTCATGGATTATAATAATTACATTTATATATTATATATTCAATCAAATTTTTTTACATTCATCCAATGGATTTTATAGGCATAAGATAATAAAAATCCAATTTTATGCATAAAAATATATTTTTTTAAAGGTAGTTTTGCCGCATTTTAATAAAGAACTTGTTTTAAAACTAAATTTTGAACATTTTATAAATTTTATATGAAAAAATAAAATTCATTTTTGAAATTAAAATTTAGAAATTATCTTAGGGTGAAATTTTGGATTTTTTCTGAGAAATTGTTTTTGATGAATAGTGAAAAATACAGAATTTTAATTGAAAACTACATTTTCATATAATTTATTTATAAAGTTAAATTATATTTTAAATTTATTTTAAAGTAAAATTATTTAAATTATACATATATTAATAAATTATAGGTCATTTCAATCCTTTTTACACTAAAATTAGATATAAAATCTTATTAAAATTTTGAACATTTTCACTTAAAAAACCTGCTTTCTCATCTTGTATGTGGGATTAATTTTTAATTAAATTCTACTACTTATGTGAATTTTATTGGTGAAATGGATTAAATATTTTTAATAATAATAATTTATAATTTATAATAATTTCAACATAATTTTTTACCATAATTATTAGTGAAAACAATTCAAGTTAATCACTCTGATTAAGGTAAGATAGAGTTTACTAAGGGACTAAAATTTAAACTTAAGAGGGGAAATGATATAGAAACTTTTAAAAAACAAATTATATGGATATATTTACACCATATATCCTCTTTTATCTAAAATGTTTCATTATTTTAGGTATATAATTTCAGGGATACCTCTCAATACAATTTACTTTTTAGTATTTACAAGAATGTCACTCCTCCTACAATATAAAAAGGCACTCACTTCCCTCACTTAATCACACCTATAAAGCCATTTTCATAATCCCAAAACTGAATTAATAAATCCTAAACATAACTCCCATAATAATATAATCCTTATTTTGTTCAGAAAAAAAACTTTGGAGGTTTTAGTGTAAACCTAAAGATGATATTTGAAGAAGAGGTAATGTCTTTCTAAAATCATTTTCATTTTATTTCCTTATCCACCTCATTAAATTATTTTTATATCATTATTATATAATAAACTAAATATATTAAATATAATGATTTTTTATGTTAATTTTATGACCTAAAAATTCACACACTTCCATCAAATGGGATATGCAATCATCATTCATATGTACGGCGGACTACCGCCTCACAAATTAATGTCATTCATTCTTACATTACCACCTTTAAAGGTTAGTAATAATGATGAATTTTTAGTTTTTATATGAAATATATGATTTTTATGATTTTATTCATCTTTTAAAATTATTATATCACACACACCTTCATTCTTTCCATTTTTTGAGAATATGATAATGTCGTTCCTATGTACTGTAGACTACCATCTCACGGAGCGATGTGATTCATTCACACTTTACATTGAATACATTAAGGATGGTTTTAATAGAAATATTTTACATATATGGATTAAATATTATGTTTTAATAATAATATAAATATATATTATTTATATTTCTTTCTCTAATACAACAAGAAAATGAAAACATCATTCATGCATACGTACGGCCTACCATCTCTATGAACGGTGCATTTCATTTCCGATCATTGAATATTATAGATTAACCTAAATAAATATTTACTGAATATATATGATATTTAAATAATTATTTACATTCTTTAGATTTTTAAATCATGATCTAAGTAAGAGGAACAAAAAAATAACAAGTTAAAACAACCTCGAAAAACAAGGCAATTAACACCCGAAACAAGGAAAATAATGAAAGCTTATTAACTAATGGGTGATAGGATGTCATAAAAGAATAATGTATGATATCATAAATATTAATATGGGTTTTTTATAATTTAATAATTTATTTAAAAAAATACATGAGGTTAAATCATGTACAACCAAAAGTAAAGCACGAAGTAAGGGATTTGATCTCAATTTCATTTCATTAAGGTATATTATATTGTTATGCACCTAATTAATTTTATATGGTGTATATGCTTCCCCTTGACATGTAATATCATGAATATTTAATTATTAATGATATTATAAGATTAAATTTTAAATATTTTATCTAATGTTATTTTAATAAAATGTTACAAAGTGGTAACAAACTTCATAACTCAATTTATTTTTATTACGTTATATTACTTCCTCATTGTTGTTAATATTCTATGATTATGTGTATAATGAATTTGTACTACATATTTTTTCCCACTTTTTTATGAGTATTTACAGTTTATACACATAATAAATTTATTTATTAATGCTCACTTCATCTTTATAATCATTTTAAGTCTTTTTTTCACTATCTCATTCTAATCGAGATTATTTATTCTTGAATTTCCATTAAAGAAAATTATATTATTATTGTTTAATAAACCAATTAATTATATTATCCTCTCATTATTAATGATCTTTTTTAGGATGTATTACCATTTTTCACTCTTTAGTACTTAAAATTTTTAATATAATGGTTTAATAAAATCTGACTTCATTTCTCTCTTCGGTCAAAAATTTGTTTTCTTAAAAAAAATTCTAAAAAAATATATAATTTTTTATTTAAACATTTAAAAATTATTTATTCAAATAAATTTTTACCCATTTTCTATTTTTACAAAATATTTTCAAAGGAACCTTCTTTTCACTTTTCAAAGAAGGCACTTTTCTAA
Source organism: Viscum album (assembly GCA_963277665.1). Classification (NCBI taxonomy): domain Eukaryota; kingdom Viridiplantae; phylum Streptophyta; class Magnoliopsida; order Santalales; family Viscaceae; genus Viscum; species Viscum album. Next base: position 58,098,696 of record OY728151.1, on the reverse strand, counting down.
ATATATTACCTTGTAAAAGGATTGTTCTTTACAGAATATAAGAAATTACCTACCATCATTATTGTCATTTATTTTAAGCTTCCTTTTAATGTTTACAAGTTTATTTTAAAATATAATTTTTTTTAAAAGTTATTTTCAAATAAGTTTATTTTTGAAAAAAAATCAAAATGAAATGGATATTTTCCTTGAGAATGTTTTTATAGATCTTTTTATTGTATTTTTATTTCATCAATGATAACAACACTTATTATTAATCAAATGATATATGTCATATTGATAAAATACTTATTCTTTCCTTAGATGGATTATGAATATTTTGACCAATGATAGTATTTAAATTCACTTCCTTGAATCATTTTTGTTTTCATTAACTTATCCTTGAATTATTCAAATTTGGATGATCATGGAATATTAAATTTACCCTAAATATCCATTTAATTTATCATGGATATGATTATTGAATAATCCATACACCATTTTTACATACAGTGTGTACTTGATAATTATTTTATTAACTGAGGAAATATTGATAAATCTGTATCTTTTACTCAATACAGATATTTGATAAGGAACATTATTCATGAATTAAATCGATTATTAGATATATGATTAATTATTTGGACATGTATAACACAACTGGGGACCGTTTAATGATATTCCCTCAATACATCAATAATATCATTGGATGATTAATTTTTCTAGACTTTGGGTATTTTTCACCCACTATGTTTTAAAATTTCTTATTAAAGGTCTTTATGGTAAAGGTGTCATTTACCTATGAAATATAGAATCTAATAATTAAGAGTTTTCTTAATTAAGATAAAATTATTACTATCTATGATATTTTCACTATGAAAAAATCTATGGATGTATTTCATTCTCAGTTAATTGTTTATATTGCATTAGTTTTCAGTTATTTACCATTCAATATTGATTATTTCTTATCCAGATATTTAAATTTCATGTGTTTTCAGTTATTTACCTTTCCAAATTTTTTATACACTTCCTTATTAGTTAATTGATTATATGGAATATGTGTTCAGTTATTTACCTTTTCATATTTTTTATTCACTTCCTTATTAGTTTATTTATTATATGGCATGTGTTTAATTTTATTTACTTTCTATATTGATTTTTCTCATTAATTCATTATTTCTTCCACTGTATTTGACCCTTACTGGTCATTTGAAATCGACCTTATTTTGTTTCCTTTTTTTAGGATTCCATGAAGTGTATTTTGACTAATAGGTAAGTATACTCTATAAGTAATAAAGTTACTCTTTAAAAATAAAATAAAATAAAATATGTCGTAATTTTTTTATTCCAAATGTATTGTAAGACTTTTATATATATCTATTTTACCAAGAATACTAAATTGATTAGTCCTTAAGGGTGTGTTTTCTTGTATATCATGATAATGTAATGGTTATAGGCACTAGATCCGGTATAATGGGTTCTGGGTCACTATATTTGGTGTCAAAGGAAGTTAAGTAGCAACCTTAGAAAATAGATTTAGGAAAATATAGATTAGGGAACATAACCCTATGATGGATTTTAAGGATAAGTAAAGAATAACATACTAAAGTTTCTTTAAAAAAGAAATTATGTGGGTCTTCCTAGAAATACATCCCTGTCTAGATACAATAAGTATATTTTGTTCTAGAACAGAGGTAACTAGAGGTAATAACTCTAAAAAATTTACATCGAGTATGTCTTGATCATTACTAGGTACCTAAAAATGGGTCTTAATATGCACCTAGTTTGACACTTCCGGGGGATAAGAATTATGAAACATCTATGGATTTTTTTACATTTTATAATCACATGTGTCTTCATTAAATTAAGAGTTATGAATTACATAAAAGTTTTATTAGTTTAATATTAATCATATTTTCACAGTATTAAACTCCTCTTTTTAGGTTTTATGTTATGGGAGTCTACCAATAATAAAGATATTTTGGAGAAATTTATTGAAAGTATATGTTTTAGTGGAAGATTTATTTTAGGAATAATTCCATAACATTTTATGAACATTAGTTTAAAGGTATTGATATCATTTAGGGTTAACAATATCATTAATTAAATTGTAATAATAGTCAAATAAGATTATTAGACTTCAAAAATATATATATTGTATTGAAAACTTTAGAAAAAATATTATTTAATAATTAATTTTATTTCAAGGATATCCATAATATTTTTTGGGAACATTATAGAAATTATATTAGTATAGTTTTTAAAAGGGACAACTTACATGCAGTGTGATAACCCATTGCATCTAGAAATTTGGTGGGGCTTGAACCCTTGACCGAAGGATGATAAGGGTTTCGTGCCTACTACTAGCCTTTATGTTGTCCTAGAGGATGTTTCATTGTCATTCGTTAAACAATTTTATGAATAAATATTAATAATGAATTAGTTGTGTTAATTTTGAGGTTTATATATTAATGTATTAACCATATTGGTTTTGGAAAATATATAGAGACATACAGAAATACTTTCCACTCTTTTATGGATCTTATGATCTATTAAAAGTGAATTTTTTGGCTTTAGGAATAAAAAATCATTCTTGGGTACTCATTTATTATAATAAAGGGATAAATTTGAAATTCATTGAATCATAACCAAAGGATGATATTATGATTATGAAATAGAAACATATTGAGTAAGTATATTTCCTTATATTCTTAGACAATAAAATAATTCCTAAACTTTAGGAAAAGGTCTTGAAATAAAAAAATTATCCTATTACATTCATATCTAATGAATCAAATGGTATTTTAGATCATCACAGATTTATCATTTTAATTCCATTAACTTTACATTGATAATTTTATTTTTTTGATCAATGACCTCTATAATTATCTATAATTATTTACTCTTTTCTTCCATTCTCATTTTTTCATTTCCCACCTAAGTTATCTTACTTGGAAACCTAGTTATGTGACACTTGTACTCCCCTTTCTCTCTTATTAAGAAGATATTTTCTTAGCCTTTTTAAGATGTGGGTTTTTGAAAAAAGTAATTTTCAAATATCAAACCCTTGAATATAGAGATCAAGTTTAAATTACAATGACACAATTTATTTAAGGTGGGGAGAATTTAATACCCCAAAATTTTAAAAATGAATATCACATTTGGTAATGTGTACGACATGCAACACCAAGCGTAGAAGGGAATATAATATCATGAGAATTTGAAATATATTTAATATTTTAAACAAAAAGAATCTATAATATAGTTTTAAATGCACACAACACTAATTTATCTTGTGTTACATGTAACAAAGACTTTCTTCGATGGCTCGCATTACACCAAAGACCCAGTTTTACCGCATACTATTAATAATATTATTTAAAATGAAAATTATCTACTAGACATTAAATTGAAGATTATGAATAGGATTAACTAAATTATGAATAATATTCTTTTTAAAAATATAAAATTAATTCATTTGTTATCAATTAATTATAAATTAAAACAAAAACCAATTAAATATAATGAAAATATCTTTTAACAAAAACTATTTTTATGATTTGAAATGAGTTTTATATTAATAAATTAAATTAATTACTATTAATGTATGGTATTAATAAAACTTATATATTATATATTCAATAAAAAAATTACATTCATCTAATATATTTCATAGGAATAAGATTAGAAAAATCCAATTTTACACATAAAAAGATTTATTTTTCTAAAGGCTGTTTTGTCTCCTTTTAATGAAGCGCTTGCTTTAAATAATTTTTTTTAAAGATTTGATAAATTTTATATGAAAATATAAAATTAATTTTTTAAATTTTAATGTTTAAATTATCTTAGGGTGAAATTTTGGTATTTTTCTGAGAAGTTTCATTTTTTGATGAATAGTGAAAAAATGCTGAATTTTAATTGAATACTAACTTTTCATCTAAATTATTTATTTAGTAAGATTATACTTTAAATTTTTTTTAAAGAAAAATTATATAAATTATACATCTATTAGTTCATTTTAGTTCATTTTAATCATTTCTAAATTGAAATTATATTCAAAACCTTATTAAACTTTTAAACATTTTCACTTTAAGACCACGCTTTCTCATCCTATCTGCTAGATTAATTTTAAATTAAATTGTTCCACTTGTCTAAATGGAATTGGGAAAAATAGATTTCATATTTGGAATCATAAAAATTTATAATATCAAATAATTTAATTTTAATTTTTGACCATAATGATTAATGAAAATAGTTAAAATTAATCACCATAATTAAGGTAAAATTAAGCTTACCAAGAGACTAAAATTTAAACTTATGGGTATAATGACCTATAAACTTTTCCAACACCCATTAGATGGAAATATTTAGATCATATATCATATTTTATAAAAAATGGTTCATTATTTGAGTCCCATGAGGTAAGGTATACATCCCAATAGTGTTTACCTTTGGGTATTTACAAAAATGTCACTCATCCTCTACTATAAAAAGGAACCCACTCCCCTCACTTATTCACACCTCTAAATCCATTTTGTTAATCCAAAACATACCCAAATTAATCATAAAAATGCCTTAACTAATCATATAATCCTTATTTTTGTAATAAATCAAACCTTTAGAGGTTTTAGTTCAAACCTAAATAGGATATGCGGAGAAAAGTTAATGTCCTTCTAAAATCATTTTCATTTTATTTCCTTCTACACCTCATTAAATTATTTTTATATAAATATTATATAATAAACTCAATTTATTAAATATATTTATATTTTTTTAATTTAATGTTACTACCTAAAACTTAACACACTTCCATCAAATGGGATACGCAATCATCATTCGCGTGTATAGCGGACTACCGCCTCGTGAACTAATGTTGTTCATTCTTACATTACTACCTTAAAAGGATGGTAATAATGATATATTTATTATTTATATATTATATTAATGATATTTATTATTTTACTAATCTTATTTAATTTTTATATCACACATACCCTCATGATTTCCATTTTTTTGGAATACGATAACGGCGTTCGTGTGTACGATAAACTATCGCCTCGAAAAGTGATGTGATTCGTTCATGATTTACATGGAATGTATTAAGGATATTTTTAATAAAAATATGTTATATATATGAAATAAATATTATATTATAATAAAAACATACATATATATTATTTACATTTCTTTATTTAATACAACAAAAAAAAGGAAACAATGTTCATGCGTACATATGGTCTACCGTCTACATGAATGGGGCATTTAATTTCCTATCACTAAATTTTATGGATTACTAAAAATGAATATTTAATGAATATATAAATATTTAAATAATTTTTTCATTCTGGATATGATGAAATCATGATCGAAGTAATAGGAACAAAAAATAACAAGTCAAAACATACTTGAATAATAAGGAAATTAACACCCGAGACAATGAAAATAAAGAAATATTATTAAAAAACAGATGATAAGATTTTATAAAAGAATCATATATGATATCATAAATATAAATATTTTCTATTATAATATAATAAAATGTTTAAAACCACTATAAATTAGTTTATAGAATATACAACCGAAAGGAAACTGTTATGTAAGGGATTTCATCCTAATTTCATTTCATTTAGGCATATTGTAAAGTTAAGCACCTAATTATTTTTATATAGTGTATATAATTCCCATTTATATATAATATAATTAATATTTAATTCTTCATGGTATTCTAAGATTCAATTTTAATAATTTAATCTAAGGGTAATTGAATTAAAGGTTCCCAAGTGGTAAGAATTTTATAACTCAATTCATTTCCATTGGGTTATATTACTTCTTCATTATCATTGATATTCTCTGGTTATGTGTACAATGACTTTTTATGATCTATTGTTTTATTTACACTTGTTTTATGAAAATTTATAATTGATAAACATAATTGATTCATTGATTAATGATCACTTTAACATTATGATCATTTTATGGTTTATTTTACAATCTCATTCAAATAAATATTGTTTATTATTGAATTTACATTAAAGGAATTTATTTTATTAATATTTAATAAACCTATTAATTTTATTCTAATCTGGTTATTAATGTTATTTTTCAAGTGATACTACCATTTTCCCACTCTTTTTTGCTTAAAATTACTGATAAAATGTTTTAATAAAAGCCAACTTCATTTATATCCTCGATCAGAAATAAATTTTATTACAAAAACATATTTTATAAAAAAATAAAAAATGTTTTCATTAACCATTTAAAAATAATTTATTAAAATAATTTTTTACCCATTTTTTATTTTTATAAAAAAATCAATAGAATATTTTTGTTTCTTTCTGAACAAGTAACTTTTCTTACCATTTACCATACAAAAGGAATGTTCTTTATGACATGTATGGAATTACCCCCCATCTTAACCATCATTTATTTGAAAATGAATTTGAAATTTTATGATCTTATTTTAAAATAAAATTTATTTAAAAGTGATTTTTAAAGAAAATGATTTTTAAAAAAACAAAATAAAAAGGATATTTTCCTTAAGAACATTTTTAAAGATCTTTTTATGGTATTTTTATTTCATCAATGAAAAAACCCTTATTATTACTCCAATAGTTATATGTAATATTGACACCATCCTTATTATTTCTATGGATATATTATGAATATTTTGACCAAGGACAGTATAAAAATTCACTTCCTTGAAACATTTTTGTCATCATTAACTTCTCCTTAAATTATTCACCTTTCGGTGATTATTGAAAATTAAATTTTCCCTAAATATCCATATCATTTATCATGGATATAATTAAGTCCTAAAATATATACCATTTTTACATATGATGTGTAATTGATAGTCATTTGATTAACTAGTGAAATATTTATAATTTTATATCTTTTAATCAATACAGATATTTGATAAGACTCGTTATTCATGAAGTTAATCGATTATTTGATATATGAGAAATTCTTTGGACATGTATAATGTGGGTGGTGACTAGTTAATTATATCCCCTCAATGCATTAGTAGTATCATGGGATGAGTTAGTTGGCTTGAGTTAGTGTGTTTTTCACCTAGTATGTTTTTAATTATCTTGTGAAAGGTCTTGGTGGTAAAGGTATCATGCACCAAGGAAACATGGCATAAAATAATTATGCATTTCCCCTATTTAGATTAAGTTATTATTATCCATGATATTTTCACTATGAAAAAATCTATTGATGCATTTCATTCTATGATTATTGGTTAAGTGGATTTTTTTCATTTATTTACCTTTCCATATTGATTATGCCTTATCCAATTATTTGAATGGAATGTGTTTCAAGTTATTTACCTTGTCATATTTTTTATGCACTTCCTTCTCAGTTTATTCATTATATGGCATGTGTGTTCAGTTGTTACCTTACAGCATTTATTATGCTCATATATTTATTATTTATTCTATTGTATTTTACCCTTACTGAGCATTCGAGCTCACCCTTATTTTTTTCCATTCCCCGGGATTCCATGAAGTGTATTTTGACTAATACTTGTGGATAATCTAGAAGGAATAATGTTATTCATAGAAAAGAAAAGAAAAAATATATATGTTATAATTTTTTTATTCCAAATATAATGTAAGACTCGTGTGTTTTTCTAGTTTACTAAGACTAATAAAATTGGTCAGTCCTTTGGGATGTGTTTACTTGTATCTTATGTTAATGTAATGGTAGTAGGTATTGATTAGGGGCTACTGGGGTTTGGGTCGCTACACTCTATCACTCTATATTCATATTTGGGAACTATTTTTCCCTTCCTTTTCCATATTTTCACTTCCAATAAATTTTATCCTAGTAGGGAACCTAGTTATGTAATGACCTTCATAATTTCTTTTCCCACCTTTCAAGAGGAAGTTTTATTGACCATTTTTACAACATGGGTTTTCCACAAAATAATTTTCAAATGTAAAACCCTTTATTATCGAGATCAATTTCAAACTGTATGGAAGAAATTCATTTAAGGGGGGTAGAATATAATAACCTGATATTTTATAAAATATATTTTTAAATAAATTTAATTTCTTCTATAGCTTGTGTTACATACAACACTGAGTTTTAACAAACCACAACACGCTATTAAAATATTATTATTTTATATGATAGTTATCTCCTAGAAATTGGAATTAATGGTATGTATAACATTAAATAAATTATAAAAATATAAATTTTACACATTTATATATATTGTATTCATTGATGACCAATTAATTTGAAAGGAAAATAAGAACCCATTGAAAATAAAAGAAATATTTTTCTATGCTCAAACGCATTTTAACTCAACAAATTAAAAAAAATCAATTTTGATGAATGATTTTTTAAAATTTATATATTATATATTTGTTAAAAAATTTCACAATAATATTATGTTTTTTCTAGATAAAAGATAAGAATAAATCTAATTTTATGCTCAAAACTATATTTTTCTAAAAATAATTTTTATCACATTTTACACACTTATATTAAAATTAATTATTTAAAACTTTAAAAAATTTATTTCAAAAAAAAATAAATTAATTTTTGAAATTAAAATATCAAAAATATCTTGGGTTTAATTTTTTTTAATTTTCTAAAAGGATAAATTTTTCAGTGAATATTGAAAAATACTGGTTTTTATTAAGAAATGTCCTTTCTTTTAAGAAATTTAAAACATAAAAAAATTTAATATGGTTATAAATGTAAAATTACTTAAATTATATATTTATTAATCCAATTAACTTTATTTTAATTAATTTCATATTGAATTTTACATGAAAACTTTTTAAACATTTTGAAGATTTTCTCTTTGAAAAACCACTTTTTCACCGTGTCTCTGGGTTTAATTTTAAATTAAAATTTTCCATATATATTAATTAAATGTGGAAAAATTAATTAAATATTTTGAATCATAATAATTAATATTACCTATAAGTTAAAATTAATTTTTAACCATAATTAATCATAAAAATAGTAAAAATTAATTTCTACAATTAAGGTTAAAATGTATTTCTTAGGGGTTAAACTAAAAATATAAGGATTAAAATGAAATAAAAACTTGTATAAAATCTATTATATGGACATATTTATACCTTATAATGTCTAATTATTAATAATTATCCATTTTGGAGCCTTTTTATATATTATAAACATGGTTAGACTTTTTTATTTTCAAATATTACAAGTGTGCCACTCATCTCACGTATAATAGGACACCCCCTCTTTTATCCTCTTAAAACCATAAAAACCATTTGGATCATAAAATAACTACCAAAAAATATCCCTTAATTACCTCCATATGACCTATAACTCTTATTTTGATCATAAATTCATCCTAAAAATCCTTTTTTTGTTTACTTAAGGAGATTGTCCAAAAAAGATGTATCATGAGTTACCGAGCATCTTTATTTTATTTCCTCTTCCACATCTTCAAATATTATTAAATAATTCTGATATAATAACACCATTATCTACTAAATACTTTGATTTTATTATATTAATTGAATATCCTAAATACATCTCCTCTTTTATAAAATGGGATACAAAATCATTATTCTGGTGTACGGTGGACTACCGCCTCGCAAACGGATGTTATTAATTTTTCATCACTACAAATCATAGATGGATATAATGATGTATTTAATGTTTATATATGATATTTATGATATTATTATACCTTTGGAATTATAATATAACATATACCTTCTTACATCCCAACCCGTTGTAAAACAATAACGTCGCTCGTGGGTACAACGGACTACCGCCTCACTACCTGATGTGATGTGTTTTTAATTTCTATTTTACTTGGATGGTAATAAGGATATATTAAATTAATATACATTATATTTTTAAAATAATTATACTTATATAATTATGATATCACATATACATTCTTACTTTCAATTCTTTGGGGGATATAATAATATCGTTCGTGTATACGGCGGACGACCACCTCACGAAGTGATGTGATTTGTTTTTCACTAATGATTTTCATAGAAGATAATAAGTATAAAGTTAATAAATATAAGTTATATATATGAAATAATAATTATACTATAAATTTTAATTATTATTTACCTTTATTTTTCTCCATCTATTAAAAAAATAGTGTTCATGTATACATACAGCCTACAGCCTTCATGAACGTGTATTTCATTTTCTATCTCTAAATTTTATGGATTCCAATAAATACATATATAATGAATATATCTGATATTTAAATAATGGTTAAAATTTTGAATATTATTTAACCATTATTAAATTAAAAGGATCAAAAATTCCAAATCAAACTATACATGAAAAATAAAGCAGTTATTACCCAAAACATGATTTTAACAAAGAATTATGAATAAATGGGTAATAAATAGTGATAATTAAATCATATAATATATGATATATATAATTATTTTTATGTAATATATTTATAATAAACATATATTTATTATAAATGAGGTTCAAAATTATACGAAGGTATTCAAAACTTATGGTAAGGGGTTTTCATCTCACTTTTATTTTCTATGAGACACATGTCATATTCACCATGTATTTATTTTGTGTGATGTATATAATACCCATTAATTTATTTCATTATTATTGTAATAAAAATTATATGTATTTAAATATCCATTTTATGATCTCTCTTTCATGTGTTTTACATTTCAAAATTTACCAAAGATATAAGGATTTTTTGTCTCAAATTGCCTTCTTTGGGAAATAAGTTGAGTTATGAACCTATATTATTTTATGAGGTTTATATACTACCACTTTGACATTTTATATCATGAATGTAATTATTTTAATTATATTAAAATTTCATTTGGTGTTATTATTTAATGTTTCCAATGGTTTAAAATACACCAAAGTGTTAAAGGTTTGATATTACAGTCTCATTGTTTATCGAGATCGTTTATGATTATGCTTTCAATGATGAAATATTATTATCTATTTCTCAATAATTTCATGAATTTTATTGTATTATGGTTATTTCATAAATATACATGTATTTATTTTATTTTCCTCTCTTTATGCACTCAAGTGTTCAAAATAATGTTTTTAATAAAAATCATCTTTATCTCTCCCTTCGGTCGAAAACCTTTTTTTATTGCATATCCATGTTTTCTAAAAATATTTTCTAAAATGTTTTAACATTATACCAAGGATTTATTAAATGAATTTTTAACAATTTTTTACTTTTTAAAAAAATTAAAAGTAATCATCATGTTGTTTTACAAACAAGTCCCATTTGGATTTTACCAAAAATGTGAAAGGAGTCTTTATTTAAATGTTTATGAAATTTATTACCATCATGAACACTCAATTTTTTAAATATTACTTTATAAGTTTCAATTTTTTTTCAAATAAATATATTTCTAGTATTTTTTATGTGCTTTTATTTTTAAAATGTGATTTTCAAAGAAAGGTTATTTCCATCAAGAAATTTTCCTAGTGTCTTTTCAAAATCATTTTCCATTTAAGATGACATCCTTTTATATTAATTATTCTTTAATATGCAGATGATATAATGATACCATTCTTAGTATTTCTCTAGATGATTTATGTTTATGATGAAAAAAGGTTTATGAAACCCATTTCTTTATCACAGGTAATACTATGATGAAATGCCTATGAAACACATTTCTTTTCGTGGGTTCTAATATGATTAATGTTTAATGATCTTGTGAAACAAAAATTTATAGATTATGTGGCATGTGGTAATTATATATCCCTCAAATTAATTGGATGATGATTAATGTCATATGATCTTATAGGGTACATAGCAGGTTATCCTAATCCTAAAAAGACGGTACATAGGAGGTTATATCAATCCCGAAGTAGGTATACGAGTGGTTATCCTAAGCCTAAGATATTATGAATGTCTTTGCGGGTATCCTTGATATATAGTTTTCTATGCTTATGTTTTTTCCACAAATATATTCAATATTAAAATGTTATGATCTCATGGCTTATTTTCTTTGGTTCCTTTATTATTCATGTTTTATAAACTTCCAAGATTTATTCCATGACTCAATTTTTTGATCTATGATATACATGGTATGGTTTTCATAGACTTATACTCACATTATGATTACGTATCTCCCTTGTTTACCCTTATTAAGAATCTCAAATCACCCTTTATTATGTTTCCTTTCCCCATGATATGAAGAAATGTATTATCTATTATATGTCTAAGAAGGGTTATAGTTATGAAGAACTTAGTAGGAGATGACATAGCTCACTTAAAGACCAGCTGTTTATACTTCCAAATTTCTAAAGTCACTAGTCCCAAATGATTTTAGTGTATATTTTTATTTCATCTATAAATTTTAATCTATTAATATATAATATTTATGTATGATAAGTTTTGTGTCTTTACAAATAACACTTCTAACTTTCAAAAAAATAAGTTCTAATCAACAAATTTATAATATTATTTAATAAATTGTACTTCAATTGGTCACACACATCAAAACATTTCAAATACCCATTATTTATTCCTAATTTTTTATATAATAACTTCCCTTGTTTAATATAACATTAAAATATTAAATCATAATTAGTAGAGTGAAAATAATAACTCATCCTTCAATTATTGAGGGGGCTGTCTAGATTTTCAGAATATTCTGAAAATGAGGAATCTCTAAAAACATATATTATTCTAATAGATTCTCCTCAATGATTTATCACCATGAATATTCGTCTTAAAATAACATAATTAAAATAAAATAAAATTGATATAGGAATACAATGGTTTATCTTTAACTTCTTAGTTATTTAAATGGGTAGATACATATTCCACAACCCATTTGTCTTCTTCTTAGCAGCTTCAATAACTTGATAATTCCTCATGATATCTCCTTCCTTGATTTCAAAAGTATGGTTCTCTATGTGAAGCATGTACTTTATCTTGATTTAACCTGTATCCCTAGCTATATTATTCATTTTAACTTGATCACTTAAGGCTTGTTGATTCTTTTATGTCTCTTCCATTTTCTTGTAATTTTCCAATAGGTTTGGATATATAGTAAGGTACACATTCTTCACATGGTCATATTTATTTTGGTGTGATTACCCCTTTCTTACATCACCCTCTTGAGAGTTTGAATCATGGGTGCTTTTCTTCTATTCATCATCTATATAAGGAAAATATTCATACATTGAGTATCCTTATGTCTTTTCTATTGGAATATTCCATACACCTATTCTTCAGAATTTTTATTTCCCTTATTGGGTAGCTTCTCCACTTCTTCACAGGGAGTTTCAGCCACTGATCTAATCCTATAATCTCTCTCATAGGTGGACTGTCTTATTGATTCTATATTTCTCCCATTTTCTTTTCTATTCATGTACATCTTGTAGTGTACCAATATTTTACTTATCTTACCATAATAAAGCACTTATTTTCTATAGGTTGAACATCTTGATTATATTTCTTAATTGCCTTCTTGGGATAATTTTTCATCACTAATTTCTCACACATAAGAAAACCCTACTTTATTTATTTACATACTTATAAATATATGGTGAGGATTTATTTTCTTTAATAAGTGGATGATATTTAATAGTTTTATACTAGTATTTATCATATCAATGACCACTTATCTAACACAAATCATAAAATTTCCCCAGTGATTAAAATATATTCCTTGTGGGTATATGTCTTCTATTATGTGAATTCTTTCTAGTAGGTTTATACTCATTTATAGATCCCCCCCATTATTTAGGGATTCTCTAATTTTCACATACTGACATATTATTCCATCAATCAAAATCTCTTTTCTTAAATCTTTAATAGAACCAAAATCTTCCAATCAATTTTTTTTTCTTGTTGATGTAATCTATCCAGTTTTATGTGCCTTCTGTTTTTGGGTTGGAACACCAATTATTAGTGATATTTTGGGGGTGTAATTTTATTATACTTTTTCACCTCAACCCTTGACCTTTTGGTTATATTTATAGAATTTTTTCTATTCTATATTTGTACAGTTTTTTTAACTCAAATTTTCACAGCCAGTTGAGATAGATTTAGTATAAATTGAATTCACTAGGAAGTGGGTTAACTTAATCAAATAATTAGGGGTATATGATTCTATTAATGATATTAGGATCTCTATTCCATCATTATAATCCTTATTATAAGTAATGACCTCATATGAAATTTGTGTGGAATCATCTTTCTTCCCTTTATAATATTTAGAACATTTAGATTTTATAGTTTCTAAATTTATCAACTTAACTTCCAAGAATTGGAACTTTATATTGAGGGTGTACTTATTATACTATAATAATCTTAGAATACCCTCCCAATGATTATTCAATTTATTAATAATAACTTTTTTCATTTTTCATTTTTCATGTAGAGATTTATATAGATTATTTATTTTCTTTCTCTTAACCTTCAAATGAGCATCTATAAAATTCATGGTGACTTGATGTAACTTATCAAATGTGTCACGAACCATCCCAAACACCCTAATACACAAACCAATCCTAACATGGCCCAAAGGGTGTTCCCGATCCCCATGGGTTGGTGACTAGTACCTAGAATCATAATAGATAAATCTGAGAATGGTTTGTCCACATAAATAGAAGAATAAATAGTTATAAGTTCATATGATCAAAAGAAGACTCCATAGGGAGAACTATACCAGAAGTCAAACAGATATAAAAAACCTAAATTATATCATCAAAGTATAAAAAAATAGGATAAAAAACCCAATTTCCAATGGACAAAGCATCTAAATTACAAAATATCAATATCAACCACCACCTCTAAGTGGTTCTTTATCCTTACTCAAACCTGGAAGGAGGAAATATACAAACACCAGAAGTAAAAGGTAAGGTGTGGGCTAAAATCCTAGTAGAGTCTCACCAAGTGTTACAAAATAAAAGGACAATAATAAAAACTAAATCATTCTTTCAAGATCAAATAAAACATTCATAGTAGTACAATTGTATATTTAAAAAAAATGTTATTAATTTTAATTGATGGATAAATTTAGAACAATGGATCAATAAAAATTTTATATAAAATAGTTTATATAAATTCACAAGGAATGTGTATATAAGTTTTAAAAACAATGGAATATATAAAAAAATAATCACTAAGGAGAACCATGGTCATCTTCACAGAGGTATGATAGTTTTAGCTTATGGGATCCTCACACTCTCATATAGTGATAACCGAAATGTGCACACATGTCCCTTCAACATTGGTCAAAGAGGACTAACCAACATCTTATTGAGGATAATATCTTCCAATAATTTTATGTTAGATTTGTAAATAATCAATCCATTTCTAGGGAAATTCCTACCTAGCATGATTATCCCTAATAACTCACTAGCTACCTAGACTTTCACGTTCTTAAACAATAATCAATAATGGGAAATTTATTTCAAAACTATTTACAATAAAATTATCTCATTTCCCATTTAAATATTCCAATTTATCTTTAAAAATGAAACATTAGTTTTTTTTCAATTTATTCCATTAACCACGATAAAACTAAATAGGTTCTTATCAAAAAAAATTAATCCATTTTTTTAAATCAATTTCTCAAAACAATTTCACAATTCCATCAATTTCCAATCACACCCCAATTCACTAGAATTGGGGGGTTTCCCCAAATTTAATGCTAAATTAATTCAAATACCAATTCACATTGAATTGGGTTTTTCATAATCCAATTGAAATCAATTTAATTTAAATCAAGCAATTATAGATTAAATCAATCGTCCAAACATAGAAAAAACCACTTAACTTAGATCACAGGATCATATAACACAACACCTGCAATGGGAAACTCTAATAAAGAACATCAAAAATAGAGATCCAAGAATCACATCTAGATTCAAGATCCAAGAAAACATTCACCTTTCTTTGAGAGTGGGAGATATTAAATGGAAGAATAAATATAACTGGATGGTCACCTTGCTTTGATCCACCTCAAAAAGGGTTTGTAGGAGCCAAAATGGGTCTTTGAGAGCTCTAATGACCTAATAGGACATCCAATCCTCAGTTAGGATCAATATGGGGTCTAAAATAGGGTTTGGTAAATTTAAAAAAATGGAATTAAAATTCCCATACACACAGTTAGTTGAGCAGGGCCACATAGTTCTTCAAATAGTACACCCCTCTAAAGGAGCGCATGGTTTCTATAAGGTGGGAAAATGATTTTTCAAACTATGTGTCAACCATGAAAACCCTCATAGCCCAGGTTTTCATGATTTTTACTAGAAGGGAACATGGTTTCATAAAACCATGTAGATCCCAAGAGCCTTCTAAAATTTTTCAAAAAATCACATAAAGAACCCCTGAATGAAACCTAATCAAATCATGATAAAAATAGGAGTTGGGCAGTACCTGAAAATTGTAACCGGATGTTACAACCTACTCATCATAGAAACATTTTATCCTCAAAGATTATATTAAGAAGTTTCCTTTTCAAAAAGATGATTCAACTATTCTCTCATTAGTGCCTCCCTCTCTCACATCTCATGAGCATCGGAACCATGTTGTCATAGTACTCGAACCAAAGGTATCAACCTCCCATGAAGTAACTAGCTTTTATAATAAACTACCCTAACAGGATGCTTAGTCATGGATAAATTAGGTTCAACATCAATATCACTCCAACTCGGTACATAAGATGGATTAAAAATATACTTGTGTAGCTTAACTACATAGAACATGTTATGTATCAACATCATCTTTGGTGGAATTGATAAATGGTAATCCATTTTACCCACCTATTCAATGACCTCAAAAGGTCCCAAAAAATAAGGAGAAAGTTTCCTTTTCCTTTAAAGGTGTATAATACCCAAACAAGGTAAAAAGTTTGGGAAACAATGATCCATAACTAAAAATTCTTATGGTCTACAGTGATGATCACCAAAAGATTTATACCATCTCTTTTACATCAACATCCACTAAAGGGTAAACTGAATATTTTCTATTGCTTTTTGAAAAAATATTGGTCTAACTAAGTAACTTTCACCAATATTCAACTAACAAAATAGAGATTTATAAGTACATTTATACAAGGCCTCCAAAGGAGCCATTTTTTCGTGGAATGGTAACTATTGTTATACAAAAACTCAACCAGACACAAATGGTCATCTCAATATCCACCAAAGTCAAAAACACAAACACGAAGAATATCCTCAAGAATATTTATATCACTTTCTATTTGTCCATTCGACTATAATTGGTATGTCGTACTCAAATGACCTTGAGATCCCAGTACCTCCTGAAGTCCTCTCCATAAGTTATAAGTAAAATGGGGATCTCTATCAGAGACTATAGCATATGAAACTCCATGAAACTGAACAATTTCATTCACATAGATATTTCCTAACTCCTCAAATTTGGTTGTATCATGAAGTTCTATAAAGTTATCATATTTGGTATGTATATCAATTACAACACATATATCATTCTTCTTTTCCTAGGTATGTGGTAACCCAACCACAAATTCCATAGATATATCATCCCACTTCCAAGTTGTAATTAGAAGTATCTAAAGAAAACCTAAAGGTCTTTTTTGCTCTACCTTGACCTGTTGGAAATTATAACAATGAGAGACAAAATTAGTAATTCCCCATGTCATACCTAGCCACCATAATCATCGATGCATGTCATAGAAAATATTTGTGGTTCCTGGGTTCACATCCCACTGAGAATTATGGAAATACCCCATCACATATTTCCTAACTGATAATGGTAAAATCGAATGATTCTAATAACATAGAATACCCTTAGTGGAGAACAACCACTCAACAATGGTCTCCCCACTATAAAAAGAGTCTCTAATTATATAGAAATCATCATAAAATTTTTTTTTCTTGAAGATTCATCTTGAGAAGAGTGGAGTTTAACTAAACACTATCCAAGTAAACGTCATCCCCAAATTCCCAAACTCCAATATGTAATTGTGAAAAAATATTCATCAAGTTCCACTCTTCATATGATTCTTTCACGGCCTAGGTCAAAAGCATCTTATTAAAAGCATCTGTATGGAAATTCCCTTTCTTGGGGGTATAGGAAATATTGAAATCAAAATATTATAGGTATTCCACCCAATTTCTCTGGCAGAGATTCAAATATTTCTGGGAGAAGATAAAATTCAAGATCTTGTGATTGAAATACATGGTAAACATTTCTCTAAAAAGGTAATGCTGATAACTATTAAGTTCATTCATCACAGTTGCAATTTCAAGGTAATGGGTTGGGTAATTATTCTCATGTGGACTAAGTTACTGAGATCCATAATCAATTACATGATCACCCTACATAATAACATAGCCCAAAATCAAAGTTGATGCATCACAGAAGACCACATAGCCCTGCCTAGCCTCTAGAAGATTCAAAACTGATGAAATAGTAAAAATATGTTTCAACTCAACAAAATAATGATGAAATTTGTCATATCAAACAAAATTTACCCCCTTCTCAGTTAGATAGATCATCATAGAATCCATCTTAGAGAAATCCTTTACAAAATAGGGATAATATCCTGCTAAACCCAAGAAGATTAGAAT
Organism: Viscum album; assembly: GCA_963277665.1. Lineage (NCBI taxonomy): Eukaryota > Viridiplantae > Streptophyta > Magnoliopsida > Santalales > Viscaceae > Viscum > Viscum album. The sequence continues at coordinate 58,080,174 of OY728151.1, read as the reverse complement.
CTTGAAAACGTTTTGTAGTTGTTCACATGTCATAACAGCTTTCACCTTCTCAATATTAACTAAGATACCATGTTTTGACACCAGGTTTCCAAATAACTTTACTTCCAAAATCCAGAATTTACATTTTGATATCTTGGCATAAATTCATTTATTTCTCATTAGTTATAGAATTTCTCTCAAATGACGCACACGATCCTCCTTAGATATAGAGTAAACAAGGATTTCATCCATAAATACCACCACGAAAGTATCAATATACTCATGTAATATCTTGTTCATTAAATCCATAAAGACTATTGGAGAATTGGTTAGACAAAATGGAATGAAAAGGTGCTCATAATGGTCATACCTTCTTCAAAAGTCAGTTTTCTAAATGTTATACTCTTTTATTCTCAAATGATGGTGACCAGATTGAAGATAAAACTCTAAAAATAACTTCCCCCATTTCAAAAGGTCAAAAAAATCATCAATTTTTGGAAATAGATATTTTTTATTTAGGGTAAATTTATTTAGTTTCAAGTAATCAACACAAAGGTGAAGTGACCCATCGGCTTTCTTAGCAAAGAGAATAGGCACCAACCAAGGTGACACACTCGGGAATATAAAAACATTCTCCAAAATATTATCTAACTAAGTATTAAACTCTTTAATTTTAATTGGTTCCATGTGGTAAGAAGGGATAGGTACCAATTGAGTACCCAACATTAAATCAGTACAAAACTCTGCATCCCTTACTAGTGGAAAACTCGATAATTTAAAAGGAAAAACTTTGGGAAAAATGATGAAAACTATAGGTATATCTCTATTTAAAGATTATTGATCTAGGTAAAAATAAACACTAATATTAATTTCCCCAAATTAGGATAATAAGTTCCAAATCTACTCAACCTTGAGTCCCATTCTCCTTGAAATATACGGAACACCCCATCAGGCGCAGTAAATGAGACCATCGAAGACAGCATTCAATTTGGGATTTATTAGAAATGAGCCAATAAATATCAAATATGATGTTAATAAGTTTCATGTAAAGAACTAGAAAATCACAATAAATCTTGATATATGATAATTGGAAGACATAAGCAGGATAATAGAGACTCTGGTTTCTCTTCGTTCTGAGGGGTGTAGTAATATCCATCACATAATACAAAATCTCTATATAAATATTTAGTACATTAAAAATAATGGTCAAAATTAATGAATGAGATGAACTAATATTAAATAAATAAGTCACTAATGATGAGGCAATATTAATGTTACCTCTCATGGTCATTGGACCTATATCTACTTCATCTGGAGAATATTTCATTGCATGAAGAAGCTTCGCTCCATATGCATGTGGCTAGAACCCCTTTGTTCATGAAACATCTATTTGCACTATATTTTTATTATGAATTTATGATATTGTTACACTATGTGGAGTAGAATATACATGTAATAACTTATTCAAGTGACCAGAGCATCAGCAAGAACCACATATCTTGGGTGCCTCATTACAAACTTGTTTTGAGTGCCCAGGTTTTCAACACTGGTAGAAAATCAAAAGGCCTCTACTAGAAACTAAAGGAGGTTTAGAAGAACCTTGGTGTCGAGAACCACCATGAGAATCATTACCCTTTATCTTCCCTTTAAATAAATTCATAGAAGAACCACTTGTAGAAAAAAAATAACTATTTTCAATCCTGACTTACCATCCAGGTCAATCTCAACCATTAATGCTTTATCTAACACATCAACATAAGAAGGAAGCATCAGCAAGAAATCCTAAGAAATAATATCATATCGAATTCCCATATTGAAACATCACTTCTTCATCTTCTCATTTGATACAATCTCAGGTAAAAACTACACAATCTCACTAAAATGATTTGCATATTCTATCACAATTCTATCAGCCCGTTCATGTTTGAAAAATAGTATAGCCTTATCCAACACCATCAACAATAGATAGAACTGGTATTTGAAAATAACCTTAAAGACTTTCCACTCTAAGCCTCTATGCTTCTTCACCATCACCATTGTGTCCCACTATATCCTAATTGGTCTCTCTATCTTGAAGGTGGAACATTTCACCTCAATTTCATGAAGAGTTTCCAAGAACTCAAATAAAATATCTATATTTCTTAACTAATCCTCAGTCAGTTAAGGATCATTAGAACCTTGTAAATCTAGTGTGTTTTGGTGACGTAACTCTTGATCATGAATCCTGAAGTAATACCTTTGAGGTTCTATAGCTAGAGCCTAAAAGGGAATGGGTACAAGTGCATATCTCAGAGATTGGACAACATGCACAATAGCCTCAACTATATTCTAGTCCATATAAGGATTTTATTACTGTGGTTAATCAGCAGTTTCCTCCTCGATTCTACTAGCATGTCTTCTAGGATGCATGATTCTACACAACATCATTAGGCATAATTTAAGATGTCATATTAACACTCAAATAGAGAAACATGGGAAATTAATCCCATCAGATAGATAAACAAGATTTGGATTTTAACTTATCCAAATCAAAAGTAGAGAAAATACTAGAACTAATCCTCAAGATGTCTTTCCAAAACCAACCCTGGTGACATAAGGCACATTTTAATGAGAGATTTCTAGGAACTCAATCACAACTACCTCCTAAGTCATGACAAGATTACTCAACTATATACTAACATTAAGGAAAGATACACAATCTTCACCTTTGATACAAATATTCACGAACCATCCCAGGAACCCTAGTACCCTAATACCCAAACATATCCTGACCAGGCCCAAAGGGAATTCCCGATCCCCATGGTTTGGCGACTATTACCTCATATCATATGAGATAAAACTAGGAACAATTTTTCTATATAAATAGTGGAAGAAATAGTTACAAATCAGTATTATCAAAAGAAATATCCATAGGGAGAACTATACGAGAATTCAAACAGGAATAAACAACCCAAATTACATCATCAAAGTAATAGAAAACATGATAAACAACCCAATTCCAAACGTACATAGAAGATCAAATCCAAAAGATCAATAGAAACCACCACCTTCAAGTGGTGCATTCCCCTTTCTCGAACCTAGGAGTAGTAAATCTAAAAACGCCTGAAGTCAAAGGTAGGGTGTGAGCTAAAATCCTAGTAGGGTCTCACCAAGTGTTCCAAAATAATAGGCTAATAATAATAAACCAATTAATTATTTTAATTTAAAATAAAACAAGCATGGAAGAACAATTGCATATTTAAAATACAATATTCTATTTATTTAAATTGATAGAATCATTTAGAATAATGGATTAATAAACATTTTATATAAAATATTTTATATAAATTCAAAAGGCATGTGTAAAGTATTTTTACAAAAAAATGGCATATATATCAAAATAATCATAAAGGAGAAACATGGTCATCTTCCAAGAGGTATAATAGTTCCAGGTTATGGGATCCTCACACTCTCATGTAGTGATAATGAAAATTTGCACACACATCCCTTGGATACTGGTCAAAGAGGAATAACCAACATACTATAGGGGATATGATCTGCCAATAAGTTTATGTTAGAGTTTTCAAGAATCAATTTTTTGTTAGGGAAATTAAAACCTACGTGCTTATACTTAATAAATCACTAAATATCTAGTCTTGAATGTGCTCAAACAACAGTCAATAATGGGAAATTTATTTCAAAACTATTTAAAATAAAATTATCCCATTTCCAATTTCAATATGATAATTTATATTTAAAAACAAAAAATGGGTTTTTAATAATTTATTCATTTTTACCATATAAAACCAAGTGGGTTCTTATAAAACAATTTAATCCATTTTTTAAAATCAATTTCACAAAATAATTTCACAATTACTTTAATTTCAAATCACACCCCAGTTTACTATATATGGGGTTTTCCCCCAAATTTCATGCCAAATTAATTCAAACCCCAATTTTCATTAAATTAGGTTTTTCATAACCTAATTTAAAGAAAATAAATTTAAATCCAAGAAACTTTATTTTAAATCAATTTTCAAAACTTAGATAGAACCACCTACCTTAGATCATGGGATCATGTAACACCATACCCACAATAAGAAACTCTAATAAAGAATGTCAATAATAGATATCCAAGAATCACACATAGATTAAAGATCCAAAACAAAGGAGTTTAGATCCTACAATAATAAGGAGATCTATTAAACCCTAATAAATATAGAAAAATAGATAGCGGGATATAGAAAGGGAGAAGAAATCTTACTAGGAAGAGATCGAACAATGTTTTCCTTTATTTAATCTACCTTGTAAAGGGTTTGGTGGATCCAAAATGAGTCCTTGAGAGCTCCAATGACCAAGGAGGATTTACAATCCCGATTTATGGTTGAATGATGGTCTAAAATATGGTTTGTGAAATTTTATAATATATTTTCAGAATTAAAATTATGGTATGCACTGTTATCTAGATAGGACCGCATGGTTTCTTAAATTGGTCACCCTTAACATGAACCCCTATAAAGGGGTTCATGGTTTCTAATAGGTGGGTTCATGGTTTTTCAAACCAAACACTAACTGTGAAAACCCTCACTACTTATTTTTTCATGATTGGCACTAGCAACGCAGATAGTTGGGGAAACTCATGCGTCAACTGTGTACATCCCAAGAGCCTTTAAATTTTTTTAAAAAATTCACCCAGAATGGACCTGAATGATACACAACCAAATAATGATCAAAATGGTCTTTAAGGAGTACCTAAAAATAGTAATAGGATGTTACAAATATATGGAATAATTCCTTGAAAATATTCCTAAAAATTTCTTTCTCACAAAAAAATATTTGAAATTCTTCATTCTCATAAGATAATATTTGATTGAAAAGTAAAATAGTTTCTTATTTAACATTCACTGGCTTTGTGAGAGTAATATAAAAACTCACCTTATTTTCTAATGCTTCTTTCATTGAATCTGCCTCTTCTTCTAGATATGATTTCACATCATGATGTCTCTTGATTAATTTTAATATATAAGTAACCACCTCAATAGAAACATTCTTGAGATAATATTTAACCTTATAGTTGAGGTCTTTCAAAAATTTAATGTAACTTTCATCATAGATTTAACTTACTTCATTTGAGGAACAATAATCAATATATTTTGCATGACTCACACCACTTTGATCTCCTTTAGATAGTGGTTGTTACTCTTTCTTCCTTAAACATTTACTTTTCCTCATTAACACTTTATTTTTCAATTTTTTCAATTTATTATCCAAAACTATCATTTATAATTCATTAGTAATAGCGACAGAAGTCTAGATATGATACTATTCTTAAAAAATCTCAAATATTCACTTAATAAAGGAAATTTTTTAAGGAGACCTCACTTTGATACTAATTATAATTCACCAAGGGTCATTGAACCCTTGATAGTGAAAGGGTGAATCTATGGTCACTTGAAGATTTTATGAATTATTTCCATTTTTAATCTAATCTCCTAGAATTCTTCCAATCTCGATCCATTCTTATTTGTGTCACACAGCCTCACTCTAATAAATTAATAAATAAAATCATAAGGATATAAGTATTTATTGTAGGATCTGAATGCAGTGGAAGCATGGTTGTTTAGAGGACCCAACTTTTCCTTTTCCATAATTGATGACCAATCTAGGATCAATACGATAATAAATGCCAGTATCTACAGATTAAGATCAAAGATCTATAAAAAGAAGAAAAGGGTGTTGGATTATAGAGAGAGGATATTTTATATCATGTTTATAATTAATTTAAATAATTATTATAGAAATTAAATTTTGGGATCTTCGATACTTTCTTCCTTGATGATGTTGACTGTCTAGAATAACCCTTCCGAATTGTATTGTTGCGCTTGTGAGGATACAAACCAGAATCCCTCTAGAGGTGATCCACATGTTTTTTGATGGCCTCCAATCATTACCACTCATTCTTTGGGTGCTAGTGCGGCGAAGTGAGTTTCTTTCATCGGTCGTTCTTGATCTCATGTTCTTTGGTATTGAAGAACGTCTCTCATTATTGAGAGGGTAGAGAAGAGGATTGAAGATAGAAATTTTTTTGGCTCAAAAATTCTCTCACCACTAGCAATTTGGTTCTCAAGGTGTAATGGCACAGTAAAGTTACCTGTCTATTTAACACCATGTGGTTTCAATTACAATATTTAATTGTGTAATAGAAATTAAATACATTCATAACCTTAGATAAAACCCATGCTACATAATAACAATAAAAGCACCATTATTCATGGTGCGCTAACTTGTGCAAAATGAAATCATAAATGAAATCCCATGACACATAATTAAAATAATGTAATTATTATTTTGTCTTATGAAAACTAGTTAAATTATTATTTATCATCTTGCAAATAATTATTTCACTATCAGATTGGACTTGGTCTACTCAAAATCCACTTCTATTTATTGAACACCTGAATAAATAAATAAGTAATTTATTCTCTTAAATAAATATTTTATTTAAAAAATAGTAAATAAATATTTATTAAATGTTCAATGAAATAAATAAATATATTTAATTTAATTTATGTGATCATTTTAACTTGAATAAAATTATTCCACAATCTTGAGAATAATATTTATTCTGTTAATTAAATTCAAATAGAATTTAATCAAGACCACAAGAAAAACTTAGTATGTGACCCTCTCGGATTATTTCTCTTTGGAATTAGGCAGGCTTGCCTAAAGTCCAAGAGTAATATCTAGAAATGGGTCAAAGAATCCAAGAGAAAGAACTTAAAGTCATAATGATGACATCCACATATGAATGCTTACAATGAAATATAATCCCTTCATCTTAATATCTCATCAAATAGGTTTCATGATAGTGTCATCAACCTATTTTCTTGATATGTTTTTCTTTTATTTCCAGAAATAAACTCATCGTTACACCTTGTCCATGGAATTTAGGGTGAAGTTTCTATTTCAATCAAATGGATGAAATATTAACTTCCATAAATGGAAGGGACAATTTCTTCCTCGACTTATCCATTAATAACATGTCACTCGTGACGCACCCAATGTACCCTACTTCCCACCAACATATGTCATAATGGTTTTTGTCAGTAAATCAAAGTGCACGATTCATGACACACATTAATGATAATCTTAAAGTCTAAGGACCATTACACATGCTCTCAGATAGGAATATTCAATGACACCAAAACATGCAGAATTCCTACAGGTGGGTCTGTTTTTATAACCTCCCATATTGGAGACTACAAAGTGAGAACTTTAGGAGAAGAAGTATCATTTGATTATGATTACTTGCACCTAACAGTCTGTATACTATGTGTCCCATCACAGTATTCCATCCAACTGCAGAACTTTATTTTCATAGCACTTCAAGTTTCTCATCAAAGCGGGAAAGTGTTATGACCTTGTCAATGTGACAAATACTCTAAGACATTATTACATCATAGTCATTAAGAACAATGAAAAATATGTAATAAGATGTTTAATATTTATATATATTAAATATTCATGTTATCAAAGTACAAATATTTGGTTCTAGAACACCAACTTTAACAAACTCCCACTTGTATTAGAGCCAACTGCCTATGAATTTCAGCCCGCTAGACCTCACATGATGATCATGTTTCTGCTGAGTCAAGGCTTTAGTAAAGGGTTCCACCACGTTATCTTCCAAGGAAATGATGCTCACTACAACTTAAGCTCTCTAAAAAAATCTATCAAGAGATGATACTTCCTAAGTATGTGCTTTTTCTGTTGATGTGACCTTGGCACTTTTTGTGAGAGCCACCACTGCAGTATTATCACAATAGAGTGTGATGGTATATTTACTGCTAGGTACCACATCCAGATCTTGGATGAAGCTTTGCATCCAAACTTCTTCTTTAGCTGCCTCATAAGATGTGATATACTCAAACTCTACTATAGAATAAACAAACACACTCTTCTTTGAACTCTTCCAGATCACAGTGCCTCTATTCAAAGTGAAGATGTATCCCATCTGTGACTTCATGCCATCCTGATCAGTTTGGAAACTAGCATCTTCATATCCTCTAATGACCAGTTCCTCATCTCCTCCATAAAATAGGAACATATCCTTAGTATGCCTCAGATACTTAAGGATGGTCTTGAATTCCATCCAATAGTGGTCACCTAGTTCAGATTGATATATTCCTACCACACTTAATACATAGGCGACATCTATCCTAGTACATAATATAGAATACATGACTTCCCAATCACTGATGCATGTAGAGTACTTTCCATTCTCTCTCTTTTATCATGCATCTGAGGACAAATTTTCTTGGAAAGGTGAATGTCACATGATTTTGGAAACAATCCCCTCTTGGATTGTTCGATACTAAATCTCTTCAGTATCTTGTCAATTTACATACTTTGACTTAGGCCCAACAATCTCTTGGATCTATCAAGATGGATCTTGATCCCAAGAATATATGTTTCCTCACCTAAGTCCTTAATAGATAATTATTTATTCCACCATGCCTTAACAGACTTTATGATTGGTATCTCATTTCCAATAAGTAATATGTCATCAACATATACTATTAGTAAAACAAATACACTCCCACTAAACTGTTTGTAGACACAAGGTTCACATTCAATTTTATAAAACCAAATTCTATTATGGATTCATCAAAAATAATGTTCTATGACCTGGATTCTTTATTTAATCCATAAATGGATTTCTAAAACTTTCATATCTTATTGGAATCCTTTGGAGTCACAAACCCTTTCAGGTTGGGTCATGTAGACATCTACCTGAAGTTTACCATTAAGGAAGGTTGTTTTAAAATCCATTTTCCAAATCTCATAGTCATGGTAAGCAATAATGGTCAATATAATTCTGATTGATTTTAGCATCACAACTGGTGAAAATGTTTCATTGTAGTCAATGCCTTGATTTTGTTTAAACCCTTTTTCAAAAATTCATAACTTATAGCTACTAACTTGTCCTTATATGTCTATTTTCTTCTTCAATACCCATTTTTAACCAACAGGTTTTACATCAACTAGAGGATCTACCAAAATTCATACTTGGTTTTGGTAAATGGAATTCATTTTAGAATTCATGGATTCTTTCCACTTGGAAACATCTTTGCCACTTACTGCTTCCTTATAGGTTAGAGGATTATTATTATCAACTAATAATGAGACACCATCCTCAGTAACAAGAAAATCATACTATTCTAGTTCTTTAACCTCTCTTGTACTCCTATGTAGTACTTGTGTCTCTAGAACAAATCTTTCTTCAATGGGGCTTTGTGGAATCTGCTCATGTACCAAATCTTGTATACCTTAAGTCTTGACTTCATCGAAGTCTATCATGCTTCAACTATATCTTTTGGAGATGTAATCTCTCTCAAGGAATATGGAATTTCTTGCCACTATAACCTTTTTTCAGAGGGGTTATATAGGTAATATCCCCTTATTTCTTTGGGGTATCCTAAAAAGGTGCACCTTGTGCCACGGGGTGCAAGTTTGTTACCTGAAAAGGCCGTAACAAATGGTTCAATACTCCACACATGTAAATTCAATAACATGTATTTTCTTCCACTATAAAGCTCATATAAAATACCATTTATCGATTTAGTTGGTATTTGGTTTAGTATGTGTGTCATTCTTTGTAACTATATCACCAAAAGGATAACGGAGGACTTGAATGACTCATCATTGATCTCACCATGTCTAACATGGTGCGGTTTCTCCTTTCACTTACACCATTCCACTAAGGCGTGTAAGGAAGAGTGAGTTGGGAAAGGATCCCAAACTCCCATAAATAATCAATAAAGTCTTGATTAAGATACTCTCTACCTTAATCTAAGTGTATTTTCTTAATCTTATTACCAAGATGGTTCTCAAATTCATTCTTGTATTCCTTGAACTTATCAAAAGAATCTGACTTATACCACATAAATAGATATATCCATATCTACTAAAATCATCAGTAAAAGTTATGAAGTATGAGTACCCACCCATTGCTTCAACTGGAAATGGTCCACACACATCAATATGAACCAATTCAAGAATCTCTTTGGACCTTTCACCATTCCTAATAAATGGGGCTTTAGTCATTTTTCCTTGTAAACATTTATGAAATACACCAAGTGGTTTTAGTTATAAAGAATATAAATATCCCTCTCGATGTATCTTTTTTAGGCGTTTCTCATTTACATGACCTAGTCAGTGATTCCAAAGTTGGGTGTGGTATGATTCATGTGAAGTATCTTTGTTATTGATTTCCATTACTTGGTTTGTGTAATTCAACACATAAATACCATTGAATAAATGTTCCTTACCAAAACAAATTCTATCTTTGTAAAAGAAGCAACATTCATTCTTGAACTTGAAAACAAATCCATATGTATCTAGTCTAGATACAGAAATAATGTTTTTTGTTAAAGAAGTCACATAATAACATCACTTTAACACCAATATCATCTCAATCAGAAACATGAGGTGGTATTCCCCAACAGCTACAACATCAATTCTAGATCCATTGGCTTCTCGTAGATCTACCTCCCCTCAGACAATTTTCCTAAATCTACTTGGATCCTGTATTTTAATACATATTTGAGCACCACAAATTTATCTAATACCCAATTTTTAAAAACAGATAAATTGCACTCGAGAAAAAATTCACCTGAAGTTTCCCATTGATTCTTTGGTTTGGTGTAGTTTTTCTTCCAATGACCCTTCTTTCCACATGTGAAAGAAATAACTTCATATTCCCTTGCCTCCCCTTTTATCTTCTTTTTCTTGGAAGGGTGTGAAGAATCCATGTGCTTAAATCTCTTCTCCTTCCCTTTCCTCTTATTCACCATAAGAATAGAAGGTTTTTTGTGCTTTATATCTTTATCCACTTAGATAATGAGGATAAGAATATCAAATAGTGACATCTAAATGTTGTTCATATTGAAATTAACAACAAAACTAAAGAAGCTCTGAGGGAGTGATGCGATAATGAGATCGATACCTAGTTCTTCGGAAAGTTTAAACCTTATAACCTCCAGGAACTCAATGTAGGAAATGAGCTTGACTACATGAGGAGAGTCTAGGGCACCCTCTCCAATATTACTCTGAAATATTTCCTTGGATATCTCAAACTTTTCCTATCTTTTCTCTCCTAGTAAATACTACAAAGGTACTCAAGCATGTTATATGCATCCATGTTTTCATGAGACTTCATGAGTTCACTATACATTGATGAAAGTATCAAACATTGAACATCGACCACATAATTCATATGTTTATTGTAGATTAGGAAATCCTTTATCACTCACCTCTTTGGTAGGAAGATCAGGTAATGCTAACTTCTACATGTAAGACTTCTGTTTGTGGCATAGAACAACCCAATGGCATCTAAACCATTCCAAGAAGTTACTACTAGTGATTATGTTGTATTTATCTAAAATTGAACATAGGTATATTTTGTTTTATCTTGTCATTTTATTCTATAGTGAAAAAATCATATTATTAGTACTTTCTTGATTACATTTTATGATAAATAATAAATTAATTTTATTAATCCTCCCACTATTTTATCAAGTCCTAATGGCCCTCACCATTGAACTCAGAATGTCTGGTTTCGTAGATATTCTAGTGTCAAGGATCCATATTCCCCTTATTATAACCCCAAAAAGGGTTGGTCAAGATATTTGAAGGTATTTAGGTAGGTAATTCTTTGCCAACTTCGGGATTGTAGATCCATGATCCATTGAGTGGACTCCCTAATCTGGAAATCCTAACTTGGATTTCCTCAAAACGTACCTCCAATATTACACCAAGTCTAGTAAGGTCTACTCCTCTTGATGTAATATGGTTAATTAAACCCAAAACTTTCATAAGGGATTCTTGTATAAAATTAAGTGTCCTAACAAGGGTTTTTCAAACACATAGTTTTATTGAGTCTTTTCCTTGATCAAGTAATGGAAGGCTTAGTCTGACTTAATAATTTATTGAGGTATTTTTTATCTCTTATGCGTAAATTGATTATTATCTTTATCATATTCTTGTTAATATTAAGTGGAACTTAATTAAGTGATTAACCATGTCTTAATAATATTTACGCATAATCCTGGTTTATTTTAGTTCCATATTGCATGCTTGTTTAATTCATTAATTATGAGATCTCAAAAACACATCCATAATGATAAACCGTACAACTGATAGAAATAAAATAAAGTAAAGGTCATGATCATGAGATTTTCTAGTGGTTAGTTTATCTAGGGGTTGATAAAATAACCCTGACCTAGGAGAGAAACACCTTTATACTTTTGGGTTTGTGTTTATGGATTTCCACCTATCCACCTTTGTATATCCTGGGATTGGTTATGTCTCAGCTCCAGCTTGAACCACCTCCACTAGCTTGGGAGATCCAACCATTACATATGCTTTTTAACTTAAAAACAGGTGAGGGGTAATAGGGGGTTTACATAAAAGAAATCATGGGCACGCATTCCCTATATATTAATGAGGACAGATGGCTCTCAGGAAAACAATTTAATTTAACAAACAAATTAAAAGGGAAACCAATCGCAAACAAAGGTGTGGTCTAGATCATGATCATCCACATACATGAAACGAGTTACGTAATTAATAAAAATATAATTCAATTCTTTAATCATTCATATTAATATAAATTTTACTCTAATTTATTAATTATTATCTTTAATTAATCAATCCTTTTATATTAATTCCTTTTTTGAATTTCCTTTAGATTCTCATCCTTGTATATAAATGTACCTTAGAGGTAACCTGGTGAATACCTATTCGAATTTACCCAACATGTATTATATTCTTATACTATTTTACTCTTTTGACATATGGAATACATGATGATTCAATGCAAAGAGTAACCACCTATAGTACGATTTGTACATTATAAGTAGTTCTGAACATTATACAAACATTAAAGTTTTAACTTTGTGTAATTTGGTAAAGTACACAATGTCTAGTTTTGTAGTTCTGACTACATAGTGTTTACTACCTCCACCATCTTTCCCAAAGTACACAGCTAGGGACTCAGCATGTGAGGTGTACTTTGGATATTTTGGATTACACAGTATGTCCAGTGGGTCACACGCCATGTTTTCTCTACGTTACATGATTATCGGTCAGCTCAACCCATGTATGGGATACACGGATTGGCCCCTGACCCAAAGATACTACATGCCATGTCTAGTGGGCCAAATGGCATGTAATACAGTAAGCATGTGCCTATAGGTCCCGGTCAACATGTGGTGTAAAATTAATTACAATGTGTGTAATAAATGAACATGGCTTGAGTAATTACTGAATTAATCCTAATATGATGAACATGACTACACAGCATGTACTCCAGATTACACTACATGTATGGCAGAGAACACAATGTGAAAGTTTGAACACACGAGCATGTACTTTTGTGTCACCTTGACAGAATCATTGGTGCCTCCTAATGAGTTCCTCGCTTTAATTTTAATCCAAAAATTATTCATTTATGTCAAATCTATGAGAAAAGAAATAGGAATAATAGATCTAAAAATCCATATTATAATAACTATTAACCATTAATTGAAAAACTAAATTATTAAATCATAAATCATCAACGAATTATTTAAATAATTATAAATCATGACGAGCTCGCTCTGATACCACTTGTAGGATCTGTATACCGCAAAAGCATAGCGGTTGAGAGGGACAAACTTTTCTTTTTTCGTAATCGATGAAAAATCCGAGATCAATACAATGATAAATGCCAGTATCCATATATTAAGGTCAAATATCTAGACAAAAAAATAAAAGGGCACCGGATCCTAAAGAGAGAATCTTTCACATCATGTTTATAATTAATTTAAATGATTTCTATAGAAATTAAATACCTAGATATTCGATAATTTCTTCATTAATGATGTTGATAATCCAGAATTTCCCTTCTTGATTGTCTCGTTGTGTTTTCGAGGATCCAAACAATAATCCCTCTAGTGGTGATCCAAACGTGTTTTGATGGTCTCTGATCAACACCACTCATTCTCTAAGTGTAGCGTGAAAAAGCAAGTGTCTTGTGTCGGTCGTTCTTGATCACCAGTTCTTTGGTCTTGAAGAATGTCTCTTTTTCTTGAGAGGGGAGAGGAGAGTATTCGAGAGAGAAATTGTTTTGGCTCAACAATTCTCTCACTATTGTCAATTTGGTTCACAAGGCGTAATGGCACAATAGACGTACCTATCTATTTAACAACATGGGGCTTCGGTTGCAATATTTAATTACATAATAACAATTAAATAAATTAATAACCTTAGAGAAAACCCATGATGCATAATAACAATAACAACACCATTATTCATGGTGGGCCAACTTGCACAAAATGGAATCATAAATGAAATCTCATGCCACATAACAATAACAGTGTTATTATAATTTTTTCTTATGCCAACTAGTTAAATAATTATTTACCATCTTGCAAATAACTATTTCACTATTGTATCAGCCTTGTTCCAATCGAACTAAACTTCCATTTATTAAACACCCAAATAAATAAATAAATAATTTATTCATTTAAATAAATATTTTATTTAAAAACTAGTAAATAAATATTTATTAAATGTTCAATAAAATAAATAGATATATTTTATTTAATTTATGAAATCATTTTAACTTGAATAAAATTATTCCACAGTCTTGAGATTAATATTTATTATATTAATTAAATTAAAAATGAATTTAATCGAGACCACAAGAAACACTTATTGTGTGACCCTCTAGGATTCTTTCTCATTGGCATTAGGCAAGATTGCCTAAAGTCCAATAGTATTGTCTAGCAATGGTTCAAGGAACCCAAGATAAAGAACTTAAAGTCACAATGAGGACATCCACATATGAATTCCCATTGTGTAATATAATCCCTTTATCTTAATATCTCATCTATCAGGTTTCATGATATTTTTATCAACATGTTTTATTGATACATATTTATTTGACTACCTAAAATAAACTCATCATGACACCATGGCCATGGAATTTAGGATGATAGTTCTATTTAAATCAAAGGTCTGAGATATAAACTTCCATAAATAGAAGGGAAAAATCCTTCCTCGACTTATCCATTAATAACATGTCACTCACGATGCACCCAACATACCCTACTTCCTGCCAACATATGGAATGATGGTTTTTGTTAGTAAATCAATGTGCACAAGTCATGACATGCATTAATGATAATATTAGAGTCTAAGGACTATTACACATGCTTGTAGATAGAAATATCTGATGAAATAAAAATGTGAGTAATTATTACAGGTGGGTTTGTTCTCATAACCTCTTGTCTTGGAGATTACAAAGTGCAAACTTCATAGGAAGAAGTCTCATCAGCTTATGAGTACTCACACCTAATGATCTGTATACTATGAGTCCCATCATATTATGTCATCCAACCATAGAGCTATATTTAAGAATATTGTCATATAACTTCAAGGTTCTTATCGTATTAGGTAACTGTTATGACCTTGTCAATGCGACAAATATTCTAATACATTATTACATCATAGTCATGAAGAACAATTAACAATATGTAATAAGATGTTTAATATTTAAATACATTAAATATTCATGTAATCAAAGTATAAATAGTTGGTTCTAAGACACAAACCCTAATATTTATAAGGTCTGACTTAAATCCTTACTCTATTCCATGATTGATTATTTATCCTAATCATGGTCTCCCCAGTTTAATTAGATGTTAACTATAATGTTTGGTTCTTATTACACATACACTTAGTCTCATAGTCTATAAAATTACCTACTTTCCACAAGAATACCTTTTTCTAGAAGTACGCATGACTTCTTCAATACCTTCTCAGTGTATTTATAGTTTTCACCAAATTTTTCTTCAATACCCAGAGTCACAAAAGTTTCATAGCTTCCCAACATGCAAAAATAAGTGTAGCCTTTAAGCTCTACTTTAGAGGTCGGTCACCAGGTTTTCACAGGATACTTCTATATCAATAAAATATATCTACTTCAACTCACAACAAAGTCTTATAATGATAGAAAGTCTTCAGGAAATATACATATAACTTGGTCTCCATCAGCATCTTAGAATTATAGTGCTTTAATAGATCTTCTCACCTAGATTTCTCAATATATTAAAAAATTATTGACATCAATAAATAAACTCATATAGAGAAGGTAAGCCTATAATTAGTTTTTTATTATTATCACTACTATGGATCCAAAATATTGATCTTGGAAGAATGGTTGACTTATTCTTCTTGTTTCAGTTTTGATACTCGATAGGTTGTACAGGTTCGGTTCTCTTATTTTTCTTCAATATAGAATGAAGTAGATCCTTCTTATTATTATTAAATGGTTTTCTTCTATTATCTTCATTATAACAAAATATCTTCATTTCTTAAACTTCCTATGCAATATTGGATCATTTTAATTTTATATTTCTTTGTATCATCCTCTATTTTGGAATAGATTAAATTTTCTAAAGGAACTTGAATTTAAGGTTTAGTGGATGGGATGTTCTTTAAAACGAGAATCATAATGTAAATTAGATCTTTGGAAAACTAAAATGTGTTGTTTTTATAATTTTTTAAAGGCCTGATAGGTGCCTTAGGTGTTCTATTGAGTTTTAAGAAAATTAGGCTATGAACCAAAAATTAAGGAGAGGCTGACAGGGGTGCATAGTTTTTCTGAAACAGTGTGTCCCCTAAAAGAAAATTGTGCAGATAATCCAATGGACTTAGAGGACACACATGGTTTGGTCAAACCGTACAAGAGGATCTTCATGGCTATTCATCTAGTTGTAGGATCTTGAAAATGGGGAAACACATAGTTTGTGAGTGGTTTAACAAATCATGCACATAAATCATAAAATCCCTCTTCTAAGGAAATGTAGGAAGAAAGTTTTGGCACAAGTTTTTGAAAACCATAAAGCAAACCATGTGACTCATTTAAATGGTTAAATTTACCCTTTTGATCCTATTTCTTTTTATGCTTTTCTCTCTCATTTCTCTGCCTCCACACAAACACCAGGGGAGCATCTACCCATACTCCTCCTCTATTCTCTAGGGATGGAGTGATATTCTATAACCAATGTCTATTTTGAGAATATAAAAGTGCATTGGATATCTCTCAGTGATTCTACGACTCCACATTCATCTTTTCTTTTTTTATATTCTCTCTTTCTGTGCTATTTTGGTGTGAGCTAATTTTCCCTATTTTTTGTTCGTTTTTCCATTTCTTCAATTTCTATCAAACCATATTGATTCAAGCCTCAGTATTAGACATTTAAAACATACTTGGTATAATGTATGTGCTCTATAGATTTTACATTTACTTTTTTTTTATTTACAAATTGTTCCATTGTGTTGTGCACTAATATTTTAATATGAAGCCTCTCAATTGAAATGTCTTATTTTTAGAACCTCACATCCTAATTCTAGTAGCCCTTGTTAATTATTTTGACATTTTTTTGGTCATAAACCTCATGATTGAACTAAATTTATGGGTGTCACCTTGAATGTATTAAATTAATTAATGGTTTTTATAATAAAACCCCTCATTAAGGTGCGATGTCTTCAAAAAGTTAAACATGTGGTTAAATACAATGTGGGAGGATGGGAAACCCCTATATGTCATCCTTTAGTGACCAAACCCTCACCAAAGTTTTTAGGGCATAACTCTTTATAGAACAAACATGGTAATTATTTATGGAATTCATTTTAGCATGGACTATGTTATCCAACTGCATGTATGATCTTTCATGGGAATTCCACCCAGTCCTATTACTTTTATTCGATAATTAGTATCTCAAATATTGGAAAGGACCGCTTAATGGATTAAATGATATGTATGGGCAAGACCTTCATATTCATACAATATTTAAATGTTAATTGGGAGTGTCCCTCTTGGTTTACACTTTTCTAGTGGTGGGGAATTCTTAAGGATGTGACCTTTCTTTTATAATGGAACTTAAATAATTAAATGAATGGTGATATACCTTGAGTGATACTCAGGTTCCTCTTTACAAAATGACTTGGATGGGATTATATGAATTTGAGACTATATTGTACCTTGGGTGATACTTGGGTTTCTTTTCATGGGATTCCAAGGATGGTCTCATAGTTTACCTAATCTATATATATATCGAGAGAAATACATGGTATGCCTTATATGGTCTCTTTGTGTGTTTCTTACCTCCTCGAGTGATACTGGTTCCCTAGGGGTGAACCATTGGATGGGATTGGTGGTGAGATAGTTACACCATTCCACGATAGATGCTTAGACCCCAACCTGATATACCTGGGATAGACTCATAGGGTGATGACTACACACCATACTAGGAGTGATACTTGGGATTTCATTTTTGCCTTAGATAAACTCTAAAGGTGATAGAAATTTATAGGGACCTTGGAGAAATACTTGGGATACGATTTACATATCACATCATATGGGATCAGGGTGCCTCTTACTAAATTATAATGATGATATAAATACTAAAAGATAAAAATTTGTAGTTATTATTTAGGGACGTGTCCTCCTAGCCAAATCAAATTCTTGGTCTCAATCCCCTATTAATGATTATTTTATAATGACCCACTCATTACACTCATATCATATCAGAATGAGTTGGCCTTTGTTTAGATATATTTTGTCTTAGGTCAAGTCAGGTATGGTCGTCTAGGTGCCCTTGAGAAACCTGAGCCAACATGCATAGTTATTTTTTATTTTTTTATTCACCTATTTATTTTTTACCTTCACACAGTTGTACTTTATATTCATAGAATGGATTATGATTTATACACCATTGGTGGTGGCCTAATGAGTATATCTCACACCCTTATCAGACCTCCATTACACTGGGGTACCCAAGAAGATCTCATGTTCACAGGTCTATGGATTTGTGTTTTTGTTGTGCATTATACATGGGAGAATAGAAGAACAGGTCTGAGTTAGTACTCAGGATGCTCATGGAGATCTCCCTCAAGAATTTTTATTCTTTCTGTTTATTGATTTATTATAATGTAATGTTTTTTATATTGTTTACTTCTTTGGATTTAGTATAATTACCTGAAAATTCATGCATTCATGGTTATATTTGGATCTGTATAGTTTATTTCAATTGTTATATTTATCTTCTACTTCCCTATCCTTTATTTAATAAACCTATACTATTGTTTTATTTATTTATGACCTCTCATACCACTATTTTACTCTAATCATGAGTGTATAGTCTCCCCACCATACCATCATTATACTCTCACTTCTATTTGATAGCCTTCGGCATATGGGGAGGCATGCTTATTGCCATGCGTAAATTGGTCTGGCTATCGGTTCTATTTTCATTCGAGCTAGGACATTACAAAATGGTATCAAATATGTTTCCTTTCCTTTGTATTATTTTTTTGGTTTGGTAGACAGGAGACTAGTAATGTGTTGGCATGTGTAAAATAGTTGTCTTTGGGAGTGATCAACCCACGTATGGATAAAAGTCTAAGTGTCCAGGGATGGTACTATTGTTTGTGTTGTTTTCTGTTACAGTTGATTAGGATTTCACTTCGAGTGATTGTTGTACTTTTTTTCTTATTGGTTTACGAGATTTATAGTATTTACCCTTGGCCCGATATGGAAAGGATTTATTATTACATGAATCATCAAAGACACATAGATATTCACATGCAATTCCATATAGATTTCATTATTAGGATATTGAGATTTATGTATGTTCCTTACGTGTTTAATTTCATTCTTGTTACATGTACCATGTTATGTATTTTATTAACATGCTTATTTTAATGCCTAACTATGTATTTCATCAGCATTTTAGTTTGTGTAACATGATTAGTGGTTTATTTAGTATGTTTTCTTGTACAATATGCTTATGTGATTTTATAATTAAGATTGGAAAGTATATATGTGTTCCATGCTTGGGAATTCTTGTGCTTACATGGTAGTATGTCATGTTTTTTTATGATTTTGTGCTTATCTAGCATGGTTACCTATATTTGTCTCTTTATATATCCTAATTTTTGAAATTTAAACACATATTTAGTTGAATAAAATATCAACATAAGAATAAGTGGTGTTTTCCTGCATAGATTGATGGTGAAATTCTATTTTAATAACTGATTTAGACATGTTTGATCCATGAACCATTGGTTTCATGGGATGAAATATATTGGTTACAATTAAATGGGAGCCAATTTTCAATCTATGAAGTGTCTATGAACTTTATAAATTATAAAATGGTGACCCATATAATTGAACTATCATTATGAGCATAATATATATATATATATATATAATTTTTTATATATATAAAATCTGATAAACCTCAACTCTTATGTAAAAATTGGTTGCTTTTGGACCTTTTTCATGACTCAACCCAAGTAGGTCGGTCTTGAATTGTTATAGCTATGGGGCATACTTTAATCGGCCCAAGTAGGTTAGTCATGGTGCTTGTGCTTATGTGATAAACCCATTATAGGTGTTTTAAGAATCTTAATGTTTAACATGTTCAGGTTGCATTTTTATGACCCCAAATTATTATATAGGACCCTTAAAGGTATCTCTTATTATTACATAACAATACCATCATAGTTAATCTTTATTTTAGTATTCCTTAGTGTTTAAATAAAGTACCATGTATAAATTTTTTTCCTAACTGGTACTTGACTTTAATTTGTGCCTTTAAAATGTTTAAGGAATTAAATGTGAATTAATGTAATGACTTAAAATGAAACCTTAAGTGGTATTCATAGCCTCAACCCTCGTTTAAGGGTAGTTTAAATATTTTTAGAGTTTTTCCTTGAAATGGGAATGTGATATTTTCCCACAGTCCTTTTCTAACTTAAGTTATAGGTTTTAGGGCCTAGTGAACCTTATGGAGTTACCTAGTTATATGGTGGATGCTTTATACTATAGCTAGGGGATATATTATTGTACATAGTTCCCTTGGGTCCTTAAGAACCTTATTGATAGTTGTGATCTTTCTAACATGTGGTACTGTTCAGGTGTTGATTGTCCCTCATAGGACTCTTAGCTTCTAAAATGACACCATTTTTTATGGGTGATCATTCAAAAAATTAACCCTTTTATGGATGTAAAAATCATGTAATTCACAGTTTCAGTTTGTTATACATTCCCAAGGTATGGTCAGTAACCTATTGGGTTATGAAACATCTATTTCTTTTCTTAGTAATGGATTACTTGGGAGTTCATCATCCTATTTTACCTTTGAATGGGATAGTATGACTCAACACTAGTTCTTTTTATAGGTCGTCATAAACTGGGATGCATAAGGCTGATAAGCCTATGGATTATATCTGGGATGTGTCATTTTGATCATTAACCTTGGGGTAGTATGCATTTATACATGTGTCAATCATCGAGTTATTAAATGGTATAGGGAATAATTTGAGTTCAGTGATAATCATTTGAGCGTTGAGAGGTTATTCCTCAAATACTGGTCATCTCTAAGGTAGAGTGACCTAGTAGTTAATGGAATCAGACTTGACCTCATTCTTGGGTAGATATCATAAAATATTAGGTATTTTGACATTATGGTTAGTTTATTATGGTTCTTATGCATAATTTTATGGTTATTTTGAATGTGACTTAGGAGGAGTGTCACATGTAATCCTAAATTTGAATCTAAGCTAGCACGCTTTCTAGTAGCTAGTTTTCATCCCTATCGGTTTAATGCTTGTGAAAGTGTGTTGGACCAATATAGGTTTAGCACTTAGTGATTGGTAGAGCATGTGTCATGGGATGAGCTCTCTTTTTTAGTAAATTGAATGAAAATACACTCCTAAGGCGGGGATCATTGCTTCAATTCTGCTTAAATGTTTCCTTCTAGATAGAAGGAATGAAAACATGGAAGAACGTTTGGAAATAGTTATTGCTTATTTTGAATTCCTTGAGGCTGGTAAGATTTTTATGAATCTATTTCTATGAGATAGATTGATGATATTTTGGCTGACTATTTTTTCAACCTTTAAAATGTTGATAGTTAGGTTAGACCTTACTGGTTATGCTCGAGTGATTCCAGGATGCCTCAGGTGGTAAAGGAATCACAATTAGGTAATGAAGAAATGTTAGCGGATGTAGTTGGTCTCTTTTAAAATAATTCATACATTGAAGGTTTGTCTTCACTTTCTTCTAGTAGTTGGATACGGTGGGTTTGGTGATATACCGAGCACTTCGTGATGATGTACTGGGAGTGTCTCGAAATCTTTTTGGAAATTGTTTGAATTGTCTTCGTGTATTCTTGTCTTAGTGATGATCATATCCTCTATCTTGAAATCAACATGATACCACTAATATAGAGTTGGTTATATGATGATCTAAAATACTAAAATTTCCTTCTATTTGAAAAACAAGAACCTTCAGAGTTGTGCTCCAAAAGTACAGTTTTCTTTAGAGGAAAGGATAGTTCTGAGTGATACTTGGGGTCCCAAGTAGTAATGTCTTAGATGAACTAATGAACACCAGTTGGTTCTTTGACTTATTTTCATTGGGCCCAGTCAGGGTTCTTGATATGTGGACATCTTAGCTATGTAGAAATGTCTCACTTGGAAATTATGAAGTATGGACTACCTTGGATGAGCACATTACACTCCATTTGATGATTTTGAGGTTACATGGACTTCAATCAGGATGAGAATCCAGTTATGGGATTTGATGAGCATTATCAGAGAAAATATCAAGGTTCCTTCATCTAAAGTCATCAGTTATATCTTTTAAAATGCACCTACCATCTAATATGAGTGATTTGAGGTTAGTTTAATAGAGATGGCTTGACTTGATATCTCTCTCTTATCATATGTTGTTGGCGAGGAACCACTTTTGGCACATCACCGAGACATGGAAAGTGCGGTGTGGGTCAACTGAGGATTTTTTGAAAAGTGGATTGGCTTGGATAAATGAGGTAACTTTAGATTTTATCATTACGTCAATCTAATATTCATGTCATGAGCATTGTTAGATCACAACTAGAATTTTTTGTTACACAATTCCAATGGTGGGGATACCATGGATCAAAATTGAATGTTAAATGGTAGAACCTATGGTGGAGAGCTCCATATATTGGTTGATGGAAGAGATGATTATGTGATATTGTATCTAGTTTGATGGTATTAGGTAATCACCACCTCAATGCTTTAGTTATTAATTTGAGCATTGACTTGAGTTTCAGAGGCTTATGTACCATACGCTTAAAGTGATACTTGAAATTGCATTGGGGACTGGAAAAACAATGAAACCATTTGGAGAAACAACATGAGTCTATTAGGTAGGGTGTTTTTTTCTTTTTTTTCCCTAAGGCTTCTCATATATGATAAGTTTTAAGGTTGGGAGATTGTGGCATCTCGTGTTTTGGACTGGATGAAATTTTTCGAAGAAACTTGAATTTTCAGTTTAGTGGATGGGATATTATTTAAAATGGTATTTAGAATGTAAATTTTAGATTTGTAATACTTATAAGTGTTGTTTTAGACATGGTTTAAGGCCTGATAGGTGCCTCAGGAATTCCGTTGAGTTTTGGGAATGTTGGGATCTGAAACCACAACATCGGGAGAGGTTGATAGGGGTGTACAGTTTTTCTAAAACCATGTGGCCCCCAGAGGAAATTGTATAGCTGATCCAATGGGCCTATAGGAATCACACAATTTGTTAAAATTGTGTGAGAGTTCCCACATGGTCATGGGAAAAATTTCATGATCTTGAAAGTGGGGAAACACACGGTTTGTGCATAGCTTACCAAACCTTGCGACCCCCCTTCTAAGATAGTACGAGAATCACAGTTGGTGCATAGTTTATCCAACCATGTGACCAAACCATGTGCCTAATTTAAAGGATTAAACTTACCATTTTGAACCTATATATTTTTGAGATTTTCTCCCTCATTTATCCGCCTCCACTTACACACTAGGGGTATCCATGCTATCTCATCCTCTCCTCTCCTAGGGATAGAGAGATCTTCTCTATCTGGTGTCTGTTTCAAACTATATCAAGTGTGTTTGATAGTTATTGGTGATTATATGACTCATCATTACACTTTTCTTCATTTATCTTATCTCATTTATTGACATATTGGTGCAAGATAATTCACCCTATTTTCAGTGCATTTCTCTATTTCTTGGATTTCTCTCAAACTGGCTCAATTCAACCCTCGGTATTGGATGTGAGGACCATTATTGGTATAAGGTGGTTAGTCTATATCTTTGAAAATAATTTCTCATTTATTTACAAAGTGATTAATTGTGTCCCACACTTCTATTTCCATGTAACACATCTCAAATTCATTGTTTTATTTTTAAAACCTCACACCCTAATTCTAGTATCCCTTGTTCATAATTTTGACATTATTATTAGTTAGGAACCTCAAGATTGAACTACCCCTAGGGGTGTGTCCTTGAATTTATTAAATTAATTAATTGTTTTTCTAATAAAACCTCTCATTAGGTTGTGTTTTCTTTAAAAAGGAAACCATGTGGCTAAATGAAATGTGGGGGGATATTACGCCCCTCTATGTCATCCTATAGTAACCAAACCCTCACCCAAGTTGTTAGGTACTTACTCCTTATAGAACAAACTTGGTAATTATTTATGGAATTCATGTTATCATGGCCTATCTTATAGAATTTCATTTATGGTGTAATCTACAATGGGCAGTCCATCTAGACCAATTAATTTTATTCGATGCTTAATATCCACAATATCAAAAAGGACCTCTAAATTAATTAAATGACATGTATCTGTATGTCCTTATTATTTAAATATTTAAATAGTAAATGGGTGTGTTCCTATTAATTTATACTTGTCAATTGGAGAGGAATTCTTCAGTATATGACCCTTATTTTGTAATTTAACATAAATAATTAAATAAATAGTGATATGCCTTGAGCAATACTTGGGTTCCAATAACAACCCAAACTATTATGAATTAAATTCACCTTTTTGATTTAATTAAATTACTTATGGTTATAGAAAAAACGTGAACTTATTTGGTTTTATTATATAGAATTGGATTTAAATGACCGTTAAGTATCATTATCATTGATAATACATTTTTTGAATAGTGATCACATGACTAGTATGAATATAGGGTTTTAACAAATATAGTCGACACTGAAAAAGGAGGTGATGGAATGAACTGATAGGTTCATACCCTATGAATCCCATTTATCAGAGATTATAAGGGAGATATCATTTTTGGGATTTTCCATAGACAAATCCCAATCCGAGGTCCAATAACTTAAGCATGAGTGAAACTATTTGGGGGAGAAGTTCAAGCTCATCGAGATCACGGCCCAAACCATGTTCATTGAACAGCCCCATGAAAGCCCCACCATCATGCACCCTAATATTAGGGCATATGATGGTGTATTAAAGGGATATGTATCAAGACCCTATCAATATGAATATGGAAATTATTTAATATAAAATAATGAATATATTTTCATCCTATCATTGTTATTTTGAAAATGATTGTTAAAGCCTAAATTGTATTTTTGGTTAATATTCAAATTCAACTAATGAATTTCTGAATTAATAGATTTTTGAAACAAATAATATTTTAATGTAATATAATTATTAAATAATTTTTATCAAATATAAGTGAACATAAAAAATTTATAATGTAAAATGTAATTTTTATTAGGGTTCAAAAACGATTATTATCAAAAACCCATCATTTTCAATAAATGCTATTTTTTATTTTAAAAAGTAAAAATTTACATATTTAGAAAATTATTTATATAAAATGAATATTATTTTTGGAATCAGGATGTGAAAATTATTCAATGGTTAATTTTTCATAATTTTATGACATCACAATAACACAAAAGTGATGTAATAAGTTATATAAATAGGATCCACAACCATATATATGTTTTCCCTTTAAAATAATGTAATTTTATTTTTATTTTATTTATTTTTTAAATCCATTATGAATCCTCCAAGACTCATAATATATTTTATGATTTTAAAATCATTTATTTAAGAGCGTGACTCACCACCACATCACCAAGGGTAATATTTTAATTATTTATTCCCTTTTCCTCGTAAAATAATAAAAAACACTCTACTTTGGTAGAAACCATGGGCAAAAACAATTTTATGGTTTGTGGTTTTAGTTATTTTATTATGTAGAGTCCAAAACCAAAATAATAAAGAAATACACCTCATTTCCTATATAAACTCACCCAATATCTCATTTATCTTCACTAAAACTCATTAAAGAACTTTATAACTCTTCCATAAATTCCTTAGATTCCTCTCAATGCTTTTAAAAGCTTTTAATAAGCCCCACCAAATCCTTCAGAGTCACACACTCAAGTAATGGATTTTCACCTTCCTCCCCTCCTTTCATATTCAAAAAACTTCTTTGA
This sequence comes from Viscum album, assembly GCA_963277665.1. Lineage (NCBI taxonomy): Eukaryota > Viridiplantae > Streptophyta > Magnoliopsida > Santalales > Viscaceae > Viscum > Viscum album. The sequence continues at coordinate 58,053,804 of OY728151.1, read as the reverse complement.
AATTAGTTCTTGTAATTTAAAATGATTATATTTTCATTAATTTATAATCATACTACCCATTTTATGTTATTTTAATGAGGTATCATTTATCCTTTCCTAGTTGGACCCTTACCTAAGTCATTACTATGCTGAAATTCCATAAGGAATCCTTACCTTTTCTTCTTTATTTAGGATTCTTAATAAACTTATGAATTATTTTTCTATTTCCTAATATTGGGACATGTACATAAATTTCCCTATTATTTCCCATTTTATTTTAATATTATTATATACCCCTTTCTCTCTCATCAACCATTTTTATGAATTTTTATGAAATGTTGTTATTCTGTCGAAATTTCACCATGATTTTCCATTCTAAAACAATTTTATAATGAATACCATACCCATTTTTCTATCAAGGGTATTCACTTTTATGAACATATACTTATTTATTAAGTAATTAATTATATTTATTTCACACTCATTAATAATGGAATAAATTCATTATGATGATTGAACTCATGTTGTGTGATCTATGTGGCACACTTAAGCATGATCAGGAAATGAATATGATGGGTGAGCCTAGATAGTGCTCCAATGAATTGGGTAATGTTTAGTATCATGATACATCATGTTGGGAAAGGTTTTTACCTAATTCCTTTATGGTACATTGTCAACCATGAGGTCTTGTAAGATTTATACTTGACCTAAGTTTATGATTCAGTTTTTTAAGTTGTTTACACATTTTCCATGTTATGATTATCATGTTGCACCATGCCTTATTATTCATGTTACTTTTATACTCTATTTATATGCCTATTTTTTAAAATGTATTATCTTCTTCATTTTATTCTTTTTTTATTCCCTTAATGTTATTTATAACTCTACCCTTTCTTATGTTTGTCCCCATGGTATCCCATGTAGTTTTAAAAGTCATGGAATTTTAGAAGTGTGTTAAAGAAGTTTACAATAATGTTGTTGTATCCCATGTTCAAGATGTTATGATTTATACCTATTTCCGAAATAAACTATACATTTTTATATTTTTTGTTTTATTAAGTGTACTTTTATGTGATAAAACATGTATTAATGTTTAATAAAGAGTAGGGATGTAATAGTTAGTATTAGAGAAAGAGTTTAGTTATTTTTGGGATTAGGATTAGAAAACTATAGAGAAAGACTTATGGATAAGACTTAGTATAAGAAAAAAAACCAAAATTTTGGTTAGTATAGAGTAAATATTTTATCAATAAAATAAATCCCTATATAGATACTACAAGTGGACATGGTTCTGGCATAAATGAACCTAGGAGTAACAAATCTGACAAGATGTTTCGGGCAAGACTCGGGGTAATCTGGTACACAATAATGGGCCTTAACACACACCTATTATGACGCTATTAGGGGATATTATTTGGTAAATTCATAATCTCATTATGAACCATTATTAAGGGAAAAATACCATAAGAATATATTTTAGTAAATAGATCATGGATAACATAGATTGAAGCCTATAATCTCATAAGTTAAGGAGATAAATGTAATTTATAATTTATCTATTTAATGTCATTTTATTCCATTTTATGCGTTTAATTGTTTGATATAATCATCCCTAATTTTCCTTTTATTTTATACAATGGCTGGAAATATGATGAATTGAGCTAAAGAATGATGCGAAGGGTAGTGTGATGACTGCCCCAATGAGATTACCAACCCAATGGGAGTGGGAATCACAAGCTTTATTAGGATAATATATCATCTAACTCAAGTAATGAATATAAACCTAGGTCAAGAGGAGTTTCAAAACCCCCATAAGTTAGAAAAAGATGCAATCGGGAGCTTCATGTGACAAAGGCCTCCTACTTTTAATGGATCATCTGATCCCTTAATCACGAAATAATGGATCAACTCCATTGAGAATATATTATCCATACTTCAATGTTTTTAAAAAGATAAGGTTATTATTGATGTTTATCTTATGGATGGAGTAGCTAACCAGTGGTGAATATTGATCAATAATACAAATCCTAAGGAAGAGATCAAAGTAATGGAGTAGAAGCAATTCTAAAAAATGATTTTCAATAAATATTTTCACTATACTCTTCATCTTAAAATCAGAAAGGTATTTCCTTACACTCAAGAAAAAATATGATGAATCTATTGGGGAGTATAAGGAAAAATTCACAATACTTTCATGATATGCCTCAGGTTTTTTTGTTACCCTTGAATAAATGGTTGACCGCTTCTTTGGTGGGATAAAACCTAGTCTACAAAAATTCCTAATGATCTGTGACTTTTATATCTATGAGGAAATTGTCTGATGTTCCCTCAAAGTTTAAATGAAGATCAGTAAACCCCAATGGTATTATGGGTATAATAAGTGTAAAGTGGAGTTTAATTTTGGAAGTCTTATAGAGAAATATAGCGGTGATAAGAAATTTCAACATCCCACTTGTCAAAGTTTCAAAAAGAAGAACCTCATAAATTTATTAAGGGGGATGAATAAATTATTTATTTGTGGGAAGGAAGGAAACCTAGAAAATAATTTCCAATAGGATAAACTTATGAATGTTATGGATAAACGAATTCTCTAGTCAACTCTCAATTCATTTTTCATTACTTCAACTTCAAGGAACCAGGGAACTTTTCAAATGAATTCCCAAAGCCAAGGATTTTCGGAGACAACCACCAACCTACAAGGAAGTAAGGGAGAGATTTTACCATCACTACCACTGAGTTGAATCCCAATAATTAATTGGTGACATGTATGATAGTTATTCATTCAAGAATATTGAACCTAATTTTTTATTCGGATTCAGTGCATTCCTTCATATCACAAAATTTTAGTAGAACTATTAAAACACTACTGAAAAGCATGGAAGTATATATATCAGTGAAAATAGTTAATGGGGAAATTATTTCATCCTAAATATATTAATCCTCTCCTTTCAACATTTGTAGTATGAAATTTCTGAAGAACCTTTCCATACTCCCTTTGGTGGGATTTGATGCAATGATGGGAATGGATTAGATTTACCAATATAGAGCCAACATAAATTTCTGTGAGAATAAAATATTTCTTTGTATGGTGTATCGAACCCCGATTATATACAAGTGAAAGGAGGAGGATGGATATTCTTTATCACCATCATCTCAAGAATGTATATTATTTCTATATGATAAAGAGTATCTATCCCAAATGATTGAGTCTAAGTAAATAACCATTCTCGAAGACATTCATATTGGGAGGTAATGTGTTGATGTCTTTCCTGAGGAATTTCATGGTCTTCCTCCTAGAAGAGAGGTTGAATTTTCAAATGAACTTATACCTAGGGTATTTCCAATATTCAAGACACTATATAGGATGGTTTTTATTAAACTTTAGAAGATAAAGAAACAACTACTGTAAAATCTGGATAAAGTGTTCATATGCCCAAGTGCTTCACTATGGGATGCATCAATCCTCTTCTTCAAGAAGAAGGATGGGTCAATGCACCTTTACAACGATTATTGTGATCTCAACTAGATTATGATAAATAAAGAGTATCCCTTACCTCATATTGATGAATTGTATGATCATCTATGTGGATAATAATACTTATTCAAGGTGAATATTCAGTAGGGATGTTATCAAGTATGGGTTAAGAAGGAAGATATCCCCAAGGACACTTTTCATACAAGTTACGGGTACTATGGGTTTATATTAATTCCATTCAAACTAACTAATGCTCTAGAAATATTCATAGACTTGATTAATAGATTCTTTAGATATTACCTTGACAAATTTTTGGTAGTCTTTATAGATGATACTCAAATATACTCTAAAACCAAGACAAAACATGAGGAGCATCTAAGCACTATTATAAAGACCTTGTGAAAGGATAAGCTCTATGAAAAGTACAATTAGTGTGAGTTCTAGTTGAAGGAATTCTCATTCTTGGGGAATATCATCATAAGCAATGGGATATCTATGGATCCTTCAAAGAAAAAAGTAATTTAAGTATGTCTAAGGACAACATCTGTGAAAGATATCTGTAGCTTCCTTGGGTTATCTGGTTATTATCATTAATTTGTGAGAAATTTCTCATGATTTTAAAACACTTTTACCAATATAACTCATAAGGGAGTTGAGTTTTATTGGAATTCTAAATGTGAAGAAAGCTTCCTGAAGTTGAAAATGAGGCTTATCACTTCCCATGTGCTCACACTACCCACAAGTGGGAAACTTTTTGTAATTTTTAGTGATGATTCTAAGAAGTTATTAGGCATTGTATTGATGAAAAATGAAAAATTAATGGCATATTCCTCAAGGAATTTTAAAATTTCTGAGAAAAACTATCTTACACATGATCTGGATCTAACAGCTGTGATCTTTGTGTTGAAAATCTGCCAGCATTATCTCTATAGGGAGAAGTGTGAGATATATACTGATCACAAGAGCCTAAAATATATATTCACATAGAAAGAGATTAATATGTGCCGGTGAAAATTGTTAGAGCTCATTAAGTATTATGATTTCTCAATCCATTACCATCTTTGTAAAGAAAATAAGGTGGTGAATTCTATAATTAGAAAGGACCCATAATTCTGTCATTAATGAGAATTGATGAGGATCTAATATTCTTGTATTTGAAGAATATGGACATGGGAATCATAAATAAAGAAACATCATCAATCATTTCACAAATTATTGCTTGAATATCAATTTTGGAAAGGTTAGAGGATGCTTAAAAAGATGATGTGGGAATCTAGAAGAAAGTAGAAACTATAAGAAAAGGTAAATCCTCGGAGTTCAATGTTAATGAAGGAATAGGGATATTTGGGTAAATAATGTGTTCCATAAAATCCTATGTTAAATATGGAACTATTGGATGATGACCATAGTTCTAATTTCTCTATTCACCCAAGAAACACGAAGATGCATAAAGATCTTTGATACCACTATTTGTGGGAAAACATGAAGGAGATCACTAAATATACATGAAAGTGACTAGTATGTTAGTAAGGGAAGATTTAAAGGTATAAGTCTAAGGTTATGATGCAACCATTACCCATACTAACATAGAAATGGGAAAACTTCACCATGAACTTTTTCAACGGACTTTCGAAGACATCCAAAGGAAACATTGCTATCTGGGTTGTTGTGGATCATCTTTCAAAGTCTACACACTTAATTATGATTAGAGAGAATTTATCACTGGATCAACTAACACAAATATACAAAAAATAAGTGGTAAGACTACATGGAGTACCATTATCTATTGTATCCGATCAAGACCCAATATTCACCTCCACATTCTAGAAAAGTCTCTATAATTCTCTAAGACTGAGCTGAATTTCAGTACAACCTATCATCCTCAAACTAATGGAAAATATTATCAGACTATTCAGACACTAGAATACATGTTGTGAGCATATTATATGGACTTCAAAGGAATATGGTACCAATATCTTCCTTTGGTTGAGTTCTCTTACAACAAAAATTTCCACTCGAGCATCCAAATGCCTCCCTATGAATCCTTTTATGGGAAGAGGTGTAGAACAATGGTATGTTGGGAGGATGTTGGGGAATGAAAACTTATAGGTCCTTAAATGATTGAGGAAATTGTGGAGAATTTTAAGATCATTAATTAACACTTAAATGCTACTCAAATTCAATAGAAGATCTATGATGACAATCTTTGACAAGACCTAGAGTTTGATGTTGGAGGCATGGTATTCCTCCACATATCTCCTTGATCGCATAAAAGCAGTGGCCTATCAACTAGAACTACCACCTAAACTATATCAAGTACATGATGCATTACATGTATCCCTCTTGAGAAAGTACATACCAAACCCCTCACATGTACTCATTCCAAAGGTGGTACCATTGGAGAATGATCTTTCCTGTGAAGATAATTCTGTGAATATCTTAGATCTTAGAGAAAAAGTTCTATGAAATAAAACAATTCACCTCTTCAAATCCTTGTGGAGAAACCACAAGTTTTAAGAATCAACATGGGAGTTAGAGGAGGTGATAAATCAGAGTTACCCTCATTAGTTTTAGTGTGGGAAAAGAAAAATTCAAGAATGAAATTTCTAAAGGGGGGAAGATTGTAACGACCCAAACTATTATGGATAAAATTCCACCTTTTGATTTAATTAAATGTCTTATAGTTATAGAGAACTCATGCGCTTATTTTGTTTTATTATATCCAATTAGATTTAAATTATCGTTAAGAATCATTACCATTGATAATATAATCATTGAACACTTATCACATGACTAGTATAAATATAAGATTTTAACAAATCCATTTGACAAAAATAAAGATGGTTATGGCCTCAACCAATAGGTTCATACCATATGAAGCCCATTTATTGGAGATTATATGGGAGATATCATTTCTTGTATTTTCCATAGAAAAAGCCCAAGCTAAGATCCAATAACTTAAGCATGAGAGAAACTATTTATAGGAGAAGTTCAATCTCCTTGAGATCACAGCCCAAACCATGTTTTCCGAACGGCCCCATGAAAGCCCCACCATCACACACCTTAATATTAGGAGATATTTTGTTGTATTAAATTTATATGTATCAATACCCTATAAATATTAATATTTATATTATTTTCTATAAAATAATTAATATATTTTCATCCTTGTATTGTTACTTTGTAAATTATTTTTAATGCATGAATTTTATTTTTGGTTTATATTCCAATTCAATTAATGAATTTATGAATTAATGGATTTTAAAATAAATAATATTATTATTTAATATTATTATTAAATAATATTTATCAAATATAAATGATCATATAATTTTTATAATGTCAAATTTAGTTTTTATTATGGTTCAAAAACTATTATTATCAAAAACCTATCATTCTTAATAAATGTTAGTTTTTATTTTAAAAGTTAAAGTTAAAATATTTATAAAATTAATTAGATAAAATCAACATTATTTTTGTAATCAGGATTTCAAAATTATCCAATGGTGATTTTTTCATAATTTTCTGAGATAGTTGAGTTTTTTGGTAAATATTAACTACCATATAAATATACTTTGAGTTTTATAAAATCACAATGAACCAAAAGTGATGTGATAAGTAATATAAATATTATCCACAACCAAATATATGTTTTCATTTAAAATAATTTGATTTTAAGTTTATTTTATTTATTTTTTAAATCTATTATGAATCCTCTAAGACTCGTAATATATTTTAAGATTTTAAAATCATTTATATAAGAGTATTTTAATAAGTTCTTCACTTATCCTTATAAAAATAATAAAAACACTCCCCTTTTTCGAAACCATTGGAAAAACCAAGTTGTGGTTTGTGGTTTTGGTTATTTTATTATGTAGAGTCCAAAATCTAAATAATAAAAAAAATCCCCCTCCTTTTCTATATAAACCCACCCAAGATCCCATTTTTGTTCTCTAAAACTCTTGGAAGAACATACACACTCTTCCATACACTCCCTATAGTTCTCCCAAGGTGCCTCCAAGTTTTCAAGAATCCCCTCCCAAGCCTTTGGAGTCATGCACTCAAGTAAGGGGTTCTCACCTTCCTCTCCTCCTTTCAAATTCAAGAAACTTCATTGAAATTAGTTCTTGTAATTTCAAATGTTTATATTGTAATTAATTTATATTAATTAACTTAATATATTTTTTATTTTATTTTAATGTGGTATCATTTATCCTTTCCCATTTGTACCCTTACATATGATGTTACTATGCCGAAATTCTGTATGGAATCCTCACATTCTCTTCTTTATTCAAGGTTCTTTATAAACTTATACATTCTATTTCAATTTCTTAATGTTGAGACATATCCCTCCATGTCCCTGTTATTGTAAAAAAATTATTATATACCCCTTTAACTTTCATCAACAATTTTTATGAATTTTTATGTACCGTCGTTATGCTACCGAAATTTCACCGTGATTTTCCATGCCAAAACAATTGTGTAGTGAATACAATACCAATTTTTTTATCAAGTGTATTCACCTTTATGAAAATATACTAATTAGTTTGGGACTTACTTATATATATTCCACACTTCTTAATCATGGAATAAATTTATGATGATGAGTGAACCCATGTTGTATGATCTATGTGGAATACTTAAGCATGAGCATGAAATGAATATGATGGGTGCGCCTAGATAGTGCACCAATACATTGGGTAATGTTTAGTATAATGATACATCATGTTTGTATAGGGGTGTATCTAATTCCTTTATGAAACTTTTCCCACTATGAGGTCTTGGAGAATTTATCATTGACCGAAGTTTATGATTCAATGTTATGATTATCATGTTACACCATGCCTTATTATCCATGTTCCTTTTATTCTCCATTGATATACCTATTATCTGACATGTATTATAATATTCGTGTTATGCCTTGTTTATTCCATTAATTCGATTTATAACTCACCCATTTCTTATGTTTGTCCTTAGGTTATCTCATACAGTTTTAAAAGTCATGTAATTTTACAAGCATGTTAAAGAATTTTACAATAATGATGTTGTATCCCATGTTCAAGATATTATTCAGTGTACCTAATTCCAAAATACACTATACTTATCAATATTTTGGATTTTATTAAGTGCTATTTTATATAAAAAACATTTATTAATGTGTAAAAAAGAGCAAGGTTGTCATAGATCCTCTTTACAGAACACCATGGATGGGGTCATAGGCGGTTGAGACTATATTATATCTTGGGTGATACTTGGGTTTCATTTCATGGGACTATAAGGACAGGCTCATAGGTTAACTAATGTTTATATATTTCATGAGTGATACATGTTATTCCTTGGGTGGTATCATCATGTGTTTAATTCCTTCTTTAGTGATGCCAGTTTCTTAGGGGAGAACCCATGGATGGGCTTAGTAGAGAGATGGTTACACCATGCCATGAGTTATACTCAGACCACTATGTGAGATACTTGGTATAGACTCTAAGGGTGATGAATACACACCATATCAAAATGGATACTTGGGATTCTATTTATGAATCACCTTGGAAGGACTCTGGTGATGATGGGTATTTATAGGCCCCCTAGAGTGATGCTTTGGATTCCATTTATGGAACACCTTGGATGGACTTAGGGACGTGTTTTCCAATCCAAATCACATGTTTGGGCTCGATCCCCTCTTGATTCTTATTTTGTAATGACCCACTCTTTAAACTCATATCATATCAGCAGAGGTTGAACTTAGTATATAAATATTATAGCTTAGGCTGAAGTAGGTATAGTCAACTAAGTTTCCTTGAGGAACTTAAGCCTACATTCATAGTTATTTATTTATTTATTTATTTATTTATTCATCTATTTATTTTATACCTACACATGATTATACTTTATATTCACAGATTGGATTATGCTTTCGACATCATTCATAGTGTACTACTGATTATATCTCACACCCTTATTAGGTCTTCATTACACTAGGGTTCCTGAGTAGATCTCATATTTTTAGGTCTATGGATTTTTCTTTCTTTTGTGCATTGTACATGGGATCTTAGGAGCACATGATTGAGCTTGTACTCAGGATTCTCTTCAAGATATCCCTCATGGTTTTTTATTATTTTTATTTATTGATGTATTATATTTTATTACCTATTGTATTATTTCCTACTTAGTATTTAGTAGCATTACCTAGACATGCATACATGCATGGTTTATTTTGGATTTGGCCAGTGTATTTCAGTTATTATATTTATCTTCCAATTTCCTTCCCTTTATTTATATTGCTTCCACTATTGTGTGATTTATTTATTACCTGTAATACCACTAAGTTACTCTAATCATGAGGGTATAGTCTCCCCTACATACCATTATTATAAACTCCCTACTATTCGGTATCCTCTAGGGTATAAGGAGGTGCGCTTTGAATCCACGTGGTGATCAGTCCGACTACTAGTTTCATTATCAGTTGGGTTGGGATGTTACATTCTTTCAACTCGATCTTCCCATAATCTCATGTGCATGAGTGGACACATTAAATGTTTTATTTAATTTTTAATATCCATAAATATAGTACTTAGGGGATAAATAATCCTCCAACACAAAAGGTTCTATTATAGAATACCATTTTTAAGTTCCCACAATTTTTTATGAAACCATTTTCACCTCAATGGATATTATATAAATACCCTAATTTAATAATACTCATGTGGAAAAACATGTTTTTATTTTATTATTATATAGGCTCAGATTCATTTTCTTTGACTCAAAATATCTCCACTAAAATCAACATGTCAATCTTCGCATCTATATGAAAATTATATAGGAAACATATCTATGGTGTGGATCATATCTTACAGCATAAAGGTTACTTGAGGAAAAACACATCTCAAAACTCAGTTCTCTTATTTATAATTATTTTTAAATAGATCACATTATAAATTATATAAGATAAAAATTATAGGTTTATCTTCAATGTATCTTCATCTAAATTATTCTTTAAAACACGATAAAACAATTTTATTTATCAAGAAATACATGCAGTAAATCCTCTCATTTTATCTTCCTCAAAACCAGATTTAATCATAGATTTACAAAGATTCGTTATGTTTTGATTTTGAATAAATAGATTCATCCCCATATGATATAATTTTCTTCTTTATATGTTTAAATCCATAAACTTAATTTTTTATTATTTTATGCTCTCATAAATTCTCTAATTCCTTTATCTCATCTTTTATCAAAATGAGGTAATAGATGTTTACTTACAGATAGATCTATAAGATGAATTTACATATGTGATCACAAATAATATTATGGGATGGATTGAATATCTAAATTTTATTTATTTTTTCTCATCTACATTGCTAAATTCTATTATATATATCATAACCATTCTATCTGAAACATGATACTCTTATGCGTTGGCTTTTGTAGCCAGGTTTTGTTACATAGACTAAAATATTATATATCGTAAGATAAATCCATTTTCATTTCACTCCTATGTATATTAATTATCTTAAATGATGGTTGGGTATATAAATTACATTTACCAATTCACTCCCATATAAATCATTTCTATTATGTATTATCCACTTTATTTTCATGTAGATAAATTATATAACATGGTGCACTATGTAGGTGAATCCTATTATGGGCCACTCATGTAGATGAATTTTCTTGTATCATTTTAATATCCTCTATACTAGATATCTTTCAAACTCAAATATGATGTGATATTTGTTGAGAAAAGTATTGTTTTCAATAATACATGTTAATGTTATTTAAAGGGGGAGATTATTGAAAATAATACTATGTCTCTTTATGATAATTTTGATGCTCACAAATACCGTCAGTTATTTTCTAATGATTTTATTTAGTATTGTGCAGGAATTTATTAATTTATTTTACTCTTGAAATAGCAAGAATTTATTACTTAGCGCGGAATCTTCTTTAGCGTGTTCTGGAATCACTGTTCATACCTTATGTAGATAAATATAGCGCGGAATCTCTTTTAGAGCATTCTGGAATCATTGTTCATACCCTATGTGGATAAACATAGCGTAAGGATGAAAATCGTGTATACTTTTTGATATAAGAGAAAAGTATGGTTAAACAACCATATGTTTTCAGCAAAGTATGGAAGAAGAACCTTACGTTAGGAAGGAACCCTACGTTTTGGTTATCAGCAAAGTATAGAAGGAGAACCGTACGTAATTTCTAAACATTACGTTTGTTTCTCAAAAGTATGGTTCATCAACCTTACTTTTGTAAACAACCATATGTTCTTTGAAAAATTATGGATCAAGTAAAAGTATGGATCTTTTACCGTACGTTTGAGTGTTGAAGAAAAAGTATAAATGATCAACCCTACGATTGTGTTCAACCTTACGTTGTCAACCCTACATTTGTGTTCAACCTTATGTTGTCAACCCTACATTTGTGTTCAACCTTACGTTGTCAACCTTACGTTTGAAGGATATGTTGTTAACCCTACGTTTGGAGGCCACGTCATCAACCTTACATTTGGCATCGGAAATTTTGACAGACGATATTTATGTGCAATGATCAGTAAGCTGATTTCTGGGTGGATTTCAAGCCGGATTTAAAGTCATTTTTAAAGTACGACTTTGACTAATTCAAAGTCGTTTTATTAATGGATTTAAGATCGAATTAAAAGGATCTTTTTATGCCGAGTCTTAAGGGAAGTTAATAATTCTCTGTAAATTCAAATTTTTGAATATCGCGAATCAGAAGATGACTTTTATGGATCTAAATGTGCAGGAGATATGATTTATTATATATGTTCTCTCTGAAACACCAGGTATATGAGGATGTGATCAATCTATTTTTGGAAAAGGTGGAAAATAGAGATTGCAACTATTCAAGATTGATCTGATGATTCAAAAGGAGCTTAAAAGCTCTGTTTGTTCAAGAAGAAGGAACTTGATAGAAGATTCATCTGTTCTACATCAAATATCTATTGTGGATATACTACTGGTGAGATTGTAAACTATATCTCTATATTTATTGCAATTGGATCAACTCATAACTGCTTCATCTTGAAGATCAATATTTCTAGAGACTTTGATCCATCTACTGTCAATTGCATTCTGTTGCAATTGTGAAGATCAACTGGAAATTTCTTTCTAAAATTATTTTTATTCTTGAGTAACCAGCTTCTCGTTCCAAGCTGTGTAGGTTCGTGTTTGAACCAGAAGGCTTTGTTTTGCCTTAGATTGTAAAGGTGTCAACTGCCTGTACTCAGTTGTGAACCGGTCTGTAGAAAAGAGGACCAGATAGTGAAAATCACCAAGCTCGTGGAGTTGAGCATTAGTGGAGTGGACTAGGGGCCTTCTGTTCCCCAAACCACTATACATCTTTATGTTCTTGATTTTACTTTTTCCGTTGCACGATCAAATCTGATAAAGTATAAAGGACAGAACTCGTTCAAGAAAAGAGTTTTTAAAAAATTGCAAAAGACACAATTCACCCCCCTCTTGTGTATAATCTGTAGATTCAGATCCAAAAATTGGTATTAGAGGAGGAGCTTCTGATAGAGCCTCAGAAAGCTAGAAGCATTTAAGTATTATACAACAGAGCATCATGACTGATACAAGAAAAGGGATGTCGATGGTCAAAGAACCATATTTTAATGGAGACAATTATGGTTGCTGGAAATCGCACATGATAATATATCTAAAAAACCTCGGATATAGAGTCTATTCAAATATTCTGACTCCTTATGAAATTCCTAAAAATCCTGAGACATGGAGTGCTGCTATAGAGGCAGAGTACGATATAAACTCAAATGCTATGAATGCAATTATCTATGGTCTAGGAATAGATGAATTTAATAGAGTATCTCAGTGCCCGACAGCATATGAGATGTGGAAAACAATAGTCATGGCATATGAAGGAACATACAATGTTAGAAAAATGAGATATGAAACTGAAAAATTAAAATTTGATACTTTCAGAATGGTTGAAGGTGAGAGAATTACCCAAATGAATGGGATATTTACAGAAATTGTCAATAACATAACTGCTCTAGGAGAACCTATCAAGTAGGTTGATCAAGCATTAAAAGTACTGAGAGTACTTCCTACTCTATGGAATGGTATCTCCGTTGTAATCAGACAATCAACACCTGTCAAAGATCTAACTATGAGAGAGCTGATTGGTACACTGATGATGTATGAAGCTGAAATGAAAGATGAGGCTAATGAACATAAAGTGCTTATCAAAAGAGAAGATACTTCCTTGAAGGTAACTTCACAACAAAAGAATAGAAAGATAAAGAGCAAAGAAGTCAAAGCTAAATCAGAAATCTCTGACTCATCCAACTCAGATGAAGAACTGGCTTAACTAGCCAGAAAATTTAGAAAATTCTACAGCAATAAAAGAGGCTTCAAAAAATCCTTTAAGGGAGATAATAAGGAAATAAGATTTTATGAATGAAAAAAGATGGGACATATCAGACCATATTTCCCACAATTGAAGGATACAAAGAAAAAGAAATTCTTCAGAAGAAATGACTTTGAGCAGAAAGACAAGAAAGCTATAAAATCCACTTGGAGTGTATCTAAAGACTCTAGTATCTCTTTTGAATCAAGATCAGAGAAATAATAAGTCAATCTAAAGTAAAACATGTGTTTCATAGTAGAAAATGATGAGGTACACTCATATTACTCCTCTGAATCAAATTCTGAATCAAGCTACACAAATGAAAAACTTGCAGCTTACTGCAATATGTTTGAAGAAAGATATGACTCACTATTTAAGAAACATAAGTCACTAAAAAATATACATAAATCCGATTCAGATAAAAGAGATACAATGTTGAAACAACATAAGGAATTAACTTATAAATAAAATTCGATTAACACTAACTATATTAATTTTGAATCAAGAATAAAAACACTGCAGGATGAAGTAGAATCTTACAAACAGGCTGCATTGGTTTTTACAAAAGGAGAGAATTCATTAAATGAAATTCTTGGAAAACTGTCATTAAAAAGGAGAGATTTGGAATTCGCACTAAAGGAGAAAAACCAAATCTATATAAAAATTATTTTGTTCCTAGCTCTAAAAAGTTTAATTGTAATTTTTGTGAGACAAAGGGACATATAGCTAAAAACTGTTTCTTAAGACAACCTCAAATTTGTGGTATTAAGAAAGCCTATGTTTCAAAAGACTTGTATGATTCAGCTAATTTTAAAAGAACAAAGCAAATTTGGATACCCAGGTCATTGCTAGCTAACACCCCTGGACCCAACAAAATATGGGTACCAAAGCAATTTGTTTGAATGTCTTTGCAGGTAGCAGGTCACTAGAGAAAAAAATATATATGGTACATGGACAGTGGTTGATCAAGACATATGAGTGGAAACTCATTGAATTTTTCTTCACTCACTCAAAAGGAAGGAGGACTTGTCACATTTGGTGACAATGCCAAAGGAAAAATCATTGGCATTGGAACTGTTGGAGATCCAAAAACAGTCTCAATCAACAAAGTACTTTATGTACAAGGGATAATACACAATCTGATAAGTATCTCTCAACTTTGTGATTATGGATATACTTTTGATTTTACTAACAATTGTTGTACTGTTTCGAATGATAAACTGTTTAAATTTAAAGCACCAAGAACTGAAAATGTCTACACTTTGGATTTAAATTCCTTGTTTAAACAACAAGTAAACTGCTTGACTGCTAAAGTAAGTGAATCTTAGATCTAGCATAGGAGACTCGGTCATTGCAATGTATATTTTTTACATAATTTATCTAAGAAACATTTAGTTTCTGATTTACCTTGTCTAAAATTTGAAAGTGAAAGATTTTGTGATGTATGTCAACTTGGAAAGTAATACAAATCATCCTTCAAATCTGTTAATAAGGTTGCTACATCTAAACCTCTAGAACTTATTCATATGGATTTGTTTTGACCTTCAAGAGTAGAAATATTAGCTGGTAAATTATATGTATATGTTTTAGTTGATGACTATTCAATATTTACATGGATTTTCTTCTTGAAATTTAAAAATGAAGCTTTTACATTATTTAAAAGTTTCTGTAAATCTATTCAAAATGAAAAAGGTTTCAATATTATCTCATTGAGAAGTGATCATGGTGGATAATTTGAGAATCTGGAATTTAATTCCTTTTGCCCAAATATGGGTATTAAACATCCTTTTTTTTCACCCAGAACACCTCAACAGAATGGGACTGTAGAAAGAAGAAATAGAACAATTCAATAAATGGTAGAACTATGTTAAATGAATATAGCCTACCTATATATTTCTGGGCAGAAGCTATGAATACATCTTGTTATATAATTAATAGAGTTTTAATTAGACCTATTTTGAAAAAGACACCCTATGAACTATGGAATAACAGAAAACCTAAATTAAATTACTTTAAAGTTTTTGGATGCAAGGTTTATATCTTAAACACCAAGGATAATCTTGGTAAGTTCGATCCAAAATATGATGAAGGTATTTTCTTAGGATATTCTGTTACCTCCAAAGCTTATAGAGTTTATAATAAGAAGTCAATGATTATTGAAGAATTAGTTCATGTGAAATTTGATGAATCTGATACCTCTGAGAAAATGACAGAACAAATGGATTAACTTGACTCTAATGATAACATGAGACTTGATAATTTAAAGAATGATTTTGAAAATGATATAAAATAAATTTAGTCTAGTTCAGAAGAACATGATACTGAAGAACCTTTAAATATATTACCTAGACAGTCTAGAACCCTAAAGAATCATCCTTTAGAAACTGTAATAGGTAACCTAGAAACTGGTGTTCAAACTAGAAGAAACTTAGGAAACCTAGTGGAATTTTCTGCCTTTCTATCTCAACAAGAACCCAAGACTATAGAAGAAGTTTTAGATGATGAAAGCTAGGTAATATCAATGCAAGATGAATTAAACCAGTTTAAAAGAAATAAAGTTTGGGAATTAGTGGAAAGACCTAAGAATTATCCTATAATAGGAACCAAATGGGTCTTTAGAAATAAACAGGATGACCAAGGCACAATAACTGGAAATAAAGCAAGATTAGTAGCTAAAGGATATAATCAAGAAGAAGGAATAGATTATGATGAGATTTTTGCACCTGTAGAAAGGTTAGAATCCATTATAATCCTTTTATCCTATTCATCTTATATGAATTTTAAATTATTTCATACGGATGTTAAATCTTCCTTTTTAAATAGTTATTTAATGGAGGAAGTTTATGTTGAGCAACTTCTGGGTTTTGAAAAATCTCAAAAACCTGATTCTGTTTTTAAACTTACTAAATCTCTTTATGGCCTTAAACAAGCACCTAGAGCTCGGTATGAAATATTAAGTTCTTTTCTTTTGAAAAATGATTTTACTGTTGGTATGACAGACCCAACACTATTTAAGAAAACTGCGAAAAATAATGTTTTATTGGTTCAAATTTATGTTGATGATGTAATCTTTGGATCAACTAATAAAACTCTTTGTCATGAATTTTCAAAATTAATTCAAGAAGAATTTGAAATGAGTATGATGGGAGAATTAAATTTCTTTTGGGGTCTTCAAATATTTCAAAAAGATTTTGGAAATGTTTTAAATCAAAGAAAATACAGTACTGATTTACTTAAGAAATTTGGTCTTGAAAACAGCAAGCCATTTACAACTCCTATGTGTACTAATATAAAACTTGATTTGGATGAAACTGGGAAATCAATTGACAACAGGTTATATAGAGGTATGATTGGTATCTTGTTATATCTTACTACTATCCAGCCAGATATAATGTATTTGGTATATCTTTGTGCTAGATTTCAATCAAATCCTAAAGAATCCCATCTAACTACTGTTAAGAGAATTTTTAGATATTTAAAAGGAACTATTTTTCAATATCTTCTTTATCCTAAAACTTCTGGTTTTAATTTTATTTCATATTCAGATGATGACTTTGGAAGTTTTAGGTTAGATAGAAAAAGCACATCAGGTACATGTCACTTTTTAGGAAAGTCTTTAGTATCATGGTCTAGTAAGAAACAACATTCAGTTTCCCTGTCAACAGCTGAGGCAGAATATGTTTCTGCTGGTAGTTGTTGTGCACAAGTGTTGTGGATGAAAAACACTCTTATGGAATTTGGATTGAATTTTAATAATACAACTATTTTATGTGATAATATGAGTGCAATTAATATTTCAAAAAATCCTATTAGTCATTCTAGAACTAAGCACATTGATATAAGGCATCACTTTTTAGAAGATCATGTTATTAAAAAAGATATATTTTTAGAATTTATAAATACTGAAATTCAATTAGCAGATATTTTTACTAAACCACTTCCCACTGCAAGGTTTGATTTTATTAAGGGGGAGCTAGGTTTATTTAATTTTAAATAATTTATAAATTTTTATTTACTTTTATTTATTTATGTAAATTTTATTTTGTTTATTGAATACTGTTTAAGTTTTTGTCTTTATTTCGTCATATGAAAAATTTATTTGTTTTTAAATATATGTAATTATTAGTGATTACATGGGAATCAAGACTATCAGAGCCTTTTCGACTTCTAAATCCTTTCATTTCTATCGAAACCCTTTTGAAATCCGAAAATCGCACTTCCTCTTCTGAAACCCTAACCTTCGAACTTCTGAAACCCTAATCTTCAAACCTTCAAAGACTCTTGCAGAAATGGTAAGGACTAAAAGAGCCAATGAGGCTGAGACAAGCAATGTCAAGAGACAACACACCAAGGGAAGAAAAATCTTACAGGGTAAGGTAATCGATCTCGACTGGTTATTTCAGGTAAATTTGTTATTGAAGCAAGTGTTATCATTTTAGAATCCTGAACAGTTGTTCAATAGTGAAAATATGGAATTTCTGTATGATGTATAACTTAGATACTTCTTCAAATCTATACAATTTAGTCTGGGAGATACAGAGGACAGTATGATGGCTAAGATAGAGGATAAGGATTTATCAATCTCTTCAGTAGAGATTAGTCAGATTCTCAACTGCCCTCATGAGGGAGTTTTTCATTTTGACTTGAAGAATATAGGAGATTCTGTGCATAAATCCGAAGACATCATGTCTTTTCTTTTTGGTACCAAGACAATAAAGAAAATGTTTGTCAAGGATTTGGATCCTGATCAGAAGATTTTGGTCAAATTTATTGAGACTGGAATAGCTCCACAGATGGAAAAAATGGAGAAATTTTTTTACCCTAATATGTATATAATGTTTCTTATGTTAAGTGATATTAAGTTAAACTTTCCAAGATACATGATAAGTTATCTTAGTTACTGCTGTCAAAGTGAGGTCGGGATGAATTTCGACCCTTTTGGAAGATTTATTTATAAACTGTTGTTTAAGAAAGACATGGTGAGATTAGTGGATGCTAGAGTTAACTGTCATCACAGTAATACGTTTAATGCTGGAACTTTGAGGAAAGTTGGATATTTCTGGAGCACAATTAAAGGAAAACTTTTGCTAGTAGGAGCTGAGGAAGACTCAGAGAGTGCTCAGGCTCAACCTGCTAAGTCCAAGGAGGGACAAGCTGAATCCAGAGTCAGCAATGTAGTAAGAAGGATTCTCTTTGAAGTGGCAAATGTTGAGGAAGATAGAAGTCAGGAGGGACTTCAATCCAAAATAAAGAGGCCAGTAAATGAGGAAGTCACTTCCACTATTTTGGAAACTACAATAGAAGATTTATTTTATTATTCTTTTGTGAGAAAGGTTGTTGTTGATAAGACCATGGAAGATGTTACTGAAAGAACAGCTCCAGTAGAGGAATCAGGAGCTCAAGAAGAAACTCAAAGGGAAAATCAGGAAAAGATTGTAGCTGATGCTAAAGTTGCACTTCAACAGGAACAAGAGATGGAGAAAGTGCCTGGTGAAGAAGTGGCCAGACCTCAGGAAAATACTGAAGATATTGTTCTTGAAAACCCAGTGGAAGACAAAGATGCAGATGAATGTGATGAGCATTCTTCTGAAGCTCAAACAGAGGTACTTCAAGAGGATTTTTCTGTGGAGGAGTTTGAAAACTCAAAGGAAAAATCTATGGACCAACCTTCTCAGGACAGAGAAAAATAGAAATATGATGCTGAATCATTGCCTTTGGTACTGCTGCATCAACATGAGAATGTGAATCAAGCACAGGGTGCATCTAATTCAAGGAAATAAGAAGTTGAAGAACTATACAGAAAAGTATCTCAGTTGGAATCTGAGAATGTTTCTCTGAGAAATACCTTAGATCTAGAACATTTAAAGTTTCAAAAGCTGAAGGAGTGTACAGTTTCAAGGAAAGAAGTTGAAATGTTTAAATAGGATATGCTGACTTCTGTTACACAATTGAAATCTGAAATGGTTATGAAGTCAGATTTATCAGATCTGAAGTTGTTTATGAAGAACCAATTTGCATCAGTTGCTAATAATACTGTTAGTGGATCTGGTACTTCACCTGATTTAATCAGAAGGTTTCAGGCTATCAAAGCTGCGATGAGAAACATGAATGATAGGATACAAGATCTTTAATGTAACAGTGCTCCTTTGTCAGTGTTGCTGGACAATCAGTAGTTCTTAGTGGATCAACTGACATCTAGTGAGCCATCGATCAGAATTCTGTTAGATCAGTTATCAGAAAAGTTGTCAGTATTTGTTGAGAAAGAGGAAAGGATGCATGAGTTTTTTAGAGTCAATTTAATTTAGGATATTCATATGACTCAAGAGAATAGAGAGTTCATTATCAAGCTTGGAGATGGAATGATGAAGAGACTTCGGGAACAGTTTATAGAAATCAAGTCTGCAATCTAGAGGAGATAGACCATGTTGCCTATCTTACCCAAACCTTGATTCATGTATATATCATTGTCATGTATATACTGCTGTTTTTTAATGAAAATTTTATTCATTTTTTATTTGTTTATTTCTTTATTTGTTTTACTGATTTTATTTTTAATATTCCAGTACTCCATATTTAATTATTGATAAACAGTTCATAATAGCATTTACTAATAGTTTAGTGCAATATTAAACATGTTAAAATTCATGATTTTTCATTCTTTTTGATATCACAAAAAGGGAGAGAGAATTTGGATAAAAACAACATCAAAACCTACATTTTATTTAGGGGGAGAATTCATTTTATTAAGGGAGAAAATTAAATGAGAAATTTGGATTTATAATTATCTTTTTGGTGGAAAAGTTTTTATTTAAAACTTTATAACTAATTTTGAAAGTTAATTTGTGTTTAAATAATTTTAATTATTTTATATGTTTTTTGATCATCAAAAAGGGGGATATTTTTGAGAAATGTATTGTTTTCAACAATACATGTTAATGTTATTTAAAGGGGGAGATTATTGAAAATAATACTCTGTCTCTTTATGATAATTTTGATGCTCACAAATACCCTTAGTTATTTTCTAATGATTTTATTTAGTATTGTGTAGGAATTTATTAATTTATTTTACTCTTGAAATAGCGAGAATTTATTACTTTAATGCGGAATCTGCTTTAGTGCATTCTGGGATCACTGTTCATACCTTACATAGATAAATATAGCACGGAATCTGTTTTAGCATGTTCTAGAATCACTGTCCATACCCTATGTGGATAAACGTAGCGTAAGGATGAAAATCATGTATACTTTTTGATATAAGAGAAAAGTATGGTTAAACAACCATACGTTTTTAGCAAAGTATTGAAGAAGAACCTTACCTTAGGAAGGAACCCTACGTTTTGGTTATCAGCAAAGTATGGAAGGAGAACCGTACGTAATTTCTAAATGTTACGTTTGTTTCTCAAAAGTATGGTTCATCAACCTTACTTTTGTAAAAAACCATACGTTCATTGAAAAAGTATGGATCAAGTAAAAGTATGGATCTTTTACCGTACGTTTGAGTGTTAAAGAAAAAGTATGGATGATCAACCCTACGTTTGTGTTCAACCTTACGTTGTCAACCCTACGTTTGTGTTCAACCTTACGTTTTCAACCCTACGTTTGTGTTCAACCTTACGTTGTCAATCTTACGTTTGAAGGCTATGTTGTTAACCCTATGTTTGGAGGCCACGTCATCAACCTTACGTTTGGCGTCGGAAATTTTGACAGACGATATTTATGTGCAATGATCAGTCAGCTGATTTCTGGGCGGATTTCAAGCCGGATTTAAGTCGTTTTTAAAGTACGACTTTGACTGATTCAAAGCCATTTTATTAATGGATTTAAGATCGAATTAAAAGGATCTTTTTATGCCGAGTCTTAAGGGAAGTTACGACTTCTCTGTAAATTCAAATTTTTGAATATTGCGAATCATAAGGTGACTTTTATGGGTCTAAATGTGCAAGAGATATGCTTTATTATATATGTTCTCTCTGAAACACCAGGTATATTAGGATGTGATCGATCAATTGTTGAAAAAGGTAGAAAATAGAGATTGCAACTATTCACAATTGGTCTGCTGATTCAAAAGGAGCGTAAAAGCTCTGTTTGTTCAAGAAGAAGGAACTCGATAGAAGATTCATCTGTTCTACATAGAATATCTACTGTGGATCTACTACTGCTGATATTGTGAACTGTATCTCTATATCTATTGCAACTGGATCAAATCAGAACTGCTTCATCTTGAAGATCAATATTTCTAGAGACTTCGATCCATCTGCTGTCAATTGCATTCTGTTGCAATTGTGAAGATCAACTGGAAATTTCTTTCTAAAATTATTTTTATTCTTGAGTAACCAGATTCTCGTTCTAAGTTGTGTAGGTTCATGTTTGAACCAGAAGGCTTTGTTTTTCCTTGGATTGTAAAGGTGTCAACTACCTGTACTCATTTGTGAACCGGTCTGTGGAAAAGAGGACCAGATAGTGAAAATCACCAAGCTCGTGGTGTTGAGCATTGGTGGAGTGGACTAGGGGCCTTCTGTTCCCCGAACCACTATACATCTTTGTGTTCTTGATTTTACATTTTTCGTTGCACGATCAAATCTGATAAAGTATAAAGGAAATAACTCGTTCAAGAAAAAGAGTTTTCAAAAAATTACAAAAGACACAATTCACCCCCCTCTTGTGTATAATCTGTAGATTCATATCCAACAATCTTAAGAAATATATTCAATGTAGATGAATTCTTTTATGCACTAGTTACGTAAGATAATTTTATTTATCATTATCTCAAACTCCAACATAATTATTCTAGTTTTTTTAAATAATATCAGGGTGACTTCAAAAATTCTCAATCCTTATAAAACCTCTTCAAATCATCTTGGAATAACTTAAAATAAGTTTAGGAATTGTTAAAATAATTAAAAACACCTTCAAGAACATTTCCAAGATGTTTCCACATATAAAATCATAGAATTAGAGTATTTCAATGAAATTTTATTCCAGTTTAATTTTATCCTTACTTAAATCAATCTTGATCCATCTCAATTAAAATCAACCTTTATCCAAGAGTGTTTCTCACAAATTTTATAAACCAAAATACAAGGTACTGGGTGGATTTAATCTCTAAATCTCTATTTATATTCTCTACTTATTTGAATCTCATTTCCTCTTTATATATATAGATTTATAATATTTTTAGTACAAATTTAGTATCAAACTTCTTCATGACTTTTTAACTATTGTATAAAATGATTTTCCTACTATTGTATCACATGTATTTTACTTTAGGATCTGTTCAAGAATCAACTGATGTGTGTTCTTCCAAGGAATTAGTGCATCCAACTATTATAAGGACATTTACTATTATATTTTTCCATGTAAACATAATGGTAGACACTAAACCATATTTTATGGGTGGATACTAACTTCTTAACCCAATAAATCACCTAAGATTGACTTTAAAACTGATAAAAAATACATTCACAATATAAAGTTAACATCAGTTTAAATTAATGAAAAGTGTTGATGGTTGATGAAACCATAGACTACAATATTATCTTGAAGAATTTGTGAAGCTAGTTATGAGTTTAAGTGAGAATACATCCTTGTATACAAAATTAATTCTAGAATCACTATTTCAAAAAGAGGCTCATTACATAAAGGATTAATATTTTTGATATGTTTAAAAAATAAAGGCGAGATGAATGATTGGGAATCATAAAATCTGAATTCATAATATATAGTTAAGGAAGAATGAGGAATCCAATATATCTAAAGGTACTATTTCCAAAAGATAACAGTAATTTTGAATGATATGATGATATAAAAGTAGTATTTCTTGAATAATTCATACTGATACAATATATAATAATGAGACACTAATAGAGAATAATATATATATAGAATAATTAATTACTTTGAATAAATTTTTATTTTGAGATAATTGATAAAGGGATCTGAGAAATTCAATAAAACAGTTATAAAAATATAATATTTTGGAAGTTGTAATGTAAAACCAATTTATGAGAAGACTAAAATTGTGTTTGAAGAAGGATGGGAATCAAAAAAGAATTATAAATGACTAACATGTGATTTACTTTTTTCTGTAATATTAAAGAAGTTCTATGTTAAAAGAAATTTGAATAAGTATTGAGTTTAAATAAAATGTGAAAAGGACTAAAGTGTAAAATAAGAATAATAAGTTCAATTATAATGGTGAATTAAAAGGCATAAAATTTTGGATGATCTAAAGGATATAAGTAATATATAATTGATGATGTTCCAAATGTTTATAAAAATAAGAAGAAGTGAGGCCCAAAATATATGTAGCTATGAGATATTAACTCTGAAAGTTACAAATATACATAAGAGTAACATTTATCTCATTTAATATTAATCTTGATTTAACCTACGAAGTTTTTCCAAAGAAAACCTTCCCAAGTCAAGAATTTTATAAGTGTAAGCTGAGGAAGTTTAGAAGACTAGAAGAAAATGAGATCAGAAGTCATGGGGATGAGTTGTATAAAATAATCTTGAGATTTTATTAAATAGAGTTCATATGATGATGAATTAGATAAATTAAAGAATAAATTTGGAAGATTTTAACCTATGTAAGATTTTGTTTTTAGATATAAATTCTATATCAGATTAAACCAAGTTTTTAGAATATCAATCTAAATATTTAATAGAATAATTTATTGATTTTGTCAAATAAATGTGAGTAGGATGATAAATTATTCATGAAGAAAATATCATGATTCTTAATTTATGATTCAATATGAAATTAGATTGAGGGATAAAGGATATTGAAAAAGTAATAAATGTAAATTTTTCCTAGTTAATATAATCTTTTTAAAATGATTAATGAATCAAGATTGATTAATTGATAAAGAGGTAAATTTAAAATGAGGAATTCCTAGAGCCCACATAATCACATTTCATGTAGTTTTCAACACTATATGATGGGAATAAAAGGAGGAGAGATCATTTGAGAGAGAGATAGTGTTTTGGGAAAAGAATAAGGAGATAGAGAGAAGTCAGCCAACACACTCTAGAATATCATTGAGTTAAAAAAGTGAGTTCGACTTTCATGTTCCAGAATATCACTTGAATTCAAGGATGAATTGATTTTGACTTGTATTTTCTTATGAAATAGTTAATTTGAGGAAGGAAGTGAGATAGATAACCAGAATACTCCATATATAAAAATATTCATAAGTATATCCAATTCAGAATATATTTTAATTTGGAAGAAGAGACGGTTTAAAAGAATAGTGGTTCAAAAGAAGACTTGATTTAGGTGAATAATTAAAGAAGAATACAACTTGATATTTTTACATATTCTTGAGTTGATCATTTTAAAGAATAATAGAACAAGACCAACATGTATATAGTTAAATTTATTCATTCATTGGTAGTTTAAGACCAACTATTTAGGAATAATATCTTACTGTTGATGCAGCAATATACTAGAGAAAAGAAGAAAATACTATTTATAAGAGTTAAAGAAAGAGAATTTCAATTGGAGGGATTAATTATAAATAATCTCTGGGGAGGAAACCATCTATTTAGAATCAATTTATAGATATAAGGATGATACTTTCTCCAAGTTTGGGTTAAGGATAATACCTTCCCTAACTTTTTGTTAAGAATAAAACCTTCCCACCTGATATAAATTTTGATTTAGGTATGGTACCTTCTTGTATATTTTAATAACTTATATGCATCAGTGTTAAAATTTATGTCATGAACTTGTCTTGAACACAACAAGTCGTAGATACCCACATTGGGATCGAACCTTGTAAAAATATTATGCATTGTGTTATCTTTAATTTTTGTCTTATATTTAGTTTGAATGTATTGGTTGATCCATATTAAATATATTCATCCTAATAGGTAAAAATGTTTGAATAAATTAAAAGAAAAAATTCATTAAAAACAAGTTCAAACTAATTCACCCCCTCTTAGTGTTATTGCACTAGATTATAAGGCACTTAAAAATTATCATAATTATTTTTTACCATATTTCTAATATGGATGGTGGAATGATATGATTAAATAAAAAAATAACTAATATGAATAAAATGGTGAATGTGATTAATATTCTCTTTCTTATCCAAATATCTTGGATGTTGGTTGTAACACCCCAAGCATCTATGGTACGCTTCTCTTTGAATAATGCAATAGCGTGTGTTGTACAGAATATCGAGTTCTAACACACCACAACCAATCAAACTAGCCGTTATGAATAGTAATACCTACTTTTTGAAATTTTATAAATTTTATTTTTCAAAATGGACTCCATTTTTGTATTCAGAATATCGAAATTATCCTAGGGTGAATTTTTGGTATTTTTCTGAAAAACCTCATTTTTTGATGAATAGTGAAACTACTAAGTGCTAGTTAAAAAACTGAATTTTTCATAAAACTTAATTTTACCGCTTCAGTGATTGGAATTTCTAAAATTCGAGAGACACGGTTAATATCGAGGAGTAAAATGTGTTTCATTGAGATGAAAATAATTTTTTGGTGAATAGTAACTTTTTACTTTTATTTACCGCGGTTAAAAATAAATAGGGTAATTAAGGGTAAAAATGATATTAATATTACCCTAACACATGTCCTAATTATATTGTACAAGTATATCTCGACCAAAAACAACCTTAGGAATAAAATATTATCATTTAGGTCCACTTGTATTAGATTAGGACATTTATTATTATTTAATTCAAAGAAGAGTTAAAAGATTTAAAATCAAAGTTTATTTACTAAAACATTTTTCATATAGGGTTATACATAAGATAAATTCGATTTTAAATATTAATTATAAATCTAAAACGCTTTCCTACATAATTATATTTTATTTATAATTTTTAGACATTAAATAATTTAATTTATTTATGACACAATGATGACGAAGTAATTACCATAATAGTGAAAAATTAAAATAATTGATATTATAAATACAAAAATAAATATAATTTGAGACTTTTTATGAATTAAAATAATTTTATAGGATAATATGACATGTTATTATTGATTTAATTAACTTTTTTTGAAGTAATCATTCTGTTATTATTTTTACAAAAATCAATTATTGAATAGTGTCAAAATTGACATAAAAGAGTTTTTAAAAGAAATATTATATTATTAATTGATATTAAATTCCTAAAAATATAAGGTTCGTCCAAGAGACTTATATCATGATACTGGTATAATTAATGGACCACTTGTGGGTCTCTTGGATGTATATAGTAAGTTTATTAACCATATAATATAAAAATACAAAGAGACATTGTAAAAGTGAAACTAATTAACTAAGATTTAATACTTAAAGATAAGGTTAATATAGTAACCCAAACCTGTATAAATCCTATTGGTTGAGTGGTTTTAGACCTATACCCACCTTAACCTTTAAATAATACACTTTGGAGCCACTAGAAACCGAATATGTATTTATTATAAAATAATATTTCTAGCGTTTCCAAAGGTGCCCCTCACCCCCTCTTATAAAAGGGCACTCCCCCTTCTCATTAATTCACACCTTAAAAGCCTTTTGGTTCGGCCAAAACCTGCCCAAATACTCTCTAAACTTCCCTAACTACAACATAGATCCCTTAGTTTGATCAGAAAGCCAACCTAAGGAGCCCTTTTGATCAAATCAATAGGAAGAACCCGAAGAAGAGGTAATGTTTTCACCACCCTTTTTCAAATTCATTTCTTCTTCAACTTCTTCTTTCTTTGTTATTCCCATTATAAAATAATAAATCCAGTATCTCCTATATACTGTAATATTATTATAAATATGGTACAACCATATTCAGTATTCTATCCATCCTCTGAATGACATGTCACCATACGTGCGTACGTACGGCTTACCGTCTCCACGTCGTGGTGTAATTGTTATTCAATATATTATTATTTGTATGGGTATAATAATGATTTTTAATTCATGTAAATAATAAATATAACATGATAATGATTCTTTATATATGATATACCATCCAATTATATATTATTTTAATATCAAAAGAATGATATTGTCGCTCGTGCGTACGTACGGACTACCGTCTCCACGAACGTGATGAGATTCATTCTCCTTCATATCCATTCAAGTATAATTCTCATTTTATGATTAATAATAGTATCTAAGGACTTTATATCATTCTAGATATGATTCAGATACAACCTATCCATGACAAACACGACTTACGTAACCAAACATATAAAAGAAAACGAGTAAGTTAACACCCAAAACAACGATAATACTAAGATATTATTAACAAATCAATGTTAAAAGATCATATATGATATCATATTAATGTATATGATTCTTTTATAATTTAATAACAATTATTTCACCATTATACAGGAGGTTAACCTACCCCCAACCAAGTAAAAGTACAAGGTAAGGGTTATTTCACAATCTCTTCCTTATCCGAGGTTGTTTATACGTAATTATCTACTGGGACTTCTTTATCATCCACATCCATGTTTCTTAAAAATATATTTCAAAACATTTTTACTATTTACTATAATATGGGTTAAAGTCATTTATACCCTTGTTTGACTTTTTATAAGAGGTTTATAAAGGAATCTTTCCGTCGTTTTCCAAACAAGGTGCTTTTTAACCTTTTCGAAAGAATTAAGGTAAGAATGTTTTTTTTAACTTATACGGCGGGTGCGGCTATTTTCCGTCGAAGCTTCCCTTACAATCTTATAAGAATATTTTCAAAGAAAATGTTTTATTTTATAAATATATGACTCTTAAATGATTTCAAAATAGAAATATATATTTCTCTAAAAAGAGTTTTGATTTCATCTATGTCAACATCCTTTGATGGATTTTACGCTTATTTGAAGTTCATTTATTATGATACAAAACTTTTATATTGTATTGAAGGTTTTGTGATATGTTTGACTATGGATGTGTTATTTTTATACCATTCATGGTTTATGGATGAAGTATTTACATTTTGTATGCTAGTTTTAATACGAATGTTTATGTTATGTTTAAACCTTTTCATATGGGAATGCATTGGACTTAATATGTGACGGGTGGAGCCCGCTATAGCTCCTCGATGCATCGGTAGGTCCCATAAGACAAACTAGTGTCTTGGAACACTGCCTTGGAAAAATATTATTTATAGTCTTGGCACGAGGCCTTGGCTATGTGGTTATGATAGTCTGGCATTATGCATTCCATCATTATGAAAGTGGTTATTGATATTGCATGTGATTATTCGATTAGTAGAATATCCATGTGAATAATTAAATGGAATTATTTCATTTTGTTTTTTTCCATACTATGTTTAAGTTCAAGTTTAAAAGGCTTGTGTTTTAGTTATACATTGCCTTAAATTTTTATTCTTATTTATGAAAGTTTCTGCTATATTGTTATCCTTACTGGGCATTTGAGCTCACCCCTTTTCTATGTTTTATTTTTCCCAGGATGTGAAGAAGTAATTTATGAATGACCTGCAGGAATAGTATGAGAGGATAAGAGTGTGGACTATGGAGACTATATTTTTTTAGTTTTCATTTTATGATGTAATCTAAACTTTATTAATGTATCTAGTTATTCCAAGGCAACTAAACTAATCAGTCTTTCAAGACTTGATCTTTCTTGTGATCATGCCAATGTTATGTAATAATGCACCGACTCTGGGTAACTGGGGTCAAGGAATTACATTTGGTATCATAGGAATTTTAGTATAAACCTTGGAAGCTAGATTTAGATAAACTCTGATTATAGCACATATATTTAAGATGGACTTTGAGGATTAGTATAGAATAACTTCCTAGAATTTTGGTATTGTAGAGATTTTGTGAGTTTTCCGAGCAATACATCCCTGTCTAGATACGAGCAGGTAGATGTGGCTTTGGCACAGATGTACCTAGGGGTAAAACCCAAAAACACCACTTTGAGCTAGACTCGAACGGGAACTGGTGCACGACAATGGGCCTTGTTGCACTCTTGGTTACGACACTCCCAGGGGATATGCTTAGGATAACTCTCATTTTCTTTACAAATCATTATGAAGGGTTTATGAGTATATAATTCCTCAAAGAAAACATTTTTATGATTATGGATTATATCCATAAATAGTTCAATTTTTGTTAAGTGTTTTATAAGTATGGGATTATGTATTTTGATTCATAAACTGATCTAGTTTATTCCATTGTTTAGAAATAGCGCCTAGTGGAAGAAATGGAAACCGTATCAATACACGCACTCCATGTAGGGATTTCCCTCCTTCTCAAGATAATTATAGTAGATATGTTAATGAAACTGGTGCCGATCAGCTAATCACCATACTGGGACAACTCACTCAGGTTATGAATAATAACCTTACACGTATGGAGCACCCTGATCCACAGCATAGAGGATCAATGTTAGATTGATTCATGAGGCAACAACCACCAACGTTCCATGGGAGTAAAAATCCCTTAGTAGCTGAGCAATGGATAAATTCCCTAGAGAAAATATTTCAGGCTTTGGGGAGTAGTGAAAGGGAAAAAGTTATCATGGCAGTTTACAGCCTCACTGGAGATGCTGATCAATGGTGGTCATTGATTCAAAACACGAAGGAAGATGATGAAGTATCAAATATGGAATAGAGGGAGTTCAAAGATCTGTTTTTAGAAAAATACTTTCCTCGTGACCATCGAGCAGATATAGAAAGGCAATTTCTGAGTCTGAGACAAAAGGAGGATGAGAATGTCGCAAAGTATGAGGCTAACTTTACAAGGTTAGCAAGGTATGCTGGAGATTATATACGTAACCCAAGAAGTAAGATTGATCGTTTATTTGATGGTTTAAAACCATTTCTCCGTCGAGAATTAGCCTCACAATCCCTTTCATCGTACGAAGACATTGTCTCATGTGTTATCAAGACTGAAAAGGAATTCTCTAAGTCTTATGACTTTAAAGAAAAGCAAGAGAAGAAGAGATCTTCTGATCAATCTGGGAATGGAAATAAGGGGAAGAAGGGAAAGGTTGAATATCCATCCTGTGGTAAATGTGGGAAGAAACACCCTGGTACTTGCTTAAAGGGAATGGGTGTCTGTTATAGGTGTGGTGAAAAAGGCCACCAAGCTCGTGATTGAAAAGGGAATAAGGAAGCTAAAAATGTTCAGTGCTACAATTGCAGGGAGATGGGACATTATAAAAATGAATGTCCTAAGCGTCAAGGGAACTTACCTCAGAAAAGGCCAAGGGATCAAGGCCAAGCTTATGTTATCACTACTGCTGAGGTAGAAGCTCCAAAAGACGTGGTGGAAGGTAATTTAATGGTTTCCTCAAGTTTAGAAAATGCATTATTTGATTCTGGATCATCACATTGTTTCATATCTTCCCAGTTTTCTAAGAAAATTAGATATTTTCAATTTGATTTAACAAGGTAGTTGTCAGTTAAAAATCCTAAGGGAAGTATCATTGCAATAAAGTTTTGTGAATCAGTCCCCATTAGAGCACATAAATGTTCTTTATCTGCTGATCTCATCGTCATACCTATGATTTAGTTTGATATAATCCTTGGTATGGATTGGCTTTCGGACTATGATGCGAAGATTTATTGTAAGAAGAAGGAGGTTACAATTTTTGATGATGATGATAAAGAACACCTTATCTTTAGAGAAGAATCGTCACCACCTAATTCTTATCTAGATCCACCCCCAGTAGCTCAACTAAATTCAATTATTGTGGAGGAAGATAATGAAATGATTGTGGGTGAGGAAAGGAATGTTCAAATAGAGGATGTACCTATTGTGAAAGAATATGTAGATGTATTTCCGGAAGATTTACCTGGACATCCTCCATAACGAGAAGTTGAGTTTTCCATTGATTTAATTCCTGGATCAAAGCCTATATTGAAGACCCCTTATAGAATGGCCACTGTGGAATTAGTCGAACTAAAGAAACAAATAGAGGAATTGAGTAATAAAGGATTTATTCTCCCTAGTGTTTCTCCATGGGGATCCCCTATTCTTTTTGTTAAAAAGAAAGATGGATCTATGAGGTTATGTATCGACTACAGGGAGATCAATGCTATAACAATAAAGAACAAGTATCCCCTACCTCGTATTGATGATTTATTTGACCAACTGCATGGAGCTCAATAATTTTCAAAGATTGACCTTTGATCTGGATACCATCAGTTGTGTGTGAAGAAAGAATACATTCCGAAGACAGCATTTCGAACCAAGTACGGGCATTACAAGTTTACAATAATGCCTTTTGGAATGACTAATGCACCCTCTGTATTCATGGATCTGATGAATAGATTTTTCAAGGAATATCTTGATGAATTTTTGGTGGTATTTATTAATGATATCTTGGTATACTCCAAAAGCTACGAAGATCACAAAAATCACTTGCGCATTATCCTAAAGACTGTGAGAAGACATGAATTGTATGGGAAGTTTAGCAAGTGTGAATTCTGGCTTCAGGAGATTTCTTTTCTTAGCCATATTGTCTCTAAAGATGGAATCTCTATTGATCCTTCTAAGACCAAGGCAATTCAAGAATGTCCAGCACCTACGAGTATAACTGAGATACACAGTTTTATTGGTTTGGAAGGTTATTATCGACGTTTCGTCCAGAATTTTGCCCGATTGGCTAACCCATTAACGAAGCTCACACGTAAAGGGGTTAAATTTGTTTGGACAAAAGAGTGTGAAGAATGTTTTGAAGAACTGAAGAGAATATTAGTCAATGCTCCTATATTTACTCTACCATCGGGGAATGATGGGTTCGTTATTTATAGTGATCCATTGAAGAAAGGACTTGGTTGTTTCCTTATGCATAATGATAGGGTTATTGTCTATGCATCATGACATTTGAAAATTCATGAACAAAACAATCCTACTCATGATATTGAGTTAGAAGCTGTGATCTTTGCTTTGAAGATATGGAGGCACTACCTCTATGGTGAAAAATGTGAGATTTATACTGATCACAAGAGTTTGAAGTATATTTTCTCACAAAAAGAACTCAACATGAGGCAAAGGATATGGCTTGAATTACTCAAGTATTATGATTGTACGATACACTACCACCCGGGGAAAGCAAACAAGGTGGCAGATGCTTTGAGCAGAAAAGATCATGGAGTTTTGAACAATATGAGAATTGAAAGGGATCCAATTTTCATGGATCTGTAAAGATGGACATGGGAATAACCATAGAAGGTGAAACATCAAATCTTTTTCAAATGGTTGCCAAACCATCTTTACTAGAAAGGATTAAGAGTTCTCAGACCGATGATGAAGAATTTCAAAAGAATATTAAAGCTGTGAATGATGGGAGATTAAGAGACTTTGTGTATGAAGAAGGAATTTTGAAATTCGGGAAGAGACTGTGTGTTCCTGATATACCTGATCTAAAAAGGGAATTGCTGGATGATGCTTATAGTTCCAATTTCTCTATACACCCTGGGAGCACCAAAATGTATAGATATTTGAAGGAACATTTTTGGTGGGACAACATGAAGAGGGATATTGCTGATTTTGTGTCAAGATGTATGGTTTGTCAACAAGTGAAAGCTGGAAGGAAACAGCCTGGAGGAGTCATGAAACCTCTTCCCATATCGGAGTGGAAATAGGACAATATTACGATGGACTTTGTCATGGGGCTACTAAATACTCCTAGAAGGAATGATGCAATATGGGTTATTGTTGATCGTCTTGCCAAGTCAGCACATTTTATTGCTATAAGAGAAGATCTACCACTGGAACATCTAGCAAGACTATATATTAATGAAGTTGTGAGACTTCATGGAGAACCCCTATCGATTGTTTCTGATCATGATCCCCATTTTACTTCAAGATTCTGGAAGAGTCTTCAGAAATCCCTGGATACTGAACTTCATTTGAGCATTGCCTACCACCCTCAGACAGACGGACAATCAGAATGGACTATTCAAACCTTATAAGACATATTGAGATCTTGCTCACTTGACTTTCAGGGTATGTGGGATCAATATTTACCTTTGGTAGAATTTTCCTATAACAATAGCTTCCATTCGAGTATTCAGATGGCACCATATGAAGCGTTATACGGAAAGAGATGTCGCACACCAACCTGTTGGGATGACGTTGGTGAAAGAAAACTTGTAGGTCCAGAACTGGTGGAGGAAATGATGGAAAAGGTGAAGGTAATCCAAAATCACATCAAATAAGCTCAAAGTAGGCAGAAGAGCTATGCCGATAATCGAAAGAAGGATTTGGAATTTCAAGTCGGTGATCATGTTTTCCTAAAGGTATCTCCATGGAAGGGAGTCATACATTTTGGTAAGAAAGGTAAATTGAGTCCCAGGTACATCAGACCTTTTGAAATTCTAGAACGAATTGGGGTTGTAGCTTACTGATTGGTAATGCCGCCAAGTCTCTCCAAAGTTCACAATGTGTTCCACGTATCACTATTGAGGAAATACATGCCTGACCCAACGCATTTACTCACCTATGAGGAATTAGAACTGGAAGCCGATCTTTCTTATTGTGAAGAGCCCGTCAGGATTCTTGATACGAGAGAACAAGTACTGAGAAATCGGACGACGCGTCTGGTAAAAGTTTTGTGGAGAAACCATAAGATGGAAGAGGCAACGTGGGAACCCGAGGAACTTATGATGAAGAACCACCCGAGTCTTTTCATGCGGTAGTATTCTAGAAATTTCGAGAACAAAATTATTTGGAGGGGAGAATGTGACACCCCAAGCTTCTACGGTACTCTTCTCTTTGAATAATGCAATAGCGTGTGTTGTACGGAACATCGAGTTCTAACACACCACAACCAATCAAACTAGCCGTTATGAATAGTAATACCTACTTTTTGAAATTTTATAAATTTTATTTTTCAAAATGGACTTAATTTTTGGATTCAGAATATCGAAATTAGCCTAGGGTGAATTTTTGTTATTTTTCTGAAAAAAACTTCATTTTTTGATGAATAGTGAAACTACTAAGTGGTAATTAAAAAACTGAATTTTTCATAAAACTTAATTTTACCGCTTCTGTGATTAGAATTTAGAAAATCCGAGACACACGGTTAATATCAAGGAGTAAAATATGGTTCATTGAGATGAAAATAATTTTTTGGTGAATAGTAACTTTTTACTTTTATTTACCACGGTTAAAAGTAAATAGGGTAATTAAGGGTAAAAATGATATTAATATTACCCTAACACATGTCCTAATTATATTGGACAAGTGTATCTTGACCAAAAACAACCTTAGGAATAAAATATTATCATTTAGGTCCACTTGGATTAGATTAGGACATTTATTATTATTTAATTCAAAGAAGAGTTAAAAGAGTTAAAATCAAAGTTTATTTACAAAAACATTTTTAATATAGGGTTATACATAAGATAAATTAGGTTTTAAATATTAATTAGAAAGATAAAAATATTTAATACATAATGATATTTTATTTATAATTTTTAGACATTAAATAATTTAATTTATTTATGACATAATGATGATGCAGTAATTACCATAATAGTAAAAAATTAAAATAATTGATATTAAAAATACCCAAATAAATATAATTTGAGACTTTTTATGAATTACACTAATTTTCTAGGATAATATGAAATGTTAGGAGTGATTTAATTAACTTTGTTTGAAGTAATCATTCTGTTATGATTTTTACAAAAATCAATTATTGAATAGTGTCAAAATTGACATAAAAAAGTTTTTAAAAAAAATATTATATTATTAATTGATATTAAATTCTTAAAAATATAAGTTTCGGTCAAGAGACTTATATCATGATAGGTGTATTATTAATGGACCAATTGGGGGTCGATTTGATGTATATAGTAAGTTTATTAACCATATAATATAAAAATACAAAGAGACATTGTAAAAGTGAAACTAATTAACTACGATTTAATACTTAAAGATAAGGTTAATATAGTAACCCAAACCTGTCTAAATCCTATTGGTTGAGTGGTTTGCGACCTATCCCCACCTTAAACTTTAAATAATACACTTTGGAGCCATTAGAAACCGAATATAAATTTATTATAAAATAATATTTCTAGCTTTTCCAAAGGTGCCCCTCACCCCCTTTTATAAAAGGGAACTCCCCCTTCTCATTAATTCACGCCTTCAAAGACTTTTGGTTCGGACAAAACCTTCCCAAATACTCTCTAAACTTCCCTCACTACAACCTAGAGGCCTTAGTTTGATCATAAATCCAACCTAAAGATCCCTTTTGATCAAATCAAAAGAAAGAACCCGAAAAAGAGGTAATGTTTTCACCACCCTTTTTCAAATTCATTTCTTCTTCAACTTCTTCTTTCTTTGTTATTCCCATTCTAAAATAATTAATACAGTATCTCCTATATACTATAATATTATTATAAATATGGTACAACCATATTCAGTATTATATCCATCCTCTGAATGACATGTCACCATACGTGCGTACGTACGGCTTACCGTCTCCACGTCGTGGTGTAATTGTTATTCAATATATTATTATTTGGATGGGTATAATAATGATTTGTAATTAATTTAAATAATAAATATAACATGATAATGATTCTGTATATATGGTATACCATCCAATTATATATTATTTTAATATCAAAAGAATGATATTGTCGCTCGTGCATACGTACGGACTACCGTCTCCACGAACGCGATGAGATTCATTCTCCATCGTATCCATTCAAGTATAATTCTCATTTGATGATTAATAATAGTATCTAATGACTTGATATAATTCTGTATATGATTAAGATACAACTTATCCATGACAAACACGACTTGCGTAGCCAAACATATAAAAGAAAACGAGTAAGTTAACACCCGAAACAATGATAATACTAAGATATTATTAACAAATCAATGTTAAAAGATCATATATGATATAATATTAATGTGTATGATTCTTGTATAATTTAATAATTATTATTTCACCATTATACAGGAGTTTAACCTACCCCCAACCAAGGAAATTTACAAGGTGAGGGTTATTTCACAATCTCTTCATTATCCGAGGTTGTTTATACGTAATTATCTACTGGGACTTCTTTATCATCCACATCCATGTTTCTTAAAAATGTATTTCAAAACATTTTTACTATTTACTAGAATATGGGTTAAAGTCATTTATACCCTTTTTTGACTTTTTATAATAGGTTTATAAAGGAATCTTTCCGTCATTTTCCAAACAAGGTGCTTTTTAACCTTTTCGACAGAATTAAGGTAAGAATGTTTTTTTTAACTTATACAGCGGGTGCGGCTATTTTCCTTCGAATATTCCCTTACAAGCTTATAAGAATATTTTCAAAGAAAATGTTTTATTTTATAAATGTATAACTCTTAAATGATTTCAAAATATAAAGATATATTTCTATAAAAAGAGTTTTGATTTCATCTATGTCAACATCCTTTGATGGATTTTACGCTTATTTGAAGTTGATTTATTATGATACAAAACTTTTATATTGTATTGAATGTTTTGTGATATGTTTGACTGTGGATGTGTTATTTTTATACCATTCATGGTTTATAGATGAATTATTTACATTTCGTATGCTAGTTTTAATACGAATATTTATGTTATGTTTAAACCTTTTTATATGGGAATGCATTGGACTTAATATGTGACGGGTGGAGCCCGCTATAGCTCCTCGATGCATCGGTAGGTCTCATGAGACAAACTAGTGTCTTGGCACAAGTCCTTGGAAAAATCTTATTTGTAGTCTTGGTACGAGGCCTTGGCTATGTGGTTATGATAGTCTGGCATTATGCATTCCATCATTATGAAAGTGGTTATTGATATTGCATGTGATTATTTGATTAGTAGAATATCCATGTGAATAAGTAAATGGTATTATTTCATTTTATTTTTTCCATACTATGTTGAAGTTAAAGTTTAAAAGGCTTTTTTTTTAGTTATACATTTCCTTAAATTTTTATTCTTATTTATGAAAGTTTCTGCTATATTGTTATCCTTACTGGGCATTTGAGCTCACCCCTTTTCTATGTTTTATTTTTCCCAAGATGTGAAGAAGAAATTTATGAATGACCTACAGGAATAGTATGAGGGGATAAGAGTGTGGACTATGGAGACTATATTGTTTTAGTTTTCATTTTATGATGTAATGTAAACTTTATTAATGTATCTAGTTATTCCAAGGCTACTAAACTAATCAGTCTTTAGAGACTTGATCTTTCTTGTGATCATGCCAATGTTATGTAATAATGCACCAACTCTAGGTAACTGGGTTCGGGGCGTTACATTGGTGTAGAAAATGTCACAATTATATTGGATCAAATGAATTTTTTTTTGCAAATAATTATAACCGGTAAAGAAAACCAATTCACTGTGTCATTTTCTATCAAAAATATAGTAGATTAAGACAAAATTACCATTATTTTCCTGGTATAAATATGGAATTATGGTCAAAAAGTTGATAACCTCCATATAAAAGATATTAATTATGATGGAATGTTCATAATAATAAAATATCATGCAATTATTTTATCACAAAAATGGAAAACTAAACCAGTGGAAGTTATTGGTAAAGAATATGAAGGATTTATTGATAAATATTTTTCTGGAATAATATTGATCAGTATAGAGTGACACTTCTTGATAAATCAAATGGAAGATGAATCTTTGATGACATATAAAACTAATTTTCAGTGATTATCAAGGTATGATTCAGGTATTAATATTGAAATATAGAGTAAAATTGATTGATTTAAAAATTTCTTAAATACCAATACTTATAAGCATTTTTCCATTTAATAGTTTGAAAGTTTGAAAGTTACATATAAATTTTTCATTATAATGGGAAAGCAGAGATTGACTTTTGAAATACTTAATGGTCTCACAGTTTATTTGAAAAAAAAATAATAAAATTAGCCATTATGTTCGAAGATCATATGACTAAAAGAAATAAAGAATAGAATTAAAATATCCCACCTATATGAGATGTGAAAAGAAATACTATGGATATTTTATAAAATACTAAATTATACTTTATGTGTGGATAGATTGTGTATCATTCTTAATAATTATTCTAAGGAATAAATCCAAGTTTCTAGTTTAACCACAATTTAAACTAGAGATATTAAAATATGGTTTTATAAGATGATTAACCCATTGTTTATTGATTAAATTGAAAATAAATTAGTTATTATTCTAATGATTTTCCTAATCAATGAATGAAAAAATAATAAATATCCCCAACCACAAAAACACTCAGGTATAAGCACATGCATTGGAAAACACAATGTTAATCATGTTTTCATATGTATTATATATATCTTCACAAAAATGGTAAATTATTTAATATATTCTAGATAAACTTACACTTTCATATCATGAAAGTTCATATAGTGCATGAATTCTATATAATGATTTATCAATAAAAGTATTGAATGGTATATTAATTTTCACCTATACATTTAAGTATTGTCCTATAATTTTTAAGAAGATTATTAGTTAAAAATTTAGTGGTTATTTCCATTTTATAATTATATATTTTTAAAGTAACGGATTAGATATTTTATCATAGGGATGGTATTATTTATTTGGAGAAAGAGGTCATATTTAATATATTAAACAAACCCAAATTAAGATATATGATGTACCAATTGTGCATGATTTTTTGGATGTATTTCCTGAGGAAATTTATGGGATGCCCCTTAACTAAGAATTGGGGTTCACTATTGAACTTTTATTTTAAGAATAAATGATATTGAAGATAATATTCTTAATGGAACTGATTAAGATAAAGGAGTAAAATAAGAATAAACAAAGGCATATTGAATTATTTGTATTCATTAGATTTGTTAGATTTATAGTTTGTTCAATGAGATTATGAATTAATTTCAGAAATATCAATAATATCACAATTAAAAAATAAAAATAATTTTTTAATAATTAAGGATTTATTTGAATAATTTCATGGAGAATAATATTTTTATCATATTGATATTATATTTGGATATCACCTAGTGAAATTAATGAATGAATATATCCTGATGACTATATTTGAAACAAGATATGATATCAATGAATTTAGTATAATTCCCCTTATTCTAAAATATATTCCAGTCATATTTATTTAATTTATAAATAAAATATTTATGTATTTAAATTAATTTTTTTAGGTTATCTTTATTGTTGATTTCAAAAATCATGATGACCATTTTGAAAACATTGAGGTGGATGAATTTATATTCTAAGTTTAAAATACAAAACTTATTATTGTAACATATTTCTGTATGGGTATGTAGTCACTAATAAAGGAATTATTTTTAATAATTTAGAAACTTTAGTTATTAAAGAATGATATATAGAAACAATAGTGATGTAGATCCATATATTTATTAGCTTAGCTATATATTATTGATGTTTTTTGAAATAAATATCATGATTAGTCAACCTTTTAACCAAGTTAATATAAAATGGTGTTAAATTTATATTGATCAAGACATGTGAGAAAATATTTAAAGAGTTCAATAGTAGGCTAGTTATTGGATCTAAACTAACTAAAAATTATAGAGGTGGAGAATATATTATCTATAATGAAACATATAAGAATGGTATTGGTTCTGTTTTATGAAAAATGATAAGGTGATAACTATATGAGACTAAATATTATTTCTTTTCATGTCATGTGTATTAGAAAAGGATGTGGAAGGTGAGGAGTTCAATTAGAGTGGAATTAAATTTGATAAAAAAAAATATAGTCATAATTGATGAGATTATTCCCTGATTTTTTAATCTAGTGGTTAAATTTACTTAATTATTAGAGTTCAGGGATAGTGAGATCATTGAATATTATAACTAAAGCATTGAATTGTTGCTTTTGAGACCATGAATTTTTTTCCAATAATGATTAAGTGGGATTTAATAGAATTATTTGTATTATTTATGATCTTTACAAGAAATAAGTATTAGTTCATAATATTAAGTCATGGTTTTTGGAGAGATCATGGACTACTCTATAATGTTTTTTTAATTAAGTCATGATTTTTTTATTCTTTAATTATTTATAAATTTATATATATATCTATCCTTGCACTTGGTTTTTTATATTCTTAGATAACTCTAAGAAGAAGTATGAGTCTCCCATGACACCTTATGTGCTTATTTGATAGATTTTGTTTTCTCTATCTATGAGACTGAACCTATGATATTCATATTATACTTTCCATTATTATTCTTATTCCATATAAATTTTAATTCCTTAGTAATATATGAAAATAACTAACATTTTTTTTCAATGGTGGTTTGACATGAAATTAATGGGTTATAAATTTTGTGTGACTTCTTCAAAAGATGTGTGAATTTAAGCACCAAATTTTATTTTTCAAAGATGTGATCATTCAAAAAAAAATTAAGATAGGTGAGTGTACATCTCTCTTATTTATTTCAATTGATATATAATTTCCATGATTTAGGTTCCTTGATTAAGTTAATGTGATTGATTTAATTATATAAATTTAACTTGAATTTTATGAGGGACTAATGATTGATTTCATATCTTATTAACAATTTTTCATATTGTTATGGAATATGAATTAAAATAGATATTTAGTAATATTAAATATATGACTGATAAATGTTGATGTAAACATGTTATGTGGTAGATGCAGTTAGATTTATAAGGATAATTATAATTTGGATGTGGTTGTAATGAATAAATTAAAGACGATAAAAGGGAGTGGATATAGAACATGAAATAAACTGATAAAGGTTGATAATAATTGTATAATAAGATAAATTGATTATATTATAAATTATTAAATTTTTATGAAGTAGAAAGATTGACATAGAACTTGTTAAAATAAAATTACATGGTTGATTTTTGATGTTTTTTTTTATTCGTGGATGAAGAGGTGTAAGTGTGTGGAAATGATGGCATATACGATGAGGTGGCTATGGATAAACTTGAAAAGATGTAAAACCTTATACGGGATATGTGAGATTATATATATCATTATATATATTGTTATTTCATCAATGGTTGTTTCATAATTCTACATTACTATATACTAGTATCTGATTTGAATATTTAACCAATGACCACATTGATGTGGTTATTGGGTGAGCCCCCAATATTCAAGATGTTGTGAAAACATATTTCCAACTAATTCACCTCACCTATTCTCCCATATAATGGTGCATTTTGGTTACTATTATGGATGTGGTTTGGTATAATATTGTATTTGGTTATGGTATAATAAGGTTGGGGTTGTGGTATGATGTTCTATGTGAACATGGGAGGGGATGAGATCGCATGAACATTTGATGTTAGGATGTGAGGATAACTATATTAGTGGTAAAATGGTTATGGGGTACCTTTAATTCTATTCTTACATGGTCTTATTATAGTTTTACTATAAACATGTTATAGAGAGTTTGATTGTGGTGAAATGGGTACATATATAACCTGGGATGGGATAACATTTTTATTTCATTGTTTACTCATTGAATATTTTTTGTGCTTCTTCTATATTGAAATTATTGTTATTAAGGAGAAACCAACTGATTATGTATTATATGAATCCCTACTTCTATATATTTATTTTATATATTTTTAGGTTGGATCAAAATATTGGGTTGTACTTTACTAGTTCAAGGTCATGGAGGTTGATAGAAATTAGATAACTATCCATTTTTATCAATAGCTAGTTGGTTCCTGGTATTGTATTTTAGAGTTTATATGGTTTATTTAGTTTCATTAAATTATATGAATTTTATAAATTCTTTCTAAAAAATTTGGGTTTTATTACAATTTATGTTTGAGTATTGATTGGTGGATTCTTTTCATTTCCTGGGCTTAAAAATTATAAGGTCCCTATATCATATTTTGCATACCTATGGTACTAGTTACTAGCCCATAACCTATTTTAGGTGAGCTTTAGGGATCACAAATAATCTCACCATCAACATAAAAGGGGTCTTGGTGTGGTTGGGTCATTATATAGTGGTATAAAACTAGTTTTTTTCTTATAGGATGGATTTTTGAGTTTTCATTAGTGAGTATTGTGATCTTTTAGTAGGGAAACAATATTATTTGAACATAGTATGTGATATGGGAATGGGGGATTAGAAAATGATATTTAAGGGTCCCTATGATCCAAACAAAGGACCATGTTTAAACTATTAAACATACTTAATCAAGAGTGAACTGATTATTAGATAGAGGCTTACATGTTGTACATGTATCATTAATTAGTTGTTCTTGTGTTTGAAATTTCGAGGTTTTTGGTGAAAAGAAAATGAATTTAATCAAAATTATTTAATTTAATTATATATC
This sequence comes from Viscum album, assembly GCA_963277665.1. Classification (NCBI taxonomy): domain Eukaryota; kingdom Viridiplantae; phylum Streptophyta; class Magnoliopsida; order Santalales; family Viscaceae; genus Viscum; species Viscum album. The sequence continues at coordinate 58,010,679 of OY728151.1, read as the reverse complement.
ATGAGGATCAAGATAATTTTTATTATTACAAACAAGGATGATGTATGATGTCCTCACATAATCTAGGTGGGAGTGGTACACTATTATTCCCTTGATTTTTATAGGATTATTGACCAAAGAGAATCTTATTTTTAGAGTGTGAACCAGTGGTAGTTCCAATGATAAAATTTTTCATGGTATAAAGGATTCGTTTCAGAATTGGATGCATATAAATGGTTAAAGGAACTGAATATTTCTTTTAGATTGATTCAATAAGGATACGATAATTGGATTTCCTTAACGGATGATTTATTGTGAGGAGTAACCTCCCAAAAGTTTATTATTTAATTTGATTATTATAATGATTTATAGGTCATGTGAGAGAAGTTACAAAATCAATTTATGATACAATTCATATCATTGACACTTAGAGTAGTGAGGTAACATGGATTTGGTATGGGAATTTAATTATATGGGATTTCAATGTGAAATTCTTGAATATTTTATATTATTCACTTAACCTGTTAACTAATGAGGATGGAAGGGTATAATATTATAAGATATATTTACATTCAAAAACTCAGTTATAGGTCAACCCCATCACATTGAAGACTTATACAAGGGTACTTATGGAAGATGTGGTGATAGAAAAGTTTCTAATATAGATGTATTTAATTGAAGAGGAGAGTCGTTAGAATTTTATGAATCATAGAAATATAAATATGAGTTCATTTTTTTAGGATATTTGAGGTTATTAACAGTGAGAAAAATGATTTTACACCCTTAGCTTTCTTGAGGATAGAGTTATGTTTTTGGTTTATAAAAATGATTCTAATATCAGTTTTTCTATGTATTGATGAAAAGGCAAGCAGTGATCTCCTGTGGGTCTAGGACATTAGATCCCCAGGAGTGTAAATACTCCATTCATGACTATCATCTTATAGTGTTTGTGACATACTAAGATGAATAACTAGATATCATACCCAAACTATAAATTCATAGACCTAAGGTGTGTTCTCAATCACCCTAGGATGGAAGAAGTGTTGAGGGTATCAACATGACCAATGGGAACAATTTAGCCTTTATATATAATAAATAAATAATGATACAAAATATGAATTAGTAAACTAATACGAACAATAATAAAATATACATGGTATGATTGATAAATGTGAATATGAAACAATCTCAACATATAAAATACATAAGAAAATACAAAATCAGAATACAAAATGCTATAATTCCCCAACTGTCATTTTATAACTTTGAAATGCATCTCGTAGATATATCTATAACTAAGACCATGGTTTACTCTAAATAAATGACAACATGAATCATACCTAAAATAAAACCAGGGGAATATAACCAACATGTACATCAAAGTTGTACATGTGTTAACTGAGATAAAATACCAATAGGGTATCTCTATGATTATATACATTCCCTTTCCTTTAAAAACCATACATGATAGATTTAATTACAAGTATTAATGTATTATTTTAGGATTTTATAAAAAAATGTAACATGGGATACAAATTTTATATCTTTCATCTAAAATTAACAATGTTATCTATGTCATCTAAAATATACATGTACATAAGAAAAGTCATAAATTAAAATTTTTTATAATACAGTTTATGTCAAGTAATCATGGGAAACTACCTATGAGACTAATTTAAGGAAAATTGGGATCCTTGTATTGATAAAATTATTAACCATATAAATATCCAATTGTGTGAAGGTTGTTAGTGAGAGAAAAATCCTTAACTAGTGGGTAAAATCACTAGCCAAATTAGAATCCTAAACTAGTGGTGATGTCTATAATATAACTAGGAAGATCAGAATACAGAGTCAGTCCACATGAGCTATAGAAAAATACATAGTTATTAAAGGTAATATTAGGAATAGTGGAATCATAACCTTGTATAAATACTTATCGCTATAATATCTCTTATGTACCCTAGGTATTACTATGAAGTTTTTTTACATAATTTATGGTTATAGTGATTATATTTATTTATATATATAATATATATTAATATTAATTAATGAGGTACATCATTATAAATCCTATTTTTCCCTATACTTCACCATTGATTGCCTCTTCTACATCTCTTGTTTTACTTTCCTATCCCACATCAAACTTTAAAAATGGATAGTAGAGGATTTATAGTTCCCTTTACTTCCTCTATCTTTTTAACAATGTTCCAAAACTCCTTTTTCATTGGAACTCCACCTTTACATGCTTTAACCATTTTATTAAATTCCCAAAGGCTAACCCCACATTATGTGGGAAACACTTTTTCAATAAAACTTACACATAAGTATGACCATCAAGGGCTTTAACCTATAACCTGGTAGATGTAGTGTATAAGGATTATCTATTGAGTTATGGCTATAACTATATTCTCATAATGTTTTTCAAATGAAAATAAATCAAATAATCCAAACAAAACACATGAAATAAATTTTCAACTCACCTTCAAAATACCTTTTATGGAAACAACCTATTTATATTTAATCCACACCCATCAATGAAACATACTTATATAAATTAATTTTATATCAAAGAGGGGTTATCACATAAATAGGTGTGTAATAAATTTATATCACTTTGAATATTCCAAACACTATTTTATTCATGAAAATCCTTCAAGGAATTTATGAAACTAGATTATGATTAAATTTTTTATTATATCATAAAAATATATCATTTATATTTTCAAAAACAACTTTTATAATATGAATTTATCAAACTATATTATTCTTATAATAAAATTAAAACCCATGTAAAAAACATGAGTATCTTGAAATTAATTCATGATTTTTTTTAAATCAACTAAATTTTAAAAATATAAATTTAAATTTCATTATAATATAATAACACATAATTGGTCTTTCATCAAACATATCATGTACTAGAAAATATATGAGAAGGTTTTTACATAAAAAATACATAAAACCCCTAATACACCTAAATATATTGATGATAAAATCATATAAATTATTTATAAAACCATTATAGATAATTTATAAAAGCATTTCATTATTGATAAATCACTTTATAACATTAACACATCCATATTTTTATCATGGAAAGAGAGAGGGGTGGAACCAACTACTTATAATTGATGGAACCTTTAACCATACACCAAATAATGATAGATTTTGGATAGATAATGGGTTTAAACCATTTTTACACAAAAAGGCCCATGATATTATATGTTTTTTTCTTAACATAGAAAAATGACCAAATCACCTATAAACCATATGTTATAAGATAATGGGAGGATGATAAAGATTAAAATAATAAGGTAAAGAAGAAAAAATTATGGTAATATATACCTAACATCCATGGTAGAACATCAATTAAAAGAACAAGAAGAATATACAAGGTTAGAGACTCTCCCTTTTCCCTTTCATGTGGATTTAAAAAAATAAGGGTGAAAAGAGAATTTTATCATATTTATAGAAAAATATTCTTTAAATAATAAGAATATTATTTTAATAATAATATCTCAACCCATTTGATAGAAACCTCTACTAATAATGAAATCTAACATATTATTCTAATCTATTTTTAATAATAATTTTACCACCCCCAATATAAATTCTATCTATAATAATATATAATAATTGTAATTTAAGAAAAATATATAGAACATTATATGAATGTGCATTTTATTAAAATATAGACCAAATATTGGAAACACATTATATAAATTATATAACTAAAATATATATTCAATAACATTATTATAATATTCTATAAATCAATCATAAAGAGTATCAAGAATTTGGGACATGACACAAGAATTTTTGGGTTAACTTAAAGGAATACAAGTCTGTTATACATGATTCCCCGCACTATGAAATTATTATGAATCACTCACTACTTAAAAATTATTACAATTCATGGTTAATACATATGATTTTTAGAATCATTCACAGATCATGAATCACCCAAAATTTTAATTTTTTCAAAATTTATATTTTTTTAATCAATTATATGATATTAATATACATTAAAAATTGAAAAATTAGGGTTTCACGATGATAGTTTTTACTATGAGGATGTATATAAATCATGTCATCATATAATTATTTTTGGTCTTCATAGACCATAAGATCTTTTAGTATTACTTCTCTTATAGGTATTTGAATTTATGGTAATAGATATGGGTGGAGTTATTTCTAGATTATGGATTTCAAATTTCATGTAATATATAGAAAGTTAACTTGGTAACCTATATGCTAAGTAGGAATAAATATATATTGATGATTCTTTTGAGTCTGGTAAGGAATAAAGGATGTTGTGGTAGCTCATGGACTCACATTTGGACATATAATATTTTAGTGGAAGGGTTATAATAGATAAAATTATGGTGTAACATACTTTATTAAAGTATGTGGAGGAATCTAAAATAGAATATATTTTGTTCATAGACAAGGCAAATAAATTAAGAGTGGGGAATAATTTTATTTAAAATTCCTAAATTGATCCATTCTAATGATCATGTTCCACTTTTAATAGGAACATTTCTCTCTCTCTGTCTCTCTCTTACTCACAATCAATATGGAGTGATAAATTAGTAAAGAGAGATGCAATAGTTTTTAATTGGTTTTCCAAAACAAATACAATATAAGGATCATACATTATTAATGTGTCAATTAATCGAAACACTAAGTGCACTACTTCTATTATAATTTCAGAGTAGTCACACTAACCATACTGGTTAATAACCTCTACAAAATACAAAGAACATGATGATATTCTATCAATATGGAACTCACTACTCATAATATAACTATATTTATCATTAAAAATAATTTATGAATATTACAACAATAATGGTATAAAAATTTTCACATCTTCCACAAACTTATAATGATTTAATCTCCAAGAACACCTTTTTCTCCAGTTCTAAATTTCCATTAAAATCCTAGAATTATTCTTCTTTTCTAGTTAAGGTCTATAATTCCATATTCCTTTTTAGTAAAATTATAGAATTCCTTATTCCTTTCCATTTTTTATTTTCTCTATTCATGTCTCAATGATCTTCTCTTGTTTCTTATTCTTAAATTTTCTCAAAATATTCATGTGAAATGTTATTCCATATTGTGAATATGGAATTACTCCCTTAATATTACTCAAGAGATTTTTCATTTAAGATCCCATGAATCTCAATCATTGATTCTCCAAAAAATCTATAGGATCATTCATTCATATTTTACTAAGTTATCAATCATATATTATGATTGATAATTTCTCCATGCACATAGACATGGAGCGTACTGTTCTAAGTCACAACATGATTTCCAGGACACAAAATTTTTATTTGAAATTGTTAATAAACTAAAAGTAAAATCCTCCTTTAATATAAGCTAAATTATTTCTATATGTGGTTGTATATGTTATTTATCATATTTCATGATTAATAAAAATCTTTCACACATTTTTAGTTAATCTATAATTGAAAACAAAAAAGTAAATTAACCTTAAAAAGTTTCCCTGAGTTTCCTCATAGCTTCTATATTTCACAAAGATAATTACTATTATGATTTTAAAAATAAACCTTATGGTATGCCTAAAATTATTCTTAATAAATTTCACTTTATTTGAAAATTATCCTTACAGAATGCTAAAAATGAATCTTATGGAATGGGAATGAATCTTATAGAACTTCATTTACCATGGAATGACTCTTATAGATTTTTTAAATGATACTTATGAATTTATAGATGAATCATATTGAACACTAAATTATTATAATGAAATATATATTACCATGAAATGACTCCAACAGAGCCCCAAGTACTCTTATAGAATTCCCTCTTCTATAGAATGATTATTATAAATATTCACAAATGACTCTTAGAGCCTCAACACTTGGTTATTTTTCTACATCCCAAAGATAATTACTCTTATTAAAACCTTAATTTTATTAATTAAATTTATAATTCCATATGAAACTTATAGAATTAATAATGAATTTTATGAAGTACACTAACACAAATTCATAGAATTTTATAGAAACCAGATTATTCTATAATCACTCCAAAATAACTCTAACCGTTAAGATATGAGTTCCAAAAGACTTAATAAGTTGTTTTAAAAGTTACTCCAATTACATTGTCAATAAAAAGAACCCAAAAAACATTACAAGGGTATTTTTTCCAAAAATATCCCTCTTTGGGATTGTTTACAAAATTAAAACATATTCAACATTTCTTTTCTTGAAAACTTCAAGAAAAAATTGGTCTAACAAAGACCATAGTCTAAATATATTACCTTAAAATAATTTATAAATTATTCACTAAACATAAACTCTAAGATAACTTCATTTAATCTTATTGTGATAAATAAGATTTAAATGATAATTTCCTCATAAAAACAATTATTTAGCATTTATGATCTTAAAATCCTTCAAAATATTTCTCCCTGTCACACCTGTCTTTTTAAATTTTAAATTTTATTATTTTTATTAGGCATCAGATAGTTCGGGTCGAGGCCCGACTTAAAATTTCCGAGTTCTTATTTAGAAACGTGCTTTCTGGTCGTTTCAGTGTTCAGTGCGCCACTGTCGAAACTGCACGACCTTGTTTGGGTCACCGAGCGGCCTCGCTCGGTTCCTCGCACGCCTCTTCGGCGTGCAACTATTTAAATAAAAATAATTATTGATAAAGAAATAAAATTTTATAAGATGAATATGGTACTTCGCACAAAATAAAATGGGAAGAATAAAGTGAATTACGAGTTTTAAAAATAATAATAATATTATTATTATTATTATTATTATTATTATTATTATTATTATTATTATTATTATTATTATCCCTTTTATTAATGTTTTAATTAATTTATTAATGATATTATTAAAATTATTATTCTTGTTTTAGCTCTATTATTATTATTATTATTGTTAGTATATTTTTCCCCTATTTTTTTTAAGGTTTTATCCCTATATTTCATTCTATTTTTATTTATTTATCTCTCTTTTCTTTATTTTTTTTCTCCCTTAATTCTCCATATTCCCGTCGGATCCCCCTTGTGCGAAAAACCCTACCGCACACCTCCTGTGCCGCAGCGACCCTCCTACCCAGCTCATCATGACGCCTCCAAAAAAACCTAGGCCACTTCTCCTCCCCTCTCCAGACCAGTCTTCCTTTCCTCCTCTGGTGGTGTTGCGCCCTCTTAGTCCGGCGCTGGACCTAACCTCCCCTGCTGCGCCTTACCCTCCTTCCTCTACTCCGGCCTACTCCATCCAGCAACACACCACCCCGTCGCCTTCTCAGTTCAGTGAAGCACCGGACCGCTGCCCTGCTCCGTTTGGCGATGCACCCCACCGTCGGCCTCCTTACTAGCCGGCGCCGCCCTCGCCGGCCTCCGACTCTGGCGAACCCCCCCTTGTTTTGTCCGGAGAACCGCAGTGTCGCACCCCCATGCCTCTTGCCGCCTCCTTTTTTTTCCGCCGACCCCGCTGACCGGACATCCCTACACCGGCCGTCCCGCACCCCCTTTCCACCGCTGAGCAGCCACCCCACACCTCCCCGACCCCCGGCCAGGATGGCTCACACCATAGCGCGACCCCCTCGCTGGTCGGCGATGTTCTGGCTCCCCCGCCAGCATATTTCTCTCCTTCCGCGTGTACGAAACCCCCTCTAGTGAAGTCCTCTTGTTTTACCCATTAATGTGCTATTCATTTTGTTCTTTTCGGCGAGTATGAGGTCTGATTTTGGGGTTTATTTTGGTAGTTTTGGGTGATTTTTCCTTGTTTTTGATTCGCGCTTAGTTGTTGGAGGTGCGGTTGGCGAGCGATGGTCGTTGTGCACCATGGTTGTGAAGTATCATCTAACAAGGTAGGTGGTTCCATGCCTTTTCATCTTTTAGAGAATATAATTTGTTTGTTTAGTTTAATTTATTATGTTCTATGATTTAGTTTCATGGTGCGATCTATGTTCATAATGTTTTGGCATGTTCGTTTGATGAAAATTGGGTTTCTGAAATAGTATGCTTTTTTTGTTTATATGCGTGTTGTTGTATAAATGATTTGTTGTGTTTAATAAGTTGTGCGAAAGGCGTTTTAAAAAATTATTTGACATGTGTGCGTGATGAAAATTGCACACTCTTTAGAAATGGTTGTGTTCTTTTTCATTTTCATCCTATTGTGGTGAATTTTAGAAGCGTTTAATAATTGTTTATAGAGTTCCAATGAGGTTTTAGAAGGGTCAATTTGTAAAATTGATTTTTTTATGGTTTCTTTTGCATGTGATATGTTTTATAAATTGAGGAATTGTTATTTAAGAGGTGTTTTGAGTGCGAAACATGGTTGAAAGGTTTTTGAGGGTTGTTTGGTAGGTGCAAAAGGTGTTTTTAGGTCACTTTAGGTGTTGTGTATTTAAATAGACATTTTCAAAGTAAAATGAATCACTTTTGGTGTGTTTTCCTTTTTGTGTACTTTTGAAATTGAAATGCAAAATTCGTTGAACAATGGAAAACAAGTTTTGATATGGTTACCTCGTGTATCAAGTTTTTTTAAGTTACGCCTCTATATGATATCAAGTGGGTTTTTGGTGTAAAGACTTCTTGGTTTTTATTGAAATGATTTCATTAATATCTCAAATGATTCTTTTCTTCATTTATATAACGCGAAAATGGTATTTTGAAGGACTTGATTACGCGTTCTTTTTTAATGTGGTGTATTTTTATAAAACGAGACATGTTCTTGGTGTGCGTGTGTCTTTCAAATAGTTCTTTGGTATGCAAGTGGTGACTTTTTTGTGTAATGTCATGTTTGGTTTATGAAATGTGAAAGTGATGTGTTATTTGAATGTGGAACGTGTTTGAGCACAAGGGAAAACCCTGGGTATCTAGGTGGGCGGACTAGAACTAGTGCGTTAGTGAGCTGGATGGGTATCGTCCCTCTTTCACTTAGCTAGATTGACGATTGCAACACTAACTAAACATATGATGACTAAGGGTCGTGGCCTTCTAAGCCACGTTTTCTGAGGTTCGTGGTCTTCTAAGCCACGTTTCTGAGGGTCGTGGTTTCTAATCCACGTTTCACCGAGACACGAGGTTCTAGGGTCCCACTCGAACTAGATGAACCTTAGGGAATTTACCCATAGTGCTCTACTATCAATTTTGTGGTGCCTTCCATCGGCATATGGAGGACCACATGTGTGTGTGTGTGTGTGAGTATGTGTGTGTGTGTGTGAGTATGTGTAAGTATACCCTTAAATGAATTTCTCTTTTCCTCTTTCAATTCGTGTCTGTGAAATGAGTTCTCTTAGTGTTTTCTTTTAGTGTTTAGCTTGTAAATGTTTTCTTTAAAAACATTTTTTTTTAAGTATAATTTTTAATAAGCACATTAAATTATCTCTTTGATGTTGTGGCATGGAAACTTTTTATTGGGTGACGTCCTACTGGGCTTTTGGCTCACACCCTACATACACCTTTGGGTGTATGTAGATTTTGTTTCCTGTGTATTCCAGGTTGTGACATCATGATCAGCGATGGTGGTTCTGGTCGTTGATGGTCTCCTCGTGCAGGTTGGTGGTGTGGCATGTGGATGTTGCGTCTCTCTGGTTACTTGGAGGTTTGAGTTTGAGTTTCTTTTGTTGTCGCTTATTTTGGTTGTGGGTTCAAGTTGTAAACCCCTGATTTTGTTTTCAGTTCAAGGCCCTGTTTTGTTGTATATTTTTAGTTTCAGTTTCTTTATCTTATTAATGGTTTTGTGTTTACTATTTTAGATAAAATTGTTCCCATGTGTTAATTTTGATACCCGGGCACTTGTGCCAGCCCGTGGGGATCGGGAATGCCCTTCGGGCCATGTCGTGGACCGGGTCGGGTGACCCGGCCTGGTTCGTGACAAAATGGTATTAGAAGGAAAGGTTTTCTCTCTTGGGTCATTTTCTTTTGGGATAGAGACACAGTTGACTTGAGTTAAAGTTTTCAGGACTCGACGTCCTGGATACGAGTAAGGTGTCTGACCAGCACACCTCATGGAGGGACTCAAGTTACCAAAGTATATTGAGGTTTGTCTGAGTTTTTAGTCATTGAGGATAATCTTTTCTAAGGGAAATTAAAAGGGAGTAAGGTCAGTGGTCTTAGTGAGCTCGCAGGGTCTGGCAAGCCTTGTGGAGTCAGGGACACTGTCCTAAAATACTCTCCGTGGCCAATGGCGTGATTGGGATATGGCTGCCAACCATATGCTCTAATCACCCGCTGACACCAGTTTCCTCCTGCATTGTTTATCGTCTCTTTGTTTTGGATTCGTGGAAATTTGGTTTTTAAGTAAAAATGTTTTGGTCTTGGAAAATGTTTTCAAATAAAGCACATTAAAAATAAAATGATGTGAAAGGTTTGGAAAGTGTGGGTTGGATGTTTTGGTTTTGAAAAATGAAAAGGTTTGGTTTTAATCCTTGGTGTTCTCAGGGGCAACCACATGCATGAGTGTATATGGAAAGAGAAAGGGTTAATGGCACGAGCGGATGAGTGCCTGGATGGATATGAGGTGGGTGACGGTGCGGCACGAGAGCATGCATGTGCGAGGCCAATGGGACACCATTGATATTAGTGCAACCCAATAGCTTTTCTTATTTTCAAAATGTTTTGGTTAAATGAAAATTTGGTGTTTTTATATAACCGGTGACTATGTGGTGTGTCCTTATGTTTTGAAAATGTCGGATATGAGGAATTTTGAGTTGAGAAACCTTTTTGACTGATTTGTGTTTTGAGTTTGAATTCATAATTGTAAGTTGGTATGTTTTCGTGTAGTTAGTGAATTCTTTTGAAAGTTCTTCGGGAAGCCCTTTCAGTGGTTCCCCCCCCCCCTCGCACGTTTAGTGTGTGCTTATGGTATGTTTTGACCACTGAACCAGTTTGGTTGGGTCCATGGTTTTCTTTCTCAACTAGTGTACGCCCCCCCCCCCCATGAAGTGTTGGCTTGTGATTAAAGTGTGGCCACGGGAAATTTTCCATTGGTCGACCCTCTAGTTGATCAGAGGAATCTCTTCTTGAATTCTAGAATTGAACCCACCTCTCCTTTTTACAACTAAGCACATCCTCTCGCAGCAGGATGACAGATGCGAGAGGAGTTGAAGGGAGTTTCGGTCTCTTTGAGTTGTCTAAGTCATCGGGTATGAAGTTTGATGTCGTTGTGTCTGAAGGTTCCCCATTGAAACAGTGAAAGGATTTCCAGCAAGGAAGGGTGAAGACGGTTTATAATTTTCAGTATTGACCAGTGTCTTGAAGGTCTTTGTAGTATTTACATTGGTGCGGACCACTATTCTAAATAACCTTTGGTCTTTCGTTGGTTTCGTTTAAGAAAGGGTCTACGTTAGGACACTAGTGTGGAGGACCCAGTCACATGGGGATGCTACGGTCAATTGCAGGAACCACGTGTTGTTTAAGACTCAGTTTGAAGTCCCTCTCTATATAATGTTCCTCTCAACAGAAAATGGTCATGTTCAGGTAACTATTTGTGGTTTCGTGTTCTCATCCAGTGAGACAAAGAGTGATGTGCATGCACCATTTCAGCTCTTGTGTTGGTGAATGTTCCGTATATGATCAATCATATGTTGTAATGTGTCGTGTTTGCTGGTGGTGTCTTGGTTGCAGTGTGGTGGCATGTGACACCAAAAAGGGGAAGTTCCGTAAGGGAGTCTTCGACACCTGACTGCAAGGAAGAAGATGCTTCAAATATCAAGGCTCCATCCATAGGCCTCAGAGTGAAGCTGGTGCGTGGTCAGGAACCTCGGGAGTGTATGGGACCCCAACTTTATTTCTGTCATCAGTGTTAAAAGTAGAGGTGGTTTAAATTATTTCTATGGTTGTTCCGCTCCGAATGAGTCATCTGGTTGCGTAAGGTTTTCGTATCCATGTGGAGGAGTGTTCTTCTCTTGCCTTAAAGTATTGGGGGTTGCGTTCCACTGGATGCAATCTCTTTAGTGGTCCTTATGAGAGTCTGTTGGGTAAATCATTCTCAATTTTGAATGATACTCATCATGGGATTTGGGGATGTTGGTCTGTCTCCAGCCGTGGTTTTGACGCCCGGTAGTTAGACCTGACCCTCCCTGCCCCTGGTGGTGGGGTGCTTGGTCCCCATTGGAAAATTTCTAAAGTTCTGTATCCTTTGTTAGTTCTAATAGCGGCGAGACCCATGATGAGTCTCGCACAAAGGTCTCTAGAATAAATCGGCGTTGGCCTTTCCTTAATGGTGGGGAGTCCGCCTGGACCTCCCCATGTTGGTTTTCTAGTCTTGCCTTGGGCATTGGTAGGTTCTTAATGGTGGGGAGACCCACATTGGGTCTCACAGGAATGTCTCTATAATGAACTAGTGCTGAACTTTTCTTTAATGGAGGGGATTCCGCTTGAACCTCCCCATGTTGGCTTTCCAGTGTCGTTTCGAGCACAGGTGAGTACCTAATGGTGGGGATCCCTTCGGGCCTCCCCATGTTGATCTTTTGCTTCTGTTTTTAAATATGGCTTGGTGATAAGTGATAAGAGTGTTCCTTGGACATGGTCTGACCTTGTCTGTTGATTCCAACCAAATGGTGTGGTTTTCGTTTAATCATGTTTGAGTTGTTTCGTCTTCTGAGGTTAGTTTCCGCGGGTGTGAGATTCGTTTTCCTTGATCAGTCAACTCAAGGCGTTCTAGATCTTCGGGGCGAGCAACACATATTAGAAAGTCTCTTTTATGCAATTCTTGAGGTTGTCATTTGAGTCACTTTCTCTGAGCACGATGCTTTTGACTCTCTTTGCTTGGTGTCTGTGGGGATCCTTGTTGAACCTTCAGGGAGTCTGTTTTTCTTCTGTGGGGTTTGGTTCTGGTTGTGGCTTTCCGGGGACGGAAAGCTTTATGGTGGGGAGAATTGTCACACCCATCTTTTTAAATTTTAAATTTTATTATTTTTATTAGGCATCGGAAAGTTCGAGTCAAGGCCCAACTTAAAATTTCCGAGTTCTTATTTAGAAACGCACTTTCTGGCCTTTTCAGCATTTAGCGCACCGTTGTCGAAACTGCATGACCATGCTTGGGTCACCGCGTGGCCTCCCTCGGTTCCCCGCACACCTCTTCGGCGTGCAACTATTTAAATAAAAATAATTATTGATAAAGAAATAAAATTTTATAAGATGAATATGGTACTTCGCACAAAATAAAATGGGAAGAATAAAGTGAATTACGAGTTATAATAATAATAATAATAATATTATTATTATTATTATTATTATTATTATTATCCCTTTTATTAATGTTTTAATTAATTTATTAATGATATTATTAAAATTATTATTCTTGTTTTAGCTTTATTATTATTATTATTGTTGTTGTTAGTATATTTTTCCCCTATTTTTTTAAGGTTTTATCCCTATATTTCATTCTATTTTTATTTATTTATCTCTCTTTTATTTATTTTTTCCCTCCCTTAATTCTTCATATTCTCGTCGGATCCCCCTTATGCGCAAAACCCTAGCGCACACCTCCTGTGCCGCAGTGACCCTCCTACCCAGCTCATCACCCCGCCTCCAGAAAAAAAAAACCTAGGCCACTGCTCCTCCCCTCGCCAGACCATTCTTCCTTTCCTCCTCTGGTGGCACTGCACCCTCTTAGTCCGGCACTGGACCCGACCTCCCCTGTTGTGCCTTACCCTCCTTCCTCTGCTCCGGCCTACTCCATCCGGCGACGCACCACCCCGCCACCTTCTCCGTCTGGCGAAGCACCGGACCGCTGCCCTGCTCCATTTGGTGATGCACCCCACTTCCGGCCTCCTTACTAGCCGGCGCCACCCTCGCCGGCCTCCGACTCCAGCGAACCCCCCCTTGTTTTGTCCGTCGAACCGCAGTGCTGCACCCCCATGCCTCTTGCTGCCTCCTTTTTTTTCGGTGACCCCGCTGACCGGACAGCCCTACATCGGCCATCCTTCACCCCCTTTCCACCACCGAGCAGCCACCCCACACTTCCCCGACCCCCGGCCAGGACGGCTCACACCATAGCGCAACCCCCTCGCTGGTCGGCGCTGTTCTGGCTCTCCCGCCAGCATCTTTCTCTCTTTCCGCATGTATGAAACCCCCTCCGGTGAAGTCCTCTTGCTTTACCCCTTAATGTGTTATTCATTTTGTTCTTTTCGGAGAGTATGAGGTCTGATTTTGGGGTTTATTTTGGTAGTGTTGGGTGAGTTTGCCTTGTTTTGGATTCGCGCTCGGTTGTTGGAGGTGCGGTTGGCGAGCGGTGGTCGTTGTGCACCATGGTTGTGAAGTCTTCTCTGACAAGGTAGGTGGTTCCATGCCTTTGCATCATTTAGATAATTTAATTTGTTTGTTTAGTTTAATTTATTATTTTCTATGATTTAGTTTCATGGTGCGGTCTATGTTCATAATGTTTTGGCATGTTCGTTTGATGAAAAGTGGGTTTCTGAAATAGTATGCTTTTGTTGTTTATATGCGTGTTGTTGTATAAATGATTGGTTGTGTTTAATAAGTTGTGTGAAAGGTGTTTTAAAAAATTATTTGACATGTGTGCATGATGAAAATTGCACACTCTTTAGAAATGGTTATGTTCTTTTTCATTTCGATCCTATTGTGGTAAATTTTAGAAGCGTTTAATAATTTTTTATAGAGTTCCAATGAGGTTTTAGAAGGGTCAATTTGTGAAATTGATTTTTTTTAATGGTTTCTTTTTCATGCGATATGTTTTATAAATTGAGGAATTGTTATTTAAGAGGTGTTTTGAGTGAGAAACATGGTTAAAAGGTTTTTTAGGGTTGTTTGGTAGGTGCGAAAGGTGTTTTCAGGTCACTTTAGGTGTTGTGTATTTAAATAGACATTTTCAAAGTAAAATGAATCACTTTTGGTGTGTTTTCCTTTTTGTGTACTTTTGAAATTGAAATACAAAATTCTTTGAACAATGGAAAACAAGTTTTGATATGGTTACCTCGTGTATCAAGTTTTTTAAGTGACTCCTCTATATATAATCAAGTGGGTTTTGGGTGTAAATTCTTCTTGGTTTTTCTTGAAAAGATTTCATTAATAGCTCAAATGATTCTTTTCTTCATTTATACAATGCGAAAATGGTATTTTGAAGGACTTGATTACGCGTTATTTTTTAATGTGGTGTATTTTTATAAAACGAGACATGTTTTTGGTGTGCGTGTGTCTTTCAAATAGTGATTTGGTATGCAAGTGGTGACTTTTTTGTATAATGTCATGTTTGGTTTGTGAAATGTGAAAGTGATGTGTCATGTGAATGTGGAACATGTTTGAGCACAAGGGAAAACCCTGGGTATCTAGGTGGGCGGACTAGAACTAGTGCGCTAGTGAACCGGATGGGTATCGTCCCTGTTTCACTTAGCTGGATTGACGATTGCAACACTAACTAAACATATGATGACTGAGGGTCGTGGCCTTCTAAGCCACGTTTTCTGAGGGTCGTGGTCTTCTAAGCCACATTTCTGAGGGTTGTGGTTTCAAAGCCACGTTTCACCGAGACATGAGGTTCTAGGGTCCCACTCGAACTAGATGAACCTTAGGGAATTTTCCCATAGTGCTCTACCATCAATGTCGTGGTTCCTTCCATAGACATATGGAGGACCACTTGTGTGTGTGTGTGAGAGTATGTGTGTGTGTGTGAGAGAGAGAGTATGTGTAAGTATGCCCTTAAATGAATTTCTCTTTTCCTCTTTCAATTCGTGTTTATGAAATGAGTTCTCTTAGTGTTTTGTTTTAGTATTTATCTTGTAAATGTTTTCTTTAAAAACATTTTTTTAAGTATAATTTTTAATAATCACATTAAATTATCTCTTTGATGTTGTGGAACGGAACCTTTTTATTGGGTGACGTCCTACTGGGCTTTTGGCTCACACCCTACATACACCTTTGGGTGTATGTAGATTTTGTTTCCTGTGTATTCCAGGTTGTGACATCGTGCTCAGCGATGGTGGTTCTGGTCGTTGATGGTCTCCTCATGCAGGATGGTGGTGTGGCGTGTGGATGTTGTGTCTCTCTGGTTTCTTGGAGGTTTGAGTTTCAGTTTCTTTTGTTGTCACTTATTTTGGTTGTGGGTTCAAGTTGTAAAACCCAGATTTTGTTTTCAGTTCAAGGCCATGTTTTTTTGTATATTTTTAGTTTCAGTTTCTTTATCTTATTAATGTTTTTTTGTTTACTATTTCAGGTAAAATCGTTCCCATGTCTTAATTTTGATACCCGGGCACTTGTGCCAGCCCGTGGAGATCGGGAACGCCCTTCGGTCCATGTCGCGGACCGGGTCGGGTCACCCGGCCTGGTTTGTGACACTCCCCTAGTTAAATAGTAAAATAATCTCCCCCTCATGAAATAACTAGGATAGGATTTCTCCTCATTTTTACATAGGAAGTAACACTCCCAAACCTATTAATTTTAATGTGTATTCTTTTACTACTTATCCCCTTTGATATATGTAAAACTTATCCCCATTTATCAACGAACCCAAAGTGAAATTTTATAAAATTTTATAAGCGAGGGTTATAAATCCAAACATTAAATTCAAGAAATTTATAAAAATATTTGATAATGATATAAAATATTTTGGGTTAGTTTGGATTATGTTTCAAATAATTCTAGTTAAATGGTGTCGGCTGAACTCTAAGTGCCAATCGATGCCTCTCAAAATTAGATTTGGGAAATAACTATGTTATGTCATCTATAATATAATTATATGTGGAAACGTGATCTAAATTCACCCTCCCTTTTTCAAATTTATCCTTGATGAAATAGTATTTAATCTTTATATTATTTATCCTTGAATGATGGAAAATATTTTTTCTAATATTGATATCACTCAGGTTATCAAACTTTATTTTAATAGGAAATGCCACATCCACTCCAACATCCTCAAGTATTTCTATCATACATATCAACTATATACACGCATTATTGGATACTATGTATTTATCCTCTATAGTTCTCAATGAAATGTATTCCTACTTCTTACTCGACTAAGAAATACATAATCTTCCAAAATTAAAAACACCACTTGGTGTTGAATTTTAGTCATCAACTAAACATGCCCAATCTATATTAATGTAACCAATAAACTCATATTATTATGATAAATGATAAAACATACCAATGTTCTATGTATGGTTTATATATCAAATTATCCACTTCATAGAGAGCATGAGCCACTCCTTGGGACAGCTTTGGTACTGTGAAGCTCGGAATATGGAAAACACTCTTTCAATTTATATGGTTTTCAAGTATAAAAGGCTTTTAATAATCTGATTTTATACTATTACATTAACCTATGTTCCATTATCATCGCTTGAAAACATCATCTTGTTAGCTTCTAGGGTTTTCGTTAGCCTAAAATCCCTTATTCTAAACCTCTTGAGCACTTCTTTAGAATATTTGGTTTGATAAATAAATGTGTTATTTCCTCCTTGATTCACCTATAATTCAAGGAAAAATGTTATATATCCAATCATGGACATCTCAAATTTTTACCTCATATATTATGATAATATCTTCCATTGTTAATCATTTGATCCTCAAAAAATTATATCATCCATATAGATGAGAATAAAAATTCTTTGATTATTTTCCTTCTTTATATATAGATTATGATCAAATCTATCTCTTCATAATCCAAGATTTTCCATTTATTAATCAAGATAATAATTCCAAGCCCTTATTTCTTTCTTTAATCTATATAACTCCTTTTTCAACCAAAAAACTTTGTTCTTATATTCATTTATAATAAACCCATCTGTTTTTTATGTACACTCCACCCTCAAGTAATCCCTTGAGAAATGTTTATTTAGCATCCATCTAATACACATTAAATCCTATTTGCACTGCCATAGACAAAAACAACCATATAGTCTCTAAAAAATCAACATATGAAAATTTATCATCAATATAAATTACTTCAATTTTGGAATACCCCTTAAACACTAGCCATTATTTATTTTAATTCACCTTGTAATCTTTATTAAGATTATTCTCAAACACCCACTTAGTTCTTATGATTTTCTTTTCCTCCATTATTAAAAGAACCTATCATGTTTGGATATTTTCTATTTGTTTGATCTATTCATGCATAGAATTTACCCAATTTTTATATATATAAGTCTCTTCAAAACTTTTAGTCTCTACTTGGGATATAATAGAGGTTTTTTACTGAGCCTTCATCCTTCATGTTTGAACCAAAGCTTTCTAGTCACCGACTATGTTTCTATTACTATTCTTATCTTGGATAATTTTATTTCTTATTATGGATGATCTTGATATATTTTCTTCATAATCTATATATTTTTATAAATTTTTTATCCTCTAATATTTTCACTTCATCGTCACTTTCTTCCAAAATTACTTTTTTATTTTCGATAGAATCTTCTCAAAAGGTTGTAAATTCTTCTCATTATCTACAATTTTTACATCTTGGATTTCAATTATTTTCCTAATAACTTTGTTATAACATATATATAATTTTATTTTGGATGAATATACAAGTAAACTTACTTCATCACAAAAAAAAATTAATTTTTTGTTATTATATTTATTGATAATAAATAAACTACTTCTAAAAACTCAAAATTAGTTAAGTGTTAAATTCTTTCCATACCACAACTTGTATTGGGACTTCTCTTCATTTGAACATATAAAATATATATTGGAGATTCATAATAATACAATCACTACATCATTAAAATAAGTCTCTAATAGATTCTTTTTTATGAGAATTATCCATGCCATGTTGTTAATAATTTAGTTTCTCCTCTCAAAGACTCCATTTTATTGAGGATTACCCACTGCTAAAACCTTATGTCATGTCTTGTTATTCTCAAGATATTATTCTACTTTCTTAATGGTGAATTTTTTACCATTTTCAATCCATAAAATCTGAATTTTCACTCCAATCACCTTCCCAACTATCCTCCAGTAATGGTTAATGCATTTAAACGTCTTGGTTTTCTGAAAAATAACTATTATCCAAGCCATCCTACTATAATAATCAATAAATAAAACATTATACCTCTTTTAATCCATGTCTCTTGGTTCTATAAGCCCAAAAAAATCAATATGAACTAATTCAAGCACCCTTATCAATTTTTTATTCTTCATATTGTATAAAATTCAAACAATATTTCCCTTTTGACAAGTATCATTTATGTGAGTGTGATCACATGAGAGTCTATGGATGTCTTGAGCTTCTTCACTTTTCACTAATTCCTCTATTTATCTTTGGATCAAATGGAATATTATTTTATACCAAAATTTATTTTCTTATTATTTGGGCATCATTTTCCTATCTTCCTATCCACTAATAAGTTATAATTTCCCTTTTGTGTTCCTTCCTTGAAAAATTATAATACCATCTTTCCCTTTAATAATGAAAGTATTCTTTTTTAAATTCATCACATTACTTAAGTCTCAAAATTTTCTTAGAGATGGTAAGTTTCTTATCAGAACTTCAAACAATAAAACATTTTGGTGATTAATTCTTTTACACCTATTTTGGATTTTTTGAAGTAAATAATATTTATCCCTTCATCATTACCAACTTCTATGATGTTATTTTTATCATAACTTAGGTCTGTGATAATATATTTATATCCTATTATATGGTAAGTACAATTTATTTCTAAAATCTACTTTCTGAATCAATCTATTACTATAAAATTAATTTTAATGTCATTTTATTTCTCATCTCTTCCTTTCTAGGCCTAAGCCTTTTTCATTGCTTCCTTAGTGGTGAAGGAACTTGTTTCACCTCCAACTCCACTAATTCCTCCTCACCTTCCAAGTCTGTATATTAGTTTATTTATTTTTTATCTTATCTGATTATGTTTTTATCTATCATGTTATCCTCATTTTGGAATCTATCAGCACATTTCATTGTACACTTTATTATAAATTTATGAATTTATATCCATAACCTTCACACCAAAAGAAATAGTTGTTAAAAATATTCTGTGAATAAAAAATTGTGCTCATATATTTTTTATTCTAGATCCTTAAAATATTTTCTCACTATGAAACATGCATATTGTGTATTCCCCATCTTTTAATAATGCTAAAAAAATATTTATGGTGTATTATTGTGTGACTTAACTGCACTAATAGTACCTGTCTTTGTCTTTTTTGAGTCATGCAGTTCAATTTTCTTCTAGGGTGTGAGTGCTTGAGATTTTGTATCAACCACTACTAATTTCTTCTTATGATTAAGCCCCACAACTAATTTTCCTTTGTATCTAAAACTCTTAAATTTTGAAAATTTAACAAATTTTTTAGTAGACACATATTTGATATCCTTAAATATTTTAATAGCCTTTTCACTCAAACTCTTTGATTTCATGTCGAGGGTTAAAAGTATTTCTTTATTATCAAGATTCATTAGAATCACCATGACTTCTCATTTGAGTTCATAAATTATTTTAAAACTTTGTTTCATAAAATCAGTGAATCCATCAATAATCCAAGAATGTTCCTTAGTTTTGAGCTTGAGCTCAACTTCTTTCTCTAAGCCACTAGAGTTTCCATATTTAAGTTGTCCAATTTATGTTGTTAACTCATACTTCTCCACTTCTTGTTATTTCATAAAGACTTTGGATTCACATACCACTCCATTATATTTCTTAATTTAATCCCTCCAAATATCAATTTCTTCTAGAGTGGCTGAGATTTTAGATTTGAGGTCAACTCATCCCTGAATTGCATCACCTTCTTCATATCATCCCTCTAATCATGACTTATCTATAATATCCATAATAACTTACTCATTAAGGTCCTTACATTCCTCAACCTCCTCAAATTATGTATCTTCCTTACTTTAATCCTCTTGAGATAAGAGGTTCTTTTTTTTGAAGGATTTATAATATGGTTTCCTTTTTCTTTTCTAACCGTTAAATGATTTCTTCATGGGTTATTCCTCCTTGTCATTATCCCAAAATTTCTTAATTCATCTATCAGTGAGATTACTAACTTTTTTTAATCAAAATCAACAAGTGAAATATTTCCTTTAAATTATTCTTTTCCTATTTTAAAATTTGTATCAAGAAAATACATCCTTTAATTAATTTCTCTATCCTCAGTTTTATCATTAAATAACAGTTTCTTCAATGATTTGAAAGCTTAATCCTGGTAATTTTTTTGGGAATGAGTCACATTTTCATTATTTCTCATCTCATATGAAATTAGAGTATTATATATAATTACCAACACCACCCCCTTTAGGTATTTGTGTTTATACACTGATATTTTGAAATTGAACTATGGTAGTAATCTTCTCATGAATATTTTAAGTATTTTGATATCATCAAGGATCTCTCTAATTACATCCATATATTCTATATTAATTTTTAGCTAATGAAAGAAGTCATAAACCATATCATTTAACCTTATCCTTAAGTCTTCATACTTATTCTACAACACCTAAAACTTTCCTCTAAATGTTTAGAATCACATTTATAGATGTGAAGAAGATTTTCCCACATGGCATG
Organism: Viscum album; assembly: GCA_963277665.1. Classification (NCBI taxonomy): domain Eukaryota; kingdom Viridiplantae; phylum Streptophyta; class Magnoliopsida; order Santalales; family Viscaceae; genus Viscum; species Viscum album. The sequence goes on along the minus strand of OY728151.1, from coordinate 57,989,220 downwards.
AGAAGTTTTACAAGACATTTCCTTTATATAAATGGGGGTTTCCAATGATCTCCCAAATACAATAATTGGACTTTCATTGATATACAAAACTTGTCATCCTTTTCTAGTAGAGCATTGTTATCCATGCTGAATTTGATCCCATGCATAGCCATAACATACAAATCCATTACCAATGATAAAAATTATGGTTATATTCAGGTTTTTTATAACTGAAAATTTCAATCTTCAAATATTGGAATTCCTTTATAATTAAAAATAAGTATTATTAATTCTAAAATAGATAAAACTTCATTAATAAACATTGGCACATATACAACTTTTTTCTCCCAAATAAATAAAATAAACTGAGAGGTATGGGGTGAATAAACGTATTGAAAATTCATAAATCAACCCTTCTGAATGATATTATTCTAATTCTAATAGGAATACCTCTCTCCCACTATCTCTTCATCACCGTTGATATACATAAATAAATTAGTAAAGATTGACATAATATTTTTTTCTTGGTGCATCCCAACTGGACTAATCCAAGGAGAATACATCAGGAAAGTTTCATTATACCGAAACACAAAAATTACTTATTTTGTTATAATTTTGGAGTGGTCTCACTAAACCTATTTGTTTCAAACCTTCAAAAAATATGATAAACTCGCTGCTCTTTCAATAAGATGGAACTCACTATCCCTCCTATAATTTTTCTTCTCATCATAAAAATGGATAAAAAATTACACCAAGAATAGTATAGAAATATACATCGATTCTATAAACTTATAGAGATTTGAACTCTTGGAACACCTCATTTTTCATTTTTAACACTCAAGTTCAAGCCTAGAAATATTCTTATTTATAAATAAAGGTATATAATGCCTTACTCCTTTCAAGTTAGTATCTTGAATTCCTTATTCCTTTACTTTTTTCAATTATATCTTCATTTCCCTATGATCTTATCATGTTATATGTTTTTATATTTTCATGTAATATTCAAAAATGAATATTATTACTTATTTCATATATGGAAATCATCCTTTAATATTGGTCATGATATTTTTCATTTTAGATTCCATGAATATCATTCTTTGATTCTCCACAAATTCTTCAAGATTATTCATTAAAATTTTATCATGTTATTAATTGTATATTATGATTGATAATTTATTCATGCATATAGAAACACGACACACTATTCTAAGTCAGTACATGGTTTCCAAAGCCACAAAATCTATATTGGAAATTTTCAATAAACATACATTGAAATCATCCTTTAATCTTGGCTAAATTATTCTTAAATGTGGTTGAATGGGTTATTAATAATAATTTATGATTAATAAAACTCTTTCACACTACACTGGTCAATTTATCATTGAAAAAAATAAAGGAAATAAACCTTATAGGGTTTTTCTAAGCAACCTACTAACTACCATATTTCAAAAATTAATTAATCTTATGATTTTTGAAATGAACCTTATGGTGGGAATGAAATAACTCCTATAAAATTTACCTTTTACATACAGAAAAATCCTTACAGAATTCTTTAAATGAATATTATAAAATGGGAATGACTCTTATAGAACTGATTTTTTCCAAGAAATGACTGTTACAGAGTCTAAAAATGATCCTCAGGTAGTTTTAGATGACTCTTATGAAACTCTAAATTATTCTTATAATACTACATTTTCTATGAAATGATTCTTACATAGTCCCAATGAATCTAACATAATTTCGTCTATTATAGAATGAATCTTATAGAAATTCAAAATTGACTCTTATAGTCCCAACACTTGGTCATTTTACTCCATCAAAAAGATAATCACTATTATGAAAAAATTACATTTACATTGATCATGTTCATAACCATATTAATATTATAGAAATAAAAATGACTTATATGAAGTAGACTTAAACATATTTAAAGCATTTTTTCAAACCAGATTATTCTAGAATCACTCAAAAATTCCTACAGCCTTCAAGATACAATGTCCATAAGACTTAATAAACTATTTTTTAATTTCCTTTAATTACCCTATTAATAACCCTATAGATTAGAGTAATTTATGACAACTTTTTTTTGTTTTATATGTTTTCAACCATGTGATTGAAGTGTTTTTGAGTAGATTTTGAGTGTTTTAGATGATGTTTAAGTGGTTTAAAGTAATTATAATCTCATTTTGAAGAATTTGGATTCTCTTTAATAAAACTATAGAAATGGAAAATCCATTTTTCATATTAATTTTCAGACACAATTCCATAAGACTTTTAAGTGACCTTTGTAAGAATTTTTGAGATGTATGTGAGACTTTAGAGTAAAATTTGAAATATTTTGGAAGACCCATTATACATGTTTGACTTTTGTGTGTGTCTGTGACTTTAATACTCACTTAATATATTTTTATTCCCATATAAAATATTTTATTCCCACATAAAATGGATGATTCCCATGTAAAATATTTCTTCAGTGCATAAAATATTTCATCGGTGAGTAGTCAATTTTATTCGTTTGTATGAATTTATGTTTTTCTATAATAAATTTCATCAATGTGTATAATTTTTAAGATATTTTAATATAATTTAGATCATGTAATATATTTTAAATTTATATGATATTATAATTCATGGAAATTCATAGTTTTTAAAATTTCTAAATAAGTATAACCTAATGCTTATAAAGCTAGTTTTCAGTTCCCAAAACTTCAAAAATATTTTTCTATCCAAGTAATATGATGATTCCATGATTCACTCATCATTAATAATAAGATAAATAATAAAAAAATTATATTAAAATATATCAAAATGAAACTAGGTTAGTTTTCTAAAATAAAGATATTAAATTTGATGATTCTTTAATGTTATTAAGTTCTTAAAATCATATAAAAACCTTACTCTAATTCTAGATGGTTTTTATAAATTTTTATATATTATAAATCTAAGATTTTAAGTGTATTTAATCAATTATATATCCTTCATATTATGATTTTGTTTCTATTGGGTATTTTTAAATGAATAAATTTAAATGATTTATATTCAGTTATATTGAGAAGATAAAATTTGGCATTTTGAGAAGATGAATAGTAAGGAGGTTGTTTTAGAATATTTATGAGATCATGGGAAGTTTTCCCATGTAATTAGTTTAGTAATAAATCCACTTAAAACCATGGGGAACCAAAAATATTTATTTTATGATCACACTTTTGGTAGGCAGTATAAAAATACTACTTATTTTTCTATATTTAGAAGCTAATTTTGAATAGTTTTATTTAATTCCCTCCGATGGTGAGAATTAAAAATGTTGTGGTTGATAAAAACTGAGGTGTGTAGGAATAATAAACAAATTTAATTATTGTACATAGTAGTGAGTGTGTAATACTAAGTGTGAATGAAAAAGAAGAAGGTGAGACTAAAGTTCAGTTATTTTGTGATTGAAAATATATTTTTTTTCTTTATCTTACAGTGTTGAATCTGAGAAAAGAATAAGAATAAAACCTTTTAGGTTTTTCATGCAGTGAGTTAAGAAGATTGAGTTCTTTAAATTTTATTTACTAGGTAGATGATAAAGTGGTTTCTCTTAAATAAAGTGATATGTAATCTCTGGATGATATTTTTATGTCTTAATGAGAATGATATATTATTATTATTTTAAATAAACCTATATCTAAAAGAATATTTTTAGCATTTTGGGTGTTTGATTTCATATTTTCATGATATATTAGAACTTATAGGAGAAAATTTATTACTAGGAATCATGGGTCTTCAGATAATAACTAACCCAACCACTTGTATTGATAAGAATATATTATCAGAAAATCTATACCATAAGATAATAACCATTTGCAACAAGGATTAGGATCTCATATTTATGTCGAACCTTTTTAAGTCTTATGTGTTCCTTTCAATTATTTATTTTTATTCACTTACTATCCAAGGATAGTTTTTAACATTATATTGATATAATTGTGTCATAATAAGTAATAGGGTTAGTTTGTAAAGAAAAAAAGAAATTATAAAATTTGAACTACACTAATTCACCCCCTCTCAATGTAGTCATTTAATTATTTGGGAATTTCAGTTGGTATTAGAGTGTAAGGTTCTCTATATTATATTATCTCATTTTTTATAAATATGGATAATATAAATTCTATCAATAACCAAGGAGTGCATGTGTTTTATGGGAAAATTTCCAAGGTTTGAGAAATAGAATGATATCATACATGTTTTCATTGGGTCTTAAAGTTCTTCATGAAGCTATGGTAGTATTTACACATATTCAAAGAGGTGAAAATATGCCTTTCCTTAATAAATAAGTCTTAATATTGATGGTAAGTCTAGTAATATCATTCATATGTCTCTCTCTAAGAAGGGGTTTACCGATGTGATGGGATTTCAAACTTCAAAACTGATTTAGGATAAACTTGAAAGTAGTTATGAAGGAAATTTTAAAGTCAAAGATCAAAATATATAGATTTGGAGAAGAAAGTGTGAAGATATAAATATTAGTGAGTAATAATCCATAGATTACTACTTAATTAGAGTGAATGAGATTGTGAGAAACATAAGATACTTTGGTGAAAAATTAGATGATTTTATTATTGTAAAGAATCCCATGAATAAATTCATGGATATATTTAATCCTAATATTTCTAATCCATAATATATGGAATATCTATTATTATGTGATATTAAAAACAATAATATTTCATATTAAATGAGGAATACACCATCATTCAAAAATAAAGTGAAAGATGAGATGTCTTTTGAATCCATGAGAAGCCTTAAGTTAAAAGAAAAATAAACTAAAACATCTAATGAGTCTGATGATTATTATTATATGGATAATTATAAAAATATAATTATGACTCTTATCTCTATAAATTTTATAAAATTAAATGGCAAATATAAATGGAAACTTACCTTGAAATGATTCAAATGTGAAGGCATTGGACCCTTTGTAGTCAACATTAAAAATAAGAGAAACTATGAGTTTGATTTTGGTGATCAATAATAAAAACCTCAAAATAATAAATAGGAAAAATAATCTAAATAAATGAACAATTAATTTTATAATAATAAAATATTTCTAAGAAAAAAAAAAGAAACTTAATGAACAAATGAGAAGAAGAAGAAGACTCTTACTCTAGTAGTTGATCTGAAGATGAATCACTTAAAAAGATTAAAAAATTTATGGAACATGTGTAAGACTAAAAAACCACCTCAAATATTGATATGGAAGGTGGTGAAGAAACTTACATAAATTATATGCTCATATTTTAGTTAGAGTCTTTCCTTGATAAAAATACTTAGTTGAAGAAGGAAGTTAAAACATTTAAGAAAGCTAATGGGAATAAAGTTAAAGAAAATGAATAATCTATCAATATTAAGATTTAACTCGTTTATTAACTTAATAAATTCAAGATCAAGTCTAATGATCATGCAATCGTAAATAATTATCTTAAATAAAAAGTCATGTTAAAATAATAATAAATTGGAAAGATGTAATCAAAAATTATTATGGATGAAAATGAGTTAAAAGGGTTAAATAATACTTCAAAAATATGTTGAAGTTAAGGATCAGTCATCTAAAATAGTTGAGATTTCTATAACATCAATTTATGTTAAAACTATAATATAAATTTCTTAAAAAGATGAATTTTTTTCCTAACATTATAGATCCTGATTCAAAATCTATACAAGTTTGGGGAAATAATATAATGAGAAACTCACTTTTTCATCTAGTAAATATAGAATAATTCAAGAAAAATCAACTTAAATAATAATAAAAATCAGGGAATATTTGGATAGAAATGAAAAGAATTTGGAATGCTGTTTTTTTGGATAGAATTATGGATTTAATAGATGATTCAGATTAAGGGTATATTATTGGTGTTGTGGTATTTTTATATAAAAATAATATACATTCTAGCACAATATTTAATTACCAAAGAGAAGAAATTAATTAGGGGGAATCTCTGAAGTATAAAATAATGAATATCTAAAGAATAAGAATGTGAAAAAAATTCTACATGACTCCTTACTCAAATTAGGTTTGAAATTTTGAAGGAAGTATATGAAAGATATGAGAGACCAGGAAATTATGCTAAGAATTTCACAAAAAATCTCCAAATATATTTCTCTTTCAAATAAATTGAAAAATAAATATAGAAGAAGAATAAAGAAAATATTTCATTCATATTTTATGTGGCACTAAAGTCAATAAAAATAAGAATATCATAAATATGTGATAATGGGGGTTCTTCACACATGATTGGAGACACAGAAATCTTGAAAAATATGGAATATCATGATGGAGGAGTATTTTCACTCATCAATGATATCTCCTTGATAATTAAATGTGTTGTAACTAAAGATGTTGAGTTAAAAGGACTCAAATATAAACATTTTTTATTTGTAGAAGGACTAAAACACAATTTTCTTAGTGTTAGCTAGTTTTATGATAAAGGAAATGAGGGTTTTTTTTAAAATATCACATGCATTATTGAGAGTTGTAAATATGGAAGAGTTTTCACAATAGTTGAAAGAATGAGTGGTAACTTGTTTCAAATTGGAGACACATGAAATTCATGATATATGAGTGAAAAAGATGAGAATAATATAGTATATAGAATACTTGTGCATATTGTCTAGAAAAACATGAGAAAGATTTCCAAACATGATTTGGTGAGAAAACATCCCAAACTAAAAAGAGATAGAGAATTGGTTTGTTTCATATGCCTAAAAGGTAAGATAGTTCAAAGAGCATATAAGAAAGTGGATATTAAATCCATTATACCATTAGAGCTCATATATTAAGATGTTTTTGGTCATATAAGGAACAATCCAACCAAGGGTGATCTTTATTTCATTACATTCATTAGTGAATAAACCTGAATTAATAATAATATCTTTATAAATAATAAATTATTGGCTCTTTATATGTTCAAAATTTTCTCAAGATAATTTCAGAAATAACATGGTATCTATATCAAGAATATGAATTCTGATAATGGAATGGTGTAAAAATACAAGGATTTTGAGAGATGTATTGAAAATCACATGATAAAACATCAATTTATCACACCATACACCCCCCCCCCCTCAAAAAATGGTGTAGATGAGATGAAAAATAGGAGTATCATGAACATTATAATAATTATTCTAACTGACAATAAGAATTCATAATAATTTTTAATGGAATATATGTGAACTGTTATACACATTGAAAATATATTTTTATTGAAACTTGAGACACACAAGATACCATATGAAATGTGGTACCATAAAATCCTACTATAAAATACTGAAATGTATTTAAAATCCCTTGATACATGAAGATAAATAATATAAAACTAGGAAATTTTAAAGAAATATCTGAAGAAGGGATGCTTTTATAAAATGTTCAAATATCAAAATCATAGAAATTCAGTATAGAACATAAGAAATTAGTAATGTTGTAGTTGAAAAATATGGAGATGAAAACATGAAGATTAGAGAAAAATAGTTTGTGGAATATTCTAGAAATGAGAAGGTTGTGGTTTATGTTGACTCAAATATGATTAGTAATGAAGAAGATGATGAAAATTAGAGACAATGGAATCAAAGGCTGAAGAAAAATGTTGAAATCGGGGATATTATTGTCCAACCAGATGAACCTATCCAAAAAGAAGAAGTTTGAGGAACATGATATGAATTATAAACTTGATAAAATTTATAATAATTCTATTTAGGAGTTGGAACCAAGACCTGAAATAAAAAACATAAATTATCACCAAGTGGGTTTTCATAAATGAGCCGAACGATAAAGTTATAGTCACAAGGAATAAGCAAAGGATAGTTTAAAATGTGTATTCAAAGATATAATGAGTTGAATTTGAAAGAAATTTACTTCTATGGTAAGACTTGAGGCCATTAGGATTTTCATGGAAGTGTAATCTCACAATAATTAGAAAATTTATCAAATGGAAGTGAACTATTTCTTCCTAAATGGTGATATTTAATAAGAGGTTTTTTATTGAAAACTAGATGGTTTCATTTTTGATAAATATGGAATCATGGTGTGAAGGCCTAAGAAATCTATATATGGCCTAAATAAATCACCTAGATCTTGGTATATTAGGTTATATTGATTATTAAGAAGAATATATTTTTCAAAAGGAAAATTGATAGTAATCTCTATATAAAGGAGTTGTTCACATGGACTCTTATTGTCATAGTATATATTGAGGAAATTGTTTTTTTAGGTGAAAATGAGAATCTATATAAATATTTTTTAAGGAAATTAAGATATATTCTAAGATATTTATACTAGGTGAGATTTCATATTTTCTAGGATTATAAGTCAAACAAGGAGATGATTATATTTTTTTATCTCAATAAAAATACTACAAGTAATTATTTAATAGGTTTAGAATAGAGGAATGTAATGGGATTTCTACTTCTATAGTTATTGGTACTAAGATAATCAATGATGAGGATATAACTAATTTGAATTAAAAGGATTAAAAAAATCATTGGTAACCTTCTCTACCTAATGTCTTTCACACCTAATTTTTTTTGGGACATTAGGTGATCAATTTCAAAGTGATACCAAGGAATATCACATGTCTACATGTCATAGACCAGCTTTAGGCTACCCTTGACTGGGTACCCGAGACAAAATATGATAAACCCAAAGTTCATTATTGATCCCCAAGGGCTAGAATATGTGCCTAGATATCTAAAAAATAATATTTGGGAATGGTTTTTTCAAAAAATAAATTAAGAAAAATAACTTCACTAGAAATTATATCATGAATTTTCCATAAGGTGGACGTAAACCCTAAATTAGATAGAAAGAAAATAAATAATGTTAGTTGAAACAAATAAACAAAAAATAATATATAAAAATTTAATATTAATTCAAACCTTTATCCCACTTTCCAATTATATCGTATGAAACAAACTCATTTTCAACTAAAACCTCCACAAATATAGTGCATCCAGAAATAACAATTACTGGAGGTGGAAAAATTCCAACATGGATGATAAAATAAAGCAAACTAAGTAAATCAGAAAATTACCAACTAACCTCAATGTGATTATAGGTCACCATCCAATCCTGATATAAATAGCACTCTATGATTGATCAAGGGTGAAACCAAAACCAATGAATGAGATGTAATATAGGTGTGAGAAAATATCATGGTAGGTATTACAAAGAGAACCCACACCCTTTGTACCATCTATAAATAAAATATAAATTCATACTAGTATGAAATAAATCATTAAAAATAGGTTTTTACTCGAATCACATAAAATTCATTCCCATTTTCAGGATCATTTATAAAATTTCTTTTTTTTTATTTTATTTAAATGAAAATAATTTCTTCAAAACTTCATTTCTAATATACTTAAGAATATAGTAATCTAAAATATGAATGGGATATGATGGAAATCCTAAAATAAAATAGGTTCAGAATTAACTATTTAAATAGTATTTTAAAATAAGAGACATAGGAAAACACCCTAAGGTTGGTAAGACTAGTAGAACCTAGAAATTAAGTTACTAACTAGGGTTGTTCCCTAAATTAGTGTAAAGAGTAACACATCATTGGCCAGTATAAAAAAATGCATTTAAATCACTAGAAAAACTAGTAGTAAGGGAACTCATCACAATCAAGGCCTTCTTATTGAAGAACATAAGTTTCCCATTACTTTTTAATAATAAAAATGATAAAAAAATAGAATGAAAAATTGTTAAGTGAATCTATAAACATCGTGAGAATAAAATATCAATAACCAACTAAGGGTGGATTTAAACCACACTCCCAAACCCTTTAAGAATAAAATCCCAAGAAAAACCTATAGATTATTCATTGAAAATCAATCAAGGTTTAAAAATTTATTTTTAAGGTACCAAATAGGCCTTGTTGTCATTTTTTTTAAAATTATGAATTATAAAACTATTTGAAATACAATTAAATATAATTATAAAATTCTAATTACACCTTTATAAATCTAGGAAAAACACATTAGAGTCAATTTGAATTTCAAAACACCTCTTAAAATCATAAAATAGTTTTAAAAAGTCTATTTGGTAAATTTAACAAACACTCAGTGTGTAAAATCGAATAAAAATAGTTTGATCCATATTACTAAATCAATAAATCCAATATAATGAAATTATGATCAAGTAAAATTTTATTTTCCTTTTAAATAATACTTTTAAATGTTTTATACTATCATTAAGTTTCTAAAAATGGGTTAAAAAAGAAAGATATCATGATTCTAAAATTTAACGAAAAGTCTGAGGGAAAACCTACCTAAAATCAATCATGGATGGTTTAAGGGTTTGAATACAGGTTGAACAAGACATGAAAAGGAAATCACATACCCTAAGAAACCAATTCCACAAAAAATAAAAACCAAAAAACCAACCTAGGGTTCATCTTATGGATATACATGACAACAAGGGGGAGGAAAATAAGAACAATGGAGAAGAAGATGGATCAGGGGGAAAGAAAGAGGCATAAACCAAATGAATTGCATAAGATATCAAAGGTAATGGGGGTAGTTATTTATAGTTAAAGGAGTAAGGGTGTCACGTGAGGCAGATCTACCTTAGGGGCATTAGGGTTTATGCATGAATCGGGGATAAGAAGAACCAAAATTAATTATAATTCATTAAGGGAAAAATTAATTTTCAAATTTTTAATTCCTTGGGTGATTTTAATGGTTTGGATGTACAGTTGGATAAACTGTGCACCAACCATCTGAGCCTCATTGGATATATTGGATTATGATCCATAGGAAACCCTCATGGATAGAATAATTGTGTGTCATGGAAGTCATATCACACAATTTCTACATATTTAGTACTAATTTTGTTCCAAAATCTTGTGACATTGCCTACCCCTCCAAAAACATTAAAATTTCATGGAAGCTCACTTGGGAGGAAGGAAAAATAATAGAGACTAAAAATAAATAAATAAAAAGAAATAAAGAAAGAAAATTGGGGTTAGGGTGTGACAATTATCTTCACTATAATGATTTCTACCCTAGGAAATCCTTGGATAAAATGGTTGATTCAAAAATGAATGGGGCTAAACCCTCATAATAAGGATGAAAAATAAGAAACATGGTGATCGGTTAAAATTACCACCAATGAATAATGACTTAATTATCAATACATAAATGGTATATACCATAATTTTCTAATTCCCTCATCATAAAAACCCATATAGGATCATAAATAAATCATTAAACTTAGTCTAGCCAAAAGGAAACCTTAAAAAAGAGAAGTTAAATTCTATAAAACTCAACCTAAAAATCAAGGGACACCTTGACTAAATGGTGCATGATATGAAGAACCAATATAATCCAATCATCATTTCTAAAAAAATATATCAAGTCAAAATTTAAGACCAAAGGTCAATAATTTTCCATCGAGTGGGAGCGGTTGGGAAAGAATCGAAAAATAGCTCCCCAACCAAACACCATAGCTTTCTCACAAGACAAAAGGTGCATACCTATTCAAAGAATAATAAAACCCCAAAAATGAAGAATCACCCACAAGGTAAAAAGATATACAATTTCATGAAAAAAGGGGACCATTGGTGGTCTCCCATCCATATTAGTAATACAACAATAAAAGGAAAACTATAAGTGAAACTATCAAAAGATTAAAGATATCCCAAAAAGGTATTGCTCACAATAAGGCATGAATATTTTATTATATATAAAAGATAAAAGATTTACTTACACATATATAGATAATTAGGGAAAGTAAAATAGGAAAAATATGAGTGAAAAAATATAATCAAGAATTCCGCAATAGAATCATGCCTCATAAGAACAACATGGGCCTAAACTCGGGTCAAGAGAGAGAGTGACCTGGAGCATTTCTTTTAGAACACTGACTCTTAGTGTGCCTTGTCAATCAAATAAATCATATCACTCATACCAATCACTGAAATTCTTACCCAAATCTCCCAATTAATATCCCATCAAAGTAAGAACCTCATCACTTGTATAACACTAAATCGAAGACAATAATGTCTCAACCGACTATTAAGGTAGAGGCACAAGACTAAACAATGAGGTTAACACTCCTGCCAATTCTCACAAAAATAATAACCAACCACCAAAGAAAAAATATATTTAAGATGATAAATATCCATTTAATATAATTTAAGGAAACATATAAAGATAAAATGAAACCAAGGACTACTTTTTGAAACCCCAACCACTCTAGGCCTAGTGAGAAAAAAACCTAAAATATATAATCCTTACCATTTTAGAATGGGACTACACCTAGATAATAGAATGAATATATCCTATTAGGAAATCACTCACACATTTAATCCATACCTTTCTGGGAGGCCAAAGTAAAGTAACATAAGTCATAGGCCCAACTAGTCTATACATCAAGATTCAAAACAAAAAGATTCAAATAAAACTAAGGGACATGCCCACAAATATGCATACAAACTTTCAAAAACACCCTTTTCAAAGGCTTCTTATTCTCTATCTAAAACTCACCAATATCAAGATAAAAAAATTAAAACTTTTTTAATAAAATAAATTACACCATAAAAACATTTATACCTTTCTAAAAATAAAAAAACAACCCTCAAGATCCCTTAATTCATTTAGAAAACCCCCAAGAATTAAATTTATAAAAAAACAACCCTTCAAAATCACTCTCAAACCATATTTTTAAATAATCTATGTTAATTTAAAATATTTTTCAAAAAAAATTGAATACAATACATTTGAATTATAATTAAGACCTTTCTAAACCATTTTCAAGAGAATAATACACCTTTAAAATTGAAAACATCAACCCTTAAAATCATTATTTTGAATCCATTTAAGAAATAAAATTGAGTTTTATCATAAAACTTCACATAAAACCTCTTAAAAAATTAACACAAAAATTTTTAAATTACTAAAACATTTAAAAACCCAAAAAAAAGTTTTTTTCTAGAATCAAATCTTGTTTTATTTCTAAACAATTTGAAAAATAATTATTTATTTTCCTCAAAAATACATTTCTCTTAAGAAAACCCATTTAATAAAAATCAATTAAATTGAAAAATAATTAAAAAGTATATATTTTAGTTTATTTTAGGTAAATTCCTGTATTAGTATCAAAAATTAAAACATTTCCATTTGAAATCAAGATTTAAACCTTTAAAACCAAGATTTTAAAACTTAAAACAAAATTTTATCATGAACAGCACAAACAAGACATGATCCAAAAATGAATTAAAAAAATAAGTCCAACACATAATTCAAAGGGGGACTAGAGTTTTTCTAAATCCTAACCTCATGGCTTGGAAAACTATGTTCCAACTACACAACTTTCGCTATGAGTTATAATGAACCATGTAATTGGAATTTACATGGCTTTTTAAACCCTGTGAGCTCACCAGGTTCCATCATTTTACTCCCTTTATCATCCCCAAAAAACAAAAAAACAACTAAATAGATCACATGACATGAGTAGATGATAACAATATAAAACCCAATACTCAAAGCATGGATTATTCTATAAACTCAAGACTTTATACAAGAAATATTTTCTAGACTCTTCCCATACATACCTACCAATAGTCTATAGTACTGTCACCAATATATAATTTAATCCCAATTAATGAAGGGTATTTTAAAACCTAGGCCATATTAAGAACCTAGGATTAGATACCATTTTTTCACAAGGTAGTTTTAGTCCGCCCCTAAACTGGGCTCCCATCTCGATCCATGATAAACCAAAAGGGAATTCTTAATCCCCATAGGCTGGAAAAAGTTCCTTAGTATCAAGGAAATACCATTTAGGAATGTTTTTCCTAAATAAAAGTAGATAAGTGGTAAAACTTCACTAGAAATTTTGGCATGACCCATCTGTAAGTAGGACATCCACACCAAATAAGCTAGACAAAAAACATATAAGTTTAAATAGGTAAAAAAATCAATAATATATAATAAATTAAATTAAATTCAATCCCCCCTCGCCCATTCTAATTCCCTCACACAAAACAACCCATTATCCCCATGAAACATCCATAAATATATTGAATCCACCAATAACCATAACTAAATCTAAGAATATTCCTACCTATATGATACTATAATGGAATCTAATTAAAGAAAAAAAAACAAAATAACCTCTATATAACCACCAGTCGCTATCCAAACTTGATATAAATAATACTCCATGATAATTCAAGGGTGTAATAAAAAATTATGACTGATATGTAATATATGCAGGATTAAATAGCTTAGTAGTTATTCTAAAGAGAACCCACACCCCATGCACCATCTTTAAATAAAAGATCCATTGATAATATATTGAAATACATTATTAAATTCTTTTTTCACTCGAAACATATAAAATCCAATCTTATTTCCATAATCCTTTTATAAAATTTTCTTATTATTTTATTTTAATGAAAACAATCACTTTTAAAATGTGATTTCCAATATACTTTATAATATAGTAATCAAAAATAGGAGTGATAAAGTATGGAAGCAACAAAATAAATTATTTTTAGAACAAACTCTATAAATAGTAATTTAAACTAAGTAATAAGAGAAGACACCCTATGGTCATTAATTCGAGAAGAACCTAGAACTAACTTCACTAGCTAGGGCCATTCACTCAATTAGTAGAAAGAGTTTCATGTCATTAGCTAGTGGAAATTTTTCATTTATTTTAGTAGAATACTTATAGTAAAGTTATATCATCCTAAACTAGGCCTTACTACCCAAGCACTAAAGCTTCCCATGAGATTTTAATAATAACAACAAGTAAAAAAGCAAAAACATGATTTTTCACTAAGTTATTATACAAATATCACGATCATAAAACATCAATAACCAACTGAGTAAAGATTCAAAACACACTCCCATATCCTTTAAGATTAAAATTTTAAGAAAACCCCATATATTTCCCATTTAATATCAATAAATGTTTAAAAATTTATTGTAAAGGTTCCAACCAGGACTCATTCGCATTCCATTAAAACTTTTAATTATAAAAATATTTGAAATCCAATTAAAAGGCTTTATAAAATACCAAAAACGCCTTTATAAATCTTGAAAAAACACATTTGAGTCAATTTTAATGAAAAGATGCCACTTAAAATCTTAAAATAATTTTAAAAAGATCATTCATGAAATTTAATAACCACTTGTTGTGTGTAATTGAATAAAAACAATTTGAGCCATATTTATAAATCAATAAATCCTTTATATTGAAATAAATATAAATTAAAACATGATTTTCCTTTAAAATAAAAATAATAAATGTTTAATACTACCATTTAGTATCAAAAACATGGGGTTAAATAAGAAATAAATCGTGGTTATTAAATTTAAATACAAATTTGAGGGGTATCCTACTTCAAATTGAGTGCAAATGATCTGAGGCTTCAAATATGGGTTGAACGAGACCCAAGAAAGATATAACATACTCTAAGAAACCAAATCTAAAGGATATCAAAACCAAAACCACACCTAGGTTTTTTCCCTAGGGTGAGTTTTAGTAGGAGGAAGGGAGGAAAATAAGAACAAATAATAAGGGGAAGAATAACGGGAATAAGAAGAAAAAGAAGAAGGCCTAACTCAGATGAATCACACAATAATTCATAGAGCAAGAGGGGTGAAGCCCAAGAGAGAAGAAGGAAATTCATTAGATTAGGGTTCTCTCCCTATGGGTATCTAGGGTTATAGCTGAATGGGGGAAAATAAAGTCCAAATGGGTTTAAATTCATTAAGATCAAAAAAGTAATTTTTAAATTTGTAATGCCCTTAGTGAATCTCATAGTTTGGCTGCATGGTTGGCCAAACCATGGTAAAATCATGCGAAACTCACTATATATCCTAGAGTATGAGGTGTGGGTAGGTCCCACAGTTAAACTAAATATGCATCAAACATTTGATCACTTCTTTTTAAAATTGTGATCCTATCATATGAGTTGTTCATGGTTAGTACTAACCATGAAGCTAAACTATGAAACATGCCTTGTAACTCTTAAAAAATTTTAAATACAAGGGATTTTTAGCTGAGAGGAGATAGAAATATGAGAGTCTCAAAATAAATAATATAAATAATTAAAATCCAAGGTCGGGTGTGACATGGAATCCAAGAGGATTTTGAGATACATAAAAAGAACACTAAGATTCATCTTGTTATACCAAAACATATCTCATTTTATGTTTCAAGGCTATATACATGTAGAATACAATAAATATTACACTGATAGGAAGTCTACTTTAGGTATAATATTCTTACTTGGTGAAATTTTTTTGGTAGGTTATATCTAGAAGAAAAGTTTAGTGGAATTGATCACAAATGATTTTAAGTATATCAAAACCACTCATTCTTATATACAGATGATATGAATGTATGTTAAAATAGCTAAATTGATATTTAGGTTTAGAATCCACTATGATTTTCCTATAAAAACTATAATTATATTAGTATTTACAATAATCTAGTTTAATTCTTTATATTAAATAACATTGATATTGGATATCATTTCATTAAATAGAGGGTGGAAGAAGGTGATGTCAAGATTTAGTTTGTTGGAACTAAGGAATAAGTTGCAGATATATTTACCAAAGCATTTTCAAAGTAAATTTTCTCTGATTTAAGTCTGAAAATTCATGTTTAAACTTTCCCTATCACTTAAAAATTCATGTAAGTAATACTCCCACAAGGCTTTGTATTATATTTTCATAGGCAGAGAGAAAAGTGACATAACTCTTACTAGTTTTCCAAATGGGGGAAGATTTTAAAAAGAGGATTGTGAACTTATTTTACTTTCTAAATATATGGTTATTAAAAAAGTAGGGGAGAATTTTTTATGAGTTTAAGATGATTGTGGGAAACAAACATATTAATCAGTTGGATAAAAGTTAATTAACATCAGGGGATTAAATTCTATAACAAACAATAAATTAACCTATAGTGTGGTGTCAAAATTCATATAATTTGAGATAGGTTGTGATTTGATTAATCTTTAGTGATTTTAATAAAATCAGTTATGAGTTAGAGTAGTATGAGAGATATTTTAAAATATATTGACAAAAAATACAAAGGGGTATTGAATAACCCTATAGCTTGGAGTAATTGTAAAGGTGATGTTTTTTTTGTTCCTAAGTTTATAAAATCACATGAAAACTATGTTGTGATTCAAGATGAATTTTAAAATTTATTAGATATTCTAAATCTAGGTTTGCAGGTGTAGTTAAGCCATGTGATATCTTTCATGTTTCAAGTTTAGTTATGTTGGGAGTTTGTAAATGAAATTTTTTTAATGATTTATATTGAGTTATATTGAGAAAATAAAAATTTTTGTTTTCATCAAGTCGAAGAGTAGGAGGGTAGTATTAAAATATTTCATGAGATTGTGGAAAGTATTCCCACGTGAATAGGTTGGTGAGAAATCCATGTAAAATCATAGGGAACCAAAAATGGTTATTTTATAATCATGCATTTATATAAAGGAATAAAAATTATTCTTTATTATTCTATTTTTTTATGTAAATTATGATGGGTGTTATTTAATGATCTCAATTGGGGTTCTTTTGAAAATATTTATGTTTTCGAAAACCAAGGAAGATGGGAATAATAAAGAAAGATAACTATAGTGCACCATAGTGACTGTGTAATACTGGGTATAATAGTAAAAGAAGAAGGTGATATTGAATTCAAGATATTTTTTGACTGAAAATCTATTTTTACCTGAGCTTATTGTGCTAAGTATAAGAGAAGAATAAGAATAATGAATTTTAGGTTTTTCATTCAATGAGTTAAGCAGACCAAGTTCTTCATAATTTATTCACCAAGTATATTTTGAAGTGGATACTCTTGAAAAATGTGAGTTTCAATCTATGGATGATATTATACTAGATCAATGAGGAAGATGTATTATTTTTCATTGAAGCAATATACATTTAAAAGATGATATCTCTTATCTGGTGCCCTATAATTTAATTGTAACTATCGAGAGATATTATAACCTATGGGAGGAAGTATATTTCTGGGAAGCATGGATCTTAGGATAATAGCTGACTCAATCACTTGTATCAATAAAAATATATTAGTGGTAAATTTTTAGTATGGGATAACAACCGGATTTCGTAAAGAGTAGACTCTCACATTGAGGATGTTACTTATAAAATATTATGGTTTCCTACCTCTATTTTTTTATATTTACCATACAAGTTTGAGTGTTAACATTAAATTGATAGAATCATATTCTAATCGGTCATAGGGGTTAGTTTCTAAAGAAAAAGGAAATTATAAAATTTGGTTTATACTAATTCACCCCCTCTCAGTGTAGCTATTCGACTCTCTGTGATTTTTACCTTGTCAATAAACACAACTCAAAATCATTATAAGGGGATTTTTCCAATGAAATATTAAGGTGTATATATGAATAGATTCAATTATTCATATAGATTCACATGATGAATATAAATTGGATCATTAAAATTTTGTAAAATTTCAAGGGAAGCTATTTTTTTAAAGATATATGGAAGGTAGTTCTAACTGAATTACATAAATCACCTATATCTATATATCCTAGTATTTAAAATACATAATAAATCTTTAAAATCTCTATATGAAGCAGTCAATGACAAAGTTCATATCTCGATGCCTTATATGTTAGCTATTTAAATCTAAACGTCCTTTTTCTTTTAGTTAATAGAGCCTATACATATTCCATAGTGAAAATGGGAGGATGTGTTGATGGATTTTGAGGCTAGTTTTCCTTATATGTTGAGATTAAATTATGTTATATGAGTTTTTATGGATCAAATTATAATTTTTCCCCATTATCTCGTGGTTAAGGGTTATGATTGATGGATACATTGGAAAAGATTTATTTCATGGAAGTGGTGAGGCTCCATAGAGATTTGAGGATGATCATATTATATTGAGATCATCACTTCACTTCATGAGGATATAATAGATTATAACATTACTTCAATACTCAATTATTCCTTAGAACAAAATTAAATCATTAAACATATCAAAAGATGGTATATAAAATCTAGGAATTGGAAGACATGTTATGGGGATATATCCTCAATTTCATAGGATCATGGACGTAACATTTACCTTGGGTTGATTTTTCCTAAAATTAAAATTTTTACTCCTGGTTTTTTATTAATTTCATTATTTCACTCATTTTGAGTCAATGCATACCTGCTTTCCAAAGGAATGTGGCCACTAGGACTTTACCAGTGACATATTAGAAAATGTGTTGGTCGAGAGTATGGGAGGTCGAGTACACCACACCCTTTTGAGAGGTATTGTTTCCTACTTTGGAAATCCCTTATATATTTAATACATGTTTTTGAAACTTACATAATGGTATTAATAGAACTATTGGTTACCCTTGTGAATGGCAGTCGGTCTGTTGTAAAATAATTCTTTGATTTAAAGCCTCATTATTGAGGAACTCTAGAATTTAGTGTCATCTATGAAGATAGTTGGTATCTAGTTTTGGGATCATTCCCATTGAATGGGTTTCCTATGTACCCCTATAAATTTAATCAAATACCACATAGTTCAGTCCCACTTAATGATACATGTCGTATCTTTTAATTTTGTATAAGAAGGACTGATCCATATAGTTTAATGCCATTTGTATAAGAAGGACTGATCTGTATAGTTTAATGTCTAGTATAGGACTTATGAATGATAATTCCTTTCCAAATAACCTCATAAGGAATATGAACCAATGGGGATGATTTAGTTTCACAGGGATTATGGAATTTTGAAGATAGACCACTCCAAGTGTATGGCCCTATAAGGGTGAGATGATAGGACTCAGAGAGAATATAGCCATTTAGGTGGAGGCATGATTATATGAATAATATGGCCCAATATGTATAGTAAAGGGGTGATAATTATAGGTTTGAACCTTGATTATGCATACTACATATCCCATTGATATGGGAATCAAATTCCACAAATTTTAAGTAACACAATTTAAGGTCATGTGATAGGAAAGTACCATACATCTTAACATCAAGCGATGATGACACTATCATGCAGTTTAACGTTATATGACTAGGATGTGTGTATCATTAAAGGTATAACAATATAATATTGATGTTGGATTTCATGTTAAATATTCCTTTAGATTCTTCATTGGGAATACTTCCCTTTGAAGGACTGTCTTGTAGGGAATATATACCCTTAGGAAGGAGAAAACACTATTGGGGATTACACTGTAGAAGGAGGACCAACAAATATATTTGGTTTAAATGAAATGGTCAAATCATATTTCTAAGCCCACATGAGTCATTATTGGTGTGATAAATAAGAGATAATAGAGTATTAAGAATTTTTCACTGGATATGATATGGGGATTATACATATGATGCCACCCATAGTGAATGTACTCCTCATCTATTGATGAACAAGTGAGGGGATATAGAAGGAAATATGTACATGACCTTTGGTATAGATTCCATGGAATATTAAACTTCCCATTTATTGATGGATGAGGGAGGGGATATGGAGAGAAATAGGGACTTGGTCTCCAATAAGAAATACTAGGGTCTTACTCTATGAGGGATTATATAATATGAACCAAAACATTTAATAAAGAATAAATATATAAAATTTAAAAAGAAACTTCTTTGGTGTATTCCCAATAGAAACATTCTTTATCAAGGAAATTAAAAAAATTAATTGGGGTGGCATCTAGGAGCCTCCTTTTATTAATGGAATTCACAACTAAAGGGTTGTGTAATGATATGCATTTTCTGATTATAAATATCTGGAAACCTTGGAGGAGGTTTCAATTATTCCTTTTCAAGTATTTTACCATAGAAAATAAAGGTCATGGGGTTCAATAAACAACTCAAATGGGTGAGACATGCATCATTTTAAAAGTCTATTTGATATTAAAGGACATATTGCATGAAAAAAGGAGCCCCAATAAGGCGTCCGTGAAGGGAGGACCAAAAAAGGATCACCAAGAGGGGGTGTGATAACATATCCACATAAGATTATCATCAATTTATCACATGATGTTTATATCTAAATTTTAAAAAAATTACATATATAACATGTAGATTGATTCAAACAGATGAATGCACACATGTCGGTACCACACAGTCATTTTATATGAAAGAGTTCATTCTCTAAAGTTATTATTTGTTTTAGGCTCTGATTTCACCTTAAAAATTATCCACTTTCAGCTATCAGTGTATCTCCATTTCTCTATTAGTTTCCTTGTGTCTTCCCTATTTTGAAATTGGCCCTTGAGTATTTATAGGAAAACCCTAGTGATGTGTATTGGGTAGATGATCAAACATATAGATACCATCTAAAGTTCCATAGGTGAGTTAAATTATGTAGAATAATAAGATAGATAACTTCTTTAGCCAAAAAATATTGATCAAACATGGAGGAGTCCCATTATCGAGCCACAAATTGAGAATCACGTCTCATATTTGTATAAGAATTCTGTATAAGATTATGGTATCTCAGGTCCACTTAATGGGCTCACCACATAGATACAAAATTAATGATGGTGGGCTCGTGTGGTGGGTACCTTCATGTAATCACCTCGTTTATGGGCATCATGAGAGGGTGGGTCTCACTTGGTTTCATTATAGCTCTGGGAACCCATATCCTCTTATATTAATTATTAATTCTTTTTATTTTCAATGATAACTTTGTAAATTTATGATGCATCCTTATTCTAAGATTGAACTTGTTGGATATCATTTCCTGATAAATCTAACATCAATAAATCCCCTACCCCTTATAAATTGAGCTTTATTGGAATGATAAGAACCCATTTCTAAGGATTTTTAAGCCTAAATAGGGTACTTTCCATCCAAGGTTGGTTAGGCCCTATAAATATGCTAAAAACTGAGGGTGGGGCTCATAATCACCTATGATAATTCTAAGGAACATATAATTTTCAAAATTTTATTTGTGATATTTTCCAAACAAGTGAGTCATGTTGTTTATCCTCATGAGTCAAATCATGTAAAACTAGCCACATGGAAGGTATCATATAACCCTAACCACACAATTTAAGTTTCATAATTGGAACCAAGTAATCTGAATCACATGATAACAAAAGGTAAATTTCCTATCTCTCACGGCCTGAATCTTAGGGCCATGTAATTTCATCTATATGATGATCATGTGGAAAGAACATGAATCACATGATGAAATGAACTTTAAAATATATCTATATTTTAAATTATATTTCCCCTTTTTTGAATAATGTATTCAAATCATTAAGGTCATACAGCAATAGAAATGTCGATGTAAATGGTAAACAGTATAGCTTCTAGTCAATGTGATCATGTTAAACTAGCACACACCTTCCTTACTAACCTCCAAGGAATAAAACTTTGAGATTACCTTCTATAATATTGGATTCCCCATTATAGATTCATTCTTCTAAATAATCATCATATCTTAGTTCCCTAGAAAGGGAATCAGCCACCTCTTTGGGTTATTAATCATCAGGAAGTGATTTATGCCAATATATCAACAGTAAAATGATTCATTAGGGAATATGAAAATGTATAGGGATTTTTATTAAGGTAAACTCCATTGAAACATGAATAATATATTTTTGTTCCTATGCTTGAGAATCATGTCTATAGATCTATCATCAAGTATTACTTCACCTATCATAAGTTTAGTTGGTCAAAAAACTAGGATTTCATATTGGGAGGATCTTTTGGTATAGATTGGGGTGGAATTTTTTAGGTCTATAAAATTTTTCATGAATTTAAATATGATATGAAAGAATTTTATCATTACGAGGACATCTAGATTTCATAGTCTCTTTATTACTACAACACCTTCCTTTTCCCAAACCATAATATCATTTGGAGTGCAGATAAAAACACTTTTTATTTAATACACAAAGGTTGGGGTTATCCTCTAGTATATATGCATGATCAATAGAGCACCAATATTAGGTGATATGTATGAGGAATTTTTCAATTTTGTCTCTAAGTGGGGGAATGTTGATTTAACCCCTATGATCTCCAAGGAGCTGCTTTATCTGACAAGTGATCTCCTAGGAAGATATTTTTATCCAATGGTTGATGTCTTTTACGAAACATGGGTAGACTAGTTCATTAAGAAACCCAACCATGAGCCATAGTAGAAGAGTCCCAAAGTGTTTCCAACTCAAAAGTTATGTGGGCCTAAGGATTCCTACTAGACTACCATAGAAGAAGGAAAGTATAATAATTCGGGATAGAATATCACTACTCAAGCTGAACATCTGGTCTTCTTGGTAGCTTTCCTGGAAATATTTCTGAGTAGATATCTTCTCCTAGTTCGAGAATTGAATATTGGGGTAAGTATTGGTGAATTCATGATGGTGATGAAACTGGATAGTGATAGGAAGATCATTTTGGTAGTCCCAATGCTTTATAAGTTATATAATCAATTAGGCTATATTTTCAAAAGAAAATCTCTATTCATATTTGTTGGGACCTTTCGAGTTCTGTGGGGATGGATAGTGGTACATATGGGTGGATATGAATTCATCAACATCTAATAGATTCATGGTTTTTGGTTTAAACTATTTATATTTATTATTAATGGAGTTCAACTGATCACATTAAGCAACTCGGAGAAGAAGATTAAGCTAAATCAATGTGACCTATTTATCTTTATTCCTTATGGGTTCCTAGTTGGTAGTATTGTTGACAATGTTATTAGTGACCATAAAGATTGTTCATATTTGATATCTATCCAAGAATAAATTATGGACACTACGATAGATGGGAATATTATTTGTGAGATTTATTCACCCTGTAGATTTGGGAGACAATTCAGGTCCATCCAAAAGAAACGAACATCTCCTCCCATAAGTTTATGAACTACGAGACAACCAATTATAGTACATTAGTTCTAGTTAATGATTGTGAGGTAGGATATGGGTATTTAAGTAAGATTCCCAACAACATATTCTACCATTTTACTTAAATTATATTATGTGGATACTTGGATATGTTTATATCCTGGTGGTTAGTTGGATGAACTGGTAATAGAAGTTGAGGGTAACTTAGTTCCAGGGACCTTATCAAAGGCATCAATATCCCCAAAATAGTCTCCTTCCAAGTAAGACTCTAGTATCATATATTCTAATAAAATAGATGATGGTTTTGGACCTGGGCCCTTTGACCAATGCAGCTCCTTTATCTCTATATGTTCACATCACAACATTCTTTCTAACTTCTTGGAATTAGTGGAATTCCTAGAGGAAAATTTTTTCTAAAAAATAAGCATATAATATACTCCAAGTATAATAAATTTACTCACCAAGATTTGAGCATGTAACTAATCCTAATAAAATATCTTTTCAAGAGCATCCAAATAAAATAGGGATTTATCTTGAATATATATATAAATCAATTCACTCTTATAAGGGGAAGGCTTATTCCTTGAATCAAGTTATAGATATGTTGAGGTCGAAGGTAGAAGCAACCAATTAGATGAAGGTAGAATGATTTTTTATTTTAATTCTTCCTTTCATTATTAGAATGATATTTATATTTTTTTAAATCCTATGGGAGGATAAATATTAATGAATAAAAATTCCTTCATCACAATATTCTGAAGGGGGAACAACACTCGGGTTGGATACTCCTAATGAAGGGATTATGGATAAAGGTTCTCATGGTGTGGAAGAATTTATATGTGAGGTGATGGATGATCCTGTGAGAGCATAATCACCTCTTACACCACTATTTTTTTCTTCCATGTAGTTATCCATGTGGGAAATTACTTTGAGAAGGTAGGAAAAGATGTTGACAATACACCTCTACACAATGGTGTAAGGAGGATCTATAGCTTTAAGTAAAGCAAGGTCAGCTGAAAATATAGCTTCCTTGATCATTTCTCTTCTAGAGGGTACTTCCTTGGTGGTGATGGTAGGTGAATCTTAGTGAAGAGTTTCAACCCCCCAACATAAACCAGTATCTATACTTTCAGTAGGGGATTCCACATAAGTGGTAAAGGCTAAGGAGTTTGAAATGAAAGGAGTATGATTGAGCTCTGATCCAAAAGCCTTATCTAGTACCTACACACATCAAGGGTTGGTGGAATATCTCATGGGATCCAATGACCCAACTATTTACCCATACACTACACTTAATGAAGTTTAATAACCCATTAAAGAAGGTTCATGTCCCTTGAAGCTTGTAAATTCCTTTTCCTAATTTTATTTTATGTATATATTAAATGATTCCTATCAAACCTCTTATACAACTCTCAATTAATGTGTACCTGACGTGATTGAATCTAGGGTACCTATTGATTTTGTTTCTCTAATAGATGATATTGTTCCTTTACTGGTATAAGAATATGTAGTTACCATAACAATAGTGGTGAAATCTTGGATCTTAGTGTAAGAACTACCACTAGGGGATCTATTTTCTATACCTACTATAATGGAATCCAATATTTCAATGAATGAAAGTAATTATTCACTTTTTAATTATTTATCTCCCCTTATTATTATTAACAAAATCTAGATGTCTATTTTAGTGATGCTTATACTAATTCTAAAAGTTCAATAAATGGATCCCTTAATATCTTTATTGGGATTGGTATTTTCAAGACAATGATGGGTATAGGGAAATTTTTACCAAGGGGCGTTGAACCTGGAAATTCACTAAGTGAGATAGTTCCAAAATAAATCACCATTTTAGTGATGGTATCTGAATCATACATTGAGGTTATAATTTCTTTCTATGTTTCTTATCATTTTGTTTGGAATTATATATGAAGGTTAGTCACAAATACCCCTTTGGAAGACCTACCCTCATAAATACATAAGATGTACAGCATGTTCATGAAAATGATATATTCTAGATTTTATTACCAAGTCATCCATTCCTATATAAAGGAAATCATTTGATGATGAGAATAGTAGAAATCATCATAATAACTTCTCATCTGGGTAATATTATCATAGAAATTTTCTAATCTCAAGATATTGATATCTCAAGTGGAGTCTTATTATGATGAGGAGGTGGTGGAACATCAATGTCGTGTTTATGAGGAATACCTTAGGGTGGTTTTTCTTCAATAAGAATTAGATACAACCATATAGAAACTATTTGAGTTCCACTAGTTTCTTGAAGCATCCCATGCTCAAGGAAATAATGTTATTGTTTTTATAGTGGAAAATCTTCACCTTATTAAAAAGGCTAAAATTGTAAATATTTTAGGGATTCACAATGATGTGGTTGAATACTTAAAATCAATCCATAACATGTAAAATTATATTGATAGTTTTATGTATCATGTTTTTTATCACATGGATAGACTTCATCCTATGTATATTCCTCTATTTTTTTAATGAATGAACACTAATTTTTCATGAAACTACTTGTTAAGCCTTTTATTTCTATCCTAATTCAATCATTATTTCATGATAACCTGTGAAACCTTAAATGATAAGAAATATAGATAATCTTAATTCATATGAATAACAAACATAAATAAGATATTTAACTCAACTCTTATTGGGGTCATATTAGAGACATTATTTTTCTTCATTTCATTGACCTAACTATTTCATAGAATTTACAAGGGGGAAGCCTAGTGATCAATAACTTGGATTTTGTGCAGGACACCTCTTTGGGTTTTTTGAACTAAAAATTATTCTTCATATTTCACTAATAGTTTAAAGTAATGTAATTTGGAATATTTTAGTGATACATTTCTACCCATCTTGGTCAAATTGAAATCAATTTGAATGGAATTCTAGGAGGCCCAACAAGCTCATTGTTTGGATGGGTCACCTCGTGGAAGTTATTGCATACAATTTATAGTCATGATGCTTGGATAAAAGGATTATGTGGTCTTAGATCATGTGATAAAGGTTAAAAATTTCAAGAATGACATTTTATATTCTTATCCTGAAGACGATTACAATGTATGGAGATGAAACATCAAGGATTTTAAACCCATTTGAATGGTTGGATTATGGGTTATGTAAATAATATTTCAGGGAGTTTGATCCAAGGATAATGAAATAGGATAGGTACAATAAAGGAGACCACTAATCATATTCAGATGATGGGTATCACCGTGATGTTTTCAAGGCATACAGCGGTTGGGGGTCACTCCCCTTGGTATGAGATGCTTCTAGTTGACAAGGAAAAATGGGTGCGCATAGATAGGTCCATATTGGGAAATATATGCATAGTTAAAAAAAGTGTTCCTTAGAGTTGGGTATACCCACTATTTAAATACATATAAGGTTATGAAGACTCAAACACTTGGTAAATTAAGTTGGTTATGGAAGAAGGGTTTGAGTACCCTAGAAGTTATATTATTGTGTATCGAACACATAATCAAGGTGAAAGAAATATAAAAAATCATCGCTATAATTTATCTTAGATCAATGGATCTAGTGAGTACAACTCAGCTTTTTATATGGTCATATGGTGGAATATACAATAATTGTGCCTATTTTGATTTACACTCTAACTTTTCCCTAAGTTTTGAAAATGAGAGGCTCTGTGAGTGGAGACTTGAATTTTTCTTAAGTTGTCCTTTATGGGATTTCAGTCTAATAGGTTTTATGTCTCTTTAACTAGTAGTTTAAGGTCATACGATTTAGACCATCAATGGATAGTGTTTAAGGATAAAAAAATTTGGCCAAAATATTGTTATAATTTAACATTTCACGCCTTTGATCGTGGTGTAGAAGGGGTGAGAATTCACCATCTGGATGGGGGGATTAAGAACTAATGATACCCCAATATCTCTAGGATAGGGGATGATGATAAAAATATAAGCCACCAAATTAGGTTTTTGGATCATAAATGATGAAATGGTTGATGCATCTAGATGACTTAGTTGAATCCTTTTGTCGAATCAAATTTATAAATTTATATTACCTAAACTACACCAACTACTAGAAAGTAGAATAGTGGTAAGATGGGGTTGATCCCATGATAAGAAGGGTTAAAATATTCAATGGATTCAATGTTTTTATTAGTAATAAAATTAAAAATAAACTATAAAGTGGTAAATTTGGATTTAAGACTTGATATATAGGATAAATATAAGTAAAATTTAATTTAAGGATGGTGGTTTATAAAAAATAACAAAATTTTACTTATCAGAGTCATCATATTAATTACCCATAAGGATTCTTAGAGTATATATCCTAGCCACTCAATATTAACTAAATCTACCTAGGATAGTAAAATCCTCTATCATAGTAAGTCTATAACCATCCTAAGTACATGAAGATTAATCTCTTAAGTAGAATTCTAAGTAATGGTTGGGTCTCGCTACCCCACTCCCCTTAGTTATAATGGGTTTATTCCTCTAGGAGTTTTACTCTCATGAGACTCATAGATAATTAGATCAAGAATTAACTCAAAAGGAAATTATAAATTGAAATATGAAATAGCAAAGGTAAAATAGAATTTAATAAGGTACACATCTCATTCATCAAACTCACCCCCTCCCACAACATCAATCCACTCATACTTACTCTCACAAACATGAATTAATTAGAAACTAGGGAAGGGGGAATAAAAAATCTAGAACTAAAATAAACATTACATGCAATAATGAAAGATTACTACATCACTTCTACAACAAATATATTAATTCAGAGTTATAAAGAAAAAAATATAAAAATATAAGAAAGTCCTAGCTATGCAGCATCATGTCAAAGAAGAACCTCATCCTCCACTCTCACTTCATATATTGGATAAACCACTTCTATTTCACCTCCTATGTTAGTGTTCAAAACTATCATTATTCATCCCCCGTTTATCAAAGAAATTCCCCCAGCCTCTCCATATTCCTTTTCAAAGTAGCATCCCATCTCTATTTATAGAGAGAATCGGCTTAAAGAATCTTCTGTTTTTTTATTTTGAATTTGTGTTCCCTCTCCATTTTTTGATTATTTTATCTATTTAAATTTTTATTTACTAATTGAATATATCTCTTGGAAAAATCATTTATTTGAAAAGTTTCATTTTCTATGTGAGAGGGAGTGTTTGACGATTATTCACTTCTATGTGATTTTGTTTAAGCCTTGGTAGAAGATCCTTGTTATTGGAGTGATTTAAACTCCCTTAGTATAGGTGATTCCCTCTCTTTAATGGTCTTATTAAGACTCCTTCAAATATTTTTCTATAGAATATGGATAGCCTAAAATTTTAAATCTTTTTTAAATATATAAGTAAAACACTACCTATGGTGTGAGAAGTATCTCTACAGTGTAGATGCTTTCCTATTCATTATTCATCTAAACCCCTATGTCATGGAGAACCCTCACAGTGCATGGACCATCATGGATATATAAAAGCTATCCAACCATGGTGCAGCTACTTATTATTCGTTAAATCATCTCTACCACTAACATGGAACCCTACATGACATTTCATTCATCCTATAGTGTTGTTATTATACTTCTTATATACCTACGTTGTAGGAGATCTCATCATGTCAGGGCCTCTTCTTTGGGAAGTGTTAGCCATGGTAAAACACATATAATAAATTCAAAGCTCCCTTTACTCATTATCTGGCCAAAATATCAACATTGTGCAGTGTACATGGTCGATGATGTAGCCTTCATTCATAGACTCAGGCTCTAGGGTCACTACGATGCAAGGGTGAAACCTGCGTTATAACAAGTGTCAAATCTTCAGTGGCAATGATCTTCCTCTTCATAGTCCATGGAATACAATGATGTAGTGGCTATTGGTAATGGAATATCATGGGTGTCTATGAAGTAGCTTCTGTCTAAGGAAGGTGATGTGAGAGCAGTGTCTGAAACAGTGTTTCATTTGTTAAATTGAATAGTTACCATGAAAGATCCATCCCACATCAAATAAATCGATGCTCATAGACCTATATATAATAAATATCATGATTCAGTAGCCCATCAACTCAGATGGGGGTTAGAGGACCCCATGTACTGTTATTACTGCCCTGTGATGGTGAAGCCTTCCTCCCATCATTGTATGAACTCGACCCTCATGCATCGGTGCACTTTTTTTCCCATTCCAGCATGATCTATTATATTTTCTACCATTCCAATAGTAATTAATCTTGATTTCTTGTTCAGCCACCCCTAGGGGTAGTTATGTGGATTACACTGGTTGAGGTCTGACCTAGGTGTTGTCCCATTTTTTACCTAAACAAATAGAAAATTATATAGAAAATTATTACTAGATAAAACATGTATTTTTATTATTTTTATTTCTTTTTCAAAAATATCATTCAAAAATATAAATAACCCACAAATTATTATTAACAATAAAAAATGGGTATAAAAAATTAAAATTTCATAGAATTTATCAATTAAAATTTCAAAGATGTATGCATAAAATGAAATCATCAATGTGACAGGTACATGAAGGGAAACCACCAATCATATTCAAATGATAGGTCCCATTGTGATGATTCTAAGGAAAATGTAGGTTGGAGGTACCTCCCCTAAATATGAGGTTCTTATGGTTAACAAGCTTAAATGGGGGTGCATATGCAAGGCTATATTGGGGAATATATGCATAGTCAAAAAAATTCTATTGAAATCAGGTATACTCACTAATAATTTCCATGGAAGGTTATGATAATTCAAAAACATGAACCATGTCCAAAAGATAAATGGTGAGAGAATTTAGGATTTGAACTTATCATATCGAGATTATCACTATCCTGTGAGAAGCGATGAAAATGAATGATGGTGTGTGGATGGGTCTAGAATGTATAGTCCAGACGTCACTGTATATCCTGAATCAATCAAGAATTAATCCACACATATTTCTCATATATGAATTCTCTATATAGATCTAGCTCATATGTAGGGTAAATGACATTTTTGATTGATAGGAATTACATCCGGGCCTAGGATAAGGGATCTGGATGTCACTACATATCCTGAATAAATAATAATAAATCCATATTTAGTTCTTAAATATACATCATTTACACAGATCTGGCTCATATACAAGGGAAAGGGGGATTTATACTCTAAAAAATATATGGATTGTATTCTAGAGACTTCTACATGGATCGAGATCTCATGTAGAGGATAAAGAGGTCATAGGGAATGAGCCACTTCAAGCAGTTTAGAGTCATTTAGGATTCGACTTCCACCTTGTAGTTTATCATCATTAAACTAGGACGTAACTATATACTTGTTGAATATAGTGCACCTTAACTATTCTAACTGGAGTGACTCACCAGGACCTCTAAGATCACTTGATTTGTTCTTGGTGTTATTATCAAGAGATGGCTGGAAATTACTTGTGTTAGTTAAAATTGCATGGAAAGGGACAAATGGAAATGTAGGGGTGTATTTTCACTATTTGGGATTATACAGGGTAGGTTTATTTAGATATTATGCCAAATTAAAAGGTCTTGGTATCAAAACCCATTTATGGGTCCATGATTGGTGATCCTTGACGTCTCTATGTTTCCTATGATAATAGGAATAAATCCAAATTTAGTTCTAATATAGATCCCCTACATAGATCTTGCTCACATGTAATGAGGGGGAATTTCTCATCATAGTCTAAATAAACTATGACATTATGGTTGGCTAGTATATCCATAACCATTAAATTCTTATGCTATAACTATTAAATTTATGGAAGAAAGGTTAGGGTTACATATATATATATATATATATATATATTGAGATCTTTTATAGGGTAGGGGTGTCTTTGTATTTTGTCTTAGTATGGGGAAGGAACCAGGAAAATATCCCAAGTTTGTACCTAGGATAGAAGATCCAGGTTTCCTTGGGAATGGAGCATTCAACCCTATAAAAGAGTAAGGGATAGGGGGTCATATGCTACATACCCTAACATGGATCTATATATGATATAGGTAATGGGACTCATAGGAATTCCCACTCTAAGTAGTTTAAGTTATTGTAGGATAGACCACATGTCGTGTAATGTGTCATTATGCGACAAGGAAAATGACTAAATAGTTTAACATCATATGTCTAGGATGTGTGTGTTTTTAGTATAATGTATTTCTGCTATGATGATAATATGAATTCATATATACATTTCTCTATCATTTACATAAGTATTTTAATTGTTTTATTCGACAATGCACTTGTTATGTGCTCAATTTTGCAGGAATAAGGCTTCATATATAATCAAAGTAAGAAATACAGAAAAAGTGCAAAATTCTCCAATTACATGTCATGAACCATTGGTACATGTTGTGTAATAGGATTTAACCGCATCCAGTAATTCATGAGCCAAGTCATGAACCATGTCATGAAATCCACAGAGAACGAAGTTTGTATACATCATGAATGGACAATACACGATGTGACCTCATTCAAAGCCTTTGAACAAGAAATCTACTCCATAGATTCAGCTTCAAGGCCAGTACATATC
The DNA here is from genome assembly GCA_963277665.1 of Viscum album. NCBI lineage: Eukaryota > Viridiplantae > Streptophyta > Magnoliopsida > Santalales > Viscaceae > Viscum > Viscum album. The sequence goes on along the minus strand of OY728151.1, from coordinate 57,956,835 downwards.
GTGAGTCATTGGTACACAATGTGAAAGTGGTCAAACCTCAAATTTTGGGTGATATATGTGGATGATTTAAAATCTATGTAGAAGTACACGCATCGGCGTTACATGATGTGTAATCCATTACACATCATGAATCATTTCATATATATATAAAGCACCTTGATAGTAGTTTTGAGGGATTCCATAGCAGATACTTTTCTATGTTTTTCTTCCTATCGAGTTTCATTTGGACCATTTTCTCTAAACCATAAATTTCATCATCATTTTCATATTTTATTTCAATAAAAGAGTTGTGTATTGGGTTTTCATCATCACCTTCAATTTCCTTTTGCATCGCTTACCATCATTCATTGCTAAACTTGTGTCTAATCCAATTCTTCTTTTATTAAAAGTAAGTATTTCATTAAATTGTGATTTACATTTCTATAAATCCTAATTGCATACTCACCCCCTTTTTAGTGAATTTGAACCATGGAATGATTTTGAATTGTTTAATTTCAAATCATCTTATCATGTCAAGCATGGTTTTTATTTGTTTATTCTTCTCTCATCCTACCACGAGTTTCTAAACCTACCCAGGGGTAGGGATCAAGAGTAGGGGAATCTGAATAATTAAATCTATAATTCTAAACTTTATAACCCTAAGGATTAGTAATCAGGGTAAATAATTATTGTTAATCTTATTCAATTAAACATCTCTGATCACGGGATATTTAAGAGGAAGACCCTATCCTGATTGGAGTAGATTGGGCTACGACCACTATCTAAAGATACTTTCTATCATAGAAGATAATCTTAATGCATCTAGGTTATCATTATATCTAGATCAAGGAATAGTGAACTCTTAGGTATAACTAGGTTACTTAACCAAAGTCAGCTAGAAACGTTCTCTTGCTTTGTACCCTAAACCTTAAGATCCTACCAAGATTAGAATTAAGATCATCCTTTTACATATACTCAAAATTTATCCCAATCCCTTCTCTCATTATTGAAGCAACTACCAACCACCATGGATCTAGAAATTTCCAAAATAAATCAACCTAGAAAGGACTCCTACTCCAAAGGGTCTTAAGCCATTGACCTCTAGAAGCCAGTAATGTTCCACATGGGATTAACCCTAGACTCTTACTATACTACACTCTTGTAGCAAGTGAATTTTGGGAAACGTTACAATTATAATCTGACCACAACCCATGTGGAAACTAATGACACATGTGGGTGCATCAAATTTGGGAATCGTTGCTAGAAAAGGCAATGATATGATTTGAAATCCTCTGGAGAAATACCTAGGATTACCTTTTCCTAAACCCCTTTCATTATTTTCTTCCTTTATTCAAGACACCCTTGCATCAAACCTTCACGGTATAATGGATGTACCAAGGTCCTTTGACTTTTTTGAAGATACTTGAGAAAAAAGAATTTTTGGACTTCAATCTTGAGATTTAAAGGTATCTTTCTGTATGTCTTCAGTTAGCAATGGATGAACAACACCATCAAGTAGGACCCAACCCTCTAAACACTCATAAAATTATTCTGGGAGAGAACCTGATGCATCAAGAGAAAACCATCATAGATTATGGCTTGTCATCAATCCATGGTGCAACCCTAAGAATAATGCATCCCCCCATTCAAGATCATACCTTCGAAATCAAACTTTCACTCATTCACATGATACAGAACATGGGGAAATTTAGTGGCCTCCAAAGTGAAGATCTGCAGAAACACATCTCCAACTTCCTAGAAGATTTTGATACCTTTTGAAACTAGGGAGTTTCTTTATATGAAATCAGAATGTGCATCTTACCATTCTCTTTAATAGATTGAGTTAAGGACTGGATAAAAATTCAAGCTACCGAGTCAGTCATGACTTGGTATGATCTTTCAAAGAAGTTCTTGGAAAAATACTTTCCACTGATTCGAACTTGGAATCTCTGAACGACATTAAAAGCTTTTATTAGACTAATGGAGAGTATTCTTGGGAAGCTTGGGACTAATTCAAGGAGATGATAAGGAATTTTATGCACCATGGTCTAGTCATGTGGATCTGGTTTCATACATTATACCAAGGACTCCTGCCGGTCACACAAATTATCATCGATGTTGCAGCTGATGGAGGATTAATGTTCAAGACCCTATAATCCAGAAGAGATATTCTTGATTAAGTTTCTCACAATGTAAGCCTGTGGAAAAGTGATCATGGACCACCTCAATGTGGAATACACCAAGTATATGAGAACACCATATTGGAAATGAAAGTCGAAGTGCTCACAAAGAAGCTCAAATCATTTCAAATGCATATTGTACAACCCCCTCCTTCCTCCATAATGGAAATACAATACTACAATATATTTGGTGGCACACATCTCTTACAATACTTCAAGGTAAGATTTGAATAACCACAATCTCAGTATTATAATTACATCAATTATAATCAACAGAACCCTCCTTTTCAATAGCAGCAACAATATTATCAATAGAGATCTGATCAACAGTAACCTCAGAACAACCAAGGATATTTTCAATAATGGGGTGGTCAAGAAATATTCTGAAATCAAGTACTTCTAGGGTATCCACCTATAAACCTAGTACCAAGACCTCAGCAACAGATGCAACAACAACCCTTCCCACAAAGAGATCAACAGAAATTCCAACCCACTCATCCTAGACCTTAGAAACAACCTTATCCTCCTCAAAGTAACCTCGATAACCTCATGGATACCTTTGTTCAAAAGTCAGACCAATTAATTAATACTTAGTAAATGGAGGTGTAGAACCAATGAGCTGCCTTGTGGAACCTTGAAGTACAAATGGGTCAAATCTCAAAGACCTTGTCTAACAGATTACTAGGTACCCTACCTGGTAACACAGAGAAATACCCATGGGAAGAATTTAAAGCATTAGTGTTGAGAAGCGTAAATATTTTGGATTTTCAAAAATCTAGTGGAAGAGATAAAATTAAACCTTAATATCCTAAGAAGAAACCATCAGTGGAAGAAGATGTTGAAAAAACCACACCTCAAGAAGTTTCACCATCTAAAAGTGATCACACTCCTGAACAACTAAAGGAACTAGTTTATATTTCCCCACCACCATACAAGACCTCTTACTTTCCAAAAAATATCGAGACAAATCCAGAAAGATTAACAATATAATAAGTTCCTATAAATGTTCAAGAAACTGCACATCAACATACCATTTTTAGAATCAATTTCCCAGATTCTAGTTTATAAAAAATTTCTCAAGGACAAGGGGGTGGCCAGCTTCAGTCAGCCGCGTCACGGTAAACCCAGATACCCAGCAAGCGTCCGGGCTGGAGGAGACTGGCCCACCATGCAGGCCGATCTGGGGGTGAAAACTAGGACGTTGGGCGGCCTAGGCTGGAACACAAGCTGACCCGCTTTTACAAGCCTGTTAAATAGGATAAAACTGGGCTGTTGGGTGGCCTAGCCTGGGAAAGAACCAGCCTGCCTATTGTGGGTTGGGCTAGATGGAACTGGGTCGCTAGGCAACTTGATGGGCTGGACCCATAGCCAAACCAGGCCGGGTCCAGTAGGGCCTAATGGGCCTGGATTAGTGGCCAGACTGGACCGGGCCGTCCTAGAACCAAAATGGGTTGGGTTGGTCGAATCGGGTGAGGTCATGCAGGACCCCCAAGCCAGGTTGGTCGGGTTGGTCTGACTAGGTCAGACCGAGCCTAGACACAACAGGTCCGTGTCTACTAAAACGCTAATATCATTCAGACCGGGTGTCTGATTGGAAATCCGTCTACGGTATTGGGACCCTTATGATTATACGGTACTTTGAGATAATCTAAGTGAGTTTTTGAGGAAGTTGGAGTACAGAATATTGATTTGAAGTGTAGGTCTTCCCAATACAAGCAGACTTTAGATAGAGTCGGGGTAGTTCACTTGAATATATTCTAGGAAGATTACTCCCTTGATGACTCAGGGCGTGGATACTTATTATCCCTCTAGTTAGGTAGATATGGGACTCCCCATGACATGGGTGTGGGTTTGTTTCCTTCAGGTAGTTTCCTCTGGGGGTGTTACTCCTCTGAAGGACTAGGGAGTGGGTTCTTGGAGATGTTTGTGAAGGAAGAGTAGATACTCCCCTATAGGACTAGGGAGAGGGTTCCCTAACTTTGGAGTCATTACAACCCTATCGTTACAAGGTGTGGGTCCACCTTACACATTGTTCTATTAGATTTGGTACTCCCATGTCATACCAGGGAGAGGATACTCTAGCCTGGGGTCAATACACCCCTAACGTACTAAGGTGCGGGTCCCCCATAGTGAATAAATTGACAGAGTCGGTACTCCCCTAGTACCAAGGTGCGGGTCCTCCAGTCACTGAGTAGTACTCCCCTACAACGTAGGGTGAGGGTCCTCAATATACAAAGTAGTACTCCCATGTCATAACAGGGTGTGGGTCCATCATGATTAGTACTCCCTTATTGGAACCAGGGTGTGGTTCCTCACTTATGGAGTAGTACTCCATCGTCTCCAAGTAATGATGGGGAGTGGGTCCTCCATAGAATTTGGAGCTCCCTCGACTATAGGAAACAACTATGAGGAGCGTGCCCCTCTACTTGAATAGATCAATACCTAAGTAAGAGAAATTTCTCCCTCATCGGACTGAGGTGCGGACCACTCCCTATAGGAGAAACTGAGGTATCACAGGTTAGTCTAGAGCAGTGCTCCCTAAACTGAGTTCAGGGGAGAAGGGATGGCCTCTTCACTTGGGTTTCACTAGTCATGCATTGGGCGCAAGACAGTTATGACTAGACCGTTAGTGTTGGGAATTGAAGATAAACCTAGTATAATGTTCTCGATGGAGCACGTTCTCTCAGACGTTCCATCAGGAATGGTAGAGTTTTAATTGATGGAGTATATCTCTCAGACAGTTCCATCAGGTATAGCTAAGCTCATGGAGCGTGTTCTCCTAGTTTATGTGTTACCTTTCGAATATTCGGTGAGAATCCTGATGTTGGTTATAAGGCTGGGACCTTATGTTTCTTAGTGAATGAGATGAGTATATCTAGATAAACTTGGTATATGTATGGGCATATACCTAGGTAGAGTTGACTGTGCATTTCCTTGTGGGTTTTCTCTTTTGTTTTACCTTTGTGGTTTCAGGGTCCCCTACTGAGTATTGTTTTACTCACCCCTACATGGGATTTTCCCACATGTGTGGTGTATTGTGTAGATGACCAACACTTTGATGGAGTTTAGGGAGAACCAGGACCGGGTAGTGTTCAGTGAGAGCAGACAGACAAGGAATACTCTTATGGCTTCAGGCAGCTAGCCTCCACCAACCATCTGGTAGGGTTCTCAATGGATGAGTTTCAGAAACCTTAGGTTTTAATTTTGTTTTATCTTTCCTTTGGTGGGCCTGTATATTGGCCTGGTTTTCCATCTTGTACTTTAATTTCTATTATACTCTGGTTGTGGTTTGTTTAGTGGTTGCATGCAATGTTTCACTTTTCAATTTTGTGGGTTGGGGTTATGAGTGTGTGTGTGTGTGTACAGGTACTCAGAAAATGCCTCCCACTTATAGTATAATGCCTTCAGTGCTAGTCTCCAACCCCTGGCCTCTGCAAGGAGGGATTGGGGTAGGTGCGGTATGGGAACTGGGGAAAGGGTCATGACAAAGTGGTATCAAAGGTGGTCGATTATACCTCAAAGATTTGGAGTCTATGGTTTTGTTTTGGGGAAACAGTGCTAAGTGTTTCAAGTTTGGCTTTCAGGCCAGGGACTCCAGTGTTGGTGTGGTGGCCAACATATCCATACACCAAGACTCTGGACACCTTTTCAACTTGGTGCATGGAAAAATTGGATTCTGGGAAATTAATGGTACATGTATCATATAGGAATGGTTTTTTCTTTCCATATCAGGATTTTAGGATGAGACCATGAGGATGGTCCTCCAAGCGATGAGGCATCGGTACAGGGACCAATACTAGAGATAGACCTACTGGGTGGTGCACCAGTGGTACCACCACCTATCAATTAGCAGTTTCTATTAGCACTACCAGTAAAGGACACGCATAGGATGAGTGCGCTACACAAGTTCATAGGAAAATACCTCCTAGGTTTAGGGGTGAGACTGACCCCTAGGTGGTTGAGTATTGGCTTGAGGTAGTTACACGAGTCTTATACCTCCCCTCGACCAAATGGTGATCTTGGTCTTCTTCAGGGCTCTATGGGGAGATGGTGGAGCTTGATGATCCAGACACATGATGAGGCAACCCTCACCTAGATATACTTTGAGGACCTCTTCAGGGAGAAGTTGTTTCTGGTGATGTTATTCTCTATGCGTATATAGGAGCTATTGCACCTATGACAGGGCAGCATGATGGTAGCAGAGTACTCAGCAAGATTCACAGATCTTTTGCGCTACTCTATGGATATGGTGTGGGACCCTTACTTCAGGGTCCATACCTTCAATAAGGGACTACACTAGTAGATTAGGGCATTGGTGATACCCCTTAGCATTTTGTCATATGTTGGGGTACTGGAGTGAGCCCTGGTGGTTGAGAATTTCCTGGAGGAGGAGTAGATGGATGTGGCCTACAGTAGAGGTCACTAGATAGAGGCATCTGCTAGAGCTAGCAGATGACAGGTGACAGGGTCATGGAGTAGGAGGCATGCCCATACCCAAACACATACATGTGGGTCTACGGTGTAGGAGCAGCGCTAAGGAGTAGATCAGTCACAGGATAGGCGGTTTTATGCTTGAAACAATCAGAGACATCTCATAAGGGATTTTCTGACCCGTTGTTCAGCTAAGAGGGAGTCGGCTGACGATCCACCTTAGCAAAGATATCACTTTTAACGAGGAGTTCCGTAAGATGGAGGATGGGGAAAGGGAGCTAGATGAATAGTAGGAGGTGGCAAGCAGTTTGTATCTTTTCTGCCACCACCCCTAGGTGGTCTACGATAGGCCTAGATAGATAGAGGATTTGGGTGAGGACAGATACATGCGGTCATGGCTTATGAACAAGAAGCTACAAGAGAAATTAGAGGTATGATCTGTGTCTATTCTTTTAGATGTAATTTTAATAGAAACAAGTTCTATTCTTTCTTCTTTTTCCATGAGTTCTGTTTGAGACTTTGAGGTTCCGGTTGGACTGTGGACTTGACCCTCACATGTAGAGACTTCTGCTGGAGGAGACCCGTAGATCACACACTGGCGCTGATAGTGTGACCTAACTCTTGGAGGTGAGAGTTTTGGTTGGGATCTCTTAGTTGTGGTGTCTAGGCCTTAATACTTCATTCTTGGTATGAAATACTATTGTTCATACCCAGATTTACTGTAGGATACAGTGTGTCTGTGATGGTGAAAAAGGTTTTTCCTTTACAGTGAAAGGGAATCCTGGGCAGCATGAAGTAGACTCTTGCAAAGATTCATGCTTGGGATCATTCCTTGGTGGCATATTTAGACCCCCATGATGTTTTCCATAGTATAATATATTGACCTACCATTCATACTTAGATGAGATTCCTCTAGTGACTGTGGCAGTGTTTTTGTTTCGGAAAATGATGTGGCTGCATAAGGTTATAAACATAGGGCCTAGTAAGACCCAATGTTCTCTCTGAGGTAGCCCCATTTCACTCATAAATACACCTATGTATTTATCATCGACCCTAAACATGTAATGATTTTGGATTCTTTAGCACGGTTCATCTAAGGGTGGATGTGAACTGTGAGATTATGTCTCTATATGTATCAGGTTTGCGTAGAGGTGAGCCGCTAGACCCCATGAATGTATATGGATCGTAGTGCTTGTTGCTTTCCCACTTGTCACAGCTAAAGAAACATGTGCATGTTATTTCTTGATGTTTTCCTAGTAGAATCTAGACATGAGAGTGGTCAATATCAGTGGTTCTTCGATGTGCGTGCTTGTAAGCAGTGTAGGGACCCTTAGTGAACTTAGTTTTCTTCTCTTCAGTGTAGGATTTTGCTTATGAGGAAGTAAATCCCTAAAAGGGGGAAGTAAAGTAATACCTTGGAATTCCATGAATTTTTTTTAAATTAAATGGGATTATTTCAAGACTATACTATTAGACGGCACGTGATTTTGAGGCCAAGAGTGGTCGGAATGTTTTTCCAAACTATTTTAAATTTCATTTAAATAAAAATATGAGAGGGTTTTTCTAACTTTTAAACAGGCACCTTAATCAAAAATATGAGGAAATTGTTAGACTCAGAGCATCTAGATTCACCTATAAATGGCCTAATGTTGTCCGGCATGGGCCAACAGTGTAAGTTATTTTTTGGCCGTAAATAAAATAATTAACAATTATTTCATTTTCAAATCCTTATAACTCTTAAATGGTAACTCGGATTGGAAATCTGAGAGTACCTTTGATCTTGTGAGGGTTTGTTTCCCTTCGGTGGAGCTTAAGCTCGAATGGCATGGATTGAGGGTGAAAGATAGTTTTTGAACTTTTTTTAAGTGAGTTCAAATGGTGCGCATGCGCGATTTTGGAAACTTCTAAACGAGTGCCCAGATTGAAAATCTGAGGGAACCATTGCATCTGGAATAGCGACATTAACTAAGAATGGACCTAACCTTGACCAGTGTAGGTCTAGCGAAAAATTAAATTTTAGGAAATTTTAAGAAAAATAAAATAAACTTAAAAAGTTTATTTTATTCAAAAAAATTGTTTCATCATAACGCAGTGATGAGATGGTAGTTTCATTCCATAAATGAAATATCATAATGACTCTTTAAGTGAAGCATAATAGAAATTATGTTTTATATATGAAATAGGGTGACGACACAACAACTAAGCATAACAGAAATGGTGAAATATGTTTCTCTTTTAATGAGATGACAGGGTTGGAGAAATAGATTTAGATCTGTAATTATTCTAACAAACAATGAGAGAATTCTCTCCAATGATGAACACTGAAGAATCAGAAAATCAAAGAAGAAACCTTGGAGAATGAATTTAGGACTGACAAATGACAAATTCCAAAGGCTTTTAATGGATTTTGAAGCCCCGTGTATGGATCTCTATCAGTAATGAGCCTTCCCTCCGATCGAAGTTTCTCTAGGTAGAGGTTTATATTTTTAGAATTTGAATGCCTCATTATTCTTTCTAAAACAAAAAATGTTGATCAACCCACGAATAGGTTAATCGGTAGGTCGGTTGTCTATGAGAGGGTATTTTATCTCTGGGATTTTTCTTCAGGGATAGATTTTTTCTAGAAACTTAATCTTCCCTTTCCAAATTTCAAAAACTCTAACATAAAGTAATCGGGCCGACATGAAAAAGGCCATGATTTCTCCGTCTTTGGGCATTCATGTTTTCTTCATGATAATGCCTTCAAATTGATAGAAAATAAATATAGAGGACATAGTAGGGAATACGGCACTCTAAGGAGGCTAGAGGTGCAGATGGTTCGAGGAACGGACTACCGAAGCGGACCTGGTGGTCCGTGGAAGGCATCGTCGGTGCGCAGGTGCTGGCGACCGGCATTCATGGATGGGTGGTGGTGTGCCGAGGTAGAGGCTATGGCCGTCTTGGGCCATAGCTATAAAGACCTGGATTTTCCATGTAAATTTTTTTAATTATATGGAATTATTATGAGTCTGTGAAAATTGACGATGCGTGATTTCGAGGCCCGGTGTGCCCGAAATAAATTTATGAACATTTTTTAGGTACGTTTAGAAAACGTGAATTTTTCACGACCCATCCCTCGGCGCCCGTGACATGACTACCTCAAGCCCTCCTTCGATAGGTCAGGGGCTAGTGGATAGCACAAGAAAGTCGTATCCCTAAAACGGGAAGGCATTGCCTTTTAACCTGTAAATACATATAGTCTAAGAACACAACAAGAAGCAACCACTAAGTAAACTGCTATAGTAAAAAGTGTGCTAAAAGTAAAGGGGTCAGAATACAAGCCCAACTGTAAAATTACAAGTACAACTGAAAGGTGCAATACAACTGAAAAGAGAAAAATAGATCTTGGATCGTCCACTGAGGATCCTACCTGAAGGGTAGGTATATCTCATGATCAATAGTCCATGCATCACGTCATTCCAAATGGTACACCTCCAAGTACCATCCAGTCCTGGCTCCCTCAACCTCAGTCAATGTTGTCTGTTGTATGCACAAGACACAACAAGGTGCAGGCGTAGCCCATGCAGGTCTAAGTATAACGATACTCAGTAGGGACCCCATGACCCTCGTAGGTCTCCCAGAGTTCCACAAAGAAAATACCACAAATAAAGACCTCAATCTAAAAGCATGAAGAAATAGACATCAACTCTACTTAGGTATATTCCCATACATATACCTAAGTTATCATTTCATACTCATCTTATACATGATGGAAGAATACCACAAAGGTAACACCATGAAGGTATAAGTACCACACAGGTAACACCATGAAGATAGAAGTACCACACATGTAACACCATGAATACATCACCATGAAGGTAGAAGTACCACATAGGTAACACCAAAAATATAGAAGTACCATATAGGTAACACCACGAAGATAGAAGTACCACATATGTAACACCACGAAGACATCACCACGAAGGTAGAAGTACCACACATGTAACATCACGAAGATAGAAGTACCACATAGGTAACACCACAAAGATAGACGTACCATAAAGGTAACACCATGAAGACATCACCATGAAGGTAGAATTACCACACAGGTAACACCACGAAGATAACAAGACTCATCTCACAACTAGGTATAACTTAATTACATAAGTATAGATGATTAGTCGTAAGCTATATCATTTTATTCTGTTAATAAGCACTACTACTGACCCACAAAGGATCGATAGGTACTAACCCCCATGGACCCACACAAGATCTGAGCCACACAAGATTGCTGATCACTGACCCGCACAGGAACTGATAGAAGATGACCCACACAGGATCGATAGATGCTGACCCACACAGGATCATTGTTCTTTCTTCACGTTACAGCCTTCCATAGGATTCCTCGCACCCAGTGCGCTCGAGTTCCATAGAATCTGCCCCTTGGGATAACGGTCATACCTCGACCACCACTAATCTCCACAAAGGAGTAATCCAAAGGACCATCATGTTGTAAGTGTTCCAACATGATAGATGGTGCATCAATCAGATGTCTGGTCTGTGAGTTATAAGCATTGTAGTTCTGGGGGCCTGGTTGGATTCGAGTTCGATCTAACCCAGCCATACACCAACTATCTCCAAAACTCAAGTGGTGTATACTAAATGGACCATCTCACTCCAAGGTTCCCAGTGCCATAGATGGTTTTCCAAACAGATGCCCGGATTTAAAGTTATGGCCCTTTAAGTGTTTCTGGGTCCGGTTGGGCCCAGGTCTGGTCTGACCCGGTCGGACCGACCCAACCCGACCCAGTCTGGGATGGGCCATGGAAAGATCAGCCCTCAATGGGGCGGCCTGCAAAAGGGAGGCCCCCTCAAGGGGGTGGACCAAAAGGGGGAGGACCGTATGGGGGTGGGGCCTACTGGCACGCGGCTTGCTGAGCAGGCGGCCCGACCGCATGAGGCGCGGCCCCCAAGGGGGTAGTCCAACTGCATGGGGCATGGCCCGAAAGGGGAGCGGCCCAAACTCATGAGGTACAGCCCATAAGGGGCGCAGCCCATGGTTCACCTGATCTGGAAAGGGCGGATCATTTCCACCCGATATCCCAAACAGCCCGAAGGCTGTTTGGTTTTGTGAAACGGCAGCACCACGTGGGCACCGCCCAGTCACTGCGGAACCCGCGTGGTGGGTTCCTCCTCCACCGCAGCTTCGGTCGTAGCCTCTTTCCCACTGGCAGCATTCTGGTCGCACCATCCTCTGCTTCTGCGGCCGGCCAATGTGTTGGCCGCCTTCTTCGACCACCGCGGCTGATGGTCGCGGCCCCTTTCTCACTAGTGGCGCGCGATGACGCGCAACACCTCCTCCATGGTCGGCCAGTGTCAGCCGCTCCAATGACTGCCACGGCTTAGTGTCGTGGCCTCCTCTTGAGGCGTGTGTTAGCGCACCACCTCCTTCGTAGCTATTTGGTGCTGACGCACTCACAGTCGTCCACGAAGGGCTCAAGGGTAGCAAAATAGCGGAGGGTTCGGTCCGGGTTCGTTAGGCCCGCACCCTCTGTGTTATCTTGTAATCACAAGGGAGGATTTAAGGGTTCAAGAAATTCACTTGAAATAAAAAAAAAGAATCAAACCCCTACTTGAGGTTGTTGGAGAGCCTCCATGCTTGAGGAAGGGGGTCAGTGCTCACCATCCTCCGCAACTAGCTTCCAACGACGTCGCTCATACGTCATCCTTCAGTTTGTGGTTCAGTGTCTCCCATCACCTCCTGCTGGAACCAGCTCTGTGCTCTAAGGGTTTGGTGTCTTGAAAATTTACCAGCACTTTGTTTCTTGGTTAATCTGTGTTGATACCCCTCCCCAAGCTCTATATAAATAGAAGAGGGGTAAGGTAAGCAATGACATTGGGAATTAATGGGGGCTCATTAATTAGGAACCTTCCTAATTTCCCAACGACGTTTTTACTTAAGATTAAAAGGTCAAGAAATTTATTTTCTTAACACTCTGCTGGTCCCACGTTGTCATTTGTCCGTTGGAGGGAAAGAAAGAAAATAAAAAGTAACCAAGTTATTTTTATTATTCTTTAAAAATTCCCAAAACTTAACTTTTTCTCCAGACCTACTGCGGTCAAAGTGAAGCCTCCCTTAAGTGAATCCCAGCATTGCAGATTCAATGGTGCCCTCTGATTTTTAATCCGAGCACTAGTTCAAAAGTTATAAAATGACACTCGCACGTTTACTGAATATACCTAAAAAAAGTTCAGAAATTCATTCTGAGCACACCGGGCCTCGGAATCACACGCCGTTAATTTTCTCAGACTCATAATAATTACATATAATTAAAAAAATTAAATAGAAAATCCTGGTCTTTAAATTCTCCCCACCTTAGGGATTTTCATCCCCAAAATCCACAACATAGACTAAGGGAACAAATGGGGGTACTGACCATGAATCTGAGTCTCCCGCTCCTATGTTCTCTCCTGGAGGTTCCCATGCTGCCATTGAACGTGCACCAGAGGTATCGACCACCCATGAAGGACCTGCTCCTATCGATAATAAAACTCTACTTGAACCTCCGTAAATGTTTCCCCATCATCAAATTTCAACTCTCCATGGTCAATGATGTGAGATGGTTCATTCACGTATCTTCTTAAATGGGTTACGTGGAAGACTTCGTGCACCCACTCTAACTGTAGTGGAAGTTCCAAGAGGTATTCCACCTTGCCTATCCTCTTAAGTATCATAAATGGTCTGATAAACCTCGGTGATAACTTTCCACCTCAGCCAAATCTTTGTAGTCCCTGTCAAGGAGAGACTCTCAAGAATACGTGGTCCCCCTCCTAGAACTCCAAAGGTCTCCACCTCCTTTCATCATAATACTTTTGTCTTCTCTGTACAGTCTTCATCCACTCTTGAATGATATTCACCTTCTCAGTAGTAGTCTATACCAACTCTAGACCCATAAGTGATGACTCCCATGGGTCTTTCTAGCATAGAGGTGATTCACATGGTCAGCCATACAAGGCCTCAAATGGTGTCATACTGATGGTGGAGTGATAACTGTTGTTGTATGTGAACTCCACCAAGGGAAAGTGATCCTCCCAGCTGTAGCCAAAATCTCGAATGCATGCACGAAGTGTGTCCTCCAACATTCGAATAGTCCACTCTATCTGACCATCCGTCTGAGGATCAAAGGCGGTGCTCAAACTTAGCTGAGTCCCAAATGCCTCATGTAATCCTTTCCAAAACTGAGATGTAAAATGTGTATCATGGTTAGAGTCGATCGTTGATGTCAACCCATGGAGTCACACAATCTCTTGTATGTAGAGTCATCCCAAGACTTCTACTGATCCCTGATCTCAGATTGGTAGGAAGTGGGGCAACTTGGTGAGTCAGTAAACGATCACCTAGAGGGAATCATCTCTCCTAGATGTTTGTGGAATACCTGTCACAAAGTCCATGGAGATCTCATCCCACTTCCACTTCAGCACCTCTTTTGGTTGTGTTATGCCAGCTGGAACCCGATGCTCAGCCTTCACTTGCTGACAAGTGAGGCATCAATAAACAAACTCTTCCACTACTTTCTTCATCCTTGGCCACCAGTGATGACGTTGGAGGTCCTAGTACATCTTCGCCACACCTAGATACACCGCCAGAGGGGATATATGGAACTCCCTCAACACCTACTCCCATAGCGCCAATGGTACCATGATACATCCTCTGAAGAGGATGACGTGCTCCCCACCTTTAGAAAATCCATCAAGTGCATGTTCTAAGGATATTTGAGCATGTCGAGTCTCGCAGTCAATGTCACTAAGCTGCGCCTCCCTAACTCACTGAAGGAGTGGGGGAGTGACTGTCATAGACTGGAGGTAAGATGCTCCATCTCTATCCATGAAGGATGTATGCAATGCGACTAGCTGCTCTATCACCTCACTCAGCAACTACAGACCATACCTCCTGCTGAGTGCATCTGCTACCACATTTCCCTTCCTAGAATTATAGACTATCTCAAAGTCATAGTCCTGGTGGAACTCTAGCCATCGTCGTTGTCTCAAGTTCAAGTCCTTCTGAGAGAAGATATACCTAAGACTCTTGTGATCAGATTAGATTGTAAAACATTATCCCATCAAGTTATGTCACCACATCTTCAGGGCGAAGACCATTACTGCTAACTCCAGGTCATGGGTAGCAGAGTTCTGCTCATGTTTCCTCAGCTATCATGAGTTGTAGGTGATCACTGCTCGTACCTGCATTAAGACACACTCAAGTCCATTCCCTGATGTTTTGTAGTATACTACATACCCAACGCCCTCTTCTGGTAGCCTCAAGATGGGAGAACTCTTCAGTATCTATCTCAGCTCTAGAAAAGTCTGATGAAATCTCTTCATCCATACGAAGGGTCATCCCTTCTTCTTCAATGCTAAAAAGGGTGCCGCAACTATGGAAAATTTAGGCATGAATCTTCATTAGTATCCATCCAACCCCAGAAAACTCTGCACCTCAATCACACTCCTGGGTGGATCCCAAGAAAGTACAACCTCTATCTTTGATGAATCCACTACAAATATAGCCTCCGAGATAACATGTCATAGAAATTGGACCTCTCGTATCTAGAACTGGAACTTCAAGAGCATACCATAAAGCTGGTGCTCTTATAGTGTATCTAGAAGTATCTTCATATAATAGTCATTCTCCTCCTCCATCGCTGAATATATCAAGATTTCATAGATGAATACAACCACAAAGTGATAAAGGTATGGATGAAAGATCCTATTCATGAGTCCCATGAACACTGTTGGGGAATTGTTCATGCCTAATGGCATAACTAAGAACTCATAGTGGCCATACCGACATCTTAAGGCTATCTTCTACACATCCTCATCACGTACCCTGAGCTGATGATAGTCTAATCTGAGGTCTATATTCGAAAACCAATGAGCTCCCTTCAGCTAATCGAAATGATCATCAATCCTCGGAAGTGGATACTTATTCTTCACGATCACCTGGTTCAGGCACTGATAGTCCACATAAAGTCTCATACTCCCATATTCCTTCTTGGTGAACAAAATCGGGGCTGCCCATGGAGAAACACTGGGCCTTATGAACCCCTTTCACTATAAGTCCTCCAACTATACCCATAACTAACGAAGTTCCCTGGGATCCATCTGATATGTTGGTGTATATATCGATGTCATACCAGGGTACAAGTTGATGTAAAATTATACCTCTCTACGTGGAGGTAGTCTCAGAACATCATCAGGAAAGAAATTAGCATACTGGTCCACCACTATAGGATAGTTGGGACTCTCAACATCTACTTCTCTAAGGGTAAGGTTATCCAACTGATGTGTCATCAGCTGCACCATCTTCCAGGTAAGTCCATCCTGTGCTGCAAAGGTTCCCTTCTCACTGGTGAAGGAAAACCTGATCCCATCCTCGCATACACACTACACTTTGTGCCTAATACAATCAATCTAGGTGTGGACTGTGGATAACCAATCCATACCCAAGATGATATCGTAAGGCCTCGACGCCGCTAATAAAAGATCTCAACTGAAGCTCTCACCTCCTAGAGTAAGCTCACACAGCCTTCACTAGTGTGCAATTATATAATCCGCACCTGTAGGAGTCTCTATCCATAAGGATCGAGCTAACAGATCCATCGGAATCTCCAAGCTCTGAATGAGGGTCGTGGAAATTAAAGAGTGATTGGAACCTGTGTCTATAAGTACTGTATATAAGGTGATTTAGACACATATCGTACCTCTAATAATCTCTGTGACATCATGTCCGTAAGCCTCATCTACCTGGAGATGAGATCATCCCTATCCACTTGCTCCATATGGTCGGAGTGGACCACCTGGTGGTGATGGTGGTGGTAGAACCTTAAATCACCGCCCACCGCCTGCTGCATAGCCAGCTCCTCTGCCACGTCCGCCTTCTACCTACGAACCTCCCTGGTCGAATCTCTTCCTCTACCTCAGTAGTCCCTTGACCGTATGTTAGTCGTCTGTATGGTGGGTTGGGAAGTCACGTGCCATATGACCCTTCCTACTGCATGAGTAGCATTGCCTACTCCTCACCTGTAATCCTCTGTCCTGTGAGCCCCGCACCACCGACCTTGTATCCTGAGGCTATCCACCAGAAGGCCTGTCCTGCTTGGTCCCCTGCGTCATCTGCCCACTGCCTACTGTAGATGACTCTGCTACCTGACGTCTGGTGCTAGCTCTCACTGTTGGTTCCTCCTCAGCTAGGAATCTCTCCACCAAAAGTGTTTGCTCTAGCACCCCATCCTACGTTGTAATGCTGATCGATATAGTCGATGCTCTGATCTTCTGTCGGAGACCCTGCTCAAAGGTCCAGGCCCTGAAGAAATGGTCTTGTACCATGTCGGTTGAGTAGAGGGAGAGATCAGTAAACCTCACCGAGTACTGGGCCACAATCATACTACCCTGGTGTAAGTGTAGTAGCTCCTGTATATGCTTAGAGAGTAAGGTCTATGGGACAAAATCTGCCCTGAAAAGGATCTTGAAGTCCACCAAGATGAGGGTCACCTCTTCATGTAACTGGATCATCAAGATCCACCATCTCCCTATTGCTTCCTGGAAAATACTGGCTGCTAGGATCACCATAAGGTCAGCTGGTGTCCCAACCAAGCAGAAAACTTTGACTACAGCCTCTAGCCATTCCTCAACAGCCTACGAGTTCGTCTCACCTCCGAACCTCAGAGGCCTCTACCGCTGAAACTCATACAACGCACTCAATCGGCATGCACCCTCTACTCTTGGGGCAGGTCGAAACGGATTCCCAATGGGTAGTGGTGCTACTGGTACACCACCTGAAGGTGCTAACACCATAAGAGGGCCCTACACCGAGGCCTCATCACTCAGTGGGCCATCATCACATACTATATCGAGAATCCTTGATGGATGTCTACATGGTGGCATCCAAAAAGAAAATAGGTGTTATATGGTCAATAAGTTATACCTGGTGATCTGACTCAAATAGATCATAAGAAAAACTTTTCAAAACACACACAATCAGTGTTTTCATACACTGAGTCAGAAATCAGAAGTCAGGGTCCTGTTGTATGGATACATCGTCCACCACACCAACACTGGATTCCCCAAACTGAAAACTACACTCATAACACTCAACACTATTGCCACATAGAAAATCTCATAGTCCTAGTTCTTCAGTAGAACCGAATCTTATGATACCAATTTGTCATGACCCGTCCCTCAGGGCCCATGTCATGACAACCCCAAGCCCACATTCCATAGGCCAGGGGCTAGATCCTAGCACCAGAAAGGCGTATCCCTAAAATGGGAAGGCATTTCTATTTAACCACTAAAGACACATAGTCAAAGAACACAACAAGAACCAACCTCTAAGTAAATTGTTATAGTAAAAAGTGTTCTAAAAGTAAAAGGGTCAGAATAGAAGCCCAATGGTAAAAGTAAATGTATAAATGAAAGGTACAATACAACTAAAAAGGGAAAAACAGCTCCTGGATCATCCACCGAGGATCCTACCTGAAGGGTAGGTACAGCTCAATATCAGTAGTCCCTATGTCACGTCACACCAAATGGTCCACCTCTGAGTACCATCTAGTCCTGGCTCCCTCATCCTCAGTCAATGTTGCCCGTCATCTGCACAAGACAAAATAAGGTTCGGGTGTAGCCCATGTAGGGGTGAGTATAATGATACTCAATAAAGACCCTGATACCCCTATAGGTCTCCCAGAGTTCCACAAAGGAAATTCCACAAATCAAGACCTCAATATCAAAGCACAAATAAATAGACATCAACTCTACTTAGTTATATTCCCATACATATACCTAAGTTATCATGGAATAATCATCTCATACATGAGGAAAGAATACCACAAAGGTAACACCACGAAGGTAGAAGTACCACATAGGTAACACCAAGAAGATAGAAGTACCACACATGTAACACCATGAAGACATCACCATGAAGGTAGAAGTACCACACAGGTAACACCACGAAGATATAAGTACCACATAGGTAAAACCATGAAGATAGAAGTACCATATAGGTAACACCACGAAGACATCACCACAAAGGTAGAAGTACCACACAGGTAACACCATGAAGATAGAAGTACCACATAGGTAACACCATGAAGATAGAAGTAAAGTATAGGTAACACCAAGAATACATCACCACAAAGGTAGAATTACCACACAGGTAACACCACAAAGATAACAAGACTCGTCTCACAACTAGGTATAACTTAAGTACAGAAGTACATATGATTAGTTGTAAGCTAGATCATCTTATTATGTTAAAAAGCACTACTGTTGACCCACACCGGATCGATAGGTACTAACCCTCGCTAACCCACATAGGATCTGAACCACACAGGATCGATATGTGTTGAACCACATAGGATCCCTAAGCACTGACCCACACAAGATCTGATAGAAGTTGACCCACATAGGATCGATAGATGCTGACCCATACAGGATCGTTGTACTTTATTCATGTTACAGTCTGCCACAGGATTCCTCATACCCAGTGCACTTGAGTTCTATAGAATTTTCCCCTTGGGATATCAGTTGTACCTAAACCACCACTAAACTCCACAAAGGAGTAACCCAAAGTACTGTCATGTCGTAAGGGTTCCAACATTATAGACGGTGCATCAATCAGATGTCTAGTCTGTGATTTATAAGCATTTTAGTTCTGAGGGCATGGTTGGATTTGATTTTGATCCAACCCAGTTGTAATACAACTGTATCCAAAACTCAAGTGGAGTATACCAAAAGGATCTTCTAACTCCAAGGATCTCATCACCATAGACGGTTCGGAAAACGGACGCCCAAATTTCAAGTTATGGACCTTTAAGTGTTTCTAGGTCCGATTGGGCCTGGGTCTGGTCCGACCTAGTCGAGGCGAAGCCAAGGCCTAGCCTGGCCCTCAAGGGGGTGGCCTACAAAAGGGTGGCCCATGAGGGTGGCCCGTAAAATGGCGGCCCGCATGGGCAGCCCGACCTATAAGGGGGTGGCCCGCATGGGCAGCCCGGCCCGCAAGGGGGCGGACCTTCCCACAAGGGGGTGGCCTGCATGGGAACACGGCCCATTGGGCAGGTGGCCTGGCCACGTGAGGAACAACCCTCAAGGGGGTGGTACGATCGTGTGTAGCATGTCCCTCAAGTGGGGGCAGCCTGGCTGCGTGAGGCGTAGCCCGCAAGGGGCACGGCCCGCGGTCCGCTCGAGCTGGAAAGGGGGGAGTGTTTCCCCTGGGTATCCCAAATATCCTGGAGTCCATTCAGTTTTGTGAAATTATTGTGCCATGTGGGTGCCGCTCGGTCTCCACGGAACCCATGTGGCAGGTTCCTCCTCCTTCGTGCCTTCATTCATGGCCTCTTGCCCACCAGCGGCGTGCTGGTTGCGCCACCCTCTACTTTCGTAGTCGGTCGATGTGTCGACCGCCTTCTCTAAACACCATGGATGACGAGCCACAGCCCCTTTCTCACTTGTGTCATGTGACGGAACGCTGCACCTCCTCCGCAGCCGGCCAATTTCAGCCGCTTCAATGACCGTCGTGGCTTAGTGTCACGGCCTCCTCTAGCGGCGTGCATCGGCGCACTTCCTCCTTCATAGATGGTTGATGCCACTACGTTGGAGATCTTCCATAGAGGGCACAAGGGTAGCAAAGTATCATAGGTTACTGGTCAGGTTCGTTAGGTATGCACCCTCTGTGTTAGCTTGTAATCACAAGGGAGGATTTAAGGGTTCAAGAAATTCACTTTAAATAAACAAGAATCAAACCCATAACTGAGGTTGTTGGTGAACCTCCACACTTGAGGAAGGGGGTCGGTGCTCTCCATCCTCCGCAACTAGCTTCCAACGATGCTGCTCGTACATCATCCTTTGGTTTGTGGTTCGGTCTCTCCCATCACCTCGTACTGAAAATGGCTCCATCCTCTAAGGGTTAGGTGTCTCAGCACTTTACCAACACTTCTTTTCTTGGTGAAGCTGTGTCGATACCCCTCTCCAAGATCCATATAAATAGGAGAGGGTGAGGGTAAGTAATGATGTTGGGAATTAATGGGGGATCATTAATTAGGAACCTTACTAATTCCCTAAATACATCTTTACTTAAGATTTAAAGGTCAATCTATTTATTGGCTTGACACACCACTGGTCCCATGTTGTCGTTTGTCTGTTGGAGGGAAATAAAGAAAATAAAAATTAACCAAGTGGTTTTTATTATTCTTTAAAAAGTCTCAAAACTTAAATTTTTCTCCAGACCTACTTCGGTCAAAGTGAAGCCTCCCTTAAGCAAATCCCAGCGCTGCAGATTCAATGGTGTCCTCGGATTTTTAATCCGAGCACCAGTTCAAAAGTTAGAAAATGTTGCTCATGCATTTACTCAACGTACCTAAAAACATTCAGAAATTCATTCCAGGAACACCGAGCCTCATAATCACATGTCGTCAATTTTCTCAAACTCGTAAAAATTCCATATAATTAAAAAAATTACATGGAAAATCCGGTTCTTTACATTCTCCCCACCTTAGGAATTTTCATCCCTGAAATCCAAAACATAGACTAAGGGAACAAATGGGGGTACTAAGCATGAATCTGAGACTCTCGTTCCCATGTTCTCTCTTGGAGGTTCCCATACTGCCAGCGAACGTGCACCATAGGTATCGACTGTCCACGAAGGACCTGCTCCTATAGATCCTCAATCTCTACTAGAACCTCTGTAAACATCGCCCCATCATCAAAGTCCAACTCTCCATAGTCGATGATGTGAGATGGGTCATGCACGTATCTCCTCAACTAGGATACATGGAAGATGTTGTGAACCCTCTCCAACTACGGTGGAAGTTTCAAGCAGTATGCCGCCTCACCTATCCTCTCATGTATCAGAAATGGTCTGATAAACCTAGGAGATAACTTGCTGCCTCGGCCAAATCTCCATAGCCCCCGTCAAGGAGAGACTCACAAGAATACATGGTCCCCCTCCTGGAACTCCAAAATTCTCCGCTTATTGTCAGTATAAGACTTTTTTCTTCTCTATGTAGTCTTCATCCACTCTTGGATGATCTGCACCTTCTCAATAGTAGCCCGTACCAACTCTAGACCCATAAGTGCTAACTCCCCTATGTCTGACCAGCAAAGAGGTGATCTGTAAGGATGGACATACAAGGCCTCAAATGGTGTCATACCGATGGTTTAGTGATAATTTTTTTTTTATGAGAACTCCACCAAGGGAAAGTGATCGTCCTAGCTGCGGCCAAAATCTAGGATGCATGCATGAAGCATGTCCTCCAGTATCTGAATGGTCTGCTCCGTCTGACCAATCATTTGGGGATGAAAGGTGGTGCTCAAACGTAGCCAAGTCTCGAATGCCTCCTATAATCCCTTCCACAATCGAGACGTAAAACATGTGTCATGGTCAGATATGATCATCGATGGCACCCCATGGAGTCACACAATCTCCTATATGTAGAGGCGTCCCAAGACCTCTATAGATCCCTTCTCTCAGATAGGTAGGAAGTGGGCCGACATGGTGAGTCAGTCAATGATCACCCAGATGGAATCATGTCTCATGGATGTATGTGGAAGCCCTGTCACAAATTACATGGAGATACCATCCCACTTCCACTCTGAAACCTCCAGTGGTTGTGCAAATCCTGCTAGAACCTGATGCTCGGACTTCACTTGCTGACAAGTGATGCATCGAGAAACAAACTCTATCATTGCTTTATTCATCCCTGGCCACTAGTACTGACGCCGGAGGTCCTGGTAAATCTTTTCCACACCAGGATTCACTGCCAGAGGGGATGTATGGAACTCCCTCAACACCTCCTCCCATAGCACCACTGGTACCATGGTACATCCTCTGAAGAGGATGATGTGCTCCTCACCTTCATAAAATCCATCAGGTGCCTGTCCTGAGGATATCTGAGCACGTCGAGCCTCATAGTTAATGTCCCCAAGCTGTGCCTTCCTGACTCGCTGAAGGAGTGGGGAAGTGACTCTCATAGACTGGAGGTAATCTTCTCCATCTCTATCCATGAAGGATATCTGAAATACGGCTAGATGCTCTGTTGCCTCACTCAGCAACTGCAGACCATACCTCCTACTAAGTGCATCTGCTACCACTTTCCCCTTCCCAGGAGTATATACTATCTCAAAGTCCTATTCCTAGAGGAACTCTAGCCATCGCCATTGTCTCAAGTTTAGGTCCTTCTGAGAGAAGATATACCTGAGACTCTTGTGATCAGAGTAGACTGTAAAACATTCTCCCATCAAGTAATGTCGCCACATCTTCAGGTCTAAGACCACTGCTACTAACTCCAGATCATGGGTAGAATAGTTATGCTCATGTTTCCTTAGCTATTGTGATCCATTGGCAATCACTACTCGCTCCTACATCAGGACACACCCAAGTTTGTTCCCTAATGCGTCGCAGTAAGCTACATACCCAATGCCCTCTTCTAGTAGCCTCAAGATGGGGGCACTCATTAGTATCTACCTCAGCTCCTGAAAACTCTGATGGCGTATCTTCATCTATACAAAGGGTTATCCCTTCTTTGTCAGTGCTGATAAAGGTACCTCAACTCTGTAAAAGTCAGGCACAAATCTCCAGTAGTATCCTTCCAACCCTAGGAAACTCCGCACCTCGGTCAAAATCCTGGGTGGATCCCAAGCAAGTACAAACTATATCTTTGTTGGATCCACTAAAACTCCAGCCTCCAAGATAACGTGTCCCAAAAAGTGGACCTCTCATATCCAGAACTGGCACTTCAAGAGCTTACCATAAAGTTGGTGCTCTCAAAGTGTATCCAGAACTATCTCCAGATGATAGGCATACTCCTCCTCCATCGCTGAATATATCAAGATATCATTGATGAAGACCACCACAAAGAGATCAAGTTATGGATAAAAGATCTTGTTCATGATTTCCATGAACACTGATGGGGAATTGGTCATGCCGAATGGCATAACTAAGAACTCATAGTGTCCATACCGACGTATAAAGGTCGTCTTGTGCACATCTTCATCACGTACCCTGAGCTGATGATAGCATGATCTGAGATCTATATTCGAAAACCAACGAGCTCTCTTCAACAGATCTAAAAGATCATTAATCCTTGGAAGTGGATACTTGTTCTTCACGGTCACCTGGTTCAGGTGCCTATAGTCCACATAGAGTCTCAAACTCCCATCTTCCTTCTTGGCGAACAAAATCGGGGCTTTCCATGGAGAAACACTGGGCCTTATGAACCCCTTTATCTATAAGTCCTCCAACTATACCTGTAACTCATGAAGTTTTACAGGATCCATCTGATATGCTGGTGTAGATATCGATGCCTTCCTGGGGTACAGTTCGATGTAAAAGTCTACCTCTCTGCGTGGAGGTAGTCCTGAAACATCATCAAGAAAGACATCGTCATACTGGTCCACCACTACAGGATATCTGGGACTCTCAACATATACTTCTCTGAGGGTAAGGCTATCCAACTGATGTGTGATATGCTACACCTTCCTTCAGGTAAGTTCATCCTATGATGAAAAGGTTCCCTTCTCTCCAGTGAAGGAAAAACGGGTTCCATCCTCATGGACACAATGCACTTTTCACCTAATATAGTCAATCTGGGTGTGGACTCTGGATAACTAGTCCATACCCAAGATGACGTCATAAGGCCTCAACACCGCTATTAGAAGATCCCAACTGAAGCTCTAACCTCCTAGAGTAAGCTCACACTGCCAGCACCAGTGTGTAATCATCGAATTTGCTCCCATAGGAGTCTCTAGCTGTAAGGATCGAGCAAACGACTCCACCAGAATCTTCGAGCTCCGAACAAGGGATGTGGAAATAAAAGAGTGACTAGAACCTGTGTCTATAAGTACTGTAGTTAAGGTAGAGTAGACATAGATCATACCTCTAATCATCTGTGGAGTGTCGTGGTCATAATTCTCAGTTTCCTGGAGCTGATCTTTTCCATATCCACCTGCTCCCTATGGTCAGGGTGGACCACCGGGTGGTGGTGGCGATAGAACCTCAAATCGCCGCCCACCACCTTTTGCATGGCCAGCTCCTCTGCCACATCTGTCTGCTGCCTGCAGACCTCCCTGATTGAATCTCTGCCTCTTCCTCGGTGGTCCCTCGACCATCTGTTGGTCGTTCGTATGGTAGGTTGGGTAGTCACGTTCCATGTGACCATGTCCACCGCACGAGTAGCATTGCCTACTTCTTAGCTATCCTCCTCTGTCCCGTGAGCCCTACACCACTGACCCTATATCCTGAGGTCGTCCACTAGAAGGCCTGGACCACTTGGGCCCCTTCATCATTCGCCTACTGCCTGCTACAGATGAAAATTCTACCTGACCTCTGGTGGTGGCTCTTGTCATCGGTGTCTGTTCAACTAGGAAGCTCTCCACCAAAAGTGCTTTCTCTAGCACCTCAACCTGCATCAGAATGTTGAGACATATCATCGATGCTCTGATCTCCCATCGGAGACCCTGTTCAAAGTTTTGGTCCCTAAAGAAAGGGTCTCATACCATGTTAGTAGAGTAGTGGGAGAGATTAGTGAACCTCACCGAGTACTGGGCCACAGTCATACTGCCCTACTGTAAGTGCAACAGCTCCTATATATGCAGAGAGCATATGGTTGTTGGGACGAACTATTCCCTGAAAAGGATCTTGAATTCTGCCCATATGAGGGTCACCTCATCTTGTAACTAGAGAATAAAGCTCCACCATCTCTCTACTATTGTCTAGAAAACACTAGATACTATAATCACTATAAGGTCAGCTGGTGTCCCAACCAAGCGAAAAACTCTAACTACAGCCTTTAGCCAGTCCTCAGCCACCTATGGTTCTGTCTCTCCTCAGAACCTCAGAGTAATATACCTCTGAAACTCATGAAATGCACTCAGTCAATGTGCACCCTCTTCTCTTGGGGTTGGTGGAAAGAGATTCCCAACAGGTAGTGGTGTTGCTGGTACACCACCCGAAGGTGCTAACACCGTAAGAGGGCCCTACACCGAGGCCTCATCTCTCGGTGGGTCGTCATCGCGTAATCTCTCAGGAATCCTAGATGGATGTCTACATGGTGTCATCCTGAAATAAATAGGTGTGCCACGGTCAATAAGTTATACCTGGTGAGCTGACTCGAAGAGATCATAAGAAAAACTTTTCAAAACACACACAATCAGTGTTTTCGTGCACTAAGTCAAAAATCATAAGTTAGGGTCCTGGTGTATGGATACGTCGGCCACTACACCAACACTGGATTCCCTAAAATGAAAACCACACTTATAAAACTCAATAATATTACTACATAGAAAATATCATAGTTCTATTTCTTCGGTAGAATCGACTCCTTTGATACCTCTTTGTCACGACCCGTCCCTCGGGGCCCATGTCGTGACTACCCCAAGACCGCCTTCCATAGGCCAGGGGCTGGAGACTAGCACTAGAAAGGAGTATCCCTAAAATGGGAAGGCATTTCCTTTTAACCTGTAAAGACACATAGTCCAAGAACATAACAAGAAGAAACTACTAAGTAAATTGTTGTAGTAAAAAGTGTGCTAAAAGTAAAGGGGCTGGAATACAAGCCCAACTGTAAAAGTAAAAGTATAAATGAAAGGTAAAATACAATTAAAAAGGGAAAAAATATCCTGGATCATCCACCGAGGATCCTACGTAAAGGGAAGTTACATCTCATGATCAGTAGTCTCTGCGTCACGTCATGCCAAATGGTCCACCTCTGAGTACCATCCAGTCCTTGATCCCTCATCCTCGGTCAATATTGTTCGTCGTCTGCACAAGACACAACAAGGTGCGGGCATAGCCCATGTAGGGGTGAGTATAACGATACTCAGTAGGGACCCTGAGACCCCGGTAGGTCTCCCAGAGTTCCATAAAGGAAATACCACAAAGAAATACCTCAATCTCAAAGCACGAAGCAATAGACATCAAATCTACTTAGGTATATGCCCATACATATACCTAAGTTATCATGGCATACTCATATCATACATGAGGGAATAATACCAAAAAGGTAACACCAGGAAGGTAGAAGTACCACACAGGTAACACCACGAAGATAGAAGTACCACACAGGTAACACCACGAAGACATCACCACGAAGATAGAAGTACCACACAGGTAACACCATAAAGATAGAAGTACCACATAGGTAACACCATGAAGATAGAATTACCACATAGGTAACACCACGAAGACACCACCACGAACATAGAAGTACCACACAGGTAACACCAAGAAGATAGAAGTACCACATAGGTAACACCACGAAGATAGAATTACCACATAGGCAACACCACAAAGACATCACCACGAAGGTAGAAGTACCACACAGGTAACACCACGAAGATAGAAGTACCAAATAGGTAACACCACGAAGATAGAAGTACCACATAGGTAACACCACAAAGACATCACCATGAAGGTATAAGTACCACACAGGTAACACCATGAAGATAAAAATACTCATCTCACGACATGTTATAACATAAGTATAGAAGTACATATGATTATTCATAATCTATATCATCTTATTCTGTTAAGAATCACTGTTGCTGACTCACACAGGATCGATAGGTACTAACCCCCACTAACCCACATAGGATCTAAGCCACATAGGATTGGTATGTGATGACCCACACAAGATCTTTGAGCACTGACCCACACAGGATCTGATGTAATTTGACCCACACAGGATCAATAGATTCTGACCCACATAGGATCGTTGTTCTTTCTTCACATTATAGCCTGCCATAGGATTCCTCACACCTGGAGCGCTTGAGTTCCCTAGAATCTTACCCTCGTGGTATTTATCGTACCTCTACCACCACTAATCTTTACAAATGAGTAACTCAAAGGACTATCATGTCGTAAGGGTTCCAACGCGACAGAAGGTGCGTCAATCGGACAAATGGTCTGTGAGTTAAAAGTGTTTTAGTTCTGGGGGCTCAGTTGGATTCGAGTTCGATCCAACCTAGTCATACTCCAACTATCTCCAAAACTAAAGTGAAGTATACCAAAAATACCGTATTTCTCCAAGGATTTCAATGTCATAGATGGTTCATCAAATAGACACCTGGATTTCAAGTTATGGACCTTTAAGTGTTTATGGGTCCAGTCCGACTCGGTCGGACTGACCCGGCCCGACCCGGTCTGGGTTGGGCCGTGGTGGGAGAGGCCCGCTGGGCTGAGGTCCAGCCTAGCCCAAAAGGGGCGTCCCGCAAGTGGGAATGTCCCGCTGGTGCGTTTCCTGCTGGGCAGGCGGCCCAGCCACGTGAGGCACAGCCCGCAAGGAGGTAGCCCAACCACGTGTGGTGCGGCCCGCAAGGGGGGGCGGCCCGGCCGCGTGAGGCGCAGCCCACAAGGGGTGTGGCCTACAGTCTTCTTGAGCTAGTAAGGGGGGAGCATTTCCCCCTGTTATCCCGAATGGCCCGAAAGTTGTTTGATTTTGTGAAATGGAGGCACCATGTGGGCGCCACTCAGTCGTCGTGGAACCGGCGCAACGGGTTCCTCCTCTACCTTGTCTTCGGTTGTAGCCTCTTTCCCACCAGCAGCACGCTGGTCGCACCGCCCTCTGCTTCCTCAGTCATCTGATGTGTTAGACGCCTTCTCCGACCACCACAGCTGACAAGCCGCGACCCCTTGCTCACCGGCGGTGTGCGACGACGCGTCGTACCTCCTCCATATCCATCCAGTGTCGGCTGCTCCGATGACAGCCGCGTCTTAGTGCCACGGCCTCCTCTTGTGGCGTGTGTCGGTGTACTTCCTCCTTCGTAGCTGTTTGGTTCCTCCGCACCAGCGTTCTTCCAAAGAGGGTGCAAGGGTAGCAAAGTAGCAGAGGGTTCGGACCAGGATCATTAGGCATGCGCCCTCCGTGTTAGCTTGTAATCACAAGGGAGGATTTAAGGGTTCAAGAAATTCAATTGAAATAAACAAGAATCAAACCCCTACCTGAGGTTATTGGGGAGCCTTTGTGCTTGAGTAAGGGGTTCAGTGCTCGTTGTACTCTACAACTAGATTCCAATGACGCCGCTCGTACGTCATCCTTCGGTTCGTGGTTCAGTGTCTCTCATCACCTCCTATTGGGACCGGCTCCGTCCTTTAATGGTTTGTCATCTCGGCACTTTACCTGCACTTCGTTGCTTGTCGAAGCTATGTCGATACCCCTCCCCAAGTTCCATATAAATAGGAGAGGGGGAGGGTAAGTAACGACGTTGGTAATTAATGGGGGCTCATTAATTAGTAACCTTTATAATTCTCCAATGACATCGTTACTTAAGATTGAAAGGTCAATCTATTTGTTTTCATGACATGCCGCTGGTCCCACGTTGTCATTTGTCCATTAGAGGGAAAGAAAGAAAATAAAAATTAACCAAGTTACTTTTATTATTCTTTAAAAAGTCTCAAAACTTAACTTTTTCTCCATACATATTATGGTAAAATTGAATCCTCCATTAAGTGAATAATGGCATTGCATATTCAACGGTGCCATCAAATGTTTAATCTAAGAATTAGTCCAAAAGTTAGAAAATGTATCTTGTATGTTTACTGAACGTACCTAAAAAAAGTTCAGAAATTCATTTCGGGCACACCGGGCCTCAGAATCATGCGCCATCAATTTTCGCAGACTCGTAATAATTCTATATAATTTAAAAAATTACATGGAAAATCTAGGTCTTTACAACGGCGGTGCAGCTGGGTGATGCTGGCAGTAGGCCGCCGACTAGCGGAGGCGGACGCGGCCACCCGGTCGCATTGGTGGAGTGGCCCGCCCCTTTTGGGCCGCGGCATGCTGGAACGCGGTCCATTGGGGACCGTTTTTTAGACAAGGGGGTGGCCAGCTTTAGTTGGCCACGTCATGGTTGAACCGGATACCCAGTAGGCATTTGGGCTGGAGGAGACCAGCCCGTCGTGTGGGCCAGGCTAGGGGTGTGAACTGGGCCACTGGGTAGCCCAGGTTGGAACACAAACTGGACCACTTTTGTATGCTAGGATGGTGAGATAAAACTGGGTCACTGGGTGGCCCAGACTAGGAAAGAACCGTACCACCTGTTTCGGGTCAGGCCAGATGGAACCAGGTCGCTGGGTAACCCAGCAAGCTAGACCCACGCCCAAACTAGGCCAGGTCTAACAAGACCCAATGGGCCTGGCCCAGTGTCTAGGTTGGACTGGGCCATCCCAAACCCAAAACGGGTCAGGTCGGTTCAGTCAAACTGGACCAGACCATGAAGGACCCCCAGGCTAGGTTAGTCGGGTCGGTCTGACCAGGTCGGATCGGGCTTAAACACAACCTGCCCCTGTCTACTAAAACACCAATATCTTTCATACCAGGCATCTAATTGGTGATCCATCTATGGAGTTAGGGCCCCTGTGACGAGAAGGTCCTTTTTATATACTCTAAGTAATTTTTTTAGGAATTTAGAGGATGGCCTATTGATTTGAAGAGTAGGGCCTCCCAATACAAGCATACTTTGAACAGAGTCAGGGTAGTTCTCTTGAAGATGTGCTAGGATGGTTACTCCCTTGATGACTCAGGGCATAATTATTCTATATCCCTCTTCTTAGGTAGATATGGGAATCCCTACATCATGGGTGTGGGCTCATTTCCTTCAGGTAGTTTCCTCTGGGGGTGTTACTCCCCTAAATTACTAGGGCGTGGATTCTCAGAGTTGTTCATGAAGGAAGAGTAGATACTCTCCTATGGGACTAGGGAGTGGGTTACCTAACTTTGGATCTGTTACTCCCCTGCCATTCCAGGATGCGGGTCCTCATTACGCATTGTTCTGACAGATTCGGTACTCCCATGTCGTACTAGGGAGTAGGTCCTTTAGCCTGGGGTGAGTACTCTCCTAATGTACTAGGGTTTGGGTCCCCCATAGAGAATAAACTAACAGAGTCAGTACTCCCCTATTACCAAAGTAAGGGTCCTCTAGTCACAGAGTAGTAATCTGCAATAGGGTAGGGTGTGGGTCCTCGATATACGAAGTAGTACTCCCCTATCATAACAGGGTGCGGGTCCTTCAAGATTAGTACTCCCCTATTTTAACCAGGGCATGGGTCCTCACTTACGGACTAGTAATCCCCTATCTCTGAGTAGTGATGGGAAGTGGGTCCTCCATAGTAGTTAGATATCCCTTGATTGTAGGAAGTAGTTATGAGGATCGAGGCCCTCCACTTGAAGATATCGATTCTTAAGTAGGAGAAAGTACTCTCTCATCATACTGAGGTGTGAGCCACTCCCTGCAGGAGTGACTAAGGTATCACAGGTTAGTCTGGAGCAGTGATCCCTCAACTGAGAATAGATGAGAGGAGCAGGACTCTTCACTTGGGTTATTTTATTTTTTTCATTGGGTGAAAGACGGTGATGAATGGACCTCTAGTGCCTATCATTGGAGCTGAACCTAGTAGAATGTTCCTGATGGAGCACATTATCTTAGAAATTCCATTAATAATGGTAGAGTTGTACCCAATGGAGTGTATCTCTTAGATAGTGCCATCAGGGATGGTTAAGCTTGTAGAGCATGTTCTCTTGGTTTATGTGTTACCTTTCGAATCTTTAGTGAGAATCTGAATTCTGGTTATAAGGCTGGTACCTTATGTTTCTTATTGGATGAGACAAGTATATCTGGATGGCCTTGGTATATGTATGGGAATATACCTGGGTAGAGTTTACTGTGTGTTCCCTTGTGGGTTTTATCTTATGTTTTACCTTTGTGGTTTTGGGGTCCCCTACTGAGTATTATTTTACTCACCCCTGCAAGGTCTTTTCCCACACATGCCACGTCTTGTGCAGATGACCGATGCTTTAACGGAGTCTTGAGAGGACTAGGACCAGGACCAGGTGGTGTTTAGTGAGAGAAAAAAGACGAGGAATACTCCTATGGATTTAGGTAGATACCCTACACCTACTATCAGGTAGGGTTCTTGAAGAACGATTTTCATAAACCTTGGGTTTTACTTGTGTTCTATCTTTCCTTTGGTGGGATTTTATACCGGCCTGGTTTTCCACCTTGTACTTTACTTTATGTTGTACTATGTTTGTGGTTTACTTATTGGTTGCATGAAGTGTTTCACTTTTTAACTTTGTGGGCTGGGGTTGTGAGTGTGTGTGTGTGTACATTTACTCAGCAAATTCCTCCCACTTTCAAGATAATGCCTTTGGTTCTAGTCGCCAGCCCCTGGCCTTTGGTAGGTAGGATTGGGGTGGTCGTAGTATGGGACCCAGGGTATGGTTCATGACATTCATGATGACACTAATCAAAGTACATAATGAGTTTTAATCTGTATTGAGGTATACCTATTTGAGAACATCTATCTTGGTTGAGACACCTTCCCAAAATGTTGTAGGGGCATAATCATGATCCGTTTCTTCTTCTCCTCCCTCTCCATATTGGGATCCTGAAGAGGGTTCCATTGTGAATATACTGGGGACATTATCATCACCTAAGGGGGTATAATCTATCCTATAAAGATATGAGACATGACATGGGTTAATTACCATTGGAACAAAAATAACTTTGGGGGTACTATCCAAGGTTATCCCATGTAATTTCATAAATGGTTCAGAAACATCTTTCTTAATGGCTGAGAATATTGATATCATGAAAACTGAAGAACTTGTATTCTTGTAATCTAGGGATTGATTGGATTTATATCCTTACTAGATCAAACTTAGTGCCTCAAGTTGATTAATTGGTAACACATAATTGTCACCAATCATACTCCATGGATTGGTAGGAGAGAACTTCAATCCATTTAGGGATATGATCTGATCTGCATCAACTATTTCCTGATGTTTTTCTTCCCTTTTTTAATAAGTTACTTCCACATACCAAGCCTCACAAGTATAAAATGGGTATTCCTCACCATATAGCACTCTAAACTATCAATTAAGTGTGTATTTTAATAATTGATGATATGATGAGGGCACCACAACATGTGTGTGAATCCATGGACTTCCTAAAAGGATATTAAAAGTTGTATCTTGGAGGATGACAAAGAATTCATGATCAAATACAAGGTCCCCGAACTGGGTCTTCAACTTTATAATTCTAAGAGTCTTTTCTTCTCTTTTATCATACCCCCATATGGTTTATTTGGATGGGGATAAATCATTCTTTCTAAAACCCTAGAA
This sequence comes from Viscum album, assembly GCA_963277665.1. Taxonomy (NCBI): domain Eukaryota; kingdom Viridiplantae; phylum Streptophyta; class Magnoliopsida; order Santalales; family Viscaceae; genus Viscum; species Viscum album. The sequence continues at coordinate 57,924,098 of OY728151.1, read as the reverse complement.
TCGAAGGGTTCAGAGAGGAATAAGATTAATTCCTGATCCATTATCCATAAGTGTTTGGTGAAAATTGATTTCATTAAGCTATCCAACCATATACAGGGGTACGATATACCCACATATAACATTACCTATATCATGTTCTATAAATGAGATTATCATGTGAAATTAAACCCAATCAGTCTCTTTTCAGTATACCTATGTTGCGTTTACTTACACTTAAAATTATTGAGGATTGGAAAGTACTTTGACCAATGCCTCTCAAAGTTCTTTTGAGAGGTGAAGGGTGTCCTGAATTGAGATTTTGGTTAGGGTTTTGGAAAATTATTTTAGGGTATCATATTTCTAAGACAAGGGCCTTTATTTACCAATAGGGATCTACTCTTTGGGTTGAGGATTAGAGATTGATGCATGTTTTGATAAATATTTATGGACAACTCTTGGATACACCTCCATTCATGGGTTGGATTGTGACCATATATATAGATATTGATAAAAATGACCAATAAAAGGTGAATATACCAACCAAAATTTTGATATAATAGGATACTAATGAGATCTAGATGATTCTAGATTTTATTGATGTTTTTTTAAGCCCATCAGAGCTCATGTCAACATATCTTAGTTATATATATGTCCTTTGTTGAAACATTGACCACATTATATGTTCTCATATGGTTTCTTCTACTATGAACCCATCAACCTCTTTGGCCTATGTTCATTCATCCTTCTCCCCTCTTATGTGTGAGAAATTGAGATTTATATTCATATTCAGTTTCTCCATCAAAAAGGGGGTATTTCAAATAAATGATATTGACTAAATCATATAGAGATTATCTATCTGAGGAGGGTTAAGTTTGGTGGGGAGGTTCCTATTCTTCCAGTGTTAAGGGACATAAATATTTTAAAATTTTAATCGGATTAAGGATAAGTTTTCATTCCCCTTATTTTTTTCTATCCTTATTCCTCCTCTATTGAGTATGTTGGATTCTATCAATCTGAAGTGTCAAACTTGACTATTTAGTTATTATTGGGGAAATTTGGGTCACAATTTTATGATTCATTTATGCCCTAAGTATGGCATGTGCCCAGTCAAAAAATTACTAGAATGTCTAATTATTTAACTTATGTGCATGTTTTCCTAGGACATTTTTCTATGCTACTTCTTCCTCTAGAAGAATAGTGGAAACACAAGCCACTTATTATTAGGGTTTTTTCCAATTTAACTTCTCTATATTCAACCAAATTCTAGAGTATGTCCTCAAAAACAAAGTATTATTGAATAATATTATTTAACATTAAGTGATAGGGACAATAATATTGGTGATCATTAAGTTTGACCTCCTTCAGTTCCTTTATTTTTATAAATATAAGCAAATTGTTTTACAGGGATGCTATAAAATATCCTAATACTTTCTCCTTCTTAAAAGAATATTTTTTATTCTTTATATCTTCAAAAATAGGATGGTATTTCTCACTTATCCCATTATTTTGAGTGTGATGTTATTATTGTGGTCAGTCAAGGAGATGTGTCACACAATGCTGGGAAGTCTTTAATGTTGGGGATAGGAATAATGTTGGTTTGAGTGTGATAGTAACTATTTCTAACTTGACCACTTTTTTTGTCTAGTTAGATGACATGATCCAGATACTAGCCCTTCTATGAAAGAGACTATATTCCAACTGTTGAGATTTTGAATCTAATTCTATGAATCTATTAGAAAATTTCCACAGTATAAGAGGTATTTATAAATCATCATGTAAATTTTGTATTCATAACTCTACTAGACACCCCTAAAGGAGATGTATATCTAGAGAATATGTAAACCCCTTCCAAATATAAAAAAATATAATACCTTTTCATTATCATATTGTTTGCTATTAGAAAGGTCATTTATTATTATTTTACTCAATGTAGAGGTAAACTAAAATAGAAATTAGTGACACAGATCCAACCAATTTGAAATTGATTAAGAAGGGAGGTAAATATACCAAAAAAATTGACCTCCAATGTTTTCATGAAATTTATAAGTTTGGATCCTTATCCCTGCTCAAGTGTTCCCATCATGGAGCCACATGGGAAAAATGTTTCAATTATTTTTCTAGATCACTAATTCCATTAATTTTTATGAAAGTGGGACTCCCAAATTTGGGTGGAGTAAGGGTCTCATCCACCCATTCAAGGTAAGTATTTATCTATGGTTTTATTGGATCATGCCTCCCCTCTATAGCCTCCATTTAGGTGATGAGGGACTAGATGGAGATGAATAACTCTATTTCTACTAGTAACTGAGGAGAAGCATGATTATTAACTATAGATGATGCTTGATATGGCCTTCTTTCCTATATCTGTTGTTGTAACCCAATTTATGTGGGTCTTGAATGATGAAGTGATGATTATTGTGGTTCTAGAAGAGGAAAATCCTAATAATCCATAATGTTTAGTTCCAGGTGAAATAGAGTTCTAGTTTTCAATTAGATAGGGTAGTCGAATACCTCTCCAATTAGTGGAACATATGTTTCTAGATACAAATATCCTATTGGAGGGGATACGTTGCTTCCCATCATAAGATTGTGTTCTGTGGGAATAATACTCTTAAGAAGATTAGTGTTGAGTTATCTCAATTTTTCTATCTCAACCTCATATCACATCAACATATCCTCAAAAAAAGGTGCATTAGTGACCTTATGAGGATTTTGGGATGATGCTACCCATTTTCCATCATCCTTTGTTGACACATGGTATAGGGGTGGAAGTTGAGTGCTTGGGGGTTCCAATATATGGGTTTTTATCAGATTACAAGTATGGAAACCCTCCTCATCAAGTAGCTTAGTTCGAGTTCCATGTTGGACTTACACCATGATATATTTTCTTTTAGATTGACATTTTCCTATACCATATTGGCATTGAAAACATTAATTGAATCATATCGAACAACTAGAATTATATCATTGTCTATATCTAAATTTTATAGGGTTATGTCACCCCCTAAATATTCTTCAGAAGGTATTCCAAGTATTTTTTTCATCTTTTTTCTTCCTCAATGGTCGTTTGAAGTTATAACCCCTTTAGAGATTGATGTTTCCTCCAAACCACTCCATAGAAAGTGGCCTGCATAGAGTAACCTATAAGGGGATGCTGATAAATATTATCGAGTGTTTCCCTAATGGTAGTGATATGTCACCCATTTGTAGAAATAGTATAGATACTCTTTATGAGGCTTCTTCCAGCCTAGTGAAGACTGAATTTCTGGGTGGGGAAATTGATAGTGGTATAAACTCCCCCAACCCTATGGGATGGGGTTTATTTTTACCTACTTCCATGGAATATGGGATCCTATAGGGATTTGATGATACCAAGGGTTTTAGTGGTGGTAAATATGATTAAAATGACCCCATCCCTATGGGATCGGATTGCTCCTTGATTACTACTAAATTTTCTTCTATTGAGGCTTCTTGGATTTGTCATGATTTTACATGGGTATGAGATGGATGAAGTGCATTTTGTGAGATGATTGTATGAAAGGCATACTCCCTAGATGGGGGATATTTTCTAAATTTTGAATCCTTTTATACTTTTTTAGAAGCCTCATGCAGTAACCAAATGATGACTTATTCTTAGTGAGTGTGTTGTACTTGGGATTTAGGGGTGTCCCAAATACACTAAACTGAATAGCCAGCATATGCACCTACCAAACTTATGACGTATCTCAATTCAATAACATTAAATGATGTTGGCCCCTAAGGACACTTTAAACTATGGAGTGAAGTAAAATGAAATAATATATATTCACCCCATCCTCAAATGCACACATCAGATGAATCACTTGAAATTATCTATTAAAGTGACTTCAAACTATCAATGAAATCATATTGAAGATTCTTATACTATTTTTAAAACTTTGGGGCTCATGTTTCTGATAAGGTAGATAACTCAATATAGTAGAAAATATTTCCTATCATATTAAGATGATTATAATATCCCTCATGGGGCACATGTTTCATCCTAAATTAGTGGTAGGTTTTCCATAATTTAATGCATATATATTACACACATTCATATCTTATCTCCTGAGGAATAACATATTGGGATGTATTTGTGGTCCAAAGCATGACTAGAATATCACTCTCGACCAACTCTCCCTGTATATCCATATTATTTCCTCATCCTCAAAGGAATATTCCTCTGCCTAATCAGACTGCAAAGGTCATTTTTATGAAGATGATGACACATGATCTATGGGATGTAGAGATGATGGTTTCTATTCTAAATCATCCCTTAATCATAAGGAATATTTTTGGTTATTGATAGGGCACCCTATGTAGTTGACCCTAATTTTTTCGGTACCTCTCTATATGAAGTTATTTTGACAAGGTGAGGATATCCTTGTCTGAGTGAGATATCATCATGAGTATGATTTCCATGGTGTATGTTAGGGGAGGAGTCCCCGTGATCTTTTTACATATTACCATGAGGAGGAATTCCATGGTTGATGTCACATTATTCATCTAATAAGGAATCAATGGATCCTTAGGATACTATTAAAAAGCATTGAATATCCTCAAGTACATTTAAATTGGTTAAGTTATTAATATAAACATGTTCATGATGTATATCTAATGCTCAATGATTTTTTTCTTTATATGCTGCTCATTGGACTACTGGGGTCAAATTTGGTCGATAGGAACCCTTATTTATTGGAAACCTCCTCAATAGTCTTTGATTCTCCATTATAATATGTCGATGAATATATATAAAATTTTTTGGGGTATGAACCCACTATTAGGTGACTAATGAAATATGTTGATAAGTTCCTGAGTTATTGGAAGGGGTATGAACCTACCCCAAAGTGACTGTCAGAATGTACCGATGAACCCCAGTTGGAATAGGAATATAAACTCAGTCCTGATTTTCATTCTTCATTGGAATATACTGAGGATCCTCTAAAATGTAAGAGGGGATATTTTCCCACTATTATATCACCTTTGAGATGTGCTAATGTTCTCCTTCATCAGTAAGAGTGGGAATATGGACCTAATCCCTCTTGTCCTCTAAAATATTCTAATGGTCACTTACCAATTAAATAGCTAGAATATACTAGGAACCTTGTGGAGTATTGGAAGGGGTGTAGGTCTGACCATGATTTTTCTTTGGAATGTGTTGATGTATTTTAAATATATTTGTGATAGGGATATGTTCTTTTCATGAGTTGACTGTCAAATTATGATGATGAAACCCAGTTGGAATGGGGGTATGTTCCCAATTTTGTGCCTCTTCCTTCACCATAATATGGTAATGTATTTATGGAATGGGATGAAGGATATGATCTTACTCCAATGTAGCTATTTGAACATGTTTATAATCTACTATGGTGGTGAGAGTAGTAATATGTTCATGTCCTTTTATATTTTTTGGAATATTTTGACAGATCCCCTCTATGGATTCCAAAATAAAATGGAATTTCTAAAGAGTCTAAGCAAGAATATAGGTATTCTCATATGATGTTTCCATGATATGATGGAAGATATCTTAGATTAAAGTGGGAGTAAGTTCTCACTCATTTCCTCCTTCTACTACCATAGTATACTAACTACCATGATATGGGAGAGCAAGAATATGTGCTTTACCCTGATCCATTTTCGTATACAAGTGATATCCTTCAATGGGAACCAAAATATACACCCTCTACTAGTTAAGAATTAGAATATGTTGACTGGACATATTAATCATAATAGGGGTATAGACTCGTCCCTTAGGTGTTGCATCCCACATCCCATGATGGGACCTTTGAGATTCCATGACATGTGTACTTGGGATAGAGGTATAATGGATAACTTCATACATAGGATGGTGGAGAGTAGAGGTTGAGTGGTTCCACTAGTATCAGTTAGTTGGGGAGAGCCCACCTTCACACATCTTGGAGAGTGATTTTGCTAAAGGGTTCATTTATTTCCCTTAGATATGAGAGGCATTCATTATCACATTATAGGGAAAGAATCCCAAAATGGTTGAAGGTAGCAAGGGGTTCCAATGTCTAGTCGTTGGTTTACTTTGATAAGGAGGGTTGCTAGATTTTATAATGTAGAGACTTTCTCAAGTGTCCAATAGAGTTGGGGAAATACCATTTTAGTGTAACTCCCTGGACAATATTTTGAAAACCTTTCACTAAAGACATTGAGTCTATGACAATTCCATCTCAGTAGATTGTTTCATGCCTTTTCCAACAGTTGAGGCATAAGAACAAGTGTTTGATGATAATTATATGGTTTGGATTGAAGAAATATCTAAAATAACTCCCTTATGCCTTAGTAAAAAACCACAAAAAAAGAATACCCTTCATAGAATAATCATAGATAAAGATTATATTAATTAAATTATTTGTCCATTTTTCATGATTATAAGTTTCATGTCAGATTCACCATTTTTTTATGTGTATTCACATCAAATGGTGAAGTCGATGCTTGATACCATTCTTGGATTTATTATTAGGGGAGTGAAATCAATCATCAACTATTCATGAGTTAAGTTTCATGTTGGGTTTACCATTTTTTCTTATATATTTCATTCCTACACTCATTTTGAGTCAATGTAGACTTTCTTTCGAAAGTCAGGTGACAACTGGGACTTTACCAATGATATCTTAGAAAATGCATTGGTCAAGAGGATGGTAGGTTGGGATCACCACACCCTTTTAATGGAGATTATTTCCTAATACAGGACTCCCTTATATATTTAAGACATGTTCATGAAACTTACTCAGTAGTGTTAGTAACACTATTGGTTACCCTTATGAATGAAGGTTGGTCAGCTATGAAATGATGCTTTGATTTAAAGCCTTATTATCAAGTAAATATAAAATTTAGCATCATACAAGAAGACATTTAGTACCAAGTGTTTTTATTAATCCCATTAAATGGGTTTCCTATATATCCCTATAAAGGGAATCAAATCCCATGTAGTTTGATGCCACTTAACAGAACAAGTCATGTCTTTTAAGGTCATATGATAAGGACCGATCCATGCATTTTAATGTCATGTGGTAAGGAAGTCTAGGTGAAAGGTGCCTAGAAATGGATTTTGTGGGACTTATGTATGTTAGGACCTTTTTAGAAGAAATTACATGGAATATGGACTAATAGGGATAATTTTGTTTCATAAGGAGTATGGCCATGTAAATATGGCCCCCATCAGGAGTATGGCTTGATGACAGTGTGATGATAGGACTCATATAGAATATATCCCTCTAGCTGGGGTGTGAATAAATTAGGAATATGGATCAATAAGGATAGTAATGGGGTGATAATATTAGGTTTGAACATTTGGGATGCATCCTACATATCCCTTTGAGATAGTAATCAAAGCTCACATAGTTCAAGTAACATGGTTTAAGGTTGTGTGATAAGACCATACCATGCAGCTTAGCATCATGCAGTCAGGAAGTTATCATGAATTTTAACATCATAAGACTAGGATGTTTATTTCATGAAATTTATAACACCATAATATTAAGTGGGTATTATACATTGAAACTTCCCTTAGATGCTTCATTGGGAATGAATACCATTAAAGGAGTATCTTGTTGGGAATATAGCCCCTTGAGAAGGAGAAAACACTGTCAGGGCTTACACCTAAGGAGGCCCAATAATGATGTGCGGTGAAAATTATGCAATCAAATCAGATCTATAATCCCATTTGAGTCATACTTGTTGTGATAAAAAATAGATAAGGTAGGATCAGGCACATTTCACTCGATATGATATGATCCCTACACATATGAGGTAGCCCATAATGAATCTACTCTTGATCATATGATGGAAGAGGGAGGGGATATTGAAGGTAGGAAGTAAATTATAGTGACCCGATACTTTTACACATATTATTACATAATTATTAAAATAAAAATCAAATAATTAAAACCCAAATATCATGATTCCCAGTGTCTTTGGAAGAATATGTACAAAAAACATCAAAAGTAACTGAAACATAACATCTTTATTTTTTGTATTCCCCTTAGTGGTCACCTAAATACCTTTAATATCTTAAAACTACATAGGATAATCCGGGGATGCATAAAAGAAAGGGGTGAGCTAAAAATCACAGCAATGGAATAAACATGATAAGGAAACATAGAGTGTGAGTCAAAGGTAAAACATGAAATCAAAAAAGAGAAGGCTCTTGAGTAATCACATGGACGCATAAAATAAATAAAATGGTGTCATAAGATCATGGAGACAGAGGAAAGTGGAAAAAATATATAACATGAAATAAAAATGAGTAAATTCTAACAACCTTGAAAATATCACATGGTGGATAAAGTCCCATAATGGAATAGGTTTACTCTCTAATCCCATACATAACATCACATGAGACAAAATATTTACCCAATGCATTGGATCAATTTCTAGGTGCACTCATCATAACATGTTCATGATTATGTGTAACACAAAATGGAAATCAATCATAAGGTATAAACATAATAATTACTCATGGAAATAAATGTTTTGTATAATCTTACCTCATGTCATAATAAAAGGATATTTCATAAAGACGTTTGATAAATAAACTTAAGGCATGTATTACCCCATAAAAGGAAGGGAGAATTATCTAGGTATATATATAAGAGACATATATATATAATTTATAATCAATTAATAACATAAAATGATTTATTATTTTATTAAAACATCTTTAAAAGATCACATGGAATATTTATTGAGGAAAATACTCAATTCACTTTGAAATCACTTCTTTAAAATCTATAAATTTCTAAAATTTTATAGAAAAAAAATATTTGAAAATAACCATGGAATATTTTAAAGTAATATTTAAATAATTTAGTGTTAATTATGTTGGTAAAAAAATTTCACGTCATATAAGTTAAAAAAAGTTCTTTTTACACTTTTTTAAAAAAAAATCAAAAAGTACCATGTTCATAAAATGAAAGAAAGATTTATTTTAAAGTATTTTGTAAAAAAAGTAAAACATGGGTAAAAATATATTTAATTAATAATTAGAGAATATTAATAACATTATTTAAAATATTTTAAGGAAAATATAGACATTTAAGAGAAATATTCTAGATCTAAAATAAGATACAAGATCGGTATTACTTACAAATAACTTTCATGATATTTATTCATTCAATAAGGGAAGAAATAGAAACAAAACATGCAAACCACATTCATGAAAAAATAGAATAAAATATATGTGGTTTAATAAAATAATTGTATATTATTTCTCCCAAATTAACCTTTAGAGTAAACAATCTTGAAAATAAATTAGATTTCAACATAAATCTTTTACCACTTTGGTAACTTTTGAATAAAATCACCATGGATAAAGTAAAATGAATTGTAAATTAAAATAACATTAAATATTACGGATTCATGATATAATATGTAAAATGGAATTATATACACCATATAAATTAAATTATATGCATAACATTAAAATATTCCTCAATGAAAGGAAATCGAGATGAAATGTCTTATAAAGATTATATCATTGAAGTGAGAATTAATCAATGAAGTAATAATGTGTGATAAATGTAAATCCATGAAAAACAAGTGGAAATAAAACATAATACAATAAAATTTAATTTCACACATAATCATTTCATAACATATTCAATGAAGTATAATTATAACCTAATGAATGGAAATTGAGTTAAGAAACCCCTTACCTCGAGCCTGATTCATCACGTGCATTCTTTATATTCATTAATAATAAACTTATGATAATTTTCTAATTTATTAATTTCATTTTTCAATTTTATTATTCATTTTATTTTATTTATTATCATGTAAAATTAAATTACTTAATCATTTAGGTTCAAGTCAGATGTTTCGATGATATTCGATACATATGTCCAAAATGACTTCAGTAGGTTGACTATGGTAAAATAAGCCATTATTAAATTATCTATATAATAATAATCATGAAATAATTATAATTTTTATACATTAATTTTATTTTTAAAACCAACCATGAAATATAGTTATGAAAAATGAATTATGTTACAATCATGGAGACGGTAGGTCGTATGTGTGCATGAGTAACGTTTCCATTTTTCAACGATCGTGATAAAAATAAGGTAAGCGATATTTTATCTTTATAAAATTATAATTATATAATAAATATCATATTATTTCTTTAAATACATGTATATATACCATCCATGTGATGTGGTAATGAAAAATGAATCACATCACTTTGTGGAAGTGGTAATCCACAAGTACTCAGGAACGACGTTGTCATTTTTTCTATGAATGGAAATGTAAGAAAAAATATGATATATTAATTTTCTAGAATGATAAATATGTCATGAATATAATACATATACATTAAATCCATCATCATAAATATAAATGGGATGCGATTATGGAAAAAAATTACATTGGTTCACAAGGTGGTAGTTCGTTGTACACACGATTGATGGTTTTGTTTCACATTTTATAGAAGAGAAGATAGATGTAGGCTATTAAATTAACATAATAACATATTATTATATGGTATATATTTGTTTTATTATATAATTTTGGTTTAAAAATATTTTAATGAGTTTGAATAAGAAATAAAACAAAATGTTTGATTAAGAACTATACCTCTTCTATGGACAACCTCTTTAAGTTTTCATCAAAAGCCATCCTAGGAGGGTTTTATAATAAAACAAAGGATTATTAGATGTATGAAGGTAATTAAGTAAGGTTTTGGTTAGATATTGTTTGAACCAAAAGTATCTTTATGTGTGGAGAGTATAGTAGAGGAGGTGTCCTTTTATAAGTGGGGGGACTCACTTGGAATTTTCCAAAAAGAATAAGAAATGATAAAGTCGTTATCAAGAAAAATGCATACATATGGAAATATATTTGAATTTTAGATATTATGAGGTTTAAATATGGGTATAAAATATGATTTATAAAATTTAAATTAGAAAAATTACTTGTATCTTTTGGTTTAACACCCCCCCCTCGATAAACTCATTTTAACCCTAATCATGGTAATTAATTTTTACTGTTTTTACTATTAATTATGAACAAAAATTAAGTTAAAATAATTTCATAATATTAATTATTCTTACCAAAAATATGTAATCCATTTTATAAATTTATATTAACATAATTGGAAAAATAATAATTTAAAATTAAACCTGTATTTATGACGAAAAAATAGTTTTCCAAAGAAAATGTTTTCACAAGTATAAAAAGTTTTTATAAAAAAATAAACATTAAATTGATTAAAATGACATGAATTAGATTAAAAATAAAATAATTTTACTAATTTTACTTTTAAATCATTTTAAAACAAAATATAACATTGTAAAAAAATTAAACAAAAAGTTAGTTTTAATAAAAATCAGTATTTTCACTATTCATCAAAAAATTAATTTTTTCAAACAATTATCAATAATTCACTCTAAGATAATTTTTACATTTTGATTAAAAAAATAAAGTTAATTTTTTAAAATACATTTTCTAAAATTGTAAAACATTAATTTTAAAATAAGTGTGCAAAACGTGATGAAAAATTATTTTAGGAATATGCATTTTTCAAGGAAAATATGATTTTACATCAACACTATGAAAATTAATCTAAATTATATGAATTTAAATTAATATAGATAGATATAAATTTTATAAATTTTATTTAAATAATTCCTCCTTAGGGGTTATTTTAATTAATTAAAATGGAAAAACATTATGCACTTAAAAATAGTTTCCAGAAGAAAAAAATGTGTTTTTAAGCATAAAAATATATTTATAAAAAAAATGAAAATTTATGATTCAAATAAAATTAATTAAATTATTATAAATAAAATTGATAATATGTGACTTTAATACCAAATCAAAAATATAATTATACATCAAATTACATTACTTAATGAAAATAAATGACATTTTTATGAAAATCGATATTTTTTACTATTCAATGAAAAACCAATATTTTTATAAAAAATATGAATATTTTACCTTAAGATAATTTTTATATAAATATTTAAAAAAATTATCCTTTTAATAAAATAAAATAACTAAAATTGGTACAAATTAGTTATATTATCCCTACACAAAAAAAGTAATAAAAATCATTTTTAAATAAAATGTTTTTTATAATAAAATATCTTCATTAAAAAATGAGTGCTTATTTCCTAATAATTTATCAAAAAAATTATATTTAGTAGGATATATATATATTTATTAAATAATTTGATCATATTCATACCATCCAATTTAAAGTATAGGTTATAATAGTCATATTTAAATAAAAATATTTCATGGTTTGTTTAAGCTCGGTGTTGCGTGTTGTGTACGCTATCGAACATTGCATTTTTTTTAAATATCAGGGTGTTACATTGTCCATCATTTAATAAATTATTTCCTCGCAATTTTAAATTGAAATTTTTAATCAAAGGTTTGACATTTGGAAATACTTTTTTTGAAATCCCATATTATAAAAAAAGTTAATAAAACTTCCTCTTGAAAAGAGATAAAGAAAAATATGAAGGTCATCTAGAATAACACATAACATGATTTAAAAATTTTAGAAAATTGGTGGGAAGTGAAAATATGGAAAATGAAGAAAATTATAATGCCCAAATAATTATGTAGAGTGGTTGATATCATTTATCAAAATAAAGTGAATGATCATGAAAAAGTTAACAACCACAAAACTATAAACCAAAGAGGTGTGAAGAAGACAATAGAGTCATTAAAAATAAAGGTAATAGGATAAAATTTTCATTTCAATAACCATTTAATACGGTTGAGTAATTCCTTACTATCTAGACTAAAAACATATGGAAAATATACTTACTTGAAAATTAGAATTTCATTCAATAATCAATTTCCACTACATTCTCATCTTTTTCTCCAAACAATGAGTATTCATGATGAATTTTTTTGTGCCTCGAGTGATAAAATCAACTTCTAATGGATAATATAATTCAAAAAAATGATATAAAAATATTCCTACTATCCCTATACATTAACCTAAACCAAAATGGTTATCAAAAGTTAAGATAATTCCCAAAATTAAAAAATCTTCACATTAATATACAAATCTAATGTTCAATTTAAAAAATTCCATAACCCTACATCCCAAATAACATCAACATTAAAAAAATTAATTGTGTTTTTCTAAAGTAATCATTAATTTTAAATCACATGTTAGACCTAAGTCTTACATATACCTCAACCCAAATAAAAATCTCCCAAGATATTATTAATCACTTCAAAATACTAAAAAATTCAAAAAGATTTGATTCTATAATATGTTTCCCAAAGTCAAATTAATATTTATCCATAAAATATTTTAATCAAAAATGATTTCATTCTAACTAGGACATCATTTAGGAAAGTGGTAGGCAATACTCCCTTGTTTCCCTTCGGTTTTGGATTCAAGCCCCACAGACTTACCGGATTAAATGGGTTATCGCCTGATATGTAGGTTGTAATTTTTCTAAAAATATATTAATATAATTCCTATAATGTTTCCAAAAATATGATGAACATCCTCAAAAATAACATTAATCGTCAAGTAACTTTTTAACTGCTAATGTTTTCGATATAGCTTATTTTTTTACACAAAATCAAATAATATTAATTAACTATTATGAACTTAACATCAATAATCATATTAGCCTTAAATTTTATCAATACCTTTAGACTTATTTCCACAAAATGTAAAGTAATTATTCCTCAAATAAATTTTTTTACCATACTAAAACCCACAATAACTCAATAGTTTTATTTCCATAAATGTCTCCTGAAATACTCTTAATCTTATTACACTTCCATAAATTAAAACCTCAAAAGTGGTATCTATGACTTTAAACATATCATTAACCTTATACATATCATCCCAATACACTTTAGGTTTATCCCATATCACTATGGTGTATCATATGTTTCCATAGGTACTATTTTTTATTTCATCATAATCGTTCATATGAAAAATGTGAATTAACCCAAGTGTATCCCCCATGAGTGTCAAACTAGGTGCATAGTAAGGGCACACTCACTGTACACCAGAATTATGGTTGAGATATACTTAACAAACTCTTTTTAAGGTTATTACCCCTATATGTATTTATTCCAAATCAATATCCACTTATAGTATCTAGGAAGGGATGTATTGCTAGTAAAACCACATGATCTATTCATTAACAAAACTTTAGGATGTTTTCCTATACTTAGAAATAAATCTATTGTTTTTACTAATTTTATATAATCCTAATACCTAAAAATAGATATACCTTTCTCTGATACCAAATATAGTAACTCAAGCCTTTTATGCATACTATTAAATTATTTTTAACATAAACATCCAATAATTACAACCCAAATATCTTTGAGGCCTAGTGTCATTGGAAGAATAGGTACAAAAAACATCAAAAGAAACTAAAACATAACATATTTATTTATTTTATTCTCCTTAGTGAGCACCTAAATCCCTTTGATCTCCTAAAACTATATAGGATAAGATAGGGAATACATAAAATAAAAGGGTGAGCTAAAAATCCCAGTAGGGAATAAACATAATAAGGAAACATAATATGTGAGTTAAAGGTATAACATGATATCATAAAATAGAAGGCAAATGAGTAATCATATGGAATCATAAAATAAATAACATGGTATCATAATATCATGGAAACATTAGAAATTGGAAGTAATATATAACATTACATAAATATGAGTCAAGGATAACTGCCTAGATAATATCACATGGTGAAAAAAATCCCATAATGGATTAGGTTTACTCCTCAATCCCATACATAACATCTCATGAGACAAAAAATTTACCTTACGAATTGGAGTGTTATCTGGGCACACCCATAATAATATGTTCATGATTATGTGTTCCATAAAATGGAAATTAATCATAATAAATAAACAAAATAATTTTCCCATGTAAAGAAATGAGTTTCATAATCTTTCCTCATGTCATAATCAAAGGAGATTTCATAAAGAAGGAATTTTATAAATAAACTTAAGATATGTATTTCCCCATCAAAGGGAGGGACAATCAAATAGGTATATATGTAAGAGACATATATACATAATTTAAAATTAATATGTAATATCAAAGGTTATCTTCATTGATGAAAACATATTTAAAACATCACATGGAATATTTCTTGAGGAAAATACCCTTTTAATTTGAAATTAGTTCTTTAAAATATGAAAAATTACAAAATATTATTGAAAACCTCTTCCTTGAAAAGAACAGTAGAAAATTTTAAAGGAAGTTTCAAATCATTGATAGTTCATGATTTAATAAATTTTAATTCATGTCATATAAGTTAAAATAAAACATTCCTTTAACTCTTTTGTAAAAAAAGGTCAAAAAGTACCTTTTTTGGAAAATGGTAGAAATATTAATTTTAAATAATTTTTTTAAAAAAATAAAACATGAGTAAAAATTTATTTAATAAACCATTGTATAATAGTAAAAATATTATTTAAAATATTTTAAGGAAAATATAGATATGGAAGAGAAAGGTTCTAGATCTAAAAGAAGATGCAATATCGATATTACTTACAAACAACTTTCTTGATGTTTCTTTATTAAAAAAGGGAGGAAATGGAAACTAAACATGTAAACCACATTCATGACCAGAATATAATTTTGTTCAAGAAAATAATTGAACATGATTTCCCCCAAAGTAACCTTGAACATAAACAATCTCAAAAAGAAAATAGATTATATCATAAAGCATTTACCTCTTTGGTAACTTTTGAATCAATTCTCTTTAGATGAAATAAAATGAATTTTAACTTGAAATTCCATAAATTATGAATGATTAATGATATAATATTTAAAATTTTATTATATACACCATATAAATTAAATTAGGTTCATTATATTAAAATATGCCTTAATGGAAGAAAATGGAGATGAAATCCCTTACAGAGATCATATCATTGATGTGAGAATTAATCAATAAAGTGATTATATATAATAAATTTAAATCCAAAAAAAACAAGTGGAAATAAAAAAAAATCAGATGTCATTTCACACATAATCATGGAATAACATAGTCAACGAATTAGAGGCATAACCCAATGAATGGAAATTGAGTTAATAAACCATTTACCTCGAGCATGATTCATCATGTGCGTTCTTTATCTTCTTGAATAATAAAATTATGTTAGTTATTTAATTTCTTAAGAAAATTTTTAAATTTTATTATTCATTTTATTTTATTTATTATCATGTTATATCCAATTACTTAATACTTTAGGATCAAGTTGGATGTTTTGATGATATTTGGTTCATATGTCCAAAATGACTTCGGTAGATTAACTATGGTAAAATAAGTCATTATTTCATCATATACATAATAATAATCATGATATAATTATAATATTTATACATTAATTATAATTTTAAAAACAATCATTAAATATAGTTATGTAAAATGAACTATGTTACAATCATAGATACGGTAGGTTGAACATACGCATGAGTAACATTTCCATTTTTTAATGATCGTGATAGAAATAATTTAAGTGATATTATACCTTTCCATAATTATAATTTTATCATAAATATCATATTATTTATTTAAATACACTTATATATACCATCCAAGTGATTTGGTAATGAAAAAAATCACATCACTTTGTGGAGGTGGTAATCCACTCGTACGCACGAATGACGTTATCATTTTTCAATGAATGGAAAGGTAAGAAAATATATAATACATTAATTTTATGGAATGATAAATATATCATGAATATCATATATATAAATTAAATCCATCATCATAAACATCCCACGAGAGGCGATGATGGAAAATGAATTACATCGATTCATAAGGCATAGTCCGTCGTACACATGAATGATGGATTTTTTTTCATTTTATGGAAGAGAAGAAGGATTTAGGTTATTCCATTAACATAATAACATCTTATTATATGGTAGATAATATTTATATTATATCATAATGGTTTAATAATATTTTAAGGACGTTTAATAAGATATAAATCAAAACTCTTGATTAAGAACTATACCTCCTCTTCGGAAAACCTTTTTAGGTTTTCACTAAAATCATTCCTATGAGGATTTTCTAATAAAACCAAGGATTATTGGAAATTTAAAGGGAAGTAGTTAATGTATTTGGGTAGTTATTTTATAAACCAATATTATCTTTAAGTTTGTATAGGATATGATAGGGGTGTCCTTTTATAAGTGGGAGAGGGCACTCACTTAGAAATTTCTTAAAAGAATACAAAATGATAAAATCATTCTCAAGAAAAATGAATCCAAATGGACATATATTCAATGTTTATATATCATAAGGTCTAAATATTTCTATCTAATAATATTTATACAAGTTTAATTTGTAAATTTATCATTTTCATTTGTTTTAACCCCCCACCCCTGGTTAAATCTGTTTTAACATTGTCCGCGGTAATTAATTTTTATTGTTTTTACTATTAATTATGGAAAAAATATTTGAACTTATTAAATAATATTAATTATATTTATTCTAAATATTTAATATATTTTATCAAATCACATCCATATAAGTGGAATTATTTAATTTAAAATTAAATTCACATACGCGATGAAAAGCGGTTTTCCAAAGAAAAAAATTTTATACCAAAATTCATCATGAAATTGATTTAAATTACCAAAATTGGATTAATAATAATATAATTGAACCAATTTTAATTTTAAACTATTTCATAACAAAATTTAACTCTCTAAATTCTTTAAATGAAAAGACAGATTTCAATAAAAATCAGTATTTTTCACTATTAATCAAAAAAATAATATTTTTAGAAAATAATTAAAAAATTACTAAAGGATAATTTTGAAATTTTGATGCCAAAAACAAATTTAATTTTTTTTTAAAAAAAATCTAAAATTATAAGAAATTAATTTTAAAAGAAGTGTGAAAAATGTGATGAAAATGGTTTTCAAGAATATGTATTTTTCAAGGAAAATATGATTTTACATTAACTATGTGACTAGTACACTTATTTATATAAATTGAAATTAATGTAGATAGATATATAATCTATATATTTCATTTAAATAATTCCTTGTTAGGGGATATTTTAAATAATTAGAATGGGATAACATGATGTACTTAGAAATAATTTTCAGAAAAATGTGTTTTTAAGCATAAAAATAGATTTACACCGAAATTATGAAAATTTATAATTAAAATGAAATTAATTAAAATATTATAAATTAAATGGGTCATATTTAAATTTAATACCAAATATAAAATATAATATTAAGTTAAATTACTTTATTTAATGAAAAGAAATAGCATTTTTACAAAAATAGATAGTTTTCACTATTCACTGAAAACCCAATCCTTTAAGAAAAAATCTGAAAATTTTACCGTAAGATAATTTTTATATAAGGATTTAAAAAATGAATAATTTTTATAAAATACCATTAATATAAGTGGTATAAATTAATTATATTATCTGTTTAAAAAAAGTAATAAATATTGTTTTTGAATAAAAAAATAGAATAAAATTTCTTTATTAAAATTTGAGTGCTTATTTACTAAGAATTTATCAATAAATTTATATTGAGTAGTATCATTATATATATTTCATAAATGAGTTAATCATATTCATACCTTCCAATTTAACATCTAGATTATAAATTTTATATTTAAATAATAATATTCTTTGGTTCGTTTAAGCTCGGTATTGTGTATCATATACGCTATTGAACATAGTCTTCTTTTTAAAATATCAAGTTTTTGTAAACATGAAATTTATAAGGGATTTGCTATATGATTCAACTCCCCATATGTTGATATATGAGGGGGTATATGGATTATAAGAATTACATGGCCTCCAATAAGAAAGACTAAGGGCTTACTCCAGGAGGGATGCCCTGATCTGATCCAACCCATTGAATAAAGAAGATATACATCACAGGTCAGAAGAAATCTCTCTAGTGATTCCCCAATATAAACCCTCATTATCAAGGGAATTCATAATTTTGAATCGGGGTGACATCTAATATCCTCCTTTTATTAAGGTAATTCACAATAAATGGGGTGCTTGATAATATGCATACCCTAATTATGAATGTTGGGTGGCCTTGTAGGAGGTTTCAATTCTTCCTTTTTGAGGCTTTAACCCTAGAGAATAAAGGTTATGGGGGTCCAATGAACAGATCAAATGGGTGAGACACCCATAATTTTAGAAGTCCCCTTAATTGGAAAGGACATATTGTGTAATGAGAGGATCCCACATATGGAATTTGTGAAAGGATGGTCGTGAAGGGAGGACTGCAAAGGGGAACCATGTGGGGGAGGGGGTGGTCATATGAATACATAAGGTGATTATCAAGTGATCGCATTATGAATTTTCCTTTATTTCTCAAAATGATGTCTGTATCATGCGGATTGATTCATGCGGACCGATTCACGCAAATAGGGATCATGTAGTCATTTTATATGGAAGATCTCATTCTTTAGAGTTATTATTTATTTTAGGCTCCATTTTTACCTACTAAATTATCCTATTTCAAATCTTGGTTAATATCCCTTTATCTATCGGTGTCCTTGTGTCTCTCATCCTCCAAGTGTGGTCCTTAGGTATTTATAGGCAAACCTTGGTGATATTGCTTGGGTATCCAATCAAAAATGTGGTGACCGTCATGAGATAACTTAGGGAACTTAATTATTCTGCCACATAATATATATGAATTCCAATATCGTAAAATCTTGATCAACTATAGAGTAGTACCTTTATCAAGCTACAAAATGAGAATCACATCTCACAGCCATATAAGACTTCTGCGTAAGATGATGGAATGTCATGACCGTGTAATGGGCTCACCTCTAAGAAGAAAAACAAATGATGGTGGGATCATGTGGTTAGATTCATTCACATGATCACCTTATTTGTGATTTTCATGAAAGGTAGGGTCACATGTGGTCACGTGATAACTTTGGAAATTTCTGAGACACCCTTACTCAAAACTCAAACTTGTTGGAATTAATTTTCGGATAAAGTGGTCACTATTAGAGATAATTATTTTAAAAGAATTAGAAATTAGATTTAACAATGCTAAAAAACATCATTAATCTAAGAATTGTTAAAATATGTCTTTTATCAGAACTTAAAAAAACAATGATAAAGGGGGGCTTTTTCATCATTTTTTTAGTGTTGATAAATCCCCCTTTATCAATAATTTTTTTAGCACTGATAAAATATTTAAAAAAAATTGAGTGCTCCCCACCCCCATTATCAACGTTTTTTATTACATTTTTCAGTGCTTTTCAGCCACCCTCCCCACACCCCACTTAGAACCCAAAATTCCACACCTCCCCCCTTTTTTAGTGCTTCCCCCACCCCCTTCTTCAGCACTTTTCCATTGCCAAGCCTCCTGTTCACCCGTGTGCGTGCCTGGATTTGATTTTTGGACCTCTCTTTTGTTGTTTGAATGCTTTTACAACTTCACCAGTCTTGTTTTATTTTTTGATATTTCTATTTGTTTATATATATATATATTCATATTTTTTGTTCATATATTTATATAAATATTTTTAAATACATTTATAAAATATATGTTTTTCTGTGTTTGTGATATATAAATACTTATATTTATTTAAATATATTATATATTCATATTCATATATATATATATATATATTAATATTTATTTATTTATTTATTTGTTTATTAATACACACACATATGTATATATAAACATTATATATACATTTGTATAAGTATATATATTCATATATTCTTATTATGTAAAAAAATTGTTAGATATTATTTTAAATAAAATGGATAATAATTAATTTTAAATGATTTATATAATTATTGTTATATACATTTTTAAAATATGTCTATGTATTATATATTTATATATAAATTTTATACATTACATATATATTTATATGTATATATATTTAAATATATATATATATATACATATTCACATATAATTGTATATTTAGATATAAATTTTTTATAATGTATTTATAAATATTTATACTAAATATTTTTATATACTATATTTAATGATAATTATAATGATTTATTTATAAAAATATATTTATATATGTTTTATTTACACAATACAGATACACAGACATATGCACATATTTACACTTATTTTTTTATACAAATAATTACATATATGTATTTATTTACATATATTAGAATATATGCAAAAATATATTTTTTATTAGCGCGCGCGCACACACACACACACATATATATATATTAATGCATTTTATAAGGTAAATAAAATGGATAATTTTTTACTTTAAATAAAATGAATAATAAATATTTATTTTCATATGCTTCGTATATTTAAGAATACATTTTTATGTAAATATGTTTAAAAATGTATTTATACAATTGATTTATTATATGTAAATATAATAAAATATGGGTATATTTAATTATAAGAAAACTATAATATGAAAAATGATAAAAAATTTAAACCTTAAAATCAATATAAATGTAAGCCTTAAGAATAAATTCATTCTCCACTAAAAAAGGACTAAAATACCCTCTTAAACGAAGTTGAAATCCCATCGAATGTGAAAAAAATTAGGGCATCTCAACTAAAAACTCAGTTTTAGAGGCCTTCTAGACCTTTTTACCATGAAAGAATAGTGTTTATGGTCCCTATAACACAACATAGATCTCTTTGCAGGATTTGATTTGATATGTGGTAGAGCTCAAATAGACACCCATATCAAAATTTATAGTCATTTGAAGTTCAATTCATGTTTTCAACTTATCTTAGATCGTTCATTCATTTATTGAATTTTTATGTCATCTAATTGTTATTAAATGATTATTACTAGATAATAATTATAAAATTATTAATTAATATTATTTTTTAAAATTATTTTATATGCTATTTTTCACTAGATATATTAAATATTAAGTGTAAATTCTTATTTAGTCTTGTATAAATCATATTTAAAAAAATATTATATTTATATCAATATAAATATATTTTTATATTAATATGTGATTTTTAATGATATATAATTTTTTTATGAAATGTATCTTTTATTAGCGCTAGCAAAAAGTCACTGATAAATTGTAACTTTTATCAACGTTAAAATAAAAGTGTTGATAAAGGGTTGTAGAGGCCCTATTTTTTCCTTATAAGACTTTGAAATATATCTAGAAATATTTTTGAATCTAGGAACTGCGATGGTGTGTGATTCTAAGGTTCGTTGTGCCCAGAATTAATTTTATAAAAATATTAAATATATTTTATATTATGTGTGCATAATTTTTTAGGAGAAATGGTATATCTATTAAAAAAAATTTCAGATCGAAAATATGAGACCACGATTGAATTCAGAATGTGAGGTTTACCTTAGGCGCGACCTAAAGTTGGTCGACATGGGGCGTTTAGATGAAGTGGTCATTGGCAGGCGTCTTCAGTGAATTAATTATTTATTTATTTAATTCATTCATTAAATGACCTAAAATAGATTCCTTACATAAATATGTCATTATAAAGAATCTCCATGGTTAGCCACATAACCCCGAGACAATTAAAAGGAGGATCCACCATTCTTCGATGGCGGATCAAGATCGGACGAAGATCAATAGTTAGATCAAGGAAAATCAAAGTGTAGAGAACTTAATGGATCTTCCTCCTTCATTGGAAGCAGCGTTCTTTATCATCAAACAATACAATATCAAGGCAGGACTCAACATATGTGGATTTCTTCCCTTATAATTAAATGATTGATCATGATCAATTTCTTTCCTTTGATCTAAATTTGTTTTGAGACTTTTCATGCACCCATATATCAAATTTAGATTTTTATTCAATTAATATATATTATTACATGTTTCTTACCCTCTATATCTACAATTTTTATTCTTTGTACAAGAACACCAGGCCAATGACTGTTTCATAACTTTTTTTTATGCTTTTGTGTCATCGTTCTTCATGTTCTTCATCATTGGCCTATGGGGACCACAATTCAACATTTTTGGGAAGGATCCAGCATGGTCGGACCCCCAGATTCATAGAAGATTCATGGGTTGTGAATAGATCGGTGAATATAGAGAATATCAAGATGGTTTTTGGATTTTGGGTGATTCCTATATGGATTTGGAGATCCAGTGAGGCGATGGGAGGTGCCACAAGTGACAGCGACTTCATGTGGGCTTCGAGAAATGAATCAAAATCCAATTTCCAACCATTGGAGGGCCAAAAACGATGGCCTAAGGTTTTTACTAATGGTTTTTGGGGGTATATAGGCATGATTCTAGGTGGCAGAGGCATATATGGATCATGCAAAGAAGATCTGAATTTCTGTGAAAATTCTAGCTACACATTGTATAGTCTGAAGAACACATGGTGTGTAGGCCCCTGGTTATGGAATCTAGTGTTTTTAGGTGAGTTAAATATCACATTCTATGTGGATCCCCCATACACCATATGACTCAGTGCTACCGACCTAGCGTGTACTCTAGGAATACACAGATATTGGCATAGCCAAGCACATGACCAGTGTACACGGACGTAGCTCGAAAGACATGGGTATGGCCATGATAACATGGATCAACCCCACATGGATGATACACGCCATGTAAGGCTATATGTCCAATGATTTGTGTACTATCGAGGACATATCCATGTATCAGTATGAGACTATAGGTCATGTGGGTCCCCTTACACGTTGTGTACCCTCCTTTTGAAGAAACTTCTACCTCTCATATCTCCTTTATTTAGACTCGTATTTTGGCCTGCAAGTAGCCTATCCTGAGTGACTTTCTGTATAGAATGTGATAGTGAGCTTCATAGTGTATTTTTAGATATTATGAAAGGTTTTTTAGTGTGATACTTCTTGAGTAAATTCTCAATGATGAAAGTGATCGGGAAGGATCATCAGAGATATTAGAGTGGAACCCTCCGACTGAGACTAGAAGTGGGTCCTCTATCTACCACTAGAGTGGCACCCTTCTACTGGGATAGGGAATTTATCCTCTAAAAACTATCAGATTGGCACCCTACTATGAATTTAGAGCATGGGTCATCAACCACTACAGTGGAACCCTCCTATTAGGATAGGGTATGGATCCTCTACCGACTATCAGAGTGGCATCCTTCTACTAGGATAGGGTATGAGTCCTCTACTGACCACTAGAGTGGCACCCTTCTGTTGGTATAGGGTATGACAACCCATATCTTTATTATACAATAATTTTTTATTTATTACATAAAATTATACTTAATACAACCTGGAAAATCGATAAGTATAGTTTCTTTGGGAATTAGGTACATTACCAAACAAATTAAAACAATGAAAAATGACATCTATATTGAAAAATTCCTTAACATGCTCTCACTTAAAAATACATGGGATAACCTAGGGATATACATAAGAAAGGGGTGATCTATAAATCCCAGTAAGGGAAATTAACATGGAATAACATGAAGATAATTATACATGTTAGAAAATAGGCATATCAATGGATCATAAAATGTGTTGTAATCATAAACATGAACAATCATACATGATATAGCATGATAACATGGGAAATATGGAAAACACTTTAAATACTGCATCATAAACATAGGTTAAGGATAACTATAAAGACATCATGACAGACAAAGTCCTATAAAGTAATCAGGTTCACTCCTTGTCCCAATATAACATCTCATGATACTAAACATTACCCAATGCATTGGAGTGCTATATAATTTTGGGTGTATCCATCACTTTTGTTTCATTCTCATGCTTAAGTGTGCCACATAGATCATACAACTTGGATTCATTCATCATAATATTTTATTCCATGATCAAGGAGTGTGAAATAAAAACATGTGAGTACCAAGTTAAATAATTATAAGTGTATAAAGTTGAATTACCTTGATATGAAATGGGTATGGTATTCACTACACAATTGTTTTGGCATGTAAAATCACTGTGAAATTTTAGCAGCATAACAACATCACTTAAAAATTCATAAAATGGATTGATGAGAGAGAAATTGGTCTCTCATAATTTTTATATAAATTGGATAGTTAGGGGGATATGGAATAATTTATCTCATAATAATTAAATTAAGAAAAATTACATAAGGTAAAGAAGATACTTGAATAAAGAGGAGAAAGGAAAAGATCTCTTACTTGAGTGTGTGACTCCAAATACTTGGGATGGGATTCTTAAGAGATTGGGGTGCCTTGAGAGGATTCTAGAGAGGGGAGGGAAGAGTAAGGATGTGGTCCAAGGATTTTCAGTGGAGAGAAATGGTATCTTGTGTGGGTTTATATAGGAAATGAGTGGGGAATTCTTTATCATTTCTCAAACTTAGGTTTTAGAATCTATATAATAAAATAAAAAAAGCCACAAACCTTCACATGGTTTTTTCCCATGGTTTCTTACAAATGGGAGTGGTGTTAATTATTTTATAACTCTAATGGAATAAATTAATAAAATAATACCCTTTCTTATGTGTAGGTGAGTCATACTCTTAAAGAAATGATTTTAAAACCTTAAAATATATTAATGGTTTTGGAGGATTCATAATGGCTTTATAAAATTAATAAAATAAATATAAAATCGTAGTATTTTAAAGATAAAACAAATATTCAGTCATGTATTCCATTTATAGTATTTATTACATCACTTTTGGGTCATTATGATGTCATAATACACACTATATATTTATACAGTATTTAATTTTTACCTGAAAACTTGATTCTCTCATAAAATTATGAAAATTTCACCGTTGGATAATTTCAATGTTATGATTAAAAAAATAATATTAATTTTATATAAATATTTTTTAAAATATTTTTATTTTCACTTCTTAAAATAATAATTTACATTTATTGAGAAATACTAGGTTTTTTGACAATAATAGTTTTCAAAGCCTTATAAAAATTACATTTGAATTTATAAAAATTATATGATCATTTATAATTAATAAACATTATTTTATAATAATATATCAATAAAATTATATTTATTTGAAAAATAAATCAATTCATCAAAATAAATTACTTAATTTAATTTGAATATTACATAAAATACAATTTGAGTTTTATTATATCATCATATAATTTTTATCAAAATGATTACTTAATCACTTATAAATTTAAAAAAATAAAGAATAAATATAATCATAATTTTAATTAAAATTAAATATAAATATTCATAATATTAGATTTAATTTGTTTCAAGTATTTTTTTTTAATTTTTTTTTACCCTTAATTAACATATTATCCATTTAATGTGGTAATACATATTTACTACAGTTATTATTCATATTGCTCAAAAATAAAGCTGAAATTCTTACCTAATTTCCAAATATGAAATAAATCTTATAAAAATAAATTATCATAGGTAGAAGAATTTAATTTAATATAAAACCTACAAGCATGATGAAAATCAGTTTTTCGAAAAATACATTTTTTTAAGGAAAAGATTATTTAAATTTAACTCTATAACTAGTAATATTAATTATATAAATTTAAATTAATAATGATATATATATAATCTAAAAATTTAATTTATATAATTTATCATTAGGTGTTATTTTAATTAATTAAAATGGAGATACATCAAACATTTTAAAATAGTTTTCAAAAAAATGCATTTTTAATCCTAAAAATAATCTGATACTAAAATCCGGTATAAATATTATTTAAATGTAACTAATTTAATTAAATATAACTAAATAATACTTATTTTACCTTTAAATAAAATTAAAATAATAATTATACTTTTAAATTAATTAATTTATCAAAATAAATTACAATTTTACATAAAAACGGTATTTTTCACTATTCACTGAAAAAATTCTATTTTCTAAAAAATCCTAAATTTTCACCCTAAGTTAATTTGGATATTATGATATAAAAATGGAGTTTTTTTTATAAAATAAATTTTCTAAATGTCATATAAAATAATTATAATATTTTTTGGTAAAAATAAATAAAAACCATTTTCGAAGAAAACATATTTTGAATAACATAATGAAATTACCAAAAATTGATTGATTATTTACTAAGAATTTATCAATATATTTAGGATGTATATATATATATATCATAAATTAATTAATCCTACACATATTCACAAATTTAATAGAAAGTTTAAAATGATCATATTTAAATAATAATTGTTTGTTTGGGTTTGGTTTTGTGTATCACATATGCTATCGAACATAGTTTTCTATTTTAAAAACTCATGGTGTTACATTTTCCCCCCTTTAATAAATTTCATCCTTGAAATTTAAAATTTAACTTGGTTATTAATATTTCCATCCATTTACTTTTATAAAGGTAAAATTGGGGATGTATGCTTTTAAATGGGAAGTTAATTAGAATTAAAGGGATAACTTATAAATTACATGTATTTCCTTAGCTTATGAATTTCTAGGATTTAATATATGTTATAAATAATATATTTCCTAACATATATTCTTATGCTAATATTTTGTTCCCTTAATAATGTTTTGTAATGATCTTATGAATTTACCCGATCATATCCTCTGAGAGTGTCAAACTAGGTGTGCAGTAAGGCTCATTGTCATGCACTAGTTCTCGGTCGAGTCTAGCTCAATATGGTGTTTTCAAGTTTTAACCCTATGTACATTTGTTCCAGAGCCACATCCACTTGTAGTGTCCAAACAGGGATGTATTTTCTTAATAAACCATTTACTCTATACTTACCAAAATTTAGGGATATTTTCTTATACTTAGTCTTATCCCTAAGTCTTTCGCTAGAGTTTTATAATCCTAAACCTAAAAAAGAATTAAAATTTTCCTTTAATACCAACTACAACAACCCTACTATTTATCACACATTAATTCTTGATTTATTATACAAAATTACACTTAATACAACCTGAAATATTGAGAGGTTTGGTGTCTTTAGAAATTAGGTACATTACATAACAACTTAAAACAGGAAAACACAACATATTTGTTAAAAACTTCCTTAACATGATCACACTTAAAAGTATATGGGATAACTTGGGGACATACATTAAAAAAGGGTGAGCTATAAAATTCAATAAAATAAATAATCATGGCATAACATGAAGATAATTATACATGTTATACAATAGAAATATCAATGGATCATAAAAGGGGTGATGATCATAAACATATAAAATCAGACATGATATAGCATGATAACATGGGAAATGTGGTAAAAAAATTAAACATTATATCATAAACATAGGTCAAGTGTTGGGGAAAAATCCCTCATGTTGGTGATTTTGGGTTGATTTTGTTTATTGACAAGGTTTGAGGTTGTTTATAAAAGCTAGTTGTCAAAGAAGGCATTAAGAGTTAGTATGTATGTCTGATCTCATGAAAAATTTGAATGTTATACTAATCTCTCATAGCAATCATAGTTGTCTTTATATCTTGTGATGGATCACACAAAGAACTAGAAGACAACATCATTGAAAATTGCAAGATTCGCTTATGATCTCGTGATACATGTGATTGTATTTGAGTCTCGCCATGGGATCTTGTGCAGTGATCATGATTATCTTTGGATCTCACATATCCTGATCTCATGAAAGCATATGAATAAAAATAAAAATATGGAAATGAAGGAGGGGTCTCACAGTTGTTCAAGATCTCGTGAAGCGCATGATTGAATTTCAGATCTCACGCAAAGCACAAATGCGGACTAAGGACTCACGCAAAGTGCAAATGAGAATGCAAACCAAGCACTCGCCCAAAGCATGAATATTGACCAAGGACGCATGAAAAGTGTGAATATAGACTAGGTACTCATGAAAAGAGTGAATGCGGACTCTCACCAGGGTTCACACTAGGAACTTGTGTCTGGATCTCATCGAGTGCATGATTCCCATGAGGTGGGTGGTTGTACATGATTTATGGAGTCAAAACAATGGATTTATTCCTAAAAATACCCCTAACCCATCCTTAAACATTGATGAAGTTATGCTTAAAATGTTTATTTGAAGCATTAACTGAGAAGGAGGTTTGCGGAGAGAACTCATGAAAGAGGTTCATAGAGAGGTATCATGAAAGAGTATGCATGATTGACATCATGTAAGTGTTCCACTTGATCTAAAAAAGGTCTCGCGCAAAGCGGTATCGCACTGGGGGACTCGTGAAATCATAAAAGAGGACTCGTGCTAGGGATTTTCACTAGGGTTTCACGCAATGAGACTTGCACAAAGTGAGAATAGGAGCTAATGCCAGGGAATCACGTAAAGTGAAAAAGTGGTCTCACACCAGGAACTCACACTCATCATGAAAGAGGACTCATGGAATGGAATCATGCCAGGGTCTCATTCCAGGATCTCATGTAAGGGGTTATACGCCAGGATCATACACAAGGGGATATGCATCAGGGTCTCACATATGGGTATCACACTAAAATATTTTTCATGGAGATACATGTTTATATTTTCCTACGAATAATATCATTATCATATCTAAATTCTAAAGGATAAAAAGAAGATAAAGGTTTTGCGCCATTCAACAATACTTGCAGAAGGAGTTCGCTCATTGCTACATTCAAGGAAGTGAAAGGAAGAATTAGCATCACTTGAAGATATTTCCAAAGTGGAGGTAATTTTTATGTCTATAGTAAAGATAAGTTTGTTCCAGTTTTTTGTAAAGTGGAAGTTTTTCATCTGAGTGTTTTCACATAAGTGAAGGAGAAACCCATAAATAGATTCAACAGATCATCTACCTATAATTGAGGATGCATTCATTATTGATAATGAAGGGGCCTATATTCCCATAAACTGTGGATGAATCTCTTCCAAGAGTAGTGATAAAATGAATATGAATAATGTGATCCTTCCCACTAGTAGTGATCCAGAGAAAGATACAAATAGAGTGACCCTTGGAAAAGTAGTGAGTTAAGCCTAAACCTTGTAATGGTAGTGAGCCTAGGCATAAAATTGATCTATCCCAAACCATGTATTAGTATTAATACTTAGTGTATTTGGTACATTAGCACATTTATATTGTATGTTTCTTGGATGTATCCCAGTGAGGGTGAACCAAGTAAAAATCTATGTGTCCTTGTGTTTTCTTTGTTGCTTTACTTTCAATGCATCATTAGTAGATAAATAAGAAAATAATTATATCAGCATAAATACTTAAGAGAAAATAAAGTAAACATTAAAATAAAGAGGTCATGATCCAGTGGGCAAGGAAGAATTAAAAAAAGAATATACATACCCTGATTCACCCCCCCCCCCCCTCAGGGTGTCTAAGCCCCTTTTGGACCTAATAGTTGATGTATAATAGGATAGGTTACCTTTGTTAATCTATTTTCTATGAAAAGGTTTACTCTACTGTTGGAATTGAAGTTTCAATTTTCTCTTATCTTGGTGTGCTGAGGAAAAGTTAAGAACCATAAATAAGAAGAAGAAGAAGTCAGGTGGTGTTCCTCAATGTTTAAGTGTCTATAGAAAAATTGTGGTTCAGTTTAAGGAAACCAAAAAAGTACTGAAGAAAGGTTTGTATGAATCAAACAGATAAAATATATACTCACTCAATGATTCTACAATAATGAGTGAAGAACATTATATTCCAATTTATGCTAAAACTACTAATGTTAAAGAAACTCTAAGAAGGAAAAAAGTGGAATTTTTTAATGAAACAAAGGAATTGGATATGAATTTGGATGAAGAAATTAAATCTAAATATATATAGATCTAATTATAAAAAATTGAATTCAACAAGATAAATAGATTAAATAAAAGACTTGTTGAAGTGGCCACAGATCTAAGAGAGAAGAATGATTCCCAAGCTGAAGAACTACAAAAACTAAAAGTTTATGAAATGTTAAAGAATCTCAAATCAGATGAAATTCAGAATTTCAAGGCCAAAAATGATGATCTTACTACACACATGTCTGGACTAGTTCAGGAGAAGTAGAGTCTATAATATGAGAATGCATGCTATAATGATTTTGTTTCTCAGATGAATTCTAAGTTAAAGGAAAAATCTAACATGATGGATAATCTCTCCCTAGAATTAGAAGATGATATGACTAGAGAGAAGAATCTAAATAGAGAACTTAATACTCAAATCGAATTAAGGGATAAGAAGATTCAACAATTGGGAGAAGAGATAGAATCAGTCAAGAAATAATTGCAGCAATCTAATGCTAAAGGAAATCCCAAGTCAAAGGATTTTTTCCACTTACTATTTGATCATCCTTCGGCAAGTGATAATGAAATGAAAAGAAAATATGATACATTAGAGGAAAAACATGAAAGTATTATCTCATCCCAAAGGCTGTATAGTTTGGTAAAAATTTTTATTTAATATGATGAATCCTCTCCCATACAATATAGGAATAGATCTATTAATAGTTCTAGAAATAGGAAAAATCATGTAGGCACTGAAAACAGACCTAAAAAGGGATTTTACAATAATTAATGACAACATGTTGTACTTTTGTGGGATTTGTGGTCATATTTCAAGTTTTTTTTAATATTTGGAATATATTTCATATTTTGAAGACAGAAATATTTCTAAATCTATGAATAAGCATAAGCTTCTTGAAAATTTTGAAAGAAAATTCTCTCAAAAGAAGCAGTTTTTAAATGTTATTACTGTGTAAGATAGAGACACACCATGAGTATGTGTCAAGAAGCCCAAGGGATCAAATTTATAAAAAATAACTCTGGTTTCATCAACACATCAGCTAATAAAGGATGAAATGAGGTATGACTTTAGTGGAATATGTTTAATATGTGATAATCATGGGAATTTGGCAAGGCATTGTAGTAAGAAAAAATAATGGAAGGAAAAGGAACCCATAAGGAGATCCCTAACACTAGTAGTGTATAACGAACAAGACTATATTGGATTAAAACATGATAAGTTGAAAAAAAAGGTTTATAGCCTTAGGGTAATCACAAGGATCTCAACAAAAGGTGTATCAATCACCTCCTCTATTACACTCACAATAAATATCTTGTATAGAAAGTGAACAACCCTAGATGAAAAAGAGAGGAGATACTCCAATTATGATTAAGAATAATGTAAATTCAGTGAAAGACTCAACCCCAACAAGAAAGGGTGATGTGACTCGGATAACTGATAAAAGAAAAATGAATAAAGAATACCTTGAAAAATTCAAATATCATGCCACATGGAAAAAAGTAAAGGCAAGAGAAAGAGTTGTCCAATGGAGAAAAAATCAATAGAATATTTCCAGTGGAAAAATTCCTTATCAAATAAAGAGTCATTAAAAATGGAATATTAGCGGACCATCAAAGAAGTAAATTTCTACAAATGGGTTTAAACCCAAAATTGTGAAAAATTATAAACCTAAAGAATCCAAATATCAGAAGAAGACTCAGTATGTGGGTAAAGAATGTTTATTCATATGGCTAGAATAGTTGAAGCTGGTTGGGTAGTTGGAATAAGTAAAAAAATAGTACAATTCTTTGAAAGAAAGTATCAAAGGTTTGATCCATTATGATCAACCACAATCCCCTTCTTGAGGATTCTAGAGGTTCCCCTCTCTCTATGTGTATAAATGTTATTAATTGATGTTTAAGTGTTTTAGTTTCAAGGAGAGATACAATCCAAGGGGAAGTGGAATTAAAATATGCAAAGTGGTGAAGTAATGTGATCCAGAATCTCAACTAATTAAAATCAGTTACCAAAGCTGAAGAATAAATCTAGAAAAATTTCTTTAAAGGAGTTAATGGTTTATGGATACTTGATATATATATAATTAATTGAGTGAAATGGATAGTGATGGTTTTATTAACTTTATCTCTTATCTCCTACACTGATTTATGACTCGGTAGGATTATAGGTTTTGTTAATGGCTTATTACAAAGTGAAACATGTGAATAAATGGTGTAGGAGAAGAAGAATGTTTGTGGGTATAAATAGTGGTCCTAATAATAGGAAGAGTTGAACATCAGAGGGGGAATTATATATCCTAATTAGATGAAATATCGCAATAGTATAGAAAGGATGAAATTTGATGTTGTCTAACATCAATAAGACTGATTGGGGGAGAAGCAAAAACATTCATGTATTTCATAATTATCTATTTTTCTCTAACAATATGGTATCAGCTGACTATTTTCAGAATACCAAGAAGCTGTGAGAGAAGATCAAAAGTGTTTCCAACAAGTTCTCTATCCATTATGAATAGTAATTCAACATTCGAAGTCAGCATAAAAATTGGTATTGATGATTTATATCAACAAAATTATGGAGTTTTTCAAGGAGATTTTTTCAGCAACAAAAATAAGAATTTTATTTGGACCAAATGGGTCTTTCATAACAAGATGAATGAATATGGTACAATTATTCAAAACAAAGACTAATTAGTGTGAAAAGGGTACTCTAATATAGATGTTATTGATGTTTATGAAAAAATTCACCTATTTCAATACTGGATACAATCAAATTATTCTTGTCCATATCAGTGCAAATAAGGTTCAAAGTTTTTCAGATGGACGTCAAGTAAGAATTTCAAAATGGGGTTCTGGAAGAATAAGTTTATATTAAAAATCCATATGTTTTTCTCATTCATGAAAATGAGAACAAAGTTTTTTAGCTAAAGAAGGTGTTATATGGGTTGAATAAAGCACTAAGAACATGGTATTCATGACTAGATCAGTTTTTGACGAAGCTTGGTTTTCAGCATAGTGGAGTTGATTAAAATCTATACATTAACAATGAGAGAAATAAAAGGATTATGGGGATATTATATGTCAATGACATAATATTTTGTGGATCAAATGAATCTCAATGCAATCAGTTCACATAATTCATGAAAAGTGAGTTCGAAATATCAATGATTGGTGAACTGATGTTTTTCCTTAATTTATAGGTGACACATGGAAAGAATGGCACATTAATTTATTAATATAAATATTAAAAGGGTGTTTTTAGAAGATTTTAAATGGATAATTCCATGGAGATGATGACTCTGGTGGCTACCCAAATGAAACTATCACATGATAATCAAGGAAATGTAGTTAGTGTAACAGAATATAGAAAAAAAATTGGTAGTTTATTTTAATTGATAGAGAAAATACCTGATATTGTTTTTTACACATGCCAAGTAGAATAATATCAAATAAATTACAAGGAAATCCACTTACTTGTAGTGAAAATAATAATTTGATATATCAAGGGCATAGTGGATTTTGTTTTTCTATACAATGACAAATCTCAGTAAGAGTTATTGGGCTATACAGATATAGATTATGCCAGATCAACTGGTGATAGAAAATCAACATCAGGTGGTGCATTTTATCTTTTTAGATTTTGTATTTCTTGACTAATAAAGAAACAATATTGTATTTCATTGAGAATCATAGAATCTAGGTATATTTTGGCTACTCAATCATACACGCAGTTATTATGGAAGAAACAGAATTTTGATGATATGGGAGTTGAATTTTAGTCTCCGATCAAAATCTATTCTAATAATTAAAGTGATATAAATATAATAAAAATTCTATTTTATCAATTGAGTACAAATCACATTGAAACAAAGTTTAATTTTATCAAGGAGAAGGTGGAGTAAGGGCTTGTGAAGTTGGTGTATGTGCCTACATAACTACAGGTTACAAACAATCTAAAAAATTACTTACCCAAAGAAGAATTTGAATGTAATTTATTTTATATTGGAGTTCAGTTGACTCCTCACACTTGAAAAAGTGTGGATGTGGTATCCCCTCTCCCTTAGGTATGATGTGTTTTTCCCTGATATGTCGATCTGTGTTATTTACCTTATTGTAAACCACAAATAATTAACCTTTTTGTTCATTGAAAAAGGGGGAGAAATTGTGGCTATAAAAGGGGATAAAATTTCTTAATCAAGACAGGGGTAGAAGTTGATAGGAGAAGAAATAAAGTAGGGGGGGTAGTGAAGTAGGGGGAGATTTAAATCAGGTGATGCTAAAAATGATCGATCAAAGGTTATATATTACGAAATATGAGGTTTGTGATGAAAGAATCTAAGTGGGTTTTTGAATGAAGTGGTTCATTGATTAACTTATCATGATACTCTTATTTCTCATATCGAGCATAGATCATGTGCACTTAGAGTGTGTTTTGAGTAAATCTCTAATCGTTATCAGAATCGCAAGAATATAATTTTTGAAAGATGGTGGAAGAAGATTTAATGTGATATAAAAATGTGAAGAGTTATCAAAAACCCAAAAGGGGGTATTTTTGGGTTGATTATGTTTGTTGATAAGGTTTGAGGTTGTTGAAAAAGGTTGGTCTTCATATAAGGCATAAAGATTTATGATGTATGTCTGATCTCGTGCAAAGCGCGGATGTTGAATTGGTCTTGCACAGCACTTGTAGTTGTCTTTAGATCTCGTGATGGATCACACAAAGCACTGGAAGACAAAAATTGTAATATTCACTTGTGATATCATGATGGGATCTTGCAAAGCGTGTGATTATATTTGAGTCTCATGATGGGATCTCATGCAGCACTCGTGATTTTCTTTGGATATCATGGATCTTGATCTCATGAAACCACATTAGGACAAAAAATATGGAAATGAAGGAGGTATCTCATAGCTGTTCAAGATCTCGTGAAGTTCATGATTGAATTTCTTATCTCACGCAAAGTGTGAATACGGACCAGAGACTCACACAAAGCACGAATATGAATGTAGATCAGGCACTCATACAAAGTACAAATACAGACCAAGGACTTATGAAAAACGTGAATACGGACTAGGGGCTCACACAAAGCTTGAATGAAAACTTTCACCAGGGTTTGCACTAGGAACTCATGCTTGGATCTCATAGAGTGAAATATTCCCATGAGGTGGATGGTTATCTATGATTTTTGGAGTTAAGGAGGTGGATTTATTCCTATAAATACCCCTAACCCATACTTAAACATTGAAAAAGTTATGCTTAAAATATTGATCTGAAGCATCATCCAAGAAGGAGGTTCATGGAGAGAAATCTCCAAAGAGGTTCGCAGAGAGGTCTCGTGAAGAATTATACACAATTGGCATCACGTAAGTGTTGTAGTTAATCTGAATAAGGTATCACATAAAGTGGTCTCACACTGGGTAACTCGTTCAAAGTGAGAAAGTGGACTTGCACCAGGGTTTGCACCAAGGTCTCACACCAAGAGACTCAGGCAAATTAAGAATAGGAGCTCTCACCAAGGACTCACACAAAGCATGAAAGTATACTCGAACTAGGAACTCATGCTCAGTGAAAAATCAAACTCGCAGAAGGGACTTTCACTAGGGTCTCGCTCTAGGGTCTCATTCCAGGTTCTCATAAAAGGGGTTACGTGCCAGGATCTCATGCAATGGGTTAAATTCCAGGGTCTCACATAGGGGTATCACACTAGAATATTTCACATGGAGATGCACGCTTACATTGCCCTATGAATAATATCATTGTTATATTTGAATTATGAAGGTGAAAAAGATGATGGTGGTTCTTCACCATTAAAAAATACTTGAAAAAGGAGTTCATTCATTGATACATTCAAGGAAGTGAAAGGAATACTTGGAATCACTTGAAGATGTTTCTGAAGAAGAGGTAATTGTTGTGTCTTCAATAAAGGGAAGTTTTTTATAGTTGTCTGGAAAGTGAAAGTATTGCATCCAGGTGTTTTCATAGAAGTGAATAAGAAACCTAGAAACGGATTCAATAAAGAACATAACTATAATTGAGGATGAATTCATTAGTGATAATGTAGGGAACTTCATGTCCATAAATTTTTGGTGAATCCCTTCTAAGAGTAGTGAGCAAAGGAAGAGGAATAAGGTGATCCTTTCTGCTGGCAGTGAGCCAAATAAAGAGACAAAGGGAGTGACCCTTGGGAAAGTAGTGAGATGACCCTAAACCTTATAAAGTTAGTGAGTCTGGTAATAGAATTGATCTATCCCAAACCATGTATTGGCAGTGATCCTTAGTGAATTTGGTACATCGGCACATTGTTATTGTATGCTCCTTAGATGTATCCTAGTGATAGTGAACCAAGTAAAAAAATTGCATCCTTGAGTTTGCTTTGTTACTTTAATTTCAATACATCACCATAAGATAAAGAAGGAAATAATTAGATTGGAATAAATACTTAAGAGAAAATAAAGCGACCCTTATAATAAAGAGGTCAAGATCTGGTGGGGTAGGAAGAATTAAAGAAAATAATATCCATACCTTGATTCACCCCCACTCTCAGGGTATCTAAGGCCCTTTTAGACCTAACATCAAGGATAACTACCAAGACATCATAATGGAAAAATTTCCCATAAAGTAATCAGGTTAACTCCCTATCCCAACATGATGTCTCATGAGACTAAAAATTACCCAATACATTAGAGCGCTATATAATTTTGGGGGCACCCATCACTTTTATTTCATTCTCTTGCTTAAGTGTGCCACATAGATCATACAACATGGATTCATTCATCGTAATATTTTATTCCATGATCTAGGAGTGTGGAATACATACATGAAATTCCCAAGTCAAATAATTATAATTGTATAAAGGTGAATACCCTTTCTATGAAATGGGTATGGTATTCACTACATAATTATTTTGGCATGGAAAAACGTGGTGAAATTTCAGCAGCATAACGGCGTCGCTTAAAAATTCATAAAATGGGTTAATGAGATAAAAATGGGTATATAATCATTTGGAAATAAATTTTACAATAAGGAGGATATGGAATAATATATCCCATTATAAATAAATGAATATAAAATACATAAGGTAAAGAAGATACTTGTATAAAGAGGAGAAAGGAAAAGATCACTTACTTGAGTGTGTAACGCCAAATGCCTGGGAGGGGATTCTTGAGAGCTTGGGGGTTCCTTGGGATGACTTTAGAGAAGGAGGGGTAGAGTAATGAAATGATAAAAGGATTTTTAGTGAACATAAATGGGAGATTTTATGGGATTATATAGGAAATGAGTGAGGAATTATTTATCATTTCTCAAAC
This sequence comes from Viscum album, assembly GCA_963277665.1. NCBI lineage: Eukaryota > Viridiplantae > Streptophyta > Magnoliopsida > Santalales > Viscaceae > Viscum > Viscum album. The sequence continues at coordinate 57,886,187 of OY728151.1, read as the reverse complement.
TTAGGTTTTGGACTCTATATAATAAAATAACCAAAACCACAAACCTTACCATGGATTTTCCTATGGTTTCTTATAAATGGGAGTGTTTTTAATTATTTCATAAGTAAAAGGGATGAAATTAATAAAATACTACCCTTTTTCATGTGGAGGTGAGTCATACTCTTAAAGAAATGATTTTACAACCTTAAAATATATTAATAGTTTTGGAGGATTTATAAAAGCTTTATAAAATTAATAAAATAAACATAAAATCAAACTATTTTAAAGATAAAACATATATTTGGTCATGGATATCATTTATAGTATTTATTACATCATTTTTGGGTCACTATGATGTCATAATATGCACTGTATATTTATACGGTATTTAATATTTACCCGAAAATTCAACTGTCTCGGAGAATTATGACAAAAAATAATATTGGATAATTTCAATGTTATGGTTCCAAAAATATCATTAATTTTATATAAATATTTTTATAAATATTTTTATTTTCACTTTTAAAATAATAATCTACATTTATTGATAAATGTTAGGTTTTTTTATAATAATAGATTTCGAACCCTTGTAAAAACTACATTTGACTTCATAAATATTATATGATTATATATACTTAATAAAAATTATTTAATAATAATATATTAATAAAATACTATTTATTTCAAAAATACATTAATTCATCAAAAAAAACTTAATTGAATTTGAATATTACCCAAAATATAATTTGTGTTTTATTGTATCAAAATATAATTTTTATAAAATTGATTACTTAATCATTTATAAATTAAAAAAATGAATAAATATAATCATAATTTAAATAAAATTTAATTATAAATATTAATAATATTAGGGTTAATTTGTTTCTAGTCTTTGTCAAATTATTTTTACCCTTAATTAACCGATTTTCCTTTTACCGTGATAATACATATTTACTATATTTACAATTCCTATTGCTCAAAAATTAAGTGGAAATTATTACCTAATATTAATTATGATGATTCAAAATATGGAATCCATTTTATCAAAATAAATTTTTATAGGTGTAATAATTTAATATAATATAAAACCTGCAAGCATGATGAAAAGAGATTTTTTAAAAAATACATTTTTTTAAGGAAAAAATGATTTCACATTAACATTATAACTAGTAATATTAATTATATGAATTTAAATTCATAATAATATATATATAATATAAAATTTTCATTTATATAATTTCTTTTTAGGGGTTATTTTAATTAATTAAAATGTAGATACATTATGCATTTTAAAACAGTTTTAAAAAAATAATCCTAAAAATAAATTTATACTAAAATCCAGTATAAAGATAATTTAAATGTAATTAATTGAATTAAATATAAATAAATAATTATTATGTTACCTTTAAATAAAATTTAAATAATAATTTTTTTTAAAATTAATTAATTTATCAAAAGAAATGCAAATTTACATAAAATGGTATTTTTCACTATTCAATGAAAAATCTCTATTTTCCGAAAAATCCCAAAATTTCACCCTAAGTTAATTTATATATGTTGATATAAAAAGGAAGTTTTTTTTATCAAATGCATTTTCTAAATGTTCTAGAAAATAATTATAATATTTTTTCATAACAATAAATAAAAACCATTTTCAAAGAAAATATATTTTGAATAACAAAATGAAATTACAAAAAAATTGATTGATTATTTACTAAGAATTTATCAATATATTTAGAATATATATATATATATTATAAATTAATTAATCATATACATATCCACAAATTTAATGAAAAGGTTAAAACGATCGTATTTAAATAATCAGTATTCATTTGGGTTTGGGTTTGTGTATCACATCAGCTATCAAACATAGTTTTCTAATTTAAAAACTCAAGGATTTACATATGGCAAGGGTCCTATATCAACTATCAGAGTGAAACCCTCCTGTGGAGTCAATTCATGGGTCCTTAACCACTAGAGTGGCACCCTCCTGCTGGGATAGGGCATGGGTCCTCTATCGACCATCAGAGTGGAACCCTCTTATGGTGTTAGGGCATGAGTACTTAACCATTGGAGTGTTACCCTCATATTTTAACATGGGTCCTATACCTATATATTATGTCCCCTCAACTTTGTGGCACCATAGTGAGGTGTGGATTAAAATGGACACTTCTTCGGACAGACGTGTGAGATGATGGGAATCGTTAATGGATCTATGGAACTGATGACATACTCTTTTCCTAGGATGGTATATGAGATGGAGATACCCTTTCTCTCTCATCTACGTTTCTATTATGATCATATATCCATATTTATTGGTTTTCATTTCTACCTTTCTATGGGTTGATTTGTCTTCTTTTATCGTGTCTCTTACTACTCCCCCTTCAGCTTTTGGGGCGTCCTACTAGGTATGTATATACTCATCCCAGCATGGTATTTTCCCACACATGTCATGTATCATATAGACAATAGATAGGTTAGTAGCAATTATAGAGGAGTATAGGGATACCCTGGTGAATTTGATTGTATAAAGTGTTCGGGGCTTAGAGATCTGGATTTGGGCTCTCTCGGTACTTTCCTTTCTAAGTTTTTTAGGTTGGAAAGTCTTCATGGTTTGGTGTGTATTTTTTCCATTTTAATTTTTTGATTATGTTTTCATACTCTTTTACTCCCTAGAGGTTTTACATGAATAGTTTATTCTCTGGATATTTCATATTTTATTATTCCTCAACACTTTTGCATGGAGATGGTTGGATATGTGCATAGAAGTACATTAGGAAAATTACTTTCATATTGGTTATGTATTTTGGTGCTTTTCATTGGCCCCTAGCCTATGGAGGTGGTCTTGGAGTAGTTTTGGCTCAAGAAACATTATTTTGGGTCATAATAGATTAGTATCAGAGCAGTTCATTCCTTAGGATGGTGTTTGGAGTTTTCCCCTTATGAGTATTTGGTTGGGACTTAGGGAAACAATGTCAAAGTGTTTCAAGTGTGACTTTCAGGCTTGGGAACCTAGTTTTGGTGCGGCGACTAACATATCCATTCACCGGGACTCTAAATACTTACTTGTCAACTCATCACACCAATAAATTAGTTGCAGGGATCAATAGTACATGCATCATATAGTATTGAGTATTTTTACTATCCTTCTTGAGTTATCTCCCCATATATATATGCTTATCTAATTATGATATGACTTGATTAAATTTTCAGGATTCCTCCATGAAGACAACCAGTTAGGTTACCATTTCCAGATAATGATAATGATCTGATGAGTGATTATGCCTCAGTTTATGGGTCATCATGAAAGATTCTTCCTCAAGGTAGATAGGTAGTATCACCCCCACCTATAGAGTAACATATAGTATCGGTAGGGTAGGATGAGGATACACATAGGCTTAGCACACTCTGTGAGTTCCAGCAGTAGAGGCTTCTGAGGTTTCACAGTGAGCTAAATCCCCAAGAATTAGTGGATTGGATTGAGTTGATGATTTAAGTTTTTAGTCTTATCCAAAAATCAACTGATCAAGTGGTTTCACTGGAATCCAATCTTCTCCATAGAGCATTTAGGAACTGGTAGAGTCTAGTCACACAGATGCATGATAAGTTAACACTCTCATGGACCAACTTCTGATAGTAGTTTTTTTAGGATTACTACCTATCATGCATATAATCAATTTAGATTCATGAGCTTCTAGAGCTGCATCAGGGAGGGATGAAAGTTGTTGAGTATGTCATAAGATTCACTAACCTTGTGAGATACTCCCTCAATATGATTTGAGATGGATAATTCTGAGCATGGAAGTTTGAGAAGGGTATCTGGAGAGAAATTCATGCTAGTTTGGTAACGATATGCATTCCCACTTATATTGGAGTGTTGGAACGGGCATTAGTGACAGAGTGATTCATGTTAGAGGAATGTCGGGTAGCTAGAGCTAGCAGTGGATGTTATAAGGTTGAGTCATGTGTAGTAGCTTCCAGGCACCATTCAGTGGGATTTTGGCACAAGAGATCTTCTTAGGATCATATTCGGGAACGTGGTCATGTGGCATAAAGACCGCATAAGGAACTAGGGTTACCCGAAGAGGGGAAGTTCTATGAATGTGATAGGCAAGGTCACATGACACATGATTTCCCGAACCAACATGTTGAGGAGGGTAGACATATATTAGATATTTCACCACGTTAGAGGAAGCGTTGTGATCATGGATCTCCCAAGTGAGGGAAGGGTGGCCCCCAGGGAGGCAGAGCTGGCAGAGGAGCAGGTGGAGACCTAAGAGGAGGAGTTTTAGGTGGTGTACGATGTTATGAGTTTATTCCACCACCAACACTAGGCATCCCATGTCTATCTCAAGGAGATAGCGGTTGGGGTCATGGGCAGTTGTAGGATATACAGGCATATGACCTGGTGGCTTGTGATATGATTAGAGGTATGAATAGTTTATACTATACTCTTACTTAAGTAATAGTATAAACAATTGAAATTCATTCCTTAATCTCTTTACTCCTAGTATGAGAGATGGATCTCCCAGTTGAGATGTTATACAAACATCTTTTCCTTGATGTTACTACGGGGAACACTTCTTCAATATAATTTATTTATTGGCAGTGCGGGCTATAATTTGTTAGAGAGAGTTTATCATGGGACCTTTTGGTTATCATGATGATACCTTATGATGTCATCTTGGGAATGGATTGGTTGTCCACAGTCTGAGCCCAGATTGATTTTCACCACAGATGGTTCATATGCCTTCACACTGATGGAAAGAGATTCTCCTTTTTGGGTGAGATATATCTCATGGTAGGGTGAGTGAGTTTTTCAAGCAGGAGGTTGCAACCCATCACCCGTCAGTTGGTGAGTGTATCCCTTAGCGTAGTAGGATCTTCAGGCATCTGTATTCCTTTAGTCATGGAGGATTATATATATTTCTTCCTAAAGGACATTTTAGGACTACCTCTAAGGAAGGAGATTGATTTTTTCATCTAATTTCATATTGGGAGCACTATGATATCTTCTCAGGAATATCAGATGGCCCCTACTGACCTCTATGAGTTGCAGTTGTAGTTAGAGGACCTTTTAGAGAAGGGTTTTATTAGACCCAGTACATCCCCCTGGACAGCTCTAGTGTTTTTTGAGAAAAATATAGATGATATATTTCAGTTTTATATGGATTATCATTGCCTAAACCAATCCATGATAAAGAACCAGTACCCCTTTCTGAGGATTGAAAACATCTTTATTAGTTGTGAGGTGTGAGATAGTTCTCAAAGATCAATCGCAGGTTTGGCTACCACCAGTTGACAGTTCATGAAGTCAATATTCCAAAGCTGGCATTCTGATGCTGTAATGAACACTATGAGCTCCTAGTGATGTCTTTTAGTGTGAAGAATTATCCCACTATGTTTTTGAATTTGATGAACCAAATATCCCATCTATACTTGTATTGATTTTTTATTGTCTTTATTGATGACATACTTGTATACTCTGCTTCAGAGGAGGAGCATGAAGAGCACTTGAGGATGGTCCTAGATTTTCTTTAGGATCACCATCTTTAGGGTAAGCTCTCAAAGTGCTAGTTCTAGATCCATGACCTTCACTTCCCGAGACATGTCATTTCTAAGAATGGATTAGTTTTGGACTTAGCAAATATCAATATACTATTTTATTAGGATCCACCCAAGATCATGTCATAGATGTAGATTTTTCTTGGCTTTACAGGGTACTATAATAGGTTTGCGGAAGACTTCTCCAGTATTACAGCCCCTTTGACTAGATTGACGCGAAAATATCATATATTTACCTGGACTAAGTAGTGTCGGATAACCTTTGAGTATTTGAGGATGAGGTTGATGAGTGATCCTATTTTGAGACTATTGGAGGAGTGTGTGGAGTACATAGTTATTTTGATGCCTTTGGAGCTGGGCTTAGCTGCATGTTGATGCAGATTCAGGCAGTGATTGCATATGGTTCGAGGCAGTTGAGACCCCACAAGCAGAACTATATGAATCATGACCTAGATTTGGTAGTGGTAGTCTCCACTTTTAGTATTTGGACATATTATCTTTTGAGAGAGTGCTTTGTTGTTTACTCAAACCATCAGATTCTCAGGTATGTCTTCACGCAGATAGACTTTAACCTAAGACAGAGGAATTGGTTAGAGTTCCTGTAAGACTATGACTTTGAGATAGTATATACTCTCAGGAAGGGAAACATTATGATATATTCCCTTATCAGAAAGTCCTGGACTTGTTTGGTGCAGGAGGCTTTAGAGTATTTGGCTTCCTTATAGCTAACCCTTGTTGAGGAGGAGGGTGCAGCTTTTCTTTAGTTGATAGTGTTGAATCCTCCACTCTTCCAGTGTGTAAGAGATTCCAAGTTTAGATATATTAACTGTGATTTCTTTCATTAATAGATATCCTTAATAGATTCACCAGGAGTATTTTATGAAGGAGATAATCACATCATCCTATTCTAAGGATGGATGGTGGTCTTGGTCATGATGTGAGATGGGGTGATGAGGGAGTTTCACACATCTCCTTTGGAGGTACATCCCAATGTGGAAAAGATGTAAAAATACCTTCATTGGAAATTTTGGTGGGATTTCATGAGGTGAATTATGGATGAGTTTTTCTCTTGATGCCTCACATGTCAGCAGGTAAATACTGAGCTCCAGTTTCTGATATGTTTATTGAAGCCTCTTGAGATCTCAAAGTAGAAATAAGATGACATATCATTGGACTTCATGACAGATCTTATAAGGAAAGTGAGATTCCATGACACCATATGGGCGATAGTTGACCGACTTATGAAGTTTAAACACTTCCTTACTATTATAGAGTAGAGTTTGGTTGAGAGTTTGGGGTAGTTGTAAATATGGGAGATCATTCTCCTTCACGGGGTTCCCTCAATGATTGTCTCCAACCGTGATGCATGTTTCATGTCATGGTTGTGGATAGGCCTACATGAGGAATTCAGGATCTAGATGAGGATAATAACATCCTTTCACCCCAAAAAAATGGGCAGACCGAACGCACTATCCAGGTTCTAGAGGATATGCTGAGAGTTGGCATGTTAGACTTTAGCCAGAGCTGGGATAATCAATTGGCATTGGTAGAGTTTTTGTATAATAATAGTTACCACTCTACTATCAGCATGGAACCTTTTAAGGCCCTATATGGGAGACCCTATAGGTTACCCCTATTCTAGACTGATATTGGATAGTCATCTCTTGTTGGGATAGAGATGGTGCATGAAATGACAAAGAAGGTCCGGGTGATCCGCAAATAGATGAGGACAACCCAAAGTAGGTAGAAATTTTATTCATATCGACATCATATCCCTTAGAGTTCGAGCAGGGAGACCATGTTTTCTTGAGAGTATCCCCACGATGAGGATTGTGGAGATTCAGTTGGAGAGCCAAGTTATCTTTAAGGTTCATTAGGTTATTATAGATCTTATATAGGGTTGGTGATGTTTCTTACCACATCTCCATACTCCCATAGTTGGAGTTGGTGCATGATGTATTTCATGTGGTTCAGTTGAGGAGATATGTGCATGATACCATGCATGTTATTAACTAGGGTGATTTGTACATCGAGGATGGATCCACTTTTATGGAGAACTTGTTAGAGATCAAGGATCAGTAGTATAGGATCCCACGTGGATGTAACATACCCTTGGTTTGTGTGTTGTGATAGCATGGGAGCATACATAAGATCTCCTGGGAGAAGAAGATCTAGATGCTAGCTCAGTATCACAACCTTTTTATTAGTTTTTTATTTTTGAGGACAAAAATATTAAAGGGGAAAATAATATAGTGACCCTCTTTTTTCCTTATAAGACTTTTAAATATATATATATAAATATTTTCAGAGTTAGGTTCTCAGACGGTGCATGATTATGATGTCTGGTGTGCCTAAAATTAATTTTATAAAATATTAAATATATTTTATATTACATCTGCTTATTTTTTCAGGAGAAATGGGATATCTATTAAATAGAGTCTTGGATCAAAAATATGATTCCATGGTTGAATTTGTAACATGAGATTTACTCTAGGAATGACCTAAATTTGGTCGGCATGGGGCATTCAGATAAAGCTATCATTGGTGGGTTGGTTTAGTGAATTAATTAATTCATTCATTCATTCATTCATTAAATGATGTGGAACATATTCCTTCCATAACTATGTTGTTATGGAAAATCTCCAGGGTTATCCACATTACCTTAGGACCATTGAGAGGATGATCCACCATTCTTCATTTGCGGATCAATATTGCGATATTATCAATAATCGAATCAAGGAAAATATAAGTGCATCAAATGTAACAAATATTACTCCTTTATTGGAAGCAATATTCTTCATTATCAAACGATCCAATATTGAGGTAGGACTCATCATATGTGTATTTATTCCCTTAATATTAAATGATTGATCATGGTCAATTCCTTTCCTTTGATTTGTGTTCGTTTTGAGCCTTTTCATGCGCCCATGTATCATATTTAGATTTTTTATTCAATTAATCCCTATTATTCCATGTTTCTCACCCCAGATATCCCCAATTTGTATTCTTTGTCCAATAATGCTTGGACAAAAATTGTTACACATCTGTTTCTTATGATTTTCCCCCATTATTTTTCATGTTCTTTGTCATTGGCCTATGGGGACCATGGTTCGACATTGTCGGGTAGGATCAAGCACGATCGAACCCTCTTATATGCATCAAATTCACAAGTGGTGAATAGATCGGTGAATAAAGAGTATATCAGGATGGATTGTAGATTTTAGGTAATTAAACTATGGATTTAGAGATCTGGTGAGGTGATGGGAGGTGCCATGAGTGACAAAGATTTCATGCGGGCTTCGAGCGATGGATCAGAATCCGATTTCTAGCCATTGGAGGGTCGAAAACAATAGTTAAAGGTTTTCACTATTGATTTCAGGTGACCTATAGGCATGATTCGAGGTGATAGAGGTAGGTGTGGATCACGTAACATAGATCTATCTTTCTGTGAAAATTACGACTACACGCCATGTAGTTTGAAGAACATGTGACATGTAGGTCCTTGGATGTAGCGGCTAGGGTTTCTAGTGAGTTAAATATCACATGTTGTGTGGGACCTCTACACACCATGTGACCTAGTGTTGGCGACCCAGCATGTACTATGAGAGTACCCAAACACGAGCACGGCTAGGAACACGGCCAGTGTACACAAACATGGCCCGAAGGACATGGACATGACTAGGAGAACACTGAATGATCCCATGTGGCTGAGACACACCATGTAAGGCTACATGTCTATTGAGTCATTTACTGGTGAGAAAATAGCTCAGAAGAAGGGTGGGACCACACGTCGTGTGGGTCTCCTTACATGCCATGTACCCTCCTTTTTTAGGAAACTTCTATCTCTCATGTATCTTTCGTTTGGACTCATATTTTGTCTTGAAAGTATCATATCCTGAGTGATTTTCATGTAGAAAGTGATGGTGGAATATGTAGCAGCTTTTGAGATATGATATGAGGTGTTCAGATTGTGATGCTTCTTTAGGCGTTGTTTGATGACGACAGTGATCGGGCAGGATCGTTAGAGATGTTAGAGTGGAACCCTCCTATTAGGATAGGGTGTGGGTCCTCTATCAACCACTAGAGTGGAACCCTCCTATTGGGAAAGGGCATGGTTTCTATACTGACTATTAGAGTGGCACCCTCCTATGGAATCAGGACGTGAGTCTTCGACCACTAGAATGACACCCTCCTACTGGGATGGGGCATGTGTCCTCTACCGACTATCAGAGTGTAACTCTCCTATGGAATCGGGACATGGGTCCTTGACCACTAGAATGACACCCACCTACTGGTATAGATAATTTTCCCTATAACAACTATCAGAGTGGAATCCTCCTACTGGGATAAGGCATGGGTCCTCTACTGACCACTAGATTGGCACCCTCCTGTTGGGATAGGGAATGGGTCCTCTATCATCTATCAGAGTGGCACCCTCCTATAGAGTCAGGGCATGGGTCCTCAGCCACTAGAGTGGCATCCTACTTTTGGGACAGATCATGGTTCCTCTATCGACCATCAAATTGGTACCCTCCTGCGGTTTCAAGGCATGTTCCTCGACCATTAGAGTGGCACCCTCCTATTGTACCAGGGCATGGGCCCTATACCTAGAGATTGTGTCCCCATAACTGTTCAGTATCATAGCAAGGTGTGGATTGATATGGATACTTCTTCAAACAGACACGTGAGATGTTGGGAATCATTAATGGACCTCTGGAACTGATGTCAGACTCTTTTCTTGGGCTGGTCTATGAGATGGAGATCCTCTTTGTCTCTCATTTGGGTTTCTTTTATGAGCATATATCACTTTTTATTGGTTTTTATTTCTCCATTATTATGGGTTGAGGCATATACTTATATCGTGTCTTTTACTGCTCCCCCTTCAATTTTTGGGTGTCCTACTGGGTATGTATATACTCACCTATGCATGTATATACTCACCCCTGCATGAGTTTTTTCTGCATGTGTTGTGTCTGTAGAGCCCACTTTTTGTATGGATTGTATTTTTTGTCAACTAATTATCGATGGTGTTTAATGAGATAAGAATATCTCATTACGGTCAATATAATGAAGTAATTCCAAAGTCAATGGTGCTTGAATGAAGTCCTCATGTCTTGATATTCCAAGAAACATGTGAATGGTTTAAATACTTTGAGTTTTAAGGTGATTCTTGGAGAATTTTTAAGGTGATGTCTAGAGAATTGTTATGGATTCATTTGATGACATTGGATGTTGTGGTTAAATAATTCTCCTTGTTAAATATGATGATTCTTTTTTGGTCTGTATTTCACAAATATCATAAGTTTTTTGGAGAAGTTGTGATGCAATCCTTATGAAGGAAAGGGTAAGAAAAGGTGTTTCCAATATTATTTAGGTTTGATTGGAAAGAAAGATGTTGATGAAAGATAGAAAAGTTACAATAATTTCCTTGATAAATCTAGAAATTCTAAATATGATCAGTCAAAGGTTAAAAAGCATGACATATAAGGTTATTGATAAAATCAGATGATCAAAAATCAATATGGTTGGTTTTTTCGAAGCAAATTTTTAAGGTGGTGTTGTTTCCCAGTGTTTGAAAAAAAATTGGGCCTCAAAATCAGGATTTTTTTTTGAAAAGGATTTTTTCTACAAAGGATCTCATAGTTCGCAGATAGAAAATCACAATTCGTGGATCGCAAAGGAGGTATGCAGAATGATAAAGGAAGTATTTTCGTATAGCAGGGCTATGTGGACTGTGAAGCATAATACGTGGACTGCGTAGTGAAAAACAGTTTGCGAGAGAATCGTAGTTCATGGAAGCTTCAAATTTTTTAGAAGTATTATCATTCATGGTTGATAGGTGTTGATTTGTTTGTGGAAGAGATCATCTACCTTAAAGGGAGAAAGTCACTACATAGACCGTAGAGGGAAAAAAACAGTTCGTGGGAGGAGCGTAGTCTGTGGTGAAGGATGTCCCTCATCAGAGTTTTTGGTAAATTGGATTAGTAGGTTTTTTGGATTCTACTTTCCTATATGAAGGACCCTAATCCAATCATTAATTGTGAGAAAATTTTATAAGAAGTGATCATCATTTTGGGAAGAATTTAGAGAAGTCTGAAGTAACTCATAGAGGAGAATTTCATAAAGGGAAGTGGTTCCAGAGGAAAGATTCCACAAAGAAGGAAGTTGTCCACAGAAAGAGTTTGTGGAGCTCTATAACCCACAAAGGAAAAGTGGCCTCAAAGAATTAGTTATTTGTGGAGGCATCATACATCCAAAAAGTAGAGGTGGTCTGTCGAATCAAAGGTAGTCTACGAAGGAAAGTCAGTCCTCAGAGCATAGGTAGTTTGTGAGGCATCAACCGTCAATAGAGTAGGAGTAATTACACTAAATAAAAAGCATTAAACACTCACTCCATGCAGTGAAACTCAGTATGCAGAGGATATTGGTAGTTTGTGGAGGATACCAGATAGTTCACAAAGGAGAAATAATGCATACACACAAATAGGTGTTTACACCCTCATTGTGCTACGTGAAGTAGATGATATGTGAACACTCAACACTGTTAAACTCACATTACTGTAGTGATTTATAAATAATGGTTCTAAAAACCAATGTTTGGGTATAATACCCATATTGTGATTCGAGAATTGAAACTATGTGTTCACCTGTTTGATACATAATGGACAGAGAAGAGAGAACACACATAGTTTGTGTGAAGAAGAACTAGACGTGTTCCTAAACTCATATCTACAACACAGAAGAATAAATTAAGAATAAGAATAAGAGATTAGACAATATATATTCAGTTATTCAGGAAATATCAATTTTGATGATGTTGTGTTGAGATGATCATTATTGTTTTAATAATTTCAAATGATTTTTATGATTCTAGAATTACTATAAGAAGGTGGTTTAGTTAAGTTGGTTTTAAACTAAATAAGAAAGAGAGATCAAGAAAATTTTATATGCTATTGTGTATATTTTTGTGCCACGGATTAAAGGGAGAAGAGGAAGTGATTAGAAAAATTGATATCATCTAATAATCATTTGGTTCAGGGAGAATTCAGTTCATCAGTCTACTACATTCATATTATTATGACTGAAAGAAGAAGAAGATATTGAAGATATCAATTTTACTACTAGGAAGAGATAAGAGGAGTTTCTTGCATGTTTTTTTGAAACTAAAAATGTGAAGAATAAGGTTGTGGAAGAACAAATAATAATTGTGATATCAGAAAAGACTCAATAGGTGGAGAAATTTATTGGTGTTACAAACCCTTATCAATAAAGAGAAGACTATCTTGGGAGGTATTATAAAGATCCAGTACTATTGTATTGCATTCAAAGTGCTATAATAATGTGCTATTAGATTTTTTACATAGTACTACATGAGTTTAAGGGAATATCTTACTCATTGTATTCCACAAAAAAGGATTATTTTCAAGTGGATTTTGTGGTATTATATTGTTTCCAAACCATTCCAAGGATATAACTACTCTTGTTGAGTAGTGAACCTTATAAAAATATCATGTTCTATCTTTAATGATTTCATATACTTGCATGCGATAGGAAAAAAAAGAATAAGATAATCAAGATCCTAACAGGTCTAAGAGGTACAAGGATAAAAAATTCATAATTGGTTTTAAAAACCCCCAACACTAGTTCACCCCCTCTAAGTGTTGGGTATATCCCAAACTGGTCCTTATAATTGGTATCAGAGGACTAGTTCACCTCTATTAGACTCTTTATAGTGAATTTATTCTATTTTAAAGACTTGAGTTTCTTTCCTGAGTTAACAATAAAGTGTATTTTTGGTAAATATTCGGTTACCTCTGAGCATAAGTATATATCTACCAATACCATGATGAACAGGAAAAATAAATATAAGATAAAGTTGAATAATAAGTCCCTCTTATCTAAAGAAGAAGAAGTATTTGTTTCTCCATACGTTGCTAAAAATGAAGACATATCAAACTTTAAAAGTAATGAGCAGGTGTCTCAAGTTTCCACCAAGAATATGGATAACCTTCCTACCTCTAATGATCAGGTGGTATGTGTTAGTGCATTTAAAAACTTTCCACAAGATAAAAATTCTAGCATAAGTGGTGATGATGATCAATCTGTAACTTATTAAGAATTATCAGTTGATATATTAAGAGTTGTTCTATATGATATTTCTGAAGAAAGTGCATCCCTTGTTTTTAGAGTCTTTCAATGTATGTAGGAATATATCACTCAACTAGAAGGATAAACTGATGTTTTGGATAAGTGATTGTAAGAAAAAATTGTTTAATGTCTAAAACTCTCCAGATATGTTAGAACCTTTGAAGTGACAAAGAGGGAACTTTAAATAATTTTCTCAAAATGAATCAAAGATGTCGAAGAGAAAGATATATCCAAAAATAATCTAGAAGAAAAGATCCATGCACTTTAAGAGAAATTTAAAAATAGCACTAATATCAAGGGTTTATAATTGGAATAAATTTCCAAGAAGATCAAGGAACTTGACTCTTTGATTTAGAACAAAGTTAAGTTGTATGAAGATGAATTTGAAAGAATAAAGAAGGACTATAAAGAGAATATTATTATGATTGAAGATCAGAAAATCATCCATAATATGACATTTCTAGATTTTTAGTCTTAGTTGTCCAATCTTGAGAAGACACATATTGAGTATTCATAAAAGAAGGAAAAAAGTTGTTATTGGTATTCAATGTTCATTGGATGATTCTAAGGGTGAAATACCTACAACATGTGATAAGAATATCATGACTTCACTCAATGATATATCACAAGCAACTGACAAGATTTAGGTACCATCAATACCGTCTTGTACTAATATTTATAAAATTGTTATCATGAATATTTCAGGTTGTAAAACAAAATATAAACAAGTATGGATGAAGAAATGTGAGAATAATGATACCACCATGACTATGGTGGATATAAAAAATAATATAGCAGCTGATTCTCCACATAAATCACAAAAAATCTTGAAGAAGACCCAATAATATGATACAGAAAATATCAAGAAATCAAGATTTTTGGATCAATGTTGGTGCTGCAATAGATTTGATCATTGTGTATTAAATTGTTGGTACAATCCTCAAAATTTAAAATCACAAAGGAATCCACATCAAGGGGGAGAAATTTAGAGAATAAGAAGCAACATCCACATGTCTAGAAGCATCTTTATACTGCAAAAAGATTTGGAATGATTTATTATATATGTGATGTATGAAATGGTTGTGGTCACAAGGTTGGCACATGCTTATCTCAATATGTATCCAAAGCTGATAAAAAAAGAAGATCACAAAATCTGGTTTGGAATAAAGAATCAACCTTGGGAAGATATTAGAATATTGATGTGAACAAAATTCCGCCCTGGAAGGTACCAATAAAGTGTTGGAGGTGGTGCTCTAGAACCAACTACTTTGTACTTTATTCATTAAATAAAAGCCTTATCACATCTTGATTGTTCTTCTGCGTGACATGTCATGTGATAATGTCCTAAGGACAGTTGTTGCATTAAAGGGTCGTAGCGGATCCCTGCTATGATGAGAACCCGAAAGTGCCATAACACTATTCTTGAATGTATATTCTATGGCCAGATGATATTATTTGAGGGACACAAATAATACAGGTCATTAGGGGTGAGGACTCATAAAACTTTGAGGCACCTTCTTATGGTGTGCGCCCTTGGTAATATCCAGGAGGATATTATGAGAACGAGACCCGCCAGTAGGAAATCCACATTTCATAGTGTCATTGGATGTTCCAATCTACGGACGTGTGTATTGATCCTTAGACTTTAAGATTATTATTAATGGGTATTACAACTCGCGCACTTAGATGTATTGACGAAAACTGTGACGACACACTGTTCGCAGCGAGGTAGGATACGTTGGGTGCGTTAAGAGTAATACCGAATTAATAGATAATGCGAGAAAGGATTTGTCCCTTCCATTCCATAACGGAAGTAGATATCTCAGGCCCTTTGATGGAATTGATATAGCCTAAATAAATCCATGGCCATGGTAAGGTATAGGCAAGTTCAATTCCGGGAAGTCAAAGAAAGAATAATCAAGCACATGGGTTGATGGCACTAGCATGCAACCCTCTTGATTGGAGATATCGAGACAAAGGGATTATATTACACGGTAAGCATTCGTAGGAGGTAACACGTCATTGCGGCGTTAACTTCTTTCTCTATGGGTGCCTTGGCGTGTTGCAAGACGCTAACCTTGGACTTTAGGCAGGCTCATCCTAATGCCACTGAGAAAGAGGCCTAGAGGGTCACACACTAAGTGTGTCCATGTATCTCAGTTAAATATTAATTTAACAAGTTAAATAAATATTATTCCCGACTGTGGTTTAATAATTATTTAAGGATGTCTGGTCGCATTTATTTTGACACTAGTTATTCGAGAGAATATACTGTGGATAAAATAATATATTTATTAGCGAGTAATGCAGTTACATTTATTTAAGAAATAAATAGTCATTACTCAAGGTCTAATAAATGTGGTGGAGAAAAAAATTGGAAAATAAAAGTACACGTCGTGTATATTAAATATACACGTTGTGTAGTTTTATGGAAAACAAGTACACGCCGTGTATTAATTATTACACGCCGTGTAGTTTTTCCAATTGGGATTTTGAGGATTTAATATTGTTTTATTAAATGATATTTATTATAATCAGCATGGGCGCATGTCAAGGAATTAATAATTCGACATGGGGGTTTTCAATAAGAGTTAATGAAATAAATAAAACGCGTAATGCATTTATTTATTTTCATAACTCTATTAACCTAAAACCTGATTATAAATATCCTCGCAACCCCAACTTTTTTTGTGAGCCATTGTTGTGCACAATGGATTTTGAAATACTCTCAAGCCAAGAGAGAATTCCATTTCCACCAAGAACGCCCTCAAGTTACGAGAGCAAGATCCTCCACCGGATCAAGGCGGTCGAAGGCGGACATCGCAAGCGAAGGTTCTTCCGCACTAGCACCCGGAGATCTCTTCAGCGACGTCCGGAGATACGTGACACACGTGTGGATCACCGCTAGAGGAATCTTACACTTGGATTCTACGACGCAACGACGGATCACCGAATCGTGACCGGACACATCAACGAAGAAAGAATTCCAACGAGGTAATTCTTATGCATTAATTAAATTAATTATAATCAACATATGATGATCCTCCTCAACGGTTCCGGGACTCATCTTTTCTTTTCATTCTTCGTTCTATTCCGAAGATTCGGCATTTTATATCATGACGGATCTCGGATTGAACATTGTTTAACGAAAAATTAAGTTGGGAAAACCCACCAACGCGCTTCTGCTGCGCCCGGAACCTACAAGTGGTATAAGAGGGGTCATATCGTTGGTTATAATTATTTAGTTTTTTGTTGGTGATTTATGTATTTAATAATTTAGTTATTTCAATTCATGTTTAATCGTTCTGAAAATCTGAATCTCGAGATCTGTTCTTCCTCCCTCGTTTCTCGTTCACCTCACAGAAACGGATTTTTCTTTTAATTTTGATTAAAATAAAATAGAGGAACTCATCCATAGGAGCCAAACGTTTCTGGACGTATAACACCAGAATACACGACGTGTATTCGGAAGTACATACCGTGTAGTCTAGGTTCAATGCATTGACTGATCCGCCAAATCAGGTCGTGTATTGGATTCTTTCTAAGAATTTAAGACACTGTGTGTTGACCAAAAACAGGTGGCATACGGTTTCCGGAATACAGGCCGTGTGGTCCAATGAACACGGCGTGTAGTCCCTTCGGGTTAGGGTTGGGTCGTGTACTCCGTACACGGCCTGCCCGGCTGGAAACCGTGTAACGCGGAAACTACACGGCGTGTGTCCCACTGTACACGCTGTGTACTCCGAAAATTTCCGAAGTACATTAACACGCCTTATCCCCGAGCGTGTACTTCGGATGGACGGTGAAGAAAAGTACACACCGTGTAGTCGGAACTACACACCGTGTACTCACCCAAATTACGCAGATTTATTAAAATTTATTATTATATTATACAAACCCTTGAGATGTGTACCATGGTGTAGGCGTAAAGCTGAGGCACAACACGTGATAGGTGTTTTATATATATGTGTTTAATTTAACATCTGCGTAATAAATGGGAATTCACCGGGTTGCCTCCAAGGTACAAGTTACGTACAAGGATAATTTTAAATGAATTGATTTTTTTAAAATTATGATGGATGAGAATCTCAAGGAAATTCAAAAAATTGATTTAAGATAAAAGGATTGATTAATTAAAGATAATTAATTGATTCGAGCGTGATTTATCTTAAACAAGAACGATTAAAGAATTGAATGCTAGTTTTATTTATGCGTAAATATCGTTGCATGAATGGATGATCATGAGCTAGACCGAGACCTTTGTATGAGAATGGTTTCTTTTAATTTATTTATTTAAATTAAATTTTTTGGCTTGCGAGCCATCTCCTCATTAATATGTAGGGCCTGCGTGCCCAAGGATTCTTTTATGTAAAAACCCCTTTTTACCCCTCAGCTGCGTGTGAGATAAATGCATATGTAATGGATGAAGCTCCCAAGCTAGTGGAGGCGGCTCAAGTCAGGAGCCAAGGTGAAACCAATCCATGGAGATACAAAGGTGGACAGGTGGAAAGCTGTAGACACGAACCCGAAAGGTTCAAGGTGTTTCTCCCCTAGGTCTTGGGTTAGTTTATCAACCGCTAGATAAACTAACCAATAGAAAAGCTCATGATCATACCATTTATTTTATTTCTGTCAGTTGCATGGTTTATTTATTGTGGGTGTGTTGTCACGATCACACAATTAATGAATTAAACGAGCATGCAAGATGGAACTAAAATAAAATTGGCTTATACGTAAATATTATCTTAGACATGGTTAATCACTTAAGTATATCCCACTTAATATTAACAAGCATGTAATCAAAGATAATAAAATGGCAATTTACGTATAAGGATAAAATCCCTCAAGATAAATATTAAGTCGGCATAGCCTTCCATAATCTTGGTTAGAATCGAACCATAGTTCAAAGTGCTTGACCAACCCTATTTGGGGTGCTTTCAATTATCGGGGAATTCTAATTCAAGGTTTTGGGTTGACTTGATTTGGTTCGCATCAAGGGTTGACTGCCACAGCAGGACTTGGTGTGACCAAGAGGCAAAGGTTGAGGAAATCCAAAAGGATTTCAGGATTGGGGAGTCCACTCAACAGATCAAGGAACTGCAAGTTAATGCAGTTGGCATTTGGAATGCCTACCTAAAACCCTTCAAGTTGCTTGACCAACCCTAGTTGGGGTAATGCGAAGGTAAATATGGATCCTAGCCACTAGAATATTCACGCAACAGAATATTCCGAAGTCAATGGTGAGGGCTATTGTATTTCAATAAAATAGTGGGAGACTAATAAGTATTAATTTATTTGTCTCAATTTTATAATAAAGCACTAAACCTTTGCTTATCTTAATTTGTAGAAACAACAAGAAAATTACTTCAAACATATCATTGCGCACCATACTCGAGAAAGAAAACCTTCTCACCGGCACCAATTTCCAAGAGTGGCAGAGGCGTTTACGCGTCGTCCTTCGCCACAAAAGGAAATTATATATGCTGGAAGAGCCTATTCCAGTTGCACTTGGGAAAGAGGCTAGTGATGAGGAATTATCTCTCTACATGAAACACATGGATGATGCCACAGATGTCTAGTGTTTCATGCTATCGGCCATGTCTAATGATCTCTTGAAGCAACATGAAAACATGGATGCTTATAGCATGATGCCTCACCTTAAAGATCTCTACCAAGAGAAGGCGAGACAGGAGAGGTATGAGATCTCCAATGCTTTGTTTACCACGAAGCTTGGAGAGTCTGCGCCAGCTGGGCCTCATGTAGTCAAGCTTATTGGCTACATTGAACGCTTGGACATCTTAGGGATTAAATTCCCGGATGAGTTGCGTACAGATCTCATCCTATCATCACTACACAAGACCTTCTCTAGCTTCATTGTTAACTATAACATGAGCGGAAATGAGAAGAGTCTATCGGAGCTTCTGACCTTGATTCGCCAGGTAGATAAGGACATGGGGCGTGACAAACCCGCGGTCCTTATGGTGAACAAGAAAAGGAAGGAAAAGGCAAAGGGGCCAAAGACTTATAAATGGTCTGAAGCCCCCGAGCACCGTCCCTCCAAGAAGGGGAAGATCTAGAGGCAGGGCAAGGAACGGGAGGCAGTGTGTTTTTCATGTGGCAAGCAGGGCCATTGGAAGAGGAATTGCACCCAGAAGCGTGGGGATGCTAAAGGTGCGTTCGTTATCGAGTGCAATCTTTCTATTTCTACACATTGGGTATTAGATACAGCTTTTGGGGCTCACATCTGTATTCAAATGCAGGAACCAAGTAGATTTAGAAAGATCGCCAGAGGAGAGGTGGATCTTCGAGCTGCCAATGGAGCAAGGTTGGCTGCATTGGCTATTGGCGACTATCACCTCTCATTGCCAACTGGCATGATTTTGGTTTTACAAAACTGTTATTTTGTGCCTAGTGTTACCAAGAACATAATTTCTGTATCTTGTTTGGATATGGATGGATTTATTTTCAAGTTTGGAAATAAGGGTTGTCTCTTTTATAAGAACAACATATGTTATGGTATGGAACATTTGAATAATGGTTTGTATGTATTAAATTACAAAAACCAAGTGTTGGCAATCGATAACGAAACAAACTCACATGACTCATACATCACCCAGTTATGGCATCACTGCCTTGGTCATGTGAACGAGAAGCGCTTGACAAAGCTCTATCAAGATGGCTATTTAGACTCTACTGAGCTAAAACCACTTGATAGATGTCACGCTTGTTTACAAGGAAAAATGACCAAGTCGCCTTTTGGTGGACAAGGTGAAAGGGCCACAGAGCTTCTAGGATTGGTACACACAGATGTGTGTAGACCATTTCCAGTAGAAGCTAGAGGTGGATATTCTTACTTTATTACTTTTACTGATGATTTGAGTAGATATGTCTATGTCTACTTAATGAGGTATAAGTCAGAGTCCTTAGAGAAATTTAAATAATTCAAGAATGAAGTAGAGAATCAACTTGGTAAGAAGATAAAGAAGCTTTGATCGGATCGAGGTGGAGAATATCTGAACCAAGAGTTCATCGATCTTCTACGGGAGTCTGGGATTCTATCTCAGCTCACTCCTCCTTATACACCACAGTGGAATGGTGTTAGTGAAAGGAGGAACCGCACCTTGTTGGACATGGTGAGGTCGATGATGAGTCATGCGGATCTTCCATTATCCTTTTGGGGATATGCATTACAAACTGCAGCGTACACATTAAACCGAGTACCAACTAAGGCGGCAAATGGAATTCCATCCAAGTTATGGAATGGAAGGAAACCCACTTTGTCACACACACGTGTATGGGGATACGAGGCGTTTGTTAATGCTTTATCAGGCAACAAACTAGCACCCCGGGGCACGAAGTGTATCTTTATAGGATATCCCAAGGAAATGAAAGGATATTACCTATATAACCCCCAAGACAAGAAAGTGATTGTCGCCAGACAAGCCATCTTTCTTGAGAGGGAGCACATCCTCAAGAAGGATAGTGGGAGAAAGATTGACTTCGACGAAGTTGATGCTCAAGATACACAGGAGTTGGTACAGGAACAAGTTCCACAGGCCCCCGTGGAAGAGGTTCCAGAAACACAAGTACTGCGTAGGAGCTCAAGAGAGGTAAGGGAACCAGAGAGATTTGGTTTCCTAGTCACCGAGGATGGTGAATAATTATTGTTGGACAATGATGAACCTCTCTCCTACAAGGAAGTAGTAGAAAGCTCAGAAGCTACAAGATGGCTAGAAGCTATGAATTCTGAGATGGATTCCATGTATCAGAACCAAGTTTGGGTTCTGGTCGATGAGCCAGTTGATGTAAAGCCTGTTGGATGAAAATGGGTATTCAAAAGAAAGATGGACATGGAAGGTCAAGTTAGCACCTATAAAGCAAGGCTAATGGCTAAAGGATTCAGGCAGCGTCAAGGAATTTACTATGATGAAACCTTGTCGCCAGTTGCCATGTTTAAATCCATAAGAATCATACTTGCCATAGCAGCTTACCATGACTATGAGATTTGGCAGATGGATGTCAAAACAGCATTCCTTAACGGGAACCTTCAGGAAGATGTCTATATGACACAACCAGAAGGGTTTGTGACACCAGGTGAAGCCAAACGGGTTTGCAAGTTGCAGAAATACATTTATGTATTAAAGCAAGCATCCAGGTCATGGAACATTCGATTTGATGAAGCCATAAAGGAATTTGGTTTCATTAAGAACGAATGTGAGCCATGTGTTTATAAGCGGTTTAATGGGAATGCAGTCGTTATCCTAGTGGTATATGTTGATGACATATTGCTTATTGGAAACGACGTACCAGCCTTACAGTCAGTTAAGTATTGGTTGAACAAGTGTTTCTCCATGAAGGACTTAGGAGAAGCAGCCTACATTCTAGGGATCAAGATCATTCGTGATAGATCCAAGAGGCTGCTTGGACTAAGTCAGGGTACATACATTGACCAGATACTAAAGAGATTTAGTATGGAAAAATCCAAGAGGGGATTGGTTCCAGTGTCACATGGCTTACATCTTTCTAAGAAAATGTGTCCCCAGACACAACAGGAGAAAGATAGGATGAGAAAGATCCCATACGCTTCGGCTATAGGATCCATCATGTATGTCATGTTATGTACCAGGCTTGATGTTGCCTATGCACTGAGCATGGTAGGCAGATATCAAGCAGATCCAGGAGAACAGCATTGGACTGCTGTTAAGACTATCCTTAAGTATCTGAGAAGAACTAAGGATATGTTCCTGGTGTATGGAGGAGACGAGGATCTTGTCATCAGAGGGTATGCTGATGCTGGTTTTCAAACAGATCAGAATGATCTGAAGTCACAATATGGATATGTTTTCTATCTCAATGGAGGAGTTGTGAGCTGGAAGAGTTCAAAGCAGCCAGTTGTCGCCGATTCTACAGCGGAGTCCGAGTATATAGCGGCTTCTGATGCAGCCAAAGAAGCCGTTTGGATTTGGAACTTTGTCCAGGAGCTTGATGTGGTGCCTAGCAGTAAAGATCCCATTACATTGTATTGTGATAATACTGCAACGGTGGCTCTTGCAAAAGAACCAAGGTCACATCAATGGACAAAGCACATACTCCAGAAGTATCACCTCTTTAGGGATTTCTATCAAAGGGGTGAAGTTGTAGTGAGCAGAGTGTCCATGGAAGAGAACGTGGTGGACCCCATGACTAAAGGCCTATCTCAACAGAAGCATGAATATCATGTGAGAGCTAGCGGGTTAAAGGTTGTTAGCAGTTGGCTCTAGTCCAAGTGGGAGTCTGTTGGAGTTGGTGGTCTAGAACCAACTACTTTGTACTTTATTCATTAAATAAAAGCCTTATCACATCTTGATTGTTCTTCTGTGTGACATGTCATGTGATAATGTCCTAAGGACAGCTGTTGCATTAAAGGGTCGTAGCGGATCCCTGCTATGATGAGAACCAGAAAGTGCCATAACACTGTTCTTGAATGTATGTTCTATGGCCGGATGATATTATTTGAGGGACACAAATAATACAGGTCATTAGGGGTGAGGACTCATAAAACTTTGAGACACCTTCTCATGGTGTGCGCCCTTGGTAATATCCAGGAGGATATAATGAGAACGAGACCCGCCAGTAGGAAATCCACATTTCATAGTGTCATTGGATGTTCCTATCTACGGACGTGTGTATTGATACTTAGACTTTAAGATTATTATTAATGGGTATTACAACTTGCGCACTTAGATGTATTGACGAAAACTGTGACGACACACTGTTCGTAGCAAGGTAGGATACGTTGGGTGCATCACGAGTAACACCGCATTAATAGATAATGTGAGAAAGGATTTATCCCTTCCATTCCATAACGGAAGTAGATATCTCAGGACCTTTGATGGAATTGATATAGCCTAAATAAATACATGGTCATGGTAAGGTATGGGCAAGTTCAATTCCGGGAAGTCAAAGAAAGAATAATCAAGCACATGGGTTGATGGCACTAGCATGCAACCCGCTTGATTGGAGATATCGAGACAAAGGGATTATATTACACGGTAAGCATTCGTAGGAGGTGACACGTCATTGCGGCGTTAACTTCTTTCTCTATGGGTGCCTTGGCATGTTGCTAGACGCTAACCTTGGACTTTAGGCAGGCTCAGCCTAATGCCACTAAGAAAGAGGCCTAGAGGGTCACACACTAAGTGTGTCCATGTATCTCAGTTAAATATTAATTTAACAAGTTAAATAAATATTATTCCCGACTGTGGTTTAATAATTATTTAAGTATGTCTGATCGCATTTATTTTGACACTAGTTATTCGAGAGAATATACTGTGGATAAAATAATATATTTATTAGCGAGTAATGCAGTTACATTTATTTAAGAAATAAATAGTCATTACTCAAGGTCCAATAAATGTGTTGGAGAAAAAAATGGAAAATAAAAGTACACGCCGTGTATATTAAATATACACGTTGTGTAGTTTTATGGAAAATAAGTACACGTCGTGTATTAATTATTACACGCCGTGTAGTTTTTCCAATTGGGATTTTGAGGATTTAATATTGTTTTATTAAATGATATTTATTATAATCAGCGTGGGCGCATGTCAAGGAATTAATAATTCGACATGGGGGGTTTCAATAAGAGTTAATGAAATAAATAAAACGCGTAACACGTTTATTTATTGTCATAACTCTATTAACCTCAAACCTAATTATAAATATCCTCGCAACCCCAACTTTTTTTGTGAGCCATTGTTGTGCACAACGGATTTGGAAATACTCTCAAGACAAGAGAGAATTCCCTTTCCACCAAGAACGCCCTCAAGTTAAGAGAGCAAGATCCTCCACCGGATCAAGGCGGTCGAAGGCGGACATTGCAAGCGAAGGTTCTTCCGCGCTAGCACCCGGAGATCTCTTCGGCGACGTCCGGAGATACGTGACACACGTGTGGATCACCACTAGAGGAATCCTACACTTGGATTCTACGACGCAACGACAGATCATCGAATCGTGACCGGACACATCAACGAAGAAAGAATTCCAACGAGGTAATTCTTATGCATTAATTAAATTAATTATAATCAACATATTATGATCCTCCTCAAGGGTTCCGGGACTCGTCTTTTCTTTTCGTTCTTCGTTCTATTCCGAAGATTTGGCGTTTTATATCGTGACGGATCTCGGATTGAACATTGTTTAACGAAAAATTAAGTTGGGCAAACCCACCAACGCGCTTCCGCTGCACCTGGAACCTACATAAAGAATCGTGAGAAAAAATGGATTTTAAATCCAAGAATTTGAAGGTTAGTGAATCCAAAATAACTACTAAAATGGATGACACTTAGAAGAACCCATGTGGAAGATCCAAACATGTTTCCACACTTCATAATGACATATTAGTTATTTGGACTAAAGATTTGGAAATAGTGAGAAAAATGGAAGATTCATAAGATAAATCTAGTGAGAAATGGGAAGAAAATATCCCACATTATGAAGGTTTGTCAAGAAAAGTAAACTCTTGTGTTAAAGAAGTTCTGTCTAAGATATGCAGGAAATCTGGTCACATTGCAAAAGGTTGTTTAACCTTGATACACAAGAAAGAAGTAGTCCTCAAGAGGAATATTAATGTATGATCCATGATGGATGTTAAGAGGAAAAATTATCCACACAAAGAAGAAGAGAATGTGAAGGGATCCATGTTGCCTCAACATAAATTAGAACAGATGTTCAGATGTGCAAGCATGAAGACTGGAGAAAATGGAGCAACTTGGTTGAGAAGATCATCTCAACCTTGTTGTTCATATTAATGAAGCAGGAGGATCCTCCTTATTCCCTAAATCATTTTTTATTGTATTTTTTATTATAATATAGGGAATTGAAGGTGAAGTAAGTTCTTAGGGGGAGAACCTGAGAGGTAGTGAGTGATGTCAATCATTGATATTAAATCTGAAGAAGTTACCATCCTTGAATAATTCCTCAATTGATATTTAAATACTAGTATGATGGAGGATCTTCCTTATTGAAGCTGAAGAATGTGATTTCCTATTATGGATAGCCAAGATAAAGAAGATTCCATCATGGTTTGATCTTATTTCTTGGTATTCTGAAGAATAAATGTTCTAGAAGATCATCCATTGTGAAGTTGTGAAAGTTTTCCAATATGGATTGTCACATGATGAAGACCCATTCTGGTGTATTCTCCACTCTGTAATTTCTTTAAATCCATTCCTGATGAGATAAACCATTATAAAGATAATGAAATTTGTTTCCCTTTAGAGGGAGACAAATGATGAAGCTTCTAGAATTAATATTTCAATTTATATCAAATTTGATTATTCTAGAAATTACTTGAAGATCATGTCATTAGAAAAAGTATGTCTCTTAATCTATCATCCTTGGTCATTAAAAACAAAAAAAATTACAAAGGGGGTGTAATTGAATTATTTAGTGACATAAGTAGAATGGAAGTGCCCCAACACTACTACAAAATCGGCATTTAACAGTGCTGGTATTTATCAGCGCCATCAAAAAACGCTGATAAATGACATCTTTATCAGTTCTAAAGAAAGCATTGATAAATTTAACCCTTTATCAGTGCTATTTTTTAGTGCTGATAAAGGGTGTCATTTATCAGCACTTTATTTTTAGTTCTGATAAAGGATATCCTTTATCAGTGTTTTATTTTTACCGCTAATAAAGGATACCATTTATCAATGCTATATTTTAAGCGCTCATAAACAAATCCTTTATCAGTGCTTTTTTAGTGTTGATAAAGGTAAAAAAATCAAATGAAATAATTAAATAAAAAATGATTTTATTAAAAAAATTACAAATTTTATTAATTAAATAATTATTGATAAAAATGAATAAATTGATTATACTATATATAAATTATAAATACTAATAAATATTATATATTAAATATATAGATATATTTATAATGAAAATTAAACAAATTAAAATTAAAAATAAGTAAATTGAGAAAAATATTAAACATTTTATTAATTAGATGATTATTGAAAATGTTAATAAATAGTATATATTTAATATATAGATATATATTAATGTATATAAATAAGATTTATATAATAAAAAATATTATTTATGCTTTACATTAAATAGTAATATATTTAGTGAATAATGGTTTTTAATTAAAAATTAATATAAAATAAAAATACTAACTAATTGCATCAAGTAATGGACATAATTGAATGTCATTTGATTTTTAAATTTATAATCAAATGTATTATATTGATTTCACATATACATAATTAATGCATTTTTATATACATATGCACACACACAAATAATTTTTTAGAATTTAATCAATTTATATTATTTATTTTATATATGTTTATTTACTATGTTTTAATATTTTCAATATATGTATTCATCTTTATTTCAATATATATCCATTTTTTTAATGATTTATATTAATCAAACTTATCTAAATTTTCAATATTTCACTCATTTAATTAATAAATTTTACTCATTTTTACCATGCATGAACTTAAGATTAAATATTCATTAATAATGTTAAAAATACACTTGTAAAACATATTTATAAATAAATATAATTATAAATGTATATTTATTGTTTTTATATATTTATAATTATAAATAAATAAATAATATTTTTTAAAAATGTATTTATATAATTATAAATAATTAATTATAAAAGTATAATAATTTTATTTAAATAATGAATATATTTACTATGTTTATATATATAATTATATAAATATATATAATGATAAAAATATTATTATTTTTTAAAGTATTTTTATAATTATAAATAAATAACTATATATTCAAAGAATTATAAAATTATTATTTTATAAAAATTATTATTATAAGTATTATAATTATACATAATAATTAGACTTTTTTAAATTGTATTAATTTTTTTAAAAAAAGTATTATAAGTATTTATCAGCACTTTATTTAGCGATGATAAAGATTGATTTTATCAATGATTTTTTAGCAATGATAAATATGTATCTTTATCAATGCTAAAGAAATCATTGATAAAGATTCATTTTATCAACACTTATTAAATTAGCACTAATAAAAGGTATCTTTATCAACGCTTTTTTGAAGCACTGATAAAAGTGTCACATTTTATTTTAAGAACCCTAATCATCACAAACCAGTTCGTGATATCTGAACCTCTCTGCCGAAGCGACCTACTGCTGATGCTCCTCATTGTCAGTCTAAGTTCAAATCTAGGCTAAAATCAAGACTCCAACTATTCTAAGGCTTGAATCCAAGTCTCAAGTGATTCAAGGGTTGAACGCAGCCACGACTCGAATGAAATCCAGGTTTTTCGATATCTCTAATTTCCCTTGATTATCCACTAAACCTTCTCATCCCACATCTATGTATCCCAACAAGTCTAGTTTCACTATACTATAATAAAACAACCCAAAATTAATTGTTTTTTAAATATATTTAAGTATCATGTTCTCCGATATCATGTGGGTCTCCTTGGGACATCATTTGTATTGTGCAACTTAAAATATATCAAACCCAATGTTGTTTCATGTTGTTTTGAGGTATAATAGTCTCCCAATACCTATATTCCATGACATCTACCTCTTTACAATCATCAAATTTTGAAAAAATCACCCATATAGCAGTTGGTGTTGTCATTGGTTTGGAATATTACATTGAAAATTAGTTGGATGGTGAAATATCTAACATTATTGGGGTCTTATATTATGTTTTTTATCAATTATATGAACATTATATATTTTTTAATTATTCTCTTATTTTTTAACTACTTATTAAAAAAATATAATGTTTTTATTTTTTATTTTTGAAATATTTCAATTTGAATTTAAATAATATGACTTAAATTCTATAAGAAGAAAAATCAGATAGGTTTAAGATTATATAATCCTTGGACTATATTATATAGAAAAAACTGATTTTGAGATAAAATGTAATTGATATTTTTATTTTTGTTATTGAAATATAGTTAGAAAAATAAAAAAAATAGAATGAGTCATTTTCTAGTAAATACCTCAACATCATGGTGTTTTAAGAAACAAAATATTATTTCATTATGTGGTGCAGAAGAAGAGTACATTTTTTGATAGAATTTATTATTCTCAATCCTTTAATATTGATGAAATTTTTTCTAAATTTGATATTTTCTTTGAAAAGAAACTTATTTAATGATAAAATTTTTCTATTATTTAAATTTTAAATAATATTTTAAATTATTAGAGAATAAATCTTATACCATTAGATTTAACTAATTTTGATAAAATAAAATATTAACATTGATTGATGTAAATTTAATAAGTTTTAATAGAATCTATTTTGTTGAAATAAAAATTATTTTTCATGGATAAAATCATTACACCTTTAGAATCCCACTTCAAGTCAAATTTATTGTTTTGGATTTAATAATTTAATGACATGTTATGTTCACTGTGGATTCTTAATTCTATTGAATTTTATGGTTTACTAACATAAACTTAAATCCATTTTTTATGCCCTAGTGGTAATATGATTCCCTACAGATGTGACCATCTCAATTACATGACATAAAAATGTTTTATTACAGTACATTACCATGACCTTTTATGTTAATAGTTTTACATAATTAGTAAAAGAAATTAACTAAAAAACTCATGTATTTTTAAACTAATTGACATTTTTTTGGAATAATATATGCAAAAACTTGATCTATAATAATCCTTTATTGTTCTTATTCAGATCAAGCTCCTCATTTCACATTGTTCTTATTCGAATCAACCTCCTCATGTATAGATTTGATCCAATTTTCATCTTTGTCTGCCTCTCCAAATGATTTAGGCTCTACTTGGGAAAAAATGATGTTTTTTGTAGAGTCTTAATCATTCGAGTTTTCACTGAAACTTTCCAATCACCAATGATATTTTATTCATTGATTTCAACCTTGATTGTATTTCTTTCATTTGATAAAAATATATCCGTCTTTGAAATGATAACCCACTCATTAATACTTCTTAAAAATCACTTAATTTATTTTATCACGCATCTAATAAACATTGTGTGTGTTTTACTTTAATCCATCTAAAAACATATCATTATTTAACATTGCCTTTTGGTTCCACCCTTAGGAATCTCTAATTACCATCCATGTAATTCTCACAAATGAGAGACATTCACCTTTTATGATGAATATATGATGTGTATTTATTTATTTACTGTACAAAATGAGTATTTAATGAACCTAATAGGATATATTTACTTTCTCTCAAATGATTCAAAACTTCAATCCAATGTATCTTATTTTATTCTTATCCTCCTCACTTGTTGATTGATTATTTTGCGAGATCTATTTTCATTTTTTTATCATTATTCTTGCTTTGATGTCAGCATATCCTTATGGTCAACAATGTTTTCATAGTAAAATCAGTATTCATAGAATTAATGTAGTGTTTCATATTTATATGTAATTTATTTCTGTTCATTATTACTCATATAATAATTGTTTTATTGTACAAGTGGATTCTTTTATTTGAGCCTGCAAATGAGATAATGACAACAAAAAAATATGTTAATAATGCATACAACAATCAGGAAAAGGTGAATTCCTACTAATTATATAATTACTTTTTTCATCATTTTATCTATTATTTTTAAGTTAATTTCCATATCATTTTTATCTAATACTTATTTAGTTTTTTTCACAGATCTTTTGGGAAGTCATATTTTTCTTTCAACTATTTACAATAATCC
Source organism: Viscum album (assembly GCA_963277665.1). NCBI lineage: Eukaryota > Viridiplantae > Streptophyta > Magnoliopsida > Santalales > Viscaceae > Viscum > Viscum album. The sequence continues at coordinate 57,855,776 of OY728151.1, read as the reverse complement.
ACAAAAGAGATAAAATAATTATTTATATCAATGTTACCATGATTTATATTTTAATTTAATTTTTTTGTTGAACTTCTAACAAAACATATTGATTTGATGTTCTTATCCAAAAAACCTTTCTCATCTTTGAAATCCTCTGCTCTTTTGACTTTCAACAACGAGAAAGGTTTTTCCACTAAGAACATCAAGTCAATATGCAGTGTTGGAAATTCGACATAAAAAGACAATGGAAACATGGTAACATTGGTATTTAGGATTTTTTTTTGAGACTTTGGGATGTGTAGAAATCATCCACACCTCAATCTGACACACGATGTGACCGGTATAACTCCAAGTGCTTCTTTTTATTTAAAATTTACATTAATTTTAGTAAAAAGGACAATTGACATACTCAAAACCAATCATACATATTCTGATTATTTTGATACTTTAGGGAAATAATCCATAAGTCATTTGAGATGTGTAGGAATCAACCTCACTTTAATTCAACACACAGTGTGACCACTATGACTCAATGTGTCCGTTATCAGTTTAAAATCGACAGTTTAGTTCAAAAAATGTCACTCAATGAAAACAAAGAAAATGTGCTCATATTTTCTTGATGATTTAAAAAATTTATTAATAAGTCATTTTTTACATTTAGGAATTGGTCTCATGTCAACCTAATACATTATGTGATCAATATAGGTCAAAGTGTGTGTTTCCTGTTTAAAATGACATTTTAGTAAAAAAACAAGTGACGTACTCAAAACCAAGTAAACGTATTCTTATTGTTTTGATAATTTATAAAAAATATCCACAATTAATTTGAGATGTGTATGAATTATCTATACCTCAATCCAATGCATGGTGTGACTAGTATGACTCCAAGTGCGTCTTTTTATTTAAAAATGACATCAATTTTAATAAAAAGGAAAACTGGCCTACTCAAAACCAAGAAAACACATTATGATTATTTTGATACTTTAGGGAAACTATCCATCAGTAATTTTTGATGTGTAGGAATCATCTGTACCTCAATATGATGCACGGTGCAACCGGTATGACTCTAAGTATGTCTTTTTATTTAAAAATGACATCAATTTTAATAAAAAAGACAATTGATCTACTCAAAACTGAGAAAAAAAATAGATGATTTTTATACTTTAGGAAAATGATCCATAAGTCATTTAAGACATGTAGGAATCATTTGTATCTCAATATGACTCATGGTGTGACCGGTATGACTCAAATTGCGCCTTTTTATTTAAAAATGACATCAATTTTAATAAAAAAGGAAAACTAACCTACTCAAAACCAAGAAAATGTATTCATATGGTTTTTATACTTTTGTTAAATTAGACATAAGTTATTTTTTGATGTGTAGGAATTAGTCGTACCTCAATCCGATGCACGGTGTGACCGGTATGACTCCAAGTGCGTCTTTTTATTTAAAAATGATATCAACTTTAATAAAAAGGAAAACTGACATACTCAAAACCAATAAAAACATTTGGATTGTTTTTATACATTAGTACAATGATCCATAAGTCGTTTTTGAAGTGTAGGAATCAGTCGCACCTCAATCTGATACCCGATGTGTCTAGTATTACTCAATGTGTCTGTTATCAATTTAAAATCATCATTTTAGTTCAAAAAGTGTAACTCACTAAAAACCAAGAAAACACACTCGGATTGTATTTATAATTTAGGAAAATGATTCATAATTCATTTGTGATGTGAATGAATCGATATCATGTCAAACCAACACATGATATGACTGGTATGAGTCAAAGTGTGTGTTTCCAATTTAAAATTACATTTTAGTAAAAAAGACAATCAACGTACTCAAAACTGATCAAACACATTCAGATTATTTTGATACTTTAGGAAAAATATCCATAAGCCATTTAAGATGTGTAAGAATCATCCGCATCTCAATTTAATGCATGGTGTGGCTAGTATGACTCCAAGTGTGTTTTTTCAATATGTAAGTATCATTTTAGTTTAAAATGTGCATCACATCGCCAAAATTGAGAAAACAAACCTATATTGTTTTCTCTTCATTTAAATATTTATTCATATTTTATTTTTCTTATTTTATGGTGTTGTTGGTGCTATTGTGTTCTATTACAGCACACTATAGTATGCCTCTTTGCCAGTTTTTTTTAGCACTGACAAAAGTCTCGGGCTTTTAATCTCGCTCCAGTAGTCAGCGCTTCTCTAGCACTGATAAAGTCCATTTTTAGTGCTGTTAAAGGCCTATTTTTTAGTAGTGCAAGGTAACTTATCCTATATATTCTAGTTGAATGTTTTTATACCTTTTTTTAATTGATTTCATGAGTTTCAAGTTGATTGTTTTTAAAAAGATTCATCTCACATTTAGTAATGTCAGCTTGGAATGAAAGTTAACAATCCTTGAAGACAAGTATATGAGTTCTCATTTCTTAAAGTATCATGAGCATTTGGTAATGGATAGAATTGTTGTTTAAATAAAATCCTCTTATTTTCTACACCGATTATAGATCGAGTAGACTTATAGTGAAATGATGGATGACACATTGCATACATTTGGACCGATACCCTTTTTCCCATGAACTTTTTATTTCTTATCGATAAGGGAGGGAGAAAGTGAAATGAAAGTTTTAAAATTAAGGGGCGAGATAATATAATAGTTTTTCATATTGACACATTTATTTGGAAAGAAATTTGAAGGTATTTCCAAAAAATACAAAGGGGATATTTTATAGCCCACTTTTTTATGGATTTTATTTGTTTTCAACTGATTGTCAATGGTGTTCAGTGAGATAAAATGATCCCATTGTAGTAAATATAATTAATTAGTTCCAAATTTAATGGTTATTTTATGAATTACTCATGTATTAATATTACAAGAAACATTTGAATGGTTTGAAGGATTTTAGTTTCAAGGTGATGACTGGAGAATTTTTAAGGTGATGCTTGGAGAATTGTTATGGATTCATTTGATGACATTGGATGTCATGGTTGAATAATTCTCCTTGTTAAATATGACGATTATTTGTTGGTATGTATTTAAAAAATATCATATATTTTTTTGAGAACTTGTGATGTAAGCCTTATGAAGGAAAGGGAAATAAAAGGTGTTTTCAATCTTATTCAGGTTTGAATGTAAAGAAAGATGTTGATGAAAGACAGGGAAGTTACAAACTTTCCTTGATAAATTTGATGATGCGAAAGATGATTGATCAAAGGATAAAAATCATGATATATAAGGTTTGTGATAAAATCATATAATCACAAATTAGTATGGTTGATTTTTTTTTTGAAGTATATTTTTAAGGTGGCATCGTTTCCTAGTGTTTGCCAAATTTTTGGGTCTCAAAATCAAGAGTTTATTTTTGGAAAAGGAATGTTTTCCGAAAAGGAGATCATAGTTCGCAGACTGCGAAGCACGGTTTGCGGATCATAAAGACCACAGAGGAGGTATGTGGAATGATGAAGTAAAATCAGAAAATGAAGTATTTCTACATAGAAGCTTTATACGGACCGCGAAGCGCAATACACAGACCGCATAGTGAAAAATAGTTCATGGGAGGATCGTAGTTCATGGAAGGTTCACAATTTGCGGGAGACTTGTCATTCATGGCTGAGAGGTAGTGATTTTTTTGTGGAAGAGATTGTCCACCACAAAGGGAGAATGGTTCTACATGGACCATTGAAGGAAAAAACTATTCACGGGAGGAGTATAGTTTGCGGTGAAGGCTATCCCACATCGAAGTTTTTGGTAAATTGGATTAGTGGGTTTTTTAGATTATATTTGCCTATATAAAGGACCATAATCCCATCATTAAGAATGATATAATTTTATAATAAGTGATCATCACTGTGGGAAGAATTTACAGAAGTCTGAAGTAGCTCATGAAGGAGAATTTTTTGAAGGGAAGTGGTTCATGGAGGAAAGATTTTTTGAAGAAGGAAGTTGTCCGCAGAAGGATTTTGTGGGGCTCTATAGCTCGTAAAGGAAAAGGGTCCACGAATCATTAGTTGTTTGCGGAGGCATCATCCATCTGTAAAGAAGAGGTGGTCTATAGAATCAAAGTTAGTTTGTGAAGGAAAGGCAGTTTTTGAAGCATAGGTAGTTCTCAAGGCATCATCCATCTACAGAGTAGGTGGCGGTCCACTAAAGAAAAAGCACAAAGCACTTGCACCACATGGTGCAACTCAGTATGCAAAGGATACAGACAGTTCTTGGAGGATACCATACATTTATAAAAGGATAAATAATGCATACACACAAATAGGTGTTTACACCCTCATCGTGCTTCATGAAGTAGATGATTCGTGAACACTTGACACTATTAAACTCACACGCTTGTAGTGATTCATGAAGAACAGTTCTGATAACCAATGCTTGGGTATAATACCTCACTATGATTTGAGAAGTGAAACCATGTGTGCACTCAATTGATATACAATGGAAAGATAAGAGTGGTCACACATAGTTTGTGTGAAGAAGAACCATACGTGATCCTAAACTCATATATGCACCACAGAAGAATTAAGTAAGAAGAATAAGGGAGTGGACAATCTATATTCAGTTATTCAGGCCATATCAATTTTAATGATGTTGTGTTTAGATGATCATTATTATTTTATTAATCAATAAGAAGTATTGTGATTCTATAATTATTGGGAAAAGGTGATTCAATGCATTTGGTTTTTCACTAAAGAAGAAAGAGAGATCAAGAAACTATTATACGCTATTTTATATGTTTTTGTGTCACAGATCTAAGGGAGAAGATGAAGTGACCATCCAAATTGATATCAACTGATAATAATTTGGGTCAAGGAGAATTCAGTTCATCAATCTACTAAATTTATATTATTGTGACTAATAGAAGAAGAAGATAATGCAGCTATCAAGTTTGATACTAGGAAGAAATAAGAGGAGTTGTTTTCATGTTGTTGTGAAAGTAACAAAGTGAAGAAGAAGGTTGTGGGAGAACAAAGAAGAACTATGATATCAAATGGGACTCAATAGGTGGAGGACTTTATTGGTGTTCCAAACCCTTATCAACAAGGAGAAGACTGTCTTGGGAGGTAGTATAAAGATCCATCCAAGTTCTGTAAAACACGCACTATTGGATTGTTTTCAAAGTGCTACACGAACACACTATTGGATTGTTTACACAGTTCTATATGAGTGTAAGAGCATATCCTACTCATTCTATTCCACATAAAAGGATTATTTTTTAGTGGATTGTGTGGTATTGGATTGTTTCCAAACTATACCAAGGACATGGCTACTCTTTTTGAGTAGTGAACCTTGTAAAAATATTATGTTCTATCTTTGCTGCTTTCATATACTTGCATGTGATAGGAAAAAGAGAATAAGAGAATCAAGATACAAACATGTCTAAGAGGTATGGGGATAAAAAGTAACAATTGGTTTAAAAATCCCCCAACACTGATTTACCCCCCCCCCCCCCTTAGTGTTAGGTATATCCCAAACCGGTCCTTTCGATGTCTTATATAGATGACAGATAGTTTGGCCGTGATTACATAGAAGCATATGGATACTCTAGTGCATTTGATTGTGTATGGTGGTTGAGGCTTAGAGATATGGAGTTGGGATCTCTCAACACTTTACTTTTCCAGTTTTTTTAGGTTGGTACATCTTTCCAGTTGGGTGTATATTTTTTCCCTTTCACTTTTCAGATTACGTTGTTGTACTCTTGTACTGCCTAGAGGTTTTACATGCATGGTTTGTTCTCTAGATGTTTCATATTTTATTATTCATTTGCACTTATTCATGGTGATGGTTGGGTGTGTGCATACAAGTACATTAGGAAAAGGCCTCCCATATTAGTTATGTATTTCAGCGCTTATCGCTAGCCCCTGACCTATAGAGGTGGGCTCGGAGTAATCGCGACTTGAGCCCCGTTTGGCCGGGTCGTGATAAGGGTAGCTTTTATCAACATATTTTTTTAGCATTGATATAGGTTATGTAACACCCCAAGCTTCCACGGTATATTTCCCTTTGATTAATGCAGTAGCTTGCGTTGTACGCAACTTGGAGTTCTAACACACCGCGACTAATCAAACTAGTCGTTATGAATAGTAATACCCACTTTTTGAAATTTTATAAATTTTATTTTTTTAAATGAACTTCATTTTTGAATTCAGAATATTGAAATTATCTTAGGGTGAATTTTTGGTATTTTTCTGAAAACATTCAATTTTTGATGAATAGTGAAAAACACTGCGTTATTGGTTAAAACCGAATTTTTATTTAAATAATTATTTATTTTATTTAAATTTATTTTAGGTCAAAATAGATACATAATACCTATATAAGTTCAATTTAATCCATTGGATTCATTTTATAATAAGTTTAGATATATAAAAAATTTATTGAACGTTTTACCGTCTTTTACTCACCTCCTAGGAGCATTTGCAAATTTGCATAAAAACTTAATTTTACCGATTCTGTGAGTTGAATTTCAAAAATCCGAGAGACACGGTTAATATCAGTAAGTAAAATTTGGTTCAATAAGATGGAAATAATTTTTGGTGAATAGTAACTTTTGACTTTTATTTGCCACGGTTAAAAGTAAATAGGGTAATTAAGGGTAAAAATGATATCATAATTATCCTAACACATGTACTAATTCTATTGTATAAGTATAATTCAACCAAAAAACCTTAGGAATAAAATATGATCCTCTTTGGTCCACTTGGATTAGATTAGGACATTTATTATTATTTTATTTAAAGAAGAGTTAAAAGAGTTAAATTCAAAGTTTAATAATTAAACCATTTTTAATATAGGGTTATACAAAAGATAAATTCGACTATAAATATACATTAGAAATATAAAAATATTTCCTACATAATGGTATTTTATTTATAATTTTTAGACATTAAATAATTTAATTTTTTTATGACACAATGATGATGCAGTAATTGCCTTATTAATGAAAGGTTAAAATAATTGATATTATAAATATCCAAATAAATGTAATTTGAGACTTTTTATGGATTACACTAATTTTATAGGTTAATATTACATGTTAGGGTTGATTAAATAATTTTTTTTCGAAGTAATCATGATGTTATGATTTTCACAAAAACCAAATACTAAATGGTGTCAAAATTGACATAATTGAGTTTTTAAAATAAATATTATATTATTAATTGATATAATATTTATAAAAATCTAAGGTTCGTCCAAAGGACTTATATAAGGTTATATATATTAATAATGAACCACTTTGGGTTCTCTTGTCTTGTTATAGTAAGTTTATTAACCATATAATATAAAAATACAAAGAGACATGGTAAATGTCAAACTATTTAACTAAGAGTTAAATCTAAAAGATAAGGTTAATATGGTGACCTAAACCTGTCTAAAACCTATTGGTTGAGATTTTTTCGACCCATCCTCACCTTAGACTATAAATAAATAATTTTTGAGCCATTAGAAACCAAAAATGATTTTATTATAAAATAATATTTCAAGCTTTTCCAAAAGTGACACTCACCTCTCTTATAAAAGGGTACTTCCCCTTATCTTAATTTCACACCTCCAAAGCCATTTGGCTCGGCCAACCCCTACCAAAATATTCTCGCAACTTTCCTCCCTTCATCCTAGAGTCCTTAATTTGGTCATAAAGTCAACCTAAGGATCCCTTTTGATCAAATCAAAAGAAAAAACCCGAATAATGGGTAAATATTTCATCACCTCTTTCAAGTTCTTTTCTTCTTCCACTTCCTCTTTCTTTATTGTTTTCATTATAAAATAATAACTCTGGTATCTTATATATACTGTGATGTTATTATAAAAATGGTACAACCATATTCATTATTCTATCCATCATATGAATGACAAATTCACCATACGTGTGTATGTACGACTTACCGTCTCCACGTCATGGTGTAGTTTCTTATTCAAACACTTAATTATTTGGATGGGTATAATAATGAGTATAAATAATTTAAATAATAAATATAACATGTTATTGATTCTGTATATATGATATATCATCCAATTACATACTATTTCACCATCAATATAATGATATTGTTGCTCGTACGTACGTACGGATTACCGTCTCCACGAACGCGATGGGATTCATTCCCCATCGTAATCATTCAAGAATAATTTTCATTTTATGATTAAAAATAATGTTTAAGAACTTAATATCATTCTGTATATGAATAAAATACATCCTATCCATAAAAAACATGGCTTACGTAACCGAGCATACAAAGGAAAACAGATCAGTTAACACCCGAAACGATGATATTACTAAAATATTATTAACAAATCAATATTAGAGGATCATATATGATATCATATTTATGTATATAGTTTTTATATGATTTAATAACAATTATTTAACTATTATAAAGGATGTTAACGTACCCTTGACCAAGGAAAAGTACAAGGTAAGGGTTAATTTCACAATCTCTTCATTATTCGAGGTTGTTTTTACGTAAGTATCTACTGGGACCTCTTTATCATCCACATACGTGTTTTCTTAAAAATGTATTTCAAAAAAAAATTACTAGAAAATGGGTTAAAGACATTTATACCCTTATTTGAACTTATATGTTTTGAAATGAATCTTTTCATCATTTTCCAAACAAGGTACTTTATAACCTTTTCGACAAAATTAAGGTAAGAATGTTTTTTTTAACTTATACAGCGAGTACGGTTATTTTCTACCATTATAACATCGTCGAAGCTTCCCTTACAATCTTATAAGGATATTTTCAAAATCAATGTTTTCTTTTATAATTATATGACTTTTAAATGATTTCAAAGTAGAAAGATATATTTCTCTAAAAAAAGTTTTGATTTCATCTATGTCAACATCCTTTTGATGGATTTTAAGCTTGTTTGAAGTTGATTTATTATGATAAAAATCTTCAATATTATATTGAAGGTTTTGTGATATGTTTTACTGTGTATTTGTTATTCTTATACCATTTATGGTTTATGGATAAATTATTGACATTTCGTATGCTAGTTTTAATACAAATGTTTATGTTATGTTTAAACCTTTTCATATGAGGAATGCATTGGACTTAGTGAGTGATGGGTGGAGCCTGCTATATCTCCTTGATGCATCGGTAGGTCTCATGAGACAAACTAGTGTCTTGGAACAAGGCCTTGACAAAATCTTATTTGTAGTCTTGGCACAAGGCCTTGACTATGTGGTTATGAAGTCTGGCATTATGCATTCCATCATTATGAAAGTGGCTATTGATATTGCATGTGATTATTCGACTAGTAGAATATCCATGTGAATAAGTAAATGTAATTATTTGATTTTATATTTTCCATATCATGTTGAAGTTTAAGTTTAAAAGTCTTTTGTTTTAGTCTTATACATTGCCTTAAATGTTTATACTTATTTATGAAAGTTTTCGCTATATTGTTATCCTTACTGAGCATCTAAGCTCACACCTTTCTATGTTTTATTTTTCCCAGGATGTGAAGAAGTATTTTATGGTTTACCTGCTGGGATAGTCTAAGGGTATAATTGTGTTTAAAAAGGGGACAAAATGTTGTTGATGTTTTTATTTCATGATGTAATGTAAAACTTATGAATGTATCTAATACTTCTAAGGCTACTAAATTGATCAGTCTTTTGGGATATGATCCCTTGTGATCATGTAAATGTAATGTAATAATGCACCAACTCTGGGTAATTGGGGTCGGGGCATTACAGGGTACCTTTTATTAGCACTACTGAAAAAGCACTAATAAAAGGGGTCTTTTATCTGCATGTTTTCTATCACTTTTAAAGGTTGACTTTATCAGTGCTAGTGCTTTTATCTAGCACTGATAAAGGCTAATGCTGGATAAATTAAAATATATAGTGGTGGGTTGTTGATACTTATTTATTGTCATGAAACCATTTAAGGTGTTGTATATAAAGATAAACCATCACTACCACAAAACTGGGCAAGGTCAGCGCCACCCCTTTATCAGCGCTTTTTTTAGTACTGATAAAGGGACCCCCTTTATCAGCGCTTTTTTTAGTAGCGCTGATAAAGGGATCGACTTCAAAAAAAATTAATTAAAAATAATATATTAATATATAAATATATCAATATAGTTATATTTATATAAATATAATATATAATTTTTAAATATATTTTAGATAAGTATAAATATACATTTACACTTAATATACTTAATATATAAGATATTTAGTGAAAATGGCTTATAAAAAAATTAAAAAAATATTTTTAATTAGTAATTTTCTAATTATTATGGAGTAATAGTCATTTAATAACAAATTGAAGACTAAAAAAATTTAAAAAAAATTAAAAAAAGATCCAAAATATGTTGAAAACGCAACTCGAACTTCAAACGGCCATAACTTTTGATCCGGGTGTCCGTTTGAGTTCTACCACATATCAAATTAAAGCCTGTGATCATATCTACATTTATATGATCAGGGGGAGCCCCGATAAAGGTTTTTTAGAGGAAAAAATAGGCCCTAAAGGCCTCTAAAACTGAGTTTTTAGTCGGGGTACCCTGATTTTTTAACATTTTGTGGATTTTCAGCCTCGTTTAAGGGGTATTATTGGCTTTTTTTAGTGGGGACTGAATTTATTCCAAGGTATTACATTCATATTGATATTATGTCTTTGAAATTTTATCGTTTTTTATATTTCACTACTATTTATAATCAAATATATAACTATATATATATATATTTTATATATTCACACCTAAAAATTTAATTTTTTAAATAAATAATTAAATATATTTACATATAAAATATATTAGCTTTATCTAAATAATAACTAATATCCATTTTATTTAAAATACCAATATATGAATATTTATATAACTATATATTAATATAACTATATATATATGTATTAATATAACTATATATATATATTAATATAACTATATATATATTAATATAACTATAAATATTAATATTAATATAACTATAAATATATATATTAATATAACTGTAAATATATATATTAATATAACTATATATATATATATTAATATAACTATATATATTAATATAAATATATATTACTATATGAATAAATATATCTAAATATATATATAAATAAATAGATATATCATAAATAAGAGAACAAATCGATATAGGGGAGTGGAAAAGGCTTTAGGTGCGCAGGGGGGGTCTCGAGATCAAATCCGGGTGGAGGCAGGGGCGCGCGCGCAGGGGTGATTTAGAGGGGCTAGCGCTGATAAAGGGTGTAGGTGGTGCATGCGGTGCTAGAGGAGCGGAAAAGCGCTGATAAAGGGGGGGCTCAAGTGCTGTAAAAAGCCCACCCCCCCCCCCCGAGATTGGCAGTATTTTTTTAATTTTTTTTTAGTTTTATCAGCGCTAAAAAAAAAGTGCTGATAAAAGGTGTCTTTTATCAGTGCATTTTTTAGCGCTGATAAAAGGGGTCTTTATCAGCGCTTTTTGGAACGCTGGTAAAGGGGAACCCCCCCCCCCCATCTTCACCGGCATTAACAGTGATTTTCTAGCGCTGTTAAAGACCATTTTTAGCACTAATAAAAGTCGTATTTGTAGTACTGCATGTACTAGATTGTGGTTAGTGAAGTGGTGATCATTGGTATAGACTTGGTGAAAGTATGACAAAGATGGTGCAGTTGATTTAGGAATATATTAAAGCTACATTTTCATCAGAAATAATATGTAGATCTTATAAAGAGAGTCGTGGAGTTCAATGTTGGTGATCATATGTTCTCAAATGTCTCTCCCCATCATCGCCAGTATAGATTTGGTAGAGGTGGAAAGTTATCTCCATGATTTGTTGAACATTTCAAAGTGTTGGAGAAAATTGTCAAAGTGGTGTATAGATTGGCGGACTACCTCATATGTAACAAGCACACAACATCATGAACTATCACAACTTTAAAATTATATTTGTGATGACTCTCATGTTATTGATTGTGGTGAGATAGATATTGAGGAGGATGTAACATTCATGGAACAACATGTAGAGATCCATGACCGCCATGGGAGGGTTCTTCATTGACGGGTCATTCCAGTGGCTTTGAGAAATGTAAATGGGAGAAGAAGTCATGTATGATTGTTCCAAAAATAGAATTATTTTGAACCTTGTTTCTCGTAAATGAAATAGTGATTTGTACATGAATTTAAAGTAATAGTTTCTAGGGTTTCCTTTGATTACATTTTCAAGATTGGATCTTTTCGATGATGAAGGTTCATTTTTATAGGTATCTCATTGGTGGCTATGTTTTTGGGACTTTTAGTGCTTGTTAAAAGTTTTGTTATAATTCTTGAAGATGATAATTGTTTGAAAGGTATCTAATGTAAATTTTTTGATTTTCCCCCTTCTATTTTGTGTTTTTTGAGTTGTAGAATTGATGTGGAATTCAAACCCAGTGCAAAAAATCACATCATATATCAACGAGATTACACCATGATTTGTTACTTATTTAATTATTTATAAATTTATATGGATCTCTCTCTTTCCACTTAGTTTCTCCTCTTCTTGGAAGAATCTAGGTAGAAGTGGGAATCCACTACATGACCTTGGGTACTCGTTTGATGGATTCTGATTTTCTCCCTCCATGAGACTGAACCAACTTGAAACAAGGTATTCTTTTCTTCCATTTGCCTTATTTTATTTGGAATTATCATATTTAAGTTCATTGGCTAAATTCCATGAGATTGATTTAATTATAGGTTCCCTTCTATAGGAAAAATTAGGTGGAGGGGTTTTTTAAATTTTTTATTTAATTAATGGGGTTTAGGTTTTCTTTATTTGGGGAATAGGGGTGGTTCAGCGCCACTTCAAGTGGCACTTTACCCCCTTCGGCCCCACCCTCTCCCCCCATAATATATATAGATTAATAATAATATATATAAATATATATTTATAATTACATTTAAAAATAAATAATTACAATTTTAAAAATATGTTTATAAATATTTATTTAAAAATGTAAAATTATTTATAATTATATTTATAAATATAATTATAATTATATAATTATAAATATATATTTATAAATATGAATTTATTTACATAAATATATATATATAATATATATAATTACAAATCTATCTCTATAAATAAATATATATAATTATATAATATACATTTATTTATTTATTTATTTATTTATTTATAAATATGTATTTATTTATAATTAAGGTTTATTTATATTTAAATATTTATATATAATTAAGGCTTATTTATATTTAAATATTTATATATAATTAAGGTTTATTTATATTTAAATATTTATATATAATTATAAATATAAGGTTTATTTAAATAAATAATTATATAAATAAATTATTTAAATATAAAGTTTTCTTAATATAAAATTTTATATTTTAAATAATTTAAAAATAAATTTTACTTAATTATATAAATAATTTAAATATAAAATTTACTTAATATATAATTATAGATTTATAAATATATTTATAGATATATTTATAAATAATTTTATATTTTTAAATAAATATTTAAAAATATATTCACAAAATTGAAATTATTTATTTATAAATTTAATTAAAAATATATATTTACAAATATAAACTTAATTTTATATATATATATATATTTGAAAATATGAAATTATTTGTAATTATATTTATAAATATATAAATTTAAATTTAAAATTATAAATAATTATAATTATAAATATATATATTTAACTACATATATAAATATATAATTATATATTTAAAATTATAAATAAATATAATTATAAATATATACATATTTATGAATATATATATATCTGTGTGTGTGTTATATAATTATATATATTTATTTATAGAGATATATTTGTAATTATATTTATTATATATATATATTTATTTATATTTATATAGATAAATTCATATTTATGAATAAATATTTACACTTATATAAATTTATTATTATATTTATATATATATATATATATTTATATTTATATATATTTATGATTATATATTTATATATATATTTAAATAAGGTTTATTTATAACTATATATATATAATTATATAATTATATTTATATTTATAAATATAATTATAAATAATTTCTCATTTTTAAATAAATATTTATAAATATATTTTTTAAATTGTAATTATTTATTTTTAACTGTAATTATAAATATATATTTATATATATTATTATTAATCTACATATATTATGTGGGGAGAGGGTGGGGCTGAAGGGGGAAAAGCACCACTTGAAGTGGTGATTGTCCTCCAATTTCTCCAGTTCCACTTCATGTGGCGCTGGACCACCCTTATTCCCCAAATAAAGAAAACCTAAACCCCGTTAACTAAATAAAAAATTAAAAAACCCCTCCACCCAATTTTTTCCCTTCTGTAGGCTCATTGGAGCCCCCTTTTCTCACGTCCGACCAGGGTTTCATTGGGTGGGAGGGGTTTTTTAATTTTTTATTTAACTAAGGAGGTTTAAGGTTTCTTTATTTGAGGAATAGGGGTGGTCCAACACCACTTCAAGTGGCGCTTAGAAATTGGTGGCAAAGCGCCACTTGAAGTGGTGCTTTGACCCCTTCGACCCCACCTTCAAACGAGGTAACTCTACCCTAATTCGTGCCAATCAAGACCTCATTATCGACAGGATAAAAAAATTGTGAATTCTCAATTGTTGCAAGAACGGTTCTTCCACCGGGACATAAATCATGGAAAACAGACGATGTGATTTGTAGGATGTATGATGCTTGGGGCTTCCATGATTGGAAGTGTATCCCTATTGAATTATATTTTTTCCACATCTAATTCCACTCGGTGGAGATGAAGCAGAAAGTGTGGGGTCTTGGACCAATCCATCTCAAACCAGGTATGATCCCCCTACAGAATTGGCATCCGAGCTTCAATTTGTTTTCTTATCATTGTTTAAAGGCCCAAGTCTGGGTTCAGGTATATGGTCTTAGCTGGATCTGGTGGCATCCCCAAATCTTATTTGATGTTGCTTCATTAATCGGCACACCAATCAAGTTGGATAGGGAAACAGAGGAATCTCTCTTTGGATTCTTTTCCAGATTTCTAGTTGAAATTGATCTTAATTCAACTCCTGTGGAGCATGTGTCCCTATCCACGACAGACTATGACTTTGAGATGCATATTCGCTATGATAAACTGCCATTTTTCTGTAGCAGTTGCAAAATTATTGGGCATAATAAGGGGGATTTCAAATATGAGAATTGTTATACATTTTGTAAATTGAAAGGGAATGCATCTGCAGACTACAATAGAAAGGAGGGAGAAAAGTCTGGGAGCACTTTGGAGATACCAAGGGATCGCCCCACCTCTGATGACAACAAGATCTCTGATGACATTGGGATAGCTGATACGCAATTGCAGAGAAAAACATGGGAAAACCTCTTTGAGGTGGTTGTTGTCCAATATGATGAGGAATATTCACTATTTAAAGCAAGTGGAATGGGTGAAAGGGGTGTACCCCCTTACAAGGATGTGGTTTTAGTAGCACCTGATACTTCTACAAGAATAGAGGATCCTGGAATCAATGCTGAAGTGAACTGTCAAGCTGAGATTGTTATACCCTCTGTTGAACTTGCAAGAACTGATGACCCCGCTGACTACCAATCATTGGAGGAAGAGTAAATTCAAAAATCTATTGACCAGGTGCTAGAGTTAGAACAAATAGTTTTTGGTAGACAATGTAAAGGTAAGATAAGGGTTGTTGCAGAATCCCCCAGAAAACTTGTTAAGGATCGAGTGTCATTGATGGAAGTTTGGAGTGTTGCTTCCCCTGCACTCCTCAGGCCTTTGAAATCTAGTGAACGAGATTCTGAGGATCTCAGAGAAGGTCCAATAATAAGAATAAAGGATGAATTGGATGAAAAAATCCAAGAATTGCTGAAGAAATACGCAACCAAGGTTGTTGTTGACGATGAAGCATTTCAAATTGTTCACTTTAAAAAGTTCAGATCTCCCATTGGGGATATTAGTGTCTCTGTAGGTACTCATTCTGTCGACTACTCTAAAGAACCAGAACATTCAAATAAAATTGTCACTTCTTCTAATCCATTCAGAGCACTTGAGGTGCCTATTGAAGAGGCTCTAAAGCAGCATGAAGATATGACCCAAACGCCAATGGGAAAACAAGATATGCTATATGGTAGGGAGATGACCCCAAAAGTGACACTCAATGAAGTAGAAGAAGGTGTAGTAGAGGGATATCGACAACAAACCAAATCATGGAAATGGGGACGCCATCCTAGAATTTGTGGACGGGGACGTGGGCGAGCAGATTGGAATTCTATGAGGGAGTAAACTCAATTTGAAGATCCTGGATCAGACGATTCTGACATGGATAATATACACCTACAACTGGAAAAATTGGGTGAGTGCTATTGTGGGCACTGGTGAGGAGAGGAATGGAGAGCTATGTAAGAAGAAGAATGTAAAATTGTTGATAAGATCAGGGAGAAACTTGGGACACCTCGATGAAGGCTTTGATGTCTTGTAAGAACTTTTCCTCCATCTCTTTGTCCTCTTGCTTTTGATTCAATAAAAAGGACATCGACTCTATATTTCTACAAATCTATATCTATAAATAAATAAATATAATTATATAAAATATAAATTTATTATATTTATAAATATCTATATATTTATAATTATATTTATTTATAATTGTTAATATATAATTATATAATTATATATTTATATATATAGTTAAATATATATATTTATAATTATATTTATTTATAATTTTAAATTTATATTTATATAATTAATTTATATTTATAAACATATATTTAATAAGTATATATATATATTTATATATAATAAATATATAATCATAAATATAAGAAATATATATATAATATAAATAATAAATATAATTACAAATTTATCTCTATAAATAAATATTTATAATTATATAATATGTATATATTTATAATTATATTTATTTATAATTGTAAATATATATTTATAATTATATTTATTTATAATTGTTGATATATGGGTTCGGCAGAGTGTCTCTCTCTTCGTTTCTTCAGTGTCTAGGTTTTCTACAAATGGACTCTTCGATTTTGATTTTTTTGATGGTCGACTTCTTCACAAAGGGACGCTATGATTCACATAGGTACGTGGGTAAGGCTTCAGTGAGTTAGAGTGCACCTCGTGCAGGTTCGGTGACTAATCCAGATGAATTCAAGAGCTCTTTCTCTCTCTAAAAGGGTTCAGTGGTGGGTGGAATTCGTAAGAAAGGGAGCATCGCCCATGTTTAAGCGGATCTGACTGTAGTCGTGGAGCGTCTAAAGATTGGTGAGTTCTCCATTGTCACTTGGTTAATTCTTCTAAAAGGCTCTATGCCATGGAAATTGGGGGAGCTGGTTGCCCAGCTTTTCGAGATCTAGGGTTTCACAAACTGGAATTTCATCTCTTTAGGATGCGGTTTCTTTCACTTGTTTTTTCCCTCTAATGAGCTAAAAATGCACGCCTGGGGTTTTAGATCTATTTCTCTCAAGCCTAAGTTTTTATACATTCGGGATTGGGATAGGAGTTTCAACCCGGTGGAGGTCGGAAAATCTATAGTACAGGTATGGGTGGAGATTTATGGTTTAAATTGGATCCTATGGCACCCCAAGATCTTGTATGATATTTCATTTTCAATTAGGGTGTCTATAAAGCTTGATCGGGAGACTGAATCATCCCGCTTTGGACATTTTTCTCGGTTTCTAGTTGATGTAGATTTATATACTAATTTGGTTGAGAAAATTTTTCTATATATTGATGACGAAGAGATGGAATTGAAGGCTAAGTTTGAGAGAATTCCCAAATTCTACTCGACTTGCAAGGTTTTAGGCCACGATTCATCAACCTGTAGGTGATCAATTATCTGCAATTTCTGTCATCTTTAGGGCCAGCATGAGAATATGTGTCTTAAGAAGAGAAGGAATACCACTGGTGTTGGATAATAATATGTCATTGTAGACATTCAGGTACCTTCATTGGGAAAGTCTCTTGTACATGGTTTCGATCGGAGAATAGGAGAGGGTGATGATGTTCAACAATTGCTTTGGCAATCCAAAAATGATAATGTGTTAACCTATAAATCATGGGCTGATATGGTTGATGGGAAGATCAACACAGATAGGAATTAAAGTGATGATGTGAAACAGGTGATGGTTGCGCTGGCTGTGTTTGATACTGCCTTGTCTTAGCTGCAGGATGATGTTGGCCAAGAGGTCCATTTGATCTGCAGGGAGTGTGAGCAAGCAGTAGGTGTGTCGACATGTGATAGTGCTACTTGTGACACTAATGCAGAGTATGAGTTGGAAGTTTCTGTTCAAAAGGAGGTGGATCTTGAATTGGCACTCGAGCCCGAGAATAATAAAGGCAAGGCAGTTGTAGTATCCTCACAACCATCTAGCAAACCCTTGATGCTAGCCTTGGGTAGACTGGCTGTCTTGGCCCCTCCTATGGTGGATGATGATGGTTTTGAAAGGGTTGTGTATAGAAAGACAAAACCTTTGCCTATGAAGGGGCAAGATGATATTGGAACATCAAACATTTTTTAGGCGCTTGGAACACCCATGCATGCTGATGATTGGAATGCAACTGTGTTGGAAGGACAGCAACATCAGGAGGTGATGACTCCAACAATGCTACTTTGGGGTGCTTAGGCATCACAAAGTATACAACTACTATCATATCCAGTTGCTCCAAATTTAATGGAGGTGGGGTCAACCATACTTCAACTTAAAGTGACAATTTAGAGGTCAGAGAAGAGGAATCGGACGGGACATGGAAACAAACAAATACTTGGAGAAGGGGACATCATCCAAAAAATCACATAAGAGGGTGTGGTCGTAAGGATTGGGATGATAAGGAGGATGAAATCTTAAGGGGGGTGGATAATTATGAATATTACACTAGGGGTCGTAGATGTGGTCATGGTCGCGGTCATGGCCATCGACTCACTCTAGAGCAGAAAAAGCTCAAAGAAAAATACTCGGTGATTTTCAAGCAAAGAGAATCACAGTCAGAGTGGGAAACCGAGGATGCTGATCTAGACCTTAACCATGATTAGGGGTCTGATGTTGTTGTTGTTTTACATTTTGGATGAAGTCATGCCATTGTTTCCCCATCCATCTTCCATTTGTTGTATGTCCCTTTTATTTTTAATAATTTTTTTAGGAGCAGGCTTGCCTGTCTCCTAAACCTTTTGGTATAATTGTTAATATATAAATATGTATATATTTATTTATAATTGTTAATATATAAATATGTATATATTTATTTATAATTCTTAATATATAAATAAATATATAATTATTACTATATTTATATTTATGTAATTATAAACATTTATTTATAGAGATAGATTTATAATTATATAATTGTAAATAAATTCATTATTTATATATATATATATATATATATAATTATAGAAATATATTTTAAATGTATTGCTATGCAAATATTTATAACAATAAATAAGTGAAAATGCATTTATAATTGTATAATTATAATGCATTTTAAAAAATTCATTTAAAGCATATATATATATATACAAATGTAATTTAATTTTTATAAATAATATTATTGATAACTAATAAGAAAATTAGTATTTAAAAATTTATATAATATAAATGATAATTAAAAATTTATAATTAAATCTATAAATATACATTTATAATTATATAAATATATATTTATAAATATAAATTTATAAATATATATAATTATATATTAAGTAAAGTTTATATTTAAATAATTTATTTATATAATTATATATTTAAATAAACCTTATATTTATAATTATATATAAATATTTAAATATAAATAAACCTTATATTTAAAATTTATAAATTTATATATAATTATTCAAATATATAAATAAACCTTGTTAAATTTATTTATAAATGTATTTATATATATATAACATTATTAAAATTATTTATATAATTAATTAAATTTTATATTTATATACACAAATAAACCATATTAAATTTATTTATAAATTTATTTATATATATATAAATAAACATTATTAAAATTATTTATATTTATATAAATAAACATTATTAAATATTATATAATTTTTATAATTACATATTTATTATAATTATATAATTATTATAATCATATATTTATTATATTTATAGTTATATATTTATTATATTTTTAATTATATATTTAATATAATTATATTTATATATTTATTATATTTATAATTATATATTTATTATATTTATAATTATATAATTATTATAAGTATATAATTATTATAATCATATATTTATTATAATTATATATTTATTATAATTATATATTTATTTATAATTATATATTAAATATATAATTACAATAAATATATTATAATTATGTATTTATTATATTTATAATTATGTATTTATTATAATTATATATTTATTGTAATTATATATTTATTGTAATTATATAATTATTAAATTTATAATTATATATTAATTATAATTATAAATTTTTTATATTTATAATTATATAATTATTATAATTTTATATTTATTGTATTTATATATTTATTTTATTATACATTTATTATAATTATATATTTATTATAATTATATATTTAGTATATGTAATGTCTTGGAAATTCTATGTAATTCTTTTTAAAATTATATGGGATTATTTCGAGACCAGACGTTGAGACGGCACATGATTCCGAGACCCGGTGAGCCCGAAATAAATGTTTAAACTTTTTTTACTTTATTAAAATTAGCGCATGTGCACAATTTTGGAAACTTTCAAAGAGGTGTCTGAATTAAAAATCTGAGGGTACCATTGCGTCCGGAACGACGACTTTTACTTAGGAAGGACCTAACCTTGACTAGCGTGCGTTGAGGGTAAAAGTTTATTTTTGGACGTTTTAAAGAAAAATAAAATAAACTTAATAAATTTTATTTTATACAAAAATGTTTCGCTACAACGCAACGTTGAGTCACCTGTTTCATTTCATAAATGAAACAGCGTAACGATGTGATGACTCAACATAACAGAAACGCTGAAACGCGTTTCCTCCATTTAATAGATTAATAGAGATATGGGATCAGGGAAGATCCTGGAGTTTTCTTTGAAGCCTTGAAGGAAATTCGTTGGTGAACGACAAGCGGTGGTGAATGACGAATCACCAATTACAACGAATTCCCCCTTCTCTTCGAAGGATTTTGCCAACAACAACGGATTGCGGGTCAAGGATCGACAAGCGATGACAGTGCGGCTCCGTTCTTCACCAGCGATCGATCCAATCCTTGAGGTATGGGTTTTATTCTTTCTATACTATTGCCCTTTTCCCCTGTTCTTCTTTTCTAAACGACAAACATGGATCAACCCACTAACAGGTTGATCCACGAGTCGATCGTTCTTGCGAGATAGGGATTACCTTGCGGGCATTAAAAAAAGGGGGTTAGATCTTTGTGATTCTCCTTTAGTTCTTCATGATTAAATGGGAACTGAATCTTAGTGATTTTAAATTGGTGCTTCGTGATCCTACTAACAAGAATACATTCAGGTCGACACGAACAAAGGCTTAGATCATTCTTCGGGTGTTCTTGTGCCTTTCCCTTTCCCCCATTCTTTATGATCTCGTGATTCTAGAAACAAATGGTTGTTGTGCCCTTGACTCACGGCGCAACAACCCAAAATCAAGAACCCAGCACCGTAACGACCTCCCATGAAGATGCAACGACAGGCATGGTATGAGATGGGGTCGTCGGCGGGGTGGCCGATGGTGGAAGCGACACCGACCCGGCGACACGGCCAGGCCAAGCGGACGGTTGCCGACAAAGGAGTCGGTGGCAGCGGAAGGCTGCGGCCAGGGGGGCGCAGCAGCGACGGGAGGTCGCGGCTCAAATTCCAACGACGGATGCGGTGGGCGGGCTGCATCACGCGGCCAGAAACTGTGGTCCAGCTGGACCGCGGGTGGGGTACATGATGATAGGCTGCGTTCGGCAGGCGGGGACGTGATGCCCGTCGCGTCCCAGGTGGACCACACTGGCCCGATTCAGCAGGACAACGTCATGGGTCGGGTCAGGCCTAGCTCTTCTGGGCTAGGCCCCACGGGCCGAGTCGACCCAGTGGGACTCGGGTTGGGTCGGGTCGGTCTGACTGGGCCCGGACCAAACCAGACCCTTTTTACAAAAAAACTCATAACTTCCAAACTGTACGTTTGATTGACGAGCTATTTACGGCATTGGGACCCTCGCGACAAGGTGGTCCTTTTGATATAATCTAAGTGAGTTTTAGTGGAAGTTGACTTATGACATTTGACTTGATGAGTAGGTTCTCTCGGAATAATCACACTACGAGCGGGAATCCTACAGATGACTGTGATGAGAAGACTAGTGACTCAATGGGTCTAAGTGACTCAGTAGGTCTAAGAGAATCAACAAGTCAAGTGACTCAGCGAGTCTAAGTGACTCAGTGGGTCTAAGTGACTCAGCAGGTCTAAGTGACTCATTGGAGGATGAGTGCCTCAATAATACTGGGTGTTCTATGATTATGATTGATGGTCATGCTTTCATACTTTAGATTTATACCTGTGTGAACTGATAATATTTTGTATGGTCTTTCCTTTGTGGTCTTTCCTTAGTGTACTTACCTTAGTGGTGTACTTAGTGACAGTACTTTGTGTACTTACCTTAGTGGTGTACTTAGTGACCGTACTTTGTGTACTTACCTTACTGGTGTACTTAGTGATCGTACTTGGTGTACTTACCTTAGTGGTGTACTTAGTGACCGTACTTAGTGTAGTGACTGTACTTGGTGTACTTACCTTAGTGGTTTACTTAGTGATCGTACTTGGTGTACTTACCTTAGTGGTGTGTTTAGTGACCGTACTTGGTGTATTTTCCTTAGTGGTGTACTTAGTGACCATATTCAGTGTACCCCCCTTAGTGAATTTCCCTCAATGATATTTCTTCAAGGTGTTTCTTTATATCATACTTTGTATATTTTCTTTGTGGTTTACTTTGTGGTTTGGGGTCCCTACTAAGTATTGTTTTACTCACCCCTGAATGGGTTTCGCCCGTACGTGTCATGACTTGTGCAGATGATCGACAATTTCGACGGAGTCCTTACTGGGTTAGGGCTAGGTGGTGCTTTGAAAGAGACCTGACAGACGAAGCACACTTCAGAAACTTCTGACAGCTTATGTACCTAACCTTCAAGTAGGGTTTTCGGTAGATGGAATTCTAGGAGCTTGTAATTTTCTTTTGTTGGGCTTGTATACTAGCCCCTTTTACTTTCAGTTCGTACTGTCTGCTCGATGTTTTTGATTTCAACACTTTTTCTTGGGAGCGGGTTCATGTGTACAAGTACTGGGGTAAATGCCTCTCACTTGTGGGATATGCCTACTCAGTGCTAGTCTCCAGCCCCTGGTCTATTGGAGGCAGACTTGGGGTAGTCACGACACAGGCCCCGGGGGATGGTTCGTGACAGATTGGTATCAAAGGAGGTCATTTTTACCTTAAGGACCAAGATTCTACGAGTTTTTGTTTTAGAGCAACAATGTCAAGTGTTTTGAGTTCGGCCTTCAGGCCAGGGAGTCCAGTGTGGGTGTGGTGGCCGACATATCCATACACCAAGACCCTAAGGTCTTCTTTTTCACTCGGGTATGAAAACACTGGTTGTATACATTATGTTGGAATTGAGTGTGTTCTCATGTCCTTCTTGGGTCAGAGTCATCTCACACAGGTACCCGTAGTACCGATAGATGAGATACGCAGGCTGAGTGTGCTTCACGAGTTTCAGCAATAGAGACCCCTCAGGTTCTGAGGTGAGCCTAATACATAGGTGGTTGAGGACTGGCCTGAGGCGATGACCTAAGTTTTCTGTCTATTCAGGACACCAGCAGTTCAGATGGTGATTCTGGCAGCGATCCTTCTATGTGGGTCAGTAGGGTAATGGTGGGATTGGTTACCCGATCTTACGATGAGGCGACTCTTTCGTAGACAAAGTTTGAGAACCTTTTTATAGAATATTTATCCCCTTATAATCTAAGGTCTATGCATGTCTAGAGGCTTATACAGCTCTGGCAAGATGACGTGTCGGTATCTGACTATTCATCGAGACATACCGACCTTCCCAGGTACTCGATGGATAAGATACATGACCATTGCTTTAGGGATCAAACTTTTGATAATGGTGTGTGCTTAGGGAATTACGAGCTAGATTAATCCCTCTATGCACTCCTAACTATGTTAGGGTTCTAGAGAAAAACTTTGTGGTTGAGAGCCCCTTGGATGAGCAAATCCAATCGGTAATTTTTCAGCAGTGGGAAAGCAGGATCAGATAGGTCCGTAGGATGACGGATGTGTAAGAGGAGATGGGAAAGTAGTAGGAGGTGGTATACATTTATACATATTACTACCATTACCCCATGTGGTCCGCACTAGGCTGTGGGATCTAGGGGAAAGAGGAGGGTACAATTTCATGTAGTCGAGGTATATGGCCTAGGGGCTCCATAAATGATTCTGGGTGCAAACCGTGTCTATTCTACTAAAGTTTCCATATTGATATACATAGGTTATAATAGTTCCTTTCTTTCCATAGACCTTTCTTGGGGCTCAGAGATTCTAGTTGGATCGTGGAATCGATCCTCGCACTTGGATACTCCTACTAGAGGAGACCCAATAATCACACACTGGTGTTGACAGTGTGACTTGACTCTTAGAGGTGAGAGTTATGGTTGGGATCTTTTGGTAGCAGCGTTGAGGCCTTACGATGACATTCTTGACATGGACTAGTTATCCTCAGTTCATGCTCATATTGGTTGTTTTAGGAAAAGAGTGTGGTGTGACTGCAATAGTGGAACGAGGTTTCCTTCTTAGTGAAAAGGAAACTCAGGCAGCACAAAATGGACTCACACATAGGAGGGTGTGGTCGATTACTAATCAATTAGCTATCCCAACCCTCGGTGAAGTGAATGTAATGAGTCCTTAATTCCCTATGACGGTGGTGTAATCTTAGTGGATCTAATGGAGGTTGAGATAGAGGCGGTGGATAAAGTTTATCCAAGATTATGACTTTGAAATTTTCTATGCTCCTGGGAAGGGGAACGTGGTGGCAAACGTGCTCAGCAAGAGATCCGGGTTGTAATTGTTAAGTGAGGCATCAGAGCAGTTAGCCGCGATGTAAATATCCTTCATGGATGGTGATGGATCAGCCTATCTTCATTCGATGGTTTTCACCCCTCCACTCTTATAGTGAGTGAGGGAGGAACAACTAGGGGATGTCGACTGTGAGACCTGATGTGCTCAGTTATCCACAGGGCAAGCCCTTGATGGATATTCAATAGGTGGGGAGCACATCGTCCTTTTCATAGGGTGTACCATTGTACCAACGGTATTGCGAGATGCGCCACTGAGGGAGTTCCACACCTCCCCTTTGACGGTACATCTAGGAGTGGAAAAGATGTATCAAGATCTCTGATGTCAGTACTGGTGGTCAGGAATGAAAAAGTCAGTGGTCGAGTTCGTTTCTCGGTGCCTCACTTTTCAGCAAGTGAAGACATGGAATCGGGTTCTAGTAGGCTTGACTCAGTCATTTGTGGTGCTGGAGTGTAAGTGGGATGGTATATCGATGGACTTCGTGATAGGTTTACCATGTATGTCTAGGGGGCACGATGCCATATGGGTGATCGTAGACCGACTCATCAAGTCAGACCACTTCCCACCCATTTGGGAGCAAATTTTGGTAGAGATCTTGGAACGCCTCTACGTTCAGAAGATAGCTCGACTTCACGGGGTGCCTTTGAAAATCGTTTCAAACTGTGATGCTTGCTTCACATCCCGACTATGGAGAGGATTGAAGGAAGAATTCGGGACTCAATTGTGCTTGAGCATAGCTTTTCATCCCCAGACGGATGGCCATACAGAAAGTACTATCCAAGTTTTAGAGGACATGCTTCGTGCTTGCATTCTGGACTTTGGTCGCAGTTGGGAGGACCACCTACCACTGGTGGAGTTTGCGTACAACAATAGATACCACTCCACCATTGGTTTGAAACCATTTGAGGCACTGTATGAGTGACCATGTAGGTCACCGCTATGTTGGACAGACCCAGGTGATTCAACACTCATGGGCCCAGAGTTGGTACGAGCTTCCATCGAGAAGGTGCGTATTATCCAGGATTGGATGAGGACTGCATAGAGTAGATAGAAATCTTATGCTGATAGGATATGGAGGCCTTTGGAGTTCTAGGAGGGAGACCATGTGTTCCTTCGGGTCTCCCCTTGGCGAGGATTACGGAGATTTGGTCGGGGCGGTAGGTTGTCTCCGAGTTTCATCGACCCTTTTTATATTATGAGCAGAGTTTGTGAGTTAGCATACCACCTAGATCTTCCCCTGTAGATGCATCAGGTGCATGAAGTCTTTCATGTATCGCAACTGAGGAGGTACGTGCATGATTCATCGCACATCATCAACTGGGTTGAGCTGGACATTGACAATAGGATGACATTTGTGGAGTTCCCAGTGGAAATAAAGGATCGACAGGAGCGGGTCCTTTGTGGATGGTCGATTCTTCTGGTGTGCGTTTAGTGGCAACACGAGAATATTCATGAGAAAATTTGGGAGCATGAGGCTTAGATTCGTGCTCAATACCCACATTTGTGTTTTTTATCTCTTGTTTTAGCTTACAAGAACGTAAATCTCTAAAGTGGAGAGAATGTAATGTCTGAAAAATTCTATGTGATTTTTTAAAAAATTATATGGGATTATTTTGAGATCAGGCGCTAAGACGACACGTGATTTTGAGACCCGATGAGCCCGAAATAAATGTTTAAACTTTTTTTAGTTTATTAAAATTAGGGCACGTTCATGGTTTTGGAAACATCCAAACGGATTCGCGGATTAAAAATCTGAGGGTACCGTTGCGTCTAGAACGATGACTTTTACTTAGAAAGGACCTAACCTCGACCGACGTTGGTCGAGGGTAAAAGTTAATTTTTAGGAATTTTAAAGAAAAATAAAATAAACTTAAGAAAGTTTATTTTATTCAAAAATGTTTCACTACAATGCAACGATGAGTTAGCTGTTTTATTTCATAAATGAAACAGCGTAACGACGTGGTGACTCAGCATAAGAGAAATGTTGAAACGTGTTTCCTCCATTTAATGCATTAACATAGATACGGGATCAGGGAGGAACATGGAGTTTTCTCTGAAGCCTTGGAGTAAATTAGTTGGCGAACGACGAGCAACGACAAATGATGAATCACTAACGACAACTAACGCCCCCTTCTCTTCAAAGGATTTCACCAATGATGACGGATTGTGGATCGAGGATTGACAAGAAATGACAGTACAACTCCGTTTTTCACCATAGATTGATCTAATCCTCGAGGTAGAGGTTTTATTCTTTTTGTGTGATTGCCCCTTTCCCCGTTCTTCTTTTCTAAACAACGAACGTGAATCAACCCACTAACATGTTGATTCGCAAGTCGATCGTTCTTGCAGGATAGGGATTACCTTGCATGGATTAAAAAAGGGGGTTAGATCTCTGTGATTCTCCTTTAGTTCTTCATGATTAAATGGGAACTGAATATTAGTGATTTTAAATTGGTGCTTCGTGATCCTGGTAACAAGAACACATTCAGGCCGACGCGAACAAAGGCTTGGATCGTTCTTCGGGTGTTCTTGTGTCTTTCCCTTTCCTCCATTCTTCGTGAACTCATGATTCTGGAAACGAACGGTTTTTGCGCCCTCGACTCGTGACACAACAACCCAAAATCAATAACCCGACACCATAACGACCTCTCATGAAGATGTGACGACAGGCGGTACGAGATGGGACTGCCGGCAGAGCGGCTGACGATGGAAGCAACACCGACCCGACAGGGCGGTCGATCCAAGTGGACGACCGTCGGCAAGGGAGTTGGTGGCGGTGACAGGAGGTCGCGGCCAGGCGGGTCATGGTGGTGGAAAGGGTTGTCAGCTCGAAGTTCGGGAGTGGGTCGTGTCACGTGATGGAAGACCCACAACATCAGTCACGGGTGGGGTATGCGGCGGCCGGCCGTGTTCGGTAGGTGGGGATGCGGCGCCCACCGCGTCTTGGGTGGACCACACCGTCCCGCTCCAACGGGCCAGCCTCAGGTCGGTCCTAGCTGGACGGGTCAACGTGGCGGGTCGGGTCGGCAGGACTCGAGTCGGGTCGGGTCGGACCGAACCCAGACTCAATCGACCCCTTTTTATAAAAAGGATCATAACTTCCAAACTGTATGTCCGATTAACTAGTTGTCTACGGTGTTGAGACTCTCGCGATGAGACGATCCTTTTGATATACTCTAAGTGGGTTTTGTGAAAGTTAACTTATGACCTTTGACTTGAGGAGTAGGTTCTCCCGGAACAGGCACACTACGAGCGATAATCCTGTGACTGGTTGTGATGAGAAGACTAGTGACTCAGTGGGTCTAAGTGACTCAGTGGGTTTAAGTGACTCAGCATGTCAAATGACTTAGTGGGTCTAAGTGACTCAACGGGTCAAGTGACTCAATAGGTCTAAGTGACTCAGTGTGTCTAAGTGACTTAGCGGGTCAAGTGACTCAACAGGTCTAAGTGACTCAGTGGGTCTAAGTGACTCATCAGGGATGGGTGCTTCAACAGTACCGGGTGTTCTTTGATTGCGTCTAATAGTCTTACTTTATTACTTTAGATTTATACTTGTGTGAACTGACAATATTTCGTATGGTCTTTCCTTTGTGGTCTTTTCTTGGTGTACTTACCTTAGTGGTGTACCTAGTGACCGTACTTGGTGTACTTACCTTAGTGGTGTCCTTAGTGACCGTACTGGGTGTACTTACCTTAGTGGTGTACTTGGTCATCGTACTCGGTGTACTTACCTGAGTGGTGTACTTAGTGACCGTACTTGATGTACTTACCTCAGTGGTGTCCTTGGTGATCGTATTTGCTGTACTTACCTTAGTGGTGTCCTTAGTGAGCGTACTTGGTGTACTTACCTTAGTGGTGTACTTAGTGACTGTACTTGGTGTATGTACCTTAGCGGTGTACTTAGTGACCGTACTTGGTGTCCTCCCTTAGTGACTTTCCCTCAGTGATATTTCTTCGAGGTGTTTCTTTGTAGCAGACTTCGTGTATTTTTTTAGTGGTTTCTTTTATGGTTTGGAGTCCCTACTGAGTATTGTTTTACTCACTCATGCACGGGTTTCGCCCGCACATGTCGTGTCTTGTGCAGACGATCGACAGTTTCAACAGAGTCCTTGGTGGGTCAAAGCTAGGTGGTGCTTAGAAGGAGACCCGACAGACGAGGTGCACTTCAGCAACTTCCGACAACTTCTGTACCTACCCTTCAGGTAGGGTTTTTTGGCAGATGGAATTTCAGGAGCTTGTATTTTTCTTTTGTTGGGTTTGTATACTAGCCTATTTTACTTTCAGTTCACACTGTTTGCTCGGTGTTTTTGGTTTTAGCACTTTTTCTTGGGAGCGGGTGCATGTGTACAAGTATTTGGGCAAATGCTCCTCACTTTTGGGATATGCCTACTCGACGCTAGTCGCCAGCCTTTGACCTATGAGAGGCAGGTTTGAGGTGGTCACGACACGGGATCCGGGGGATGGATCGTGACATTATAATTATATAATTATTATATTTTTGTATTTATTACATTTATAATTATATAATTATTATAATTATATATATATTGTGGGGGCAGTAGTAAGATGGCTGAAGAAAGGAGATCTCTTCGTTTCCTGGAGAATGGTGATAAGCCTCCTCTGAAGGATCCTGTGCTTAGTGAATCATTGGTGGTTCCTTCTCAAGATCGTATTGGCCACAAGGATTTGTTCTCGCTATGTAATCCTTTACGTCATGGTCTTTCTAATCGTGCGTTGAATGTGGCTCCTTCTTCTTCGAACAAAAGCTTTGCGGAAGCGGTGAAAGCTGATTCTCAACCCTCATTCTCTGACTTTGTATCCCCCTCTCCTGGTCGGGTGATCAGAAAAGGAAGGATTGCGCATGTGGTGGCCAATCAAGATGCGGTGGAAGCAAGAGTTAATTTGTGCAAATTCTCAATCATTGCATGTGTTATCACACCTAAAGGGGAACAGATGTGGCAGTTCCATGAATTGTTCAAGAAGATTTCTGTTGCATGGGGTTTTGACAATTGGACGATGACCGCAATGGGCAGGGGATTCTTCCACATCGTCTTCCCCAATGATGATCTTAAAAGAAAAGCCTGGGGAGTTGGATCCATTTCCCTCAAGCCAGGAATTCTTCGAATATAGGAGTGGGATCAAAATTTTGATCCCTTTAATGTCTCTAACACTCTTGTTCAAGTATGGGTTCGAATCTATAAGCTCAACTAGATTTATTGGCACCCTCAAATCCTATGGGATATAGCATCCTCTATTGGGAATCCAATACGAATGGATAGACAAACGAATAACCCAAGATTTGGACATTTTTCCCATGTCTTGATTGAGATTGACATGGCTTGCACTTTGGTGGAAGAAGTCCTTCTTACCACCAGGGATGATAGCATTTCACTGGAAATTTTCTATGAAAGAAAGCCAAAATTTTGCAAAGAATGCAATCTCTTTGGTCATTCGCCTGAGGAGAGCAGGAGGGCATGTATCTGCTCCTTCTGTAATGCCAAAGGGCATGAGGAATCTGGCTGCAGGAAGAAGAAAACATCCCCATCTCCTGATGTTAATCCTCCCACCTCTGAGGTTTTACAGGATGACCTAATCTCTCTTGCTGGAATTGTTGCAATTGAGCAGGCTATGAAAGAGATTGATGACTCTTACTTGAACAACAATGCTTTGACACAACATTTGAATGAAAACATGGAAAACCTTACTCAGTTTTTTCCCAATGATCAGCCTCTGGATGTACCCAGATATCATGATGCCTCTCTTGGGAATTTACTGCCTATTGATGGGAGACTCCCTGAGGATTTTATGAGTGAGGGAGCTAATGTGGCCTCTGCTGGTGGTCATGTGATTCTATCTTCCACTCCTACATCATCTGATAAGCCCGCAACAGTGATCGTGCCTGCTAATCTGTTGGTTATCAATGAAGGATGTTATGTGCCTGAGCTTCCTTCTGAAACAGTTTATGAACCTGACGAACAACAGATTATCAATGAAGAACACAATATGAAAGTGTCTAACTCCCTGATCCAGGATGGGATTACTTCTTTCACACATGTCCCTATAAGTAAATCTACTAAAAGGAAGAATGGTAGTGAGTCTGAGGTGGGAATTGATACTTCTGTAAACAGATTCAGCCCTCTCACTGGAGAATTTTGGTCAAATGACCAGATGGATAGTGATAATGAAGATGTGAAACCATCTAAATCAGAGGAACTGCATACAGACAGAAATGGAAATGGGGAGGGAAGAATTACAAAAGATCTCCCTAAGGGTGGGGCTCAAACAAGGGCCATGACTGCCTCAAAGAAATGGAGCTCATATTCTGGAACTGTCAAGGGCTTGGGAATTCTCCCACGGTCAAGGCCCTTCGACATGTTGTTTTGACCAACAAACCTCTCATTATTGGAATTGCTGAGCCAAGAATGAAGTTTACCAATTGGAAAACCTTTAAATGGGAATCTATTGGATACTCATTTGTTAACCACAACATTCATGATGGGAATGCTGAGAGCTTATGGGTGCTTAAACATGATTCCATCACTTTACTCTCATGTACACAAGGGAAACAAATTGTTTCTGTCTCGGTTTATTTGAATGGGCTTAACTATTTTATTTCTTGTGTTTATGCTGATAACTCCTATCTGAAAAGGAGGGATCTATGGGCTGAAATGGTTTCCTTATCATCTCAACTGCCTTCAAACTGGATCATTGCAGGTGACTTTAATACTGTTTTGAGACAAGAGGAGAAAACTGGCTGCTGTTTTAACAGGCTTGCAGCCAAGGATTTCTCTCAATGCATTGACATATGTAATCTCATTGAGATTGATATAGTGGGTGCTGATTTTACCTAGGGTAGATATACTCAGAATGGAAGACAGGCTAGCAGATTGGATAGATGTTTTCTTCAACTTTTTGATAACAACAGCACTCTTTCTGCTTCTGGTATTTTGCTTCCCAAAATTCACTCAGATCATAACCCCCTTGTGGTGGATATTTCCTCTGGTGGGCCAAGACTGGCACCTATTCCCTTTAAATTCAACAATGCATGGATTGTAATTCAAGGGTGTCATGAGATTGTCACTACTGCCTGGAACACAGAAAATTCTGGATCTGCAGCTCAAATTCTTTCTTCTAAATTGAAAAGAACAAAATTAAGGATGAGAGAATGGAGTAAAAACAGATTCTCTAATATGGATGAGGACATTCAAGAGGCTGAAAATCATCTTCTAAACTGTCAGAATGTCAATCAGCTGTGTCATATGCCATCTAGTGATGAAATTCAAGCTCTTTCAAAGCTGGATAACCTGCTTGAAATTAAAGAAAATCTGGCCAGGTCTCTATATAATATCAAGTGGTTGAAGGAGGGGGATAGGAATTCAAAGTTCTTCCATCGAATTCACAAGGAAAGGAAACTCAGAAGGGGAGTTTCTGCTCTGAGTATCAATGGTTCAATCTTTAATACAGAAGCTGAAATCTCAAATGCAGTTGTGAGTTATTTCTCTGAGCTTTATTCTGAGAATGGAGTAGATAATTCTAGCAGAATTTCTCATAACATCATGTCATCTATTTACGATCAAATTAATGATAAGCTTGTGGATATTCTGAGAGGAAATGAGGTAAGGGAAGCCCTGTTCTCCCTTAATATTGATAGTGTTGCTGGGCCTGATGGCTTCACTAACAAATTCTTTATGTTCAACTGGGAGTTGGTTCATGATGAGGTTGTGAATGCAGTTAGACATTTCTTTATCACTGCCTCCATGAATTTTGGCTCCAACTCCAATTTTATTGCCTTGATTCCTAAGAAGGATAATGCCTTTGATATTAAGGACTTCAGACCAGTTGCGATTGGGAATACAATTCCCAAAATTATCAGCAAAATCATTTCAAACAGGATGTATCATGTGGCCAAAAACATTATCACCCCAAATTAGTTTGGGTTTGTACCAGGAAGGAGCATTCAAACATGCATCTTTACTGCATCTGAATGTATCAATTCTATGAGGAAAAAGGCAAAACCTGGTAGCTTTGCCATGAAGATTGACATCTCAAAAGCCTTTGACACTATGAAATGGAATTTTCTCTTCTCCATTTTGAAAATGCATGGGTTCTCTAGCAAATTTATCAATTTGATTCATGCTATCCTCAAGAGTGCGAAGCTTTCTGTTCTGATTAATGGATCTCCAAGGGGTTTTTTTCAGTGCCACAGGGGATTTCGGTAAGGGGATCCTCTTTTTGGTCTCCTTTTTGCTTTGGCTGAGGATTATCTAAGTCACTATCTTGATAACCTGGTCCAAGGGGGTTTGTATAATAAAATTCAAGTTGAAAGGGATATTCATGCCCCTTCTCATCTGTTTTATGCTGATGATATCATGTTATTTGGAAGGGCTGATTTCAGAACAGTTAATTCGATAAAGGATATCTTCTCCCACTATGAGGATGTCTCTGGACAGGTTGTTAACTCCCTTAAATCCTTTGTTGTCTTCGGAAAAGGAGTGACTACCAGAAGGAAGAGGAAGCTTGCTAGGTTGCTTGGAGTTAAGAAGGGTTCTCTACCTTTTAATTATCTTGGTGTACCTCTCTTTTGGGGCAGAGTTAAAAGATCTCATCTTCAACCCATTTTCTCACGTATCACCGATCAAATGGCTAATTGGAAGGGGAAGGCAATGTCCCAAGCAGGAAGAATCTGTCTTGTGAACTCTGTGGTTACGTCCATGTTTGTTTATGTTTTTTCCGTTTACAGATGGCCTAGAAATCTAATCAAGGAGATTCAGAGGCTTATAAGAAACTTCATATGGACTGGCTCCATGTATGAAAAGAAACTGGTGGTTATTTCCTGGAAAGAATGCATTAAACCCATTGATATGGGGGGTCTTGGTATCAAGGATCTAGCTCTTTTCAATGATGCCCTGATTAGCAAATTTACATGGAATCTTATATCATTCCAGGACAATTCTATGGAGTTCATTGGTGCCCGGTTTATTTCAAGACTTTGGAATGAATATCCTCACTACCTCTCATCCTCTGTTTGGTCTGTTATAAAGTCTTCCTTTAACAGGATTCTTATGTCCTCAAAATGGCTGGTTTGTAGGGACTCACCTATGAATGTCTGGACAACTTCCTGGCTTTCCAGACCTATTCAGCAGGCTGTTGTCATTCCCCAGAATCTGATGCATGTCCAGATTGCATTGGTGCAGAATTTCAATCCAGATTTTCTGGATATCATTCCTTCCGATCTGATCTCTGAATTCCTGAATTATAAGTACATGGACAGGGATACTCTCATCTGGGAGCACAGTACCAATGGGATACTCAGTACCAGAGCTATGTACCATTATTTTTGTGTTGGCCAATCCCCAGCACCCAGGTGGCTTCTTGCTTTCAAGACCTGTTTCATACCACCCACTGATTTTCTGCTCTTATGGAAAATCTGGAGGAAAAGACTACCAGTTCAGTCCACTCTTCAAAGGATTGGCATTCATCTAGCATCGGCATGCCCTTTATGTTATGGTGCTGAGGAATCCCTTGAGCACATTTTCCTCTATTGTCCTCTCATTTGCAGGTTATGGAACTACATCCAAGACATGACAGGGTGTTCTTTAAATATCTTCTCGATGGAAGGGCTGCTTTGTTCTGTTGTTGATGCTCAATGCAGTGAACAGGTGAGGAATCTGACTATGGTTGCTGTTGCAGCCTCCATAGGCTTCACTTGGAAGGCCCGGAATGATTATCTCTTTAACGGTATCACTCCCACTATTTACTCTGGTGTCAAAGCTATTCACAGGGCAGTCTGCACAGCTTCCAGGATTCAAACTGGTCGCATGAAAAATGAGTTAACTGACTTTATTGTTTTGAGGAATTTTGGTGTTAGTGGTAGACCCAAAAAACTCTTAATGCTGAAGTCTATTAGATGGATTCCCTCCTGGCTGAAAGTTAATGTTGATGGAGCGGCTGCAGGGACACCTGGACCTTCAAGCTGCGGTGGTGTATTCCGTACCTATTGAGGCTTTGTCAAAGGCTGTTTTTATCATTTCATTGGGCAGAAATCTGATATTGAAGCTGATGCTTGTGGCACGGTGTTTACCAGACTATGTAAATCTCCTTTCTATGCTTTGTTTCTTGCATTTATTTTTCAATAAATTTGGTAGGGGTGGATCTTTGATTCCTCTCTAGGCGTTTTGATTATATATTGTGGGGGCGGTGTGAGGTTGGGGAAACCATATCCCAAAAGCCCAAATCGGTCGGTAGTGTCAACCCATATCCGCAATTAAACTCACCGTAACCCCCACAAATTAAAACAAAAAACAAAAATTCCCCTCCTAATTTAGCCCGTTGACGTCCCTCCTAATTTAGCCCGTTGACGTCCGACACCCTTCGTTCTCTCCAGATTTCTTCTTCGCCCCGCAGATCGCTCCCCATCGAGTCGCCTGATAGATTGCCTCTCTCGCATACCGCAGATCACCGCCTTCGCAGATCACATATCGCCTAGCAGATCGTACCCTATCCAATAATTCATCTCCTACAATTCGTCTTCTACCTCGAGTCTGGTCGACCAGCTCTTCTTCGGGCGCAGCTCCGCTCAACCGGCTTCTTCAATGACGAGTCATTTCAGCGATTCAAAATCTCTAGACCGGTCGGTCTCTCTTGGATTAACTAGCTCATCTCCTTCAGCTTTTGAATCGAACGGCACTACGACTGTACCAGCAACGGCGTTTCATCAGACCTAGGTCGGCCTCCTTGATTCTCAATCGATCTCCTGATAATTGAATCGTTGTCCTATCTCCAGCTGGTTCATCAACCTTCCCCTCGATGCGTTATGTATGCATTTTTTTACGGATTCTGTTTACATTGCATGCACTGATAATTTTTCATTTTTCACTTTCGGATGATTGGTTTTATCATTTTGGCAGATGGCAGCGCTTTACGTACAAGGGGCGCCCCTTAACAGTTCTGCTGTTGACACATAGTATTTCCCATCTAGGTTACAGTCAAGGGAATCTTCCAGATGCTAAGTTCTAATCGGAGCAGGAATCAGCCAAGGCCCAATCGATCTCTCCTATTTGGTGGTGAGTATTTCCTTACGTGGTGTTTGATTCAACCAAGGGGAGGAGATAGAATGAAAGTCTCGGAAGTGATTGTAAGGTTCCTTGGGAGAGAAGGGAGTGAATGTAATGGAGGGAGTGGAGGGAGGGGAGGGATTTTGAAGTCATTTGCTTGATTTGGTTGGAGGAGAGTGAATTGGGTAATTTTTTGACCCTCATCAAATCTAATTAAAAAGCATTTTTAAATATGAAAAATATATTTTTATGTTCTTACAAATTATCATTTTTTTAAATAATTAATAATTTCAACCATATTAAATTGGGACTTGGTCATAATAAGATAAAAGTCATTTTCTTCTCCCCACCCAGATTCTCCCAATTTTTGAGGGGGGGGGGGGGGGTAGTGGGGGTATTAAAACAAGGGGTGGGGGGTGGGGGGTAAAATCCCTTCCCTCATGCACCATAAATGTACGTTTTTTGTTGGTTTTTTTAAAATCTTTGTTGTAACATACTGTTATTTTTATCCTGTTATCAAATTTTCCCTGTCCGCTTATTGGTGTTTGATTAAGCTATCACAAAAATAATACAAAAAAAATTTAAAAAAAGCTTTAGAAAATATAGTCCCACTTCTTGTTTGTCTATTTATTTCGAAGTGGAGGAAAACTGTTATTCTTCATTTGGAATTTTGATCTTTTGTTAGATTTCCTGGCATTTGGACTGGTCTTTTTTATGAATAACTATTTTTCCCTTTTCAAGCATCGTCATCATCATTAGTTTTATAGATATCCTTCTCATGCATATTTTGAAATTAGGGTTTCCTAACTGATTTATTTTTCATGCATGTTTGAATCAACGTTAACTGGTGTCCTGTTAGTGTTGGCTGCTTTGAAATTAAGTTCTTCAGTAATCTGAAATAAATACTTGTAATTGACCTAACTGCAACATATTTGATCATATTTAATTTTAATAAATACTGTAAAAATTTTCTATGTGTAAACAGGCTATAAGTTCTCTGTTGAATTTGGGTTTTTTTGGCTGCTGATTTTTAGGAATGGATTACACTGATCCCAAAAGGAAGAGCAGCATATTAGGAAAAATTATTTTGGCTGCTGCTCTCACTGCATCATGTATTATTCTGCTCAAGCAATCCCCATCCTTTAGTGGTCCAAGCCCAGTAAGTTTTTTTCCTATCCATTTCAGTTATCGACACTCTCAAACCATGGAGTATGTTTGATTTACATCCATCTTTTTTATCGTTTTTTTTTTCAGTTTGCTCGTCATGAAATCGGAATAACTCATGTTTTAGTGACGGGAGGTGCTGGATTTATTGGTTCACATGCTGCATTACGGCTTCTTAAGGACTCTTATCGTGTGACCATTGTGGTATTTGGATTTTTTTATCAAGAATTTTTTAGGTTTTTTAAATTTTAAGTGATTAAAGATTACCGTTCTTCATACCAGGACAATCTGTCTCGGGGAAATTTGGGCGCCATCAAGGTTTTACAAGAGTTATTTCCAGAGCCTGGAAGACTTCAGTTTATTTATGCAGATTTGGGCGATGCAAAAGCTGTATCCTAGGATCAACCTTATTAGAATAGCTGGAAGAATGGAAAAATGAAAATAACAGGTGTTTTCCCTTAATTTGTTTTGTTTTTCAGGTGAACAAAATATTTTCAGAAAATGCATTTGATGCTGTGATGCATTTTGCAGCTGTTGCATATGTGGGGGAGAGCACACTTGATCCTCTTAAGTAAGTTTCTCACACTATGGTTATGTTTGGTAGAGGTGGCAATTCAGGTTCACAGGTCGGATTTGTGTCGGGTTGGCCGTCCCGAGCTTGACTTGCCAACTTGTTGAACTCTAAATATATAACATAGGTTGCATCAAGATATGTCCAAATAGTCAATATTACTTAAACTTAATGGCCTAAACAAATTGAATTATCTCATTTAAACTAAAATAACCTTTTTAATATGAAATATATGTTATCCATGCTGCAACCCAACTATCTTAAACCATTTAAAATAAATAATTTCTTATAAACATGTTGAATTATTTCAAATTTAGTTGATTGATAGGAATAAGTATATTATAAAATTAATCATTATTATATTTTTAATATTTTATATTATCATTATATTTTCAATCAGGTTAGATATGTCGGGAATGGTTAACCCAAACACAACCCAAATTTTATTTGTTTCGGATTAC
This sequence comes from Viscum album, assembly GCA_963277665.1. Classification (NCBI taxonomy): domain Eukaryota; kingdom Viridiplantae; phylum Streptophyta; class Magnoliopsida; order Santalales; family Viscaceae; genus Viscum; species Viscum album. Next base: position 57,817,416 of record OY728151.1, on the reverse strand, counting down.
TCAACTCAATTACAACTCGAACTCATTTATGCCCGATTCAAACCCGTTCAACTCGTGTCGTGGTTCGGTTTAAAATTGCCACCTCTAAGAATGGGATTAGATTTGGCATGACCTTGTCATCGGATGGTTAAAACCTTGATGGAGTTCATTTCAATACTCAAATTCAACTTGATTTATTACTTAAATAACTCGAGCTCAAGCTTGACAAAAATCAAGTCAGATTCAAGTATTGTTTCTTATAAAACATGATGTTAAGAAATTACTTAACCATGACATGCAGGTATTATCACAACATTACTTCAAATACCCTTGGTGTTATAGAGGCAATGTCGGCACATGATGTGAAGACATTAATATATTCTAGCACATGTGCAACTTACGGAGAGCCTGACAAGATGCCCATTACTGAAGAAACTCCACAGGTGAATGTCATTATGACTTGACACTCCCACTAGTTTTTATCTTTTTTGATTTTTTAACTGTTGAATGACATGCTTTTTTATCCTTTCATTAATGCAGGTTCCGATAAATCCATACGGAAAAGCCAAGAAGATGGCTGAAGATATGATTTTGGACTTCTCTAAAAATTCAGATATGGCTGTGATGATTTTAAGGTTGTATTTCATGTTTATCCCGTGGGATTCTAGCATGCTTATTGAGCATTGGCATTATATTTATGTCTGTGCGCATTTAGTAGATGAAACATAACATTTTTAAAAAAATTATTAGAAAATGTGTCTTTTTCGTCTTTTTAATTTTTTCATAGAAAAGAAAAGATTTTTTTTTTAATTTCTCAAAAATTTAGGTTCTGTTTGATTTTGGAAAATATTTTTTGTTTTTATTTTCCAAATGTGTATTAGAAGATATATTCAAAAAAGTTTTGAAAAGTGAAAGGAAAACACAAAGTTTCGGAATTACATATTCATGCTTATTTAAAAAAGAAATTAAATCTTTCATTTTCATTTTTCTTTTAAATGTTTCCATTTACATAATCTAATGCATTTTTAGAAAACTAAAACAAAAAATGCTTTTCAATACTAAACGCAACCTAAGGCTCCATTTGGTTATAAAAAACATTTTATGTTTTCATTTTTCAAAAATATATTAAATTTGTATTTTAAAAAATAAGAAAACATGTGATTTGCCTTTTGTTGCATTTTCATTTTCCAGAAAATATGATTATTTTTTGTTTCTTTAAAAAACTCTCATTTCCATTTTTGTTTTCTTAAATAATATTTCATATTTACATGATCTAATGCTTTTTTGGAAAATGAAAACAAAAAACATTTTCCATTATCAAACAAATCCTTGCTTTTTTTATTTTCATTTTCTAAAAAACATTTTTTATTAAAGCAATTCTACACATTTTTAAGACCTTTTTGAAAAATGAAAACAAAAAAATGTTTTGATATACCAAACCCTAATTCTCTTGGAGGGGATTTGTTAAAGGAAAAGGCAGTTTCCACTTTTAGTTTCTTTAAATTAAGTTTGGTATTGGAAATACAATGAATCCAAAGGATAGTGAGGATGCAACATTCAATTATCCAACTTTCATTGTTTAGTTTTCATTGGTTTGGATTGAATTTGGTAATGGAAATACAATTTCATGTGTACTCATCAGCCTGGCTTCATTTTTGCAAGTGTTTTTTGCTTTTTAGTCTTCTGTTCTGATCATGTAGAAGGGAAACATCCAAATCTGTCACCCTCAAGAGAGGTCCGGTCTCTGGTACTGGAAAATAAATTTTAAATACGTAGGATAGAATAATCCTAATCTTAATCCTAATCCTAATCATACACACATGGGATACGATAAACCTAATCCTAATGTCTCCAACAGGCTTCAACTTCTGAAGTTGTTTGGCGGGCTAATGTTTGTATAATTAAAAATGGCTTAGGTACTTCAATGTGATCGGGTCGGATCTGGAGGGAAGACTTGGAGAAGCTCCGAGGCCTGAATTGCGAGAGCATGGTAGAATATCCGGTGCTTGTTTCGATGCTGCTCTCGGTATAATTTCCGGGCTCAAGGTAATTTATCTCACAGCATTAATGTTTGTAGGCTTTGGTAGATTTTTTTTGTTATTTGTATTCCTCCTCCGGACCATTTGTAATTATCTCACAGCATTAATGAAAAGTCTACCTCTTCATGAACCAACCTGAGCCTTAGGGTGAGAATGCATTTTTGTGGGTTGGTCCAGGTGAAGGGCACGGATTATAAAACGCATGACGGCACATGCATACGGGACTACATCCATGTGACTGACCTCGTCGATGCCCATGTGAAAGCTCTGGAGAAGGCCCAGCCCCGGATGGTGGGGATCTACAATGTGGGGACCGGAAAAGGGAGATCGGTGAAGGAGTTCGTGGACGCGTGCAAGAAGGCGACAGGCAGCAGCATAAAAGTGGATTACCTGGAGCGGCGCCCGGGGGACTACGCTGAGGTCTTCAGCGATCCATCGAAGATCTTGCACGAACTCAACTGGACTGCGCGCCACACCGATCTCCAGGAGAGCCTGCAGGTGGCGTGGAGGTGGCAGAAAGCCCATCCGAAAGGGTACGGAAGCGTGGCGGCGACTGATTCGTAAGTTAGTTTATGTTAGTATAGGGTGCCCCCTGTGGTTGAGGGAGTTTTGGAGTTGTTTCATGCTTTATTATGATGCAGCTTGTTGTTGATGTTGCCATTTCTTACAAAAGTCAATAATGATAATAATTTATTGAGAGAAGATATGCTTTGTGTCAACTTGAACCCAAGTCTTAACAAAATGTTTTTAGCATGGTAGTTTCAATGTCATCAATTTAATGAATCTGAATTTTTTTATTAAGAAATAAAATCTGATTAAAAAAGCGTAACAGTCAATTTATAGATAGATTACATGCTTTAGGTTACAATATTATTTCTTCTGTAATACATGCATTTTCAGTGATATCATTACTTTTATTTACACTTTATTTTTCAAATACTTTCATCTTTAAAGCAAACCGATTCTGTTTGTTTTTCTCTCCTTATTCATTTTTACTGGTTGATTTTTTGATTTAAGTGTTTTTATGAAAATAAATTAAATCCATTATGGATTTTCATCTATATGTTGCTAAAAAGAACACATCAGGTTACTATATCAACATATATTAGATGTTATTCAATAATTTTATTTATGAAATATTAAAATATAATTAAATATATTATAGGATATTATGCTCTATGGATAAATTTCAATTAATTCAACTATATATAAAAATAAAATTATTAGTAAATGAGATGAATATTTTCAAATACTTTTGGCCCATTTTCATCTTGCTTTCATGCTAGTCAATAATTCCGTATAAAAAGTCATTTAGTAACGGTTTTGTTGACATTTAACAACAGTTTCTAAATATCCTCGCCTATACCGACAACAGAAGTCCTTTCATGGTGATTTGTTTTTTTGTTTTTTTTTTTTGCGGCGGTTTCTATTTTAATATAATTAATTTGTTAAAATAATTATTTCCAATGACTGGTTTTTAAATATATATTTTTTTATTTCTATAATACCTAACCCGAGCTAACTCGCCGTCCATGGAACATCCCATAATTTCAATAGATATTTTTATTAATTTTCTTTCTTAAATTATATATGTAAATGTAGAATGCATTTCTTTTTTTAATGATATAAACCAAAAACATATATGTATATTTATCACCAAAATAGTTTCTTTTACTGAATACATGTTTTTCCTTAAAATATAAATTCAATTATAATGAATTTTTATTAATAATTATTTATTAAAATAGTTTTATAAAATCTATTTTAATTCTTTTTACACATAGTTTTATTTTCATATTGTCATTTAAATAGTAATTTAGTCATTGTAATCAAATCGGTAACTAAGTATGATACATCTTTGAGGGGTCTCTTAAGAGGTCCTGGGATCGAGTCTCCCCGATTACTTGTAGGCGCAATAGTTTTTTTTTTTGTAACCCCCTCCCCAAACTGTTGTAATATATGATACAATAAATGGCTAAATGTTTTTTTACATTAAAATAACATTTTATCATTTTTTTTAATTTACATAAAAATTATGCATCGGAATATTTAATTCCTCCTAATTAGAAGATGATTTTCATGAAATATATTTGTTTGACATGTATAAATAATTAATTATCAAACATATAATAATTAAAGAATAATAAAAAATAAAAATATAGTCACTCATAACAAAAGAAATAGTTTTTATTACCAATAAATTGTTTTTCTATATATTATATGATTTTCTTTCAAAGTTAAATGTCTAATATTTAGAATTTGAAATTGAAAACATGAATTTTATTTTTGGAATCAACACATTAAAATTAGTTTAGCATGATTTTTTGATATTTTGGTGAAAAAATTGATTTTTTGGTAAATAGTAAAAAATACAATTTACGAATATTGTAGGTTTTATAAAATCATCGTCCAAACAATTTTTTTTTGAATAAACCAATTTTGGGGTTAGAGTTGGAACCCTCACAAGCAAAACCCAAAACCAAATCAAGCAACCACCACAAAATCATCCGATCACAAGTTAAAAAACACAAAAACCAAATAAGAGAAACCAACGTCAAAGAGTCATGTTGTCAAGGGACAATGAACATGAGTATTGCAACCTATTCCACCGCCTCGAGACTTGCACCTGCCTCAAGCCTTGCACCCCGTCTCGAGCCACACACCCCTGATCTAAAGCTGAAGGCCATCAAACACACCGGCTTGCCATCGCTGGTGAGGACCCCTAACCATCGGAAGACCATAATCAACCATCGTCGAAGAAGCCACAAAGCATCAAGTGCCAAATCACCATCGTCACTAGAACCTAATAAACAAAAAGGGCTGTTTCATCGAAGGTCTATGATCCCGACCACCATTGAAACCTCATCGCCACCAGCCGCTATTATTATGGACTGTACAACCAAAGCTTCGTCACCATCGTAAAACAACACCCCAACACACCATTGTCAAATTAAAAGTCAACCACAAACAAAACCAGAAAAAACCAGGAATATCACTCCACCCCCATAATCGAAACTGGCCTCCCAAAGCACCCAGAGAAGCGAGAGCACGAGAGAAGAACCAACACCAGAAAGAAATACACAAAAACCGCAACCCTGACAAAAAACAAAAACTGAACTAGAACCACCAAAGAAAGAACCAGCCTCTAAGATCCCACGATGGCTCCTGCAGACACAACAACCGAAGTCTTGTCGCAATGAAGAGTACTCCCAAGGAGGCAGGCACTCCGGGGTATAAGAAGTCGAGTCAATGCATCCCAGGGCTGGATGGACTAACTATCACACCAAAGGAACAACATCGATGAGGGGATCCTAGCCGATTTGTACCAGAAGCATCTCTTTGGGCTGGAATCCGAGCTGATCTAATCTAAAGAAGAACCTGCTATAATAATCTGATCCTGTAAGATCCCAGCTTTTTCTGGAGTCATCTCGGGTGTGTTTTCAGGTACCTTTTGAGGTTTTTAAGTACCTTTGTTTTGGAGTAGTGACTTGAAGTGCATTTGGGTGAATTTTTAAGAAAAACTAACGGACAATGGGTTGTGCACAGTTTGCACACGATTTGACAAACCGTGCAACTAAACCGTGTCAATCGTGCAAATCTGGATAGAGAGGTCTGCACGGTTTGCGCACGGTTTGCCCTAACCATGTGCCTCTGCCCAGGAAACCATGCGCGTGAGATTAATTATCCGAAAATACTTTTTAAAAACCACCTGAACCCCCAAGATTCCCATATTTCGACCTTGGCTCGGTCTTGAAAAATTCTAGGTGATCCCAGAGCCTTCCGAAGGGATTCCAAGGTGATTCGAACATTGTTCTGCGAGATCGAAAGCCCAGATTGAAGATCCACTATCTTCCCGGTAAGTGGATTTCATCCCGTTGCTTCTCCTGTTCTTTCCTTTATCTTTTCTTGATCTTTTCATGGAAGATCTCCACCATTTCCATGGATCTAAACCTATGAGTTGAGATCTAGATCTAGGATTGTGAATCTAGATCTAGATTTGCAAGATCTTGATGCCTTTGATCTTAATTTTGGTTTAGGGATTTAGATCCGGAGCTTGATCGACGATGTTCTGCCACTCAGATTTTGGGGATTTCTGTTGGGCTAACATCCGTCAATAAACCGTGGTAGGTGGTCTAAATCAAACTCCCATAGTCGTGGTTTTGATATGTGAACGTGAGTTTATGATTTGCTAGCTTCCCTTGATAATTGATTTTCTAAATTGGAGTAATTTGGAATGTGGAATTAACTTGTGATTGCCTTGGTGATTAAATGATAATTGAATCATGAAACAAACACGGGGGGTTGCTCAAATAGATATTTGTTTTGGAGATTGGTTATGGGTTGAGATATTGAAATTGAGATATTGAATTGATTGTGTTAAGATAATTGATTGGGGGAAATTAATTATGAAATGATGTTAGACTATATAAGATAATTAATTGTGAGAATTAATTATGTGACATGATGTTAATCAAATATAATTAATTGTGAGAATTAATTATGACAAGTTGAGATTTGATATGGATAATTAATTGTGAAGAATTAATCATGGAATGAGAATCATGTTGATAGATTAATTAATTGATGGATTAATTAATGGGTTATGTGCTTAGTTAATTGTTGAGTTAACTAATGACCTTTGAAATGTTTAACTAATCGTTGAATTAGTAATGGAATGATGTGGCTAATTCTTGTGAATTAAAGAATGATTAAATGACTGAGATTTTTGTGGTGCTAGACATGACGTTCTAGACCGATTAGAAGTTGGGACTTAGACATGACGTTCCCCCCAATAATTATCCAAGCTTGAGATTATGCGGTGCTAGGCATGACAACCTACACCGAATAAGATATGGAGTGTTAGGCATGGAGACCTACATTCAATGAGATTTGGGGTGCTTGACATGACGTTCAACACCAAATAAATGATAATAGTGAATGATTATTCAAATAGAAAACATGAATTGAAACTGAGCCTAATGTGACGATTAAAGATTAAATGACAATGTGATAACTATTTAATTATGCATTGTATTTATTGCTTTATAAAACTGCATACACTATCTTTTGATTTGACTTGTTTTAGACACTGTTGGTGGTGGCCTACTGAGTTGTACTCACACCCTATTCGGGCCGTTTGATCGGTACCTGAGTAGACTTTGCTGTTACAGAACTGGATAAGGGCAAGGCCCTGGGATAGATTGCTATTTGGGGTTGGAGCATGGGAGAGGGAACCAGATGTGGTTCAGGACCTACTTGGGAGTCGTCGTGTCTTTACTTTTAGTTGTATTGTAGAAACTTGACATTCGCATAATCATAGCATGTTTTACCTTTCATTTGAGTATTGTAATCTCTTGTTTTGAATATCATATGACATGGTATTGTTTTGGTTATTTATACGCTTCCGCACTTGGTTATTGTTGTTCGCTTCCGTTGGTGTTTTATTTAGATAAAAGATGGCATAGTCTCCCCAAGACTGACTTACCAGACCCTCACTGCTAGTCGGCACCCTCTGACGTATGGGGAGGCACGCTTGAGGGCATGTGGCCAACCGGATTGGGGCACCATTTAGTGGAACCCGAGTCGGGGCGTCACAAAGTGGTATTAGTGGAGTGCCAGTTTTGTGGTAAGATGGGGCACCTACAAAAGTTCTGCAGGAAGCAGCGGTAGGCTGGTGCTGAGGGAGCAGCTGCTCAGAGTCAGAGTGTGGGAAGAGGGTCTTTTACACCATATAGGTCTAGTATTTGGAGCTCTATAGGCATAGGTAATAGAGGTAGTGGACGTGGTGCTTCAGGGTATGAGCACCCATATCATTAGAGTGGTGCTACTCAAGGGAATCAGACGACACCACAAGGAAGAGGGGTAGAACAGTTACATGCAGTGTATCCTACACTTGTGGAGAGCGAGGCTGGTCCATCGATAGTGAGAGATACTATTCTAGTTGCTTCTACTTTATCTAGTGCCTTATTTGATACTGGTGCCTCTCATTCCTTTATATCTGCAAATCTTGTTAATGGTTTGAGTCTGGAGGTGGAGTCTGTAAGCGGGGTGATGAATATCGATACACCATTGGGAACACGATCTAGGGATATATGTTTATGAAAGGAATGTTCTCTAGAGATAGGAGAGTATCATTTTCTTTGGGATATCTATGTCCTTGATATAACGAGCTTCGACCTGATTATGGGTTTAGACTGGCTAGTCACATACCGAGCCCACATAGATTGTTACCACAGGAGAGTGAACTTTGTATCTCCTGAGGGTGACCAGTATGTTCATCGTGGATAATGAGATATCCATGCAGGCCAAGATGGGCCAATTGCTCAGCAACTGGGAGATCTCACAACCCAAGTTTCTAGTCTTTTTCTAGATGATTGAAGTGATAGGCAAGATGTCCTTCCACCAGTAGTACATCTGTTTCAGGATGTCTTTCCTGAAGACTTTTTAGGGTTGCCACCTGAGAGAGATGTGGAATTAACTATTGAGCTCATGTTGGGGGCTGAGCTGGTATCTATTCCACCTTACATAATGGCACCGACTGAGCTTCAAGAGCTCAAAACACAGTTGGAGGAGTTGGAGGATAAAGGGTTTATCCATCCAAGTACGACGCCTTGGGGATCACCTGTTTTGTTTGCAAAGAAGGCCAACGGGAGTTTACCCTTGTGTGTCGATTATCGGAAGTTGAATAAAATGAACATGAAGAACTAATATCCTCTTCCACGTATCTATGATATGTTTGATCACTTGAAGGGGGCTTGTATGTTCTCAGAGATAGATATGAGATCAGGGTATCATCAAATGAGAGTTCAGACCTCTGATATACCACAAATTGCTTTCAGAAGCAGGTATGACCTTTATGAGTTTGTTGTAATGCCATTTGGATTGACAAATGCTCCAACAGTATTTATGGCCTTGATGAACAAGATCTTTCATCCGTACTTAGATCAGTTTGTGGTGGTGTTTGTGGACGACATCTTGGTGTACTCTAAGAATCATGATGATCATTCCCAACATCTTCACATCATCCTAAGTACACTGAGAGAGCATCGACTATATACCAATCTATCTAAATGTCAGTTTTGGATTGAAAGAGTACACTTTTTGGGGAACTTCATCTCGAAAGAAGTGTGGCTGTGGACCCAGAAAAAGTGAAGGCAATGGTTTCTTGGGAACAACCCAAGAATGTTTTTGGCATACAAAGCCTTTTGAGATTAGCTAGGTATTACAGGAGGTTCATCCAGGACTTTTCCCGATTGGCAGCACCACTTTTAGGTTTAAAAAAAAGGGATACAATTTGATTGGATAGAAGCAAGCGAGAATGCTTTCCAGGAGTTGAAGAAGCGCTTGACATCAGCACAAATTTTGATCTTACCTGAGTCTGGTGAGGAGTACATGGTGTATTGTGATGCTTTTGGGATTGGACTCAGAGCTGTGTTGATGCAAGGGGATCGAGTCATTGCTTACGAGTCTCAGAAGTTAAGGCCACATGAACAAAATTACCCTACGCATGAAATCGAATTGGAAACAGTGGTTTATGCACTTAAGTGTTGGCGTCACTATCTTTTGGGTGAAAAGTTTACAGTTTTTACAGATCAAAAAAGCTCAAAAGTAAATATTTTCATAGCGCGACTTAAATCTTCGACAGTGAAGATGGGTAGAGTATATGAAGTCCTTTGATTTTGAACTGGCATATACACCCAGAAAGGGGAATAGTGTGGCTGATGCCTTGAGTAGGAAAACTCAGACTTAGTTGGTATATGATTCGAGTGCAGAGTGGAAGATGTTTACTTTGCTGGATAAAATGCATGTGGTGGTTTAGGAGAGTCAGGAGAGGATGACTCTAGTTTTTGTAGCAGTGGAATCTACACTATTGAGACAGATCAGGGACAAGTAGTATGAGGATTCAGAGTGTTTATCCTTAAGGGGAATCCTTGATGGTGGGGATAAATCTTCAGACTGGATAATAGATGAGGATGAGATCATCTATGTGAAAAATCATGTTGTTGTGCCTAAAAGTATGCGAGAGGAACTCATGAGAGAATTTCATGCCTCAAAGTGGGCGGTACATCTTGGGGTGAAAAAAAGCACCAAGACCTACAACGATAGTTTTGGTGGTCAGGAATGAAAAAAGAGATAGTAGGGTTCGTAATAAGATATTTCACCTGTCAGCAGGTGAAGACAGGGAATCAACGACCTGGAGGCCTATTGCAGCCGTTGTCTATTCCAGAATGGAAGTGGGATGACGTGACTATGGATTTTGTGGCAGGACATCCAAATACACTTAGGAATAATTATACTATTTGGGTTGTTGTTGATCAACTAATGAAGGTAGAACATTTATTTCCTATCAGGAAAACCTTAATAGTAGAATAGTTGGGAGAAATGTATGTACAAGAGATAATTTATTTTCATGGGGCACCACAGACTATAGTTTCAAATCGCGATTTGCGCTTTACTTCACGATTATGGCAGGGCTTACAAAAGGAACTTGGTACACAGGTTTTTTTGAGTACGACCTTCCACCCACAGACATATGGGCAGTCAGAGCGCACCATACAGGTGTTAGAGGATTTGCTGCGAGCATGTGTGGTTGACTTTGGTGGTTCTTGGGAGAATCACTTATCTTTAGAGGAGTTATCCTATAAAAAAAGTTATCAGGAAACTATATAGATGACACCATATAAGGCACTTTATGGTAGACCTTTTAGATCACTGCTATGTTGGTTAGAGGTGGGTGAGTTAGAGCTATTGGGACCGAGTCTTGTTTAGAAGACATCGGATCAGGTGTAGTTAATTCAGAAACGTATGGCTACGACTCAGAGTAGGAATAAGTCATATGATGATAGATGGATACGAACCCTAGAGTTTACAGAGGGTGATCATGTATTCCTTTGGGTGTCACCTAGATTGGGTCACCATAGGATACAGAGACAGGGCAAGTTGATGCCCAGGTTTGTAGGACCGTTTGAGGTGCTAGAGAGAATCGGGCCAGTGGCGTACCGATTAGCCCTTCCATAGAAATTCATCTCTATACATGATGTTTTCCATGTGTCACAACTATGATGGTATCACCCATACCCTTCTCATGTGATTTATGTGGAAGAGGTTGACCTTGAGATAGATGCGTCTTTTGAGGAGCATCCAATACATGTACTGGGTCGAAATGAGAAAGTGTTACGGGGAAAGATCATGCCATTAGTTAACGTGTTATGGTAGAATGGAAGTGTTAAAGAAGAAAATTGGGAATGGGAAGCAGACATGAGGGATCAATGGCCCAACCTTTTTGGCTTAGAATCTTAGAGAAGTTCGGGAGTGCAGCTCGAGGACGTGCTGTTATAAGGTGGGGATATTGTAAGATCTCATCCTTTTATGGAGCCATCTCAGGAACGTTTTAGGTACTTTTTGAGGTTTTTAAATAACTTTGTTTTGGAGTAGTGGCTTGAGGTGAATTTGGGTGAATTTTTAAGAATAAATAACGAATAGTGGTCTATGTACGGTTTGCGCACGATTTGAAAAACCATGCGACTAAACCGTGCCAACCGTGAAAATCTGAATAGAGAGGTCCGTACAGTTTGCACACAGTTTGAAAAACCATGATACTAAACTGTTCCAACCTTGAAAATCTGTACAGAGAGGTCTGTATGGTTGGCACACAGTTTTCCCTAACTATGCACCACTACCCAGGAAACCGTGCACACATGATTAATTCTCCAAAAATCATTTTTCAAAACCACCCGAACCCCAGAGACTCCCATATTTTAACCTTAGATATGGATTGAAAAATTATTGGTGATCCTAGAGCCTTACGGAGAAATTTAAAGGTGATTTGAACATCGTTCTTCGAGATCGAAAGCCTAGATTGAAGATCCTTTCTCTTCCCAGTAAGTGGATTTCATCCCGTTGCTTCTCCCATTATTTCTCTATATTTTCTCAATATTTTCATGGAATATCTACACTATTTTCATGGATCTAAACCTATGAGTTGAGATCTAGATCTATTATTTTGGATATATATCTAGATTTTCAAGATCTTTATGCCTTTGATCTTAATTTTGGTTTAGGGATTTAGATCCAGAGCTTGATCGATGACGTTACACCGCTCGGATTTTGGGGATTTCTATTGGGATAACATCCATAAATAAACCAAGGTAGGTGGTTTAAATCGAACTCCCATATTCATGGTTTTGATATGTGAATGTGAGTTTATGATTTGATAGCTACCCTTGATAATTGATTTCCTAAATTAGAGTAATTAGAAATGTGGAATTGACTTGTGATTGTCTTGGTGATTAATTGATAATTGAATCAAAAAAAAAAAACGAAGTGGGGGGGGGGGTTCTCAAATAGATATTTGTTTTAGAGATTGGTTATGGGTTGATATATTGAAATTGAGATATTTAATTGACTGTGTTAAGATAATTAATTAGGGGAAATTAATTATGAAATGATGTTCGACTATGTAAGATAATTAATTGTAAGAATTAATTATGTGACATGATGTTAATCAAATATAATTAATTGTGAGAATTAATTATGAAAAGTTGGGATTTGATATGGATAATTAATTTTGAATAATTAATTATGGAATGAGAATTGTGTTAATTGATTAATTAATTGATGAATCAATTAATGGGTTATGTGCTTAGTTAATTGTAGAGTTAACTAATGGCCTTTGAAATGTTTAACCAATCGTTGGATTAGTAATGGAATGATGTTGCTAATTCTTGTGAATTAAAGAATAATTAAATGGATGAGATTTTTTTGGTGCTAGACATGGTGTTCTAGACCGATTAGAAGTTGGGACTTGGACATGACGGTCCTCCCCAATAGTTATCCAAGATTGAGATTATGGGGTACTAGGCATGACAGCCTACATCGAATGAGATATGAAGTGTTAGGCATGGAGACCTACACTCAATGAGATTTGGGGTGATTGACATGACGTTTAACACCAAATGAATGATGATTCAAACAAAAAACATGAATTGAAACTGGTCCTAATGTGATGATTAAAGATTAAATGAAAATGTGATAAATATTTAATTATGCATTGTATTTATTACTTCATAAAACTACATACACTATCTTTTGATTGGAATTGTTTTAGACACCGTTGGTGGTGGCCTACTGATTTGTACTCACACCCTATTCGGGCCGCCTGATCGGCACCGAAGTAGACTTTTTTGTTACAGGATAGGATAAGGGAAAGGCCCTGGGATAGTTTGTTATTTGGGATTGGAGCATGGGAGAGGGAACCAGACGTGTTTTGGGACTCGCTTGGGAGTCGTTGTGTCTTTACTTTTAGTTGCATTATAAACACTTGACATTTTCATAGTCATAACATGTTTTACCTTTCAGTTGATTATTGTAATCTCTTGTTTTGAATATCATATGACATGGTATTGTTTTGGTTATTTATACGCTTCTGCACTTGGTTATTGTTGTTTTCTTTAGTTGGTGTTTTATTCTGATAAAAGAGGGTATAATGTCCCCAAGAATGACTTACCAGACCATCATTTCTAGTCGGCACCCTCTAGCATATGGGGAGGCACTCTTGAGGTCATGTGTCCAATCGGCTCGGGACACCATTTAGTGACACCTGGGTTGGGACATCATAAATCTTTATTTAACCCATAATTTTTAATTTTATACGATAATTAACTTTCTTTCATTCCTAAGGATCTTTATGATATAGAGTTTTATAGAATCATTTCATAACTCATACATATTAAACCCATATATTACAAGTGAATATTTCCACTCAGTATCCATTTTTGTCATAATATAAAACTTTTAAAATGAAGCATGTTTTATTTTCATGAAAAATATTCATGACTTTCAACTTGACTTTTTTTTGTTCCTACTAATCCTTAAAATTTGGGAAAAACATTTAAAAAAATCGGATGAGCAAAAAATATCAGCAATGAACATAAAATACAAAGAAAGAAACTCATTAGTCCATTTTAAAACCACAAGATCATAAAAAGAGTTTTCCTTTAAACTTTGTTCGAAAATGAAATCAGCTTTAATTCCCGTCATTTTTCATAAAACACTTTATAAGAAAACATAAGGGAAAAATTACAACAACAAGGGTTTCTTAGAGAACACGAGAACCCATGAAAAACATTTTCTTAAAACACACCTTTTTACCCTAAAAGGGAACAATCCTTAAAAAATCATCAGTTTACCTTTTAAAATCAAAAAATTTCCATGAAAACTCATTAGTATGCATAGAAAAGTCATGTAGGTTCCTTGAGAAACTATCTTCATATAACCCTTAAATTTTTAATAACCATATGGTTGACTTACATAATAATTCTATGGAGAACACAATCATTACCCAATGTACTGGAGCGTTATATAGACATACCCATTTTATAAGATATATTAGGATCACCCGTCATCATGAGATGCATCGGGCTCACCCATTAGTACAAGCAATATCCAAAGACCATATCATGAATAAAACATTTTAAGATTTCACCTTTTTATCATAAATCCCTTGAAAAACTCTTTTGAACCCATATTTAAACAACTTTCGTATATTGAAATACCCTTTGCTTTTTAAAAACCCACTTTCAAAACTAAAATTCACAGAACAAAAGGGAAAAGGGTTTTTATTTAAAGAAAACATTGAAGATTATGAAGGAATACAAATAATAGTTATGGTGTCATGAAAATTTTTTGTCACCGTATATGTTAAAATATAACATTACTTTTGTCTTTCGTAATGAAAGTAAAAACATTTTGTATAAAATACGTAAAAGATTCTTTTTAAAAACCTTTGAAAGAAAGTAAAAAGAGACATAAAATTTCATTTATAATCCATTTATATCCATATAAATACATCCATAAAATAATTTTAAAAATATGGACATGGAAGAAAAATATTTAGAAAATAAATCTTTAAAATATTTAAAATGAGGTTTTTTTAAAGTAAAGTGTCCCTCGCCTTGAGTCTGACTCATCATGTATGTTCTTTATATTTCTGAATAATAAACCCATGTTAATTATTTAATTTCTTAAGAAACCTGTTCAATTTTATTATTCTTTTTGAAGTTCCAAAGGATCTAATAACAACTGATGGGGGGTGGGGTGGGGTTGAATCAGTTGTTCACTTTTTATAAGTTTCAAAACTTTTAGAAACTTAAGCCCTACAACCTGTTAAGATTTATTTCATTAACAACTTTTAATAAATAATAATGCATGAAAAATTAGGAAATAAATTAAATCACACAATATTTACAAGGTTTGAACTCAATGTGAGAACCTACATCCTTTCCAAGCCACTCCCACAAGTCTATGAAAATCCACTATTATGAAGAAGTGAATACAACTTATACCAACTCCCGTTAGAAACCTTTTATATCCTGATAGGAAAGATTATACATAATATTGTCAATTTATAATGTTTTCTTATAAAAAAATTGATCCAAACAAAAGAATAAAGACTTTGTTGAAACTGCTCCACAATTACTTAGCTTGAATCCTCAGCCTGATTTGGCTGGATCTGATTTTCTCAATACAATGAGTCTAGATCTGATTCTCTCAATACAATGAGTCTGAATCTAATTCTCTCAATATGATGAGTCTATATCCGATTCTATCAGTATGATGAGTATTTGTCTAATTCTCTCAATATGATGAACTCAATACGATGAAACCATTCTCAATATGAAAAACTCAAAATCTGCTCAAATTCTCAATATAACCTTCTTCAGTACAATTAATTAAATTTGATTGACTCAATACAATCTTCTCAATCCATTAAACAAACATTTAGCTATCTGATTTCCCTCATGAGATCTCTTACTGGAAAGGACTTTTACTTGATTTCTTCAGTGCTCCACCTTTTCCACTTGTGTGAAAGTTCACTAATGAACAAATGATTTGAACAAGTATTTATAGGAGACTCAGAAAAAAAAAGTAGGAAACTTGAAAACTTTCCCCGCTTCCTCAAATTTCAAAACTCTAAAAATATCTTGCATTTAAACTTCAACTTTGACTTCTTTAATCCTCTTTATATTTCTCTGAGATTTATGCAAAATTGAATTTCAAGTTTAACCTCTTCAACTCTTCATAAAAATTATGAAATCTTCTTTTTAAGTCTTCTTCATAATAAACTCATTATGATATGCCTTTATTTCTTAGTTCATTATGATATATTTCTTTCTCAGATCATTATGAATATGTTTCTTTCTCATCTCATTATGATTTATGTTTCCTTCTCATAGTCATTATGATTTATATTTCCTTCTCAGATTCATTACGATTTCTGTTTCCTTCTCAGATTCATTACGATTTCTGTTTCCTTCTCAGAGTCATTACAATTTCTGTTTCCTTCTCAGAGTCATTATGATTATGATTTATTCTCAACTCATTATGATTTACATTTCCTTCTCAGAGCCATTATGATTTCTGTTTCCTTATCAACTTATTATGTTTTAATTCTCATTATGATGGAAATCTTATTACGATGGAAATATCATTAGGATATATTTTCCATTATGACGGAAATCCCATTATGATGGATTTCCCATTATGATGAAAATATCATTATGTTGTATTTTCCCATTACGATGGATTTCCCGTACTGCAACTCTAAAAATCTTCAAACCTATCCACCATTTCTTCAAAAGATTTTATCATGAGAGTTTTTATGATTTGTGAGAACTTTATGATCAGCAAAGAATCGTCTGACTTAGTTTTGAAAGTATGAAAAATTTCTAACTCATGAACTCACAATCTTCTTTCAGAACTCTTCAATAACAATATGACTTCTTCAAATAACAACATCTAACTTTCTAACAAAATCTGCTTAAGACAAAGGAAAACTTCCAACAATTAACAAATTTTACCTCCAATTCTTTCAGATTCAATGATCTGAATTTGGTGCAGATGAATATGATACTCTGAGTCAGGTTCTTCTCAGTTCGATCCTCTAAGTTTGAAAAACATCTTTCTTTAAAACAAAACTTTTATCCCTTTATCTCTGAGTTCAAACTTTTAGCAACTTTCAACAAACCTCATTACGATGTATTGGGTCCAATTCTTGAATAAAAAAAAATTATTATACAAAAAGGTTAGTTGTCAAAAAATATAAAAACTTTGTTAAAACAATTTATCACAAAGGTTCTTTAATATCCCCTTTTGAATTTATTGAAAACCCTTATTAACAACTTTTCCAAATCTCATATTTTTTTTATAACTCAACTTTTGTAAACAAATCAAGTTTTTTTAACTTTTATCAAAACAAATCCTTTATAAAAAAAGAGTATCTTGAAACCACACTACTAGATAAAGTAATTTTTTTGAAGGAATTCCATCCCTCGATGGCAAACAAGTTTTGCAACCATGTACAGATAAACCCCCCATCACTTTTATCTTTTCCTCCCACTTTTCTTTTTATCTCCCCCATTATATGATAACCATAACTTCAGATTCATAAAATAAAGATAAGTAAAAACTTCTTACAAAGTAGAAAGTTATTAATTTATCTCCCCCTTTGTTAACATAATCAAAATCAAGATGGGGGTGTTCTTACTTATGAGGTTTAGAAAGTCATGGGAGGAGGCTAAACATGAAGTTGTAGCCTCAATTCCACAAACCTTTCTTTTGGTATTGCTTTTGTAAAGATATTAGAAATCTGATACTTTGTTGAAATGTATTCTAGAAAAACATATTTAGCAAAAAATTTCTCTTTTATAAAGTGAAACTTTATATCAATGTGTTTTGATTTTGAATCTTAGACAATATTTTTATAAAGATCAATTAAAATATGATTATCATAAAGTATCTTCAATGGTTTAGAAACTTTTACTTTCAAATATTCCAGATGAACTTTCATCCACAACATTTGAGTATAAGAATAAGTAGCTGCAACATATTTAGATTCAACTGTTCTCAAAGTTACTGAACTTTGTTTCTTACTATGACAACTCACACAACATTCACCTAAGAAAAATATTCCTCCTGAGGTTGATTTTATATCATTTCAATCTCCAGCCCAATCAGCATCAACATAACCATGAAACTTCATCTCACTATTTCTTTTTTATAAAAACCCATGTGAAGTTATTTTTTTAATATATCTTAGAATCCTCTTGTCTGCCAACACATGTGATTCTTTCAAATTACTTTCATACCTGGAACATAAATTCACAACATAAACAAAATCATTCCTTGAGGCTGTAAGGTAAATAAGACTTCCTATTAGCTTCTGAAAGTCTTTCTGATTCACACTTATTATGAATTCATCTTTACTCAACTTTGTGCTCACTGAAATAGGAGTTGAAACTTATTTTGATTCTTCCATCCCAAACTTCTTTAATAATTCCCTAGAATACTTTTCTTGAGATAAGAATAAGTATTTTTTCTTTTTGTTGAACTTGTAAGACAAGTAAGAAAGTTAATTCTCCTAACATATAAATTTAAAAATTCTTATTAATTTCCTCAGGAAATGTTTTAAAAATATATTCTTTATCTCCAAAAAAAATTATATTATCCGCATAAACAATTAAAATTAGAGTTCCAAAGTCAAAATCTTTCATATATAAGTTGTTATAGAATTTTATTTTAGAAAAGTTCAAGATTCTCAAACAATTGTCAAGTTTAGAATACTAAGAACATGGATCTTGTTTCATCCCATAAATAGATTTCTTTAATTTAAAAACCTTGTTTTCATCCTCCTCAATTAGAAACCCACAAGTTTGTTCAATGTAAAATTCTTCATCAATCTCACTATTTAGGAAAGTAGACTTTACATCCATCTGATATTTTTTTTTAATTCTGATGTGTGGCCACTGAAAGAAACATTCGAATAGTTTCAAGCCTTGAAATAGGGGTAAAGGTTTCATAAAAATCCCCACCTTCCACATGTGAATATCCTTTACAAAAAAGTCTTACTTTGTTTCTTGAAACTTATCCATGCTCATTAAATTTGTTTCTATGAACCAAATTTGTTATGATAACATTTTAATTTACTGGATATGGAAAAAATTACCATGTTTCATTCTTCTCAATATAATCTAACTCTTCATTCATAGCATCCACCCATTATTTGTGTTTAATAGACTCTGAAACTGATTCTAGTTCTACTTTTGAGATAAGTGAAGTCTGATTATCTAATCTCAACTTTATTCTTGTCTGAATTGGAGCCTTCTGATTTCCAATAATGTTTTTGGTCTCAACATGTTTTTGTAAAGAAGGAAATTTTAAAGTTTCTTTTACAACAAAAATTTCCTCATCACATGAATTTTATGAATCTTGAAAAGTATGTTTTAACTTACTCTCACCATTATTGGAAATTTCCATTTTATCCTCCTAAACATTCTCAAAAACTTTTGTTAGGTAATTTTGATTTTCAATTAATTTAACATCATATGAGTCCAACAATTTTTTTAAACATTTGTTCTAGTATTTGTATCTTCTTCCATTTAGTGAATAACCCATAAAAATTCCTTCCTCATATTTCTCATCAAACTTTCCCAAATCCGTTTTTTTTATTTTGAGAAAACATGGAATTCCAAAAACTTTGAAGTATTTCAATGAAGGTTTTTTTGTTATTCCACATTTCATAAGGAGTCATATTGGTTTCCTATCTCAAAAAACATATATTTTGAACATGTACAATATTACTAACAGCTTCTCTCCAATAGAACTTTGAAAGTTTGTATTCTGCTAACATACTTATTCCCATTTCCACCATGCTTCTATTTTTTTTCTGCTACTGCATTTTGTTGTGGAGTATAAGGAGCACTATACTAATGTTTGATACCATGTTTTCTCATATATTCTTCAAAATAATTTCTTTCGAATTAGGTACCATTATCTGTTCTCAAATTCTTTATATAAGGCCCTATTTATTTTCAACTACTTTTATAAAAAACACAAACATTTCCATATCCTCTGACTTATGTTTCATAAACATGATGTTTGTAATTTGAGTTAAATCATCAATAAAAGTGATAAAGTATATATATCCTTTTGTTGATTTATGTCTCACATACCCACATAAATTGGAATGAATAATTTCAAGAGGTATGATAAAATAAATCTCAATTCTCTTATGACTTTTATTAGTCATATTTCCTTTCTAGAAAGTAATACAAACATTTCCATCTATTCTTTTTCAATTATATAAAATTCCGAACAACATAAATTTTAGAATTTTTATTCATATTTTTCTTCCCAAGGAGACCAAGTCTTCAGTATCACAATTTTTTTCATCTTCATCACTCAAGTAATAGGAGTTATTGAATTATCCTATTTAAAAGAGATTCCCACCGGTTCTTTCTCCTTTTGTAATAACTTTTCCATCTTTCACACTTTTGATGATACAAAAATATTTTCTAAAAAAAATAATTTATCATCATCAAAAATTTGACTTACACTAAGTAAGTTATGTTTTATCCCATTAATAAATAAAACTTCCTTGGATTTTAACTTTTTCTCTTCAATCTCAGCCATTTCGATTCTTATGATTTTTAAGTAACTATCATTACCAAAGGTAACTTCTCCTCCATCATGACTTTAAACATGTTTCAAGATTTTTATATCACCTGTCATATGTGAAGACAAACCACTATCAAGTATCCATGGTTCTTTCCTTTTAATTACTTTAAAATCTATCTCAACAATAAAATATTTTTCCTCAAATTTTTTCATTTAATCTTTATTTTATTTTCTATCATAAGGAATTTATTCTAAAAGTAGTTTCATATATCTTTTGGAATGATGACCAGCCTGATCACATCTTCCAGAAACTTATTTCAGGAATTCAAATTGATTTTTTTGTTGGAAAGTTTCCAAAAGCTTGAGAATTCACTTTTTCAACTTTCTGTAAGCCAAAAAAGTTACTTATTCTACTTACACTATTTCTTTCACTTTTCTAAAATCTTATTCCAAGTAGAGATAAGTTGTGCCAATAATTATATGACATGTACCCATAGATTCCACAACACCAAAATAGCCATCAATTATTGATTTTATATTTAATAAAGATCTTTCTCTGTAAAAACTTTGTTGAGGCTGGAAACTTCTTTTTACTCTAACATACTCAGGATATAGACCATCTTTCCTCCTGGGTGAGTTTTTAAATTTTGTATATGTCATAGGTTTATCACATCATTTTTCTAGCCAATATTTCCAAATAATTTTTCTGAAACCTGAAATGTTAGAAAAATCAGATGAAACATTATTTTTGGTGGGTGAAGATTTCACCTGATTCTTGATTTGAGCTTTCTTAGCAACTTTAAAAGTATTATATTTTACTTCTGAGGATTTTTAAAGTTTTCATTTATCTTTATAAGGGTATTTTTGGACTCAAGAATCTTTGATTGAAACATGTTAACTTCTTCTTCCTTATCCTCTATCTTCTTACTAAGATCTTCAATCATATTTCCTTATTCAACAATTCTAAGTTTGTAACTTAAGATATCCTAAATGTATCCATCTTCCTGCATGATGACATCTTTTCTTCCTTTAGAAACTTATTTAAAATATTTCTTCATAACTCTAATATATTTCTTGAGAGTTTATTTCTCAATACATGCAAAAAGTTATGTTCTGAGTTGATACTCTCTATAATATTCTTCACCACCTTATTCACTATATGAGGAATCTTTTGTTTTCTCAACTTTTGCAACGAAGGTTATGAATTTTTATAAACTTTCATCTTTAGAAGAATTTTTTTCAGTTGAATCTAATTCAACTTTCTTACTCAACATACTTATTTTCTTTCCAGTAAACTTCTTCTTATATTTTTCGGAAGACTTTTCTTCTTTATCATTTTTATTCCACTTCTTCCATCGAGGTTTTTTCATTGGAATCATCTCGATATTTACCAACTTTAATCTTGCGAAAATTCATAGAAAAGTGTTAGATTCCACTAAACTCAAAACATTTGAGAGGAAGTTTACCTCCATACTTTCCTCTTCCTATTTGATAGTTTTTGGATATAAGAGACATGATTTTTTCATTCAACTCATCATCCTATTTATCTTCAAACTCATAAGGATCAACTTCTTCAACATCTCGTATTTTCATATTTCTCATAGCTTCAAAATACATTTCATCTTTAATATTATTTTTAAACATTGGATATTTACTCATTTTATAAGAAACAAGAAAGTTATGCAATTCATCAAGAGATAAATCATCATTATATTCTAAAGAATAAATTTTAGAATCAAACCTATTCAGAAAGTTTATTATAAGTTTCTTCACAATTGTAGAATCTTCCAAGAAATCTCCAAATCCTCTAATGTTGTAAACAACTTCATTTACCCTGGTGAAGTATTCATCAACAGTTTCTTCATCTCTCATTCTTATGTCTTCATACTTACTATGCCAGATTTGTATCTCTGCTTCCTTTACTTTAGTATTCCCTTCAAAAATAATTTCCAGCTTATCCCATATACTTTTTGAAGTATTGAGAACCATCACCTTCTGATAAACATTATATGATAAGGACATAAGGATTACATATCTATCCTTCACATAAAATTATATATTTCTCTTATCAGCAAACATAATAGGAGAATCTTTCTCAATAGGTGTAAAACTAATAGCAGTAGCATCAAAAACTTCTATAAAAAGAGATAAAAGATAAGGAATTGTCATATTTTTACATCCATAATAATTTTTTCCATCAAATGTAAAAATTAATCTACTGTTGACACAAATGATATTATCCATGATAAGTATTCAACAAGGTATCCTTGGATTTGATACCAATTGAAGTTCTAAAGGATCAAATAGAAACTAATAGGGGGGGGGGGTTGAATCAATTGTTCATTTTTTATAAGTTTCAAAACTTTTAGAAAATCAACCCCTGCAACCTGTTAAGATTTATTTCCTTATCAAATTTTAGTAAATAATCATGCATGAAAAAGTAGGAAAACAAGTAAAGAATATAATATTTACAAGGTTCTACCTTAGTGTGAGAACCTACATCCTTTCCATAGCCACTCCCGTGGGTCTATAGAAATCCACTATTATGAAGAAGTGAATACAAATTATGATAACTCCCATTAAAAACCTTATATCTCCAAATATGAAAGATTATAGTGACTCTCATCAAGTTACAATGTTTTCTTATAAAAAAATTGATCTAAAAAAAAGAATAAAGAATTTTTTGAAATTTCTACATAGTTTTTTAGTCCGAATCCTCAGTCTGATTTGGTGGATCTGATTTTCTCAATACAATGAGTCTGGATCTAATTCTCTCAATATGATGAGTCTGGATCTGATTCTCTCAATATGATGAGTCTGGATCTTATTCTCTCAATACAATGAGTCTAGATCTACTTATCTCAATACAATGAATTCAATACGATGAAACCATTCTTAATATGCAAAACTCAAACCATAACACCCCACCCTTTCCCATTAGCTTGAGAGGGCGGTGAGATGATACTTGGCCTTAAGATACATTCCTAGAGAACCAAAGGCTGATAATAAATGCCTAGGGATTTAATAATGATTGGGGAATTATTTTCCCTTTGAAATAAAAAACAAAAAACCAAACATTCCAATACCCAAAATAACTATATGATGCATGTTATCAATATTTCACAATTCAAAAAAACCAGAAGACCAATACAACCAAACAACAATAATAAAAAAATAGATTACCAAGTGGAATACTAGTCAACAAAACCCAAGGATGCTATAACACAACTCCATAGCTCCACACCAATCTCTGTGCTCCAACCAACACAAGATTTCCCAAGCATCATGAAGTGCCACAAAAGGAAGGAGATGCTTTACCTTTACCTGTGTCTCAGAATAAAACATCTACAAAATCACCCAACTTCCAAAGCATGGGGTGAGTAATAATACTCAGTAGGTTCTCCCCAAATGACTTCCCTATACATACCACTATGATAGAACTGTTAGCACAAATATATAAAACAATTTATATAAATCCTTGAAAATAGTTCACAATTCACAACAAGCCAAAAAAATCCTTACCCAAATCACTTTCTAATTCCACACCATTCCAAGGAAAGAAACCAAATAAGTCATTACCCATTTAAAATTGTTATAAACCAATCCAACTAGGATGTCCACATGCATATCCCAACCATATTCTCAAGTTTCACACTCACACCCAACCACACACACACGAGCTCGGTGTTACCATTGACAGTGGAAATTCACATCCAAATTTGTCCATTTTTATAGTGGTACTTCATACCCACTTCCCTTTAATGGTGGTTCTTCACACCCACTATCCATCGCTCCTAACCATGATTAAATACTTAATCTAATAAACAAGCCAATAACATTTATCAAAACCACAACAACAAGAAATCCAATAATTTCCAAATCAATAATCCTTTAATCACATCAATAACTCCTAAAACATGCCAAATCACTTCAATAAATCAACCATTTATTAAAAACACACATAAACCATTTATCATGCCAAGCCACATTTCAAAAAAAAATCATTTTTATTGAAAATCATCTTTCATAAACCATTTTCCATAAATCAACCAAACCAATGATTTTAAAAATCAATATTTTAAAATCAAACAATAAAGCCTCTTACACAATAATAACCCATTTTTCCCAAAAACCCCAAATCAACACAATAGTGTTTCCACCAAGCATTGAACATCAATAACAAAATCAATTTCAAGAAAAACCATTTAATTTGAAATCTAATCCAATCAATTCTAGGAAGATGATTTGAGAGTAAAGCCACCTACCTCGAGACACTACTGGAAATATGGGTTATAGCCACAGTTTTAAAACATGGCTATAGGTCCTCAAACTGTGGCTATAGGTAATAGCCACGGTTTGAGAAACCATGGATAAGTTTGGCGTGGCTATAGGCCTAGAATTAAATCCACAGTTTGGAACCGTGGCTATAGGTCTATAGCCACGGTTCAAACTGTGGCTCTAGGTATACAACCACGGTTCAAACCATGGTAATATCACTATAGCCACAATTTATAACTGTGGCTATACTAGAGGATAGACACAATTTATTTCCATAGTTAGAAACCGTGGCATTAGATCCCCCTAAACACCCCCCACCCTAAACCTGGAAACCCCCCAAAACCTGGATAGATCCCCCTGGACAGATCCCCCTGAACATCCCAGATCTCCACTCCCCTGGATAGCCACCCCCACCCTCCTGGAAAGACCCTAGAACCCCCCCTAGAACCTGGAAAAAAGATAAATTATTTTGTTTAAATAACTCAAATGCATGTTTTTTTATTACAACAACATATATCCCTTCCAAAATAAGAACATACATAACAAAGATATTGTTAATAAAAAATTTATTAACACTATAAAAAATAGAACATTATAGATATTTAAAATAAGAAAATGATATCTTCATTTAATAATGAAAAACTTAATATTCATTGTTTAGAAAAAAAATATTTTATACTCATCTTATTTCCTGGTTCCAACATCAACTGAACCATCACCTTTTCCATGAAAAAACATGTTCTTCAATGTGAACACATATCATGAAATAAATAGAATTCACACATCAATTAACATAGAATAGAAATACCACCAAAAAGAAAAAAAAATGAATAAAAATATATAGTATTTAGTTACATAGAAAAGCAGTAGTAAAAAATCCCATGCATCACCTGGTCTATTTCAAAAATCTCAGCCCTGAAAAAATTCCAAATCTGTCAAAATAGTAGCCCATTGGGCCCCAATTCTTACCAATCAAAATTGATTTGGAAGGACATACCAAAAACATCTGAAAACATATATCACTTATGATAAGTGCTACATGTTTTCAGGATTATTCAGAACATTCTAGGTGTGGAACAGTTAAAACCATGAATATGACAGTTTCAAAACGTCGACATGTAGGAAAACATAGAATAAGGACCTTTTTGAGTAACTAAGAGCCGATGTTCCGAGTGGAATCATTTTCTGATTTAGTATATAGTAGTCCAAGTATCATTGATGAAATTATTGCTCTATTTTTAGAAAAAATATGTGTGAATCCTAAAAAACTTCAAGGGGAATACATACTGATCATCTAAATGAAATAGATGCCCCATTTAGAGATCCATTTATGGAGTTTGTTTCATTAAAGAATACCCAAATGAGAACAAAGATCACATGAGGAAAATAAATGCAACACTATCTTCATTTAATAATGAAAAACTGAATATTCATTGTTTAGAAACCTGAAACAAAAAACATATTTTATCATAGATAAACCTATAAATCTATTATAGAAAATAAAAATTCAAAGTAACAGAAAAGTAAGAAAATTCATTAACAAAAAAAAACATAACTATTTAACTATTAATCAAAAATTAAAATGAAATATTTAGTTGAAAATCAAGAAAAACAGATTCAAAAAACTTCATTAAAAAAACAACTAATTGAAAATTTAACTGAATTTTCAGTTAGAAACAAAAAAATCAAAACAGAATGCATGTTTGGTATACCAACTAAACCAACTGAAACAAAACAAATTTGATACCTATACAAAGTATCAACCATAAAAAGAAGATAATTGAGGGATGGAGGGGTGGGTGATAGGGGAAATGGTCCTGGAGGAATGCGTAGGGACCACGAGGAAGGAAGCCAACAAATGGAAAAGCTGTGGAAACCCTAGATTGGGAAAACTGAAGAAGATTAAGGCTGTGGACTACGAGTAAGAAATAATGGAGGAGCAGTGGAAACTGGAGAGTGGGGAGATGAAAATAAATTCAGTTTGAAACAACATTATGTGTATTTTTTTCAGTATTTTTTAAAATCAATTCATATGGATGGGTAGTTTGAAAGTAGTGAATAAATAGATCAATCCTCTAAAAGGTGATTAATCTATATGATCTTAGAAAGGCATGAATATTTTTATGTTGAATGTACAATTTTTTTTGGAAATAACTGGTTAAACTAATATGTGCGTAGTGGAGATGTAACAGATATGCTAAAATAAAAATCTATTTTAAACATGATGAAATAATAAAAACTTACCCAACATCAGTGCTGAAACTAATTTGTAAAGATACAAAGATCCAAAATGAGTCACTACTCCCCTTTCCATGATGGTGTATTTATCTAAATTGCAGTGTGACTCCACCCTGTGACCCTGTATGCAGGATCAAGAACATCCCAACACAGTTAATGTTTATTAATGATTCATCAACCATTCTCATTCTAAAGTAGTTGTATTCTCTAATCATATGTGAAAATTTTAAATTTTCATAAAAAAAATAACATATAAATGAACAGACTATTCAAATAAGAACTAATAGTTGTAGAAGTTTCTAAGAGATCATCACAATATTAGTAAACATTAATTTTATATGAAAAGGAATAAAAATTTATTTATACCATTGATAAATCAAATATATGATGTAACGTACTGTTTAAATAATAACTAATAGTAATGAACATTGAAACTGGAACACTGTAATTGTGAATTTCAACATAATAGAGATAGTTTGGAAACCAATCAAATATAGCAAAATCTATACAGAAAAAAATTAATTGTGAAAAGAAGGGTGTGTGAGGTTACAAAAGATGCATTTTATTAAATGATAATAACATTGTACCTTCCACGATGGTGTATTTCTCCAAAATCTAGTGTTACTCCACCATGTCCCCTTGTATTCTGGATTGAAACATTGCATTAATATTGAATATATTGAATACAGAAATTAGTGGTACAAAATATTGAAATAAAAGTGGATTAAATACGGAGACAGTTAAAATAGTAGAAAACATAAATGATAATCACATTGTACCTTTGTACTGATGTTCATCCGACACATTGAACAATATCTATACATAACAATTGAAAAATTAGAAATATAATGTATAAAATTAGAATAAATAACAAATCAAATAAACTGTATCATATTCAATAAGTCAAAACAACTAAACCATAACCAAGGAAAATCTGACAATAAAGAAGACAATAAATTGAAACCAATAAATTATACCAAATTCAAATGAGAGGAGGCTAACAATCTGTAATAAAAAAACCCCACCTACACACCCCCCTACCCCCTCCCCTGCCCCCCACCTGCACATCCCTCCCCCTAGCAACCCCCTATCCCTGCCCCCTGCCCCCACCTGCACACCCCCTCCCCTTGCCCCCTCCCCCTACCCCCACCTGCACACACCCCTCCCCCTACACCCAGCACACCCCCCTTCCCCCCACCTGCACACCCCCCTCTCCCTGCCCCCTACCCCCACCTGCACACCCCCTACCCCCTCCCCTACCCCAACCTACACATCCCTCCCCCCAGCAACCCCCCTGCCCCCTGCCCCCGCACCTGCACACCCCTCCCACTGCCCCCATCACACCCCCCTACCCCCACCCCCCCACCTACACGCCTCCCTTCCCCCTCCCCTGCCCCCTCCCCTACCCACCCCCTGCCCACCCCACACCCCCTACCCACCCCATGCACCCCTAACCACCCTCCACATTTCATTACACTTCAACCACTTAATAAAATATGTGTATAAAGGATCATTCGTGATGTTTTTTCAGAAAAAACCTTTTTTTCCCTAGATCAGGATGATGAATGATTTCCAGGAATCCAATCTTGAATTTGGAATGAGTAGTTGTTTCCATTATGATTAATAAATATTGATTTGTTGGATAATCTAGAATACTTTCCAAGGATGTGTATCCATTTCGTGGGGAGTTTATAATTACCTATATCTTTATGAGTTAGATAATTCAAATGAAATTGAATTTTTAGTCACCAAGTAGCGAGAGTTTCAAGAAGTGGTTTTTAAAAAAACAATCTGAGTGTTGGGATGTCTCTTGAGGATTTTTTATGCCTATTTAGGTGTTCAGGTGGTTCATGGGGTAATCAAGTAGTAGTTAGAGGGTTTCTAGTCCATTCCACTTAATTTTAAGACCCATCAATTACCATGTCTAGGTAAACTGGGTAACAAGTCTAATAAAGGAAAAATAGTTGATTATGAGTTTTATAGTGGGGTATCCTCTAGTGGGGAACTGGATATGGCTTACTGGATAGCAATGTGATAGGTTTATGGTTGTGTTCTCTATGTATTTCATACTCTCTTACTGTATTCATGTAGGCCATGTCTTGAATGAGATAGTGGTGGTGTATGATATGATAAGAGACCTAACCTAAAGAATAGATTGGTGATATGAGATGAGATATGGGACCTCAACCTATGTGAGTGGGTGATATAATGAGATGATCATTAATAAAGCTATTTATTTTTCAAAAATCACTCATTCATCTCAAATCACAACAATTTAAGCTGTGGTGAATAACCTAAGCATCAAATCAACATCATCTATATTATTCTTAAAAACTCATGATGTTTTTTTATCGAGAAGATCTTTCACCCCCATTGCCCCACCCCTGCCCCCTCTTTCACCCCCTTCCCCCATGCCCCCTTTCACCCCCTACCCCTAACACACCCCCTCCCTACCTTGAACCCCTCCCTCTACCCCTTGCACCCCCACTGCCCCCTCCCCACTACACACCCCCTCCCCCTGAGAATTTTATGATATCATGCCAACCATATAAATATCAGATCTTGGTGTAACCCAGGAATACCAAATTATCAGGTCCAAACATCCAACTACTCATCATGAATGGCTCCATGAATATATTCCAAGAATAATGAGAATGCCTATAAACTCCAATAAAATGAATGGATTGATGTTGATTCCTAGGCACCTCAGGTAATCACTGAATAAAAAACATCCCCCAAGTCACCATGCCAAATGGTCGGATCCCATGCATCCTGATCAAGAATAAGTAAAATCATCAGGATTGACTAGATAATCCTAGGGATAACATAGTCATCTCATAATAATAATAATATTGAATAAAAATAAATAATCCCCTAATCCAACTCAGTTGGATACTAGTTAGGTTGGGCATCCTAGGGACTTGTGGCATCCAAAGAATCCCATATAGACTTGAGGTAGAATCCCAACGCCCCAAGCATTCTTCACATGGTTAAACAGCCAAATCCCATGATACATGTTAGGAATCCATGATGACATCATCATGTATAATTTGTCTCACAACCATACCACATAAGTCCCAAGGTCGAATCCTAGGAAACACTCTTAGGCAACCACTATACCATCGTCACATTAGGCCTATAGGTTAGGTCCTAAGAAGTACATCTGGGCACCATGGTTGCATCCAAGATAAACATATGAAGGTATAAACAAAATTTAAGGGTTTTACAAATTTCCAAACCCATCACTACAATTCATAACCCCATGGTATTATACATTTGATGCAGGTTTTAAAGTGACAACCACTACCATCTCTACCAAGGCCATATGCATCCGCTTAGGATTGGTTAGTTAATAGAGAACCCATTGGGGTCCCCTAGTAATAGAGGAACCCTCACACAGGTCCTCGGTCTCAATACAAGTCTTTGTTCAAGAACTGATGCTCAAAGTAATACTATTTTTCTTGGAATCATAATCAATATAGCACAATCTTTTTTACTACACAAGATATGTCATGTTAACAAGACTCAAGAGATGAAACATGACCCATTTTGGTCTTCAAGGTCTCACAAGGTTTATCTGCTCACCCAACCCAAGTCCATAACCTAGGCTAAGTGTGTCTCAAGTTAATTCCTAGAATATTAGTGTCCAAGGTAAACCAGCTAGTACTAAGGTCCATAAATGCCTTATCACTTTATAAATCATAATCTATGAATTTAAATTTAATTAATTAAAAAATTTAATTAATTAAAACCAAATAATTTATATATTTGTTATGGGGTTAATTTAATTTAAATAAATTTATCACTTCATTAGAAAGACTGTAAGCCATGAGAATAAATCAAAATAATAAATACCACATGGTAAATTATGCATACCACCTATCTTTATTCGACACTTTTCTAATTATTTCCCAAAGGTAGGAAGAAGTTTCCAAGGCACACTAAGGTCTTTCCATGCTCAGTCCCATACCACATCACTAAGAAAGATCCTAACTCTCTCTAAGAATCTTAAAACAATTATCTAAAAAATTTAAAATTAATTTATCAATTTAATTATAAAAGGGAATAATCATAAAAAATATAACTGGATACATCATTACACTAGAACCAAGTCCAACAACATCCCAAGGGTCTTCCTCATATCCCCTGACCTACATCAAGAAAAATCCCCAAAAAACAATGCCAATAAAATTGTAAATTTAATTTAAAATTTAGTGAAAGACTAAGAAAATCCACAATGATAACATAACTTTCCAAATCACTGAGAAACTAGGTGTAGATGGCATCTTGGGATATCCTCATCCTTGGTTGTATGAAAGACCCTTGAGAAATGAAATATGGTTTCATCTCAAGAAATTTTCACATGCTTGTCAATACTTGCACGTCATAAATCACATACAACTCATATAAATTGAAGAAGAAACTTAGGGACCACCTACCACATAGTTATATGAGCCTCTCCATCCGATATTGATGTATGGAATGATCTAAATCAGCATGATTCCTCAAAATAGATAAAATACACCATGTTATAGATTTAGAATGAAATTCCAAGAATTGGTGAGAGAGGTCGTGATGGGTATCGTTGGGGTTGGAGGGTCACGCACAGAGGGTATCTGGGAAGAGGGCACCACCATGAGATAGGTCGAGGGTGGAGGGTTGCAGATCAGGGGAGGATGGAGGAGGATGGTGCCGCCGTGAGACAGGTCGATGGCGGATGGTTGTGGATTGAGGGAGGATGGAGGAGGAGGGTGTCGCCATGAGAGAGAGGTCAAGGGTGGAGGGTCACTGATCGGGGGAAGATGGAGGAGGATGGCACGGAGAGTCTCGTATTGGGGGAGAATGGAGGAGGAGACAATGGATTTTGGGGGAAAAAAGGGGGGACGACAAACAGATCGGGGGAGAACGGAGGAGCCTGATGGATTTTGGGAAAAAAGGGGGATGAAAAATTTTAGCCACAATTTTTTAATTAAACCGTGGCTATAAACTGACTATATCCACGGACCTATAAAACCGTGGCTATAGGTCTGTGGCTATAACCTAAATTTCTAGTAGTGAGAGTTTTTGCGAAAATGATAAATGGATGAAGAACTCTAACAAAACCATGTTAAATCTCCATGAACCCACCTTAGATATCTTCCCATAACACAAAAAAGGCCAAATATAAACTTATTCAGCATCCAAAACCTTATATCTACCCACATAGAGTGTAGATTTAGGAAATCAATATAATAGGATAAGTATATCTAAGAAACTCAACAAGAATGACGAAGAATGAACACATACCGTGAAGAATCGACTTCTAATAACCAATTAAAGCCTTCAGATCACCTATGGATTGATGGAAGAACCTTCCTTGAACTTTGGAGAAGCATAATACTGATTTAGGGATACATAGTAAGAGGAATGGGGAATTAAACATTAAGACTGACCCAAATCCACTTTTAAGGTGGTGGTTTTGAACCACACATGGTTAGAAAAACTGTGCGCTAACCGTGCATTAAATACTACCTCAAAGATGAACCTTTGCACAGTATCCTCACACGGTCTCCCAAACTGTGTTCCAACCATGCCGAATCCACTGCCTCAAACTTCCCAAGCCACACAGTTTCTCCTAGGCTATCACACATTTTAGACAAACCATGCGCTGCCCATGTGCCTTCCCTTTAGCCCCAAAAAACACAATTAGAGTTCTCCAAACCCTTCCAAAATTCACCCTTATACTTTATAAACATCAAAAGAATAATTAAATGATTACATACAAGAAATAGGGGGTTCTACATTCTCCCCACCATTGGACTTTTTGTCCTCATAAAGTATAAAACCATCGGAGTCTTAAAAGAGTTTCAACCATTTCTCTTTCATTTCCTTCTCGCATTCCCAAGTCTCTTCCTAAACTTGACCATTTTTCCACAAAACCCATACTAGACCGATTCTTTTTCCACGCAAGATTTTATCTTTAATATCCATAATACACACCGGGATATATTATAACGAAGCATCTGACTTTAGGTTAACGTGATCCTATCTGTTCACATGGTCAAGATCAAGATGATACTTTTTCAGTTGGGATACATGGAACGTATTATGCACCACTCTAAACTGTGGTGGCTATGAAAACTGATATTACACCTCTAAAACCCATCCTAGTATCTTGAAAGAACCTATGTATAGAGGAGATAACTTTCCCTACTTCCTAAAATGTTAATGACCAAGCCTTGGAGAAATCCTTAAGAACACATGATCACTCACCACGAACAAAAATGCTCTTTGACGATGATCCGCATAATATTTATGATGACTCTGAGCCATATCCATTTGTTTTCTTATCAACTAGATCTTATTTATTGTTTCTTGGACAAGTCTTGGACCAACCAGTGAAGTCTCACATATTTCCACCCAACACAGTAGAGAATGATAAGGATGACCATACAAAGCTTCAAAAGGATCCATGTGTATTGAGGCCTACTAGATGTTATTATATGAGAACTCCACTAAGGGTATGTTATCTTCCCATGAGCCACCATTATACAAGCCTGTAGCATGTCTTAAATTGTTTGTATCATACTTTTGGATTGCCCATCATTCTGAGGATGATATGCCATACTCATAGTCAACTGAGTCCCAAGGGATTTCTGTAAGGATTTCTAGAAACAAGATGTGAACCTCAGATCTCTGTCTGACACTATCAAAACTGGTATTCCATGTCTCTTTACCAAATCTTGGATATAAATTTTGGACATATCCTACACTATATGAGTTTCAAAAATGGGGATGAAATGATCCGACTTGGTGAGTTGATCCACTATCACCCATATGACATCATGTTTCCGAACCATTATTGGGAGACCTATAACAAAATTCATAGCTATCTGCTCCCACTTCCACACATGGATAGGTAAAGACTAAAACATACCTGCTGGTTGCTGATGTTCTACCTTAATTTGCTAACAATTTAAGCACTTTTAAAAAAACTCAACCACCTTCCTTTCCATACCATTCCACTAGAACCGTGATTTCAAATATTTACACATTTTCTATATTCCTAGATGAAAAACCCATCTCAAATAGTGGTAAGCATGAAGAAGTTTCTCCAAACAAGCCATAGGTACAACCATATGATTCCTGAAACACAACACTAAACTCTCATCCAGCCTCTAGCTCTCAATGGTCTCTCCACCATTGAGTTTTGAACTCATTTTAACACATTCAGCATCAAATATATGTGCATCCTTTACCATTTTCATAAAATTAGGAACCATGTAAATTAAAAATAAAACTGCAACATCACCTCAGTTCTCACATTCTACATGCATATCAGCTAGGACCGACATCAATTTCCACTCGTATGAAGCTTCTTTTTCCAACTGAGCATACGACTTTCTGCTTAATGCATCAACCATCATATTTCCTTTTCCTAGTGTATACATCAAGTCAAAGTCAAATATCTAGAGGTACTCTATCCATATCCTTTACCTTAGATTCAAATATCATTATGAGAAAATATGTTTCAAGCTCTTATGATTTGTGAACACCATAAATTTCTCACCAATGATATAATGATGCCAATTCTTTAAGGAATAGACAATTGTAGCTAAATCCAAATCATGTGTTGGGTAATTCTTATCATTAACTCTCAATTTCCTTGATACATCAGAAACAACATGGTCACATTTCATAAGAACACATCCCAACCTAGATCCCAAAGCATCACAATACACCACATACCCCTGTCTTGATTTCAGAAATATCATGATAGGTGATGATTTAAGATGAAATTTCAGATATTGGAAAGATTTATGGCATTCCTCAGTCCATTGAAATAGAACATTATTCTTTTTCAAATATTTCATAGGAGATACTAGTCCTGAGAAGTCACAAACAAAACAATGGTAATAACTAGCAAGACCAAGAAAAATTTATATCTCAAAGATGTTCTTCGGTAGTTTCCAAGAGAAAATAGTGTCTATCTTCTCCAGATCCACTAAAACACATCTTTTAGAGATTAAATGGCCAAGAAATCATACCTATTGTATCCAAAAATAAAACTTTGATAATTTGGCATAAAAATGATGATATATCAAGATTACCAACACTATCTCCAAGTGTTTCTCAAGTTTATCCCTATTACTTGAATAACATTTAAGAATAAAACAACTAATCAACAATACATAACCAAACAAACCACTATGTGATGCATGATAACCATGAAAGGAAACTCAACATTTCATATATCAAAATCATACCCAAATCAAGTGCCATAGTAGAAGACTACAACATCAATGTAAACAGAAGAATATAAACTAATAAAACTCTAAGATGACCATAATATTTCCAAGCATCATGAAGTGACACAAAAGGAAGGATATGCTTTAACTTTACCTATGTCTGGAATAAAACATATACAAAAGCACCCAAGTGCCAAAGAAGGGGGTGATTAATAATACTCATTAGGTTCTCCCCAAATGAATTAACTACACATGCCAATAGGATTGAACCGTTAGAAAAATTATATAAAAAAATTTATATAAACCCTTGAAAATAGTTTACAATTCACAATAATCCAAACACATCCTTACCAAAATCACTTTAACCAAATCCACACCATTCCAAGGAAAGAAACCAAATAATTCATTACCCATTTCACATTGTTATAAACCAATCCAACTAGAATGTACACACACACATCCCAACCATATTCCCAAGTTTCACACTCACACCCAACCACACACACATGATCTCAGTGTTACCATTGACGGTGGAACTTTATGTCCAAACCTGTCCACTTTTTATAGTGGTAATTCGCGCCTACATCCCTTTGATGGTGGTTCTTTTCACCCACTATCCATTACTCACAACCATGCTTAACTACTTAATCCAATAAAAAATCCAATAGCATTTATCAATACTACAACAATAATCAATCCAACAATTTCCAAACCAATAATTCTTTAAGCACATCAAAAACTCCTACAACATGCCAAATCACTTCAATAAATCACCCATTTATTGAAAACACCCATAAACAATTTTTCATGCCAAGACACATTTCAATAAAAAAGAATTTTTTATTGAAAAAAATATTTCAAAATCCATTTTCCATAAATCATCCAACCCATCAATTTTAAAAATCAACATTTAAAAATCAAACAATAAAGTCTCTTTCACAACAATAACCCATTTTTCACAAAAACCCAAAATCAACACAATAGGGTTTCCACCAAGCATTTAACATCACAAACACAATCAATTTCAAGAAAAAATATTTAATTTGAAGACTAATCCAATCAATTTCAGAAAGAGGAGTTAAGAGTGAAGCAACCTACCTTGATATTTTTGGAAAAAATGACAAATAGATGAAGAACACCAATGAAATTGGGTTAAATCTCTACAAGCCCACCTTAAATATATTCCCCTAACACAACCAAGGAAAGATATAAAATTATTCAGAATCAAAAACCTTATATCTACCCACAGTGGTCATATATATAAGAAACCGATAGAAGTGGAGAATTAGATCTAAGAAATGCAACAATAACAATGAATAATGAACACATACCATGAAGAATCAGCTTCTAATAAAAAATTAAAGCCTTTGAATCACCTATGGATCAATGAAAGAACATTAATTTACCTTTGGAGAAGCATAATCCCAATTTAGGGATGCATAGGAGGAGGAATGGGGCATTAAAAATTAAGTTTGACCTAGATCCACTTTTTAAGGAGGTGGTTTTGACCCGTGCATAGTTTAGTTGCACGGTTAGACAAACTGTATGATAATCATGCATTAGATAATTCCTCAAAGATGACCCTTTGAATGGTCTCCTCACACGGTATCCCAAACCATTCTCCAACCATGTCGAAGCTACTAACTCAAACTACCCAAGCCACATGGTTTCTCCTAGGTTGTCACATGGTTTAGACAAACCGTGCACCGCCTGTGTGCCTTTCCTTTAACTCCAAAAAACAAAATTAAATTTCACCATACCCTTCCAACATTAACCATTATACTTTATAAACATAAAAATCATAACTAAAGGATTACATACTAGAAACCAGGGGTGTTGCACAAACTCTTCTCAAATGCTCAATACGATCTTCTTCAATCCGACTGAATCGATCTGATTGACTCAATATGATCTTCTCAATCTGGTAAACAAAATTTTAGTTGTCTGATCCTTCTCATGAGATCTCAAGCTGAAAAGGAATTTTACTTGATTTATTCAGCACTCTGTCTTTTCTAATTGCATGAAAGTTCACTAACGAACAAATGACATGAGTAAGTATAAATAGGAGACTCAAAAAACAAAAGTAGGAAACTTGAAAACTTTCCTCTCTTCCTCAAATCTCAAAACTCAAAAAATATCTTGAATTTAAACTTCAACTCTGACTTCTTCAATCCTCCTTAGAATTCTCCAAGATTTATGAAAAATTTAATTTCAAGTTTGGCCTCTTCAAATATTCATAAAACTTTCAGAATCTTCTTTTTTGAGTCCTCTTCATAATCATCTCATTACGATATGCCTTTCTTTCTCAGTTCATTATGATCTATTTCTTTCTCGGCTCATTATGAATCTGTTTCTTTCTCAGATCATTATGATTTTTGTTTCATTCTTAGATTCATTACAATTTCTATTTCCTTATCAGATTCATTATTATTTCTTCTTCCTTATTAGAGTCATTATGATTTCTATTTCCTTCTCAGAGTCATTATGATTTCTGTTTCCTTCTCAGAGTCATTATGATTTTTGTTTCCTTATTAGAGTAATTACAATTTCTGTTTTATTCTCAGAGTCATTAATATTTATGTTTCCTTATCAGAGTCATTATGATTTATGTTTCCTTCTCAGAATCATTATGATTTATGTTTACTTCTCAAATTCATTATGATTCTATTTCCTTCTCAGCTCATTATGATTTCTATTTCCTTCTTAGAGTCATTAAGATTTCTGTTTCCTTCTTAGCTCATTAAGTTTGAATTCTTGTTATGATGAAAATATCATTATGATATATTTTCTATTAATATGGAAATAACATTATGATGGATTTCACATTACGATGGAAATATAATTACTATGGATTTCTCATACTGCAACTCTAAAAATATTCAAACCTCTCCACCATTTCTTCAAAAGATTCTATCATGAGAGTTTTCATGATTTGTGATAACTTTATGATCAGAAAACCATCATCTGAATTAGTTTTGAAAGTATGAAAACTTTCTAACTCTTGAATTCAAAATATTCTTTTAGAACTCTTTAGCAACAATATGAATTCTTCAAATAACAACATATGACTTTATAACAAACTCTGATTACAAAAAGGAAAACTTCTAGAAATTAACAACTTCTGCCACCAATTATTTCAAATATGATGATCTGAATTTGATGCATATGAATATGATACTATGAGTCTGGTTCTTCTCAATTCGATACTCTAAGTCTGAAAAACATATTTCTTTAAAACAAAATGTTTTCTCCCTATATCTTTGAGTTCAAACTTTCAGAAATTTTCAACAAACCTCATTACGATGGACCGATTCCAATTTTTGAATAACAAAAATATTATTATACAAAAAGATTAGTTGTAAAAAAATAAAAAAAACTTTGTTAAAACAATTTATCAAAAATGTTCTTCACTTTTTACCATATTATAATCAATTACTTAATCAATTAAGTTCACATTGAATGTTTTTATGATATTTAGATCATATATCTAAAATGACTTCGGTTGGTTGACTATGGTCAAAGTGGTCATAATTACATCATATATAGGATAATATTCATGAAATAATTATATTTTTTATACATAAATTATACTTTTAAAACTAACCATGAGAGATGATTATAAAAAAATGAACTACATTACAACCATGGAGACAGTAGGCAGTATGTACTCATGAGTAGCATTTCCATTATTCAAAGATCATTATAGAAAAAAGCTAAGTATTAATTTATATTTATATAATGATGATAATATCATAAATACCCTATTATTTATTTAAATATACTTATATATATCATCCATGTGACGTGGTGATGAAAAATGAATCACATTATTTCATGGAGGTGGTAGTCTACACGTACGCATCACCAAAATTATCATTTTTTGATGAATGAAAAGTTAAGAAAATAGATGATATATTACTTATATAGAATGATAAATATTTAATTAATATAATATATATACATTAAATTCATCATTATAACTAGCATTGAGAGGCGGTGATGGAAAACTAATTACATCGGTTCGCAAGGCGGTAGTCCATCATACACACGAATGACGGTTTCGTTTCCCATTTGATGGAAGAGGAGATGGATATAGGTCATGTCATCAACATAATAAAATATAAGTATATAAAATATACTGATTTTATTATTTTATCATGGTTTAATAAGGTTTGAAGTAGGTATAAGAATAAATAAAACAAAAATTCTTGATTAAGAACTATACCTCTTTTTCGGACAACCTCTTAAGTTTTACACTAAAAGAATTCCTAGATTATTTTTTTGAACAAACTAAGGACTCGAGGAAATGGTAAAGGATGTGATAAATGGATTTGGGTAGGTATTTACCAAACCAAAATATCTTTTTAGTGTGAATAAAAGAGGATAAGCGGTTACCTTTTATAAGAGTGGGGAGGGGCACTCTTATAATTTATTAAAATATTAAATTAATATAAATTAATTTTCATATTCAAATTGATTGAAATTGATTAAATTAAAATATTAATTTATGTAGAGTATAAATCCTCTCATAAAATAAAACTTCACAAGTTTATATTATGTTTTTACCATTATATTTTTTTTAGCCAGTGTTAACCCTTTTTGACAATTACTGTGGTATTAATGTTTTTACTCTTTAGTGGTCAAGAAAGT
Source organism: Viscum album (assembly GCA_963277665.1). Taxonomy (NCBI): domain Eukaryota; kingdom Viridiplantae; phylum Streptophyta; class Magnoliopsida; order Santalales; family Viscaceae; genus Viscum; species Viscum album. The sequence continues at coordinate 57,777,551 of OY728151.1, read as the reverse complement.
TACTATAAAATGAAAAAAGACCCATAAATGGACCATGATTGATATTATAAACCATATTACATTCAATTTTATGAAGATATGATTTTTTTAATTTTTATATCATTTAATAAAACATTATATATTATAAAATATCATTAATGTCAATTTTGACACTATTAATTTAATTTGACTTTAAAAACATCAAGATGAAGATGTAATTTGAATATAAAACTTCAACACACTCAAAATATGTTATAATTATCTATTTTTTTTGTAAAATAATAGTTCATTCAAATTATATTACTTTTAATATTTTTAAAATCATTTATTTTATTTTACTTTTAATTAAATAAATATTGTGTCGGTGTTGTGTAAGAATTTAAGGTAATTATATAATTAATAAAAATTAGAAATAAATTTCCACAATGAAAATAATTTCATTATTATCAGAATAAATATTAATATTTATTCACAACTTACTTTTTTCCCTTTACGAACACATAAGATATATTTAAAAGAAAGAGGGTGACATTTTGTCTTTTTCATTACTTAAAATATTATATAGCCCAATTTCATGGAAAAGTGTCCCATAAACAAGTAAATATTAATTATAAGGTGATAACGGTTGAAATAACTTCATACAATAAGATTGAAGATGAAATATGGTGGAATTATTTTTAACCTAATTTAACCCGATTTACCCTTTTATCACGACGACACATTTTTATCATTTTTACTATTCATTATGAAAAAAAATCAAGTTGATATTATTAAATAATATTAATTGTTATGATTAAAAAATTAATTTGATCTCTATAAGTGGCATAAATTCATTTTATAAGTATCCCACAAAGTGCGATGAAAAATAGGTTTCTGAAAAAAATGATTTTTTAAGTCTAAAAGTATTTTTATACCAAGATCATGTATAATATTGATTATCATATAATTAATTAGATTATTTATAACTAAACAGGGATTATATTAATTTAGTATCAAATTAAAAATATTATGGGGCCTTTTCAATGAAAATAAATGAAAATTTTACGAAAACCATCATTTTTCACTATTCACTAAAAAAAATATTTTTAGAAAAATACAAAAAGTTCATATTAGGATAAATTTAACATGATGAATTCAAAAATGAAATTCATTTTTTAAAATTAAAATTATATAATTTTTTAATTAAACTTTCAAAATAAAACCTTATAATAAAAGAGTTTAGTAAAACTATTTCCTTTTCATTTTTAAAAAAATTACTTAATATTTGTATAATGAATATAACCATCTAATTCGTGAATAATAATAAATATAAAAATGATTTATTCTATCATTAACTGGGTTGTTACAGTATTCTCCCTTTTCAAAATTGCATCCTAATAATTTTATTCACTTATTAAACAAGTGGATATATCTTTCTTTCATAACATTTTCAGATTCCCATGTTACTTCTCCAACCATATAGTTTTTCCACAAAACATTAACCCAACTAATCGCTTTATTCTACAACACTTTCTATCTATGGTAAAAAATATATACTGGATGTTCTTTATAAGAAACATTTTGTTCTAACTGAACTACCATAGGGATAAAAACATGAGATGAATTCAAAACATATTTTCTTAACATCAATACATGAAATACGCTATGTATCTATGATAAACTAAGAGGTAAGACCAATTGGTAGGAAACTAATCCAAATTTCACTAAGATTTAATATAGTCCAATGAACCATGGAATTTTCTTCCCATTTTTATCAAAATGCATAACACTTTTCCATGGAGACACCTTAAGTAAAACATAATCACATAACTCAAAATAAAGATCTTTCCTTTGATTATCTGCATATATTTTCTACCTGCTCTAAGCTATATGTTACTGAATCATCTTCACTGTCTCAACCACTTCCTCTACCAATTCTAATCCTATAAAATTTATTTCTTTTACTTCATCCCAAAAATATAGTATAATGACCCAATGTTTTATCAATGTAATTCCCATATTATAATTGTATCTTATAGTGTAATCACATAATATTACTTATAGAACACAATACAAACCTTATAAATAAATAATGAGTGAAATAAAAGGTATCTCTTGAAGTTAAGGAACTTATACTGATGAAATAGTAATTGACCTTTGGAATAGTAATGTTACCCTTATGAATAGTAAACCAACCAATGTAATAGTAACCACACTAATGAAATTATAAATAAAATTTATCCATATTATAAGTTCCAATATGATATAATAGTAAAATTAAATAAATATTTTTAAAAATTATTAATTAAGTGTTGATATTTTTTTGTAAGTCATTAATATTTAATTACAATTTTATGAATAATTTAATAATTTAAAAGAAAATTTATTTTCATAAAATTTATTCTTAAATAATTATTTTGATTCCTTATAATTATAAGATAATTTTATGAGACCTTAATTATTTTTTCAAAGTGTTAGAAAAATAGTTTTAATTTTAAATTTTTTATTTTTTAGGTAAATTATGATTTTAATTAAAAATTAAATTTCTCATATTTAGAAAATTATTTTCCTAAAATTAAGTTTATTTTTGGATTCTACACATTGAAAAATGGTTAGGGTTAATTTTTGGTATTTTTCTGAAATACTTGAATTTTTGGTGAATAGTAAAATACGGTAATTTACTATATATATACATTATGAGTTAAATACACTATTACCAGCATCATGGATGAGGTAAAAACCCTTGTTTAGAAATAAAATGATCTATTTACTATTTTTGGTTATAGGAATCAAGAATATTCATAGTATTAAGGAAAAATATTAAACTAATGATTAAAATAATGGGAAACCCCTCATCTCCTCCACTATAAAAACCACCCTCACCGCCTCTTCTCTTCACTACTCTAAAGCCTTGTGCCTAGTAAAAATTATTCTCAAATATCTCCCTAAGACCCTATAACACATCCAAAATCCCTTAGTCTTTTCAAAAGACCAAATCCTCTCCCCCAAATAGGTTCTTAAGGAAGATATATTCAAGAGGTAAATTCCTCTTTTCATTTCTTTTATTTCCTTTAAAGTTCCTTTCCTTTTTCTTTCCCCACATCCTTTCATTAAAATGTTATGATAAATCCAGTACCTTAAATGTATTGGATTTTTTTTATGATAATGGAATAATTCATCATCATATCTCCTTTCCCCTCCTTTTATACTAGAAATGAAAACACTATCTGAGATGTGTTAATTCATCACATTCAAAGACAATGGGTTTTCAATTTATTTTACCATATTAAATTCTCGTCATGAAACCGTTTTGATGGTTGAACCATAATATAATATATGTATTATATTTTATGCAATGTTCTATAATATTTTTTACTCATGATGTTATTTTATAAATAAAAATGTGTTTGTTGTGATTAAAAACCACAAATTAACCAAAACCGTTATCATTAAAGTTTATATAATGATTCATCTTCACTCCAAATAACCAAATGAATTTTATAAACATGTAATATTATGGATGTTCAATAATAAAATAAAAATTCAACTCTGTACAACCATTCTCATCTTACATGTTTATCCTTATATGTATATAAGTAAACCAATCATGAAAACCAAGGAAACAAACGCTCCCAAACAATGAAATTGAACCTCTTAACCCATAAAAAAGGTCACGAATGAACTTAAAATGGTTATAATGAATCAATTACATGTATAAGAGGTTATTTAAATATTAATTAATGTAATTTTGTTATCCAGTACATTAAGATCAAGTGAAGGACACCATCATACTTAAGGTAATGGATTCTACCCAAACCTCCATTATTTCTTCAAGTTGCTCTATATTTATTTTTACCCAAATGAAGTTATCTATTATTTCTATTAACATATTATAAATTATTTTTAAATTATATAAAATCATGTATCAAGGTCCATTAATCATTCTCTTTTGGGGATATATATGGTTTTAAGTGGTTCCCTCCTCAATTCTTCTCGATAAGCAAGCTCGTTTTAAGGGAACTTCCTGAATTCTTATCCAATTTCAAGTTCACTCTATCATATGTTTTATGAAACCATTGTTTTTATAAAATAATTATTTTTATTATGAAAAAATTCTTGGTTAAATTCTGGTTTTATATAAAATATTATTCCTTTTTCTATTTTAAATTCTACTTAGTATTTTCCTTAAAACCACACTAAAATGTTTTAATGCTAAAAGTTATTAAATAATATTTTTACATGTTATCACTTATGTTTGACATAAATTAACAGGATATATGCCTATTTTACCTTATTAATATCCATGAATGTTTTAATTCATTTCTTTCTTGGACACTTGTATGATATGCCCATTCATTATGCTTTATGACATGATTATGATACCCACTTCTTTCCATGGGTACCCTTATGTTTATATATGATTTATTATGTATGATTAAATATATGGAAAGTATATTCATGAACATTTTATTATGGGTTCACCCATATATCAGTCCAATTCATTGGGTAAAGTTGAGTCTCATGAGACGTTATGTGCAACGGTCTTGGTGGTTAGCCTCGACTCATGCTACCATGTGAAACAGTCTTGGTGATTAACCTTGACTTGTGATCCTATATGTGAAACAATAATTTAATCGTGATAAATTCATGTTTTATGTTTCTACCACATTAATATGACTCCATTTTTATATGATCCCATGTTTATATGTTGCGATTCCACATGTTCCATGTCTTTTTATATCATTATGTCATGCCTTCTAACCCATGTGCTAAAGCTTTATTCTTATGTTTATTTCCTTATTGGGATTTTAGATAAACTTTTTTTTCATGTTATACCTAGGTTATCCTATGAATACTTATGAGAAAAATGGAAGTTAGGATCTCTTTATGAATATCAAATAAATAAATGATTTATTTAGTCCCATGTTTTTCAGTTTTATGTACCTAGTCTTCCAAGATACTAGAATTTTTGATCTTTGAATTGTAATTTGAAGTTTAATTATTATTAAAATAATGTAATGATATGTGTAAAAGCATGGGAATTCTATAGTTAGTATCATAGGATGGTCTAGTTATTTTTGGAGATTAGGAATAGATCACTTTAGTAAGAACATTAGGGATAAGACTAAGTATAAGAAAACATCCCTAAATTTTGGTAAGTATAGAGTAAGTGGTTTATAAAGAAAATACATCCCTGTATAGATAAGAATAATTGGACTTGGATATAACACAGATGAATCTAGGGGTAAAACCCAAAAACACCACTTTGAACTAGACTCGAACGGAAACTGGTGCATGAAAATGGGTCTTACTGCACTTCTGGTTTGACACTCCCAGAGGATATGCTTTGGTAAATTCATAAGATTAATATGAACCATTATTAAGGGAACAAAAAATAATAATCCCATAAGAATAAATTTTAGGAAAAAGATCATGTATAACCTTGATTGAACCTAGGGAATCATAAGTTAGGATATAATTTTCCTTTAAGAGTTTATCATTTTATGCTTAAAGTTTCCTTTTTAAGATTCATTGCTAAGTATTTAAGCCCCTAATTATAATTTCTTTTTCTTAGCTAATGGTGTGAAATAGAATAAAATGTGGCAACAATCAATGTGATAGGAAATGTAATGATTTCCCTAATGATATGCCTAATATGATGAGAATAGGTGATCAAAACTTTATGATAGTACTTTCTCAGCTGGCTCAAGTTATGAATAATAACTTAAATCATGTGGAATTGCCTACTTATCAAAGGAAAGAGAAAGTTTCCATAGAATAATTTATACAGAAAGACCTCCCATTTTTAGTGGATCTTCTGATCCCCTCCTTGCGGAACAATGGATTAACTCTATTGAAAAGATATTCTCTATCCTCCGGTTCTTATAAGAAGAGAAATTTGTGCTGATGGTATATCATTTTGATAGGGAAGCTAATCAGTGGTGGACACTGATCAAGAATAAGAAGTCCTAGGAGAAAAATTATTCCATGTATTAGAAGTAATTAAATAATTTTTTTCAATAAATATTTTCCCCAAACCCTCCATCTCAAGATGAAAAGAGAGTTCCTTGGACTTAAGCAGAAGGAAGATCGGTTCATTGGGCCATATGAAGCAAAATTCAAAAGGCTTGAAAGATACGACTCCGAATTTATCATGAACATAGAAATCAAGGTGGATCAATTCTTTAGCAGACTAAAGCCGAGTCTGCAAAAAGTGTTGGAAATTCGAGACTTCGATAGTTATAAAGAGACTGTTCATTGCACCCTCAAGGTTGAAATGGAGATCAAAGAATCTCAATGGTCTCATGGTCCTGGTCAAAAAAAGAGGAAATTGAGTATATTATGGGTTTTTTGGCAAATAAATACCATGATGGAAAGAATATTGAACATCCCACGTGTCAAAATTGTGGGAAGAAGTATCCTGAGAAATGTCTAAAGGGAACCAGGAATTGATTCAAATCTAGAAGAATGGGACATCTGGCTAAGAACTACAGAAGGGATATGAATAATCCCACTAATGTGAAAGAAGAAAGGAAGGTTTATATCAACGTTCATCTAGTAGTGAAATGTTTCAACTGTAAGGAACACAAGAATTATGTGAACAATTTCCCCAAGCCAAGGGTTGTCAGAGGCAATCAACAACAACCACCAAGGAAACAAGTAAGATATTATTCTATCACTACTGATAAGGTGGATCCTAAAAATGATGTGGTGATAAGTATGCTATTTATTCATTTAAGAATAGTGAATGTAATATTTGATTCTAGTTATATGCATTCTTTAATATATTTCAAGTTTAGTACAACTATTCAAACACCACCTCAAAATATGGAGGTTGAGTTATCTGTGAGAATAGTGAATAGGGTAATTATTATGTCTAAGGTTTATAACTCCCCCCAGTAAATTTTTGTTGACTGAACCTCACAAAAAATCTTGTCATACTTTCTATGGTGGAGTTTGATGCTATTTTGGGCATGTATTGTCTATATTTATACAAATAAAAAATTAATTTTCAGGAAAGGGAGATTACTCTTCACATCCCAGAGTATCCTATAATCCTATACAAGTGTAAGGAGGAAGAATAATCTCCTTTAGAATCATTATCTAAAGTGTGGATAATGTTTCCTTTTGAGCAAGTATATCTTTCTCAAATGATTGAGACAAAAGAGAAGATACTTCTTGAAGATATTCCCATTGTGTGGGATTACACTGATGTATTCCCTGAATAATTTTCCAGTCTCCCTCCTGATTGAGAGGTTGAGTTCTCAATTGAAATTATTCCTAGATCCCTAACTATATAAAATAAACCTTATATAATATACACCATAGAGATGGAAGATCTGAATAAGTAGTTATGGGAGAATCTAGAGAAGGGTTTTATACATCTGAGTACTTCACATTGGGTTAAACTAGTTCTATTCGTCAAGAAGAAGGATAGATGAATGTACCTCTACATCGATTATCAGGAACTTAATAAAATCATAATAAAAAACAAGTATCCCCTTACATGGATAGATGACTTGTTTGATCAGCTTCATGGGGCCATTTATTTCTCTAAGTTGGACCTCCAGTCGAGATATCACCAATTAAAGGTGAGGAAGGAAGATATTGCAAAAACTACCTTTCGAACGAGGTATGGATACTATGAGTTCATAGTGATGATCTTAATACTCACTAATGCTCTAGAAATATTCATGGATTTAATGAATAGAGTCTTTAGATATTACCTCGACAAATTTGTGGTAATATTTATCGATGATATTTTGATATACTCCAAGATCAAGGAGGAACATGAGGAGAATTTGAGTACCATGTTGATAACTTTGAAAAGGGATAAAATATATTAAAAGTATAGTAAATGTGAGTTCTGGATGGAGGAAGTATCATTCTTGTGGAATGTTATCACTAGAAAAGGAATATATGTGGACCCTTATAAGACAAAGGCAATCAAAGAGTGGCTCAGGACAACATCTATAATAGATATCCTCATCTTTTTGGGTCTAGCCAGGTATTATCAATTATTTGTGAAGAACTTCTCAAGAATGTCAAACCCAATGACCAAGTTGACATGGAAGAGAGTGAAGTTCGTCTGGACTCAAGAATGTGAGGAAATATTTAAGGAGCTCAAAAAGAGGCTTATCACTACACCAGTACTCACACTCCAAACAAGTGGGGAACTCTTTGTGGTGTATAATTATTATTCAAATAAATGATTAGAATTTTTACTAATTTAAAATGATAAAGTGATAGACTACGCCTCAAGGCAGCTAAAAATCCATGTGAAAAACTATCCTATGCATGATCTAGAGTTGGAAGCTTTGATCATTGTATTGAAAATATGGTGGCATTATCTCTATGAGGATAAGTGTGAGATGTATACTAATCACAAGAGTATCAAATATATATTCACATAGAAAGAGATTAATATGATTTAGAGAAGATGGTTAGATCTCATCAAGGATTATGACTTCTCAATCCACTACCATCCTAGTAAGGAAAATAAGGTGGCATATGCTCTAAGTAGAAAGAATCCTGCATCTTTATCAATGATGAGAATTGATAAGGATCCAATATTTTTATATTTTCATAGGATGTAAATGGGAATCATTAAGGTAGGAACATCATAAATCCTTTCTCAAATGTTTTCTTAACGATCCATTATGGATAAAATAAAGGATTCTCAAATAAATGATGTGGAAATTATGAAAAGGGTGGAATCTATTAGAGATGGTAAATCCTCTGAGTTCAATATTTATGAGGAAGGAGTTGTAATATTTGGGTCATGATTATGTGTACCATTTGATCTAGAGATAAAGAAGGATATTTTGAATGGATCACATAGCTCAACCTTATCTATTCACCCAGGGAGCACAAAGATGTATTGAGATCTCTGAGAGAACTTTTAGTGGGACAATATGAAGATGGAGATTGCAGAATATACATCAAAGTGCTTGATATATTAATAGGTTAATGTTTAAAGACAAAAATCTAAGGGGATGATGAAACCACTACACATACCAACATGGAAGTGGGAGAACATCACCATGGAATTTATCACAGGACTTCCAAGGACATCTAGAGGAAACAATTCTATATGGGTCATTTTGGATCATTTTACAAAGACAACTCACTTTATCGAAATTCTAGAGGACTTCTCATTGAATAAACTTTCACATATATATATATCAAAGAGGTGGAAAGGATACATAGAGTACCACTATCTATTATATCCAAACGAGATCCAAGATTCAACTCAAAGTTTTGGAAAAGTCTCCAATATTCTCTAAGCACCGAGTTTAACTTCAGCACGATCTATCATCCTCAAACTAATGGAAAATCTGAGAAAACTATTCATACATTTGAATATATGTTGAGAGACTGTTCTATAGGCTTAAAAGGATGGTGATACTAACATCTCTCACTGGTCTAATTCTCTTACAATAATATTTTCCACTCCAGCATCTGAATGGAACCATATGAATCCCTTTATGGGAAAAGGTATAGAACACCATCATGTTGGGATGAAGTCGGTGAGCGTAAGCTTCCATGAACTAAAATGGTCAAAAAAATGGTGGGGAAGGTGAAAACCATTCAACATAACATCGAGGTAGCCCAAATTCGACAAAAGAGTTATGCAGGCAATCATCGATGAGGCCTTGAGTTCAAAGTTGGAGACATGGTATTCCTACACATATCTCCATGGAAAAAGGTCATGAGATTTGGGAAGAAAAGAAAGCTAAGTCCCGGGTACATCAGACCCTTTGGGATCCTTGATCGTGTTGGAGGTGTGGCCTATCGACTAGCACTTCCACCTACCATGTCTAAAGTATATGATGTATTCCACGTATCCATCTTAAGGAAGTACATACTAGATCCTTCACATGTACTCTCTTTAGAGTTGGAACAATTGTAGAATAATCTTTCTTATGAGGAGAAAGTAGTGAAGATCATGGATTGAAGAGATAAATTTCTACGCAACATGACTACTCACCTGGTCAAAGTACTATGGTGAAACTATAAGTATGAAGAAGAAACATTGGAATTGGAGGAAACAATGAAGGAAAAGTACCTACAACTGTTTATGGCTTAGAATATAAAATGAAAATTTGAGGGTGAAATTTCATAAGGGGGGAAGAATGTAACGACCCAATGTTTTATCAATGGAATTACCTTATTATAATTGTGTTCTATAGTGTAATAAAATAATATTACTTATAGAACACAATAAAAGCCTTATAAATTAAGAATGAGTGAAATAAAAGGTATCTCTTGAAGTTAAGGAACTTATACTGATGAAATAGTAACTTGAACTTTGGAATAGTAATGCGACCCTTATGAATAATAAAACGACCAATGTAATAGTAACCTCACAAATGAAATTATAAATAAAATTTATCCATATTATAAGCATAAATATGATATAATAGTAAAAGTAAATAAATATTTTTAAAAATTATTAATTAAGTGTTGGTATTTCTTTGTAAGTCATAAATATTTAATTACAATTTTATGACTAATTTAATAACTTAAATGAAAATTTATTCTTAAATAAGTATTTTTATGTCTTATAATTATAATATAATTTTATGAGACCATAATTAATTTTTCAAAGTTTTAGAAAACCACTTTTAATTTTATAATTTGTATTTTTCAAGTAAATTATTATTTTAATTAAAAATTAAATTTCTTATATTTAGAAAATTATGTTCAAAAAATTGATTTCATTTTTGGATTATAAATGTTAAAAAATGGTTAGGGTGAATTTTTGGTATTTTTTTAAAATACTTGAATTTTTTTTAATAGTAAAATATGGTAATTTACTATATATATAAATAATGAGTTAAATAAACTATTCCTAGAATCATGGATGAGTTAATAACCCTTGGTTTAAAATAAAATGATCTATTTAATATTTTTGGTCATGAGAATCAATAATATTCATATTCTTGAGAAAAAATATTAAACTAATGATTAAAATAATGGGAAACCCCTCCTCTTCTACACTATAAAAACCACCCTCACCCCTCTTCTATTCACTCCTCTCAAGCCTTTTTACTAGTCCAAATTATAGTAAAATATATCTCTAAGACCCTATCCCACATCCATAATCCCTTGGTATCTTCAAAAGACCAAATCCTCTCCTCTAAAGAGCTTCTCAAGGAAGATATATTCAAGAGGTAAATTCCTCTTTTCATTTATTTTACTTTATTTCAAGTTCCTTTATTTCTTTTTCTTTACTCACCTATTTTCATAAAAATTTTATGAAAAATACAATACCTTACATTTAATATAATTTTTTTTGATAATTTAATAATTCATCATCATATCTCTTTCCCCCTCCTTTTATAATAGAAATGAAAACACCATCCGAGATGTGTTAATTCATTAAATTTGAGGGCGATGGGTTTTCAATTTCTTTTAATGTCTTCAATTATGGTCATGAAACCATTTTTATATTTGAAAAAGACTATAATATATGTATTATATATTATTAAATGTTATGTAATATTTTTTATTCATGATATTAATTTATAAAGAAAAATGTGTTCGTTGTGATTAAAAACCGCCAATTAACCAAAATGGTCATCATTAAAGTTTTATATAATGATTCATTTTCACTCAAAATAAACAAATGAATTTTATAAAAATGTAATATTATGGATGTTCACTAATAATATAAAACTTGAATTTTTTACAACCATTCTCATCTTACATGTTTATCCTTACATGTATATAAGTAAACCAATCATGAAAACCAAGGAAACAAACGCTCCCAAACGATAAACTTAAACCTATTAAACCATAAAAAAGGCCATGAATGAAATTAAAAAGGTTATAATAAATCAATTAAATATAAAATAGGTTATTTAAATATTAATTAATAAATATAATTTGGTTATCCAAGAAATTAAGATCAAGTGAAGGACACCATCAGACTTAAGGTAAGAGATTCTACCCGAACCTCCATTATTCCTTCGGGTTGCTCTATCTTTATTTTTACCCAAATGAAGTTATATTTTATTTTTATGTAAATCTTATAAATACTATGTAAATGATCCAAAATCATGTATCAAGGTCCATTCATCATTCTCTTTTAGGGATATATATGTTTTTAAGTGGTTCCCTCCTCAATTCTTCCGAATAAGCAAACTCGTTTTAAGGAAACTTCTTGAATTATTACCCAATTTAAAGTGCACTATATCATATGTTTTAAGACACAATTATTTTTATAAAATAATTATTTTTATTATGAAAACATTTTTGGTTCACTTCTAGTTTTATATAAATTATTATTCCATTTTATATTTTAAACGCTCTTTAGTATTTTCTTTAAAACCGCACTAAAATGTTTTAATGCTAAAAGTTATTAAATACTATTTTTACATGTTATCACTTATGTTTGAAATCAATTAACATGATATATGACTATTTTAACTTATGAATTTCCATGTATGTTTTAATTCCTTTATTTTATGGACATTTTTATGATACGCCCATTCATTATGCTTTATGAAATGATTATGATAACCATTTATTTCCATGAGTACCCTTATGTTTATGTATGTTTAAATATGTGGAAATAATATTCATGAATATTTTATGATGGGTGTGCCCAGATAGCTCTCCAATGCATTAGGTATAGTTTAGTCTCATGAGACGTTATGTACAACGGTCTTGGCAGTTAGCCTTGAATCGTGCTACCATGTGCAACAGTCTTGGTGGTTAATGTTGACTTGTGATCCTCTATGTGTAATGATACTTGAATCATGCTAAATTCATGTTTTATGTTTCTACCACATTACTATGATTCCATGTTTATATGATCCCATGTTTATATGTTATGATTCCATATTTTCCATGCCTTTTTATATCATTATTTCATGACTTCTAACCCATGTGCTAAAGCTTTATTCCCATGTTTATTCCCTTACTGGGTTTTTAGATCATCCATTTTTTCATGTTATCCCCAGGTTATCCTATGAATATGTACATGCACTATCAAAGTTAGGAGCTCTTTATAAATATTAATTAAATAAATTTTTTATTTAGTCCCATTATTTTCAGTTTTATGTACATAGTCTTCCAAGACACTAGAATTTTCGATCCTTGGATTGTAATTTGAAGTTTAATTATACTTAAAATCATGTAATTATATGTGTAAAAGTCTAGGGTTTCTATAGCTAGAGTATGATACCTATTTCCATATAATGCCTCAAAATATTATATCTGTATACTAAAATAAAAACCTTTGTTATAAGAAAACTCAACCAAAGGAATATATTGATCCCAACTTACCTAGTAATCCATTTAATAAGAATGAAGCATATATTCAAAGTCTTGAATCATTCACTCAGACTGCCCATCAGATTGTGGATGAAAAGATATAGTGAATTTTAATTCAGTACCCAATGAATTCTGAAGTGCTTTAAAAAAAGTATACGTGAACCTAGGATCACAATCAGATACAATAGAGAGAGTAACTCCATGTAACTTGACTATCTCCTTGAGGTATAGTCAATACATTTGATATAAAGACATAGTATCTCGAATGGGAAGGAAATGTGAATACTTGGTTATTCAATCAATAATAACTCAAATCACATCATTACCTTGTTATGCCTTGGAAATCCCACCATGAAATCCATGGATATATTTTTCCATTTCCACCCTAGTACAAGAAAAGGTTGAATCACCCCCTTTGGTAATTTTTTTATGATTTAACCTATTTAAAAGTAAAACATTTCATGGTAATGTCTGTAGTATCTCTTTTCATTTTGTCCCCCCAATAATACTTCTAAAGGTATCTGTACATCTTAGAGCTTCCAGGGTGAATAGAATACGGGGAACTATGAGATTTACTCAACAATTATTTCTTAAATTAGTAAGCACAAGGCACGCATAATCTTTTTACAAACTTGATAACACGTTATTCATCAAAATTAAACTCTAGCAACTTACCCTTCTCAATAGATTCTACATTTTCCTATAAAACATGATCTTCCTTCTGATATTGCTTAATTTTTTCTGATAGATATTATTATACTGACACCTAAAACAAAATAGAGGATTTTTCTGCATGCACAATTTCTAAGACAAAATTCATCAAATCATTAAGAAAAAGGTTATGTTATAAACCTAACATGGTTAATGTAGCATTATTTTTATGAATAAAATCATCAACTACTTTTTTATTTATTTTCTAGGATGATAATTAATTGTGTAGTCGTAATACTTAATCAATTCTCACCATATTCTCGGCCTCATGTTCAACTATTTCTAGGTGAATATATACTTAAAACTTTTATGATAAGTATATATTTCACAATTTACTCCATATAAATGATACCACTAATTTTTTAAAGAAAAAAATAGTAGCTAATTCTATATCATTTGTATGATAATTTAAATCACGAGGTTTTATTTGACGTAAAGTGTAAGTAATTACCTAATCATTCTGCGTCAGAACACAACCAAGTCCCTTCAATGAACCATCAATGTAGATGAAAAATTCACCATTTTTAGAGGGTAGGGATAAAACCGGAGCATTCACCAATATTATTTTCAGTTCCTAGAAGTAGTCATCACATTATTTTGTCCAGATGAATTTAACCCCTTTTTGAGTTAACTTATTTAGTGGGATAGACAACCAAGTGAAATTTTTAACAAACTGTCGATATTAACCCACTAATCCAAGAAAACTAAAAATATCAATGAAATTTTTAGGTCTTGGAAATTATTTAAAAACTTTAGTTTTAGTTGGACCAACTGTTATACTATCTTTAGAAACAACATGCCTAAGGAAATAAATCTATTGCAAACAAAATTTTCACTTACTAAATTTTCTATATAAATTTTTTTCTTTTAAGGTTTTCAAAAAATTACTTAGGTTTCTTTCACATTCTTCATGAATTTTAGAATATACCAAAATATCACTAATAAACACAACCAAAAACTTATCTAAGAACTCATGGAAAACTCTATTTATAAGTCCCATAAATATAACTGGTGCATTATAAAATCCAAAGGGAATAAATAAAAATTCATAATTCCCGTATCTAGTCCAAAAAACAATCTTCAGGATATCTTCCTCATTCACCTTCAACTAATGATATATAGAACTGAGATAAATCTTTGAAAATTACTACATTCCCTGGAGCTGTCACAACTTCATTAGATGGACCAACATCAACCATATTAGCAACAAATTATTTCCACACATTTTTGTAGGTTCTGAGTGTAACAGAAGCACAGGAGGGATAGTGCCCAATTTTTTTTCCGTTATTGATAATCAATCCAAGGTCTATTCTGATGAATAACATCATGAAAAATAGAATTGAATCAATGAAAAATTAAAGGATAGAAAACTTAGAACAAAGAGAGAGTAGATCAACACATGTTGTTTATAATTAATTTAATTAAATAAGAATTACCTCTAAGTCTATTCTTTATTCGTTGATGCATATGATCATAGATCTGTAGTGCACCGTTGTTGTGTTTTAGAATCCAAGTGTAGGATTCCTCTAGAGGTGATCCACACATGTTCCAAAAATCTCAAAATGTCGCCGAAGGAGTCTCTGGGTGCTAGCACATAATATCCTTACGCTTACATTTTCTACCTTCAATTTCTTAGAGAACTGATTCCAAATCATTCTCCTTGATCTAGTGGAGGTGGATCACTCTAATTTTTGAGAGAATTCTTGGAGGAGAAATAACTCTCTAGGATTGATATATTTTATTCAATTCATTGTGCACAATGATTTTCTTGTATTTCCCTTGTCTAATAAGAGAATAATATAACCGGGCATTTATTTCACTAGGGTAATAATAAAATAATTTGCACAAGTGACTTTAATTATTTCATTAATCGTAGAGAAACATCCATGTCAAATAATAACAACAATATTATTATTTCCTGACATGCACTTAACTTGCGAGTTATAAGTAAATATTATTTAATCAAATAATATTAAATATTATTATTTCTCACTGGATTATTAAACTCGGTCCACCAATCCTCATCAATATTTATCATACCTTGAATAATGACTATTTATTTATTAAATAAATATCCCTTCATTATTCACTGATAAATAAATAAATATTATATTCACCAAATAGAAAATAAATATTTATTAATTATCCCACCCACAATATATTCTCTTGAATAACTAGTGACAGAATAAATACGATCAGACATACATGAATAATTATTAAACTAAAACTGGGAATAATATTTATTCAACTTGTTAAATAATAAATTATTTAACTGAGATACTGGATACACTTAGTGTGTGACCCTTTAGGCCTCTTTCTCAGTGGTATTAGGTGGCACAGCCTAAAGTCCCAGGTTTTCATTTAGAAACATGCTAAGGAACCCATAGAGAATGAAGTTAATGCTATAATGGAATGTCACTTCATATGAATGATTACCATGTAATATAATTCCTTTATCACAATATCTCTAATCAAGGAGGTTTCATGCTAGTGCTATCAACCTATATGCTCAATATCTATTTCTTTGAATTTCCATAAATAGAACTTGCCTATTGGTCACCATGGCCATGGATTTATTTAGGATATATAATTTACATCAAAGGGACTGAGATATTATCTTCCATTAAAGAACATAAGGGATAAATCCTTTATCACATTATTCATTAATTAAATATTACTTGTGATGAACCCAACAAATCCTACCTCACCGTGAACATCTGTCATCACGGTTTTCATCAATACATCTAAGTGCGCAACTCATAATGCTCATTAATAACAATCTTCAATTCTAAGAAAAAATACACATGTTCTTATATAGTAACATCTAATGACCCATAGAAATGTGGATTTCCTACTGGTAGGTCTTGTTCTCATAATATCCTCTAGAACATTACCAAGAGCATACACCATGAGAAGGTTCCTCAAAGTCTTATGAGTCTCCACCCCTGACAGCCTATATCATTTGTGTACCTAAAATGATATAATACATCCATATTACATATATTCATGAATAGTGTCATAACACTTTCAAGTTCTCATCATACCAGGGATCTTCTATGTCCTTTTAGAGTGATGGTTTCTCTTAGGACATTATCACATATAATGTTACGTAGAAGAACAATCATGATGTGATAAGGAATTTATTAATATTCAAAACCATGAATATAAGTTATCATAAAGTACAAAAGAAGTTGGTTATAGGGCACCAAATCTAACAGACTTTCACTTTCACTAGAGCTAACTACTAAAAACCTTCAGTCTGTTATCTCTCACACGATACTCATGCTTCTACTGAGATTGAACTTTAGTCAAGGGGTCCACCACATTCTATTCTATGGATACTATGATCACTACAACTTCAACCCTTTGATAAAACTATCTTCAGAAGTGATAATTTCAGATTATGTGCTTTGTTCGTTAATTTGACCTTGGATATTTTGCAGGATCCTTCACTACAATATTATCACAATACAATGTGATAGGGTCTTTACTGATAGGTACCAAATAAATATCCTAGAAAAAGTTCTGAATCCAAAAAACATTCTTGGCTGTATCATAAGCCACTATGTAATCAGACTCCACTGTAGAATCAACTAAAACTGGCTTCTTTGAACTCTTCTAGCTCACAGCTCCTCCATTAAGATAGAAAACATATCCTGATTGCGATTTCAGATCATTATAATCTATCTGAAAACCAACATCAACATACCTTCTAATGAAAAGCTCCTCATCTCCTCAATACACTAGGAACATATCCTTAGTTCTTCTCAGATACTTAAGGATAATATTAACAGTAGTCCAATGCTGTTCTCCTGGATCTTCTTGATATCTTCCTACCAAGTTTAATGCATAGTAAATATCAAGTCTAGTATATAACATGTCATACATGATTGATCATATCTCCAAAGAGTATGAGATCTTACTCATTCTATCTTTCTCCTATTGTGTCTGGGGACATATTTTTTTAGAAAGATGTAAACAATGTGACACTAGAACCAATCCCCTATTGGATTTTTCCATACTAAATCTCGTTAGTATTTGGTCAATATAAGTACTTTGGATTAGTCCAAGAAGCCTCTTGGATCTATCAATAATGATCTTAATCCCTAGAATGTAGGCTGCTTCACCTAAGTCCTTCACAAAGAAGCACTCGTTCAACTAGTCCTTAACAAATTGTAATACTAGTACGTTATTTCCAATAAGTAATATGTCTTCAACATATACTACTTGTATAATGACCATATTACCATTAAACCTTTTTTTAAATAAATTACTCACACAAATTCTTAATGAAACCAAATTCTTTTATAGATTCATCAAATCAAATATTTCATGACCTAGATACTTGCTTCAATCCATAAATTAATCTCTGTAATTTAAAAATCCTTTTGGCATCACTTGGTGTCATAAACCCTTCTAGTTGTATCATATAGAAATCTTCTTGAAGGTTCCTATTAAGGAATGTAGTTTTGACATCCATTTTCCAAATCTCATAGTCATGGTAAGATACTATGGAAAATATGATTTTGATAGATTTAAACATGGAAACTAGCAAAAAGGTTTCATCGTAGTCAATTCCTTGATGTTGTTTAAACTCTTTAGCAACTATACTTTATTTATAGGTACTTACATTACCTTATATGTCCAGTTTTCTCTTGAATAACTATTTACACCGAACAAGATTTACATCAACTAGCTCATCGACCATAACCCAAACATGGTTATGATACATGGAATCCATATTAGAATTCATATCTTCTAGCCATATTTCAACTTATGACCTCTCCACTACTTCCTTGTAGGATATAGGTTCATCATTTTACAATAATAATGTGTCACCATCCTCGGTGACTAGAAAACCATATCTCTCTAGTTCTATTACCTCTCTTACACTCCTACGTAGTACTTGTGTTTTAGGAACTACTTCTTCCATGGGGACCTATGAAACTTATTCCTATACCAACTCTTGTATATCTTGAGCATCAAATTCATAAAATTCAATTTTTTCCCACTATCCTTTTTGAGTATGTGATCCCTCTCAAGAAATATGACTTGTATGGTGATAATCACTTTCTTGTCTGAGGGGTTGTATAGGTAGTATCCATTTTTTTCCTTAGAATACCCTATAAAGATACACTTTGTGCCTCGAGGTGCTAGTATTTTGCCTGATAAATCCTTAACAAATGCCTTACAACCCCATACATGTATATGTGATAAAATGGGTTTCTTTTCACTCCATAGCTTGAATGGAATTCCATTTTCCTTTTTAGTTGGTACTCAGTTTAATGTGTATGCCACAATTTTTAATGCATATCCCCAAAAGGATAATGAAAGATCTACATGACTCATCCTTGACCTTACCATGTCCAACAAGGTATAGTTCATCCTTTCATTAACACTATTCCACTGTGGTGTATAAGGTGGAGTGAGTTGAGATAGAATACCAAACTCTCATAGAAATTCAATGAACTCTTAGTTAAGATATTCTCCACCTCAATCTGATCAAAGTTTCTTTATCTTATTACCAAGATGATTCTGTATATCATTATTTAATTCCTTGAATTTATCAAAGTACTCAGAATTATACCTCATCAAGTAAATATATCAATATCTAATAAACTTATCAGTAAAAGCTATAAAGTAAGAATATCCACCTCTGGATTCTATTAGAAATGGTCTACACACATCATTGTGTACCAATCATAGAATCTCTATGTCCCTTTTAACTTATCCACCAAATAGTGGTTTGGTCATTTTACCATATAAACAAGCATGACATCTATCAAGTGGTTTTAGCTAAAAAGAGTCTAAATAGACATCTTAATTGAGCTTTTCCAAATGATTCTTGTTTATATGACCAAGGCGGTGATTCCACAACTGGGTGTTATATGAGTTGCATGAACCTGATTTTTATCGATTTCCAACACTTGGTTTTCATAATTTAATACATACATACCGTTATTTAAATATTCCATACTATAACACATGTTGTCCTTATAAAAGAAACTCATTTTATTTATGAACTTGAAGATAAATCCATCTGTATCTAAACTTGATACAAAAATTATGTTTTTGGTAATAGTAGGTACATAATAACAATCACGTTAAACCAAAATCATTCCAGTCAGAAATGAAATGTGGTAATCACCAATGGCAAGAGCAGCTAGCCTCACACCATTGGTAGCTTGTAGATCCACCTCTCCTCTGGTAATTTTATGAAATCTACTTGGTTCCTATATTTGAATACATATTTGAGCACCAAAAGATGTATCTAATACCCAATGTGTATAAATGGGAATATTGCACTCGATAACGAATGAAACTTTAGATTCCCCTTGCCTCTGGGTGCATTTCTTCTTCTAGTGTCTTAACTTTCCACATGAAAAATATACTGCCTTCTTTTCCTTACCCTGCCTTTGTATCTTCTTCTTCTTGGTTAGATGGTGCATGGGGGCTTTAGACTATTTATAAGTCTTAGTCCACTTTTCTTTTTTCCTTCCTCTTTCTATTCACCATAAGGACTATGGGTTTTTTCATGACCTATGTAATTATCCACTTGTAAAATCAAGCTCATAAGTTCTGATAAAATCTTCACATTATTACTCATATTATAATTCACAATAAAACTAGATAAATCCTTGGGTAGTGATGAAAGTATGAGATCTGTACGAAACTTATATGAGAATTTAATCCCTAATACATCTAGATGCTCAATGTAGGAAATAATCTTGACTACATAAGACCCAGTTGAAAAAGGCTCTCCAAGATTAGTTGTGAACAAAGATTTGGAGATCTCATACATCTCTTGTCTTACCTTCTCTTGATAGAGACCCTGAAGGTGAGAAATCATTCCATAAACATCCATTTACTCATTTTGCTTCAAGAGATCATTGGACATGTATGATATCATGAATCATTGAACATCTGTAGCATCATTCTCATGCTTCTTATACATAGAGAGATCTTCATTACTCACCTCATTTCTAGGCACAACTGGAAAAGGTTCTTCTAGAACATACAATTTCCTTTCATGGACAAGGATGAACCATAGGTTCCTTTGACACTCTTGTAAATTAGTGCCAGTGATAAGGTTTTCTTTTTCAAGTATGGATCACAATGATATGTTTGATGTCATTTTTGATGTTGTTAATACAAATAATATGAGAAGAATTTTAGTACTTTATCTGATAAAATTTTGATAAATAAATAAATATTATATTTTTTAGTCTCCCACTATTTTATCGAAACCCAATAGCCCTCACCATTAGCTTCAGAATATCCTGTTTCTTGGATATTCTAGAGTCAAGGATCCATATTTCATTCTCATTACCCCAAATTTGTATGGTCAAGAAACTCAAATGGTTTTAGGTATACATTCCAAATTTCAACTGCATTAACTCATAGTTCCTTGATCCATTGAGTGGACTCCCCAATCCTAAAATCATTAATTTATATTTCCTCAACCTTTCCCTCCTAGTTACACCAAGTCTTGCTTTTGAAGTCAACACTTGATGTGAACCAAGTCAATTCAACCCAAAACTTCATGTTAGAATTCCACAATAATTAAAAGCACCCCAACTTTGGCTGGTCAAGCACTTTGAACTATGGTTCAATTCTAACTGAAGTAATGGAAGGCTATACCTACTTAATATTTTATTGAGATATTTTATCTTTTATGCATAAATTTTTAATTATTATCTTTATCACATGCTTGTTAATATTAAGCGTGATTACTTAAGTGATTAAACATGTCTTTAGATAATATTTACACATAAGATAGTTTATTTTAGTTCCATCTTGAATTATTGTTAATTCATTAATTATGTCATCATGACAAAACATCCATAATGAATAACCATGAAATTGATAGAAATAAAATAAATGGTATGATCATGAGCTTGTTCTAATGGTTAGTTTATCTAACGGTTGATAAACTAACCACTAACCTAGGGGAGAAACACCTTGAACCAATCTGAGGTTCATGTTTATAGTTTTCCACCTGTCCACCTTTCTATCTCCTTGGATTGGTTTTGCCTTAGATCCTAACATGAAACACCTCCACTATCTTGAGAGATCCATCCATTACATATGATTTTACTCACACATAGGTGAGGGGTAAAAGTGGGTTTACATAAAAGAAACCATGGGCACACAAGCCCTACATATTAATGAGGAGTGAAGGCATACATTCCAACAATTTAATTTAATAATAAAGTAAAATGAAACTAATCACTTACAAAGGTTTGGTCTAGATCATGATCATCCACATGCATGTAAAAAATTATGCATTTAATAAAAATAACATTTGATTATTTAATCATTATTATTTAATATAAATCGTGATCGAATCAATTAATTATTATATTTAATTAATCAATCTTTTTATCTTAAAATTTTTATGAATTACCTTGATATTCACATCCATTATAATTTTAAACAAATTAATAAATTCATTTAAAATTAACTATGTACATAACTTATACCTAGAAGATAACCCGTTGAATACCCATCCAAAACTACCCAACATGTATTATACTTTTATACACTTTATTCTTTGTGACATATAACACGCACATAGAATAATAACTGTAATATAACTCATACATGATGTGAAGATCTTGAATATTAAAAATATGTTAATAAAACACACACACACACACATCAAATCCTATCACATGGCATGTCCTAGATTTACACCCACACGCTAGTACATGTCTCAAGGGTTACATAATATAATAAATTTTAAATATGAATAACTAGTAAATGTACATGGAATATAGATCTGATCTACACGGCATGTAAATTCTTCAATGTGTATCCAAAGTACACACCTAGGGACTTGACGTGTGAGGCGTAATTTAGAAATCTTGGAGTACATAGCATGTACAGTGGGCCACACGCCATATTGACTCTGTATTACATGGTCACCAGTCGGGTAGGACATGTAGGGAATACATAGCCTGACCCTGACCTGAAGGGACTACACACCGTGTCTAGTGGGCTACATGATGTGTAGTCTAGCTGACCATGCGCTAGTCTATCCCAATCAACATGTAGTGTAAGAATTAACTACACCATATGTCATTAATTCACACAGGTTGAGTAATTGCTGAATTAAATCCTGGTGAATTGAAAATGAGTATAAGATGTGTAATTCTGATTACACGTTGTGTACTCCTGTGTTATCCAGTCAAAATAATTGGCACCTCCAGATGAGTTCCTTGATTTTATTTTAATCCTAAAATTAACCGTTTCTATTAGATCTGTGAGAAACGATGGAGGAATAAATATATATCTTAATTCAGATTTAAATAATGATAAACTTAAATTAAAAAACAAAATTATGAATGCATACATAATCAATGAAACTAAATAATTATAAAAAATTATGTGACCCCTTTGATACCACTTTCAGGTTCTGGGCACAGTGGAAGCATGGGAGGATAATGACCAACTTTTTTTTCTGTTATTGATAATCAATCCAAGGTCTATTCTGATGAAGAACTTTGTGACCAAGGGGATTGAATCAAAGAATAAGAAAGGTATAAAAAACCCAGAACCAAGAGAGATTATATCAACACATATTGTTTAAAATTAATTTAATTAAATAATAATTACCTAAAAGGTTATTCTTTCTTTGTTGATACATCCGACCACATATATGCAGTGCGCCATCATTGCGTTGTAGAATCCAAGTGTAGGATTCCTCTAGTGGTGATCAACACATGTCCAAGAATCTATGAACATCGTCGAAGGAGTCTCTGGGTTCTAGCATGGAAGATCCTTGTGCTTGCTTTGTCCACCTTTGATCACCTTGAGAACTGCTTCCAAAGTGTTCTCCTTGATCCAATGGAGGATAATTTCTCTCATTTTTGAGAACATTCTTGGAGAAGAAAGAACTCTCTAGGCTTGAGATATTTTCTCCAATCCTTTGTACACAATGATTTCTTGGATTTCCCTAGGATAATGATAGAATAATATAACCGGGTATTTATTTCACTAGGGTAATAATAAAATAATTTGCACAAGTGCCTTTAATTATTTCACTAATCCTAATGAAACCCCCATGTCAAATAATAACAACAATATTGTTATTTATTGACATACACTTAACTTTCAAGTTATAAGTAAATATTATTTAATCAAATAATATTAAATATTATTATTCTTTACTAGACCCTTAAAATTGGTCCATTAATCTTTATTAATATTTATCACACCATGAATAATGAATATTTATTTATTAAATAAATATCATTAAATTATTCACTGATAAATAAATAAATATTATACTCACCAAATAGAAAATAAATATTTATTAATTATCTCAGCCATAATATATTTTCTTGAATAACTAGTGATAGAATAAATGCGATAAAACATACATGAATAATTATTAAACCAAAAATAAGAATAATATTTATTCAATTTGTTAAATAATAAATTATTTAATCGAGATACTGGATACACTTAGTGTGTGACCCTCTAGGCCTTTTTCTCAATGGCATTAGGCAAAACAACCTAAATTTCAAGGTTAGCATTTAGAAAGATGCTAAGGATCCCATAGATAAATAAGTTAATTCTACAATGGCATGTCAGCTCATACGAACACTTACTGTATAATATAATCCCTTTATCACAATATCTATAATCAAGTAGGTTGCATGTCAGTGCCATCAACCTATATGCTCAATATCTATTTCTTTGAATTTTAAGAAATAGAACTTGCCTATTGATCAATATATACATGGATTTATTTAGGATATATAATTTACATCAAAGGGCTTGAGATATTATCTTCCATTAAAGAACAGAAGGGATAAATTATTTCTTGCATTATTCATAAATTCAATATTACTCGTGATGCACCCAACATATCCTACCTCATTGCGAACATATGTCATCATGGTTTTTGTCAATACATCTAAGTGCGTGAATCATAATGCTCATTAATAATAATATTTATGTCTAAGGACCAATACACACATCCATAGATATGAATATCCAATGAAACATAGAAATGTGGATTTCCTACTGGTGGGTCTTTTTCTCATAATATCCTCTAGGACATTACCAAGGGCGTACACCATGAGAAGATGTCTCAAAGTCCTATGAGTCTCCACCCCTGACAGCCTATATTATTTGTGTCCCTCAAATGATATCATCCGGCTATAGAACATATATTCAAGAATAGTTTCATAGCACTTTCAGGTTCTCATTATAGTAGGGACATACTATGTCCTTTTAGTGGGACAATTACTCTTAGGACATTATCACATACAATGTTACACAAAATAAAAATCATGATGTGATAAGGAATTTATTAATATTGAAAACCATGAATACAAGTTATCATAAAGTACAAAAGAATATCGGTTCAAGAGCACCAACCCTAATAATTTTTTCCTTTCAATCTTGATGATTTACACACCGAGTGAATAACTTAGAAAACATGTTAGTATAATTCCCCAAATCCTTGAAATTAAATCATATTATTGTCAGATTATTATTATTTATCTAACCATTTTTCTTACTATCATGAGCCACATTTCCAAAAATTCCACATCATAATCACTTCCCAAAATTTATAATACATTCTACAGGATTATTTTTACTACACTTATCATAATAAGGGAGCTTTATTTTCTTACCTCTATATTTCTTTGATGGATGATGCTCCATTGCCTTCCATCTGGACCTTTTTTTTCTGCTCATTTTCAGGGGATACATGATCATCGATAAACTCTATTTCTACCTTATCGACACACTAAACAATTTTCCCATAACTTTTTAATTCACAAAAACCCAATTCCCTTTGATATCTTGGTTTTAATATCGAGTAAAGCTGATTAATTTTACTATAAATATCCTAGATAAAATTTGGTGTATACCTTGTTAATTGGGTGATTTTTTATTCTTATGTGGCCACTAAATCTTCCTCATTCTATCTCAATTCCAAGAATTGTTTTTCCATACAAGGTCTAATGACCTTAGAAAAATATTTCACAAGGAAAACATTCTTAAATTCATCCCACTCCATGAAATCAATCTTTTCTCCTTCTATAATATTCTTAACCATTGACCACCACTGATCGAATTAACCTTAAAAATGATAAATAACATGATTTGTCTTTTAGCGCTCCGAACAACCCATGACTTCAAATATATTTTCTTGAGCTTTAATACATCCCTCAGCAACCACTGGGGTCAGAAGATGCACTAAACACTTGAGGGTGTTGTTTCATAAAATGATCTACTATAGACATACTCATCTATAGTGAATGGGGTTATTATCTCACATGGATTATACCACCATTTATATTAAGTATAAACTGATCTATTACAACAATAAACTTCTCTATTCTAATTCTAGCCATTATAGGGTTCTGATTTGGAAAGATATTGTCCTCTTGGTGCCTTTATACTACAACTTCCCTATTCCATCTATGTAAAACTATTCTAAAAAGACACAGTTTAGATGAATCAACATGGTAATTATTCAAATGATATAATAACCATAAATTATAATCTCTTAAAGGTATTTAATTTCATTATAATAACACCTAAAATTATCTAAACCTTTATCTCATGTAAACTATAAGGACCTAATACTTATTCAACCCATAATTTTAATTTTTAGACAAGAATGATCTTTTTTCATTCTCAAGGATCTTTATGGTTTAGAGTTTTATATAATTAGGTTAAAAAACATACACAGTAAACCCATACATTATAATTGGACACTTCTACTCAGTATCATTTTTTCCCACAATATAAAACTTTTAAAATGAAACATGCTTTTATTTTCATGAAAAAAACTTATGAATTTAAACTTGAATTATTATTTGTTCATACCCATTCTTAAAACCTATGAATTTTTTTCAAAATGTGATATGAACACAAAATATCAATAAGTGACATAAAATAAAAATAAATAAATTTTTTAGTCCATTTTAAAACCATGAGATCATAAAAAGAGTTTTCTTTTAAACTTTGAGCTCAAATGAAATCAGATTAACTGTTTTTCATAAAACACTTTATAAGAAAATATAAAGAAAAAATAATAACTATAATGGTTTCTTATAAAACATGAGAACCCATGAATTTTTTTCTTAAAACATACCTTTTTACCCTAAAAGGTAAAAATCCTTCATTTAAAAAAAATCATTAGCTTACCTTTTGAAATAAAATGATTTCCATGATAACTCATTAGAAAGAATAGAAAAGTCATGTAGTTTCCTTGGGACATTATCATTATAAAACTCTTATAAGAACCCTTACAATTGGAATAATCATATAGTTGAATTCCAATATAATTCTCTAGAGAACATAATCATCACCCAATGCATTGGAGGCTATCTGGGCACACCCATCACATAATATATATCAGGCCCACCCATCATCATGAGATATATTAGGATCACATATCATCATAAACAATTTATAAGGACCATATCATGAATCAAACATTTTAATATTTCACCTTTTTCATAAAAAAACCTTGAAAAACTCTTTTAAACCCATAAGAAAAACACTTTCGGCTATCAAAATACCCTTTCCTTTTTAAAGACTCATAATCAAAACTAAAATTACCTGAATAAAAGGGAAATAAGTGTTTTATTTAAATAAAACATGAAATATTATAAATTAATTCAAATAATGTTTATGATAGGAAGAAAATTTGTTGTCGTTGTATATGTTAAAATAAAACATTCCTTTTGTCTTTCATAAAGAAAGTTAAAACATTCCATATAAAATATGTAAAAATATTCCATTTGAAAAAATTTGAAAGAAAATAAAAAGATACATACAATATCTTTTATAATTCATTTATTTATATATAAATATATCCATAAAATAATTTAAAAAATATGGACATATAAAATAATGATTTAGAAAATAAACATTTAAAATATTTAAAACAAGGTTTTTTAAAGCAAAGTGTCCCTTACCTTGAGTATGACTCATCACTTACATTATTAATATTTATAAATAATAAACTTATGTTAATTATTTAATTTATTAAGAACCTTTTTATAGTTTATTATTCCTATTAATATGTTATAATTAATTAAGTTTACAACTAATGTTTTGATGATATTCGAATCATATGTCCCAAATGACTTCAGTTGGTTGAATATATTCAAAATAGTCTTTATTAAATAATATCGATAATAATAATCATGAAATTATTATCATTTCTATACATCAATTATACTTTTAAAACTAACCATGGGATATGGTTATAAAAAATATAACTACGTTACAATCTTGGAGACGGTAGGTTGTACGTACAGATAAGTAACATTTCCATTTTTCAATGATGATTATGGAAAGAAGGAAAGAATTATTTTAGATTTTAAGAATGATCATAATATCATAAATACCATATTATTTATTTAAATATACTTATATATATTATCTATGTGACGTGGTAATGAAAAATTAATCACATTGCTTCATGAAGGTGGTGGTCCACACTTACGCACGAATGATGTTATCATTTTTTTCAGTGAATGAAAAGTTAAAAAAATAGATGATATATTACTTATATAAAATGGTAAATATTTCATTAATATAATATATATACATTAAATCCATCATTATAACCTGTCATGAGAGGCGATGATGGAAAATGAATTACATTGGTATGTGAGACGGCAGTCCTCTGTACACATGAACAATGGTTTTGTTTCCTATTTGACGGAAGATGATATGGATATAGATAATAAAATATACATAATAAAATATTATTATATATAAGATAATTATTTTATTATTTCATAATGTTTGAAGAAGTTTTTAAGGAGTTAGAATAAGAAACAAAATGAAAATGCTTGATTAAGAACCACACCTCTTCTTCGAACAACCTCTTAAGGTTTACACCAAAAGCTTTACTAGGTTAATTTTATGATAAAAAATGCCTATAATACATGGGGAGGGATTTAAGGAATATATTTGGTCATGTATTTTCCAAACTAAAATGTCTTTTAAATGTGAATAAATGAGGAGAGTAGGTTCCCTTTTATAAGAGAGGGGAGGGGCACTCTTGGAATTTCTTAAATCATTAAATTAATATAAATTAATTTTCATATTAAAATGGCTCAAAATTAATAATTTTTAAAGATAAGATGTGGTTGATTTTAAATAATCTCATAAAATAAAAAATGGACAAGTTTTTGTGATGTTCTCACCCTCATATTTTTTTTAATTTGTGTTAACCTTTTTTGACAATTAATGCAGTATTAATGGTTTTACTCTTTAGGGGCTAAAAAAGTTGCTATAAAAGAAAAAATGACCCATAAATGTACCATGGTTGATATTATAAACCATATTAAATTCACTTGGATGAATATAATATTTTTAGTAATTTTAAATCATTTAATAAAACATTATTTATTATAAAACATCATTAATGTCAAATTTGATACTATTCATTGGATTTGACTTCAAAAACATCAAGAAAAAGATTAAATTTGAATATAAACATTTAAAACACCTTAATTATGTTATAATAATATAAAAAATTTATGTAAAATAATAATTCATTCAAATTATATTACTTTTAATATTTTTAAAATCATTTATTTTATTTCCCATTTAATTAAATAAATACTACATCAGGGTTGTGTAAGAATTTAAGGTAATTATATAATTAATAAAAATTATAAATAAATTACCACAATATAAATAATTTCATTATGAACAAAATAACCATTAATATTCATTCACAACTTATTTTTTTCCCTTTGTTAACACATAAGAGATATTTAAAAGTAAGAGGGCGATATTTTGTCTTTTTCTTTACTCACAATATTATATAGGTTACTTTCATGGAAAAGTGTCACATAAAAAATAAATATAGAGATTAAGGTGATAAGGGTAAAAATAACTTCATCCAATATAATTGAAGATGAAAAATGGTGGCCTTAGTTTTAACCTAAGTTAACCCGATTTACCCATTTACCATGGTGATGATTTTTTACTGTTTTTACTATTAATAATGACAAAAAATTAAGTTGATATTATTAAATAATATTAATTCTGATGATTAAAAATGAGGAATCAATTTTAAAAAATTATATATTGATAATTTAAATAAATTTATTTTATAATTATCTCGTAAAGCATGATAAAAAACTGTTTTCTAAATAAATTCTCATTTAAGCCTAAAAGTTTTTTATACCAAGATCCCATATAATATTTATTATTATGTAATTAATTATATTATTTATAGATAAATTATAATTCTATTAATTTAGGATCAAATTAAAAATATTATGGAGATTTTTCAATGAAAGGAGATGACATTTTTACAAAAAATTAATATTTTTCACCATTGACAGAAAAATCAATATTTTCAAAAAAAACCCAAAAATTAATCTTAGGATAATTTTGGAATACTTAATTAAAAAATAAAATTCATTTTTTCAAATTAAAATTCTATAAATTTATAATTAAACTTTTAAATAATACCTTATAAGAAAAGAGTTTAATAAAACTATTTCTTTTTTGTTTTAAGAAAATTACTTAATATTTTTATAATGAATATAACTATATAATTCACGAATACTAATAAATTTGAAAATTATTTATTCTATATTTACTTGTGTTGTTATACCTACAATGGGGGATAACATCAATGAGTAAACTAGGGAATAATGAGGTCATAGGAAATGGAATAGAGGAAACCATAGAGGAACAAGAGGTAGGGGATAAAAAAAGGAAGAGAAAATAGAGCAAGGAGGATTGGATAACCACCAAATCCACTTAAAGAAACCTTAAAAACCCTAAGGGAAGATCTTAGGTGAGATAATTCCAAAGAGAAAATGATACCATTGATTCTATTCAGTTTTATGACACCATCATGATATAATTACTAATAAAAAATTTATAATTTTTTTTACAACTTAATATGTATTTAATGAGTAAAATAATAAATTTTAAAATAATAATTTGAATTTTTAAATATATATTTTAAATTTTAAATCCAAAATTATATTTTATTCTATTAAAAAAATATTTTGATTCTTTACTCTATGTACAACATTTCCATGTTGTATTTTGGTTTTGGGTGTGTTAAAATGTCAAAGAAACCTTAATTTTTTAATCTAACATAGATTTAGGGGGAGGGACCTACATTATAAAGAAAAAAACACAAGAAAAAATG
The DNA here is from genome assembly GCA_963277665.1 of Viscum album. Taxonomy (NCBI): domain Eukaryota; kingdom Viridiplantae; phylum Streptophyta; class Magnoliopsida; order Santalales; family Viscaceae; genus Viscum; species Viscum album. The sequence continues at coordinate 57,746,428 of OY728151.1, read as the reverse complement.
TAGAGAAATAATCGACGAGGCTTAAACTAGAGACCTCGCTGAGGCCTACAAGGGAATCTACCACTAAGATGCACACTGAGGGCATCATTTTTTAATCTAAACTAATAAAAGTCATAATAATAAACACTTTTCAAAATATTTGACTTAAATAATAAAATAACCAATAATTTATTCTAAAATACCTCTCTCCGTTGGTGATATAAACACCCTTCCATCGTATTGGAGTTAGTGCCCTATAACCCACTAAATTTTCAATTTCAATTTCCTATATATTTAAAGACCTGAATGTTAATAAATATTTTATCACATGATGAGTGTTTTCATGAATAAAATTAATGTGATAATTACCTTATAGTATCCACCACATAAAAAGGTCATTGTAGTTCCTTTATATAATTAGAACCTTGAAGTTTTATTAAAATATTATTAAATACATGTTCTATGATCTAGATGACATCTTCTAACATGAAATAGAAGATGTTTTAACTATCAGGCGTTGGATTATCATAAGCATATGAGGCTTCATCTCATTAATTTTCTCACTTGGTAATCTCTAATATGAGAGGTTATAAGGACAAACCCACCAAAAGGAATTCCACATGTTATGCATCATTGGATATTCTTATATGTGGCCACGTGTATTGGTCCTTAAACTTGAGATTATTATAAATTTATATCATGAATCATGTACTCTAAGGTATTATAAAAAACTATGACAATATATGCTTGTGGTGAATTATGATATGTTAGATTCATCATAAGTGATTTGGAATTGATTGAATAATTCAAGGAATTATTTATCTCTCACCTAATCAAAATATGATATCTCATTTAATTTTATTGAAATAGAACTATATAATTAAGTCCATACACATGGTGGTTTATCAATGAGTTCATTTTAGAGAATCAAATAAAGATATTCAAGCATATAAGATGGTGACATAAGTATGCAACCTTATTGATGAGATATCAAGACAAAAACATTATATTACACAGTAAGCATTCATATGTGGTTGTTTCCATTATGATATTAATGCATTTATCTAAGGGTTCCTTGATGTATTGCTAGAAAATAATCTTTAAATTTAGGAAAGATCACCTGATTCCACTGAGAAAGATGCCTAAAGGTTCACACAGTTAGTGTATCAAGAATCAGAGTTAAATTATATTTTAATTTAATATTAAGATAAATATTATTCTCTAGTATGAGTAATAATAATTATTCATGTTATTTTTATTGCTCAAATTCAATCACCATTTATTCCACTTTGGAATATATGTGAGTTGAATATTAAATAAATATTTTTTAATAGTTATAAAATAAATAAATAAATTATTTATTATATGAATAATATTGAAATATTTTTTATTCAAGGTTTGATAAATGCTTAGGAAGATTGATGAGCTAAGTTAAAGTGTAGGATTAAATGATATATTTTATTTAATATCATTTAAACAAATATTGATTGATTTATTTAATAAATGATATTTTATATCTATGAGTTTTCATGCATCATGATTAATAATAATAATAATAATAATAATATTATTATTATTAGGTGTCGAGTTTACTTAGAATATAGAAATTAATTAAGGTGTTTTGTGAAATAACTAATTGTATAATACTAAGTATATAACCCAACTTATATCATTTATAGGGCTAATAGATTTTTTTTCCACAACATTTTTCTCAAGAGAACACTCTTATGACTAAAGAGAATTATCTCAAGATCACTCTCAAGAATGAGAAGCGATCATACTCCTTATCCCTCTCAAGAACTAGAGAACTATAATAATTCATCAATCCTGAAGTAATTATTATTGCGATCAATGATGAATGATGAAAGACAATTGATACCTCCATGCTAGAACCAAATGTTCTATCAACAGTGTTATAAGGTTCATGAAGCACATGTGGATACCACTAGAGGGATTTTTCTTTAGTTCCTTCATCATAATGATGGTATAATAAGAAGGTTAATTAAATTCATTAATGAAGAAATAATTATCAAGTGAGGTAATTATTGTTAATAAATTAATTATAAATTACATGTGAAAAGGATATCTCTTCAAATATTCTAGGGATGCGTTCATGACATGTATTGACCTATTGAATCCCTGCCTAGATAGTGGAAGGATGAGTGTACCATCCCAAACCTACCTCCAATTGGTCATGGGTTGGTGACTAGCACTAAGAAGACATAATACATACATGGGAGGACTTATCCTATACAACCTACAACAAATATACATCACCATCCAAAACAAAATATCCACAAGCATGCATGATATACATATCTAACTAAAATGAATAATATGCATGCATACATATGCTAAACACCCCAAGGGTGTACAATATAAATTCCATTACAAAAGGGAAAATAACATAAGGCCTAATTTACCAGAACATCACTTGATCTCAAGTGACCGGGAAGAAGGGTATCACTATGTCACACCAACTCCATGTGAGAATTTCCATATATGAATCCCACTAGCTCCACCAAGCTTCGACACCACTAGCTTTGCTAGCTCCACTAGCTCCATGCCCACTGACATCACCATAGGCCTATGCATCATCTATAAAGACACAACAAGTGTGGTAACATGTCCCATGTAGAGGTGAGTATAACAATACCTAGTAAGATGCCCTGAAAACATAAGGGGTAATGAGTCTGTAGGTCAGTGTTCCACCAAGGTATAACTGGTAGTTGTCCAACTCAATCAAGAGGAAAATCACTAGCATGAGGAGAAGTTATGAATTCACTTCCTAATATGACTTGACCCTATAATCATAAGAATAAAATACTAGGTATAACCTTGAAATTCAACTCATACTATGGTATGGGCACTCCATGAACAAATACCATACCTTAGGGGAACACACTTCCCTACTCATCAGCCTTAGGGGAAAACGCCTCCTTAACCATTCATGATAGATACACCATACGTATTATGGGTAAATAACTCCCTTCTCATAAAACATAGGAGAAAATTGTCCAATTTTGGTGTGATAAATATTTCTTGGATCAAGTTTGGGAGATCCAGAAGTTTATTCATAATAATTTACACTTAGGTGAGTATGAATAGAGAAAACCACACCAGAAATATGGATTTCCAAGTTCAATTAGCCGAAGTTGATTCATTAGAAGTTAGTTAAAGGGTCAGTTCATCATATGCAGTAGTGTGAGTTGAATGAAAGTTTTACTAGAGCCTTAGAATTTCAAGGCACCATATGAAGGTATCTAAATGGTTCATTCACCTAAAGCTCATTGAGAGTTTCTTCACTAGAAGATAAGAAATAATATATTGGTAGGAGTATTCCAGTGGATAGATCATAGTGGATTTAGAGTGTGGGAATTCTAAGGAGGTTCATTTGATTCATGTACTTTGGGTATCGGTCTTAATTCCAAAGGATGAAGTAATAAAGATGGAAGGGGTATCCACCAGTATCCAAATAAAAGTTTTGAGGAAGTGGAGTAAGTAAAGAATTTTATGACATCCATGATCACCGATGATGGTATGTGGAAGTTTTTTTAGCAAATGGAAAAGGTATATTCATCAAAATAATTAGAGTGAAGTGGAGAAGACATGCATAGTTCATCAAAATTTGGCATTCAGAATAACAATACAGCTGGAGATCAACAGTTGCTTATTCCAATAAAAGGACACCAAAAAATTTAGGGGATCAGGTTCTAATAGATGACTAACTAAGGAACACCATAAAGAGTGGTCCTGATCACTTGTCAAAGAAGATAATAAATCCCAGGAGCTAAGAAATTGTGAGAATTTTTTTGACAAGCCTAAGGGATGGAAATAGGTGAATCTGGTAGGAGGAGCACACCTTGGGTGAATACAGATTCTAGAAGACTGAAATTACAAAGGATATGTTAAAATCACTAGAAGGTTTATAGGGAAGATGAAATGAATGGGAGATGGAGTTTGTAGGACAACATATGGTGAAGTGAGTAGGGTTTTCAGAATTTGATATCCCTTGAAACTAATGTACTATATTTTTGATTGAATGAAAAATGATTCAGTATTCTCCTATTCATTTCAGATACATCATCTGAATCACATAATCCCCACATTCACTATGTTTTGTTCTTTGTACTTTCATGTGTGTATGGTTATCATGTGCTTGTTCCCTAGTGAGCTCATCAAAAGGAGGATTGTTAACTTACCAGAACCAGAAGATGGAGTACAACTCGATGTGGTGGATGGGGTTATCGGAATTCCCAATTTTGGTCTTTGATATTGTGTGGGATAGATGATTAGAAACATGTATGATTTTGGTGTTTGAATTTCCACTACACTTGATTACCAAAAAGGAGTACATTTAGTGATTGGGGAAAAGCACCTCCTCCTCATCCACAAAAAGTGGAATTAGTGCGGGTCCTCATTTTGATGTCTAATATGAAAAAATGATATCAAAGAATGGTTTTAGAGAATATACTAAATTATTTTATCATGTAATTAGAAAACATTACTAGAAGAAAAATGGTGGTATCAGAGAGATTCTAGGATATCTAAAGTCTGGTTGACGAACAAGATTCATGAGGCATGTTATTTTTGTTGGTGATAGTTAGAGATTGGTTGAAAGACTGCTAGGTTTCTCATGATTATGCGGTATATAAAGTTATTAATAAATTTTTTTTTATTGATAATAAATGAAATAATTTCCTCACATTGTGTTAATATGTTTTTTATAAAATATTTTGGATTAGATCATTCATTTTAAAATTTGATTAAAATTTTAGTTTTTACCTTTAAAATTCACTTTAGTATTTGGGACATAAATATTTTTTTTGTGAATTATTTAAACATTAAATTTTGTAAATATTTTCCTAACTTAATGGGAAAAAACTTTTATTTAGGACATATGAAATATATCATGAATTTGATTAGAGTAAATGGTACACGAAGTCAAAGTTGGTATGGACTCACCTGATTGGACATCACTTCTGTATTTAGGCCTTAACTTCTTCATACTTGCTTGTATTGGGTCAAAATTTTGAAAGAAGATCGAAGAAAAAATTTATCACAAATCATCATTCTTGAATGATATATGGTTCACACGTTTTTAAGGTCAAAGAGGTGGTTCATGTTGGAATAAAATATTTGGCCAAATTTCTCCATTCACACTTGAAACCACTTGTAACCTAGCCTCCCCTCCACTCTATAAATGTGTGTTTTTCTCATTTGGAGAGGTTTTTATGTGACTTAGGGTATTTTGAGAAGAGATTAAGTGGTTATTTTTTATTTTAAATTCAAAATTGGAGGAGAGAAGCTATCAAGATAGGATCTTCTCCAAAATGCTCTTGCTTTCCTCTTCTTTATTGTAATGTTTTTCTCTTATAATAAAATTATTTATTTATATTTAAATTATTTTGTTTTTTTCAATTATATTATTATTACTCATCATATTTGGGCTATAAATCAATATTAGAAACAATATTGGGTTATACCCTTTTTAAATCTCTGTGAATGCAATACGTTTCTACGATGACTACACCGCCCATGGAAGAGTAGTTTTCTTAGTAATTGATCTACCTCTTATGTTATTCATTTATTTATTTTGAATAAATGATCTAATTTAATTCACATAATATTATCCATGAATTTAGTTTTTAAATTAGATGAAACTGATTAAGAAATTGAACAATTAACACAAAAAAACACGCGGTCGAGATTTGTGTAAATTGTGAGAGCGAAAACTTAATCAGTAAAACAAAACCACACAGGATAAATTTGTAGAGTTAAAATATAATCCCTAAAATAAATTCATACTTATTTATATAATGTATTTATTTCCCAATTTACCACTGAACATAAGCTATCCTTATAACAATAATCAAAGTAGGGTGCTACGATTGCATGTTTTGAAACTAGCCTAGGGTTTAATTAATTTCATCTTTGTGGTAAAGTTAATTCTCATAGGTTTTATGGGTTAAAAAATTATAGGATCATAATTAAGTGGATGTTAATTTACATGATAATTATTAATAATTAAGTGAATAGGTAGAGTTAGATCAATTATACCTTTTTAAAATATTTTCTAAAAAAATACCTTCTCGTTGCTTTTTGTCAATTTCATTTCAAAAACAAAAAAAAATAAAATATTCTTATATTATAATTGTTCTATATTTATAAATAAAAACCCCACATACTTTTAAGTAGTGTATTTATTTTATTTTTATTTTCATAATACCATTAAAAAGTTGATTTAATTACTGCTTCTTTGAGATATGTCCTTAGTCATCCACTCTATTGCACCTAAGTACCAAAAAACCACACATCATTTGAGGGAACCCACGATAATGCCCTTAAAATTGGAACTATTTATAGGAAAGTAAGTAATTATTTCAATCAATTAGTGGTATTTATTTTATTTTTCATTTTATTCTCTTTTTATCTTCTTTCTTCCTTCTTTACCCAATCTGAATTTTTCTTTTTCTTCTTTCTTTGGACCATCAACTCAAAATTTTAATTTTAATTTTATTATGTCCCCATTTTCTTCTTTTCATTTTTATTTGATTTATGAAAAAAACTAATATCTAGGATCTCTTATATCTTGACCTTGATATTGAATGTAGCCTTCGAGCTCGAATCAGACAATCTCAATCTACAGGAAGTTTCAACATTCAACTGGTTGGGAATTCCAATATTTTGGGAACATTGAAATTATAGAAAATTCTAATTCAAACACAAAACAATAATAAATGGATGAAAAAAATAATAATGAGTTTAATATAACCATTCAAGAATTGGATCCATTAGATATTAACTATCAACCAAATTGTATTTCATACCCAAATATCAAATCGGACTTTGAATTAAAATATGTATTGATACACCTGCTTCCAGAATTTCATGGCCTCTCTAGTGAGGATCCCAATAAAAATCTAAAAGAATTTAATGTTATTTTATTCACCCTAAAACCAAGAAATGTCTCTTAAGATCAAATAAAACTAAGATAATTACAATTCTCACTTTATGGAACTAAAAAGGATTGGATGTATTATTTACAACATGAAGATATAACATGTTGGAATGATTTGAAATTTATTTTATTGCAGATATTTTTTCACCATAAAGTACCACTTCCATTTGAAAGAAGATATCATGTATTAAGTAAGCACAAGAAGATTCAATGTATGAATACTGGGAGTGATTCAAGAATTTTTGCACAATCTTCCCATATAATCAAATAAGTGAGAAACTACTCATACAATACTTCTATAAAGGCCTCACTCCTATGGAGATAAGCATGATGGATGTCGTAGTTGGAGGAGCATTGGTGGAAAAAACATCAATAGCTGTATGGCATTGATTGAAAAAATTACACAAAACTCCCAACAATTTGGTGATCGAGGTGCACCACATGTTAGAGGAGTACATCAAGTAAGTCTATATTCTATTTAAATTCATTTAATTGATACCAAGTTGTAAGAATTGACCACTATGTGAGACAAATTACGTTGGCTCAAAATACATTCCAACCCATACCTTCAAGTCCTTATGGAATTTGCATTGAAACACACCACCCAACTGACTGTTGCCCCCAATTACAAGAGAAAAAATATTGTGAAATAGTATTCCCTGTGAGGCTGTATCAACAGAAACAACAAATACATCCCCATAAGGAGTATGATTCCTTTCAACAAACATACAACCAAGGATATAAGGATCATTCATACATGAGGTATGAATCTAGACAACAAAAAGGACCCCTTTTCAAAAAAAATTCCAGCATCCTCTACTTTACCAATAGGGTTTCCAAAAACCCCAAAGGATATTTGAATCCCAAGAATCAAAAAACCAAAAATAAGGGAATCCCAAACCAATGGTAGATTATAACACTGATGAAATTTTAAAACAAATTTTTATTAATCAACAAAATGAGCTAAAGAGTCAAGGTTTGGAGTTGAGGGAGTTGAAGACATAAATGAGCCAGATTTCCACCACACTCTATCAAATGGTTTGTAATAACTTCATAAATATTCCTTCCCAACCCACTCCTAATCACAAGGGGAATGTTAGTGCCATCAAATTGAAAATAGGGAAGAAAAAAACTAATACTTTTGCACCCACCATTCCATCGGGATTCACTATAACTCCAAATAATCCCCATTCAATACCAATTGATGAGAAACCCAAGGAAAAGAAAAAGGTAAGAAAAATATTGATTAAGTTCCTCCCAACCCTATTCCATTTACAAATAGAGTTGTTCAAACTAAGAATATGGCTAAAGGGGAGATGCAAAAATAAGTATTGGACACATTCAAATGTGTTGATATTAACATCCCTATACTTGAAGCAATTAAAAAAACCCAAGGTATGCCAAATTATTAAAAGAACTTTGTACCAATTGAATAGGGATTAAGGGGAATGAGAGGATCAATTTTGGAAGGAATTTTTTAGCACTCATTACACCAACTCAAGAAATGACAAAAAAGTGAAAGGATCCAGGTAAATTCACCACACCATGATCCATAGGGGAGTTAAATTTTTCTGATGATTTGTGTGATTTAAGAGCTTCCATAAATGGAATGGCTCACTCTGTATTATATTCTTTTAAGGTTGGTGAGTTGAAGTTGATCAGAGAAGTGGTGCAGTTGGAAAATATAGATACAACATATTAGGATGTACTTGTTCGGGTAAGAGACATGATCTTTCCAACATATTTATACATTCTTAACATGGAGGATGATCAGGTAAGTTCTCATGCTCCAATTATATTAGGTAGAACCTTCCTCAAAACTGCAAAAACAATCATTAATGTCTATAAGGGTACACTTTCTATGGAGTTTGGAGATGAATTTGTGATATTTAATTTTATGGAATCCATGTAGTATCCCTCATAGGACCATTCTTATTTTGTTATCTTTTATTTCAAACTACTAAGTAAAGACCCCATGGATTTTTATTTTCCTATGCATAGATAAATTATGAGTATTGGTTCTAGTTTGATGTCTAAGAGAACTTCCACACTTGTATCTAATGCACAAACCTCTCTTACATTTTATTTTTAAATGGATTCATATTCTTATTTTAATCATGGTCACTCTGATTATGACTTGGATGTTGAGTATGATGATTCATTTGATGCATTATTCTCTAACTTTGATAATTTATATTATGGTACTAATTTTCATTATGTGGATATTTCAGTTCTTTCAATGTCTCCATCCATACATCACCCCCTACATTGGAACTCAATCCATTTACACCAAATCTCAAATACTCATACTTGTTAAGTGGTGAGATATTACCTATTATCATTGATAACAATATTACTTTTGAACATGAAGAAAAACTTTTGAATATTTTTAGGGAGAACATTAAGGAAATCAGATGGAACTTGGATGAAATATCTAGTATTAGTCTCTCCATTTTCATGTATATGATTATTTTGGAGGACGGGGCTAAACTGGTTAGGCAGCCACAAAGGAGATTGAATCCAACTATGCTGGAAGTTGTTAAAAAAGGATTAGAAAAATTTCATGAGGTAGATATCATCTATCCCATTTCATATTTCCAGTGGGTGATTCCTATTCAGGTTGTACCTAAGAAAAGTGGTGTTACTGTTTTTAGAAATGAGAGGATTGAATTAGTTCTAATGAGGGTTCAAAACAGTTGGCATGTGTGTATTGATTATAAGAAACTAAATCAATTCACTCGCAAGGAACATTACCCCCTCCCATTTATTGATAAAATGATTGAGAGACAAGTTGGGAAGACACACTATTGTTTCTTGGATGAATTTTCTAGATATTTATATGTTATTATAGCTCTGAAGGATCAAGAGAATACAACAGTCACTTGTCTCTTTAGTACATTTTCCTACCAAAGTATTCCATTTGGACTATGCAATGCGCTAGGTACCTTCTAGAGATACATGGTGAGTATTTTTTCAGATTTCATTGATACCTACATGGAGGTATTTATGGATGATTTTACAGTGTATAGATCTCCATTTTATGAATATATACTTAGTTTGGGAAAGGTTTTGAATCAATGTATTGAGAAGAATATGGTTTTGAACTTTGAAAAGTGTCATTTCATGGTAGAGAATGGCATTGTCTTAGGTAATGTACTTTCAAAACATGGGATAGATGTTGATAGATCTAAGGTAGATATTATTTCATTTTTTCCATATCCTTCATGTGTGTGTTATGTTAGATCATTCTTAGGTAATTTAGGTTTTTATCAATGCCTAATTCTAGATTTTAGTAAGATATCTCTACCCTTATCTTGATTTCTTCAAAAAGATATTGACTTCATTTTTGATGATTCATGTAGGATATCATTTGATTAGCTAAATAAGCACCTGACCACTCCACCAATCATACAAACCCCACCGTGGGACCTTCCATTTTAGCTTATGTGTGATGTGTCCAACTTCGCAGTTGGAGTTGTCTTATCACAGAGGGTGGAGGGACGTTCACATGCGAATGCCTATGATTTGAGGACATTGGATTCATCCAAATAAAACTACACAACCACAAAAAGTAGTTTCTCACCTACATATTTTCTTTATATAAATTCTGTTAATACTTATTATGATCTAAAGTAGTTGTTTTTTTGACCATATAACTCTGATGTACCTCTTGAAGAAGCTAGATGCGAAGCCCAGACTTATCCAATGGATGTCAATTCTTTAAGAATTCAATATTCAGATAAAGGATAAGAAGGAGCCAGAAAACATGGTTACATACCACATGAGTAGGATTACTCACACACTAGAGTATGAAACCTTGGACAAGGTACCACTTCAGAACACTTTCCCTGATGATAATCTTTATACACTCTTAGGTACATATCCTTAGTATGCTGATTTAGTTAACTACCATGATGCCTCATAAATTTCTACAAATTTAAAGAAACATCAAGTCCAAAAATGAAAGAGTGAGTCATGATTTTATGTTTGGAATGATACCTACCTATGGAACACGTGTAGTGATTATGTTATTAGGTGATGTGTTCCTAATCATGAGTTTGAGTCTATTCTACATTTCCACCATACAGTTTCATGTGGAGGACACTTTGTACCCCAACAAATAGCTAGGGAAGTCTTAGACTCTAGATTATATTGGACTAGATTATTCCATGATGCTCATGTGTTTTGTAAGTCATTCTCACATTGCCAACACACTGACAATATTTATAGAAGACATGAGATACCTTGACAACCCATATTATTCTGTGAAATTTTAATGTATGGGGCATTGATTTTATGGGTCCTTTTCCAAGATCATTTGTATTTTTGTATATTTTGGTTTCCATTGATTATATTAGAAAATGGGTGGAAGCCAAGGATACCAGGACCGATGATTATCATGTTGTAGTGGATGTTGTCAAGGTTCAAATATTCTATAGGTTTGGAGTACCAAAGGCCATCATCAGCGACTAAGGGACACACTTTTTTAATCAGATTTTTTCTTCCATCCTTCATAAGTATATGGTGAAACAAAAAACATCAACACCATACCACTCCCAAACAGATGTCTAGTTTGAGGTTTCAAATCAGGAGTTGAATCAAATTTTGGAGAAAACTGTGCATTTGAATAGGTTGGATTGGAGAAAGCACTTGGATGATGTGTTTTGGGATTATAGGAAAACATATAAGACCCACATTAGTATTTCCCCATTTCATATTTTTTTGGGAAATCCATTCATCTCCCTGTAGAAAGTCAAGAATCAAGATTATTGGGCTATAAAGAAATGCAACATGGATTTAGACCAAGTTGGAATTCAAAGGAAGCTGCAAATTCAAGAGCTCGAAAGATCCTATTGTCATCATATGATAACTCAAGGTTATACAATGAAATATCAAAAGAATATCATGATATAATGATCCAAAAAAGGGAGTTTCATGTTGGAGATAAAGTTCATCTCTACAGTTCATGACTAAAGCTGATACCTAGTAAGTTGCATTCCAGATGGTTAGGTCCTTATGTTGTGTCTAATGTTTTTCTTTATAGTGCAGTGGAGATCACATAAGAGGACACCAGGAGGATTTTTACAGTCAATGGGAAACATTTTAATAAATACATTAAGGGAATTCCTACCATTGTAGTTAATTTAATCGCACTGTAAGACCCCATCATCACTTGAGAATATCAATCTGTTATTAACCCTTTGACTTTTTTTTCCTATTTAAAATTATTCATTTCATGTGCACATATCATCTCATAAGTTCAAATTAAGAACAATTAAATATTTTAAGTGTGGGGTATGGTAAAACATTTTTGGGTAGATATTTAGGATTTTAATTTGTGTGTGTTTTCTGTTAAGTTTTTGGTTAAAATTAAAGAAAACAAAAAAAACCCAAAAAAAAAATCAATAAATAAAAAATATATCATGTAACATTCCTATTTACATGTGGAACATATAGAAAATGCACGATTTTAAAATTCATTGGTGGCATGATAATAATGAGAAAGATTTCATTATTAAGGGTTGATTTTTATAAAAATATAATCCATCAATGATATGATTGGTTGTGTCAATATAAAACCTTTTAGATTTTGACACCATTATTTGTGATATTTTTTCATAGTAAATTATTTCATTAATTTCTACACACAAATTTTCACGCAACCACGACTTATGAATTTTTTCCTACTCAATTGAAGGTATATCCAAGTTAGGTAAAAAAATTAATCTTATATTAATGGTTAGTTCACACATTCATTTATTTTCCAATCAATTTCATTATTTTACCAAATTAACCTATGTGTGTGTTCCTAATATTTTATAGTTGTACTCCCTTAAAAAAATAAAAAATAAAAAAGAAAAAAAATCATATAAAAAAATATATTAATAGAGGGGAGTGATGAAATGTACAACTCATGGGGATATCTAGGTCGGAATCTTAAGGTTTGAATTTTGGGAATGCTTAAGTGAGTGAGTATTGAAATTTTATTACAAAGGAATGTAGGGTAGGTTTGGTGAATTAAACTTGGTAAGAAGAATTGTTTTACTTGACTTGAATATACTGAATAAATGGTGGAAATATGATCTTGAAATGGTTAGCACACACACACATGTGGGGAATTAATGAAATAGTAGACCCATAACTTGTTTAACTATGATTAGTGTCATTAATATCATTAGATTTTATTTTGATTCAATTTATGAGACAATTGCTTTCAAATTTATTGATATTGACTCTTGATGGAATTCTTAATTTTCCTATATTTCCACTATAAATCGAGGAATATGAACATGCATATCTTGTCACAATTTTTTTACATGATATGAGATTTTTACCAGGAGTGAAAAAGGGTAGGTATGGGAGAGTTGATAAAACAAAATTTTATTGATAACAAATGACATAATTTCCTCACATTTTGTTAAATATGTTTATAAAATATTTGGTATTAGATCATTCATTTGAAAATTTGATGAAAATTCATGTTTTTAACTTTAAAATTAACTATAGTATTTCAGACATAATTTTTGTGTGTGAATTATTTGAACTTAAAATTTTTTAACTGTGTTTCTAACTTAATTTTATACAACTTTTATTCAGTAAATTTGATATAAATCATGTATTTGATCGGAGTAAATGGGCCATGAAGTCAAAGTTGGTCTGGAATCGCTAGATTAGTAATCACTTCAGTATCTAGGATATAACTTCTTCATCTATTCTTTGATTAGGCCCAAATTTGGAGAGAAGATCTAGGAATTTTTTTTTCAAAAATAATACTTCTGTAAGGACAAATGGTTCACACATTTTGAATTTCAAATAGGTAGTTGAAGTTGAAATAAAATATTTGGCCGAATTTCCCCATTCACATTTGAAACCACTTGTAACCTAGCCTCCCCTCCACTCTACAAGTGTGTGTTTTTATAATTTAGAGAGGGTTTAAAGTGACTTAGGGGATTGGTATAAGAGTTTAAGTTGTGAATTTATATTTCAATTCACAATTTGAGGAAGAAAGCTATCAATCTAGTATCTCCTCCAAAATTATCATCTTTTCCTCTTCTTTGTTGTAATTTTTTTTTTCATATAATAAAATTCTTTATTTCTCTTTAAATTCTTCCATTTTTTTCAATTATATTATTATCTACTTATACTATTTGTCATGGAAATAAATATTAAAAATAATATTGGGTTATAACCTTTATAAACCTTTGCGAATGCAATTCATTTCTATGATGACTACACTGCCCCTGAAAGAGTAGTTTTCTTAGTAATCGATCTATATATTATATTATTAATTTATTTATTTTGAATCAATGAGATAATTTAATTCATAGAATATGATCCATGAATTTAGTTTTTAAATTAAAATAAATAAATTAATTAATTGAACAATTAACACAAAAACACGCGAGGTCGAGATTTGTGTAAATTGTGAGAGCGCAAACTTAATTAGTAAAACAAAACCACATGGGATAAATTTTTAGTGTTCAAATAGAATCTATAAACTCAATTCATCCTTATTTATAGAATGTATTTATTCCCTAATTTACCACTAACCACAAGCCAACCTTATAATGACAATCAAAGTAGGGTGATGCGATTGCATGTTCTAAAACTGGCCTAGGGTTTAATTGATTTTATATTTGTGGTAAAGTTAATTATCATAGAGTTTGGGGGTTAAAAAATCAGGGAATCTTAATTAAGTGGATGTTAATTTACATGATAATGATTAATAATTAAGTGAATAGGTAGAGTTATATCAATTACACCTTTTTAAAAATATTTTTTAAAAAAACTTCTTCTCATTCAGTTTCATAAATTTCATTTAAAAAAAAACCTTATTCCAACATACTTATTATAGAATTATAAACAAAACCCCCTCCCATCCTGTTAATTAGTGTATTTATTTTATCTTTATTTTCATAATAGCATTAAGAAGTTGATTTAATTACTATCTCTTTGAGAGACAACCTTGGTCAGCCACTCTACTACATCTAAGTACCCAAAAAACACACATCATTTGAGGGAACCCATGACAATACCTTTTAGTTATAATAAGAGTTTAATCAGAATATGGAAGTGGTACTAGTGGTGTTTCTAGGATATAAAAAGTCCAAATGACTACTGGAGTCATGTGGCGTGTTCTATTCATTGGGTTACATTATGAATCTTGGTAGAAGACTACCATAAATTTTAAAGGAAGCAAATGATTATTTACATTGATCATATTTAGTGGGAGATCATGTTTCTAGTGGAAAGAATTGGATGAATGAGGCCCAATTTTATGATATTATGGTAGAATATGCAGATCTTGGAAGATGCTAATTTTGGTACTCCTACAGGTTCTTGTAGTTATGTTGAATAGAGAAGTTAGTTAAAAGTAGTGAAGTAGATTAGAAGGACATGATATAAAGCATAAGAATTATTATAAATATTAAATCTAGGTTATATGAATCATGTTCCTAGAAGGAGGTTTCAACTCAAGTCGAGGAGATTTCAATTGGTGACCAAAAGTTTTGTTCTTGAAAGGTCAATTTCTAGAGGTCCCCACAACCCATGGCTAGAGGGGGTGATCAAGATTGCTGTAAAGTGTTTAAAAACCCAATTTTTGAGTTTTAAATTTGTATTTGGTAGTTTTATTGATAAAAAATCATTGAGTGGGAGAAATTTTTATGTTCTATAAAATATCTCGGATGCGATAGTTCCATTCGGAACAAGGATCATAAGGTGTGTGACATAATTCATTGAAAGATGGTAAAATAGAATTAGGTGGTTTTATTAAAGGGTGTGGGAGTTCATGATAAGGGGATTCATGGTTATGAAACTTTTGGATAGTTTTTTCAATACTATATAATGAGATAAGCATACCATAGATCATATGACCATAAGAAGGAATACGACTCATGGTTTTCATGAGTGCACATAAGTGAGAGAGGAGGAAGGATGATAATTTTATAAGATGTGTGAAATATTGAAGGAACTCGATAGTAGAGGGGTAAATCTTTAGCACCCACAACTAGTGTTCAAGTTCTGGTGGTTCCTCTCAAGGAATCCATTATACTTTAAATTGATGGTTCCGGGGCATAATGGAACCATTTCAGGTGGTTCCCAAAAAAATATTTCCATAAATTACCTCATCTTGTAATTCTTCTTTCGTTGTCAAATGTGTTTTACCCTTATTACTGAACCATTGCTGTGATTGAGAAATCAAGGAAAAATTCTCGCTAGAAATGATCCACACATGTACCAAGAATCATTAAAAATCATCATATGGTTCTCTAGATGCTAGTATGGATGTCCTTATACCTTGCGTCATTCATATTTGATCGTGACTTAGAATCCCAAAGAGGCCTGTTGTATTCTCTTGGTTATCAAAAATATGTAGAGGGAGGAGGAGGATCGTCAACTTTCATATAACTTAGAGCATTCTTGAGAATATATAAGGACTAAGATAATTCTCTGGAGATAAAAATGTTGTGCACAAAAATTGTTTTTCCAAATGAAAATTCACCTTTGAGAGAATTTTAAAGCTAGTTATTTATAGATAGAGGGTTATAATATTATTTTCACAAAATCTATTTAATATTATCTTAGTCCTCGACGTGACCTATGTCTAAATAATAATAATAATAATAATAATAATAATAATATTTACTTGAAATTTGAATAACCCATGGACCAAATAAATATTATTTTTCCTAAATAAATTAATATTTATTCAAATAATATTCTATTCTCACCAGACCATTACTCTATCTGATCATCCTACTCATTATTTACTGAACCTTGTATAATGAAAATTTATTTAAATAAATAAATGTCACTATATTATACAATGATAAATAAATACCTTCAATTAACCAATAAACCCAATTAAATATTATTCCTTGGAATTGAGAATAATATTCTAATCCACTTATTAAAATCATATATAATTTAAAAAAAGTTATTGGATACACATAATGTGTGACCCTCTATCCCCCTTTCTCAGTGGCATTAGACTAAGCTAGCTAAAGTTCAAATTTATCATCTAGAAACACTCCAAGTAACCCATAGAGAAAAGAGTTAATGTATTAATGACATTCAAACTCCTACAAATTCTTACTATGTAATATAATCCCCTTTTCATGATATCTCATTTTAATTAGGTTTGATAACTTGTGTCATCAAACTATATGATCATCTCTATTTATTTAACATTCTAGAAATGAACCTGCTAATATATACCTCCATGGTCATGGAATTATTATGCTATTCTAACTCCATCAAAGGGACTAAAATATTTAATTCCAATAGAAGGGAAAAATCCTCTATCACATTATTCATTAATTCAATGACACTCACGACACACCCAACGTATTGAACTTCGACATGAATGATCACCATCATGGTTTATGAATTACATATAAGTACACAATACATGATAGAATTTAATAATAATATTTGAGTAAAAGGATCATTACACACACTTATAGATAAAAATATCCAATAACACATTAAACATTTGGAATTAATATCAACGGGTTCATTATCATCACTTCCCTTCTTGGAGATTACCATGGGAAAACACCTTGAGATAGTGTCTCAATGTATTATGATTCACCTAACCCTAATATCCTATATCATTTATGTCCCTTCAAAAAATTCCATCCAAACATAGAAAATAGGTTTAAGGTATACTGTCCTAGCATATAAAGTATTTCATAATAGTGGAGAAATGGTATATACTTTTAATGTGATAAGTATCTTAGGAAATTATCACATATACTATCACATAGAAGAATCATCAGGATGTGATAATAAATTGATTAATATTTAAATCCTAAATATAACAATAATTGAAAGTTAAAAGATAGCTGGTTTTAGGGAACCAACTCTAATAGACTCTCACCTTCACTAGATCCAACAATTAACCTTCCTGTTATCTTCACATGATTAAAATGATTCTACTGAGTAAAGGATTTAGGTTATGGGACAACTTCATTTTAGATGGTACCTGTTGGTACTTCCCTAATTTTCTATGTATGGTCTACCTACCATGACCTCTTCCCTCTAAGAAAATCCCTCAATAGATGATATCCTTGAGTATCCACCTCTATGTTTCCTTGTTAAATCCTAACATTTCAATTAACACCATAATCAAAGTTTTACAATTATGAAAAAACCCAAAAAATTGTATGAGCCAATATTTTTAATGGTTCATTTCTATATTTCTTTTAAACTACACTAGAAGCCGTAATGTACTCAATGTATGCATATATGGCCATTATTGGCTATAATATTCTTTAATTTCATATTAACTTAGCCTTAATATGATACTAAATCAAAATTGATCTAAATGAAAACTCATTTTATATACTCTAAAAACTAGTATCCCCATTTCTCTATTTATTAGGAACTCATCTAGTTTTTCATTGTCAAGCATTATTAGATAGTTTTAACCTCTAGCCTATGCAGTTCACCTTGCCTCCTTTTAAATTTTATTACTTTGATTTACACATAAGAAATATTAAATCTAAGTATAATCCATTATATATGGAATAATTTTCTAAAGTATTCTTAGGAATAAGTAGTTTATACATCATAAATACCACGTGACATTGGATTTTTTTTTAGTTAATTTTTTTATCTTATATTCCCAATAAAATTTCAACACGTATAAATGAATTGGATTAAGAAATCCCTTTGATATATAATAGTAGATCATGCTCCCAAGAACTTAGGTTTCTACTTAAGTCCTTGTTATAGAAATTAAACTTAGACTTAATTAACCTTAAGACTAATCATCTATTTTCAATATGTTATAAAACATATATATCTTGAAAACAATAGTGCTCCCGCTAACTTTTTGACACTTAGAAATCATTCATTACAATTTAATATACTATGGTCATTATGATTATTATAACCTATAAATAGATCCTGATAACATGAATTCCTTATTGGAATCCTATGAAGTCACCTATCCTTTTGGTTAATTAATATAGACATTATTCATAAGTTTTCCTCTAAGGGAAAATGGACTTGATAAAAAATCCCCAATAAAATGATCATAAATTCATGTAAATAATAATTTAAATGGAATTTAGGCATGATAACTTAGTCCAACTAATCATTCCTTATTGTTACCAACTTGTACCATCCATGTAAAGTTCCTTATTGAATACCAATAATGGATTTACATCAACCACTAAATATAGAAGTGTATTTTGGTACAAGGAATAAATTTCAGAATTCATAAAAACTTTTCAATCATAAATTTTTGTAACTTATTACATATTTTAGGATTCATTATTCTCTAATAATAATACATCACACAACTTGGTGAATATAAATCCCTAATAATGGTTTTATATTTCATATGCAATATGTTTCACTAAAACGATTCCTCCAATTGACTCTTGTGGAATCTATTGTTCCCATACCAACCTATGTGTATCCAGAGCCTAAAATTTCCAGAAATCTAGCCTACTCTCACAATATCAAAAGAGACGTGCTCCCTCATAGAAATATAGTTGTTATGATTAGTACATTTCTATCTTAGGAATTCTATTATCCCAAGAGGATATAGGATAATTAACTAAGACACACATTGTGTATCCTTTTATGTACATTTTAAGATAAGACCAACTTAACAAATTATACTCATCAAACAACTTTAGGATATTATCTTAATGGATTCACATAATATAGATTCTTTATATGATATAAATTAATAAATTTTGTTGGCATATAGTTATTTAATATTTTCAAACTCATGTGTTAAATAAATTATGGATGATATGTAATATATATAAGACTCTTCATTAATCTAATTTGTACCATTATCAAGTATATGGTACTGTGAGTTATGATTAATAAAATTTTTTAATGATTAATGAAAAATATGGTTAAAAATATACTCTACTGAGTTAATCTGGAAAATGTTGTCTCTTATCTAGGTTTTTAGAGAAACCTTAGATCCAATATCTTTTACCAAGTATATTAATTTTCATCATGTATCCCAAAATTAATCTCATAAAGTAAATTAATTCACCTCTATATTCTAATTATAATAGTTCCATGGATTTATGAACTCATTATAGAAGATTTTGTGGCATAAATTTAATTTTAAAGATTTCTTTTTTCCATTAAGTAAGGTTGTCAGTATACCCAATGTTTTATCTTATTAGAGACTAAACATTATTCTAGGTATATTAGTTAGCTACAATAAAAAATGAATTATATTAACATAACTAGGTAAGAGTATTATATTTTATATTAATCAATCACCACCATGGATATCTATGATTTAAGAGTTTACTAAAAAAATAGTTAAGAATGAAGTACCAAAAAAATATTCATTTCAAAAATGAAATTGCATATCCTTATGTATAAATAAACACTAAGATAAATTTTTGGTAATACTAAATACAAACTCAAATTAATTCATTATTAGTAGTTTTAAGTTATGAAATTCTAACCATTGATATAATAAAAATACTTTATCAACTTCTAGGACATTTTAACTTACTTCTTGTAATGTTTCCTTGGTTCCTATATTTAATACAAATGTGTGAACATATTAATATATTTATCACCCAAGAATTGAAACACATACAATGATGAATATAATTTAAGTATATGTAATGGTTTTATTCTTATTCAATTCATTAAAATTATACTTCTAATGTCCTTTATTCCCACATGAAATGAAAATAACATTTTATTCCTTTTCTTTCCATTGAAACTTCCTCTTCTTGGAAGCTAAATGTTAACATGAATTCAACTTTTAGTGGTTCTTATAGCCTTTTTCCATGTTCATATTCTTATTCACCATAAGGAATGTAGGTTTTTCATGCCTCATGTCCTTATTGACTTGGAAATTTAGAGTGAGGATTTCTAGGAGTGACTTCTCATTATTTAATATATAATAATTTGTAATAAAATTGGATAAACTCTAAGGTAGTGAGGATAATATGATATAAATGCATAACTCATCTAGTAGTATAAATCATAGGATGTACAAGAGTTCCTTATAGTCAATAATCTTGACCATATGAGTACTAACTATCATCAAATATCCAAGATTTCATATGAATAATGCCTCATATATCTCATATCTCTCTTGTTTCTCATTCCTCTACTGGAGACGAGACAACATGATATCTAGATTCATTTTCTCATGCAGTTGTTAGAGATCACTGGACATGGTAAATATAATTAAACATTGTACATCTAACACATTATCCAACTATTTTCCATAGATAGAATGTTCCTCCTCACTAGCCTCATTAGAAAGAGCCTTAGGAAATAAGGATTCTAGCATGTATAATTTCCACTCATGATGTAGTACAATGTACAAGCCCATGTATCATTCATAGAAATTAATGCCAAGGATAAGGTTATACTTATTCAGTATGGATCATGGTTATAACATTAAAAACATATCATTTTCCATTTTCTGTAATGAATAAATCATATTATAGTAATTTTATTGATTATAGAAGGTGATAAATAAATGGATTTATTAGTATCCCAGTATTTTATCAAGTTCTGATATCCATAACCACAAAACTTAGATCATACTATCCCATGGATAATCTAGTGTCAAGGATCCATATTTTCCTTTTGATAACCCCAATGAGAGTTAGTTATGCTATTTGAAGGTATTTAGGTAGGTAGGTATTTGACAATTACTGAATTTCAGCTCCTTGATTCATTGAGTGGACTCCAAAATCCCAAAA
Source organism: Viscum album (assembly GCA_963277665.1). NCBI lineage: Eukaryota > Viridiplantae > Streptophyta > Magnoliopsida > Santalales > Viscaceae > Viscum > Viscum album. The sequence goes on along the minus strand of OY728151.1, from coordinate 57,724,768 downwards.
TCTTGAACTTGGATTTCCTCAATAGTTACCTCCAAATTTATACCAATCCTAGTGAGGTATAGTTGACTTGATATAAATGTGGTTAATTCAAAAAAAATATATCTTTATAATTACACATTAGTTTAAATCACCCCAATGAGGGTTGGTCAAGCACTTTGAAACTATTATTTCTATTCTAAATTAAGTAATGGAAGGATATACCAACTTAATATGTTAATTTAGGAATTTTATTTTATTATGCATAAATTTTAACTTATTTTGTCAAACCACAATCTTGTTAATATTAAGAAGATTTTTCTTAAGTTATTAATCACATTTAGATAAAAATTTATGCATAATTAGGTATATTTAATTCAATCTTGAATGATTGTTAATTAATTTATTTAATGTGAATTCCATACATTCAAAATAAATATTTCACCATGAAATTTACATAAATAAATAAATAAAGTGTTATGATCACAAGATTTATCTAATAGTTGGTTTATCTAGTGGATGATAAAATAATTATTACCATAAGGAAAAAACTACTTGAACAGGTCCTGATTTGAGTTGCAACATTATATGGGTACACCTATGTATCTCCTAGAATGTTTCACCTTAGCTCATCCTTAAACCACCTACATTCACCTAGGAACTCCATCCATTACATACACTATTACTCATATGCAGGGGAGTGAAACCTAAGGATGGGTTATGTGGTTTACATAGAAGAAACTGTGAGAACACATACCCTTATATAATAGATGAGGGGATGCCATTCATGTCACTATTTTAATTTAATAATATCTAATAAAAAACCCATGAAATTAAATTAAATGAAAATAAATCATCCACACATAAGAAGGTTTAAGATCATGATCATCCCCACATGCAATTAACAAACATTTTCCACACTATCCAGCATCCAATTAAATTCATCCTTTAATTAAGATAAAACATGACTGAGTTAATTTTATTAATGTAATCAAATTAATTAATTATTTATCTTAAAATTCTATCCAAACTATCATGGAATTATATATTTTTTTAATAAGTACATTATGTGTGCTTAAAGGCAATACAAAATGTATGTCTTAATTTAACAAAAAATTAATTGGGCATTTACTATTCTTCAAAATATTTCTATAAATCATGTGGACTGGTTTAATGGAACAATTAATTATATTTCCATGTAAATTAATTAATTACACTACATTTGATAACCACCCCATATGTTTATTAATAATACATCAAGTGTTAATTAATTACACAATGTGAGAATTAATTAATTATGATGCACATGAATTAAATAAACCACATGTTAATTAATTACATAGTGTGTAAATTAATTAAATTATGTGAGAATTAATTAATTAAAATACATGATAATTAAATACATTGCATGTTAATTAATTTTTACAATTCATGTGAATTAATTACACACCACCTAAGTTATACCACATGAAAATTAATTAAATGACCACCGCATAATTTGTATTAAATAAAACTCTTGTGTATTAATTACATGAACACTGCATCATAAGTATTAAATAAATCATGTATATATTAATTGCATGACTAGTGTGTTGTGTGCATTAATTACCATGTTTCTTAGCTACCATTCCAACACATTGTGTAATAAATACACTATGTGTCTTTGACAACGCATATTCCACAATTTACACTGTGAAAAAATGTAAACTACATAGTGAGTACACCATATACATATCATGTAATCCGATATGTAGTATAATAGTTTTATAGGAAAATACATGATGTGTAATAAATTCACTGCATATTAACTCCATGTGGTGAGCTGTGTACCCCATAACTCTTTCAGATTTGGTAAACTTGATTAAAGATGTGTAATCGATGTCAACTAGCTAGAATTCTATCACCTCCCGATGTATTTCATTGACTCTTTATTCATTTATCTTTAACTTGTTTATGGTATGAAGGATAACGATCAAAATAAATAATAATTATACTAAATAATGAATAAAATAGAAATTAATATAATAAAAAATGCATGCATTGATTAATGAAAATAAATACTTATAAATTAGACATGTGAACCCTTTGATACCACTTGAAGATTTTGGGGAATAGTGGAAGCATGTCAGGCAGTGCCTAAAAAAATATTTCCATAAAATTATATTGATTTATCCTCAGAACAAGATAAAAATGAATTCCTAGAATCCGAAGAGATAAGATCTAATTTTTAATTTATAATTAATTTAGATAGGTCAAGAATTACCTCATTTTGTAATTTTTTCATCAATATAAAATGCGGTTGAACCTTATTTCCAATCCATAATTATGATTTATGAATCAAGGGATAATTACCTCTATTGGTGATCTGTACATATATCAAGATACTATAAACATTGTTGCAGGGTTCTCTAGATGCTTGTGAAGATGTCCTTACTCCTTGTGTCATCTATAGTTGATTATTCCTTATAATCCCAATAAGGCCTATTGGATTCTCTTGGTTATCTCACAGCTTAAGATAAAGGAAGAGGATCACCAAAACTCATATAACATGAATTATTATTGAGAATATTCATAGGATAATATAATTCTATAAAGAGACAAATGTTGTGCATAATATTTTTTTTTTGTAAACGTAAATTCACCTTTAGATTCTATAGTCAGGTATTTGTAAAGTTAGGTTTAGAATATTCTTTTCATAAAGGACCTTTAATATTCACTTAATCCATAGAATAAACCATGTCTAAATAATAATAATAATAATATTATTTACTTGACATGAACATAACACATGGACTAAATAAATATTATTTTTATTGAGTAAATTAATATTTATTCAAAAAATATTCCATTCTCACCAGACCATTACTTGGTCCAATATCCTCCTTATTATTTATCATACCTTGTATAATGAATATTTATTTAAATAATTAAATGTAACTATGTTGTACACTAATAAATAAATACTTATGATCTACCAATAAACCTAATTAAATATTATTCCTCAAATATGAGAATAATATTCTAATATACTTTTTAAAATCATATAGAATTTATTAAAAATTCTTGGATACACTTAGTATGTGAGACTCTAGGACCTTTTTTTAGTGGCATTAGAATAAGTTGACCCAAGTCTAAGGTTATCATCTAGAAACATTCCAATCCATGAATAGAGAAAAGAGTTAATGTTACAATGAAATTCAACCTCTTATGAGTGATTACTATATAATATAATCCATTTTTCATGTCATATCACATCAAACAGGTTTTTTAGCTTGTGTATTTAACCTATATGCTTAACAATATTTCTTTTACATTCCAAAAACAAAATAATTGATATGTACTTCCATGGACATGGAATTATCGGCGTGTTAAAATTCTATCAAAGGGACTAAGATGTTCAATTCCAACGAAAGGGAAAAATCTTCTCTCACATTATTAATTAATGCAATTCCACTAATGAAACACCCAAAATATCCAAATTTTCCATGAAATATCACCATCATAGTTTACAAAATACATCTATGTTGTACACCGATGAGAATTGGTGTTTTCATGTGTTGTGTAATGAATTAATTGTCAACCCTATCACAGTCAACCCTGGTGAGTTGGTGTGTTGGATACGATGTTTCTATTGACATGTTGTGATAGATCATTTTTTATTTTCAATTCACCATTTTAAAAATTTCATGGGAATATGGTGTTCCTAATAAAGGGAAAATATCGGATTTAATAAAGCATTGTGTGAACCTGGAATGTCAATAATGATAATAATATGAGATAGGATGAAGCCATCAAAGAAAAAAAAAGAAACCAAATAGGTTTATATCATGAAAAGTTCATGGAGAAGTTCTATGATCATAAATAGATCAATTTATTCATGAATAAATGGGCCTGAAAGTGTTTGAGTGTGTATAAGAATTTAACATAGGAAAATTGAGAAAAGGAATAAGACACGTGCAAATCAGAATATGCGTGAACATGATGATTCCAAGCCATCTAAAGGAAATATAGAAAAGGAAATGTTTTCATTCAAGTGAACAAGTTTCATAAAATACATCAATAGTTTCATGAAGTTTCATGAAAATGAAGTCTTGAGACCACCTCATCAGAATATTCCAAAGGAATAGAATTCACAAAAGATTGGTTGTTTTATGAAAGATTGGTGATTCATGAAAGTAAGTTTAATTAAGTTTTAAAGTTTCATTAAGGTGAAAAGTTATGCGAAGATTCCATTCAGGAGTATATGTGAATGAAAATTTTTCTTAGAAGTTTATGAAGAAAGAGAGTTACGCGAACAAAATAAAGAGTTTTGTGAAAGGTGGAAGAGATCAAGAAAGTTTTTTGAAGGGGTGAAAACATATATAAATTGGCTGATAACTACATCATTTGAGAAAGAATGAATTATTTAAGATATTAAGGCTCTTAATTCATGAAATAATTGTGAGGAGTTTTTTCTTACATGAAGTCATTCATAAGAACATTAGTTCCATGAAGAAAGGACTTGTGTCAATCTAACTAAGGGGGTTTCAAGATGGTTTAGAAATATTTTTGAAAGGTTGTGAATTTAAAAAATATTCAAACTTTCACAAATAATTGGAAAGATTCAAAAAATTTAAAAGTCTCACAAAGGATTGGAAAGTTACATGAAAGTGTGTATTGGCCACCTGTTTAAGGAAAATAGTACAAGAAGTGATTGGAACTAATTGTAGACCTTTATAAAGGAAGTTGGTATTCCTTGAAGACTATTTAAATAGGTAAAGTGATGCTACAACAATGGTTACATTCAAAAATAGGTTATGAAAGATAAGTGTAAAGATTAATGGACACTAGTTAGTGAAATATCAACTAGACAGTGAAATCATGCATTGGACTGCATGCTAAAGAGTTTTCCCTACTGAAGCAGTGAGAAAAGGGAGAGGCTAAAGGGAGTAAACCTTGGGTGGTAGTGAGATGACCCTTAATATTGTAATAGGAATTAACTCAGGCATAGGAGTGACCTATAATAAATCCAAAAATGAAATATTATTAGTGAAGTTTGATACATTGACACAACATAGGTGTGTGATCTTTAGACATAGCCTAGTGGAGGTATACCAAGTTAAATTTTTGTAACTTATGTTCTTTATATTTTTATATTCTATAAGATGAAAATAAGTGCAAATAGATTGAGAAATAATAAATATTATATGAATAAGGCTATGATAAGTGAAAAAGTTCATTGGATCAACATTTAATAGGTAAACACAAGAGAAAAACTACTAAAAAGTGTAGTCAAGATTGGTCAGTACTATGAGAGTTTCATGGGTACGTGGGAAAACATGAATGAGTTTCATACCCTGATTCACCTCCCCTTCTCAGGTAATCTCTCACTAAAATTCCTTATGGGTATAATAATTAGTATCAAAGGGAAGGTTTATCTTATTGGATTTTCTTTAATCTGAATTGATCTAATCAGTTTTTGAAGTTGAAATATTTTCTACCCATACAGCATGGGTAAGTGAAAGAATCCAAAGAAGAAGAAAAACTAAAAAGGGATTATATATAATGGATCAATTTTTGAGAAGTGTGTGACCGATCTAAAGGATACCAAAATCTCACAAATATAAGGTATGGATGAATCCGATTGTGTATATACTTTTTCATATAATGATGATGCATGATTATTTAAGGAGCCTGATATGCCAAGTGATGTAGGAACTACTAACGATGAGGAGATATCAAGAGATTCAATAGTGGAAGTTATCCACATATCAAAGAATCTTGATCATGGGATAAAGGAAGAAAACTTGGAGTTGATAAAGAAGAATGAATCTCAAGGAATCTATGTTGAAGAGTTGAAAATGGAGGTCAAAAAAATGAAAAGCCTTAATCAAAGACTATTTGACATTTCTATAAATATATGAGAGAAAAATGATACTCAGGAAAAATAATTGGAGGATATTCCTTCCAAAGTACAAGAGTATAATACCAGCTCCAAATAGAAGATCTTTGACTCAAAGGAGGTTCAAAATATGAGGTCCAAGAAGGATGAATTGGGTGTATATATAGAATATTTAGTTTAGGAGAACCAAATTTTGAGGCAAGGAAAAATAATTGGAGGATATTCCTTCCAAAGTACAAGAGTATAATACCAGCTCCAAATAGAAGATCTTTGACTCAAAGGAGGTTCAAAATATGAGGTCCAAGAAGGATGAATTGGGTGTATATATAGAATATTTGGTTGAGGAGAACCAAATTTTGAGCCAAGTGAAGGTGGAATGGAATAATTAAATTGTTAATATGATTTAAAAATGATGTGTCAAAGTGACTTACCTAAATAAATTTCACATAAATTGGAAAAGAAATATCCATAGAGAAAGGGATAAAAGATAATATTATCTTTCTCCAAACACAACTGGAAGAGATGTTAAAATATGAAATAGAAGCAAGATCAATTCTAAAGAGGTTTACTTCCCAAATAAAAGATAAGGATGAGAAGATAAAATATCTTTAAAGGAGGCTAAAAACCTCAAATTGGAATACAATGATCCCTACCATGGGAGAATTAACAAGCAATGTCCATAAATATGGAAATCTGAAGTTAGAATGTAAGCAAAAGCATATTTCCAAAATTTAAAGAGATGAGTATCGAAGGTAGGAATCCACTAAGTGATACTACTATGGAATCATGGTATATTCCATGAGTCACTTCCTAGAATCCCAAGGGCTCAAAGAAAGAAGGAAATCTACTGCAACAACATCTCAATAGAGTCACAACTATACAAGGTGTGGTTTTTATGGGAGATGATTTATTTGTGTTAACCATGGTCATATGGATAGGAATTATAGCTAATGTTCCCGTGTGGTGTCATGAAATCCATACAGGTGACCAAATTATAAATTTATATTTTACCTGAACTACACTAACTATAAAGGCATAACATAGTGGTAGTATGGTTTCGATCCCATGAAGATCTAGGAATGCAAGAACAAGTATCAACCAAATGTTGGGTCATATGATTTCAATAAATTTATCAAAATAATCTAATAATTCAAATTAAATAATTAAATTCAAATTGAAGATGATAGAATAGAGATAAATCAGTTTCTATGGGTTGTTTTATAAAATTATAATTCTAACTATACTCATAAAATAATTGTGTCGATTAGCTATGAAATCAATCAATTCTATCAATTTGAGAAATGTTCAACCCCTATCAATATAATTGATAATCATAATTCCTCATGGCTAGATAAGTTAAAATAAATAGGATTAATTAAGATTAAATTTTAATTACAGAAGAATAATCCAATTCAGTGTTTGTGAATTAATTACCTTTATCATACTGGGTTTTGTTTTCTACTAAACACACTAGTTCATTGATTTAATAAAAAATATGATAAACTTGAATTTCAACACAATACCAATCGAATGAAATCATCATTCAAGTGAAGAAACAAATAGAACAAATTGGTATGCACCCACTTTGACCAAATCCGCTCTCCCCCATGGGTTTTATCCAATCAGTGTTAGGTGATCTCTGATGAAAATTAAACTATAACCCATAACAGAGAGATTATAACCAAAAATGATGAAATAAATAATGAAGAATAAAGATTATAATAAAAATAAATATTATTAAATATTATAATTAATTATATAAAATAGGAAATAAAAAAAATAAAAACCTAAAATGACAAATGGTCTCTGGGTCAGGACCCTAGTAGTTGCCTCTTAGTGGTCGAACACCTTTCTCTATGAATGAATGGATCTCTAATAGCAGCCTGAACCTCTTATTTATAGGGATGAATCATGATCAATTCTGATTAAATTAGCCATTAATATGATATTTTAGATCTTCCTGAGTCAATTACAATGATTTATGGTGTTCCAAGTCATTAAGTGTAGCTCTCTATAAAATATTACATCAAACAACTCATTAATAGGTCTGTCTAGAAATAGTCATAGTGTGACACATAGTTTCATACCAAGAATCTTTCAGTACCACCCATGAGTTGGGTTTTTCATGATTTGTCTTCATGTTATGAGTTTCTTTCATGTATTTAATACCATTTATGATGTGAATATTCACTATCTAGCATGTTAACCTCCGTTTTATCATATGTATTTATTTTTGATCCCCAAAAGCATCCCACTTACATCCTAAATCATGGAAATCCTTCTCACGATGTATATTTCAAACCATTTGGCTCATAGATGAAAAAAAATTATACATCTCATAAATAATTAATAATTTAAATCATAAAAGTAAAGTATTTTAATATCAAAATGTGTGAATAAAATTTAGATATCAAATACTCCCACACTCAAACATTTTCTTTTCCTTGAGAAAAATCTCAACAAAAATACACCACGGGTCCATTCATTAACAAGGGAGTTTTAAATTTATGATTCTCATAAAATAAATTTATAGCTAAAGATTATAAAATAAAAAAACATACCCAATAAAGAATTCATAACTCATACTTCATTTATAATTTTCAATTCAAGACATTTCCCTTTTCACTTATCAATTTTAACCTCTCATTAACATCTATTCCACTTATGATTTACCTCACTATGAATTTTTCCTTTCATCAACCAATGTAACAATTTTAATAGATTTATTCTCATAATTCAAGTAAATTATATCAACTATAATCTTGAATTTAATCTACTTTATATGACCCATAAATACAAATTTCAAAATTAATCATGTGGGTTTATCATCAAGGATCAAATTATTCTATGGCTGAGGGTGGGTAAGTATTGATGGTAAAAATAAAGAATCAAAGAAGATGATAAAATCTAAAGCATAATTCATGATATTAAAAATTAAAGTGTAATGAAATTATACTCACTAAAATAGAATGCCATATCACATACATCCTAAAGCACAAAGTAAAGGATCATGAACTATGTAAGCATAATGATTGAATTTCTTCTCTTATTGTGTGTTTTGTTTTATTTTTTTCCTCTTTTTTTCCAATTTTTTCCTCGAGATAAGTCTCACATCCACCACTTAACCCCATATGATTTTAAAATAATCAGTATGGTAATAGTGATTTTTGACCTACCCAAATAACAAACCATTGTTTTCAGTTTTATTTTTCCTTTTTTTTTCATTTTTTAAAAAACAAGAGGGATAAACAATGAAATACAGTGAATATAATCATGAAACTTCTCTAATGTCCCATGGAAACACCCTGGATTCTCCAATAAAGAAACAACATCCAATCCAATATCCACTATGAACAACCCACATACTTATTCAATTTAATATCATGCATAATACAAGAGTTTAGGAAATGATAAAATGTGATTTTAATATGGATCAATCCTAATAAGGTCATCCATTTATTATATAGGCTATGTAGGAAAAATGTATAAGTGGGTCTCAGGATAAAATATCTCATCAATAAAATTCCTCAGTCATTTTAAAAGTGAATTTTTTCAGTCATAGATTTGACAAGATATTAATGAAAGTTCTAGTAGGTTTACATAACCTAAGTTTCACTCAAGAAAAATGCTTAGAATAAAATAAGAATTATTTGGTACAAAATACTCATTAGAATGGGAAAATATAATGAGACAATTAGGTCATGGAGTGAACATTAATAGTTATTTTACTTAAAGAAAGTTTCTAGAAATCAATATCAAGAAAATAAATCACATCAAAAATAATTTTTAAGAAATTAAAAATTAAAGTAAGAAAGTGACTTTAAAAATATTCATTTATATATTTTTCATTTATGGGAATTATAAATCAATTTTTACATCATGTAAAAATATTTTTCTTAATTTTTAATGTCTCATTTATTAGTGAGTATAAGAAAAATAAATTTCAATATTTGTGGGTGAACCTAATTCATCTCAGTTCATGTAATAATTCAACTTATTATTAAAACATGTGATGGAAAAACTAGGGATGTAAAAACATAAACAAGTAAAAATAGTAATACCATTCCATGAAGTTTTTCCATTATTCTTTTTTTAGCTTTAATTATTTCTTTGATCTTTAAAAATCAAAAGAAAACACATGAAATCAAAAAAATTCAAAATCTTTTAGCACAAAAAAGATAAAGAGATTTACCATGGGAAGAGTTGTTAAACTAATATAATAAAATATATCTAATTCCTAGAAATAAATTTTAAAATTTGGGTCACTACTTGGTAGTGATTATTTAAGGTCTATTGATAGACCTTTTACCTTTGTTATGTGATAGGAGAGTGGTATAATTTTACCCAATCTGATTATAAAAATGACATGAAATTCAGATCATTTGGTGTAAATGTACACTTCCTCATCCATTCTTATTTATTAACTATTACTCATAGAGGGTTTAAACTTGAGAAAAAATGTAAATAAAATAAAAATAAATCAAAATATGACCATATTATATAGTTCTCCTCCTCCACCACTTATTCTTTCATCTTTTCATTAGGTTTAAATTATGGAATTAATTCTTGAATTGGATCCACCGTATTCTCCTCTTATTCTTATAAGAGGGAGTCCCATTCTTCTTTAGTTTCTAGAATTTCCGTGAGTTCAATGTATATTTTCTCATTATCCTCTTCATTTAATTTTTATTCTTCTTTCTTAAATTCAATAGCTTGAACTACTTCAACCTCTTGATCCTATTTCTCCTCTATCATCCAACCAATGATTTCCATCACATTTTTTTATTCTTATTCTTTCAATTGCAATAGGAATTATTGTTGTTATTTTTTGTCTGCTTGTAAGAAGAGAAGGGATGCCTGAGGTTATACTTCTTCTTATTCATGAGCTATAGGTTTATCACTTTGAGAAATTTTAGCATGATCCAAACACTATTCATTGATACCATCCTTCATATTTTATTCCTTTTTCATGTAAAAAGATTTTACTTCCTCTACCTCTTGATATTATTCCTCATCTAACCATTCTATCCTTGTATTATAAATTAAAGATAGGTTGCATACAAGTGACTTTAAATTAAAAATAATTTGAGAAAGGTGTTTGGTATTTTCTCCCTATTCTATGAGTTGTGCTTCATTGTCTTCCATATTCTTATCCAAAACTTGAATGTACTTTATGAGAAATATGGTTAGTATGTCTAATGAATATTACTCTAGAAGTTACTAGAATTAAGGTTCTTATTTATTATATTACTCAACCCATTAATTTCCTTGGTAGCCCTGAAAATTAGTTCCCCTTCACAGGGTTGATAGTAGGTGCCAATCTACTATTGAGATTTGAATTCATTATATCCATAAAAATATGATTCATTTTAGTCATCTGCTTACTATTACCACCCACTACAATTTAGCACTTCCCATGAAATGGAATCCCATTGATTTTAGATGTACTCTAGTAGTTGTGTAGCATGATAATAATTTTTCTGATAATCCATCTTGCATGATACCATAAAGTACTGAGCATGTAAAAATGAAAAATAAAAAATTAAAATAAAATCTAAACAAAAATTAGTAAAAAGAAATGAGATAAGATAAGACTTTGACCTAAGTAATCAGTCTCGAGTCATATTCTATGATTCTATACTCCTAGAAATAACACCAAAATTTGATATGCCTATGTGGTTTCATGAAATCAATATGGGTGACCAAATTAGAAATTTATATATTAATCAAACCACACTAACTACAAAGGCATAACATACCGGTGGTATGGGGTTGATCTCATGAAGAGTAGGGAATGAAACAAAAATTCTTGACCAAATGTTGGGTCACTTTATTTCAATAATTTTTTAAAACTAATATAATAATTCAAATTAAATAAATAAATTCAAATAGAAAATGGTAAAATAGATAGAGTTCAATCTTCATGGGTGTTTTTACAAATAATAATTCCAACTGCACTTGAAAAATAATTGTATCCATTAACTATATAATCAATCAATTTTATCGATATAATAAATAGTAAATATTTATAAATATATACTATAATATTAATTCCTCATGGCTATATGAATTAAAATAACCAAGACGCATTAAGATCAAATTGTAATTGTACAAGAATAATCTAATTTAGTGTTTGTGAATTAATTACCTTTATCATGCTGGGTTTAATCTGCTACCAAACATACTAGTTTAGTGATTTAATAAAAAATGTGATAAAAATGAATCTAAATGTAATACCAACTGAATAAATTATTTATGAAAGTGAATAAATAAATTGAAAAAATTAGTATGCACCCACTTCAACCGACTCCACTCTCCCCTACGGGCTCTAGCTAATCATTATTGGGTGATCACTAAGGATGATTAAACCAAAACCCATAGCAGAGATATTATAATAAAAAAGTATGAGAGAAATAATTAAGAATAAATACTAGAATTAAAATAAAGATCATTCAACGTCATAAAAAATCGTAGAAAATAGAAAAATAGAAATAAAAACCTAAAAAAGCGAACAATATCTAGGTCAGAACCCTAGTATCATCCTACCAGTGGTTTAATTCCTTGCTCTACAAATGAATCTATATATAATATTATCTTGAACCTATACTTATAGAGATAAATTATTCTTTGTTCAACTTTAACTATCCATTAATATGGTCTTTTAGATCTTTTGAAGTCAATATCAGTGATTTATGATGTTCCAGGTCATTATGTATATGTATCCATTGAATATTACATCAAACTACTTATTATTGGGTCTATATAGCAATAGTCATGGTGTGAGAAATAGTGTCACAACATGAATAATTAGGTGCTGCTTCTGAGTGAATTTTCACACTTTTTCATAATGTCATGAGTTACTTTCACATCTTGAATACCATTCCCAATGTGAATATTTGTTATCTAATACGTTAACATTTGTTAATCCTATTTCTTTAGTCTTGATCCATGAAATCATACCATGGACATCCCACTTCATAGAAATCCTTCTCATGATGCATATTTCAACTTGTTTGGATCATTCTACTCATTTGCCATTGATCAGTGTATCCTACCATGGATGAAAAAAATCATTGGAAGTCCAAGAAAGAATTAAAAATTTAAATTACAAAATTAATGTATTTTAATATCAAAATTTATGAATGAAATGTAGATATTAGTAGAAAAAATGAAACTAAAAGTATCACAAGGAAATCCTCCATTCATGTGACTAACAAGAATAAATTTTTCACTAAAAGAAAATTTGCTAAGATGGATAAAAAATTTATCACTATGGAGGAAAATAATAGAGATCAACAAAAGTTGAATCAAGCATAAACATTATTTTACTTATCACAACCCTCTTTGAAAGGGAAAAAAATAAATCTGGAGGAAAAAGAAGGAATTTTCTTCAGCTATGAGAATGATTGATGACTATATAATGAAATATCCACCAAGGAATAAAACATATAAGGTAAATTTATTACCTATCAACTAGAACATTCACAAGGCATTCCTAAGTGGTTTAAAAAATATACCATAAGGAAATAGATGAAGATAACTGTGAAAGTTCCCAAGAAAAAGAAAAACAATGATATAAAGTGAAGTTAAAAATCATGAATTTAATATAAGGGTTCTTGGAAAGTCAAGAATAATATTTGAAAAAAATGAAAGGATTACAAAAGCCACTCATGTGAAAGATACATCCAAAAATATTAAATGGGTTATGAAAGTTGATAAATTAGGAAGGAATAAACAGAGCTGCATGAAGACACAGAGAAGAAGGATCTAATCAATATCATGCAAGGAGATCCTTATTGGTAAGAGTACCCAAGGAAGAATAGTTTTCAAGTTGGGATATGAAGAAGAAGAAATGTTCAAGAAATGAAAGTGTAAGAATAAATAAAACATACAAAATAAAGTTTGTGTAAGTGGAATCAGTCAAAGAAGATCCACTTGAAAGGAATTGAAGTATATTACCATGAAGAATAATTAGGAATAAGAAGAGGTTGATTAGGTGATGAAATTACTTTCTTTGAATCATAAAAGGGGAAAAAGAAAGTGTGATAGTGAAGTGTTGGTTAACCAAGACCATCCTCATTTATTAACTTGAGGAAGTGAAATGTATGCTCTCCCAATGTGTTTAAATGATATTAACTACTATTAAAGTGTTTCAGGTTTTAGGGGAGATATGATCCATGGGGAAGTTACATCAAGATATTAAAAGTGGTGTTGGTATATTCTCTAGATTTAAAAATGATTCAAATTAGTACAAGCACAAATTCTTTTGTATCTATAATCGTAATAAATTAGAATATAAGAATAATCAGAGCAGTAATGAGGAGTTTCAATGATTTACATTAGGAGTTTAAAGTTGATATTTTAATTTATTTCAAGTGGTTTCATGATCCATGAAGCATTTTTTTCAATAGTACCTGATCTCTCTGACTTTAGATCTTGAAGACAGAAAAATAGGAAAGCAGTAAAAAAATGAGCTCTCATGTTTTATTTATTTTTGATCTAACATATGATATCAACTGATAGTTATTAGGATATCAAAGGATTTTATGGATAGATAACTATTATTCTGAATTTCAATGACATATTCAGTGAAAAATATGAGAAATTAAAGGGGGTTTAAAATGAACATTTAGCAGATAGCTTCCCCAACAAACAAGGAAAGAAACCTTATGGATAAGAGAAGAAATTAGTTACCAAGTATAGTTTAGGAAGTGACATTTAAAGAAAAAATGATCCATTATTTCAACATTTGGTATTGAGAAAGATTCAAGGAGTTGTATCATCCATCATATAGGTATATATGATAATAGATATCAATTTAAAAAATTGGTATCAGGTTGGTATCTAGATTTGAAGAAGAAATCCAAAAGAATTATTTGAAAGAAGATAAAGTTCTATGGATACTTAGGATATATAAAAGTAAGTGAGTGCAATGGAAAATGACTATGTTATGAAATTTATCTATTATTTCCTACACATAGTCTCAAATAAGTAGGTATAGAGGTTTTGTTGATGTATATTTACTAATTGGTAAGTTCACCCACAAAAAATATTATTTAATAAAGCTACAACTAAAAGGATGTTATTGAGTTAGAGAGTATTCTCAAACCTATAGTCACATTTTAAGAAATGATGCATGAGAAGAAGTGAGTTTGTGGGTCTAACTAGTGGGACTAAAAAAAAGAGGAGTTGCATATCATAGGGGGGAATTATATATTCTTATTAGATACAAGGATCATTTTGACAATTGGTTAGAAGTAGAGATACCCCTATACACATCATTGATAAAGGATAAATAATTAAATGATTTAATGAATGGTCTCAATAGTTTTAAAGGATGAAAGCTTATATTGTATGACATCAAAAAAATAGGGGGATAATTATTCGATTCTAAAAGTTATATCTTGATTTCCCAAGGTATTAGTTTTCTCAATATTCTATATCCAGTTCATATGGTACAAAGTATACTTTTAATTTTTTGTCAACAGGGGAGAAGAAAGGATCATAAATCCATGTGCGGTTTCTTCTTAGAGTAGAAAGGAACATGGATCCATATGTGTTCCTATATAACCCTTAATAAGGGGAGTATTAAGTGAAGACTATAAATCTAATGGGTATAAATTGTTTATTTAACAGAGATGAATCGTGGAGGGAGTTCATGATGAAATAAATTTCTTAGTGGTGTTCAAAGTAGCATTCCTCTCATGTTCCACACATTGTGCAACAATTGATATAGATTGACAATAGAAATCAATAATTGGTATTAGTATTCATGATTAATTGGTATTGACAAAGTTATACCAGGTGTCATCAATATAGTGGAAAAGTATTCATGAAAGTGTTTCCAAAAAATCCAAAGTGGGAGATTTTTGGACACAAATGAGAGTTTTGTTTACATGTATTTTGTGCTAGATTCATTATAAACCCTCTCAATATCAACCCCAATTTTTTAGTGTATTGGATGTGGTATTTCAATTGATATGGTGTGATAGAGAACTTTGGATTTCTATTCACCATGTCAATAATTTCATGATAATATGGTGTTCCCAATAAAGGGGAAATGGCAGATTGCATGATGCACTATGTGAGCCCAAAATATTGATCATGATAATATTGAGAAATAGGTTGAATCCATAAAAGAAATAGGATCACCCAGATAGGTATTCATCATGAAAAGTTCATAGAGAAGTTCTAGGACCATGGATACCTTGATGTATTCATGAAGAAATTAGTTTGGAAGTGTTTGAGTGTGTGTGAGAATTTAGCATAGTAAAATGGAGAAAGGGAAGATGAATCATAAAAATATGAAGTAGCAAAAACATGGTGATTCCAATTCATATCAAGGAAATATGGTAAAGGAATGGTTTTCAAGCAAGTGAACAAGTTTCATGAAAGGAATCAATAGTTTTACAAAGTTTAACAAAGACAAAGTTTTAATACTAACTCATGAAAATATGGAAAATGCATGGAATTCATGAAATAATGATTGTTTTTTAAAAGTTTAGTGATTCATGAAAGTAATTTTAATTAAGGTGGTGAGTTTTGTGAAGGAAAAAATTATTTAAAGACACCATGCTTTTCAAAACTATATGTGAACATAATATTTTCTCAAAATTTTCACGAATAAATGGAGTTATGTGAACATGATGAAGATTTTTGTGAAAGGAGGTGGTGAGAAATAAAATTTCATAAAGGGGTGAAAACAACTATAAATAGGATAGAACCTACCTTATTTGAGCAAGCATTAATCGTTTAAGATCTAAAGGCTCTAACTTTTTTAAATAATTACATAGAGGTTTTTCTTTTGTGAAGCATTCATAAGAACATAAGTTCTATTAAGAAAGAACTTATGTCAATCTGACCAAGGGGGTTTGTGAAGGTTATCAAGATTCATGAAAGGTTGTGAGTTTCATGAAAATTTAATGTTTCACGAACAATCATAATGTTTTGTGAAAGTGAAAAGTTTCATAATGGATTAAAAATTTGTGTGAAAATGTGTATTAGGCATTCACTTAAGGAAAAAAGTATAGGAAATGATTGGAACTCATTGTAGGCATTGCCAAAGTAAGTTAGTATTCATTTAATAATAGTTCAAAAAGGAAAGTAAATATACAATAATGGTTACTTTCACAACTAGGTTACGAAATATAAATATAAATATCAACAATAACTAGTTAGTGAAATATCAACCAGATAGTGAAATCATGTATTCGTCTATGTACCAAAGAGATTTACCACATGAGGTAGTGAGAAAAGGGAGAGGACAAAGGGAGTGACCCTTTGATGGTAGTAAGCCAATCATAAATCTTGTAAGGGGAGTGACACCAGAAATAGGAGTGACCTAGCCTAAATCCACCACTAAAATATTATTAGTGGATTTTGTAAAATTGAAACAACAATGGCATGTGATCCTTGGACATTTCCCAATATGGGTGAACTAAGTAAAATTATTATTCCTTATGTGATTTCTCTTTTAATATTCCATAGGATGAAAATTTATGCACGTGGATTGAGATATCATCTATCTTATATGAATAAGGATAAAATAAGTGCACCAGTTAATCAGATCAATACTTAATATGTGCACACAAGAGTGAACCTACTAACAAGTGAGACCAATATTAGTTGGGACTTTGAGAGTTTCTTGGGTATGTATGGAAACCTGAATGAGTTTTATACCCCAATTTATCCCCCACACTTAGGGAATCTCTCACTAAATTCCACTATAATTCCAAATTCTAATTACGTGAGTCATAAAAAATATTAATAGTAATCTTAGAGTCAAAGGATCACTATAAACATCCTCAGATAGTAATATCCAATGATATATGAAACATGTGTAATTATTATTAGTGGTTCTATTCTCATAACCTCTATTCATGGAGATTACTAAGGGCGAATACCATGAGATGGTGTCTCAATGTCTTATGATCCTCCTACCCCTGATAGACTATATTGTATATGTCCCTTCATATGATTTCATCCATCCATAAAACATAGGTTTAAGGTATACTATCATAACATATGAAGTATCTCATCATAGTAGGGAAATGTTATTTATGTTTTATGTGATAAGTATCGTAAGACATTATCACATACATTTTCATACTGAATAGTGATTAGGATCTTATAAGAAATTAATTAATATTAAAATCCTAAATATAATAGTAATTTAAATTTCAAAGACAATTAGTTCTAGGGAGACAAATCTAACACAAAGTACCTCCATCGACAAGGATCAATAAGAACTATGATGAAGTGGACCTAGATCATAGGTCTATAAGATCAGAATGTAAAGAACAGATGGAATTTAGGAGGGTGAAATTTCAAAGGAAACTCTAGAAGTTTGGAAGTTGGATAACTATCACTCTCATCTGTAAGTATATGAAATATGTGGACTTGAAGAACACTAAAGAAATAGAAAGGAAAAACCCAAGTCCTAGAACACATTTCTTCGTAGTGTTTCCAACACTATGATAAAGATCTTTGAAAGAATAATTAGAGATATAGAAGGACCTTAGGAAGGAGGTGGGATCCTTGAAAATATCAAAACTAGGTAGAATAATTGGAAAAAGGAACACTGTTGCTTTGGTTGCACTAAAATAAGTTTCAATGGGTGTTTATCATGCCGATGACATAAAAATTTCTGAAAGGTGAAGTTCTGGATGATGTTTAGTTTCAATGATGGAACTAGATTTAAATGAGTTGTAAATATCTTATAAGTAGTGGAAGATTAGTGGAATAGTTTTTAGGAATGAAAGAAATCTGATAGATTGAGGCCATGGACCCGGTTCATGATGCATCTTGTTTATGGGATCTGAACAAAGTTAAATGATTAAAACTCAGTTCCTGTTTGCTTTAGAGGAATTATATGGAGGCATTCAGATGAGCTTTATGTTTTCAGTATAACATCATATTATGGTTTTAAGGGTTCAAGGAGGATATTATTTTAGTGGGAGCCTGAATGATTGGAAAGAATCATGGAGTGGAGAACCATGTAGTTACTGTCGAAGTAGAATGAATGGAAGCTAGATAGAGGGGCTTTGGTGTGAGCATGGGGACCATCTTTGAGTGGGATATTGTTGGAATTGACTTTTAAAAACAATTATCAAGTAGGATATTATTATGGTTTGATTTGATAAATGTTTTATTGGTCCAGTTTTGGATATCCATAAGACCATTCATCGAAAGTTACACTTAGGATATCCCAAATGGAGGCAACCACACCGACACCACAAATGTCTAAGTTCAAAAAGCTAAAGTCAAATAACTATAAGTTAAGTAGGTGGATAGTACAGTTCACTGAATAAAAAAAATTTAGATGAATGGGAGTTCTACTGAAGAATAATAATATTAGGGAAACAGATGAAGGTATAAGAATGATGCATTCATGTGAAGCTCAATGGGAGTTTCATCACCGTAAGAGTAGCGACAACATCTAGACAGGAGCAGTCTAGTGAATTGATCATAGTGTATTCAGAATTCAGGAATAATAAGGTGGTTCTTATGATTCATTTATTTTTTGAAACTATCATTTTTCTAGAGGATGAGGTAAAATGGATGGAAGGGGTAACTTTCAATAGTTGAATGGAAGGCTGGAGGTAGTAAAGAAAGTGTGGAAGTTCATGAGATCCATGAAATCTGATGATGGGGAATGGAATTATTTCCTAGAAAATTTAAAAGGGATATTCATCAAAATTATTTTATTGAATTGAATATGATGTGAATAGTTTCCCAAAAGTTGAAAGTTAGAATGAAGATGCAACTATAGATCAATAGTTGTTTATGCCACAAGAAGGACACCTTAAAATTTAGGGGAGAAGGTCTGACCGGATGATCAGATGAGGTTTACTATAAAGAGTGCGTTGGATCACTTGTGTAAGAAGTTTAGAAATACAATGAGATCATAAATTATTAGAGTCAAGATGATGGTCCTAAGGGAAAAAAGGAAGAGGCTTCTATAGAAAGAGAACACCTTGGTCATATCAAGATTCTAGAAGGATAAAATACCGAAGAATATGGTCAAATAATTAGGAGTGAAGGGAATATGTGACAATAATAAGATGGAATTGGTGGGATATATTTCATAGAAGTGATTAGGGTTTTCATAAATTAATATCCCTTGTAACTCATGTACTCTATTTCTGATAGAATGAAAAGTGATGTTTCTGTTCTCCCATGCATATAGGACACATAATCCGAAGCACACAATACCTGTGTGCATTGTGTTTTGTGATTTATGATTGCATGTATATGTCTATAATGTGATTATTCTTTAGTGAGATCATAAAAATTAAGACCATGAGGTTACCAGAACTAGAATATGAGTATGAATAAATGCAGTGGTTGGGGTGCTCGGTCATCCCATTTCCAGTCTTCAAGCTCATGGGGGATGGAGGATTGGAAGTAGGTGTGATTATAGTGTTTGATGTTCTACTATGTTAGATTACTATAAGGGCATAGTTTTGGTGAATGAAGAAAAGAATATCCTCCTCATCCCCAATAAAAATATCTCCTTGGACCCAAACCCTAGGGGAAAACACCTCCCTAGACATAAACACCAAGGGAAAACTCCTCCCCATACATCCAAAACATGGATGATGAGACCACAAGGGTCCATATGAGGGGACTACTACCAAAATCGCTACATCATCAAACCCCATGGATCTAGTCAGAAGGATTCCATATAAAGGGGGGACATCATCCAAAATTCACTACTCATACACTCATATCATCACTTTCCCATCATGTAAGTCGAAAAAACGAATTCACTAGTGAAATCATTGTTACCCATAACGATGCCTCTAGCTAAAAAAGTACCATCAAAACATCCTACTTTACAAGATAAGAATCCTTAGTATAACCAAAAAGTGGGACCATAAATTGAGAATAATACTGTTTTTCAAGGGTTACTAGCCCCAAAAAATGGGTGACCTACACCCCATCTCAGGGGGAAGTTCCCTACACCATAATAATAAAGGGAATCCACCACCCCATCCTTGTTAGGCCCCCAAAAGGGTTTAATATGACCTAAATATGCCCAAAAGTTGGAGATCAATCAATCACAAGGTGGATCCATTCACACCAATTCTAGATCCATTAGAGAATCATACCATAGGGGAGAAACCTGGTGCACCCTATACATCGCAAGTCCATGAGAACCCATATTATATATATGGCTCAAATACCACCACTTACACACCATTGATCCCATGGCACATTAGGAGACCTGTGCCTCACTGGGGTACACTGACTGGGGGGTTCTGACCCTGATCATTCAAACTGTCCTCACTCCTCAATCTCCACAACCATCATGCTACTAATCATGTAAGGATTACCCAGCACATCAATGAGGGAGATCTGTGAAATATTTCGCTTATCATGGGGGAACTACACCCCATGTATCTGTGGGAGTACCAAATCCATTAATATAAGGGTTGACCTGCACCTTGTACCATGATACAAGTCCAAGAAAGTAACCAAATTACAAATCCATACTACTCACACCACAATCATCAGAACCTATGGTCCAATGAAAGGGGAACACTAAAAATACATCACCTTCACTACTCTCCATATCTCATAGACTCAACCTAATTAGAAACATGTAAGAGAGATGATATCTAAAATCTGAAATGACGAATGTTCATGAAGGAAAATATGAAAGTGAGAAAATGACCAACTCCCCAATCCTCTAATCTAAACCACATGTACCAACTCTAACTATGGGGTGCATGAGGAGGGAAATTTCCTCAAGTTCCACATCCATATACGAGCCCATTTGGGTAACCCTTTTATATAGAGGTCATCACTAAAGTGTAGTATGAACTCATAAATTCAAGAATTTCCAATCCTATTAGGTTCAAAAATAGTTTATGAACTTTGAGAATATCGATCTCCAAATGAATGATCGGATTAAATGCATTTGAATGTTTCTAGGGGGTGCACCGAACTCACCCCCACTTAGTATTTCTACAAGGCTAAGATCCAAAACCATCCTGAATTGTTTAACTAATGACCTCCAATCATTAATATGACCCCACCATCATGTTATACATGGAACGTTACTTGGAATGGACTCATTAATTGTCCAAATCTATCAACAAGGTGAGAAAACATGAAAAACCACTTCTAATGGGAAAGTACATGGCATGTCTTTCATGTAAACTATGTGTACCCACAACACCCAACTCTAGGAATGTATCCCATACCAACTCTACATAAAATTATCAAGTACATGAAATGTCTCATTCATACATGACATGTAAAACACATGACGTATCAAGTCATATACCATAGATTAAGCCATGTCATGTAACCTGAAATGGCCATACATGTTGTTGCAATGAAGGATTGGTTATTTTGGATTTTTTGAAAATATGTACTAATGAATTCTTATATTCATGGATTAAGAATTTACTTGGATAATTTTTTTTTGTTATTGAAGAAGTTGTGAAAAAATTATATTGGAATGGTACATGAAAATGGATTATTTTTAGGACCTTGAGGATTGACATGGATTCATTATACAGGAGTTGCATGAAGGTGTTTTTTCATGATATATTCTATTGAATATATGGTTATTATCCAAGATAATGAGTATTTGAAAATATGGATGCAACATGAATTGTATGCATGGAATGCCCATGAGTTTGAATGGGACAATGAAGTATGTCATAGTGATTTTGAAGTTCACAGGAAAATAGTTTATCAGGTGAATTTGTATAAGTGTGATTGAGAAGTTTACATGCTGGTGTATTTATGCTGTGCATCAGCTTCCAATGTTGTGGATAGAATAGTGATCATGGAGACTTTATTCCACAATTTTCATAAGGGTCAATACTAGAAACTGGGGTTTCTGAGCCCCTAGAATATTTGACCTCCATTGGTGGTCAAAAGCCTTAAAAAACCCAACATATCGTAACCCCCTCCCCCATCATGCACACCCCCTCGAAAAACAATACCCCCACCACCACCCGTCCTCTCCCTCATCGCACCTAACTCCACCTCCAGATTTAGCTACCTCTCACTCCAACTCCCTCTCCCACCTTTAATCCCCTCCCCTACTCTGTCTTTTCCTCCCTCTCCCACATATCCATATCCTCAAACCTCACCCATCACTGTGGCCACACCTAGTGCAACATGCCACCCATCCACCCTCACTACCACCCCTCCCTCAAAAATCATCTAGCCTTCGACTCCACCTCTATATTTAATTAGTTCCAAATTTGTCGCGCTATTAGGTAATCCCTAATTTTGGTTTTAGGGTTTTGATTTTGGGAACTTCCATCACTCAAATTTCATAAGGTTTTGACTTTATACACTATAAATTCTAAACTATAGAAACCATTTAGTGGCAACAAAATAAGATGGTCCAGTCAGGGGATGCAAGTCACATATTGTTACCTCTTCACTTGGAATATTACTTATAATTTTATGTTTACATGATACATAAATATGATTTATACATGTATAAAATACAATGACACAACCAATTTTAGGATAATCACAAAATTGGATTCTGAATTATCTTTATGTTACATATTGTTAAGTCTTCACTTGGTGTATTACTTATCATTTTATTTTTTACATGCTGATGACACAACCACTTTTAGGATAAACACTACATAGAACACTCTCAACCAAGAATATTATGATTTAATTCATTATCAATATTTCTTTAAAAAATCTAAATTTTCCAAAAATTTACTTTTAGAATAAAAAATATCCAATTCCAACATAATCTTGGAATCACTATTAGTTCTCTTGAATTTTTATAATTTAATTTTATTCTATTTGTTAAAAAAAATTATATTAAATATACTATTAGTTTTAAATATTTATTATGTTTTTTTCATCATGAAATCATTTATTGATAATGAACTCATGATTTTAATTCTTTTTTTCTATATTTATAGTTAAAATTAGGCTAATTACTATCTTTACTTATAGAGTTTTTTATTATCCAGGTGGTAGGTTTTGGGTCCATTTTCTTACCATATTTATTGGGATGACATATTTTATCAATGTTATTTTTATTATTTTATTGAATTGAAAAGTGTGTATAATGGTTAAAGTCTTTGATATTTTATGCTTCTCTCTAATTAAGGCATTCATAGGAAATATGAACATCAAATCTTAAAAAATTTCAAATATTATATATGCTGAATATAAATTCCAAATTCAAACTAGAGGAAAAGAGGGGATATGATAGAACTAGTCAATACCCATATCCTCAATATCTAAATACTATAACATCCTACATCAGGGTAGACACCATGTTTAGGGAATGCATAAAATTATGTGGATTTTTTCTTAAACGAATGAATGTGAGTAATTATTTCATGTAAAGTGGAAAAAATAGTAGAAATAAATCAACTAGAAAGGTGAATATTGAATTTAGTTTTTGGTTGAGGTTAGGTTTTTTCTATAATTGGTAAATTTTATCCTTATATGAAAATAGTAAACATTGATAAAAATGGGAAAAAATTAGTTCTTCCCATAATGTGAATAAGATAATGACATAAAAATATTAATGGACTAATTTTGATGATATAGACTATTTTAATGTAATTTATAATGAAGGTTTATTATTTAATAATAAAAAAAATTCAATTCTATCTCATTGTACATGAACTTTATGAGAAGATCAAGCTTGAAAGAAAGAGAGGGATGCTGTTTTTTTCTAGTCTTATTCATATTTCATTACTAATTTAACTATGGTATTATTTTATGTTGTGTCACTGGTAACATAAACAATTTTGAATAAACAAGGGTCCCCTCAAAATATACTAAACTTTTGATGATCTAGTTTACAATGGTTATGATACGTACCAATGTATTCTTACCTTTTAATTTATATTTGAAATAAATAAAATGTTTTACCTTATGTGAAGATAGTTTTTTAAGTGAAGTAGAGATTTTATATATGGGATCCTCCCTACAGTATTTATAAAGGGTTAAAGTATAATTGTAAAAAATATATGAAGGTTAGTGGTGTGCATAGAAAAAATTGTGCATTCATCATATTAGAACTTCCTTGTTGCATACTTTCAGAAATACAGGTTTGATTCATGTTGAATTATAGGTGTTTCTATTGATATTGAGGGATTGTTTGTATGTTTTTAGTAAAAAAAAGATAATGTGTCAACATAACTAAAAATTGGTGATAGTGATTAACGGTTATGATAAATGATTTATTATATGTTTTTAAAAATTTCTTGAAAATGTATTTTTATGTTATTTATCTAGTTTTCTTCTAAAATTTATATGAAAATTATGTTAAATTGTTTTTAAAAAATAAATAAATATTTAGGATATATTTTCTAGTACTTATTAAAAACCTCTTAGAGTATATATCAGTTTTGATAATTTTTTTTATGTAATTGGTTTCAAATTTCTTGAAAATGTGTTTTCTGAAAATGTGCTTATTCATATATTATAATCATTACTGAATGTTGTATTTATATTTACTCATCCTTTAATTGGATATTATGATTTCTTTATCTATTAAAAAGTTTAACAAAAAAATTATCATTTCCTAACAAAAATATATATTAGTTGAATTTTATTTTATACATTCATTTGATCAATATTTTCATTCTCTTAATTTTTTTTATCCGGACATGTTTTATAAGATCCTCTCTACAAAAGATTTAGTAATGTAAAAATTAAGACTTTAAAAAATAAAATGTATAATTAATTAAATATAATGCAATGATCATGTCATTTTTAATTGATTTTTATGGATGAGTATGAATTGAAGTCCACATGCAATTGGTTAGTATTTATTTTAAATATATTTTGTGATATGAAATTATAAAAATGCACGTAATATGAATTCTTGTGTAAATGTTATTGATTGTTTTATAGATAAGAATATGGATAAGAGTTGGATTGATCATACAAATAAAATGTATAAATAATATTTTTAAGGTATTATGTAGTTTATTGATTTCACTAGAGGATTTAAAATTGACTATATTAGTTGTCCATGTAGAAAAAGTGAAAAAAGATATTAATTAATACAAGATACCATGAGGGATCACCTATTTTTGAATGGGTTTATGAAAAATTATAAGAGTTAGAATCATCATCAAGAATGATATATTCATTTTAATCATACATAAATAGATTACATGGGTGTTCATGTGAGGAATATTGATCTGATACATGAAATACTTATTGAAATTGTAAGTGGGCTGGCTCCTAAAGGCATTAACATATGGAACATTGAGGCTGATGAGATCAATCCATGCTCTGGTGTAGATCACGATTCGTTGAGGTTTTATGAAATATTTGATGATGCAAAAACTGAATTATATTCTGGGTGCACTTCTTACGGTAAATTTTCATTTATTATGGAGTTGTTTTACTTGAAGACTTTGAATCAGTGGTCAGATACATCATTCAAAATGCTGTTGGAGTTATTGAAAAAAGTACTTCCTACTGATGCTAAGATTTGTGAGTCATATTATCCTTCTCTTAAGTTGAAATAAAACTTAGGTTTCACATATGATACTATAGATACATGTGAAAATAACCATATGATGTTTATAAAGGAAATAGTTCATTTGGATAATTTTATGGTATGTTACTCTTCCAGGTGAAAAAATAATGGGTGAAATCAAATTCATCAAAGTTAGACTATAAAATAGGGAAAAATGATTACCATAAAGAAAATTTATTAATTTCCACTAAATATGAGGTTTAAAAGATTATTTATTTCATATAAAGTTTCTCAATTAATGATATGTAATATAGAAATAAATATGTAATGTGATATGCTAACCCACATAGAAGAATATCTTGCATGAAAATATTTTGATTAGAGACACCCTGACTTTGCTAAAGATAATCGTAATTTATGATTGGGGTTAAAAGCAAATAGTTCCAATTCATTCAAGTTTATGGTTTGTGAAACTCATAGAACATGGACTATGGTGTTGGTTTCATATAATACTTCTCTGTAGCTTTATATGAAATAATAATTTCTATTACTTTCCACTCTTATTGATGGAACTATATGTCTTGGGGATGAGAGTGACATTTACCTTCAGCCATTGATTTATGAGTTTAGTAAATTTGGGGGTGATGGTCTGATGACTTACTCCTATAAAACTAATGAATTGTTTAAATTGTATGCTACTCTATTGTTGATAATCAATGAATTCCCAACTGAAGCAAATTTTTTAGGTTAGAGTATGAAAGGGTAATTTTATTTCCCTTACTCTAATAGAAATAAAAATTTTACACGGATTAAGCATTGTAAAAAGTGGACATACATGGTTCATATAAGTTTTCTGCCCCCTCAATATAGGCTCATAAAGGACAGAGTGTCATTTGATGGTTCTAAAAAATTCAAACCAGCACTAAAGGTCAGGAAAAGAGTAGAAATATTATCCCAGATTGAAGAAGAAAACATCCAATCACAATTTGTGATTGTTTATCACCCAATGTTTTTCAACCATTAATTAAGATGAGTATTTTTTAGATATATTTTTTTAAGAAATCAATGAATGGGTGATTTAAATTTTTTGATGGATATAATTTTACTGACACGTTTTCACATGGAGAAACTATTTCTACCCTCATTTTTCGATGTTATGGTTCACTTGATAGTGTACCTACCTAATGAAGTAATGACTACATGTCTAGTATAATTCATGTGGATGTATCTTATTGAGTGGTATTTAAATACATTGAAACAATTTGTATATAAAAAATATCATCTAGAGGCATCAAAATCAAATGGTTTTTTGATGGATGAGTGTACTGATTTTTGTGCAGAATATCTTATGAATCTTGAAACAAAATTACATAAGCCCTCTCAGATTAATGATGGTTTAGTTGGAGAAGAAACTATATTCGATATGGAAAACATTGAGTGAATATAAGATCATCGATATATATTTTTCAATACTCTATTAGTTTCACCATTGATGTAATAAGTGTATTATCACTTTTATTGTTTAAATTTTATATATTCTATTTGAATATATAATGTTGATCATTTAAACATGGTGTTATCATTTGCAGGAAACACATTAACGAGCTAAAATAAGAGACATCTTGTGTGAGTGATTATCAAATTCAACATTACCATTATGAATCATTTCATGATTGGTTCAAGGATTTTGTATGTATAAATGGATTTTCAGTATGATTTAATTATAATATTAATTTCTTTATACATAAATTTTTATTGAATTGTGTGAAATATATAGTTTCATAACATGTGAGAGTTATGTGACCCTACACAAACTAAATAATTTAACCAACTAGTTGAGGGTCCATCTATAACATCATGTATTTAAAAAACTTTATATGCTAATGGATTTTAGTTTCACATTAAAGATGTCAATGAAAAATGAGAAACACAAAACAATGGAATTGGTTGTCTATATATCGATTCTGGTTATTACTATGGTCAATCAAAATACATCATTGAAGTTGTATACACGCACATGTTGAAATATATATTATTAAAGTGTAATTGGGTTGATACACTTCATGGAAGTAAAGTCCATCAATATCAGTTTACATTGGGGAATTTTAACAATAGGTTATATAGAGATGAATGAGTTAGTAGTGAACCTTTCATTTTGACATCACAAGCAAAAAAAGTTTTCTTCATTACTTTTCCATATAATACCTCCTCCAATGGCCCGGAGGCCTTCATTTTTTATTGATTTTGATAATCCACCTTTCAAGGGATGAGGTGGAACCCTATTACATGCCCTTAGGCCATAGAGGAACCATTGCCCGTAGGCACAAACATTACATACAACCCAGACTAACAACTTGGAATTGCTCCTCCCCATCATCTTCATCTTTGAAATCAGCTCTTCACCTCCGCATGGCTGTTCGGCTAGGCATTCCCGTGCATGCAAAGGCTTGTCCCGATGGCAGGTTCCATACCCTCTCATTCTTGCAATTCGTTTAGCTCCTGCTGTGGTGAAAGCTCCTTTTTCTCATCCTCCTTGTAGAGTTTGTTCCTTGTAGTTTTTGGTCTGGTTTGTATCTGCAGGTGACCCGAAGGCCATTAGGAGAGCCCGAAGGCCCAACTGACCCGAAGGCCTGGGTGCCCGAAGTCCAATGAATGACTCGGGGACCAAATCTGATGCCCGAAGGCCCAAACGAGGGCATATCTCCGGCTTCTACAGTTCCAAACAGTTCCTGCTACAGTACTGCTACAATTCCCGTTACAGTTCCTGCTACAGTACCGCTACAGTGCCCGCTACAGTGCCCACAACAGTGCCCACAACAGTGCTGCTACAGTCCTGCTACAGTCCCGCTACAGTACTACTACAGTCCCGCTACAGTACTACTACAGCCCCCCAGAAATCCTGCCTCCGCCTGGATTTGATCCCTGGTCGCTTGGATGCACCATTAGAGACCTTTCCAACCGGGCTAAGGCTCATGTGCTTTCCATATAATATGAATTGTAAAGTTTGTATGAAAATTCTAAGGCAAGGAGTGTTTTTAATTGAACGAGATGAACCCGAGGATGTTTCCTTTGTTGCAAAATATCTTGATCAACACACCTTAGTTCAACGTGAAGAAGATATTCATTGGGTTTGAGAGACCTTTGAATGAGAAACAATAAATTTTCATGTTTAATGAAAGGTATTATTTTCCCACTCTTTTGTTTGAAACCTTTTTTCAAATTATTTAACTTTTTATAAATTGTTTAACTATTTTTTGTATACTCATTGTCTCTATCTTTGATACATACATGCATGAAAAATGACATGAATTAGAGTAAAAATAATTAAAGTATTTATTTTTTATAAAAATATAAAAACAAAAATTCCTATAATATTTATATAATAAAACAAAAAAAACCATAAAATATATTTAAACTATGATAAGAAAATAATAAAAAAATATGTTAACTGTATCCCCCCATAACTGAGATAATACTCCACTTCAAGTAATTTCTTGCAATAAAAAGTTTCACTAATCATTCATTTCATCAAATGTACGAGGCTTGGGTCATGAAATAGAGATAAGTACTTAATGACTTTTGATGATGCTTTTACTCATATGACTTTTTTCCATTTTATGTCGAGTAAATTAAAAGCTATTAAGGGATTTAAACAATTACAAAGGGTTGTTGAGAATTAAATAGGGAATGTCGTTAAAAGATTATGAACCGATGATGTTTATATCAATTTAAATAAAATTATAATCAAATAAAGTTATAACTGAGTCATCACCTTGTTTGAATTTATCTTATAACCCTTATTGTATGTTCATTACTCCTGGGAGGAATATTGAGTTAAGAGGTTGGTAGTCAACCTCTTATATCCTCTATTTTAGGCACACTTAACCTCCCAGATGGTGATTTACTAGCCTAAGTTGAATGCTTATCTAACTAAGCCTGTGAGGCACGAGTCAACTTAAGTTTCTTTATAATCCCCCTAGATGCACTATACTGGAAAAACCTCTAAAGGTGACCATAAAATCTATAGGAATATAATTTTATCGCCTAGAAAAGTACAATTGATCTTGATATAATCTTTTTACTTGAGCTGGTGAAACTAAACAGAAGGCCTACCTAAACTATAAGATGATGGAACACTTTTCTAACTATCCTTAAATGAGCTATGATGAATTCCCCCCACTTGAAATAATTTTGTTATTGTAGATGATGTATCCCTAGAGTATTTTTGAGACATTGGGACACCAAAACTGAAGCCTCTTTTAGATCATGTCTAAGATAAAATGATTTTCTTTACCACATCAGAGAAGGTAGTTAAGTTAACAAGATTCACCTATATATGTATCATACCTTTAAATACCATGTAAAATAAATGTGCCATATAATCCTTATCTATACTCATATAAGGAGTGAATCATTTAAGATCAGTAAATGCAGTGGTATATTCCTTTATTAACATCAAAATTTATAGGAGCCACATGTCCTTTTTCACCCTAAAAATTTATTGGAGGTTCATGAACTCCTTTATTATCCAAAGATTTTATGTTCATTATTATTCAATTTAAAAAATATTTTGAAATATTTATCATTCTAAAAAACATATATAAAATAATAAAAGCATGATTTTGATATAACATAAAATAATACCACAACCATTAGTATAATAAGGAAACTATCAATCAAGGGAATCCATATTAAACCTATATTAACCTATTAATTAACAATGAATATATGGAAAACAATATTTATTTATTGATAGTATCTCAATTATTATGATTTTCTAACTAGTTCCAATAGTAATATAATAAATAGACATACAAGAACACATTATGTCATGGTCTCCTACTTGTGCATACCTATCAATACTTATTATAATGTGATAGAACCAAGAAAATATAATATATTGTATGGATGAAGCTAAGGAAAGATCCCAAACTTCCTTGTATGTGACAAAAGTTAAAAGCACCACTTTTTTTTCAGTTTCATCCTCATGTGGTAATGGTACTTCGGTTTGAATCTTTCCATTTTCAATTATTGTGGAAGCCTGTGCTACTAGGTGGGTTATTGTTTTGATGATATACACTTGTGAATCCAAGAAATATTCATTTTTATGTGTCTATAATTTTTTTTAAAACTATAAATAACATCATTATAATTCAACACCCATGAGTAGCTTTATGGTACATTTGAATTGAAACTTTGAAAATTCATTACTTAAAGATTAATTTAAATAAATAGAATCAAAAGGGAAAGGAAAAGGTAAAGCTACCACTAGGAAATAACATGCTTCCCCAAAAATGGTTCCAAAAAGTGGTCAAGGGAGGCCTTTTCAAAGGGTTTATCGACACTTTCATTTGTAAACACATTTGAGTGCAACATAGGTGATGACATCAAGGATCATTCTCATGAGGAGGAAATGGTATTCTAACACAGTGTTCTACTTCTTTTTTATGTTTTTATTTTTTTGAATATATTAAAAGAAAAGGAAAAACAAATTTTGTGATGATCGAAACAAGAAAATAAAATTTCAAATAAGTTTTATGCCTCTATTTATGATATTTTAAATCATATTTTATTTTCATGCCTCTCTATGCCTCTTTTATAAAATATGATAGTGATGATATTTAATTGTTGGAAGTGGAAAGAAACATTCAACACCTTTTATTTTATGGTGTTGAGAAAACTAATCCTTTATGAATTTCTCATTTTTATGATTCAAATGAATGGGTATTGTATCTTTATCCTTTGTACAAGATTTCAATGTTATACAATAATGAAATATCATAGCTTGTTATAGACATGTGCTTTGATCCATCCTCCCCTTTATATTTTATTAAATATGTGTGTAATAGATAAAAAGTACATGATTAAATTGTAGTTCACATTATATGGAACTATAATAGGCAATTAATCTTTTCCTCACTAATGATTTCTATGATTGTAGAAATTTCAGGGGAACAAGCACTCGATCCACATCATTCTGCAGATTAATTTGCATCTAAGAGTCGAGGTATGTATGAAATGTGTTTATTTTTTTAATTAAGTGTTAAAAATATATATGAAAATCCTTCTAATTATATATAATTTTTTTTCAATAGGATCATAATTGAACATTTATTCCTATCATAGGAGAGTCATTGGTCATGGTATTTCATTATGAAATTTCAACACGAACCTTGACGTATCATTTGACAAGACATACAATCATGTGGGAGTGGGTTACCTTGAATTTATTTTCTAGTTGGGTCATATCATACATTAGAAACACATATTTTCATTAACTACATGTGACTATGCTTCATTAACCCTGGATACATTAGATCGACTATGGAGGGAAGTTCAGGTAAGTGGACCATTTTAGTTCTTTAGTTATGTTTAAAAAATACTAACATGTGTGATAATTTTTTTTCTTAAATATAATAATCTGAGAGTTCTCCCGAATTAGTTTTTTCTAGTATGTATGTAAATATGTATGAAAATGTGGAATGATCCTAAAGGTAGAGTCAAGAGGGAGCACTGGGTACCAAATATGGGTGCCCTATACATTCTGGACAGAGTCTTGAGAGGTGTTCTCTCATCTCATTAGCATGAGTTAGTTTCATATTGATCCAATGAGGCTACAATAGTGCATATATTTATTTTGATTTCTATATTTTGAATAATTTTTATCATTTTACATGTTTTAAATTTTAATTAATTGAATGTAGGAGGTGGCATCACATCATTCTGAGAATCATGCATTGCAGGGACTGCCTCACAGGCTTGGGACTTGTCACGTATCCCATATTCAATATGATGTATTTATTATTCACTTTTTAAATTTATTATTTAATATAGTTTTTTATTATATATTAATATATTATTGGTATACAATTATGGGATCAAGGTGCACCGATTGATAAAATGTCGGTGTGGATGATTACTCTTGATCGAAATGATCTGGAGGTTTCAGCTCTTATAGTAAGTTATTTTTACTAATTATCAATACTTACATAAATTTGTATATAAATATATATTTATATTTATATATTAAATAGGAACAATTTGAGGATGAGTTATTGCAACTACCATAGGACCAATGACAACTTTCCATGAAAAGGGATGAGATATTCCATCACATTATTTGTTGTGATGGACATCACTACAATTTGACATATAGAATAGGGATTCATAATTTTTTAGTCTCACATGATGAGCCTATGAATCCTATTATTTATAGTATGACATAGTAGGTGATAGATTTGGAGGCATGGATGCATGCTTCCGAGGAGGTAAATGCACTGCTGTTAGTTAAGGTCAGAGCATTGCAAGAATATATGCGCCAGGGTGATGGTGTAGGGGATCCTACGACACAGGTTTATATTAAATTTATTTATTTATTTATTTATTAAATTAATTATTATTATCTTCATAATTATTATTTGTCGTAGGCCCTTTCCACACCAGACTAAGGTATAATCCATGGCTTCATATGACGCATCAGATTCAAGAGGTGTGTTTTGTTATATCTTTCTGGTTTCTCATTCAAATTGATTATATCATTTTGTTTTTGTATTTTTATTAAAGTAAAAAATCAAATTTACATTTTTATTAAAATTAAATTTAAACAAGTAGGGATTCAAAAACAACTAAATAAATTTAGACTCATGGGAAAACTTATAAAAATAATTAGTAAGTGATTTTTTATCTTTAAATTTCAACCGTGCATCACATGTAGAGCATAAAAAAATTTAGCAGTTAGATAAATTTAATTACATAGTAAAATCCTCTCCACAATCAATATAAGATTCCAAAAAATATTTTAAACAATTTTGAGAACACATAGTAGATCATATGTAAATTGGAAGTACTATTTTTCAATGGTAATGGTTCAATGAAGATTATTTTTCTTCCAGCATTGGACAATCTAAGAATAATGCTTTTGTTATAGGTTTCCATACTATATGGATGAGATTTATTGACTATAGGATAATGAAAAATCTAAAACCTATATAAAAATTTTAAACATAAAAAATATATGTATGATTAATTTTCCATCACCCCACATCTTTCAGGGGTAGTAATGGTCTATTTGCACCTTCAAAATTATTCTTCTGACATAAAAAATCAAATATCCAATTCCATTATCTTTGAAATTTATTAAGTTCATAGATACATTTATTCTATTTCTATTCTTACATGAAACCTATTTGTGTCATCATGTAAATTAATTCCAATAAATCTCCATGAAGGAAATCTATATTTACATCTCTATTTTCCATATGCTCACATTCTGATGCCATAATTATTAACACAATTTGGATAGTTTCAAGTTTAAATATCGATGAAACAATATATAAGAAATCAAACCCTTTACCACTATCAATGTCTTGAACCACTTCTTCTCATCAACTTCTTCCATCAAATGATATGATGAATTTCTCCAAAGTGATCATTTACCTTATTGTATGTCAGTCAAATCCAATGTTTCATTAGAATTAAATGATGTAATTTCATCATTATTTATTGAATTCCATTATTTTGAGTCACTATGTGATGATTCTTATTTTATGAATTAATTTTTCCTTATATCCATTAAAATAAGGAAATTAATGTTATACCTAAACCATCGAACTACTCAACTTATTTTGATTGATCTCCTCAACTGAATATGATTATCTATTTCGTATGGATATGATATCTATCTTCTAGACCCCTAATATCTTGTATTCTCATATGATATTTATCTATCACTAAACATTCTATAATATCATTCATTATCTCCAAAATAATATATATAGTACTTTATTCTATTATCTCTAGATATTTATCCCTTCTAGCATGTTTACTAAGATCAACTTGTACTATGATATTTGAATAATTTCAATTAACATTCTTTTACCATGTTCCGATCCTTATAAAAAATCACCTAATTATATTGATAATCTAAAATTCGAATGAATTGTCACCTATTGTAATCCCATTGGCAAGATTAAAATTTTTCATCTCTATATCTAATGAGAAAATAAAACTATTTTTATTCTTAGAGCATATCTCGATTCATAGCATTTACATGAATATATTCCATGATTCTAAAGAAATAGTGACGGCTATCATCATGATGTTTACCAAACAATATCCCCTTTAGATGATCCTATTGAGTTTGGAATAAGATCTATTTTCTTGATCAAGTTTTATAGATATGGAAGTTAAGTCACCAAATGTATTTCATGGGGGATAATAGATTAATACAAAACAAACCAAACTATATATGAGCTACAATGGATAAAGTGACCCCCTCTCTAGACCTCCAAGTTAATAATCCATCAAATTGATGTGTGTTTATTATTTTATTCTTTAAGTGAAAATTCATCCAAAAATTATTATTTTCATAATCCTTACACTACAACACAATCAATAGACCATGGTAAAGCCTCTTCCTTGAAAATTACTCTTCTCTATTTCTATAGTGAAACTGAATCATCTTTGCTGCAAGCCCCCATGCCAGTCCTTTCCAACATCATCCATATTCATCCAAGATGCAGAAAAACCCATAAAAACACCACTAAAACCTCATTTTTTTGGTAGTGAATTCTCTAATGAGTAGCACGGCTAAGAAAAAGTATAGTTAAGTATCTGAAATGGTCATATTGAACTACTTGTAGAGAGATAAACTCGATAATAGGGCCCCAGACTTGACCATGTGTTAACTTCAATCACTATAAAAAGAAGAAAAATCCATTATGAAAGACCCATGGTGATCATGAATAACCCCACCACCATGAACGGTACCTTATACATAATACCCATTGAATTTGATCTTGAGGCCTTAAAAGGTGGTTTCCAGTAAAACCAGTGACCACAATTAATGCTGGAGATAAGATATTGATATAAAATTAAGATATCAATCTAATTGAAGATATGTAGGGGGGTTCTATGTTATTGCATAGTTGATAATGGTAGACAATCAAATCCATGGATTATTATTTTATGTGTGATTCAAAGGGTTGGATACCTTTGTGATGCTTCTCATTATGAACCTCCTAAATCTCCCAGTAGCCTATAGTAAATATACCACTATGCATTTGAGATTTTGTGTATTTTAATGAGACAATATGGAAATAGGTGTTGAGGAAGTGGTCCATATATTGAAAATTAGTGCTTGCTCCCAAACACCACCTAAGTTTAAACCATACTAATCATGCCCATTCTCCATCGGTGAACAGATGGAGCATAGATTCCATTCTTGTGTGAACACAACACCAATATTTCGATGAAAAAGGAATCACTACAAGAGGTCCTATGAAAACATTTAGAACCTCTACTTTTACCTTTAAAAAACCTCATAGTTACTTCTACACAGCTTCATAGTTTCATCTATACAGCCTCAAAGATCCCATTTCTACGTCATAGACTCCTTTAATTCTGTGAAAATTACATCACATCATGGATTATTATTCATGTAAAATGGTACATTAGAATAGATAAAAACCCTAAGGTGAAAATAAACTCTCTATATCATATCAATATTCATACAGAAAATCTATGTGGTGTAATTCCACCATGAAATGTCCAGTTTTAGGTCATCAGATGTATGTTCATCGTAAAAACCATCAGTGTTAGTTGAATTTTTTTTTAACTTGATCCTCATATTATTAGATCAATATAATAACATTGAATGGGTTGAGTTCTCCAAAATGGGAAAGAACAACTTCAAGTACATAATCTAATAGATAAAGGATATTATAAGTTTGAGTGTGGGAATACATAACAGAATCTTAAAATGAATCTACTTAGGAATTATTTTATTTTTTAGAGGATTCAGTGGGGAAAAAGTAAGGGGAAACTTTAGGTAGATGAAAAAAAGTTTGATTTAAGTGAAGTAACTATAGAAGTTCATGATTTCCATGAGCATTGATGATTGGATGTAGATGAATTTACTAGTTAAAGAGGTAAAGAGAGATAACTTAAATTCATTTGGAGTGAAATAGAGATGACTTGAACTTGTTCCCTGTGTGTTTGAAGTTGATGTAACAAATTTTAATGACAATCGAATGTTGATCATACCAATTAAGAATCATACAAAAATATGTAATGGTGGTGATGACTGGATAACCAACTGAGGACCACTATAAATAGTGGGATTCAAATACCTTTTTAAATTTAATAATGGAAGAGATTATGATTACTAAAAGCATCGACACATGGATTGGATACCTGAATAGATTGGTATGATCAAAAGAGACGTTTGTCTCTCAGATTTGGAGTTAAATGAAAAATCACATAAAAGAGGTGAATACTAAGAAAACACACTTGGATTGAAATGAAATATTAGGTGAATAATCATCGAGCTGTTTTTTATCTGAGAGAATCAAGCTTACAAAGTCGATAAAAAATTCCAACCACCCATGGTAACTCGAGGTCTCATACAGAAGTGAACTGGCCAGACACCCTTTTGTACTTTCAATCCATGTTTTGATAAACCTACTCTAGTCTACCCAAAACCTTTTAAATGACTTGATCTATTTCCAATTTGTGAATAATCGTCCCGGGTTGACCTGAAACGTCACCATATTCATCCCACCACAAGGGGTGTATATCACCCTAGTTGACTTGTAATAAGGCATGAACCATGTTCCTGATATCCATGGGATGGCGACAAGCACCAAGGTATCAAAATAAAAAATAATGGGACTAATTTAACCCTGAATATCACCAAGATATGACTCTTTTACCAAAGAAAAAAAAATACTATTATGAACTAAACAGAGTATAAAATGGATGCCTAAAACAAATATGAGACATGTCATAACAAAAGACAAATGGTCCATAAAGCATGAAAAATCCTGATCTAAGAGTCTATCTCTATGTGAGAATCAGTTACCATTATCCTAAACCATCTGAATATAACATCTACTAGGAGGAGGCTCCATGAAACATGATGCTCATCCATTTACCTGATTCCGAAAAAACTAAGTCTACATATACCCAAAGGAATATGTAAGGTTTGAAACAATTGGAAAAGTAAAGAAAAAGTATCCATGTAATTTCTAATAACAATGTGAAAATGAACTTCAAGATATAGACTATGATACTAAGACATCTACGGAATTATAGCTCTCATAATGAATCTTGGGTCCCTAAAAAGCATGTATCCCAAGGTATTCCCCAAGTGAAATTTTTTTCCATTATATATAAGAGAATCCAAGACCAAAATATTTTAAATTATATATATTTTTTCTTTTTTTAACACCTTGATATTTTAAAATAAGAGCATCATGTTTGATATCTTTTGATGCATGCAACACCAGGTTTAAACGAAACATGACACTCTATTAAAATATTATTCATTAAACATGACTATTATAACCTAGCCATTAAGTTGGAAGGTATGAATATGAATAACTTAATAATAGAAATTATATGGTTTACAAATTTATAAAATAAATTCAATGGTTATCTATTTATTATAAATAAAACAAGAACTATTCTAAAGGGAAATATTTTTTTTCTTCTGAAAAACTGTATTTTTCTTAATGGAAAATTAGTCGTGATTTGACCGTGTAATTTCAAATTAATTATTTTACCAATTTTAGAAAATTTATTTGAAAAAATTCACTTAATTTTTGAAATCTAAATATCAAAATTATCTTTATGTGAAAATTTGAGAATTTTCTAAAAAGATTAATTTTTTGATGAATAATAAAAAATACTGAATTTTAATTGAAAAAATGAATTTTAATTTAAATTATTTATAAAGTTAAAATATATTTTCAATTGGTTTTAAAGTAAAATTAGTTCAATTATATTAAAATTTAACTAATTTAGGTCATTAAAATCAATTTCATATTTAATTTTGATATTAAAATATTTTTTACTTATGTGAATTTTCTCTTTAGAAACCCACTTTTTCATTGTGTCCACGTGTATAATTTTGAATTGGATTATTTCACTTCTATGAATTGAATTTGAAAAAATGGATTAAATATTTTTAATAATAATAATTTATATTATATAATAATTTCAACTTAATTTTTGACCATTATGAATAATAAAAATAGTAAAAATTAATTACCATGATTAAGGTAAAAATGGGTTTACCATGGGTGAACTAAAAATATAAGGGTTAAAATGACCTACAAAATTATACAAACACCCTTTAGATAGAAATATTTTGACACTATTATCTCAATGGTTTCATAATGACCCATCACTATTATCTCAATGGTTTCATAATGACCCATTTTTTATGTAAGATCCCAGTTTTTATGAAGGTTCAACCTCATTTAAATTTTGGGTTTAATCTCTTTTTTTGGGTCAATGAATTTTGTTGTGGGTGTATGAGGGTCCTTGGGGGTGTTATAGGGGTTTGGGACATGAAAGTAAAGGGAAACTGGGCAATCTGTGCAAGAAACACAGTTTGCGCACTGTTAGGTAAACTGTGCGGCCTGACCAGGTAAACCGTGCAACCTTAGACAATGGAATATCTCATGGTTAGTGCACAGTTAGTCAAACCATGTGACCTTCCCAGGTAACTATGTGACCCTGATTCCTTTGGATAGTGGCTTATTCATGGTTTGGAAAACCATTCAGGTAAATTGTGCGGCCTTGTAAAGTTGGATAAAATTTCAAATTTTCCATTACATGATCTTTATGTTCTACACAATTTTTCCTCCCATTCCTCTACTATCAACCCCAGTGATAAACCAATAACACTAAGAGATCCCAAGGGTCTATATCCCTAATTTCTTGGCCGTTTGGAGTTCCATCAGTTTCAGATTGAGGATCCGGGTAAGCCTAATCCTCCCCTCCCTTCTCTTTTCCAGATTAGGGTTTTTATTT
Organism: Viscum album; assembly: GCA_963277665.1. NCBI lineage: Eukaryota > Viridiplantae > Streptophyta > Magnoliopsida > Santalales > Viscaceae > Viscum > Viscum album. The sequence continues at coordinate 57,684,644 of OY728151.1, read as the reverse complement.
TGGGTGATCTTCTTCCAAATATCTAAAAACCTATTTTTATAGTGATATCTAGGATAAGTATTCCAAGAAGGTTTGTATCAGAATCTAAGGCATCGATTAGGAGTGATTTCATTATCAAATTTGAGGTAGGTGGTCTACAAGTTATATACCATAGTTTTTTTATAGATTGTGCATGTGTGTGGTGATCTTTCTTCCCTCTTGTTGTGAAATTATTACATTGAGTAATATTTGGTAAATTGGGTGTCTAAATGATGATTTTAACCCTCCATGGTCCCCATGGGATGTGTCAAGGATGAATAGAATGTTTTGGGGCCACCCATGGGGTGCACTGAAATTTACAAACTTAGGAATTGACAAAGTCAAATGAGGAATTAATGCAAAATAACTTAGAGACCTTGTTGAACATGTTATTATGGTTGGATGGGTTGAATATGGAATATTTATAGTTTTTCCTAGGGTTGATAATGTCTTAAGTTATTGTTTGGTGTGTCTTGGAAAAAGGGTTAATTGGGTTGATTTAAATTATTTTGAATGTCTTATGAGTTATGTTGAAACTCCTAAAAGGATTAGTATATATGAAATGAAAAATGTGTTAAATAAACAATGGATTTTGAATTTAAGAACATGTAAACAGGTTTTCATAATGGAATCGATGAACATGTGTAATGGGTTAATAAATGAGAATTATGAGGTATACCTAATGGGTTGAAGGTAGTGAAGTGGTTGTGCTATGTGATTTAAGAATTGTACTTGAAAGGCATAAGTGGGAAAATACTTGTGAAATGATAAATGTTCTACATGGGATAATGTATGGTAATTGGTGAATATTGGATAATGTATGGGAATTGTTGAATATACTCAATGGGTTAAGGCATGAGAACAAAAATTTGTCTAAATAGCTATGTAATGTAAATAGAAAATGTGTTAATGGGTTATGGCATAGTACTAATTCCCATGTTGATTATTATAGAAAGTGATTATTATATGTATTGGTTGTATTTGTTTGTGATATGGTTTGTGTGTTATGAATGAATGAATAAGAATGTGCACATGGATTTAGGTGTGGGATAAAGAAATGAGGCTCCTCCTATGGGTTGAGTTAGACTGATGCTCTAAATCAACCCACAATGCACATGTTAGGGAAAGGAAAAAAGCTCTATTTCCATAACAGTTTCATTCCACCTGGACTGAGGCTTCAAGGTGAGGATAATGTATTTTTTGTGATGTGATTATCCCTAGTGAGATAGGTACTTTATTTATTATTTTATTCATTTTGATGGATTTCCTTAGACCCATGTATAACTGTTGTTTATGCCTAACCCCTGGAATACATGATAAAAAGAGACTAAGTAATGAAAATAGTTCAAATGATGAAAATGGTAATAAGGATAGAAATGGTGTAATTGTACTTGGATATCTAATGGAACCCGATTTGTCCTTTTTTTTATCTTACCATTTAATTAATAGTTTCATGCACTATATGTTTATACTGGATATTTTTTATAAACCGTTGGTGGTGGCTTACTGAGCTGTATTCACACCCTACTCTGGCCACCGTTGGGTACCCGAGTATATTTCATGGTTACAGGTCAGGTCAAGGGAAAGTACCCTATGCTTGGGAGTTGAGTTAGTCTTGGGATGTGCATGGGTGAGGATATGGACTTAGAGTTTGGACCCTTTCTGGAATTCACCTACTTGTCTTTATTTTGGGTTTAATTCACTTGGAACCATTAGTATGACATGACATGGTTATTTTTAGTTTGTAGTTTGTATCCAGTTTAAGAAATGTTTTCCTATGCATGTTTATTGGTTATTTCATAATTTTTCCACAATTTATATTGTTATCTATTGTTTATTACTATAGTAAATAGGGTATAGTCTCCCAAAGTTGATTATTAGACCCTCGCTGCTAGTCGGCAACCTCTGGCCTATGAGGAGGCATGCTTGAGGTCATGTGGTGACTTGGCTTGGGGTACCAGTTTGGTGGATCCTAGGTTAGGGATGTTACAAAGTGTTATTAGAGAAGTTAATTTCTATGGTATTGTTATTTGGGATGGTAGACAAGATGATAGGATGTGTCGGGCCTTGGTAATGAGCTCGTGCTTGGGAGTATCCAACCCATGTACGAGGGAAAACCCAAGTCACCCAGGGTGGGAATTGTTGTTCATGGCATGTTTTGTTATGGTTAGATGATATTTAACCATTGGGTGATGCACATCTTGTGTGATGTGACTATTTTATGATATATTTTTTCTCATGGATGGAATGGCATGAGGTTGTGAATTCATGCATTATTTTAGGAACCTAAGGATATAGGTGGCATGTATCATGATGGTAACACATGGGATGGGTGTATGGGGGCATAACGAGTAGAATGCATTTTACCTTCTTTAAAATTTTTAAGAAAAAGGTGTCTAATAATATGATGTAAATGGGTAAAATGGAAAGAATGATAAGAATAAATAAATAATTTTGGTGTAAATGAGTTAAAATGATGATTGTAATAATTTGTGAAATGGGGAATGTATTTAAGAGAAAAGATTTGTGTTGTGAAAGTGGAAATGGTTTAAAATATGTGTTTGATGAGAGAATTTTGATTAAGTAATTTGGTTTATGCCATATTGACCATGACCCGTGGTAGATATGGTAGAGGGCAGTGTTCTAAGTGTGTAGATGACTGTTGGGATATTGTATATAGAATGGGTTGTTTAAGATTGATAATGTAAGATCTTTTCCATTTGTGGTTTAACCCATGGGTATCTCTTTCATTGTTGATTTGACCCTTGCAGATGTGTTTTGGGAAAATGAGATTGCCCTAGTGTGAGACCTTGGATTTGTGTTGTAATACCATGAGGGTTATGATATGGCATAGGAGGTGTGATTAGGGAAACCTTGGTAGAGATGTGGCCTTTGGGTCATGAGGTGTTGTTCAGTAATGTGAGTGTGGAAATCCATGTAGGTCATGATCATGCAGAGTGCATGGTATACCTTAAGGATAGCGATAGGGTTTTGATAACCATGTGAGCGGGGACCTTGATAGTTGTGTTTTGAACCCCAGAGAGGGTGTTTGGATGATAATTCTGATGTATTTGTACAATTACCTTTAGTGTATAACCTAAAAGGGATGGTCACTTGGTGTGCTAGGCACATTGTGTATCAGAACGGGGGTGAGAGTGTGGTTTGCAAATGTTTATTTGTTCATAACTTAACGTGTGTAGTTTGGTAAGAGTACCAATAGATTCTCCTTGTTGTGAATCAAGTTTAGGTAGTTGATATCATTCGACCTTGAAGGTGACCTATGAGAGAGGTCAGGCGGGGTTCCTAGTGCTTTTGAGTGCGTTTAGTGAAAGGGATGTCATGGACCTTGTTAGTGGGACACAGAGAGTGTTACCTAGTGTGGGTTTGGCCTAGAGGGATAAGTAGAATATTGAGGGTTGTTACTATGACTCAAGTTGTTGTTATACATTAACAATTTTATGAGAATCAAGGATGACCTCGTAGGAGGCTAGCCTAGTAATGTGGGTGCCTTGGAATAGGAATCATGAGAGATGATTCAAGGGTGGAACTGATGCATAATGTGTACCATTAGGTTTCTGTAAGTGGTATGGTTGTGACCTAGTTTTCTTATAAGGGAAACCGAATGATTGTGGTATAGAGTAAGGTTTGTTTCAAAGGGATGAATCATATGGATGCTCGATCTGTCTGTTTGGATGATTATTAATAGAGGTCTCAATGTTGTTTTCAAGAAGAAGAGATGGGGTTACTAAATAACAGTTAGATGCTGTTGTTTTTGGAAGTGATTCCCGAGGTGAGTATGTTCACATGGATGAGCTTGGTTGTATGAATGGTTTGGTAAGTAAGTGGGTACTGGGCTGCACTTAGGTGATGGTGGGATTGAGGGAACTAAAGTCAGTTTAAGTGCGGTCACAAGAAAGTGTGATACTTGAGGGATCTAATGAGGTCCAGATGTGTGTATGCATTGGTAATGCATGATTTTGATCGGGATAAGTGTCTGTTTTTCTATACAAAACCAAGTTGGAAATTGTAGTTATGCGAGTGGCCATTGGTTTTTATTAGTGTGGTAGAAGTAGTTCCATAGGAAAAATTAGTTCACAACTTCTTGGTGGATGGTCGTGGAGTGGTTTTGGTTAAGTGCTGATGATATGTGAGCGGAAGGGGAGCCTGAGATCCTTGGAAGGTCATGGTGTCCCATAGTGGGAGGTGACATCGATAAGGGATGAGTTGGTGATAGTTCTCTTCAGAAACTTCTTACAATTCCTCATCTAGTGACGATCCTTCCCAAAATCTCGACATCGTCCTAGATACGTTGATAATATCTAGATTTATGCCAAGAGACTTGAAGGTGTTTTGGTTGGATGAGGTACATCATGGAGTTTATGTTCATGGGGAAAGTATGTGTTGATATGGATTATGGGATGTACACCATCAAGGGTTTTCAATTGAGGTCCTCAAAATTGAATAGGTGTCAAAAAATGTCATGTATTGCTTTTTGGGAGGCTAGAACGGGCACTCGATGATGCTTGTTTACTTGTTATAGGGAAAGATAGATAGAGTTTTCTAGGTTTTGTGGTTCGTATTGTGGTAGAGTGTAGTACGTGTGGTGGAAATATCTTATAGAGACCAATGGTAACGTCACTCCTAATATGGGGAGTGATAAATCATTTTTGGTTGTTGAGAGGAGAATGTTGAGTCGATGTAGTGACACCAAAATTCCAATGTAGAAATTTTGAGTTTTACACTAGGTCTTTTAGGGGGGCTAGGAGGGCCTTGATTATGGTGGTTGATAGAGCCAAGATTTGGATTGGGGATTAGGGTGGTTCTAAATGAAATTTGAGATTCCCATGTTTAGTTGTTAAAGGGGGGTGGTAAGACATGACAAAAGTTTATAGCAAGAGAGGATGGGTTCTATAACTCCAAAAAAATCGGGAGTGGACTCTATAAGTGTCTTTGGGTGGTATTGGAATGTCTTGAAGTTTGAGGGCACCTTGGCCATGGATGTAGTTTCATGCCAATAATGAAGCTAAACATTCCAGGATGAGTTAACTAAGGATAGCTTGACTTGGATAGGAATGGGAGAAAAATGTGGAAAGTTGTAAATCTCATTTGATGGATGTTAGGGGTGAGAAGTATGTTTCAAATTTTGGAATGGGTTGAGTGAGAAACTAGCCTTATGTAGTTAGTATATGAACAGTAGGAGTGATTGCATTGGAAATGTTGATGGGGACAGTGGATCCTGATGATGGTTTAGAGGTAAGTGATGTCGTGTGGGAAGAATTCTGTTGGAGGGTAGGTAATGACCATGGAAGGTGTGTTGGATGATAATGATAGGCTTCAAGTCAGTAAGCGACCAAAGAAGGTAAAAAGGGTAGCATGACTGCAGTGGAAGATAAGTGTGGTGATAGTGACCCACCTCCAGTTTGATGTTGTAGTGGAAAGTTCCATTCAGATATGAAGTCGTACTTGAGTGAGGTCATGTTGATCTTAGTCCTGAAATGGATAGTGCAAGAATATCTTCTAGGCAGTTTCAAAAACAAGGCTATATTCCAATACAGGCTGATTTTCATAGGGATGTTCAGGCGTGGTGAGTTGGAACACATTAGGTATGATGTGAAGGTGGAGTTTAGATTCTAGTGGTCCTTCATCGATAGTGGAGTTCCAAATAATTAATGATGGGTGATAGAAATATAACGGGCAAGTGGTTGGTTGATGATGTGGTTAGAGTTTCGGGTTGGAGAGACTTGAGTGATCACCAATTTGGTGATTTTTCCCTCATGGTGAGCTTTGACACATGTTTAAATCAGTTGAGTGCCTCGAGATTTTTGGTAGCATTTTGGATATATGGTTATGGAATGTGATCATTGGGAAACGAGTGGTAGACTGTCTTAAGTTGAGAAATGTGATTGGGAAGACCATGTGTTTTCCTTTGGGTGATATCGATTTTTTTATCAATGTTAGTGTTTTGAAAATAGAGTAAAATTAATCCAAGTGATTTGGGTCATGAGATGTGAAGAGGATAAGACTGATAGGGTTCCAGTCAGTTCATCAATGAAGGTATGATGTTTTGTGAAAAGTTTCCTTATGAAGTGAATTGATAATTTTTCCTAGTCTTCCCTTTGGAGTTGTAGTGGTTGAGGTGTGGTTAGAGTTGATATGTCATTTGAGGTGTATTTGAATCTTATTGTGTATCATAGTGAGAAAGTATTTTGAGGAAAGACCATGACTTTGTTTTGGGTTTATGATAGTATGGTAATGTTCAAAAGGAAACTGTTAATGGTATTCAGAGGTGTGGGTTTAGTGTCCTGATCTGTATACCTTGGAAGCTCAATTATTCTTGGAAAGAGAAGCATGAGGATGATCTGTTATAAGGTGGTGAGGTTATAAGATCCCTATTTTTGTAAAGGTGCATACTCATTTAAATTTTGGTTTCAATATCTTGTTTTGGGTCATTAAAATGTTTCTTTGGCATATGAGGGGCCTTAGGGGTGTTCCATGGGTTCAGGATATGAAAGGAAAGGGAAATTATGAAATCTTTGTAAGGTGTATGGTTTGCACATAGTTAGGTATACCGTGAGACCTGCCCAAAAAAATCGTGCAACCTTAGACAATGGCATATTTCACAGTTGGTGCATGGTTAGTCAAACAGTGTGACCTTCCCAAGTAACTATGCTACCCATATTCCTTTGGACATTGTATTGCGCATGGTTTATGTATCGTTTGGAAAACTGTGTGGGTAAACCGTACGGCCCAGTAAAGTTGGGAAAAATTACAAAATTTCTATTATGAGATATTTATGTTCTACCTAATTTTTCCTCCCATTCATCCCCTCTCAACCCTAGTGATGGACCAAGAACCTCAAGAGATCCCAAGGGTCTATCTTCCTCATTTCTTGGCCGTTTGGAGTACCATCAGTTGTAGATCAAATATCTGGGTAAGCCTAACACTAATGGAAAGGGGATCTTTCCCCACTCATCTATCCCCATGGTTTAGAAATACCTTAGGGATATCTCTTTTTTTATTATCTATTCCCACAGTTTTATTAAAACAGTGGGTAACCAATCCCCAATTCTCAAATTCTATCACACTCCTCATCTCTCTTCCATCACGCTCCTCCACTCTTCCATCGCGCTCCTCCTTACCCTCACTTCCATCATGCTCTTCCATCGTGCTCTTCCTTGCTTCCCCGACTCACGTACCTCTCCTCCCCTCCTTGACCACTGCCTCCTGGATATCTGACCTCCGTCGCTCGGCCCTCTCCTCCCCTCGCCGAAATCCACCTCCCAACCATCCGACCACCACGTCCTGAACATCTTCTCTGCTCCCTGGCCTCCGCCTCCGCCTCCGCTCCCTCCCTCCCTCCTGGCCTTCGCCTCAACCTCAACGTCCTGACCTCCACCTCCCTGCCCCCAGCTCTAGTGACACCCCCCTCTCATCTCCCTCTCTTCTAGAAACTTCCCCTCTTAGCTCCCTCTCATCCCGGCCTTCTTCTGCACCTCAACTTCCCCCAGCTCCAGCAACATCCCATCCTAACCTCGGCCTCCCTGCCCCCGGATCTGACATCTAGGTATGAAATTTCTTCTCCATGATTTTTTATTCATTTTAAACTAATCAATTATTCTTATATCAACAACATCAACAATTTGACTACACAATTACTGTTTTTCATTGTTTATTTAATCAATAAGAATTCATCTTGGATGTAAATTCTACTTCCTCTCATTGTTATTGCAACAACCTTTTTCATTTACAATGTTTTATACATTGCATTTTGTTCTTTGGATATAATTGAAAACACTACTAATTTAGGATCATGTTAACAGCCTCAAAAAGTTTACTACACAATTGATCTTTTGAATTGTTTATTTAATAAATAAGCATTAATATTAGAGGTAAATTCTACTTCCTCACATTTTTATTGCAATATCCTTTTTTTATTTATAATGTTTTATACCACTACATTTTGTTCTTTGGATATAATAAAAAACACTACTAATTTAGGATCATATTGTTGAGGTCCTTTATAATATTCCCTTACCACATAAACATTCCAAGAATCCTCCCATATGTTCCTCCCTATTTAATGATCCATAATTTATTTCATTGCAGTTGATTATTCATAGTAGTGGAAGTAAAATTTTTCATGTATTTCCTAGCTACTTGAGCCCATATCATTGAATACAGGTAATTAAGAGACTAATTTTTATTTCCCATTGGTAGTAATATTCTCTATATAGGTCTCCTTCCATTATTCGTTTAAATTGGTTCTCACATAATGTCAACCATATTCGTTGCCAATTTTGAATTTAACTCTAGCATCTTGTAATCATCAACTTTACCAGATCACTCATGAGACTGCTCTATAATCAAGTATGACCCTTTATTGTCGAGTTCCAGTTTATCCTCCAGGAACCGAGAAACTCTAGTGAAATACCTATAAAATTACACCATCTCTTTCACACCTTTTTTCCAGTGCTAGTGTCGATGAATGACGTTCTCCACCACCGTGGCCATATTCTTTTCTGAGACATTCAATTCTTCTAGAATTGTGACAACATAGTCTAGGAACTACTCCAATCCCCCAAGATAGAAATCATAACTCATATATATATATATATATTATTGAGTCCCCCCCCCCTTAATTGATCACTAAAACTTCCTTGTGGTTCTTTTCTTTTCACTATATAGGATATATTATACTATAAAGAAAAATATTTGGGTCCATACCTTCCAAAACACCAATAAAACCCTTGAAATATTTAACTTTCAGGTTGATTCAAGATCAATCTAGCTCCATGTTTTAGTTTTCATGATGTAGTGTAAGCTTACTCCATAATTAAAACAATATATTATATCTCCACACATGGGTAGCTCCAAGATTACATCAAAACTCAGTGGATAAATGATCATGTACAAAATTATCATGAAGAATATATCCAAGATCCAATAACCCACATTTAATATATACTATCCCCACATGTCCTAGAAACTATACATCTCTATTATATATTCCAATCTCACCAAGAATAGAGCACCCTTATTGTTTCTTGAAACCACAGGCGTCTCACCATGTCAAACCATGTAAATGAAAACTCAAAATTATATCATCATTTCATAATTAAACTATAGTTTATTCATAGTCTCACCATTGTTATAAAATCATATCCTGAGTTTATAGGGCCATGCGCATAATCAATTTTCCATTAAAACTGTAAACTCTATCAAAACACTAACTCACAGAGTGTATTCATCTCAAGATCACCAGGTATCTCCATATGCCTGAACCCAAACTCCTCCAAGAGTGTTATTACCCATGGGCATTAGACATTCTATCCACCATGAATGTAGTTGTTCTACCTGACATGAACCAATGTCACCTAGGCTAGGAATATGAATGATACTTCCCTTCCTGAAACCATCTATATGTATGAAATAACTAGCACATAGGTACTTATCTCAAAGAACCCAAGTCACCTAACACACCTATCAGAAATACATTTTCAAATTTGTGTGAATTGATATCATAAACCAAAGTTTTTTACTTATGCCTCACACACCTAAATGTTACTACAAAATATCCAAATAGTCTGATGGGTTACCCTCAAAGGTCATAATGTACTAAATTCCAAACCTAGAGTCATGCTAAATAAGGTAACCACTCTCTCAAACCTACTCCACACATTATGATGAACAGTGGTCATAACTATGGGTTGCACTTATCCCCATCTCAAGGTAACAGGGAATTTAACATTCCAAATACTTACTTTTATGTTTCAACACCCCATTGAATTTAATTTTGACCTAACCACACCCAGGTCAAGCATAAACCAACAATTTCACAAGTAATCACTACACATCTCAAAATAAGCTCACTCACACTGTGACCTACATAAAAATTCACTACAGTTTTAGAGCCTCCTCATCTTAGGGATACCACATAATTATAGCACTCTGAATATCCCCAACCAACCAAACATAGGGTCCACATCTACTACCCACCATGTCACCAATATATATATATATATATAATTCAAAATTATTTTCATTACACTTTAAAATTTTATATTAACCCAAAAATTCCACAATAAGGGCTTAGATAAATTAAATTTCAATTAAATTAGATCAATTATATAATTGAATAGTATAAATAGAAATCTAGTCCTAGATAACATGGACTTTCCGCATACATGGGTTGGATAGTCCCAGTGAAAATCTCCATACCATGTCTCGACACATTCTTATTCTATTTTGTACCTTTCCAAAATAGTAAGACTAAAAAAACCTCTAATAACATTTTACTAGGTCCTACCACCAATGGGTGCTTACACCATTGTTAGATATAATATCCTAGGAATGCCGCCCCATATGATGGAGGATGCTGACTAATAGTGAGGGTGTCAATTAGTATGGTGGTAGACTATACCCGCATATTCAATTAAAAAACATTAGAAATAAATATACTAATATAAACATATGTAAATAATACATTTAATGACACAATGAAATGTTTCAATAATAATTAAAATAATACACGCAATAAAAAATTAATTTTATGCAATACATTCATCTTTATATTCAACTCGGAGCATGGGTGGTAGCAGTTATATGGGAGGTGGTAGTTCTGGATCATATTATTAGAGGTCTGTCAAAGCTATTTCAAAATTTTAAGTGATTCCCGTTGCATAAATGTTTTTTGTGTGTGATGCTACCTTGGTTTCTTATTGATGGTGGGGGTGTTCTTATTGAAAGCTTATTTCTTGTTGGGTTAGGGCTTCTGGTGTGGCTGGCACTACAGTTTGGTCATCCCTGAATTTCTTTGGCACATATCTGATTTCGTGACGATGTTGTGATAGGTACTACTTGGATGTTTGAAGGTCAGAAATTTGGATGCCTGTATCTCTTTGAAGTATGGTTTGAAGCAATAATATTACATGTTTAAGGGGGGGGGGTGATAATATTTGAGTCTGAAAATGGATTGGTGCTTATGTATTTGGATCTCTGGTTAAATTTGTGTAAGGAAAAAACTGGGTTTATGGCTTGAAAGAAGTTGTTATCCTATGATACTTAATGCACTGCATCTTTTATTTCTCCCTATTAAATATCTCCTAATGGACAATGTAGGCTGCTGAATCTTCATGTTATGGTTTATAGCTCGAGGTTTTGGTGGAATTTGGATATGTGTTAGCATATTTTTTATACATAAACGTGCCAAATTGCTTGCAAAAGCCACGAAGGTTACAAGACAGGATGTTTGGCGCATGTTAAGGTTTTTATATAGTTAAGACTGCATAATATTTGGTGCATGCAACTACTTTTGGAAGGTTCCATGAAATTAACAAGTAGGAGCATGACATTTTCAAATATTTCGGCACATTAACACTTCATGCCTTTTATTTTTATGGATTATAATTGAACTTCTAACGCTGGAATTTGTTGGAATTGAGCCCTATTTAAGGTGTGGTTGGCTGGATTTTCATTTCACTGATCTAATACTGGTTTGTTTCTTTTAAATCATGACAACTTTCTCTCTTTTATGATCTTTTAGTTGAGGGCCCAAAGCTTTTTTGGAAGATAGTTGGACAATCAGAAATGAGTTTCAGGGTTGAAAGTAATTATCATCTGGATCAAAATTAGTATACACTATTTTATTCTTATTGACTTGAAAATATACACAAATGGTTGAAACCTTAATCCCCTTGCAGAAACTGGAGTGTTTTTTTGTATTCTTGTTTCAATTTTCTAGAATTTCTGGTGTATTTAAAGAGATTAAGAACAAATCATGAGAGAAAATATGAGTACGAAAATTATATGAAGTCATATCTATATTATTGGTGTATTTAAATGAAATAACATGTTCATTGTAGATTCAGTTTAACTTTCCCAACAGAGAAGCTACTAAGACTGCAAGTTTGATGGATGTTGGAGAGTTCTGGAGCTCATAAAAGAATGAGTTGTATGTTTTTTGGAAGATCATGGTTGGTAATTACTTAGAGGGGGTACCCATATTCCATGACTATCCAAAAAGTCAATATGAAGAAATGATTGCACATTGGAAGATTGCTAAGTTTACGGTAATATCAATATTTAATGGTTGACATATAAAATTTAATTCTTATTAATTGTATTGGATTTTTTTAGGAAGTTTCAGATCAAAACATATAGAATAAGGATTCAATGACATATTTGCACACATTAGGGCGCACTACAATGCCTGATCATGAAAAGCACCAAGTACTTTAACCGAGTATTGTGATATTACACAAGATGTTGTACTGAAAACATTATTGAATATACATAGGCCAGATTTATGAATTTCTCATATATGGTACTAATCTAGATTTGTGTATTTCTCATTTCCAGCAAGCTGCATTGGGCATTAAAGGTCCTATACCTCGTGCCAAATTATTTTGCTCCAGTAGAAAGAAAAAGTATGGAAGTGCAGTAAATGCATAGACACAAGATAAAATTGTAAAGTTTTTTTATTTATATTTTAAATATTTATACAAAATTCACAATTTAATATGTTTATAATTTAAACAGTCTTCCTTGGAGTCCCTTGATGGTAAGGAAGATGACAACTTCGGGCCACATGATCATTTAAGTCAGGTATTAGGTGAGGAGCACATGGGGAGAGTATGATGTCGACCAGGGAAAAGAATCATCCCCTCTAGGTATTGATCATCATCGGGATCCTCTCAAGTCTCCCAGATCTCTGAGCTGGAAATAGATCATGCTGAAGCAGCTGAGGTAAAGAAAATAGTTTTAGAGGAGCATGAAAGAAGTAAGCTGATAACCAAACATTTCATGAAATCTATGCTAGTTTTGAGTTAGTCACTTCCATCAGAGACTGTTGATACTTTTGAATCATATATGGATTCAATGCACTATTTAAATAATGAGTCGAGTGGTTCCAATGAGGGTTGTAGTGGTAACGAAGGTGGTGACGATAGAGCTATTGGTGGTGAGGATGTTTCTTATGTTGTTGTTAGTGATGAGGATGCTGACGATGTTACTGCTGATGATGATGATGTTGATGATGATGAGAATAGACATGGGGATGGGGATGTTAGTGATAGGGGGATATTAATCCCCTCTATTTTTGACTTAGTAGGGAGACTTATGTATGTACTTTAAGAACTTGAATTGAATTTTTTTTATGTATTCGAATGGTTAATTTATTTTCTTCTCAAATGTTTTGCATAAATTTTCACATGCATTTACCTAAAGGTAACATTAGAATCCTTAGTCATGAATATGGGTAAATGATTCCCTTACTACCATAGAATACTTAGATCTAAATGATATCCCATATAGTGACATTGTATTCTATTTATTATCTCTTTATTTTTCATAAACTATTGAATTGACAAGTCTAAATTAATGTAAGTAAAAAAGGAATATATTCCTCATTTTTTATTTCTAAAATTTTTATTTTGTGAAATCTGAAGTTGTTATATTGATTTAACTGGTTGGTTTTTTTGAGATCCCAAGTCCTTGAATAATATGGTACATGCTAGAGATTTTTTTAGGTTTATAGGTATATTTGTAAGAAGGGTGCAGGGGGGAGGGGGGCTGGGTGCAGGGGGTGAGGCTGGGTGCAGGGGGGTGGGGATGGGTGCAGGGGGAGGGGGGCCTGGGTGTAGGGGGAGGGGGGGATGGGTGCAGGTGGGGTGGGGTGGGGGGGGGGGTAGTGCAGGGGGGTGGGGATAGGTGCAGAGGGTAGGGAGGAAGGGGTAGTGGGGGTATAGGTGTGGTGGTGGTGGGGGGGGGGGGGGTGCAGGGGGTGGGGCTGGGTGCAGGGGGGAGGGGGGATGGGTACTGGGGGGTGGGACTGGGTGCCGGGGGGAGGGGGCAGGGGTAGTGGGGGTGGGTGGGGGGGGGGGGCAGGAGGGTGTGGCTGGGTGCAGGGGGGTGGGGCTGGGTGTGTGTGTGTGTGGGGAGGGGGTGCTGGGTACAGGGGGAGGGGGGCTGGGTGCAGGGGGTGGGGCTGGGTGTAGGGGGGAGGGGGTGCTGGGGGGCGGGGTTGGGTGCGAGGGGGGGGGGGGGGTAGTGGGGGTGAAGGTGGGGGGGGGGTGTAGGGGGTGGGGTTGGGTGCAGGGGGTGGGGATGGGTGTAGGGGGAGGGAGTGGGGGGGGGGGGGGGTTGGGTGCAGGGGGTGGGGCTGGGTGCAGGGGGGTGGGGGGCTGGGTGTTGGGGGTGGGGCTGGATGCACGGGGTGGGGGGTAGTGGGGGTGCAGGTGGGGGGGGGGGTCAGTGGGTTTCCCACTACTAAGAGATTTAGTGATAAGGTTATTAATAATTTTGTGACCAATTTTAAAACTTAATAAATGCAGAACAAGGTCTATGATTTGTTTTAGATGATTATTGTAAAGTTATTTCTTCTATATGTATTGAGACTTCTTGTTCTTTTGAGCAAGGTGATCACAATATTTCTGGTGAAAATCAGGTAATCCATATGTATATTTTTCTATCAATTTTTGTTTAGATGGATTTTTTTGGCTTAATTGTGAATTTCTAAGCTACTTGAGCATTCATTAATTATTTGTCTGTAGGCCCCTCTTATCCCCCCCAATCCTTACATTTGTGTTATATTTGAATGTTGATACAAATTTTTAGGCCATTTTTGTAGGTTTTCATTTAATGGGATATAATGGTCATTAATGTAACCTTATATAATGAAATGACATGTAAAGAAATTGAATTGAATGTTCAATTGTATGGTAGTTTCATGATAGAAAGGATTGGCCTTACCCGATCATTATATAAAATTTATCATAAAGTAAAATGTAGAACATGTTATATAATGCCATTATTATCTTTCCAAGTTGATTTAATTTTCTCCACCTTTCCAATATAAGGCTTCTTTTCATTCTATCTTTGTGCTAGCATACATGTGATCCTAGTGTGAAACATGGAAAGTGTTATGCACCAAATGTTTTTACATTGTATTCCAAGGATTTAGGAGGGAAAAGAAAAGAAAAATATTTCATATCAGACACATTATAAATGATTATTCTTGGCTTTAACATAATGCGTGTTTGGTTTTACAAGCCTATGATCAATAATAATAAAGTTAGGTCGGCTCACTGCATTCTTGCATGTACTCTTCCATTTGTTTTACTCTCTATTGGGTTTTTCTTGGTTTATGAAGTTACACAAAATATTGTTTAAAATAATTCCAAATTAGATGTAATCCCACACTTTTTTGTAAAACATAAAACATGTTATATGATGCCATCTATAGAGTGATAATCATGTGCTTCTTTTCTTTATCATTTAAGCAAAAAATGCATTGATTTTTCAGGATGTCTGAAATATTGTGACAGTTCATTTGATCTTTTCAATGCTCTGAAGTATGATTTTTATGATGGAAAACTGAGCTTTAGAGGCAAAAAATTATGCAAGGTAATTCTTTTTATACATCCATGGTTTCTTTTTTTTCCTTTTGGTGTTTTTTGGATAAGTAAATCAGTGTTCATGGAAATGTTATAAGCTCATGTATGAATGGAGATTTGAATGTGTTTGGTTTCATGACATTATTTACAGCTGGGTTGCAGGTATGTTTCACTAATTTGAATCTCTTGGGACCCATTTGACTTTGAAAATTGTCTTTTGGTTTCTATTTTCATGGTTTATGTTTAATTTAACCTTGTATTTTCACACGCATGTTTTATAAAATTACAGTCAACCCCTTCCCTTGAAACAAATTTTTTTTATTATATATGTTAACATGTTTTATATGTGTTTCCTTTCAATTTTATTATGTATAATATTTTTTATTTTATAATTCATCAAAACATCATTATAATTTTCAACTATGGTTTAAATAATGGTGGGGACTCAAAATATATTTTCTTGTACTGAAGTGTTTGGCTTCCAAACATGAAATATAATTCATCAAATATGTTTTTTAAGAATTAACAATGTCTGGACCGTCACCGAATGTTTACACCTACACCATTATGATGAAATTTTATTGTAATTGGCATCGAGGGAAGTGTGAAATTGATATTGCATACGCTTTTTATATTTTAAAAGAATTAAAAAGTAGTGGGATGAAACCTACTATAGTAATATATAGTATATATATCTATGGGTTTTTCATTATTGGACATACTAAGATTGCTTTAGATCTTATTAGGGATTTGAGGTTTATAGGATTTCATGTCAATTGTTACAATTATAATACAGTTATCTATGGTCTATGTCTTATACGGGGGATGATTTTATGGTTTTTGAAGAAATGAAAAATTGTGGAATACCCCCATATTTTTATAGCTACAACATTTTGATTGAATGGATTTTCCAAACAGGGATCTTGAGAAAGGTATATGATTAATTGTAGATAATAGTTTGGAGCAGGGGTCATTTTATTTTGATCCATGTTCTACCAAAATACTAAATAATCCCCACAAAGTTTTGACGCTGGAAACTACAACCAACCTCAAGATCTTTCACATGTGTCACACAAACAACAAATACCAAACATCCTTCCCCTTGATTCCCAATTCTTCCATGTTTTCTTCCTTTTAAGCTTCTCCAGTGAACCAAAAACGTGCACATTTATCCTCTCGTGGCAATGCTTTTCAGGTAATTTATCCTCCAGTCAAAAATCCAATGCGCGCCACATAGAGAGTCAAGTAACCCCCATTTTGTAATTCATTTTTTTATAAATTTTTATTAGAAATTTTACAGTAGAACCAAAATGATAGCCCCAACACTCTTAGAATGGTTGTTCTTTACCATGAAGCTGCCCAACTAGTTCCAAGACATTAGAAAATTGGATTTTATGTATGTTAAATGACATAAATCATGTTGTTAAGGAAGGGTGAGTGGGGAGGGGGTGGGGTGTGTAGGGTGAGGGGAGAGGGGGGTGTGCAGTGGGAAGGGGGTAGTGGGGGGTGTGCAGGGTGGGGGGGGGGTGGTGTTTCTACTAGTATTCATGGGAGGGGGGGGGGTGCTGGGGAAGAGGGCGGGGGGGGGGGGGGGGTGTTGGGGAAGAGGGCAGGGGTTTGTGCAGGGGAGTGTGGGGGGGTGCAGGGTGAGGGGGGGGGGGGGGGGGCTGGGGAAGAGGGCAGGGGTGTGTGTAGGAGGTGGGGGGGGGGGGGGTAGAGGTGTGGGGGTGCAAGGGGAGGGGGGTTGTCCAGGAGTGTGTAGGGGGCAGGGAGGGGGGCAGTCCATAAGTGTGCAGGGAGGGGACATGGTGTAGGGGGAGGGGGTGTCCGGGGGGTGTTCAGGGGGGAGGGGGTGTCTAGGGGGGAGGGGGTGTCCAGGGTGGGGGGGGGGGGGGGTGTCTAGGGGGTCCAATGGGGGGTGTACGGGGGGGGGGGGGTGGGGGGGGGGTGGGGGTGTCCAAGGGGGGTGTCTGGGGGGGGAGTCCAAGGGAGGTGTCCAAGGGGGGGTGTCCAGGGGGTCTAGGGGGTGTCCAGGGGGGGTGTCCAGGGGGGTCCAGTGGGGGTGTCCAAGGGTGTAAGGGGGGGGGGGTGTGCAAGAGGGTTCTGTTCAGAGGGGAGAGTGGGGGGTGTGAAAAGGGGGAGGGGATGTACTGGGGGGTCTGTCTAGGGGGAGGGGCTATAGGGGGTGTCCAAGGGAAGAGTGGGGGGTGTGCAAGGGGGGAGGGGGTTTGCTCGGGGGTGGTCTATCCAGGGGAAGGGAGGGGCTACAGGGGGTGTCTAGGGGGAGAGTGTGGGGTGTTCAAGGGGAGAGGGGGTGTGCTGGGGGGTCTGTCCAGGGGTAAGGGAGGGGCTACAGGGGAGAGTGGGGGGTGTGCAAGTGGGAGGGGGTGTGCTAGGGGAGGGTCTGTCTAGTGGGGAAATGAGGGGCTGTAGGGGGTGTCCAACGACATTTGAAAACATAGAAATTGACAAATTCAAGTATGGAATTGATTCATAATAACTTAGATCCATTTTTAAAAATGTTATTATAGTTAGTTTGGTTAAATACGGAACATTGATAGTTTTTCCTAGGTTTGATAATGGATTAAAGGGTTGTTTGGAATGGATTATAAAAGGGTTAATTGGATTGATTGAAATTATGTCAAATGGATTATGATTTATGTTGATACTTCTAAAAGTATTAGTATATATGAAATAAAAAATGTGTTAAATTGACAATGGCTTGTGAATTGAAGAACATGTAAATGGGTTTGCATAAGGTAATTGATGAACATGTGAAATGGGTTAATACATGATAATTATGAGTTATACCTAATGGTTGAAGTTAGTGAAGTGGTTGTGCTATGTGATTTAAGAATTGTACTTGAAAGGTATAAGTGGGAAAGTACTTGTGAAATGATAAATGTTCTATATGGGATAATGTATGGTAATTGGTGAATATTGGATAATATTTGGGAATTTTTGAATATACTCAATGGGTTAAGGAATGATAATGGAAATTGGTCTAAAAGGCTATGTGATGTAGATAGAAAATGTGTTAATGGGTTATGGAATAGTATTAATTCCCATGTTTATTGTTATGTAATGTGATTGTTATATGTATTGGTTGTGATATAGTTTTTGTATGATGAATGGATTAATAATCATACGCACATGGCTTGAGGTGTGGGATAAAGGATTGAGGATCCTCCCATGGGTCAAGTTGAACTGATACTCTAACTCCACCCAAAATGCATGGTTTAGGGAAGGGGATGAAGCTATATTCCCCTAATGGTTTCATTCCACCTAGACTGAGGCTTCGAGGTGAGAATAATGTGTTTTTTGTGATGTGATTATCCCTAGTGAGATAGGGATTTGATTTATTTATTTATGCATTGTGATTGATTGCCTTTGATCCACATGTAACTGATGTTTATGCCTAACCCATGGAACACATGATAAAAAGTGAATAAGTAATGAAAACAATTCAAATAATGAAAATAGTAATAAGGATAAAAATGATGTAAGTGTACTTGGTTATCTAATGTAAACTGAGTTGTCCTTTTGTTTACCTTACAGTTTACTTCATACTTTCATGCACTATCTATTTAGAATGGATATTTTGTAGACATCATTGGTGGTGGCTTACTGAGTTGTACTCACACCCTTCTTGAGATTTCGTTGGGTACCCAAGTAAATTTCATGGTCTTAGGTCAACTCACGAGTAAATGACCTATTCTTGGGAGTTGAGTTGGACTTGGGATGTGCATGGGTGAGGATCCGAACTTGGAGACGGGACCCATTTTGGAATTCAACTACTTGTCTTTATTTTAGGTTTCATTAACTTGGAACCATCAGTATGACATGAAATAGTTATTTTTAGTTTGTGGTTTGTACCCAGTTTGGTAAATGTTTGGTTATGTATGTTTATTGGTTATTTAATATTTTCCCACTATTTATATTGTTATCCCTTGTGTATTACTCTAGTAAAGAGGGTATAGTCTCCCCAAGTGGCTTATTAGACCCTCATCGCTAGTTGGAAACCTCTATAATATGTGGAGGTGTGCTTGAGGTCATGTGGTGACCCTGCTCATGGAACCAGTTTATTAGATCCCATGTCATGGACGTTACATTTTAGGATTTTGACATGAAGAAACATGGGTATAATCGATTCTTTTAAAAAATAAAAAGTGTTCACTCTATCCCTATTATAAAAAGAAACCCCTATCCACACTCCCAAAACCATTTGGTTCATCAAATACCTACCCAAATATATTCCTTACATCCCTACCCACATCCTATAGGAGTTTTTTAGATCATAAATCTAATCTAGGAAGGATTTAGGTTAAACATAAATAGGAATCGAAGAAGTGGTAAAGTTTTTAACTGTGTGGTTTCATTTTACTTCTTCCTCTAACTCCTAATAATTTAAAAATATTTCCAAATAATAACACTAGTATTTCCTATATAATGATATGTTATTATGTTAATGTAATAACCTATATCCGTCTCCAATTCCATCAAATGGAAACTAAAACCATCGATCGTGTGTATGGTGGACTACCACCTCACAAACTGACGTAGTTTGTTTTCCCTAACCACCTTTCAATGATGAATGTAATGATGGATTTAGCACATGTACATGTATTTATGATATTATTATAAATTTTTTAATTATAATATCACATATACCTTTTTACTATTCGTTTCGTGAGAGATATGTTAATGTCATTTGTGTGTACGGAGGACTACCGCCTCGCGAAGCGATGTGAATAATTTTTCACTTAGGATTTACATGGAAGGAAGTAAGGATTAAAGCTAATGAATATATGTGATATTTATGATCTAAAAAAATTCTATAAATATAATATCACATCTAACTTCTTACCTTCCAATCTATAGCATCCTGGGTTTTTGGATCGGGTTGAATTCTTCATTCATTTTTAATTTTTAGAGTTTTTTTGGGTAGAACGAATCTTTTATAATTTAATTGAACTAAATTATAAGAGTTTACTTTACCAAATACCTTGTTTTTAGATGATTATTAATAATTGTCTAGTGTATTGTTTTTTTTCATTTCAGGTGCGTCGATTGCCAAACACCCAAACTTTATGGGGTTCACAAACTGGGGCGCATGGATTGGACAATACATGAAGCCTCACATGAGTAAATATGTGGCCCTCTAGGTCTTATGTACATAGTTTTTCAAACCATTATAGAGGGGGTTTATATCCATATAGATATGTTTGTAATTTTTGACAAAGGGCTCATACACGGTTTGTGCACGATTTTTCAAACCGTACGGGAAAACCGTTATACCCATAAAGTGTGAAATTAATATTATAACCCTACCTATATTTATTTATTTTCCTCCTCTATCTCATCCACATATGGAATTCCTCCCAGCCAAACATGGATCTCTACTCTTAGTTGTTGATCTCAAATCTTCATCTTAGATTTGTTTCTCGATCTGTCTATAACATTGGATGCATATTGGTAAGGCTCCAACTCCTATTGATTCTTTTCTTCCTTTCCCTATCCATATAGTAAACTAAATCCATGCAAGTAGTTTTACCCTATTTTTAGGGCGTTCATCTAAAACATTGATTTCTTCCAAATTGGTTTGAGTTAGAGGATAAGATTGGACAAGTGGACGTCCACCAACACAAGGTAGATGGTGCTTATCTTTCATTGTGATTTTTTTTCAGGGAGAATATTTTAGAACATTGGTGTGTTGACCTAGTGAGACCTTATAATTTTAAGGGGTTCCTTTAATTAATTAATTGAATCAATTGGATATGCCTATGGGAATACTTTTCAATTATACAAATGGTTGAGTCTTGGTGAGAGGCCAGACCCTAGACATATTTGGCTGGGGTGTTGATTTATTTAAATTGAGTTGTTCAATTTAATTATATTGAGTTTTTATTTATATGTGAATTTAATATGATGAGTTCCATGGGAATTGGATGGGCTTGGATCAAGTATTGAGGTGGTGAAGAACACCTAAGATGAGATGATGTGATCATCAAGTTGGGTGAGGCCTAAATTCCATGAGTGATGTTGATCACAGGTTGGGTGTCTCATTCATTGGTTTGAGGTAGAAAGGTCATTAGGTTGTGGACATGACCCAAGTTATATGAGATGGTGATGACCATCAGGTGGAGTGAAACGGTCATAAGGGAATGAGGTGATGGATTGGTGTGGATTAGATTATTATTTAGTGATTTACGCTCACACATGTTGACCAATGTGCTATTTGGAGTCGTGTACACACATGATGACTCAGATGATGAGGTGGAAGTGACCAATCATGTGGGAAAAGGCCTTCAGTAGTTTCAGATTAGTGAAATGGTTGAATTTTCTTTCTATAGAAATCCACAAAGATGGTGAGGATCCATTAGATGATAGTTTTGAGGATATTGGTTGGGGGATGAAGCTCACTGTACTTGAGGCCATTTGGCCAGTAATTTTTTGGGAGGATAGACATCATCATTCCTTTGGATGTCGATTTTTGATACGACAATGATATTACTTGGAGGGTAGACATCATTATGACTTTGACATTAGGCTTTGAGTCGATGGGTTCTATCGAGTAGGGGCCTGAAGGACCAGATTCTTATTTCATGGGCATGCCTTTGGGACGTCGGTGACTTGACTTGGACATGAGGTGTTGGGTTGCAGATGGTGTCATGTGACTTTAATGGAGGTTAAAACTGAGAATTCACCTCGACTGATTTTCATCAGAGGATTCCTTGGTCTTTGGCTAAGGATCCAATCCACTATAGTATTCCAGTATTGGCCAAAGTTTGTGAAGGCTTCCTGGTGGCTATTGAGAAATAGGGAAGCTTGTTTTTATTTAAATGCGTGAACTATATTTCTTTTTTAGTACATACCTACTTAATGAAAAATGTAATATAAGAACACATTGGTGGTGGCCTATTGAGATTCTTTCTCACACCTTACACGATCCCTTAGGGACGCATGTATATTTTATGGATTTGAAATTAGGTAAGGTTTCAGGCTCTAGATATGGATCCTAGTGATTGATTTAGCATGGGATATAAGGCAAGGGACCATCAGTTCTTACCTTAGTCGGAGTTTCTCTTTTGTTTTATTTTTGTATCTGCATGTTGTCATATATGTAAATACTAAGGCCAACCATTGGAGAACCATATTATTATTGTCTATATGACCTATTTTGATATTCATGATTAGTTAAAAATGGCATGTTTCTTGTTTATTTATTCCACTACTACTATTATTATTGCTTCTTCCATGGTTGGGTTACTAGTCCAGTGTCTGTTGGTCTTTCTTTTTTGCTAAATATTATATATAATATTATTATATTCATAACTTGAGGGTATATTATCTCCACTATTAACTCATTACACCATCACTGCTATTTTTCAGCCTTTAGAATTTGTGGAGGTATGCTTAAGGCTAGTGAAACTCGACCTGTTGCATTGTTCGAGTGGCTAAACTAGTCGGGGTGCTACAAGTGGTATTAGAGCAGTTCTTGACTAGGAATTAGTAGTATTTTTTGGATGAATACTAATGATATAAAATTAATTTTTCTTTATATGCGGTCTTACTATTTGGGTTATGGTAGATTACATATTAGGATATTGTCGGAACGGGGTTTAAAACTCATTTTTGGGTGCCTGATTCCCCACGCATGAGGGACGGACCATGTTTCTAGGGGTGGGAATTAATGTTCTTCTTTGACCATTTTATAGATTATATGATTTCCACATCAAGTGGTTCAATTGAAATGTGATTGTTATATATTTTGACATGAGTATCTTTACTTGGTATGGTAAGGGAATATCTTCAGACCCATTGCCCAGTATGGTAAGGGATGATTTTTTTATCTTTTCTGATCTGGAACATAAGATTTTTTAAATATATATATGCATGTGATTGGGATAAAATTCCTTGTGATATGTGATATATATATATGTATGGGAATGGATCTTATAGGATAAGGAAGGTCTGATTATATGGTGTGATGTTGATCACCAATTTGGGCGACGTGGTAGTCAGATTGAGGTGATAGGGTTTGTTAGGATGAGTGTGGCCTCAAGCATATGTGATACCTATATCTGATATGGGTAGGTAAGGAGGCCATGAGGCTAGATTTAATGGGACATAATTATAATGGGGGTGGGTAAGGGTAGTAAGTTGATGTTGTCTGTTACTATTTTAAGGTGGGGAGATTATAACATCCTAGTTTTTTCGAGTGGGTCGGATTCCTCACCTGTTTTCAATTTTCATATTTTGGTGGGTAGAACAACTCTTTTATCATTTAGTGAAAAGAAATTTTGAGAGTTTCCTTGATATAAGACATTTTTTAGATGAGTATTAATTCTTGGAAAGTGTATTAGTTTTTTCAATAGGTTTCAGGTGTGTTAGAGGATGAAAACCCAAACATTCTTATGTGCATAGACCAGGGTTCACAGTTTGGAAAAACCGTACGGCCTCCCAATAGTTACCATGTATACCTTCAAGTATTCTATGAATGATTTTTAAAACTATGTAGGTGGTGGTGTGAGACTATTCATCCATGTCTAAATTTTTTTACAGAGGGCTCACACACAGTTTTCACACAGTTTGGCAGACTGTGTGCATGAACCATGCGAGCCTGGTGCTTAAGTAGTGGGTACCGCACGGTTTGTGCATAGTGTGCCAAACCATAAGGCGCATTAAAAGTGTGAAATTACCTTTCTTACCCTTAATATATTTATTTCTTTTCCTCCTCTTTATCCTTTATGCATGGCCTTCCTCCCAGTCGTCCATGGAGATCTCCTCCTCCTCCTCTTAGGTTTTGAGCTCAAATCTTCTTCTAAGCTTCATTTCTCGACCTGTCTGTGGCATTGGATTCATATTAGTAAGGATAAAACTCATATTGTTTATTTTATTCCTTTTACTCACCATATGGTGCATTAAATCCATGTGAGTATTTTTACCCTATTTTTAGGTCATTTGTCTAAAATGAGGATTTCTTCCAAATCGGATGGAGTTAGAGGCTAAGATCATACGAGTGGACGCCCACCAACATGAGGTAGGTGGTTATTATCTTTCTTTGTGATTTCATGATTGTTTTTGGGAGTATATTTGAGTTTACTAATATATTTACTGAGTAAGAACCTATAATTTCAATGGTTTCCTTTAATTAATTAATTAAACCCATTAGAGATGCCTATGGGTAGGATACTCAATTCTACAAATGGTTGAGCCTTGGTGAGAGGACATATCTTGGTAAGATTAGGTCTAGGTGTTGATTTATTTAAATTTATTTGTTCAATTTAATTATATTTAATTGTTATATATTTGTGAATTTATTGTGATTAGTTCCATGGGAACTGGATGGGCATGGCCTGAGGATTGAGGTGGTGGAGACCACCTGAGATGAGATAATTTGATAATTAGGTTGGGCGAGGCCTGGATTCCATGAGTGATATTGATCATAGGTTGGGTGAATTGGTTTTCAGTTTAAGATGATGTGGATATCAGGTTACAGGCATGGACCAGATTATATGAGATGGGGATTACTATCAGGTGTAGTGACATGGTCTCAGGGGCATGATCCGTCAAATTAGTGTGGCTTGGTTTATTATTTTGTGATTATCGCTTACTCATTTTGGTCAATGCACCATTTGAAGTCATGTTAATAGAGGATAACTCATATGATGATGTGGTAGTGACCACTTGTGTGGGTAGAGAACTCCAATAATTGTGGCTTAGGGAAATGGTTGGAGGTTCTTGTCATAGAAATCCATAGGGATGGTGAGGATCCATCAAATGATATTGCTAAGATTATTGGTTGGGGAATGAGTCTCACCGTACTTGAGGCCATTGGTCCATGAATTTTTTAGGGAGATGAACATCATTATTCTTAGATATGTTTGTTGTTGAGTCAATGGTGATATTACCTAGAGGGTAGACACTATTTTTTCTGGGATATCAGGCTTTGAGCCGATGGGTGCTATTGGGCAGGGGTTCAAGGTACTGTATTCTTATTAATTAGGCATGACTTCAGGTCATTAGTGACTTGAATTGGACACTAGGTGTAAAGTGGTACATGGTGTTGGGTGAATTTAATGGTGGTGGAAGCTGAGGGTTCACCTAGACTAATTTCTATTAGGGTATTCCTTGGTCTTAGTCAAAGGATCCTCTACACTATGTTATTCCAACGTTGGGCAAAGTAGGTGACATATTCTTGGTGGATGTTGAGCACTAGGGATGATTGTGTTTATTTAAATTCATGTGCTGTATTTATTTATTTTTAGTACACACTTGCTTAATCACAAATGTAAGATAGACACACATTGGTGTTTTCCTATTAAATTCTTTCTCACACCCTACATAGGCCCTTTAATACGTTTGTAGATTTTATGGATTTGCGATTAGGTAAGGGTTTGGGCTCTGGAGTTGGATCCTTGTGATTTAATTGGCATGGGATGAAAGGAAAGGGACCATTGGTTTTTTCCTCAGTTAGAGTTTCTCTTTTGTTTTTTGTATCTTCATGTTATCATATATGTATGTACTGAGGTCAGTCATTAGTGACCCTTTTTCTTATTGTTTATATGACCTGTTTTGATATGCATGTTTAGTTACAAATGGAATATTGGATTGTTGATTTATTTTATTTCTTCTATTATTATTGCTTCATCTTTTGTATGTTTTGATTTTGAAATGGGTGAGTTATTGGTCCATAGTCTATTGGTCTTTCTTTTCCTCTGCATATTATATATACTTGGACCATTATTATTTTCATCACCTGAGGGTATATTCTCCCCACTATTAATTCCTTACACCCTCAATATTAGTTGGAATCCTTTATCATTTAGATATGCTTAAGTCTAGTGGAAATCGAATCATAGCACTGTTATGGAAGCTAAATGAGTTAGGGCGCTACACAATCCATTGGAAAAAAATAACATCTCTTGTGTAATCCATGAACCGTGTAATCCATTTTATTTCTATAACTTTTATAGATTACTATAAATAAATATATAATGAATATATATGATATTTATGTCATAGTTAAAATTCTGTAGATGATGTAACTGTGATCAAATTAAAAGGACCAAAAGTACCGAACCAAAACAACATGAAAAATGAAGTAATTATCACCCAAAACAATGATTTTAACAAAGAATTGCAAATAAAAAAGTGATAAAAGTCTATAATTAAATAATATATGGTGTGATATATATGATTTTGGTTCTATAATGGATGTTTAATAAACCTATATTTATTATATAGGAGGTTCTAACACATATTAAGGAAGTCTAATAAGGGGCTAGGGTTTCTCATCTCACTTTTACTTCCGTGAGACATACACCATATTTTCCACTTATTACTTAATGTGGTGTATATACTTCCCATTTTTATATGTTATATAATGAATCTATTATCTTCATGGTATTTAAATTTTCATTAAAAATTATTTATTTTGTGGGGAATATGATTCAAACGTTACCAAATTGGAAGGGTTTATTTCACAATATCATCATTATTCATTATTGTTTATGTCTAAGTCTCCCTTAGAGAATTATTTGATATTTACATATTTAAATAAATATGTTTTATTCTCCTTTGGTTATTCATGAACCTTTTTAAGTAATAGTGCAATTTTTTCACTCTTTGGTACTTAAAATGATTGATAACATGTTTTTAAGAAAACTTGACTTTATTTCTCTCTTCAGTCGAAAATACCTTTGCATAAAAATCCATGTTTTATAAAAATGTTTTTATCCTTTTAAAAATTATTTGTTAAATAATTTGTTACAAATTTTTACTATTACAAAAAATTTAAAGGAATATTCATGTTGTTTTCCAAAAAAAAGACCATTTGTCTTTTACTGAAAATGTTATAGGAATATTTTTTTAATGTGTATGGTATAAACACAATTTTACACTATCACGACCACTTAATTTTTTAAAGATTATTTTAAAAAATTTTCAAAGGTTATTTTAAAAATAAAATTATTTTCAATTTTTTTGAACTTTTAGTATTAAAAATACTTTCAAAGTGAAAAGATTATTTTACTCAAAAACGTTTTTAATGACATTTTTATGGTATTTATATTCACAAAAAACATCAAATATTTATTGTACTTATGAACCACTGGGGATACATTGTATCGATACCATACTTATCATTTATCTACATGGTTTATGATAAGTTTTAATGGGGATATGCAATTTTATTACCATTCACCACATTACTCCGAATGGTTTATGGTTATGTTTATTGATTAGGGTAAGTATTAACATCTCATATGTTAGTTTTTCAATATGAATGTTTATGTTGATTATGTTTCACCCATTTCATATGAGGAATGCATTGGAATAATTAAGTGATGGATGAGTCTTGGAACTATATATCACCTCAATGCATCAGTGGGTCTCATGATACAAATTAACTTGGGTATTTTTTGAGTCTTTACCCATTTATGTAATATTTCTTGGCATGGAGAATTGACGATAAGAAGTCTTATCATGAGACCTTGATGACATGTTTATGATGTTCGACATTATGTATTCCCTCATTATGAGATCATTTATTGATGTGCATGTGATCATTTGATTAGTTATAATTTCCATGGATAACTTTAAATCTCATTTGATTATTTATATGGATTTATTTTATTATAATTTAATTCTACCATATTATTCTTAGTTTATTGATTAAATGGAACGTGTTTCATTTATTTACCTTCCCATATTGATTATGATTATTTATTCACGATATATACTATTGTACACTTACCCTTACTAAGAATATAATCTCACCCATTTCTTATGTTTTATTCTCCCCATGATACCAAGAAGTGTTTTGTGATTAATATATAGGGATATACTATGAGAAATAATGATGTTCTCAAAGAAAACACTTTTTATATATTATTTTTTCTATTTTAATGAGAATTTAAAGTATGAATCTAGTTTACCAATACAATTAAACTATTACATCCTTTAATATGTGACTCCTTGAATCTTATATCAATGTAATAAAGTAACCATTGGTTTCAAGATTCT
Organism: Viscum album; assembly: GCA_963277665.1. Taxonomy (NCBI): domain Eukaryota; kingdom Viridiplantae; phylum Streptophyta; class Magnoliopsida; order Santalales; family Viscaceae; genus Viscum; species Viscum album. The sequence goes on along the minus strand of OY728151.1, from coordinate 57,656,205 downwards.
TGGGTTAGGGTCGCTATAGTTGGTATCATAGAAAGTTTAGTAGAAACCTTGTGAACTATATTTAGGAAAACATATATTAGGGAACATAAACCAATGATAGAATTTGATGATAAGTATATAAGAACATTCGAAAGTTTCAGTAAGGAATGTATTATGTGATTTTTCCTAGAAAATACATCCCTATATGGATACTATAGGTGGGTTTGGTTCTGGAATAGATGTACATAGAGGTAATAAATATGAAAAGGGTGCATTGTGGTTGACCTGATCATTACTTGGAGCAAAAAAATAGGCATTAATGCACACCTAGTTTGACACTCATATGGGATATTCTTAGGATAAATCACATTTTATTTACAAACCATTATTAAGGAGTTGATATAAAGATATCCCCAAAGAAACCATGTTTATAATTACGAGATTATCTGTACATAAATTTCTTAATTTATGTTAAGTGTTTCACTTGTTTTTAGATGATAAATTGTGATTCATAATGTCTTGATCTAATATAGTGTATTCCATTATTTATAAATGGATATTATTGGAATGAATAGAAACTGTATCAATGCACATAATCCAAACAGTAATAATGATCATTTATTTGATGGGATTAAACTAATATTTTAAAAAGAACTAGTCTTCCAAACATTCTCACCATATTAAGACACAGTATCATGTGCTATCAAGATAGAGAAAAAATTCTCTAATTATTTTGTCTTATAATGTAATCCAAAGAATAAGAGGATGGAATATTAAAAAAAATATATAAGGGGAAGAAGGAAAATAAATATTTCCCCACATGTAATAATTTTGGAAAGAAACACCCTAGTATTTTCTTGAAGGGAATGAGTGTTTTCTACAAGTGTGGAGAGAAATTCCATTATGTTCATGATTAAAAGGGAAAGAAATAAATTTATATTTTTCAATGCATAAAATATAAGGAGATGGGACACTATGTAAATGAATTATTTAAGCTTCAATAGAATATACCACATAATAAGCTAAGGGATCATGTTAAATCTTATGTTATTACCATAGAAAAAGTGGAATGATTAATGTGGTTGTGTTTAAATTCAATAATTATGTTATAGGAGTATTTTATGAATGATATTCTTGTTATAATAATCATGAAAAGTATAAGTATTGTATTGTAGTTCTATTTGTTAAAGGATTTTAGAGCATATGTTGAATGGTACCAATGACCATGAAAAGTGATTCAATGACAAGTTGAACCTCTTGGAAAACACACAATTAAGGGGAGATAACCCGTAATATGTACTATATATTGAGAAAATAATTATAAAGACATGTTTATGGGATAATATTGGTGACCATGAAATTGATTAGTGATTTGGTGATTTATGTTATCATTCATGGATTTTAATGCATGTTTTGATCTATGGAATATATTTGACAACCTGAGATTTTATTTTTGGAATCATGCATGTTTTCATTAATGTTTTATAGTGATAAAGGTATTTGAATATTTATAATGTGACATTAAGAGCCACTTTATATTTTCTATGGAATATAATGTTGATTTACTGAACTTACATCAAAGAATTTAGAGAGTCATATTTTGGATGAGTCTTAAAGTTAACTATATATGGAATGGATTAAGTTGAAATTTGGGTGTTGTTGGATACTTTTTTCTAAAAGTTTTTATTTTGGAAAATATCTAGAGACACGAGGAATGAATTAGATTCCTAGTGATATATTAAATGTGCTTCAAGCATAAAAATTCATTTTGGACATTCATTTCTTAGTGTAATAAATGATGTGGGAATTGATCAAAGCACAACTAAAGGATGAAATTGTTCCTATGAAATAGAAAGATATCATGTAAGTATATTTTCATGTGTTATACATAAAGATATTAAAGTAAATACTCAACTCCAGGAAATGGATATTGAAAAAAATATCCTAGTGCCATCATTTCTAATGAATCAAATAGCCCCTTAACTCATCACAAATTTATGGGTTTGTGGTTGTTGATTTTATCTTGATCATTCACCTTCTTATGATCAATGATATTTATCACCCTACATCATTATTTTGGAATTAATATTTTATTCCATGTCTATATTTCACTTCCCACCTATGTTCTTCTACTTGGAAACCTAGTTATGCAATTATTCCAAATGACCTTTGTACTTATCATTATATCTTATCAAGAGTATGTTTTATTAACCCTTCTCACAGTGTGGGATTTCAAGAAGGGAATTTTAAAATGTCAAAACCTTTATTATTGAGATCAAGATTAAATTTTGAGGATGTAATTTATTTAAGGGGGTATAATGAAACACCCTAATATTTTAAAATAGTATCATCATGTTTGATAGCTTATTATGCATGCAACACCGGGTTTAAATGAAACACAACACTATAAAAATATTATTCTTAAAACATGAACATTATAACCTATCTATTAAGTTTATGAGTATGAATAGGACTAAATAAATTATGTAAATTATATTATTTATACATTTATAAATAAATTCAATGGTTATCTATTTATTAGAAATAAAAAAAGAACCACTTGAATTAGAATTTTTTTAAAAAACAATATTTTTCTGAATGGAGGATTAATCACGCTTGGCACAAATAATTTAAAATATTTTTTTGCACTTTTAGAAAATTTATTTGAAAAAATGGACTTCATTTTTTAAAAATACATATCAAAATTATCTTTGGGTTAATTTTTGAGAATTTTCAAAAAGAATAGTGAAAAAATGGTGAATTTTAATTGAAAACTGTCTTTTCATTTAAATTATTTATAAATTTAAATAATATTTTAAATTTATTTTAAATTAAAATTAGTTTAGTTATAAAAATAAATAACTAATTTATTTCATTTTAATCAATTTCATATTTAATTTTGATATTATAAAATTATATAATTATGTGAATTTTCTCTTTAGAAACTCATTTTTTTGTCGTGTTTACGGGTATAATCTTGAATTGGATTCCACCACTTATGTGAATTGAATTTGAAAAAAATGATTCTATATTTGTAATTATCACAATTTTTTTATCTAATATGTTCAAATTAATTTTTTACCGTTATGAATAGTAAAAATAGTGAAAATTAATTACTGTGATTAAGATAAAAATGGGTTTATCGGGGCTTAAACTAAAAAGATAAGGGGTAAAATGATCTATAAACTTATATAAAACCAATTTTTTAGGAATATATATACCCTATAATATCTAAAGTTTGATAATTACCCATTTTTGATTCATTTGTAATGATAAAAACATGGGTGTAATTTATTCTTTTCAAAAATACCAAGTGTGTCCTCTCTCCTACTTATAAAAGGACACCCCATATCCTCCCCTATTCACACTAAAAAATTCATTTACCTCAGAAAATACCTGCCCAAATATATTAATTACATCCCTACACATATCCTAGAGGCCCTGGTCAGAACATAAATCTAATGTTGGAAGGCTTTATGTTAAACCTAAAGAGGATTCTCGAAGAAGATGTAAAGTTTTTAAATATGTGTTTTCATTTTACTTCTTATTCTAACTCTTTATAATATTTTAACACTATGAACAAATAATAAAACCAATATATCATATATAATGAGATTTTATTATATTAATATAATAAACTATATCCATATCCACTTCTAAAAAATGGGAAATGAAATAATCAATCATGTGTACGACAGACTACCGCCTTACGAACTGATGTAGTTCGTTTTCCATCACTACCTTTCAAGGATAAATATAATGATGTATTTAAAAAATTTATATGATATTTATTATATTATTATAATTATTTAATTCTAATATCACATATACCTTATTACCTTCCATTCTGTGAGGGACAAAATAACGTTGCTCATGTGTATGATGTACTACTGCCACACGAAGAGATGTGATTCATTTTTCACTTACGATTTACATGAAATGTATTAAGGGTAAAAGTTAATGAATATATGTGATATTTATGATCTAAATATACTTTTTTAAATATATTATCACATATAAATTCATACCTGCCAATCCATTGGAAAACAATAACATTGCTCATGCGTACGTGTGGACTGCCGCCTCCATATAACGATGTGACATGTTTTTTATTTTATTTTTACATGGATGGTTACAAGGATAAAATTTATTAATATATATATATATAAAATAATAATTATTATATAAATTTTAATTAATATTTTTTTTCATTTCATTCGTTGATAAAAATAGAAACATCATTCATGTGTACGTACGACCTTCTCTCTCCAGGAGCAGTGTAATCCATTTTCTATATCTAATATTTAGAGATTAATATAAATAAATATTTAATTAATATATATTATATTTATATAATTTTTAAAATTATATATATTATTTAACAATTATAAATTTTAATGGGGCAAAATTACCAAACAAAAACATACCTGAAAAACAAAGCAATTATCCATTAAAATAACGATTTTAACAAAAGATTGCTAATAAACGAGTGATAAAAGACTATAATTAAATAATATATGGTATAATATATATGATTATTTTTATTTAAACTATGTTTAATAAATCTATATTTTTTATATAGGAGGTTTATACACATACAAATAAATTCGAACAAGTGGTAAGGGTTTCTCGTCTCACTTTTACTTCCGTGATACATACACCATATTCACCCCTTATTTCTTTGTGTAATGTATATACTTACCATTTTGATATTTTATATCATGAATATATTTCTCCTAATGGTATTTAAAGTTTAATTTTATTTTATTTGTTTCACGAGGATTATGATTAAAAATCTTACCAAAATGGTAAGGGTTTATTTCACAATCGCATCATAATTCTGGATTATTTATGTTAAAGTATCCCTTGGGGTAATTATTTTATATTTATATACTGAAATAAATATATTTTATTCTCCTATGGTTAGTCATGAAAATTTTAAAGTAATAGTACCATTTTCCCACTCTTTGGTGCTTAAAATGATTGAGAAAATGTTTTTAAGAAAATTTTACATTATTTCTCTCTTCAGTCGAAAATATTTTTTCATCAAAATATATGTTTTCTACAAAATATTTTCAAAAAATGTTTTCAAAAAATGTTTTTATCCTTCTATAAATGATTTATTAAATAATTTTTTATTCATTTTTATTATTTACCAAAAATTCTAAAGGAATATTAATGCCATTTTTTAAATAAAGCCCTTGTGGATTTTACTAAAAATTTAAAAGGAATCCTTATTTTAACATGTAAGAAATAAATATAATTTTTCACCATCATGACCAATAAATGTTTTAAATATTATTTTAAAATTCTTAGAAGGTAATTTTCAAATTAAATTATTTTCAAAATATTCTTTGAACTTTTAGTTTTAAAAATATTTTTAAAGTGAATAGATAATTTGCTCAAAAATGTTTTAATGGCATTTTTATGGTATTTATATTCATCAATGAAATAAGACCTTTATTATAATTATTATTCACTAGTTATGAGTTTTAATTATACCATCCTTATTATTTTTTTGGATGGTTTATGATCAGTTTGACCAAAGAAGTTCAATTTTATTACCATTCACCATATAACTCTGAATGGTTTATGATTATGTTTATTTTTTGGGGTAAGTATTGAAATTTCATATGATAGTTTTTTCAATACAAATTTTTATATTGATTCTATTTCACCCCTTTAATATTAGTAATGCATTGGACTTATTAAGTAAGAGTTGGGGAATAGAATTACATAACCCCTCGATGCATCAGTAGGTCTAATGAGACAAATTAACTTGTGTATTTGTCTAAGACCTTGCCTATTTATATAATATGAATTGGCATAAGTCCTTAATGGTAAGAAGTCTTGGAATAAGGCCTCGATGGTATGTTTATGATGTCTAATATTATGAATTCCATCATTATGAGATCAGTTATTTATGTCCATGTGATTATTCAGTTAGTTAGAATATACATGGATATGTTTCAATATCATGTGATTATTTATATGGATTTATTTGATCATAATTTAATTCTACCATATTATACTCAATTTATTGATTAAATTTCACATGATTTACTTATTTACCTTTACATATTAATTATTCTTATTTATTCACGATAACTTCCATTGTACAATTACCCTTACTGAGTATTTTATCTCACCCCTTTATTATGTTTCATTCTACCTAGGATATGAGGAAGTGTTTTGTGATTGATATATAAGGATATAATATAAGTAATAATGGAATTCTAAAATAAAACACTTTATGTATTTTATGTTTTCAATTATAATGATAATTTCAATTATGTATCTAGTTTACCAATACTTATAAACTATTCATTCCTTCGAGATGTGATTCTCTGTATATTATGCCAATGTAATAAAGTAACCACCATCTCTAGGATACTAGGGTCAGGGTCACTACACACTTCCTCAAACACTTAATTTTTACAATTTTTTAAATAAATATTCTTTAAAAAATTTCTCATCACCACCAAATATTGAGTAAAAATCATGGATTTCAATTTACCCCTTGAAAATATCAAACCAATAAATTTTATATGCCAAAATCAAATGATTTCATAAGAACATTTAAGTTTTCCATGATAATTAATCCATTTAATAGAGGCACATACCTCACCAATAGAGGAAACATTGATGCCTTTGAATTAAGTGATGTAAAATTAAGAGATTTGGTCTTTACAAACCTAGATATATAAAAAATCATCAATTATTCACCCATAACCTTATATTTAACCTTAATATCATATTTGGGTTAAAATAGATCAAAGGAAAGAGTGATTGAAGATTGATCTTGAAAAAAGAGGAGAATTCAAGAAGAAATTTAAACATACCTCAAAGAGATCCACCCAAATCTATCAAAATTTTCCAAAATATCAAGGGGAGAGTCCTATAGAGAATCATTAAGGATTTGGTTTGAGATAATGAGGAAAAAATAGGATATTAGAGTTAAAAAAACCAAGTCTATATAAGTAATTTTTTCATTTTAAGATGTTCAGAATGGGTCACATTATTTGGCCATAGTGTTGGAAAAACCATAGACTAACTGTGTGGTAGCTACTATCCATTGAAAAACAAAGAAAATGGTTTGTTAAGAATAGTTATATAGTTAGATAGTCGTGCTCAAACTATGAAACATTCCACTAGAGTTAACAAATCCATATCTCATGGTTATCCCTAACCATGCCCCTGAACAGATTACTCTCATTCTATGAATTTTGAACCCTGGCACCCAGAAGATCCTTGAATCGAATAAGGACTAAGAAAAGGATCTATAATAATACATACATGTGACCTATAAGGTGTCACATTATTACCTCATTATGGTAACTAAATATATCTATTTTTATTTCTATTTACCATCATACGCTAAAATATTTTATGATATTAATTGAGATTTACTTTAAATTTTGGCTGATTTTGTCTTTTAGTTCTTACACATTGAACTTTATAATTCAAAAAATACACCCACTAACCACTAAGAAACTATATTATCTCTAGAATATATTTCTAAGATACATAAACTCTTTTTCTTCAATAAATAACACTTATTTACTTTTAGTGAGTATATTTAATAAATAAACTATTATATTCACATTATATATGGTATTATATGTTTTTGTAGTATTTTAATAAAAATAAAACTTTATTCATTAAAATATTCCATTGGGTGTAGTGGTAACTCTTTCTAACACATTTTATCTAACATCTGATGAAGATATTTCATAAATCCACTATGCATGTGATACATTTTCCATATCCTAGGTGATGATATGGGTATATCATAAGGTATAAAATATATATTCAATGAAACTAACTTAACCAATCATACTATAAGATTGAGAAAATCATATGGATAACACTATATACAGAATAATATTGCATGATTCATGTGGTTATCTTAAAATACACCAAAATAGAAAAAAATCATTAGGTTAACATTTAGAACTCCTCCATTTTATTTATCATTAATAATATAATGCATGAGAGAATATGGGTGGTCAAGGGTTATAATAGTTTTAACAAAAATCCATTCACTCATACATTATAACACATGAGTAAATTCATAGAACTTGAATATAATTCTTGAGGGATATATAAAAGGTGAGTCACCATGATATGGGATGAGATCGAGCCAGCCTAGGCCTTCAGTGATTATCCTTGAATCTATACCTCCTTCTCTCTTTAACTTGATAGGAAATAGAAATAAAGGAGGTTTTTTTAATAATAATTAATGATCTTTATCAACCATATGAATTGAAGAACAAGGAGCAGTGGTGATCGTTGATATAAGGTACATAATTTCTTCATTTTCTATTAATACATAGTTTTGGTTTCAAACATGGTAGATCTTGGGAATTTGGGTTTCATGAAGTTTCTACTACATTTATTAACTATTCATATATCCTTATAAACCCAATAGTGGTATCATAGAAAAGGTTAAAGAGTTAACCAACTCTTGGGAACTCTCACACATGAATGGTGATGAAGTGTGACTTTTTGTTCAAGAGCTCCATTTTCAATGAAAAGAGTTTCATATCCAAAATAGTTAAGGTAATAGAGTTATTTCATAGGTTAATATGGATGTTATGTTAGGTATATTCATATAAGGTATTAAATCCCACCATGATATGGTGTCAGAGCCATGCCATATGATTTAATTAACAAAATCATGTTAAAATAAATGAATTATTTTTCATATTTTAAGTCATAAATACTAACATTAAATATGATTAATATTTTTTCTATAGTTATCCTTATGATATATGATATCACAATCCATGATGGAACCATTCTGTATGATATGTGATATCATAGCTAGTAAAATTTTACAATTTATTCAACCTCCTTAAATATTAGTGTATGACATGGGATATCATTTCCATTGATGGTGTTGATCCATGGGATAAAAAATAGAGTATCATATCAACTTTATGATACCAATACAAATCATAAAATATGACTCCAAATTGATTTTTTATTATTCAAAGGGATTATCGTAGCTTGCGATTACCAAGGGTGCACTGAGTTTATCCTATATAGGCCATTGATGCCATAAGTAGTAATAACTATCCGCTCTTTCCACTGGATTATTTATCATTGAATATGATAGATAATGGATCCTATCACACCTTAAAATATTTCAATATCGTTAAATATGATATCATATAAAATTGAATCTTTGTAAATTTTGATTCATAATTGAATTAAATGGTTTACAAAATGTTTCTAAATCATATTAATTTTTTATATATTAATTTAATTTATAAAAGTGATTGTAAATTAATTAATTATAAATTTTTTATAAATAATTAATTAAATATTTATGAAACATTTATAAAAAAATATTCTATAATATTAAATTTTAATATTAAAATATCTTTTTCAAGCTATATGACATGAATTATAATTTAGATATGAAATGTTTATATGGAAATTATAATGGTAGTTTATAAAATGATTATTAATTAAAAAATAAGCCTAAATATAAATATTTTTATATTTAAATTATGAATTTTATATATTTATTTAATTTGAATTTTTCAGATTAATATTATTTATTCAATAAATTTTTAAAACTATATAAAAAATAGCTTTGATAATTAGTTTTATCAACATTTAATTAATGATAAATATGTGTTATTTAGATAATATAAATTCTTTACATAATATAATTGGAATATAAAATTATTATATGACATTTAATATCATATATTTAAATAAAATTTCATATAAAAGGATAATATAAAGGGGTTCATATTGTGATAAAGTATTTATATTTATTTTATTATAAAGTATTTATAATTTTATATTTATGAATTATTCAAAAATAGTTTAACTTATCTCTAAATTTATGAATTGTTAATTTATTTAGTTTATTCCATTATTTATTATTCATGAATATAAATTATTTATATTATGAATAATTGTATGATTTAATTTAAATTGTTAATCTACTTCTATAAATTGTTATAAATTCATTTGAGGAGTTGCATGTTATGTATGATAGTTTATTTAGTTTTCTTCTACCTTAACACAGGATTGTGCTAGTTTATAAGAATGAATTAAGTAGTTGATTATAGTTTATAAATTTTAGGTGTTATAATTATTAAGGAATTAAAATATTGATCGAGTAAAGTATCCTTTATTAGAGGGATTTTGGGTCAGGCTACTCAGTGGTCTGGAATATTATTCCTTTTATAAAAAGTGAGGGTTGGATATCTATCACTCCAAGATTACTATTTTATAAATAATTGGTTTTATATAATTCCATGTCTTTACATGAAAGTGTTTTATAAAATTTATGCATCAAATGCATTTATATGTGTATAAATATATTTAGATTTTAATTTGGGTTATTAACACAAACTATGAGTTATGTAAAGTGTTATATATCAATATGGATTGAACATATTTATTTGAGGGAAGTAATGTTATTCCAAAAAAATCATTAGAAGAATGTGTACATAATGGGAATACATGAGATAAAATAGTGATATCAAATCCCATTCAAAATATTAAGTGTTAGATTCCTTCCAAAGAAAACAAAATTGATGACCTCGATCATTCAAATGGGTAGGTTCTGCAAAAGTAGGGTGTCTATGGATTATCATGTGTAATGCATGGTGAAGATGAATAAACCTAAGAGTTAGGTAACCAAATCCTTCTATGATTTTTGGGTTACACTTATCTGGAAAACCCTAATAGTTGGGATATAAGAGGAATGTTTTTGAGTATATCCATATGATGGATTGGGAAAAGAGTTTTATTCTCAACCATCCAAGAGTCATATATGATATTATAGGGATAATGTCTAACCTAAATAACTATGTTTAGAGAGGAACACTAAATAGTAATAATTAGTTAGTGAAATATAGATCTTTTTCCATTAATGGATATGATGAATTTAAAAAGGGTTATCATTTTAATGGGATAACAATTAATAAAAGTTCTTATTAAATTAATTTAAAACATGATACTTATATGATAAAATCCTTTTTTTAGATAAATGGAATCAACATCATCAAACTTTACTTTTATATCAATCATTGATAAAGGATGAGATTAAAGTAAGAAACTTCTTAGGATAGTTTAAAATTTTGGAGTTATTATTATAAAACATTTTATGCGTTGGAGTAATATTTTCCTAAATAGTCAATGTTTGAAGTTTTTTAAATAATATGTGAATATTTAATCTTATAATAATCATATAATGATTCAACTAAGGTTTCCTTAATGATTGTTATGGTAATATAACTCATTCTAGAATCATTTTTGAAAATTTCCTCACAATGTAAATGAGTTCAATAGAATTTTACCCAATATTATCAAATTATTGTGGATGGATGAACTAGGTATAATATTTCCAAGTTCTTATGTTTAATTAGTAGTACAAGTGGGTAAAAATTAAATATAGAGAAATAAAAGTTATTTTGGAAGTATAATAATGTTTCTTTGAGTAATCATCCTAGGTCTTTGAAACCTAAAGTTGTCAAGGAGGGAAATGTTTACATATTATAGAATTTTATGAAATATCTAAATGAGTTTGAGAAAATATATGGAAACTAAATGTCATATAATAGTGTTATAGAATACATTATTTGATATTGAAGGGTATATGAAATAAATGTATGCTTTACAAGCATTTTAAATATATTTAAATTCAAAAATAATTGATGGGGATTATAATTTTCCTTCAAAATATGATGCAAAGGGTTTCTAAATTAGGAATTGAATAAAAGGAAAATATCAACCTTGTTTTGATCTAAGTAAATAATATATATCATGATTTTATTTCTATTATATGATAAGAGATTTTTTTTTCAAAAAAATGTTGTTATGATCAATATGAGATAATGGAGCTAATAAACATAGTTTACGACTCACTAGATTCTATAACATGTCTTGAAAATTATATAAATATAAAAATAGTTTTATCCATGGTAAAAGAGTTTATTCATATTGTTTTTAAAATATAATGTATTTGAGTCCACCATCAATGGAATATTTTATAGAATAAAGTCTTATTTTCAAAATGATTATTCAAACTAATAGAATACCATATGAGATATAGATATTAATTTGTAATTTTTTAAATATACTCACTAAAGTAAATAAGAATTATTTCTTAACACAAAATAGTTTTTGTGTATTAGAAATATATTCTAAAGAGAATACAGTGTCTAAGAGGCTAGTAAGAGTAATTTTGGACTTTTAAAAGTTTAAAGTTAACAAATAAAATATTATACCAGTCAAAATAAAAAGTGAATGTCACTTAATATTCTAAAAGGATTAGGGTATATTGGTAAATTATTAGTATAAGGAGTTACATTATTTACAAAATGATATCAAGTAATAAGTTTTATGGAGTAGGTTCTAAGGATGATTTTTATGATGAATTATAAAAGTTCTAATTAGAAAATAGAATTTATTAATATTATAACATTTTATGTTGTGAAGTAAAGGAGTTTGAATAATTTTTCAATGAGTTGAATATTTGGAATGTGATTAATACATATCATCTTCATTGAAACTTTATTTATCTATAGATGTTACTCTCTAAAAAGTTTATTAGGATTTTTTTATCAAATAGTCCCATAGATATGTGGAAAGAATTTCATAGAGATGTAATGAGTTTAACACAACCTTGAAAATCAAAACAAACATAAGGATGACCTATAAATATATCATATGTGATATGTTAGATAGGAACTTATTTATAGTTTTATAAATTATTATTTAAAAATTTTAAAAATATAAAATATATAATGTTATATAAAAAATTAATCTCCTCTTTATCATTATTTCATGTTATCTGCACAGACTCATGAATTGAAATGATAATTTGACTCTCAAAATTTGAATTTGAGTTATACTTAACCATTGTTTATCATATAATATTATTAGTTGTGATGTAATATTAAGGTTATCATGAGTAGGATTCTTGAATTAGGATATAGAATACACTCATGAGGTATAAAATGGGTTTTTTTCATTGGATGAACCATAAAGTATACCAAATGGTGTGTCATGAACTATGTCTTTAGTACACTAGGGGTGCATGGTTTATTTTTTAATCCCTATACATGATGTTTTCAAGATATCTATAGCATTATAATTTTCATAATTTTATAGGTTTCTTATGCAAGCCTTAAGGTTTATCTAATCAAGGGGAATTTTGGTATGTTACTAATTATGTCATCGGTTGGTGCTTAAAAAATATGGTATTTGTCATCTTATATAATGAGTATGAAATATGATACCCTAATTGAAATAGAATGACTAAGAGTATAGTTTTACCTAGATAATACTTGTGATGTAATTATCTATCGGGTGGGGTTCATGTGATGTTCTCATCCATAATGGTGAATGACATGTGATGTATTCATCGACGTGGTTATTCTATACTCATATAATCAAGAATGTGTAAAGAATATATATGATATTTACATAATCTATGTCCCATGGTCACTCACGGTATTGGAAGATGGATCATATAAAAATTCATACTTTTATATGATGCAGCTGGTGGACACAGGTATGGAGATACATGTGTTTGATGGAGATCACATCATATCCATTTGTAGCTTGAGTAGAAAAAATGAATTGTGAGAGATCTCTATTTTCTTTCTTTTATAAAATCAAGAATTTATATTTTATGTTAACACTATAAAGGCTCGTGGAGTCATACATTATGGTTAATTGGATTAGGATTGAGTTTTAACTCAAAGAGTTTCTCTAAAAGTTTTTTTTGAGTTCATATAGAAATAATTTTGGATGTATATTCACAAAGTACTGTATATTATGTGATACAAAGTTAATTTAATTATAGATTTACAAAAGTTTTTTGGAAGAAATCAAAAATATGTTTTGAATATAGTTTCAAAAGTTATTTGATATGATACAATTTAAGGTGAAATGACATAAACTCGAAGAAACTTTAGGGAAAGTGGGAGATTGGTGGAGATATTCCCTAAATACATAATGCATTTTATTTTTTTCATATTATAGGTTATGATATATGTATATCATATGGCATGAAATATAGATTTCATGCCACTACCTTAACCAATCATACTAATAAATTGAGTGAATCGTATGGGAAGCACTATATATAGAATCATATTGTATGATTCTTATAGTATTCCTAAAATAAATAAAGTTAGTCTAAAGTTGTTAGGTTAACATTAATATCTCCTTCACCATGACAATCTATAATAATCAAATACATGGAAGAATATGGGTGGCTGAGGGTTACAATACTTGTGAAAAAATCCATTCAATCATGAATTATAATACATGAATAAATTCTGGGAACACAAGGAGTGTCCTTGAGGTATATATAAAAGGGGATCCACCATGATATGGGATGTGATTGATCCTTCCTAATCCTTTAGTGATTATCCTTGAAGATCTCCCTCATTCTCTATTAACCTTGAGAGGCACAAGCATGCTGTGAGAATAGAGGAGGATTATTTTGACTACTCCATAATGATCCTTATGAACCATAAATATTGAAGGAAAATAAAAAAATGGGGATCATATATGTAAGTCACATAGTTTATTTTTCTATTTATACATGGTTTTGGTTTCATGCATGATAGATCTTAGAAATTTTTGAATTCATGTTGTTTCTAATACATTTATTAAGAGCTAATTGATCCTTAGAAACTTATCAATGTCTTAGATAAGAACTTTTATTTTTGGATAAACTACTTTTATCCATGTCTCTTGTTATATTCCATGTTATAGTATTAGATCAAACATAACCATGTGTATCAAAATGATCATCTTATATCATTCATTAAACAAATATTGTTTATAAATGTATCTTTTCATACAGGAGAAAAAATAATAATAATACAAAATCATTATTTATAATCCTTAAAATATTTAAAGTATCCAATAAAATCCATATCCATGATATATAAATACAATGATCCATCACTTAAATTCATACTATAAGCTTGATACATAAATTATATATCAATTTTTAACTCTTGTACATTTACAAAAAATTAAAACACCCTATTGTTATCACATTCCCTAAAAAATATAAGTATTAATTTCTATAAAATTATACCTAATGTGTACCATTAATGAAGTTTCTTACACCACTTTAGGTATTCTTGAAAATTTATCCTCTAATATCTAGTTTTTCTATAGTAAAAACATTTCCCTTATGTTAAATCTCTTTTTTCGATATAGAAGTTGGCATAGACTCTTTATGGCCTTGTTTCTCTCCCTCATGGGATTTTTTTACCCTTATATTATTGTACCATCATCATGGAAATTGATATTGGAATTCTCATGTTCCTCTCAGTACTCCTCAACATATTATGAGAATAACTTAAACTTTTATTGAACTCATTCATAATGTAGTTTATAATGAATTTTTAGAACCTTTATGGTAATGATTGTAGAATAAATTTTGTAGTTGGATGATGAAAAAGAGGAGAACCCAGTCTCTCTAAGTCATCTAAATACCCAATAATATTGAGACATACATCAAAATAGATCCACACTTAGTCATCTTTCACAGAAAGAGTGTTTTTAAAATTTTATAGATTTCATGTCTAGATTTACCTTGATATAACCTTTTTTGGTTATCTATCATCCCATAAAAATCCATGGTTTTCATGTTATTTTTAGTGTTTTGTCCTTATAAAAACAATAATAAATGTTTATATATAAATATAATAACTCTAATGTTTTTAATAAAAATTATTCTCCTCTTGACTAGCTTCTTTAAAAGGTATTTACTTGGGAATTGGTCTCTCTAATAGATAGAATTTTTCTTCCTTCTTGAGAACTATTCTCAAGTATCTATATTAGTCCAGTAAATTAATTCAATTATATTTCTATTTCTCCAAGATAGATCTCAAACTTAATATTGAATATTATGACGATTCCATTTATCTACAATAGAAGTTTTTTTTTCAGATTAGTATTATGTTTTACATTTATTTAATAAGGAATTTTATTTCATGTGATCCACCTAAAATGATGACCCCATTTAAATTTACATCATATCCATTAGTAGACCAAGATAAATATTTTACCAAGTAATTAACCCAATTTTGTGGGGACCTCATCGCTTTAATTATTTAGGTAAGAAATCATGTCAATCATATCATATATAAATCTTGGATAGTTGAGTAAACAACTCCATTCCTAATCCATCATATGGATAAACTCAACCTTATTCCTATCGTATCCTTCCCAAGGGTTTATTAGCTAAGTGTAACCTAAAAAATGCAAAAAGAATCACTTTAATCAGGGGGAACCTAATTAATTTTATTATATAAGATAATCCATGGGAACCTTGATTTGGAATGAACCTACCCAATTGGATGATCGAGGTGTTGAAAATTGTTTTTATTAAAATGAATTTTACACTTTTCTTTTTTAATTGGGATTTAATATCTCAACATCTTATCTCATGTAATCCTTTTACATGTATGAATTCTTTTAATTATTTTTCTTAGAATTCCTATTTCTTCTAGAAAAATAACTTGTTTAAACCATATCAATGTGTGACTCTTTACAAAACCCATATCTTGTGTTAATATCCCAAATTAAAAGTTAAATATATTTATACATATCGAAATGAATCATATGTATAAGGTACATGAAACCCTTTCATGTAAATGATTAGGATCATATGAAATGAATAATTCCCATAAGAGTAAGTATGGATCACATGTATCCAACCTCTACTTTTTTATAAAATGCATAAGCCTCTAGACAAGTGAGCAGTACATTCCAAAGTCTATATACACATGATTCATTACTCAATAGATGTAACACCCTGACCCCAAAATACCAAAGTCTGTGAATTATTTTAATACATTGGCATGATAACAAGGAATCAAGTCCCGAAAGACCGATCAATTTAGTAGTCTTGGAAAATAGATTACATGCATGAAAGTTACATTACACTTTCTAACATACAACAAAAAATAGAAATACTTTTAAAATTACATTATTCCCTTAGCTTAACCCTACATCTCAAACATAAAACACTTCTTGGGATCCTGGGAAAATAAAACATAAGGGGTGAGCTCAAATGCTCAGTAAGGATAACAATATTGCGGAAACTTTCATAAATAAGCATAAACATTTAATGCAATGTATAAAACTAAAAAAAAAGCCTTTTCAACATAAAATTCATCATAATATGGAAAATATAAATCAAAATAATTCTATTTACTTACTCACATGGATATTATACTAGTCGAATAATCACATGTAATATCAATAGCCACTTTCATAATGATGGAATGCATAATTCCAGACTTTCATAACCACATAGTCAAGGCCTTGTGCCAAGACTACAAATAAGATTTTGTCAAGGAATTATTCCAAGACAATAGTTTGTCTCATGAGACCTACCAATGCATCTAGGAGCTACAGCGGGATCCACCCATCACTTACTAAGTCCAATGGATTCCTTATATAAAAAGGTTTAAACATAACATAAACATTCGTATTAAAACTAACATACGAAATGTCAAAACTTTATCCATAAACTATGAATGGTATAAAAATAACACATCCATGGTCAAACATATCACAAAACTTTCAATACAATATGGAAGATTTGTATCATAATAAATCAACTTCAAAGAAGTTTAAAATCCATCAAAGGATGCTGACATAGATGAAAATGATTTGTAAAACTCTTTGAGAGAAATATCCATTTTTCTTGAAAACATTTAAAAGTAACACAATTTAGAAAGGATGAAATTTAAATAAATTTTTAAATCAAAGTGTCCCATACCACTTTGAAACTTTTTAAGGGAATTAACATTTTAAAAATATTCATGTCCATATAGATAAATCCTTAAAAACCATTTTAAAAACATGGACATTAATGAGAATGATTTAGAGGAATAAATATTTAAAACATTTAAAATGATATTTTAATTAAAAGTACCTTAAAATAATCCCCTTTAAAAATCTTTCATGAAACATGGACATGTATAATAAATATTTCCTAGTAGATACTTATGTAAAAACAACCTCGGATAATAAAGAGATTGTGAAATTAACCCTTACCTTGCACTTTCCTTTGGTAGATGGTACGTTTAACCTCATTTATAATGACCATAGTGTGTTATTAAATTATAAAAGAATCATATTCATATTTTTTATATCATACATGATTCATTTATGACTTTATACTACCCATTTAATAATAATTTCCATGTTGAATTAACATTTCGGGTAACACTCATTTTCTTTATCGTACGTGTTTTAACTTGTTATTCTTGATCGTATCATTTAGATAATGATTTAAATAATTACAGAATATAAAACTTGATTTATATATCATATATATTTATAATATAAAAATTTATAATAGATTGATATGTGAAATGGAAAACACCATTTATGGAGACTGTAGGCTGTACGTACGCATAAACACTGTTTCTGTTTTCATATCGTATTGAACGGAAGTAAGTGAATAAGATATATGTAAGTACATAAATACATACATAAATATAAATATAAATATATATCTAATATAATTATTATTTCATATATTACATACTTATTAGTAATATATATTTTTATAATAGTCGATGAATGGTGAACGTGGAAATGAATCTCATCACGTCGTGGAGATAGTAATCCGTACGTACCCACGAGCGACAGTATAATTTCTTTAAAGGTGTGGAATTGGATGGTATATTAATTTTACAGAGACATTAGCATGTTATTTTCATTATTTATATACTTATTACTCATCATTATATCCATCCAAATAACATAGTGTTGAATAACAAATTACACAACGACATGGGGATGGTAAGCTGTACGTACGCACACATGGTGACATTATCATTCATAGGATGGATAAAATAATGAATATGGTTATTAAATATTTATAATAACATAAAAGTATATATAAGGTACTGGATTTATTATTTTGGTATGGTAATAACAAAGAAAGAGTAAGTGGAAGAAGAAAAGAACTTGAAAGAGGGTGGTGAAATCATTACCTCTTCTTCGGGTTCTTCCTTTTGATTTGATCAAAAGGGATTCTTATGTTATCTTTGTGACAAAAATAAGGCTTATATGATGAAGGTAGTATAGTTTTAAGGATATTTGGTCAGGGTTTGGATGAGAAAAATGGCTTTGGAGATGTGAATTTGAGAGAAGGGGAAGTGCCCTTTTATAAGAGGGGTTAAGGGAACCTTAGGAAAAACTTAAAATATTATTTTATAATAAAATAATTTTCGTTTTATAATGGCTCAAAAATTAATTATTTAAATTATAAGGTGGGGATGGGTCAAAAACCACTCAACCAATAGGTTTTAGACAGGTTTGGGTCACTATATTAACCTTATCTTTTATATTTAACTCTTAGTTAAATAGTTTGACATTTACCATGTCTCTTTGTATTTTTTTATTATATGGTTAATAAACTTATATAAACTTACTAGAGAACCCCAAGTGGTTCATTAATAAAAAGTATAATATTATTTAAACCCTTTTTCCAAACCTTAGATTTTTATGAATAGAATACCATTTAATAAAACAATATTTGTTTTAAAAACTCTTTTATGTCAATTTTGACACTATTTGGTATTTTATTTTTGATAAATTCATAACAGCATTATTACTTCGAAAAAAATTCATTTAATCAATCCTAACATGTCATATTAACCTAAAAAATTACTTTAATTAATAAAAAATCTCAAATTACATTTATTTGGGTATTTATAATATCAATTATTTTAATATTTCATTAATAAGGTAATTACTGATCATCATAGTGTCATAAATAAATTAAATTATTTAATGTCTAAAAATTATAAATAAAATAAAATTATGTTGGAAATCTTTTTATCCTTATAATTAATATTTATTGTTGAATTTATATTATGTGAAACCCTATATTAAAAATGGTTTAGTTATTAAAATTTGAATTTAACACTTTTAACTCATCTTTGAATTAAATAATAATAAATGTCTTAATCTAATCCAAGTGGACATAAAGGATCATATTTTCTTTCTAAGGTTGTTTTTGGTCGAATTACACTTATTAAATAGAATTAGGAAATGTGTTAGAGTAATTATGATATCATTTTTACTTTTAATTTCCCTATTTACTTTTAACCGTGGTAAATAAAAGTCAAAGGTTACTATTCGCCATAAAATATTTTCATCTGATTGAACCAAATTTTACTTACTGATATCAAACGTGTCTCTCAGATTTTTTAAATTCAACTCACAGAAGCAGTAAAATTAAGTTTTATGCAAATTTGTAAATATGCTCCGAGGAGGTGGGTAAAAGACGGTAAAACGTTCGATAAAATTTTATACATCTAATTTTATTATAAAATGACTCCAATGAACTAAATTGAACTTATTTAGGTATTATATATATATATATATATATTTTTACTTTAAATAAATTTAAATAAAATAAATAATTATTTAAATAAAAAGTCGGTTTTAAATAATAACACCGTGTTTTTTCACTATTCATCAAAAATTGAAAGTTTTCAGAATAATACCAAAATTTTACCCTAAGCTAATTTTGATATTCTAAATTCAAAAATGAATTCCATTTTAACAAATTCAAAACATAGAATCTGAATTTATTAATTTAAAATTAATTCTCGTTGTCAAGACCAAAAAGTGTATTTTTAAGAAATAATAACTATCAAAATATTGACACTTGTTTATGTCCAATTTCATAGTGAAATTACATACAATGACCAGAATTGGATTAAATGGTAAAAATATAATCTATTTATACTTCCAAACCATTAAAATGTATAATTTAAAACTATAAATTATTTTGATTAAAAAAGTTGTTTTCAGTTAAAATATAATATTTTTCACTATTCACCCAAATATGAAAGTTATCAGAAAAACACCAAAAATTTATTAAAACTAAATTCATATGTACCAATTCTAAATAAGAAGTTTATTTTTTCAAATTGAATATATAAAAGTTTCAAATATTGTATTTAAAAAGGGTTCTCCATTAAAAGGCTGTAAAATTACATTTTTTTTTGAAAAATACTTCTTTTACCTGAAAAAAATGAATTTGTTCTTACATTATGTCTAATAAACTCAAAATATGGATTATAAAATTATATGGATTATATAAAGTTCAAAATTCTGTTAATACTATTCATAACTGCTTTTGAACGGCTAGTTTGGTAAGTCATGGTGCGCTAGAACTCAATGTTCCGTGTAGTGCAAGTTATTGATTTACTTTGAAGAAATAACATACTATGAAATCTTGGGGTGTTACATTCTTCCCTACTTAAATAAATTGAATCCTCAAAACGTGAAATTGTTTTTCGAAAATAAAAGGTTGAAAATAGAAAATACCTTTTTGGGAAAACCCACATCGGAAATTGGGTTAATAAAAATTAGTCTTAATAAGAGGAAAAGGGAAATGAAAGGGTGACCACCAAATTATGATCTCGATTAGGAGAACATTTGTGGCAATTAGAGACACATAATTAGAGGAAAAATGTAAATATTTATTGGGATTGATTGGGGTCATCAATCACAAACAAGTGTAAAATTTAGGGCCTCAAATCTATCAATCTTTGATGATTTAAAATACCACCAGTTCAACAAAACATAAGGTATTAGGATAACACATTTTTGGTTTTAAGATCCCTTCCCTAAAGTTTAAGAATTAATTTACCCATATAATAATAGGAAAACAAATTATATATATATATATACACACTTGATAAGTAGAGTTTCATCCTTCAACTAATTCCTACCACAAACTCATCTTTCATTCCAAAAGATTTCAAAAAAACAAATACTCTATTTATCCTAATCGTATAGGGTTAAAAAAAATATAATGAATTTATAATTCACCTATTAGACCCTTTAAAAAAAACTAGATTATATAATCTAGGGACTTCACGTAGTCTAGTTGTAGGCGATAAATCCCAATCACACTATGGTTGTGAGTTCGATTCCCGCAGCTTTGTCTAACACGACGGATTGTCACACGGTTTTCATGTTGTCCTTTTTATAACAATCCAAAAATAACCTTAACAATAGTATCCAATTTCAAACTTAATCCATTCCAACCTTTATAATTATCCAAAATACTTCTATCCAGACTCACAGTCCAAAATTTATAAAGAAGTTAAACACAATGAAGATCCTTTTTTCCATGTAATAACATGTGAACACCTTCATCATGTATTATTTTAAAACATGGTAACACCCTGCATTACCATAAAACCTTATTTATTACATTCATTCCCCCTTATCCTTTATATAATACTAGATATATTCCTTATATACAAAATTTTTGAATATTCCAACAATAATGAAATAAAAAAATTATTAATCAGTTCCAAGGAAGTCAAGAATATCCAATATATTTTATCCAAATCAAACATCTCTCATTACAAAATCACTACCTCATTATCAGGACCATATTAAGGATTACCTTTCCTTCAACCATTTATTTTTCAAAAAGTGCAGCTTACTATTAAGTCACTTTTCTTAGAACCATATAATCTAAAATCCTCAATAAAATAGTACTGCAGTACAATCCTTATTTATCTACATAATTCATATAACCAGTATATTGTTGATACAACACTCAAAAGAAATAATTTTATAATAAAAACATAAGAACACTAATCATTCCTCTTCATATGAGGTAGTATCATAACTTTATTGTTATCCAATAACATCATTTGAGGTATACTTTGATGACTGGGACATTGATTCGCGTAGTGTCCCAACGCCTTGCAGATGAAGAATTTTACATTTGAAACCTTTTTCTTACCCTTGCAATCACGTACTTGATGTTCTTTTTCTCTAAAATTATAACAAACTCCCAATCCCTTCAAGAATTTCCCAAGGTTATTATTTCCACATTTATCACATATGGGAAAATAATTCTTTCCCCTCTTCCCTTTATCCATCTTTCTCTCTACCATCCTTTTCTTCTCTTACTTCCCTTCAAAGCCATATGACTGAGAGAATTTTTTACTTATAAAATTAACACATGATACTATTTATTTATATGTTGAGAATATGTGGGAGACTATTTCCATTCCAAATGCTATCTTAATACTTGGAAAGATATGATCTCTTTTTACTTTTTGGATCATACATATTGCTGGAGTTCTCATTCCTTCTACTAGGCGTCCTTTCATAATAATGGAATACACTAGGCCAGTTTATGAATCACAATTCATAATTAAAAACTTGTAAAATACCTAACGTAAATTGAACAGTTTATGGATATAATCCATAATCATAAAAATGTTTTCTTTGAGAAAGTATTTACTCCTAAATCCTTTATAATGGATTGTAATGAAAATGTGAATTATCCTATGCATATCCCCCTGGGGGGGGGGGTCGTAACCAAGAGTGCAGCAAAGCCCGTTGTCGTGCACCAGTTCCCATTCGAGTCTAGCTCAAAGTGGTGTTTTTGGGTTTTACCCCTAGATACATCTGTGCCAGAGCCACCTCCACCTACTCGTATCTAGATAGGGATGTATTGCATGAAAAACTCAGAGAATCTCTACCTTACCAAAATTCTAGGAAGTTCTTCTATACTAATCCTCAAAGTGTATCTTAGGGTAATGTGCTCTAATCAGAGTTTATCTAAATCATTTGCAAGGTTATTGCTAAACCTCCTCTGATACCAACTGTAACGCTCTGACCCTAGAATCCCAGCGTCAATGCATTATTTTAATACATTGGCATGATTACAAGGAATCAAGTCCTGAAATACCAATCAGTTTAGTAGTCTTGGAAAATAAATTACATGCATGACCGTTACATTACACTTTCTAACATAAAACACAAAAAATCCTTTGGGAATGCCATTGTTCAATTATCTTAACCCTGAATATCAAACATAAAAAACTTCTTGGGATACTGGGAAAATAAAACATAAGAAATGGGTGAGCTCAAATGCTCAGTAAGGATAACAATATAGTGGAAACTTTCATAAATAAGCATAAATATTTAAGGAAATCTATAAAACTAAAACAAAATCCTTTTCAACATAAACTTCATCATAATATGGAAAATATAAATCAAAATAATTTAATTTACTTACTCACATGGATATTCTACTAGTCGAATAATCACATGCAATATCAATAGCCACTTTCATAACGATGGAATGTATAATGCCAAATTTTCATAACCACATAGTCAAGGCCTTGTGCCGAGACTAAAAATAAGATTTTGTCAAGGCCTTGTGCCAAGACACTAGTTTGTCTCATGAGACCTACCGATGCATCGAGGAGCAATAGTGGGATCCACCCATCACTTATTAAGTCCAATGCATTCCTCATATGAAAAGGTTTAAACATAACATAAACATTCGTATTAAAACTAGCATACGAAATGTCAACACTTTATCAATAAACCATGAATGGTATAAAAATAACACATACACAATCAAACATATCACAAAACCATTAATACAATATGGAAGATTTGTATCATAATAAATCTACATCATATAAGTTTAAAATCCATCAAAGGATGTTGACATAGATGAAAATGATTTGTAAAATTCTTTGAGAGAAATATCCCTTTTTCATGAAAACATTTAAAATCCACACAATTTAGAAAGGAATAAATTTAAAGAAATTTTTAAATAAAAGTGTCCCATACCACTTTGAAACTTTTTAAAGTAATTAACATTTTAAAAACATTCATGTCCATATAGATAAATCCTTAAAAACCATTTTGAAAACATGGACATTAATGAGAATGATTTAGAGGAATAAATATTTAAAACATTTAAAATGATGTTTTAGTAAAAATTACCTTAAAATAATACTTTTTAGAACTCTTTCATGAAACATGGACATGGATAATAAATATTTCCCAGTAGATACTTACGTAAAAACAACCTCAGATAATAAAGAGATTGTGAAATTAACCCGTACATTGCACTTTCCTTTGGTCGAGGGTACGTTTAACATCCTGTATAATGACCATAGTATGTTATTAAATTATACCATAACCATATTAATATTTATTATATAATACATGATTCATTTATGACTTTATACTACCCATTTAATAATTATTTCCATGTTAAATTAACATTTCGGGTAATAATCGCCTTCTTTATCGTACGTGTTTTAACTTGTTATTCTTGATCATATCATTTAGATAATGATTTAAATACTTCCAGAATATAAACCTTGATTTATATATCATATATATATTTAGAATATAAAAATTTATAATATATTGATATATGAAATGGAAAACACCATTTGTGGAGATGGTAGGTCGTACGTACGCATAAACGTTGTTTCTCTTTTCATATCGTATTGAACAAAAGTAAGTGAATAAGATATATGTAAGTACATAAATACATATATATATATATATATATCTAGTATCATTATTATTTCATATATTACATACTTATTAGTAATATATATTTTTATAATCATCGATGAATGGTGAACGTGGAAATGAATCTCATCGCCTCGTAGAGATGGTAATCCGTGGGTATGCACGAGTGACAATATCATTTCCTTAAAGGTGTGGAATTAGATGGTATATTAATTTTATAGAGACATTATAATGTTATTTTCATTATTTATATATATATTACTCATCATTATCTCCATCCTAATAATATAGTGTTGAATAACAAATTACACCACGACGTGGAGACAGTAAGCCGTACGTACGCACAAATGGTGAAATTATTATTCATAGGATGGATAGAATAATGAATATGGTTGTACCATATTTATAATAACATAAAAGTATATATAAGGTACTGGAGTTATTATTTTGGTATGGTAATAACAAAGAAAGAGTAAGTGGAATAAGAAAAGAACTTGAAAGAGGGTGGTGACATCATTACCTCTTCTTCCAGTTCTTCCTTTTGATTTGATCAAAAGGGATCCTTATGTTAAATTTATGACCAAAATGAGTCCTCTAGGATGAATCTAGGATAGTTGGGAGGATATTTTGGGAGGGTTTGGCCGAGACAAATGGCTTTGGAGGTGTGAATTTGAGAAAAGGGGAAGTTCCCTTTTATAAGAGGGGTGAAGGGCACCTTAGGAAAAACCTAAAATATTATTTTATAATAAAATAATTTTCGGTTTACAATGGCTCCAAAATTAATTATTTAAATTCTAAGGCGGGGATGGGTTAAAAACACTCAACCAATAGGTTTTAGATAGGTTTGGGTCACTATATTAACCTTATCTTTTATATTTAACTCTTAGTTAAATAGTTTGACATTTACCATGTCTCTTTGTATTTTTATATTATATTGTTAATAAACTTACTATAAACTTCCAAGAGAACCCCAAGTGGTTCATTAATGACATATATAATAGAATTTAATACCTTTGGATGAACATTAGATTTTATGGAATAGAATACCAATTAATAATATAATATTTTTTTAAAAACTCTTTTATGTCAATTTTGACACTATTTGGTATTTTGTTTTCGCTAAATTCATAACAGCATTATTAATTCGAAAAAAATTCATTTAATCAACCCTAACATGTCATATTAACCTATAGATTTAGTGTAATTCATAAAAAATCTCAAATTACATTTATTTGGGTATTTATAATATCAATTATTTTAATATTTTAGTAATAAAGTAATTACTGCATCATTTTAATGTCATAAATAAATTAAATTATTTAATTTCTAAAAATTATAAATAAAATAAAATTATGTTGGAAATATTTTTATCTTTATGATTAATATTTATTGTAGAATTTATATTATGTGAAACCCTATATTAAAAATGGTTTAGTTATTAAACTTTGAATTTAACACTTTTAACTCTTCTTTGAATTAAATAATAATAAATGTCCTAATCTAATCCAAGTCGACCTAAAGGATCATATTTTATTAATAAGGTTGTTTTTAGTTTAATTACACTTATCCAATAGAATTAGGACATGTGTTAGGGTAATTATGATATCATATTTACCCTTAATTACCCTATTTACTTTTAACCCTGGTAAATAAAAGTCAAAAGTTACTATTCACCAAAAAATATTTTCATCTTATTGAAACAAATTTTACTTACTAATATCAACCGTTTATCTTAGATTTTTAAAATTTAACTCACAGAAGTGGTAAAATTAAGTTTTATGCAAATTTGCAAATGCTCCTAGGAGGTGAGTAAAAGACGATAAAACGTTTGATAAAATTTTATACATCAAATTTTATTATAAAGTGAATCCAATGAATTAAATTGAACTTATGTAGGTATTATATATATATATATTTACTTAAAATAAATTTAAATAAAATAAATAATTATTTAAATAAAAAGTCGGTTTTAAATAATAACACAGTGTTTTTCACTATTCATCAAAAATTGAAAGTTTTTAGAAAAATACCAAAATTTTACCCTAAGATAATTTTGATATTCTGAATTCAAAAATAAAGTCCATTTTACCAAATTCAAAACATATAAGATGAATTTATTAATTTAAAATTAATTCCTGTTGTCAAGACCAAAAAGCGCATTTTTAAGAAATAATAACTATCAAAAGATTGACACTTGTTTATGTCCAATTTCATAGTGAAAATACTTACAATGACCAAAATTGGATTAAATGGTAAAAATATAATCTATTTATACTTAAAAACCATGAAAATTTATAATTTAACACTATAAATTATTTTTATTAAAAAAGTTATTTTCAGTTAAAATATAGTATTTTTCACTATTCACCCAAATATGAAAGTTATCAGAAAAACACCAAAAAATTATTGAAACTAAATTATTATGTACCTATTTTAAATAAGAATTTTATTTTGTCAAATCGAATATATAAAAGTTTCAAATATTGGATTTAAAGAGGGTTCGCCATTAAAAGGCTGTAAAATTTCATTTTTTTAAAAAATACTTCTTTTATCTGAAAAAAATGAATTTGTTCTTAAATTATGTCTAAGAAACTCTCAATATGGATTCTAAAATTATATGGATTATATAAAGTTCAAAATTCTGTTAATACTATTCATAACCACTTTTGAATGACTAGTTTGGTAAGTCATGGTGTGCTAGAACTCGATGTTGCGTGTAGTGCAAGTTATTGAATTACTTTGAGGAAATAGCGTACTATGAAATCTTTGGGTGTTACATTATTCCCTACTTCAATAAATTGCGTCCTCAAAATTTAAAATTGGTTTTCAAAAATAAAAGGTTGAAAATAGAAAATACCTTTATGGGAAAACCCACATCGGAAATTGGGTTAATAAAATTTACTCTTAATAAGAGGAAAAGGGAAATGAAAGGGTGACCACCAAATTATGATCTTGATTAGGAGAACATTGGTGGAAATTAGAGACACATAATTAAAGTAAAAATGTAAATATTTATAAGGATTTATTGAGGTCATCAATCAAAAAGAAGTGTAAAATTGAGGGCCTCAAATCCATCAATCTATGATGATTTAAAATACCACTAGTTCAACAAAACATTAGGTATTAAGATAACACATTTTTGGTTTTAAGATCCCTCCCCTAAATTTTAAGAATTAATTTACCCATATAATAATAGGAAAACAAATTATATATATATATATACTTGACAAGTAGAGTTTCATCCTTCAACTAATTCCTACCACAAACTCATCTTTCACTCCAAAAGATTTCAAAAAAATACTCTATTTATCCTAATCCTATAGGGTTCCAAAAAAATATAATGAATTTATAATTCACCTATCAGACCCTTTAAAAAAACTATATTATAAAATCTAGGGACTTCATATAGTCCAGTGGTAGGCGATAAATCTCAATCACACTATGGTTGTGGGTTCGATTCCCGCAGCTTTGTCTGACGCGATAGATTGTCACACTGTCTACGTGTTATCCTTTTTATAACCATCCAAAAATAACCTTAACAATAGTATCCAATTTCAAAATTAATCCATTCCAACCTTTAGACTTATCCAAAATACTTCTATCCAAACTCACAGTCCAAAATTTTTAAGGAAGTTAAACACAATGAAGATCCTTTTTTCTACGTAAAAACATGTGAACACCTTCATCATGTATTATTTTAAAATATGGTAACACCCTGAATTACCATAAAACATTATTTATTACATTCATGCTCCCTTATCCTTTATATAATACTGTATATATTCCTTATATACAAAATTTTGAATATTCCAACAATAATGAAATAAACAAACTATTAATCAGTTTCAAGGAAGTCAAGAATATCCAATATATTTTATCCAAATCAAACATCTCTCATTACAAAATCACTACCTCATTATCAAGACCATATTAAGGATTACCTTTCCTTCAACCATGTTTTTTCCAAAAAGTGTAGCTTACTATTAAGTCACTTTTCTTAGAACCATATAATCTCAAATCCTCAATAAAATTGTACTGCAGTATAATACTTATTTATCTCCATAATTCATATAACCAGTATATTGTTGATACAACACTAAAATGAAATAATTTTAAAATAACAACATAAGAACACTAATCATTCCTCTTCATCTAAGGTAGTATCATAACTTGATTATTATCCAATAGCATTATTTGAGGTATACTCTGATGACTGGGACATTGATTCGCGTAGTGTGCCAATGCCTTGGAGATGAAGCATTTTACATTTGAAACCTTTTTCTTACCCTTTAAATCACGTACTTGGTGTCCTTTTTCTCCACACTTATAAAAAACTCCCATTCCCTTCAAGAATTTACCAAGGTGATTATTTCTACATTTATCACATATGGGAAAACCCTTCTTTCCCCTCTTCCATTTATACATCTTTCTATCCACCTCTACCTGCTCATATCTAGACAGGGATGTATTTCATGGAAAAATCACAAAAACTCTACCTTACCAAAATTCTAGGAATTTCTTCTATACTAATCCTCAAACTCTATCTTAGGGTAATGTAATATAATTAGAGTTTATCTAAATCTAGTTTCCAAGGTTATTGCTAAACCTCCTATGATACCAAATTTAACACCCCGACCCCAGAAGCCCAGAGTCGGTGCATTATTTTAATACATTGGTATGATTACAAGGAATCAAGTCCTGAAATACCGATCAGTTTAATAGTCTTGGAAAATAGATTACATACATAAACGTTACATTACACTTTCTAACATACAACATAAAAAAGTCCTTTGAGAATTCCATTTTTCCCTTATCTTAACCCTAAATCTCAAACATAAAAAACTTCTTGGGATCCTAGGAAAATAAAACATCAGAAAGTGGTGAGCTCAAATTCTCAGTAAAGATAACAATATATTGAAAACTTTCATAAATAAGCATAAACATTTAAGGCAATGTATAAAACTAAAATAAAAGCCTTTTCAACATAAACTTCATCATAATATGGATAATATAAATCAAAATAATTCCATTTACTTACTCACATGTATATTCTACTTGTCTAATAATCACATGAAATATCAATAACCACTTTCATAATGACAGAATGCATAATTCCAGACTTTCATAACCGCATAGTCAAGGAATTGTGCCAAGAATAAAAATAAGATTTTGTCAAGGCCTTGTACTAAGACACTAGTTTGTCTTATGAGACCTACCGATGCATCGATGAGCTATAGTGGGCTCTACCCATCACTTTCTATGTCCAATTCATTCCTCATATGAAAAGGTTTAAACATAACATAAACATCCGTATTAAAACTAGCATACAAAATGTCAACACTTTATCCATAAAACATGAATGGTATAAAAATAACACATCCATAGTCAAACATATCACAAAACCTTCAGTAAAATATGGAAGATTTGTATCATAATAAATCAACTTCAAACAAGTTTAAAATCCATCAAAGGATGTTGACATAGATGAAAATGATTTGTAAAAATCTTTGAGAGAAATATCCTTTTTTTCATGAAAACATTTAAAAGTAACCCAATTTAAAAAGGAAGACATTTAAAGACATTTTTAAATCAAAGTTTCCCATACCACTTTGAAACTTTTGAAAGGAATTAATATTTTAAAAACATTCATGTCCATATAGATAAATCCTTAAAAACCATTTTGAAAACATGGAAATTAATGAGAATGATTTAGAGGAATAAATATTTAAAACATTTAAAATGATGTTTTAGTAAAAAGTACCTTAAAATAATCCCTTTGAAAACTCTTTAATGAAACATGGACATGGATAATAAATATTTCCCAATAGATACTTATGTAAAAACAACCTTGGATAATAAAGAGACTGTGAAATTAACCCTTACCTTGCACTTTCCTTTGGTTGAGGGTACGTTTAACCTCTTGTATAATGACCATAGTATGTTATTAAATTATACCAGAACCATATTCATATTTATTATATCATAAATTATTAATTTATTACTTTATACTACCCATTTAATAATTATTTCTATGTTAAATTAACATTTCGGGTAATAATCGCTTTCTTTATCGTACGTGTTTTAACTTGTTATTCTTGATCGTATAATTTAGATAATGATTTAAATACTTCCAGAATATAAAACTTGATCTATATATCATATATATTTATAATATATAAATTTATAATAGATTGATATATGAAATGGAAAACACTGTTTATGGAAATGGTAGGCTGTACGTATTCATAAACGCTGTTTCTGTTTTTATATCGTATTGAACGAAAGTAAGTGAATAAGATATATGTAAGTACACACACACACACACACATATATATATAAATATATATATCCCAATATCATTATTATGTCATATATTACATACTTATTAGTAATATATATTTTTATAATCATCGATGAATGGTGAATGTGGAAATGAATCTCATCGCGTTGTGGAGATGGTAATCCGTACGTACGCACAAGCGACAATATAATTTCCTTAAAGGTGTGGAATTGGATGGTATATTAATTTTACAGAGACAGTATCATGTTATTTTAATTATTTATATACATATTACTCATCATTATATCCATCCAAATAACATAGTGTTGAATAACAAATTATACCACAGTGTAGAGATGGTAAGTTGTACGTACGCACACATGGTGGAATTAACATTCATAGGATGAATAGAATAATGAATATGGTTGTTCCATATTTATAATAACTTCAGAGTATATATAAGGTACTAGATTTATTATTTTGGTATGGTAATAACAAAGAAAGAGTAAGTGGAAGAAGAAAAGAACTTGAAAGAGGGTGGTGAAATCATTACCTCTTCTTTGGGGTCTTTATTTTGATTTGATCAAAAGGGCTTCTTATGTTGGATTTCTGACCAAAATAAGGCCTCTAGGATGAAGGTATGATAGTTGTGAGGATATTTGGGTAGGGTTTGGTCGAGAAAAATGGATTTGGAGATGTGAATTTGAGAGAAGGGGAAGTGACCTTTTATAAGAGGGGTGAAGGGAACCTTAGGAAAAACTGAAAATATTATTTTAATATAAAATAATTTTCGGTTTATAATGGATCCAAAATTAATTATTTAAAGTATAAGGTGGGTATGGGTCGAAAACCACTCAAACAATAGGCTTTATACATGTTTGGGTCACTATATTAACCTTATCTTTTATATTTATCTTTTAGTTAAATAGTTTGACATTTACCATGTCTCTTTATATTTTTATATTATATGGTTAATAAACTTACTATAAACTTCCAAGAGAACCCCAAGTGGTTCATTAATGACATATATTATATTATTTAATCCCTTTGGATGAACCTTAGATTTTTAGAAATAGAATAACAATTAATAATTTAATATTTGTTTTAAAAACTCTTTAATGTCAATTTTGACACTATTTGGTATTTTGTTTTTTATAAATTCATAACAGCATTATTACTTTGAAAAAAAATTCATTTAATCAACCCTAACATGTCATATTAAGCTAGAAAATTAGTGGAATTCATAAAAGATCTCAAATTACATTTATTTGGGTATTTATAATATCAATTATTTTAATATTTCATTAATAAGGTAATTACTGCATCATCATAGTGTCATAAATAAATTAAATTATGTAATTTCTAAAAATTATAAATAAAATACCATTATGTTGGAAATATTTTTATCTTTCTAATGAATATTTATTGTCGAATTTATATTATGTGAAACCCTATACTAAAAATGGTTTAGTTATTAAACCTTGAATTTAACACTTTTAACTCTTCTTTGAATTAAATAATAATAAATGTCCTAATCTAATCCAAGTGAACCTAAAGGATCATATTTTATTCCTAAGGTTGTTTTTGGTCAAATTACACTTATAAAATAGAATTAAGACATGTGTTAGGGTAATTATGATATCATTTTTACCCTTAATTACCCCATTTACTTTTAACTGTGGTAAATAAAAGTCAAAAGTTACTATTCACCAAAAAATATTTTCATCTTATTGAACCAAATTTTACTTACTGATATCAACCGTGTCTCTCGTATTTTTGAAATTCAACTCATAGAAGTAGTAAAATTAAGTTTTATGCAAATATGCAAATGCTCCTAGGAGGTGGGTAAAAGATGGTAAAATGTTCGATAAAATTTTATACATATAATTTTATTATAAAATGACTCCAATTAATTACATTGAAATTATGTAGGTATTATATATATATTTTTACTTAACATAAATTTAAATAAAATAAATAATTATTTAAAAAAAAGTCAGTTTTAAATAATAACACAATGTTTTTCACTATTCATCAAAAATTGAAAGTTTTCAGAAAAATACCAAAATTTTGCCCTAATCTAATTTTGATATTATGAATTCAAAAATGATGTCCATTTTACTAAATTCAAAACATAGAATCTGCATTTATTAATTTAAAATTAATTACCGTTGTCAAGACCAAAAAGCGTATTTTTAAGAAATAATAACTATCAAAAGATTGACACTTTTTATGTCCAATTTCATAGTAAAATTACATACAATGACCAGAATTATATTAAATGGTAAAAATATAATCTATTTATACTTCAAAATCATTAAAATGTATAATTTAACTCTATAAATTATTTTGATTAAAAAAGTTGTTTTCATTTAAAATATAGTATTTTTCACTATTCACCCAAATATGAAAGTTATCAGAAAACACCAAAAATTTATTAAAACTAAATTCTTATGTCCCGATTCTAAAGAAGAATTTTATTTTGTTAAATTGAATACATAAAAGTTTCAAATATTGGATTTAAAGAGGGTTCTCCATTAAAAGGCTGTAAAATTGCATTTTTTTGAAAAATATTTCTTTTATCTGGAAAAAATGAATTTGTTCTTACATTATGTCTAAGAAACTCACAATATGGATTCTAAAATTATAAGGATTATATAAAGTTCAAAATTATGTTAATACTATTCATAACTACTTTTGAACGGCTAGTTTGTTAAGTCATGGTGCACTAGAACTCAGTGTTACGTGTAGTGCAAGTTATTGAATTACTTTGAAGAAATAACATACTATGAAATATTGGGGTGTTACAATAGAAACTCAAATTCCATCACAATTTTAACACCTGATACGCATAAACTATAATTAACTATTTAATTCATGCTCAAATCCTTTTACAAGCCAAAGTAAATAGAGAAGAAGTCTAAATCAATTATCATACCTAGCATTTAACTCACTAAATAAATGTATAATAATTTTAAGAATTAGTTTAATTTTTTTAACTAGAGAATGAATCAAAATTCAAAATATAATATTTTTAATCATGAATAATAAATTGAGAAATAACACTAAATAAATTAATGATTCATATATTTATAAATGAGATAAAAATTTATAAACAATTAATAAATAAATTATAAAAACTATATTTTTGGCATGATTATGGACATTCCATATCATATAAATATAAATCTTTATATTTATCTCAATATAAATTCTTTCATATTATCATTTACATGGTTTTAATATAAACTCTTTTTTATTTTAAAATATGATATATTTTATGAAAATATTTTAATATCGAATAATAAATATTTGATTTTTTATGAAAAAAATTAAAATATTTTAAATATATAATATTTTATTTTATCTAAATAATTGATCATATCATCCAAAAACATTTTGGAATGGTTCAAATAAAGTTTTTAAATAAGGAAATAATATAAGTATTTTACATTTATATTTATGAACTATTCATAAATTAATATAATCAATTTTATATTTTACCATATTTTAATTCATAAAATCTTTATAAATTATTTAACTATATAAATACACTTTAAACTTGGATCATATCTACCAAAAAAATTTTGGTTCCTTTTATTCCCCCCCAAGCCCACACCAATGTTTTTTTTGAGAATTTAGAAAACAAATTTTCATTAAAATTCATCCCAATACAGTTTTCACAACAGTATAATGTATGTTGTTTTTATCATCTAGAAATGATATGATTCACGACCATTTTAGTGGTCATCATGATTTATCATGGTCATTTTATAGATTTTTTTCTTTGTTTTCATGTGATTATGAGTAACACATTTTCATGTTTCACGTCACCATGGTGGTCTACATGTGGATCTGGTTATGACATAGTGTTTGTCAAACTATGATATTAAGCATCGTTTTGCAATGCCCTATTTTTC
The DNA here is from genome assembly GCA_963277665.1 of Viscum album. NCBI lineage: Eukaryota > Viridiplantae > Streptophyta > Magnoliopsida > Santalales > Viscaceae > Viscum > Viscum album. Next base: position 57,620,670 of record OY728151.1, on the reverse strand, counting down.
AAGAGCTTTCATAGATACCTTAAACAGTCATTTTCATACACTATATTGTGGTATTTCAAAACTAAAGAACCAAAAATAGTGTTTTGGTTTCACTAATGATGTGTTATTTTGAAAAAAAAACTAAAATTCTCATTTCAAAGGGCTTAAACCATAGTTCTTGAAAATATTGTTTTTTTAGTTTTTTTATTTGTCTAAAGATCAATCCAAATGATGATAAATCATATCTGATACTACTAAAGTCATATATAGGTATGTATAATATTTAATGAACTATCCCAGGTTGACCCAAATTATCACCTAATCCAACTTACTGCAAGAATCAGGGTGAATTATCAATCATCCTAAGATAGAAACTAGTGTTAGAGAATCAAAACTAACCAAGTGGGAACAATTTCATCCTCAAAAAACCAAATAGCCACAACATGGTTTTCCACCCAAAATTGCGGTGTGACCCATTTGTATGTTGCGATCCCATGATCAAAATAAATAGTTTCAAAATAAAATAATCATCAAAATAGAGTATAAGAAGTATAATAATGACCATCCATCACTTTATAATATAAGGTAAAGTGAGAATGAAAACATAAATACAAGATAATACATGAAACAAGTTAAGGCAGATAATGTTGATACATCCATCATCTCAAAAAATGACCAACCTAGAGGAATTCTAAAAATACTCTATGAGAAACTCTCCCTATAACCCATGGTCACCACCAAATACCATACCAGGAAGGATGAAAAATATCAAGGAGTGCCACCATATTAAGTGGTTCCCTTACCTTTATAAGTATCATATAAAACCAAGTCTTCATACACCCAAAGGCATTTGAAAGGTGAGATACAAAGCCCAATAGGATACCACCGTGAATCTATATAACATATTTCACATTGACAACTATAAATTCTAGTTTGAAAACATTTCTTTGAAATACCCACTTTATTTCATAAGAAAAAATATTTGGAAAACATTCTATAAATCCTTTTTTTTCAATAAACAACCCAAGTTCCATAAGTCAACATGAACAAGAAATAAATAAGATATAATTTAGGAAAACATGGAATAATCCACATATTATAAAAATAAAGAAAATTGGGATATAAAGCATAGTGTTCTTAAACAATCATGATATCCACACATGGGGATCTATCCTTAGGCTTAAAGGTAATGTTGAATTTCTCAAGGAACACCAATTGGAATATGTGAAAAAAATAATTCCAAGAGATCTCACATTCTCACTGGGCCTATATTATCCATCCATTTCACTCTAAAACTACTAAGTCCATATTCCCTAGCTAGCATACAATCTATACTAGGTCAGCACCCATCCATGTCACCTATATTAACCCAAAGTCTCCCATGTGCCACACCATATAAATAACTCAAAATTATAAGCACAATCATTCCTATAATCACATAATTATCACGACCCTTTCACACATATATCAACCCAAATCAATTTATTTTACAAAAAATATTTTGAAAATTAATTTTAAGACAAAAAACATTTTTAGATATTGTATTAGACATTTTGAGTGAACAAAAATAGGTTTTTAAGGAAAAAAATGAAACCACCATTTTTCGCAACACACACCAACAAGAGTACAAAAAAAAGAATAATCTACCCTAAAAAATTCAAACCTAACATAATCATCCAATTTAATCTAAATGGAAACCAAGAACCATGGGTATTATATAATAATTATGAGTTTCACAGAGACACCTACATCAAAATTAGAGTAAACTCATCACCTTCATTTAAAACCATAAGAGATGAGAGGAAGCGATCCTCAAAAACCTAAAAACCTAATGAATTCCATTAAACCCTCATTATTAACCATAGGTTAAGCTCACTTGGGAATATAGGGTATATAAATAATGTAACCAAGGAATAATAAACATTTGGAAGAGAATATAAGAGGAAATACAAGATAAATCATGATTAAACATGGGGATTTCCACTTAAACCAAAGAACCACCAAAGGAGAAAGGAGTAAGGAAGCAGCCTCAGTTGGGGATTCAACATCACATGAATGGGAAGAAAATAAGAAATAAGAAATACATAATTTGATAGAAGTAAGGAGGTAAATTCCACTTATTTAATAATATTAGCATGAAGCTCTATGATATGGTCATGATGACCAAGGCATAAAGCCCCATCCACTGGACCTCCTATAGTGTGGCCTATTAGGATTTAACATGGGAGGCATCAAATAATAATAAGATATATCTCACTCATAAATCCTCTCCATGTTACAGCCTTTAGGGATGTGATGTGGTGTCCCTTTCTATACACCACTATAGTGTGTCCCCTTGGGTTGCAACATGAATGGTCCAAATATGGAAGAGATGAGGTTTTTAGACCCCCATGCCTCCATGGTGTTATGAACATAACCAAAACATCATTATTCCTGATACAATAACCATGGATTGGTAATCCTTTCACATGGCGTGGTGATAGGAAAAAATGTATATCTATAGCCTAAACTCAAAAATATCCAGAAATACCAATGGAAATCAATCCATATAGAAAAATAAGGATGAAAAAAATCAATGGAAAATATTTTAGTGACTATATTTTCACCTTTTAATAATTTGGAATATATTAAGGATTATTTTTGGATCCATGTGCGGAGTCAACATATGATTCTGAGGCCTGATGAGCCCGGTATTTATATTATAAAAATATTAAATATATCAATATTACATGCACGTAGTTTTTCTAAAATAGTTGAATAACTCCCAATAAAAGTCTCAAATTGGAAATATAATACTATGGTTGATTCAGGAACATGGGTTTAACCCTAGGTGTGACCTAAGATTAGTCGGTGTCAGACATTTGGTTGAGGAAGCTTTTGGAAGGTGTGTTTAATTAAAATAAATAATCTATTTATTTATTTTATTAAATGAACTAACCTAGTAAAAGAACATTAATTACAAATTAAAAAAATACTTTAGGGTTATCCTTATAAACCCTGAGAGGATTGAGAGGAGATTTTACCATTCTTCATTGGAGGATTTCATCAGAGGATAATGGGTGATCAGATCAAGGTTGATCGAGAGCCAGTGAATGTAGTGGGACTTATCCTTCACTAGAAAACACATTCTTCACCAAAAAATGACCCAAATCAAGGTAGGAGTCACCAATAGTGGTTTCCACCATCATTATTTAATTTTTAAAGCATGGATTTTATCTACTTTATTTTTGATAAGCAATTTCACATTCTTCGCTTGAGCCCAATATACGAATTAAATTTTTAATCAAATTTATTATTATTATACCATGTTATCACCCAAGATATCTCATTTTCATGATCATTGGATAAGATCACGTGGTCATTGATGGTTACACCTTTGTTCTTGTGATTTTCCCCTACTCATTTTTCATGTTCTTTATAATTAGATCGTGGGGTCATGATTCGACATTGTCTGGGTGGGTTCGAGCATGATCAAACTAACATATTCATAGTGGATGCACACATGATGATTTTTTTGGTGTTTTAAGATGGATAGATATGGATTTTGGGTGATCCAATGTGTATTCGGGATCCAAAGTAATGATGGGTGATGGAACTCACATGAGATACTCTACGAGATTTGAATATATGATCAAATTCCATTTTCTTGCCACCAGAGGATGAAAAACAATGGTTGGAGGCATTCCCATTCAATTTTGGGTAGTCAAATAGAGAGATTTATAGAGATTAGCATGGATCTAGAAGCCTCATGAAGTTTCCAAAATTTATAAAAAAATCGTAGTACACATCATGTAGTTTGGAAGAATACATGCAATGTACTTCCTTTATCGGGACAACTAGGGTTTCAGGCAGAGTTAAGGATCACATGCTATGTGGTCGGGCCTACACACTATATGACCCTACTTGGGCAGGAAAGTCATGTGATAGCTAGAACACACCCATGACCCCATGTCATATACTCCAGGAGTAAACGGGTACAAGCTATCACCTGAGTATGGTCAGGTAACAACCAGGTACACAAGCATGGCCTGAAGTACACACACATGACTAAGATCACATAGGTAGGTCTCGAATGGATAAGACACACTGTGTACTGCTTGTATATTCCATTTATGATGAAATAACTTCCAAGAAGTATCTAAAAGAGAATGAGACCAGGAAACAAGGTGGGGACACATGTTGTGTAGACCCCATACACACCATGTATTCCATCCTACAACTTCTTCCTCTTGTATTAACTTTTTTAGACTTGGATTTTCACTCAAGAGTAGCCTATCCTGAGTGTTTTTCTATATATAATTCAATGGTGGCCTTTATTTTTGAATATGATATACTATGTGAGGTGTTTTGAGTCTAAAATTTTATTAGTTGATGCTTGGAAATGGCAGTGATTAGGGTATAATTTTCAGAATGATGTCGGGGTCGGCACTCTCCTGTCACACTAGGGAGTGGGTCCCCATTCTTTTTATAGAAATAGAGATATTACTTACCTACATTGGGAGTAGGTATTATTTCTACAAAGTGGTACTCCCCCATCTTTGATCTCCAATAGTGTACATGTCCTCCATGGGAGTTAAAGGTCCCTCGGCTATGAAGCACAGTAGCGAGGAGCAGGTCCCTCTACATAGATTCTAGTGAGGTTACTTTTGATGTTGGTCATCAGTGATGAAATTTTGGAGATTTAGGAAGAATCATTGAATTTGGTTGGGTCATTATATGGATATACCCTTCCTCTCTCATCTAGGTTTCTTTATGATTATATATGTATCTGTTGGGTTTTGTTTCCCTCTTACTTTGGGTTGAGATAAATTTTTATTATATCTCTCCATTTATTCATTTAAATTTTTGGTGTTTATTACTATGTATATATATACCCAATACTATCTGGAATTTTCCCACATGTTTCATGTTTTATACATATGACTAACAGATCAATAGTGACATTGGTGGAGCTTATGGATACTTGGGGTACATTGACTGCGTACAATGGTTGACACTTGAACCGAGCTCTCTCGGTTTTCATTTATTCCAATTTTTTTAGGTTGGGACTTCATTTATTGTTGGGTGTTCATTTTAACCCTTTTGTTTTGGTTTATAATATTTTACTCTATTGTTTTTATATATAGGTTATTGGATGCATATTTACACTCTAGATGTTACTATCTTTTATATTCCTCTACACTTTTACATGAAGATAATTGGGTGTGTGTGTACATGTAAACTTTAAAAATTCCTCCCATTTTATTTGTGGCTTCTTGATTATTGTCTCAGCTCATATACTATTGGAGGTGGGCCTGGTTTTGTCACAGATCGACCTTCCAAAAGCCATTCAGGCCCCTGTGGGTCAGTCTCTGATAGAGTGGTATCAGAGTAGTTCATTACTTAGGATGATTTTCGGTGTTTTCCCCTTACGAAGAATTGGTTTGGACTTAGAGAAATAGTGTAAAAGTGTATTGAGTGTGGATTTTAGGCCAAGGAACCTAGTTTTGTTATAGAATACGACGTATCCATACACCAGGAATCTGATTACCTACTTGTCGACTTGGCATACCGATACATTGGTTACAGGGAAAAATGGTACACACATCATATAGGACTAAGTCCTTTGACCGTCCTTCTTGAGTCAACTCCCCATGTATATATGTATTCTCATCTTACTGTGATACATATTTATTACTTTATAGATGCCTCCACGAAGATATCCATCCAGGTTATAGATTTAGGATTGTGATAATGACATGATTAGTGATGAGGCCTCAGTTTAGAGGCCATCTCATAATGTGTTTCCTCTAGGTAGACATGGAGAAACACCCCAACATATAGAGTAGTAGATAGTATAAGTAGTTTAGGATGATGATTCATGAAATATTAGTTCACTCTGTGAGTTCCAGTTCCAAAGACCGCTGAGGTTCTACAGTGAGTCAAATCCTTAGGTAACAGAGGATTGGATTGAGTTAGTGATATGATTCTTCAAGCTAGTTCAGAACCCAATAGATCAAATGCTTGTGATTGAATCTAGTCTTTTCCATGGAGAAGCATGGTTCTATTAGAGTATATTCACATGGATTAATGATTATATGGAACTCTCATGGACTGAATTCCATCAAATATTTTATGGGGAGTATTACCCCTCATTGTTACACTCAATTCAGATCCACGGCCTTCTTAAGCTACAACAAGGAAGTATGATGGTTGCTAAGTACGTAGTGTGGTTCACCAAATTACATGGTAAACCCTTTATATGGTAAGATAAAACTTCTTTCAGGAAAGGAATTTCAAGAAGGTTCTCTATGGAGACATTCATGCCAGTGTGGTATCCTTATATATTCCCACTTATGTTGGTCTACCAGAGCGGGTTATAGTGACTAAGAGCTTCCTAGCATAGGTATTACAGGTGGTTAGAGCTAGTAATGGGAATTATGTGGAAGAGTGGTATGTATTAGGTATAAATCATCAGACGTTGAGGCATCGATAGAGGATACATTCTCATTCTCAGACTCATATTTTTGGATCTGTGGAATAGAGATCACGTAGAGGATCGAGTCCATCTAGAGAGGGATGATGTTATGCTTGTGACAAGCAAGGTCACTTAGCTCATGATTTACTAACCTATCAGGATGATAAATATAGGAAGAGAGTAGATATACCTCCACAGTAGAGTCAACATCATGATCAAGTATCTCAAAAATGTTTCTAGGGTGGCCCTTAGGGAGGTGGTACTGGCATAGGATCAAGAGTCACACTAGATAGAGAAGCTTCTTATAGAGGGTGACACAATGAGATACTTCCACCACCTCCACCAAGTGTCCCACATCAAGCTCAGGGAGCTGGAAGTCGATATCGTGGGTTGTTTCAAGTCATGGAGGGCTATGACTGTGATGCATATGAGATGATCAGAGGTATGATTTGTGTTTATTATACCCTTACCTCAGTATTAGCAGACACATGTGTTAGTTATTACTTCATTTCATTATTCCTAGTGTGATATATAGAGCTTCTATTTGAGACTTTATCCCAACAGTTATGGATGGAGGTTTCTATAGGGAGTTATTATTCGATATCGCATATCTAATGGTTGTGTGAGATTTCACTTGGTGGAGATAGTTTATTGTGGGACCTCTTGGTCATTATGATGTGACCTTATGATTTCATCTTGGGGTTGTATTTTTTTATATGGTTTGAACCAAGATTTACTATCACTGTAGATATTTCAGATGCCTACAGACATATGGGAAGTGATTCTCCTTTGTGGGTGATAGAGATATCATATCTGAGAGTGGGTTTTTTGAGAAGGATGTTGGAACCAATTTCCAATCAGTTTTAAATTTTATCCCTTTTAATAGCGATATCTTTAGGTGTATGGATTCATTTATTAGTGGATGAATTTATGGACATCCTACCTAAAGATATTTTGGGTCTACCTACATAGTGGGAGATGTACTTCTACATTGAGTTTCACCTTAGGAACACTCTGATATCTTCAGTGGTATATCAGATGGACCCTATTGAGCTCTGAGAGCTGAGGGTGTAGTTATAGGGACTTTGAGATAAGGGATTTATCATACCCAGTGTGTCCCCATGGGAAGCTCCATTTTTTTTGAAAAATGTATATGGGAGTTTGAGGATTTTTATTGATTATCATCACCTGAAACAAGTAATGATAAATAAAAAGGACACCTTTTTGAAGATTCATGACCTCCTCAATGAGTTGAGAGCCTAAATTTGGTACTTGAAGATCAATATCTTTTTTGGCTACCACTAGTTGAGGGTTCACAAGTATGATATTATGAAGATGGAATTATGATGTCACTACAGGCACTATGAGTTCCTGGTGATGTCTTTAAGTGTGATTAATTCCCCTATTATGTTAATAGATATGATAAACCAGATCTTCTATACATACTTGGAATGATTTTTTTATCTTCATTGATGACATGATCATTTACTACATGTCATAGGAGGAGCATGAAGAGCATTTGGATATGGTCCTAGACTTACTCTGGGAGCACCATCTTTATAGTAAGCTCTTGAAGTATTATTTTTGGTATGTGAGATTCACTTTTTGGGGAATATCATTTCAAATCATGGTTTATCTATGAACCTAGCAAATATTAATGACGTTCTTACTTGGGAACCACCTAATAACATGTTAGAGGTGTGGACTTTTCTTGTATTGGAATATTATTATGGGAGATTTATTCCTAACCATTATAGAGTAGAATCACCTTTGACTACCATAAAATGTAAAGGGAATTCATTTACATGGACTGAGCAGTTTTATAGAGCCTTTAAGGATTTGAGGCTAAGGATCACCAATGATCTTGTGTTGAGACTATCAGAGGAGGTTATAGAGTATGTAGTGTTTTATGATACATCTAGAGATGGGATTGGAATGGATTAATGAAGAGTCAGATAGTGATTGCATATGGGTCGAGGCAATTGAGACCCCACAAGAAAAACTACGTGAATCACAACATAGAGTTGGAAATAGTAGTCTTCACTCTGAATATGTGGAGGTACTATCTTCTTGGAGAGTGTTTTGTTGTTTACTTAGACCATAAGAGTCTCAGGTATATATTCAATTAGTTAAATATTAACCTAATATAGAGGCATTGGTAATATTTCCTATAGGATTATGAATTAAAGATTGTCTATACTCGTAGGAAGGGAAATGTGGTGATAGATACCCTTAGCAGGAAGTCATGATCAAGCTTGGCAGAGGAGGTGTCTGGGAAGTTAGTTTCTTTGTAGTTAACCCTAGTGGAGGATAGGGGTTCATCTTTTCTCTAGTCTATGGTGTTTAATCCTATGCTCCTTTAGAATGTGAGGGAGGATTACTTAGGAGACATAAACTATGAAGTTTTATGTCACCATATATCCTCAAGGAATGCACCAGATGGATTATCTGAAGGAGGGTAGTACATCATCCTTTTATAGGGATGAATGGTGGTTCCAGTGGAAATGAAAGATGAGGTGATGATGGAGTTTTATACTTATCCTTTGAATGTACATACCAAAGTGGTGAAGATGTATAAGGACCTTCAGTGGTAGTTTTTTTGGTCTGGTATGAGGTGAAGTGTCACTATGTTCATCTCTCAGTGTCTCACATGTCAGCAAGTGAAAGTTGAACACTAGGTTTTAGCATGTTTGATGCATGCTCTTAAGATTATGAAGTGTAAATAGGATGAAATATCCTTGGATTTTGTATAGGTCTTCCATGGATAGCGAGAGTTTATGATTCCATCTGGGTGATAGTTAACTGAATTACCAATTCTATGCACTTCCTTTCTATTAGGGAGCAGAGTTTGGTGGAGATTTTGGGGTAGTTGTACATGTGGAAGATCATTTGACTCCACGAGGTACCCCAATGATTTTCTATGACCGTGATTCTCAGTTTACATAATTATTGTGAAAAGTATTACAGGAGGATTTTGGGACCCAGTTAAGGATAAGTATATTGTTTCACCCCCCAAATGAATGGGTAGACCGAGCGAACTATCCAGGTGCTAGAGGATATGTTAAGGGCTTGTTTTTGGACTTCGATCAGAGTTTTGAGGATCACTTGTCATTGATAGAGTTTTATTATAAGAATATTTATCACTCTATTATCAACATGACACTATTATAGGCCCTGTATTGGGTACCTTATAGGTTACCCTTATGCTAGTCTAAGATTCGAAATACTTCTCTTTTTGGCTAGATATTGTAACACCATGAGATTTTAAAAGAGGAATATCATGTTAAATAACAAATATGATATGTAACACTAAGATTATAAGAGAATGTAACACAATAATAATCTATGATATATTTATTTATAAATAAATTCATTCTCTTTAATAGCTTGTGATGCACTCAATACTGGGTTTAAACAAAACGCGATACTCTATTAAAATATTATTATTTAAACATGACCATTACAACCTAGATGTTAAATTGGTGGTTATGATTATGACTAACTAAGTTATGAAATTTAAATGTTTTACACATGTATAAAAAAAATTTAATTTTTATCTATTAATTATAAATAAAATAAGAACTATTTGAAAGAAAAAGAAATGTTTTCTGAAAAAATTTATTTTTTTTTCTAAAAGGCAGTTTAGTCATGGTTTGGGCACATAATTTAAAATTAAAATTTTCCAATTTTAAAAAATATATTTTTAAGAAATAAAATATATTTTTTAAATATGTATTTCAAAATTATATCTGGGTGAATTTTTAATTTTTTTTGAAATGATTGATTTTTCGATAAATAGTTAAAAATACTGGTTATAATTAAAAATTATTATTTTTTAATTTATTTAAATAGTTAATTTATATTTTAATTTTTTTAAAGTAAAATTAGATAAATTATAATAAAATTTAACAAATTTAGATCATTGAGATCAATTTTATGTTCATTTCAATATAAAAACTTTCCATACTTATGAGAACTTTTCTTTGGAAAACCACCTTTTCATTTTAAATTAAGTTATTCCACTTATTTGAGTTAAATTTGGATAAATGTATTAAATATTTTTAATCATCATAATTAATATTATATAATAATTTAAATGTAAATTTTTACCATAATAAAAAATAAAAATAGTAAAAATTAAATATTATGGTTAAGGTAAAAATTGATTTACTAGGGAGTTAAACTAAAAAGATATGAGTTAAAATGACATATAGACATCTACAACACCCATTGGATGGAAATATTTTGACCTTATTACCTATATTGTTAAATAATTACTCATTTTTTAGGCTTTTGGCATGATGAAAACGTGGGCATAATTGATTCTTTTTAAAAATTCCAAGTGTGTCCCACCCACCACTTATAAAATTCCACCCACTCTCCCCTCCACTCCACACTCCCAAAATCCATTTTTTCAGAAAATTACTGAATTAAAATCTTACTTAATTCCCTCACCATATCCTATTTTCCTTTTTTATATCATAAAATTCAGTCTAGGAAGGTTTTAGGTTAAACCTAAAGATGTTTCTTGAAGAAGAGGTAATGTTTTTAACGATGTGTTTTCATTTTACTTCTTATTATAACTCATAATATTATTCATTTATGCTAATATAATAAAACTAGTATATAATATATAAACATATGTTATTATGTTAAGTTAATTACTTATATCCATCTCCTCTTCTATAAAATGTGAAATGAAACTGTCGATCATGTGCAGGGCGGATTACCTCCCCACGAACCGATATATTTTGTTTTCCATCACCACCTTTCAAGTAAGAATATAATTATGGATTAAAAAAATTTATATGATATTTATGAAATTATTATACTTATGGAATTATTATATCACATATAAATTTTTTACTTTCTATTCCATGGGGAATATAATAATGTCACTCGTGTGAACGGCGGACTACCACCTCATGAAGTGATGTGATTCATTCTTCACTTATGATTTACATGGAAGGTAGTAAAGATAAATTTTATGAAAATATATGATATTTATAACCTAACCGTAATTTTGGAAATATAATTTCACATATTAATTATTACCTTCCAATCCTTGGGAAAATAATAACATCGCTCATGTATACGTGTGGACGACCACCTCAACGTAGAGATGTAAATTTTTTTTCATTTTATTTTTTCATGGATGATAATAAATATAAATTTAATTTATATAAATTATATATATAAAATAATAATTATTATATAAATTTTAATTCATATTTATTTTCCTTTTGTTCCATCCGTCAAGAAAATTGAAACAACGTTCATGCATACGTACGACCTACCGTATCCAGGAACAATGTATTCCATTTCCTATCTCTAGATTTTATAGATTACGATGCATACATATATAATGAAAATATATTATATTTATATCATTTTTTACATTATATATATGATTTAACCATTATAAAAATAAAAGTACTAAAATTAATGAACCAAAACATACATGAAAAACAAAGCAATTATCATCCAAAATAGTGGTTTTAACAAAGAATTGTTAATAAATGGGTGATTAAATACTATAAGTAAATAATATATGATATTATATATATTATTATGGTTCTATAATATATTTATAATAAAATTATATTTATTATATAGGAGGTTCTAACACATACGATGGAATTATAACCTGAGGTAAGGGTTTCTCATCTCACGTTTACTTCTGTGAGACATATTTTATATTCACCACTTAGTTATTTTGTGTGGCGTATATAATTTCCATTTGATATTTTATGGAATTAATACATTTATACTTATGGTATTTAATTTCTCATTTTATGTTATTTCTTTCATGGGTCTTATGATTTAAAATTTACCAAATTGGTAATAGTTTATTTTACAATCTCATTGTTTATCTGTATTAATGATAATTAAAATTATGATTATAAAACATTATGATATATCACTAAATAAACTTTTTAATTTCATTATCCTATATTTATTTATAAACTTTTCAAATAATAGTACCATTTTACTCTCTTTGGTGTTTAAAATGATTGTGATTTTTTTAAGAAATACAACTTTATTTTTCTCTTCGGTCCAAAATCATTTTTCTCCCAAAATTATGTTTTATAAAAATGTTTTTAATATTATAAAAATGATTCATTAAATAAATTTTTACCCATGTTTTATTTTTTTTAAAAAAAATTAAAGGAATATTCCTTTCATTTTCTAAATAAATCATGTTTGGATTTTACTGAAAATATGAAAGGAGTCTTTATTTTAACATGTTGAACATGTATGTAATTTCCCACCATTATGACCACTAAATGTTTAAAATATTACTTTATATGTTTCAAATGTTATTTTAAAATAAAATTATTTTAAAATATTTTGTGTACTTTTAGTTTTAAAAGGATTTTCAAAGTGTAAAGGTTATTTTCCTCAAGAAATATTTTAATAGAATTTTTATGGTATTTCTATTCATAAAAAACATCAAACCTTTATTGTACTTATGATACATTGGGGATATATTTTGTTCACATCACCCTTATTCTTTATTTGGATGGTTTTTGATTAGTTTGGCTGAGGATGTACAATTTCATTACCATTCACCATATTACTCGGAATGGTTTATGATTATGTTTATTGATTGGGGTAATTATTAACATTTAGTATGTTAGTTTTTCAGTACAAATGTTTATGTTTATTATGTTTTACCCATTTCATATGAGAAATAAATTGGAATTTGTAAGTGATAGGTAGGGCCCTCTATAGCCCCTTAATGTATCAGTAGGTCTCATGAGACAAATTAGCTTGGATATTTGACCGATGTCTTGCCCATTTATGTATGATGTCTTGGAATGAGGCCTTAGTGGCATGGTTATGATGTCTGGAATTATGAATTCCCTCATTATAAGATCATTTATTAATATCTATGTGATTATTAAATTAGTTATAATATCTATGGATAAGTTTCAAGCTCATGTGATTTTGTATATCAATTTATTGGATAATTATTTATTCATGCCATATTATACTCAAGTTATAGTTTTAATGGAATGTGTTTTAGTTATTTACCTTTATATATTTATTGTACTTATTTATTTATGATATATTTCATTGGAATCATACACTTACCGATCATCTTAGATCACCCCTTTATTATTTTTTATTTTCCATGGGATATCAGGAAGTGTTTTGTGATTAATATACAAGGATGTGCTAAGGGGAAATGTGGTGTTCTCAAAGAAAACTCTTTTTGTATTTTATTTTTTCAATTATAGTGTCAATTTCATGTATGTATCTAGTTTACCATGACTACTAAACTATTCTGTCATTCAATATGTGATTCCTTGTATCTTATGATAATGTAAGAAAGTTAACACTAAATCTGGGCTACTAGGGTCAGGGTCTTTATAGTTTTTATCAGAGGAATTTTAGTAGAAACCTTGGGAACTAGATTTTGGAAAAAATAGACTATAGAACATGAACCTAAGATTTTAATTGAGGATAAGTATAGAATAATATACTAAATATTTTTTCAGGAAGATATTATGTGGTTTTTCTTAGAAATACATCTCTTACTGCATACTATAAGTGGATTTGGTTCTAGAACAATTATATCAAGGGGTAATAACTCCAAAAAAGGTGAGTTGGGTTTGACCTGAGTGTTACCTGGTACATAATAATGGGCCTTATTTTAAACTTGGTTTGAAACTATTAGGGAATATGATTGGGTTAATTCACATTTTCTTTACAAACCATTATGAAGATTTTAAAATATTTTTATGATTTTAAAAATATCCCAAATAACCCAGGTTTACAGTTATGATATTAGAAAAGAATTAATTTTTCAATTTATGCTAAGTGTATCACTAGTTTAGGGATTATACATTATGTTTCATAATTTTATGATCTAATCTAGTGTATTCCATTATTTATAAATGGTTCATAGTAAAAGAAATGATAATTATATAAATGAACATACTATATGTATGGATTTCTATCCTAGGAAAGATAATGAAGATAGAACTGGAGATTCAGCTAGAACTAACCAAATTATAACCATATTGGGGAATCTGACTCAGGTTCTGAGTAATAACCTTGCCCGTATGGAGAAAACTACTAATCCGCAATGCAGTAAAAGAATTTTAGACTGCATCATGCATCAACAACCTGCATCAATCAATGGGAATACAAATTCATTTGTAGCTAAGAAATGGATTAGTTTTGTAGAGAATAGATTTTTCATTTTTGATAGTAATTAAAGGGATAAGGTTTTCATGGAAGTTTATCATCACTCAGGGGATGAATATGGTGGTTATTGATTCAAAACATTAAGGATAAAAAGGAAACAATGAACATGAATTCAAAGGATTTTAAGAAACATTTCTTGGATAAATATTTTCCTCATTATCAATGAGAAGATATGGAAATAAAATTCACGATACTAAGACAAAAGGAAGAGGAAATGTTTTTAAGTATGAAGAAAAATTTACAAGGTTATAAAGTCATGTCACAAACTATGTTTTTAATCCAAATAGGATGATTGATTGTTTCTTTGATTGGTTAAATCTATTTCTTTGAAGAGCACTAATCTCCGAAACATTCTCATTATATGAGGACATAGAATCATGTACTAAAAATATAGAGAAATAATTCTCTAAGTCTTATGGATTTAAAGAGAATTAATATAAGAAGAGTATGGTAGATCAAAAAATTTGATAAAGGGAAGAAGGGTAATAAGGATTTTCTCACATGTGATAATTGTGGAAAGAAACACTTTGGTAATTTCTTGAAGGTAATGGGAATTTTTTTCAAGTATGGAGAGAAATAAAATTAGGCATGTGATTGTAAGGGAAAGAAAGAATCTTTGGATATTCAATGTTTTCACTATAAAGAGATGGGGTGCTATGCAAATGAATGCCCCAAGAGTCAAGAGAATATACCTTAGAAGAAGCCAAGGGATCAAGGTCAAGCTTATGCTATTGATACTATCAAAGTGGAATGATTAAATTTATTATGTATTTGGATTAAATAAATATATTGAAGAATTATTTTATCAATGATATTCATGTTATTAGAATCATAAAATGTATATGTATTTTACTTCAATAGTTTTCTTTAATTATTTTAAAGCATATGTTAAATGGTACTAATAACCAAGAAAAGTGATTTAATAAGAAGTTGATATTTTTTAAAAACACATGATTGAGGGAAGATAACACTTAATATGTACTTGATTTTGAGATAATAATGATACTTTTATGGGATTTTATATGTGACCTTGAAATTGGTACATGATTTAATGTTTTATGTTATCTTTGCAAGAGTTTACTATATTCTATTAGTTATGGAATAAATTTGATAATTTGAGATTTTTTTAAAGAAATAAGGATAAAATAAATTTTTTGAATCATGAATGTTTTCATTAAAGTCTTGTAGTGATCAAGGTATTCACATATTATGTATGTGACATTAAGATCCACATTATGTTGTTTTGTGAATCTATTGTTAAGTTGATTTTGGAAATTTAGTGACATTACTTTTAAATTTTTGGACTTTGAATTTGGTTAGACATAATTTAGATGAGTCTTAAGGTTAACTATTTATGAAATGGATTATGTTGAAATTTGGGAGTTACTACTGAGATGTTATAAATTAATGTATTATTAGATAACTCATGCTAACCATTTTGGTCATGGAAGATATATATAGATAGGAGGAATGACTTGTCATCCTTTTATGGATATAATGATCCATTAAAATTTAATTTTAGTGATTTTGGAATAAAAATTAATCTTGGATATTCATTTATTGAAGTAAGAAATGATGTTCAAATTGATTGAAGCACAACAAAAATATGAAATTGTTCCTATGAAGTATAAATATATCAAGTAATTATATTTCATTATGTTTTTGGTCTAGATGGTAAACAAACTTCTCAACTTTAGGAAAGGGATTTTGAAATAAAAAATTACCCTAATACCTTCATTTCTGATGAACCGATAATCCTTTCACTCATCACATATTTATTGATTTTTTATCTTTAAATTTTATAGAAAATTCACTTGCTTATGATCAATGATCTCTATCACTCTCTATAATTATTTATTCTTTTCTTCCATGTCCATATCTTCAATTCCCACTAATTAAATCCTATTTAAAAACCTAGTTATGTATTATTCTAGATGAATTTTATAATTTCTTATATCTCTTATAAAGATGAAGTTTTAATAAAACTTTTTAACTATGTGGGTTTTCAATAATGTTTGGAACTATTATGAACAACATATAATTTCAATGGTGTAATTTATTTAAGTGGGGTAGAATGTAACACCCCAAAATTTTCAAAGACAAATGTCATGTTCAATATAATATATGACACAAAAAACCAATATTATAAGAGAATGTAACACCCTTAGAATTTATGATATATTTATTTTTAAATAAATTCAATCTCTTCAATATCTTATGATGCACGAAACACCAAGTTTAAAAGAAATGTGATGAACTATTAAAATATTATTATTTAAACATGACTATTATAACCTCACCTTCAAATTGGTGGGTGTCACACCTGTTTTTTCATGTCTTTATTTTGATCCAGTATGTTGGAAATTCATATCATTTTATTGAATCTTGGGTGAGATGAATGTTGAGTTTTTAAGTTTCATCTATGTCTAATCACCCAACTTTGGGTGCCCCATTGCTTGTTTGGGAGTTTTGGGAGAAAGAGTGGTTACTTCATGATTTGGGCCAAACCATGAGCCCATTTCCAGATTTAAAAACAAATTTTATTATTTTAATAACTCCTTTTTTATTAAAAAAATTGAACCTATTACACTTCCTACTTTTCCTCCCCTGACATATTTAAACCACCATATCCGTTTGGTCCCCATAATAATTCATAAGCTTGGTGAATTTGGGTTACTTATTTAGGTATTGGGCTAGACCGTGGGTACATTTATAGTTTTAAAAAAATAATTTGTTTCTTTTATATATTATTCATTGTTTAATAATTTTAGGTTATTACACATCACAATCAAATCCAAAATACCTAGGCTCATTCCCATTATAGATTTTTTTCTCTTTGGAGCTCATTTGAATTGCATATTAGGAAACAGTTCTCAGGGCTCCTTAAATCATCCATATTTGAGAAGGTAAATAGTTTCATCCATAAATCATTAATTTTTTAATATTATCCCACAAAAATTTGTTTCTCCTGGTTCTTCCAGACATAAGGAGACCCTACATTGAGTTTCAATCCATTCCATTTTCTCTAAGGGTGCAGATCTAAGGAAAGACGAAGAGTTTTCTAGTTTTCAAGGGTAGATTATTTCTCTTTTCTCCTCCCTCTTCCTCCTCCTTTCATTATTTCTTGGTTTTATATTATCCTATAGTCATTATAGATCTAGGGTTATGTTATACCATTATTTTTATGGGGTTTTTATTTTTTTGGGGTCAGTCATCATAGGTTTAAGGTTTATAAACCCTCAGATGGTGATATCTGGTGTGCGTTTCCATTACGCCAAGGATTTGAGGTAGGTTTCCCATTGAACTTGACATTTTTATTTAAGATAAATCTATTTCATTCTATTTTAATCTTACTCATACTCTGAAAATTTTAATTTATTCTTTGGATAATTTTTTTTGGTGTGCCAAGTAGTAGTTAAAACCTTGTTTTTGGTAAAGTGGTGTAGTTTTGTTAAAATGGTGCACACCACATGTTTTTTCAAATAATTTATTAGATTACACACATGGTTTGTGGTATTTTTAACATGTTTCAGTATCTTGAATAAATTTATGGCATTCCATTAATGTTTTATTCATTTTCTAGTTCTTAAAATGAATTGTTCTGTTAAACAAATGCATGCCATGTGTTCAGTAAATTTCCCAGTTGGCTTTTATATGTTGAGTGTGGTTTAAAATGATTGTTCAGCTTTATAATCATATTGGAAGTGGGAAGAGAATTTTTTTGGGTTCCTTATATGTATTCAAATAAGTCTTTGGTTTTTAGAAAGAATTTTTATTGGTTTAAAGGTATTTTGACATGTTTTTATAATGGAAGGTGCGTTTGGCACTTTTATAAAAAGGTTTGTGCATTGGATAAGAAATATAAATATTTTCAAGGTGGTTACCAATGTTTTGAATCTTAAAATGGTGTATTATAACATCCTTATTAAATTTGGTATTTTTATCTTTGAAATTTTTTGGTTTGGTATAAATGTTTAAAGGCCCATTTGGCCTTTCCTAAAAAATAAAGAATGAGTGATTTACATGTATATAACATGTTGCATCAATTGGTATTGTTTTATGGTCCATTAAATGGTTTTATTAAATGTTTTTAGGGATGAAAAATATTGTTAGGTATGGTTTTGTTGTGCGTTTATCCTTAAAAGAGTGTTTTTAATGAGTTTTATGTGAAAATCCTCATTACACTCTTTGATATTTTTTATGAAAATTTTAAGTGGTTTATTGATCTGTGAAAGAAATGTGAAGCATGTTTGTGGGATATTTGTATGTTTATGGTTTGCGAATTGAATTTTTATTTGGAAAGTTTATTTGATAATATGTATAACTTGATTGATCACTAAAGGGAATCCCGGGTATCTAGGTGGGCGGACGTGTACTAGTATGCTAGTTATCCCGTGGGGTTTGGCCCCTATTTCATGTAGCAAGTTTGACGATGACAACACTAAATAACATATGATTATGATTTTATTGGAAGAACACTATTTTATGTGTATTATCTCTACTAGTGTATCATGTGTTCAAGAAAAAATATTTATTATGGTTACCTTCACCGAGATATGTGGTACCTAGGGCTCACAACTAACTAGTGCCTAGGGGTGTTCCTATGACTTGTGCTCATTGGATATTTTGTACTCACCGTCGGCATAAAATGTGTTTTCTTGGTAAATTGGGAAGCACATATTATTTATTTAAAATTTTATATTCTTTAAATCAACCCTCTTGAAAACTATTTTCATTTTGAAGTTGAACCTATTTTAAAATTATTACTAGCATTCTTGTTTATAAAACATGAAAGTTTTTGTATGGTAATTTTTTTATAGAATGGGAACTAATTTAGAAAACATAACTTTATATATTTTATCTAAAATTGAAATTAATGTTTCTTTTATTTTAAATTAAGTGCATTGGTAATAGAATATCAGGATAACCTACTAAGTTTTAATACTCACGCCTATAGTCTTCTTCTGTTTTTATACCTTGTTCATGTTTTAGCATGAGTTTGATCGCCTTGGGAGAAGTGAGACCATTGTGTTGGAGAGACACCAGAGGGGTAAAATGGTTTTATTTGGTTATCATCTTTGGTCAGTTGAGTTGTTGGTTTAGTTATACTTTTAGTTTCTCGTACAAATAATGTTCAGTTCAATTTTTATGCAAATGTATTTTGGGATTTTCATTTTTTTCTTCTGTTTGTTTGAGTTTTTATACTTGGTATAAATAATTCCCTTGTGTACTATATTGATTCCCTCAGTGCTTGTCTCCATCCCAGGAGGATGGGGATCGCCTCTCAGGACTTGTCGTAGGTTGCCCTGGGTGACCGGTTCAGGGTAGACTTGGGCTATTTCATGAAAAAATGGCATCAAAGAGGTCATATCTTAGAGGACCTTACTTTTCAGAGCTCCCTATGTTATTTGGGTATGTCAAGGTATATGTATTAGGATTTTTGGGAATTAGGGGTAGTTTCATGAAGAGCGTCACGAACTCTTGCTCATTCTGATCCTCGGGTGTCCATCATAAGTCCAATTTTATTAGTGTCTTTGGTTATGTTGATTGTTTGGTGTTGTGATATGATAAGTGGAGTTAGACTAATGGTCTCCGTGAGCTCGTAGAGCCTAGAAAGCCATGTGGATCGCAAGACATGGTCTTAATAAGACTCTATATGTTGGTGGTGTGTTTGACATATGGCCTCCAACCATATAGTCAAGTTACCAACCGGCACTAGTTACCTTTTGCGGGTCTCTTGGAATTTTCATGAATTTGGAATTTTTTTTTGAAAATACTTGTATGAGAATTGTAAAAATGGGTTTTAAAGGAATAGTTGGTTTTTGAAAATTGGAAAATGGGTTTTAAAAAATTAAATTTTAGAATGGTTTTGGAAGGTTGTGCTTTTTATGAAACAATGTTTTGGGAGGAAGTGGAAATGATTTAATGGGATTTTATTTTCCCTAATATAAACATGTGGTTTGTTGAAATAAATTGTTTTGAAAGTGTGAATCATTTTAAGGTAATTCCAAATATTTGTATTAAATGGGGTGTTTTGGGATGTTGAAAAGTTCTTGATTCTGATGAATTCATTTTGGAAATTAGTTTTGATCGGTTAGTGTTTTCCTAGAAAGGGTATTGGTCTTAATGGCCATTAGATTATGAAAAGATACCTTGCTGAATTTTAGAAAATGGGAAGGGGTTTTTTAGAGTATCTTGGTTGTTTTGAAAGTTGTAAAAATGAAAAGGGGTAGGTTTTTAAGAAAATTGTTCTAGATGAAGTGTGTTTTGTTTTGTGAAATCTGAAAAGGGTTTTGACTTGGTGGTTAGTGTTCCATTGGAAGTTACATGATTTTTGGAATGATGTTATTTTGTTTTAGCCTTTTGTGTTTTCATGGGTTCTCACATGCATGGTTTTATTGATATACGGAAGGATGGCCTATATGTCATGGTGGTTGGGTGCCTGGGGTGGCATGGAAATGTTCATGTGAGTGAGACTTGATGAAACACCATTGGTGAATGTATAAATCCACCAAGTTAGATTTTTTTAAAAGTGTTTTGAGATGAAACATTGTGCATTTGTTTATAAATCTATGGTTATGTTATTTTTTTTTCTATGTCTTAGAAGAGTTTTTTTTCAGTATGATTCCTTGTGATATGGAAGTCACACTCTTTTTGTGTCTTGAGATGGGATCTTGTTGGTGTCTCGGTTTTGGAATAATGTTCAGTGGGTTTATGAAGATGTGTTTTATGTTGTGATGTGGCCATGGATAGTTCTCTATTAAAAAACCTTCCTATTGATCAACCTAAGTATTAATTTCAAATGTTAAATACACCTCTTAGTATGATTCCTTAGCCCGTTTGATGGAATAGATATCTTTTTGGGAATGATTTAAAGTGATTCAAGGCCGTGATAATTCTTTTGGACATATCAGTTTTTGTTCAGTGATGTTGATGTGTTTCTCTATATTCCTTTTCCATTCTACTTCTTGTTCAAAGTGAGAGATAACAGTTCTATATATCTATGAGTTCCTGTTTAGATGAAGCTGTTTTGTTGATAAAGTGAGTTTCGTTTGGGTGTTTTGATCCTTATCATCTGAATACAGTGCAACAGATGCTTCAAGCATCAGGTCTCCAACCATAGGTCTCAAAGTGAAGGTTTTCATGCATTCATGAAATTTCCAGAGGTGTGGGGTGACCGACTAGGCTCCTACCTCCATCATTGTGGTAATGTAGTTTCTATGTCTCATTTTTGATTCCTCATCATTGTGAATTTCCTTTTGTCGCAATGAGTGTGGCAGACTTACCCCTCACGTAGTGCCCATGGTTATGCCTTCTCAGATGTGGGTTTCTGATTAATGTCCCTCCGTGGTCCACCAATGTGAATTAGGTGTGGTCTTGGTATTACCTATTTGTATATGGATGATGTTGGGTGGTTCCAATATTTATTTTGTGGTTTCATTTGCCCAATTATTGGGTTCCCTTCCCTCCCCTTCCTGAGTGGTGGGGGTTTTGATTCATGCCAAAAGTGTTGGCCAAGTTCCTATACCCTCCGTTAGAGAGTGGTCGATTTCGATGTTCATGTTATAACCCTATTAACTTGGGTTGGTAGGTTGTCATGGTGGAGTTTTGGTGGAATTGTGTGTAATAACCCGATATTTTATAACATATATTGTTTTTAATTTCTTTCATATCTTATGTTGTATGCTACACCAAGATTATCTTTCACTATATGCAACACCGTATTAGCTTGCAGTATACGTAACACTACTCTTGGATCGTGTTACACTCAATTTCATGCTTGTTTGATAATTGTTATTCTACGCAACATTGAGTGTGTATGTATATATATATATATATATTCAATTTCTAAATGAAATATGGTTGTATTTTGTTATACGCAACAACAAAGGAGTCTTGCACTACACGCAACCCTGATTTGGCTTGCATTACACGCAATCACGACCTTCCTCGATAGCGTGTGTTGTACGCAATACCGGGTTTCACTAAACAACGATATAAGGTTATAATATTATCACGAACTAGCCGTTATGAATAGTATTAACTAAGTTTTGAATTTTATAACATTATTATGTCATCTTACACATTTTCTAGAACATGGTATGTGAACAAAATAATTTTTTCGGGTAAAATAAGTATTTTTCAAAAATGCAGTTTTGCCGCCTTTTAATGGCGCACCCACATTAAATCTAGTCGTTGACATATTTATAAGTTCAATTTTACAAAATAAACTTTTTATTTTGAATCAGGATATAAAAATTTACATTGGATAAAGTTTTGATATTTTTTTGATAACTTTCATATTTCAATGAATAGTAAAAACACGCTATATTTTAATTAAAAGCAACTTTTTTCATCATAATAATTTATATGGGTAAATTATAATATTGAATGGTTTTAAAGTATAAATAGAATATATTTCTACCATTTAATATAATGTATGTCATTAGTATTTATTTTACCTTGAATTCGTAGGTTAAATCAATTCAATCTTTTGCAATGTTTTAAACAAAAACCCGTTTTTTCGACAACGGGATTAATTTTAATTTAATTTCTGCAACTTTTGTGTATTGAATTTGGAAAAATGGATTCCATATTTGGAATCAGTGGGTCCAAATTATGTTAATAGGATACTTTTTATTTTTGGGCATTATGAATAGTAACTACGGTAAAATTTATTTACCATAGTTAAAGGTAAATCGGGTAATTACGGGTAAATATAAGATTATAAAATTACCCTAACACCTTCCAAAATCCTATTGGATGACTAAAAGTAGACCCATATCACCTAAGGGTCATATTAGATTCATTTAATGGACTTTGTTCCATGAAAATAAATTAATTATTATTAAAACCAAAGAAAGTGACAACATGTCACTCTCTTAAATCTTATAATTATATTAATTTTAATTTAGTGATAAACTTCATGAAACTTAAAACATAAATAGTCTCCAGAAATATAATGAAATTATCTACATCATATGAATTATTTATAATTTTTAGTGATTAAATAATTATCATTAATTGTGACACAATAGTGATGCAGAAATTGTTTATCTAGTGAAAAATCAAGAATATAGTTTTTATTAAACTAATAGTGACCATAAAAGGCACAAAACCCTGACCAAAACTTATTGGTAATGTACATATAGACCATAATCATCAAATGGTAGAATATATGACCATTTGGAGCCTTATAAAAGCAATTATGACACTTATATTATTTTATTTTAAATGATTCCAAAGTCGTCACCTTCATAATTTAAAAAATATAACAATTTAAATATTGTGATTTTAAGATGATATATTCGAGTAAAAGTATTATTGTGAAATATAATAGATTTATATTCATCATAGGATTTTATTTTTAATTTTTATGAAACAAATAAGTATATTAAATAATTATACAAAAATGTTGTAGTAATTATTTTATTAAGATATAAACCAAATAAATGGGTTTAACAATAATAAAATAAATATTATATGAACTATTTAATGTGATCCACTAATTTTATAGATACATATTACCTTTTATGAATCTATTAAAGATTTTATTTCGAAGATATATTTTGTATATATTTTATTTAAATTCAAATAAATGAATAGTGTCAAAATTGACACTATTGTTATTTTATAAAAATAACATATTATAAAATTGTTTAAAAATCACAAAAATATTTAAAAATTATAAATTTAAATTTATATTGTCCATAATGTTATAAATTAACCAATTATGGAAAAGTGACAACAAATAAGTAATTATTTGTTATAAATTAAAATTTAGAATGTTATTACCACAAATAAAATTAAATTGATTAAATAAGGATAAATCAAGTTGATAATGTTTAAAATAATTTCCTAACATGTCTAAATTTTATTGGTTGATGATATTACAACCATTTATCATCTAATATTATAATATGAGTCATTTTTGGAGGTTTTTAAGTGGTTTTAGATTTATTATAAATTAATATTTTTAAGATTTCCAAAGGTGCCCCTCTCCTCCCTTATAAAAGGGCACCTCCTTCCTCTCTTCCTCACACCACTTTGAGCCTTGAATCTCGGAAAAAACCTGAAAAATTATCTTCTCCACTTCCCTATAAACATCCTAGAGGTCCTGGTCTTCTTCAAAGACCAATTTTAGTGCCCTAAAAGGAGGTCTCAAAGAGGTGCTTCAAAGAAGAGGTAATGTCCGTTACCGATTCTTTCAACTTTATTTCTTCTTCCACTTCTTATTATTTAGTTGTTTCATTATGAATTAATAACATCAGTATCAATAATATACTTATATGTTATTATAAGTATTAAAAAACCCTATTTCACCATCTATCCATCCTACGGAAAACGAAATCACCGCGCGTGCATACGTACGGAATACCGTCTCCACGCCGTAGTGTAATATATTTTCCACCACCACCTTACTTGGATGGATATAATGGTGAAAATAAATAACTATATATTATTATTGTAAATTATTATTGATTATATAATAGTATACATACACTCCAATTAAATTCCTCGATCATGGGAACGATATCATCGCTCGTGCGTACGTACGGAATACCGTCTCCACGACGCGATGAGATTCATTCTCAATGATTAACCATTCATAAATGATTATAAAGTATATATAATAAGTAATCATGAAATATATGACATAATAATGATACTAGATTTATTTATATATATATATATGTATTTCATCCAATTAATTCCATTCAATTCAATGAGGAAACGAAAACAACGTTCATGCGTATGTACGGACTACCATCTCCATGAACGGTGTATTTCTTTCCATTTATCGATCTAATATATATATATTTATATTCTGAATATATATTATATAAATCATGTTTTATATTCTGGAATTAAGTAATCGTGATCTAAGTAATCATATGAATAATTACAAGTCAAAACACGGACGACAAATGAAACGATTTTACCCAAAACGCTCTTTAACATGGAATTTACAAAAGAACGGGTAATATAAAGTCACAAGTGAACCATATATGATATCATAACAATTAATATGATTCTGTGATAAGTCAATGACATTATTTAAATCATTATACAGGAGGTTCGGATACGTACGAAGCATATCAGACCTAAGGTAAGGGATAATGTTGCAATCTCAATTGTTTTCTATCCGAGATTTCTTATACGTAAGTATTTACTGGGGTTATATTTATCATCCATGTCTAAGTTTTATAAAAATGTTTTCATGTATGTTTAAAGTCCTTTTTACCCATTTTTGACTTTTACTACATGGTATGTATGGAATCTTTCTTTTACGAGTTACTTTTTGACTTTTTTCAGAAAAAGTACGAGAAGAATGTTTTTTAACTTATACGGCATGAAAGGATTTTTACAGTTTTATAAAGCCTTATTTTCATGAATCTTACTCCAAAATATTTCATGACTATTTTCAACAAAATCCTTTTCTTTTAAAATTGCATGACATTTTGTGAAAAGAAAATGATTTTTAAGAAGAAAGGATATTTTCCTCAAGAATTCATTTCAAGTGTTTTATCAAAACCATTTTTCATCTAAGATGACATTATTTCATATGTGTATGTTTCAAGTATAATGTCTCTATGATTTACATGGTTTCAATTTTTTTATTATGAAATGATATCCATTACTTTTATATGGATTATGTGAAGATGTTTATGAAACTCATTTTATTTGTTGGGTTATTATGAATGATGTATGTTTATTTTGTGGCACAAGTAAGAATGATTTCATTATGAGATGGGTGGGACCTATATCTCCCTCCAATGCATTGGGTAAATATTTATATCTCATGAGATAGACATGGATGGAATGGTAAGTTAATCCGGTTCAGTATTACAGAACTGGAACGAGGAGTGAACTCGATTCAGAAAGGGACTTTGTCCACTAAGATGGTCTTGGCAGCAATGCCTTGGCTACTATGGAAATCATTACATGTGATTAATGGATGCCACAATTACATGTTTTATTCCCATGATATTTTTTCATGATTTATGTTCCATTATGATATATGCCTTATGTACTTCAATGTTTTAAGTCGTTGCTCAAGATTTTGATGTTTAAACATTATGTTCATGTTTTTAAGTTCATATGTATATGGTATGTTTTATTTTATCCATGATTACCCTTACAGAGCATTTGAGCTCACCCTTTTTATGTTTTATTTTCCCCCAGGATTAAAATAA
Organism: Viscum album; assembly: GCA_963277665.1. Taxonomy (NCBI): domain Eukaryota; kingdom Viridiplantae; phylum Streptophyta; class Magnoliopsida; order Santalales; family Viscaceae; genus Viscum; species Viscum album. Next base: position 57,593,820 of record OY728151.1, on the reverse strand, counting down.
AGGTTTTAGGTAAGGAAACAAAAATTGGAAGATCTTTATAGGAGATGTTGAAGATCTTTCACCACGATTAGAAGATTACGTTCCAAGTTTCCAAAGACACTAAACTATTACGGTCCTTGTGTGTCTGTTTTTGTTATGTATTATGTATTTCGCAAAAGTAATGTAATATCTATGTACATCAAGCTTCGGGTCTCTACAGTTGGTATCAGAGGAAAGGTTTAGTCAACCTTTGGAAACTAGGATGCGAGAACTTTAGGGAGATCCCTAGAGATATTTCTAAGGTATGTCTAGGGATATCCCTAAGGATAAGTATACGTATAGGATATAGTCCTAGAAATACGGTAACGATCATAGAATTTAACCTAATATGTTAGATATTGAGGGTACTCCCCCTTTACTATGTTGTTTTCCCTAGCATGATTTTTGCCTCTCACACTATTCTTTTTGGGTTTTAGAAAATGGCTGGAAATAGGAAGATTCACAATAATGGAGGATATGATGGATAATGTAATGATATTCTTCATGAGAAACCAAATGAAATGGGATTTGGAAGTCCAAACATCGTTATTATGCCTAATCAAAAATCTCATAATATGATCAATAATCTCAACTTTGGTAAGTTTCCCAACTTAGATAATAAGTGAAAGATGGAGTTTCATGATGACATAGAGGAAAGAAAGTTCAATTTCCCTCATGTAAATCTTGTGGGAAGAGGCATCAGGGTGATTGTTTCAAAGGAACTTGAAGATGCTTTGGGTGTGGAAAAGAAGGACACAAAGCCAGTAAGTGCAAAGGAAAAGGTTCAGTTAACACCATGGACAAGGATAATGGTATTGATACGACATCAACAATGATTAGATGTTTTAAATGTGGAATGTATGGGCATTATACAAACCAATGCCCTAAGGGAAAATCTCATGAAGAGAATCAGCATGGTCATACAGGTAGTATTTATGTGGATGATGATGAAGAGACTACAAATGAAATATGAGATGAAATAAATGATGAAGCTCAGCTAGTGGTTTAAGAAGTTAGTGGAATGATTGTATGTTTATAATGAATAATTTATGGTACTATGGAATAATGAATCATCTAAGGATTGTTACACTATTGTTTTTCCTAAAGTATATGAAAGTATATGTTGAATGGTACTGGTAACCATAGAAGTTTATTAAGATATTTTTGGAAAGTATATGAAATGCACATAATGAAGGGATAAGAAGATAATGAGATGTTTGATTGTATTCACGAGCTCATGACTGATATAAGGACTAAGTGATATTATTATATAGAATTTTGGGGTTTTGGTATGTGGAAAGAGTTAACTTTTGACAGCACTCATGTTTTCACTAAGATTCAATGGGTATTCATTTTTCAAGAGAATACATGATTAAGGCCTTCGAATGTTTGGAATGTGACCAACAAGACATATATTATGATATATGGGGATCAATGATGGTATTAACATGCCTGTTATATGAAATCTATGGTAATCGTTTTCACTATAATATGACAATGGACTGCAATATTATGGATAAGCCTAAAGATTGGAATGGATTATGTTGGGCATAAGTTAGTATTGTTTAAGGATAGAACCTTTTTCGATATTAATGATGGGATGTTATAGTAATGTATTTTTAGATAAAGGACAACCTGCAGGACGAGCGACAACCCATCGTGTCGGACAAGGCTGTGGGAATCGAACCCACAACCGAAGTGCGACTGGCCTTTATCGCCTACCACTGGCCTACAAGAAGTCCCTGTTTAGTAGAAACTAGTTTTATTTTATTAAGCGGTATGATATATGAAGTATAAGTTCATTTTTGGAACCATATATGATTAATCTAACCATATGATGGACTTATAACTTTTGCTAACATTTTGTTTGAAACAGATGTAATGACCCAACATTCTATCACATGATCTGCTAACACATCACGAATAAAAAATTCAACTTCATTTCTTTAAGAGATGAAGTGGAAATTGTTCAATTTATGAACAATAGTGAGATTGTACCAAAATCATGTAAGTATTTCTTTCATCAACTTTAGGGAAATGATATTGAAAACCAAAAATGTTGTCATAGTGCTCTTATATCCGATGAATCAGATGGTACCTTAGATCATAAAAAATTTATGGCTTCGTGATTGTTGGATTTTTCATAGCCATGTTCTCTACCACTCTCCATCAAAACATGATGGTTAGATTTCTCTTCCATATCCATATTTTCACCTATGTTTTTCTATATGGAAGCCCAATGATTAGTTTATTTGGGTAACTGTTACGTTTCATACTTTAGTTTTTAAAGTTAAGTTTTGGTATTCCTTTTTACGATGTGGGTTTCAATTAAAGAAACTTTCAAGTAGAAAACCATTTATAACCCCGATGAATTTCGAGGGTGAAATTCATTTTAAGGGGGGTAGAATGTAATAACCCGATATTTTATAAGATATATTCTTTTTAATTTATTTCATATCTTCTGTTGTACACTACACCAAGATTATCTTGCACTATACGCAACACCGTATTAGCTTGCAGTATACGCAACACTACTCTTAGATCGTGTTACACACAATTTCATGCTTGTTTGATAGTTGTTATTCTACGCAACACTGAGTGTGTATGTATATATATATATATATATATATTCAATTTCTAAATGAAATATGGTTGTATTTTGTTATACGAAACAACAAAAGAGTCTTTCACTACACGCAACCCTGATTGGGCTTGCATTACACGCAATCACGACCTTCCTCGATAGCGTGTGTTGTACGCAATATCGGGTTTCACTAAACAACGATATATGGTTATAATATTATCACAAACTATCCGTTATGAATAGTATTAACTATGTTTTGAATTTTATAACATTATTATTCCATCTTACACATTTTCTAGAACATGGTATGTGAACAAAATAATTTTTCGGGTAAAATAAGTATTTTTCAAAAATGCAGTTTTGCCGCCTTTTAATGGCGCACCCACATTAAATCTAGTTTTTGACATATTTATAAGTTAAATTTTACAAAATAAACTTTTTATTTTGAATCAGGATATAAAAATTTACATTGGATAAAGTTTTGATATTTTTTTGATAACTTTCATATTTTAATGAATAGTAAAAACACGCTATATTTTAATTAAAAACAACTTTTTTCATCGTAATAATTTACATGGTTAAATTATAATATTGAATGGTTTTAAAGTATAAATAGAATATATTTTTACCATTTAATATAATGTATGTCATTAGCGTTGATTTTACCTTGAATTCGTAGGTTAAATCAATTCAATCTTTTGTAATGTTTTAAACAAAAACCCGTTTTTTTCGACAACGAGATTAATTTTAATTTAATTTCTGAAACTTTTGTGTATTGAATTTGGAAAAATTGATTCCATATTTTTAATAAGTGGGTCCAAATTATGTTAATAGGCTACTTTTTTATTTTTGGGCATTATGAATAGTAACTACGGTAAAATTTATTTACCATAGTTAAAGGTAAATCAGGTAATTAAGGGTAAATATAAGATTATAAAATTACCCTAACACCTTCCAAAATCCTATTGTATGACTAAAAGTCGACCCATATCACCTAAGGGTAGGATTAGATTCATTTAATGGACTTTTTTCCATGAAAATAAATTAATTATTATTAAAACCAAAGAAAGTGACAACATGTCACTCTCTTAAATCTTATAAGTATATTAATTTTAATTTAGTGATAAACTTCATCAAAATTAGAACATGAATAGTCTCCAGAAATATAATGAAATTATCTACCTAATATGAATTATTTATAATTTTTAGGGATTAAATAATTATCATTAATTGTGACACAATAGTGATGCAGAAATTGTTTATCTAGTGAAAAATCAAGAATATAGTTTTTATTAAACTAATAGTGACCATAAAAGGCACAAAACCCTGACCAAAACTTATTATTCATGTACATATAAACCATGATCATTGAATGGTCGAATATATGACCATTTGGAGCCTTATAAAATCAATTATGACACTTATATTATTTTATTTTAAATGATGCCAAAGTTGTCACCTTCATAATTTAATAAATATAAAAATTTAAATATTGTGATTTTAAGATGATATATTTGACTAAAAGTATTATTGTGAAAGGTAATATATTTATCTTCATCATAGGATTTTAGTTTTAATTTTTATGCAACAAATAAGTATATTAAATAATTATACAAAAATGTTGTAGTAATTATTTTATTAAGAGATAAACCAAATAAATGGTTTCAAAAATAATAAAATAAATATTATATGAAATATTTAATGTTCTACACTAATTTTATAGATTCATATGACCTTTTATGAATCTATTAAAACTTTTAGTTCGAACATATATTCTGTATATATTTTATTTAAATTCAAATAAATGAATAGTGTCAAAATTGACACTATTGTTATTTTATAAAAATAACATATTATAAAATTGTTTAAAAATCACAAAAATATTTAAAAATTATAAATTTAAATTTATATGGTCTATAATGTTATAAAGTAACCAATAATGGAAAATTTACAACAAATAAGTAATTATTTGTTATAATTTAAAATTTAGAATGTTATTACCACAAATAAAATTAAATTGATTAAATAAGGATAAATCAAGTTGATAATGTTTAAAATAATTTCCTAACATGTCTAAATTTTATTGGTTGATGAGATTACAACCCTATATAATCTAATATTCGAATATGAGTCATTTTTGGAAGTTTTTAAGTGGGGTTAGATTTATTATAAATTAATATTTTTAAGATTTCCAATGGTGCCCCTCTCCTCCCTTATAAAAGGGAACCTCCTCCCTCTCTTCCTTACACCACTTTGAGCCTTAAATCTCGGCCAATACCTACCAAATTATATTATCAACTTCCCTAGAAACATCCTATAGGTCCTATTATTCTTCAAAGACCAATTTTAGTGCCCTAAAAGGAGGTCTCAAAGAGGCGCTTCAAAGAAGAGGTAATGTCCATTACTGATTCTTTCAACTTTATTTCTTCTTCCACTTCTTATTATTTAGTTGTTTCATTATTAAGTAATAACATAAGTATCAATAATATAATGATAAGTTATTATAAGTATGAAACAACCCTATTTCACCATCTATCCATCCTACGGAAAACGAAATCACCGCGCGTGCGTACTTACGAAATACCGTCTCCACGCTGTGGTGTAATCTATTTTCCACCACCACCTTACTTGGATGGGTATAATGGTGAAAATAAATAACTATATATGATTATTGTAAAGTATTATTGATTCTGTAATAGTATACATACACTCCAATTAAATTCCTCGATCATGGGAACGATATCATCGCTCGTGCGTACGTATGGAATACCGTCTCCACAACGCGATGAGATTCATTCTCAATGATTAACCGTTCTTAAATGATTATAAAGTATATATAATAAGTAATCATAAAATATATGACATAATAATGATACTGTATTTATGTATATATATATGTATGTCATCCAATTAATTCCATTCAATTAAATGAGGAAACGAAAACAACGTTAATGCGTACGTACGACCTACCATCTCCATGAACGGTGTATTTATTTCCATTTATCAATCTAATATATATATGTATATTATTAATATATATTATATAAATCAGGTTTTATATTCTGGAATTAAGTAATCGTGATCTAAGTAATCATATGAATAATTACAAGTCAAAACACGGACGACAAATGAAACGATTTTACCCAAAATGCTTTTTAACATGGAATTTACAAAAGAATGGGTAATATAAAGTCACAAGTGAACCATATATGATATCATAACAATGAATATGATTCTGTAATAAGTCCATGACATTATTTAAATCATTATACATGAGGTTAGGATACGTACGAAGAATATCGGACCTAAGGTAAGGGATAATGTTTCAATCTCAATTGTTTTCTATTCGAGATTGCTTATACGTAAGTATTTACTGGGGTTATATTTATCATACATGTATAAGTTTTATAAAAATGAATTCATGTATGTTTAAAGTCCTTTTCACCCATTTTTGACTTTTACTACATGGTATGTATGTAATCTTTCTTTTACGAGTTACTTTTTGACTTTTCCGGCAAAAGTACGAGAAGAATGTTTTTTTAACTTATATGGCATGAAAGGATTTTTACGGTTTTATAAAGCCTTATTTTCATGAAGCTTACTCAAAAATATTTCATGAATATTTTCAACAAAATTCTTTTCTTTTAAAATTTCATGACATTGTGTGAAAAGAAAATGATTTTGAAGAAGAAAGGATATTTTCCTCAAGAATTCATTTCAAGTGTTTTATCAAAACCATTTTTCATCCAAGATGACATTATTTCATATGTTTATGTTTCAAGTATAATGTCTCTATGATTTACATGGTTTCAAATTTATTATTATGAAATGATATCCATTACTTTTATATGGATTATGTGAAGATGTTTATGAAACTCATTTTATTTGTTGGGTTATTATGAATGATGTATGTTTATTTTGTGGCACAAGTAAGAATGATTTCATTATGAGATGGGTGGGACCTATATCTCCCTCCAATGCATTGGGTAAAGATTTATATCTCATGAGATAAACATGGCTGGAATAGTAAGTTAATCCGGTTCAGTATTACCGGACTGGAACGAGGAGTGAACTCAATTCAGAAAGGGACTTTGTCCACTAAGATGGTCTTGGCAACAATGCCTTGGCTACTATGGAAATAATTACATGTGCTTAATGGATGCCACAATTACATGTTTTATTCCCATGCTATGTTATCATGATTTATGTTCCATTATGATATATGCCTTATGTACTTCAATGTTTTAAGTCGTTGCTCAAGATTTTGATGTTTAAACATTATGTTCATGTTTTTAAGTTCAAATGTATATGGTATGTTTTATTTTATCCATGCTTACCCTTACTGAGAATTTTTTCTCACCCTTTTTATGTTTTATTTTCCCTCAGTATTAAAAGAAAGGTTTTAGGTAAGGAAACAAAAATTGGAAGATCTTTATGGGAGATGTTGAAGATCTTTCACCACGATTAAAAGATTACGTTCCAAGTTTCCAAAGACACTAAACTATTACGGTCCTTGTGTGTCTATTTTTGTTATGTATTAGGTATTCCGAAAAAGTAATATAATATCTATGTACGTCAAGCTTCGGGTCTCTACATTGTGCAAGTGAGTCCCAATTCTAGTTAATTTTCAATTCTTGTTTGTTCGTTGCTAGTTGGGTTCTAATGGTGGGGAGACCCACAACAAGTCTTGTTGATTTTTCCTCCTAAGAAATTGTCTAGTTCTAGTTGTTTCTTAATGGTGGAGAGTCCATTTTGTAATCCCCTATAATATTTGTTTTTCGTGAGTTCTCTTTGGTTTGGGTGATCGTTGGGTTCATTGGGAAAAGTCCCAACAATCGGGTTCTTGGTTTGGTTGTGGAGGTAGTGACTCGATATTTCAGTTGATTCTTGGGAAGTGGATGAGAGTTGGTGTTTTTTTGAGGTAAGAGGATTAAGTTCCATTAATTGTGGATGGTGTTTCATTGGATTCATAGGTAGGAACATATTTTTATGTTATCCATAGGTGTTGATCAATAATCTAGAATGTGTCGTGGCTTTCTGGGGGTAGAAAACTTTAATGGTGGGGAGAATTTTCACACCCATTTTTTCATGTCTTTATTTTGATCCAATTAATTGGAAATACCGATCATTTTATTGGGTATTGGATGAGATTATTGTTGAGTTTTTAAGTTTTCTCTATGTCTAATAATCCTAATTTGGGTGCCCCATTGCTTGTTTGAGAGTTTTTGGTGAAAGAGTGGTTACTTCATGATTTGGGCCAAACCATGAGCCCATTTCCAGATTTAAAAATAAATTTTGTTTTTTAACAACTAATTTGTTATTAAACATTTTTTACCCATTCTAATTTCTAATTTTCCTACCCTAAAATATTAAAACCACCATATCCTTTTGGACCCCTTAATAATTCATAAGCATGGTGAATTTGGGTTACTTATTTAGGTATTGGGCCAACCCATGGGGCCATTTCCAGTTTAAAAAAAATAATTTGTTTCTTTTATATCCTATTAATTGTTTAATAATTTTTTGTTATTAAACCTCACACTCGAATAAAAAATCCCTAGCCTCACCCCCATTATCTATTTTTCCTCTTTGGATCTCATTGGATCGAATATTAGGGTGAAAGTTCTCAGGGTTCCTCAAGTCATCCATATTTGATAAGGTAAATCATTTCATAAATAAATAATTCATTTATTAATATTCCCCCCCCCCAATTTTTTTCCCATGGTTCTTCTAGACCCAAGGAGACCCTAAAACGAGTTTCAAGCCATTATATTTCCTCTATGTGTCCATATCTATGGAAAGATGAAGAGTTTTCTAGTTTTCAAGGTGTGATTCCTTCTCATTTCTCCTTCTTCTTCCCCATCCTTTCATTATTTCTTGGTTTTATATTATAATATAGTAATTATAGACCTATGGTTCTATTATCCCATGATTTTTATTGGTGTTTTTTTTGTTTGGTTCTGTTCGTCATTGGTTTAGGGTTTATAAACCCTCAGATGGTGATATCAGGTGTTCGTTTCCATTACGCCAAGGATTTGACGTAGGGTTTCCATTGCAATTGACCTTTTAATTTAAGTTACATCTATTTAATTATGTTTTAATCTTCCTAATACTCTAAAAATTTTAATTTATACTTTGGATAATTTGTTTGGTGTTCCAAGTAGCGGTTAAAACCTTTTTTTGGTAAAGTGGAGAAGTTTTATTAAAATGGTGCACACTATGTGTTTGTTCAAATGATTTCTTAGATTCCAAACATGGTTTGTGGTATTTTGAAAATGTTTCAGGATCTTGAATAAATTTATGGCATTAAATTGATGTTTTATTCATTTTTTAGTTCTTAAAATTAATTATTTTGTTAAACAAATTCATGCTATGTGTTCAGTATGTTTCCCAGTTGGCTTTTATGTGTTGAGTGTGGTTTAAAATGATTGATTTGGATTTATAATCATATTGGAAGGGGGAAAATATTTTTTTGGGTTCTTTATTTGTATTCAAATAAGGATTTGGTTTTTATAAATAAGGTGTATTGGTTTTAAGGTATTTTGACATGTGTTGCTAATGGAAGGCGCATTTGAAGCTTTTATAAAAAGGGTTGTGTATTGGATAAGAAATCTGAATATTTTCATGGTGGTTACCGATGTTTTGAATCTTAAAATTGTGGGTTATCACATCCTTATTAAATGTGGTATTTTTAGATTTGAAAAATTTTAGTTTGGTATAAATGTTTAAAGGCCAATTTGGCCTTTCCTAAAAAATAAAGAATGAGTTATTTACATGTATATACCATGATGCATCAATTGGGATTGTTTTATGGTTCATGAAATGGTTTTATTAAATGTTTTTAGGGATGAAAAATATGGTAGGGTATGATTTTTTTGTGTATTTATCCTTAAAAGAGTGTTTTTGAATGAGTTTTATGTGCAAATCCTCATTACACTCTTTGATATTATTTTATGAAAATTTTAAGTGGTTTATTGATCCGTGAAAGAAATGTGAAGCATGTTTGTGGGATTTTTGTGTGTTTATGGTTTGGGAATTCAATTTTCATTTTTAAAGTTTATTTTATAATATTTGTAACTTTATTGATCACTAAAGGGAATCCAGGGTATCTGGGTGGGCGGACGTGTACTTGTATGCTAGTGATCCTATGGTGTTTGACCCCTGTTTCACGTAGCAAGTTTGAAGATGAAAATACTAACTAAACAATGATGATGGTGTTATTGTAGGACCACTAGGTTATGGGTATTCTTCCTACTAGTGGATCGTGTGCACTAGAACAAATATTTATTGTGGTTACCTTCACCGAGAAACAAGGTACCTGGGGCTCACAACTAACTAATGCCTAGGGGTGTTCCCATGACTTGTGCTCATTGACCATTTTGTACTCACAGTCAGTATACAGTGTATTTGGTTCGTAAATTTTGTAGCATGTGTGATTTATTTAAAAGTGTAAAATCTTTAAAGCAGCCCTCTTGAAAACTATTTTCAGTTTTAAGTTTCACCTCTTTGTAAATTGTTACTAGCATTCTTTTTTATAAAACATGAAAGTTTTTGTCTGGTAAATTTTTATAGCATGGGAACTCATTTTTAAAATGTACCTTTATATATTGTATTTAAAACTTGAAATTTATGTTTCTTTTATTTTAAAGGAAATGAATTGGTAATAGAATATCAGGCTAACCTACTAAGTTTTAATACTCACACCTATAGTCTTCTTCTGTTTTTCCCTTGTGAAAGTTTCAAATTGAGTTGGATTGCCCTTGGAGATGTGTGATCATTGTGTTGGAGAGTGACCAGATGGGTCACATAGAGTTAGTTGGTCATCAGATTTGGTCAGTTGAGTTTTTGGTTTAATTTTACTTTCAATTTCTTGTACAAATAATATTTAGTTCAATTTTTATGTAAATGTATTTTGGGCTGTCCATTTCTTTCCACTATTTGTTTGATTATTTATATTTGGGAGAAATTGTTTCATTGTGTACTCTATTTATTCCCTTGGTGCTTGTCTCTATCCTGGGAGGATCGAGAATGCCTCTCAGGACTTGTCATGGCTGGCCTAGGTGACCGGTTCAGGGTCGACTTGGGCCGGTTCATGACAAAATGGTATCAAAGGAGGTCAGCTCTTAATGAAACTTACTTTTTACAGTACCCTATGTTATTTGGGGATGTCAAGGTATATGGAGTAGGATTTTTGGGAATTTATGGGGAGTTTCAGGAAGAGCATCACGAACTCTTGCACGTTCCAATCCTTAGGTGTCCATGGGAAGTCCAGTTTTATTTGTGTCTTTGGTTCTGTTGATTGTTTGGTGTTGGGATACGACAAGGGGAGTTGGAATAATGGTTTCTCTGAGATCTTATGGCCTGGAAATCCATTTGTATTCCAAGGAATGGTCTTAATAAGACTCTCTATGTTGGTGGTGTGTTTTACATATGGCCGCTAACCATATGGTCAAGTCACCCACCGACACTAGTTCCCTTTTGCGGGTCTCTTGAAATTTTCATGAATTTAGAATTTTGTTTTGAAAATACTTGTATTAGAATGGTAAAAATGGGTTTTCATGGAATGGTTTGTTTTTTAATAGTGGATAAGGATTTTTAAAACATTAAATATAATAATGGTTTTGGAAGGTTGTGCTTTTTGTGAAACAAAGTTTTGGGAGGAAGTAGAAATGATTTAATGGGATTGGATTTTCCTTAATATAAACATGTGGTTTTTTTAAATAAAATGTTTTGAAAGTGTGAATCATTTTAAGGTGATTCTGAATATTTTTTTAAATGGGGTGTTTTTGGATGTTGAAAAGTGTTTGAATATGATGAATTGGTTTTGGAAATTGGTTTTGAGCGGTTGGTATTTTTCGAGAAAGGGTATTGGTCTTAGTGGATATCAGATTATGAAAAGATACCTTTATGAATTTTAGAAAATGGTAAGGGGTTTTTTGGAGTTTCTTGGTTGTTTTGAAAGTTGTAAAAATAAAAATGGGTTGGTTTTTAAGCAAATGGTTCTTGATAAAGTGTGTTTTTTTGTAAAATATGGAAAGGGTTTTGACTTGGTGGTTAGTGTTCCGTTAAAAGGTACATATTTTTTGGAATGATGTTATTTTGTTTTAGCATTTGGTGTTTTCATGGGTTCTCAAATGCCTGGTTTTATTGATATCTGGAAGGATGGCCTATATGGCATGGTGGTTGGGTGCCTGGGGTGGCATGGAAATGTGCATGTGAGTGAGAGTTGATAAAGCACCATTGGTGAATGTAAAAATCAACCAAGTTAGATTATTTTTTAAAAATTATTTTGAGCTAAAACATTATAGAATTTGTTTATAAACCAATGGTTATGTGGCTAGTATTTTCTATGTATTAAAAGAGTTGTTTATTCAGTATGCTTCCTTGTGATCTGGAAGTCATACTCTTGTTGTGTCTTGAGATGGGATCTTGTTGGTGTCTTGATTTTGGAGTAATGTTCAGTGAGTTTTTAAAGACGTGTTGGATTTTGTGATGTGGCAATGAATAGTTATCTATTGGAAAACCTTCCTATTTATCAACCTAAGTATTCATTTAAAATTTTAAATCCACCGCTTTGGATTATTCCTCAGCCGATTTGATGGAATAGACAACATTTTGGGATTGATTTAAAGTGATTCTAGGTCGTGATAATTCTTTTGGACATAGCAGTTTTTTTGGTGATGTTGATGTGTTTCTCTGTATTACTTGTCAATTCTTCTCCTTGTTCAGAGTGAGAGAGAAAAGTTCTATATATCTATGATTTTCTGTTTAAATGAATCTATGTTGTTGATAAATTGAGTTTTGTGGGTTGTTGTGATCCTTAGCACCTGGCTGCGGTGCAGCAGATGCTTCAAGAATCAGGCCTCCAGCCATAGGCCTCAGAGTGAATCCGTTCACGCAATCAGAAAATCGCCATAGGTGTGGGATGATCGACTAGGATCCTACCTCCATCATTATGGTAATGTATTTTCTATGTATATATTGTTGTTCCTTATTACTGTGAATTTTCTCTTGTCGCAATGAGCGTGGTAGACTTACCCCTCATGTAGTGTCCATGGTTATGCCTTCTTGGATGTGGGTTTCCGATCAATGTCCCTATGTGGTCCAGCAATGTGAATAAGGTGTGGTCTTGATATTACCTATTCATATATGGATGGTGTTGGGTGTTTCCTCTATTTATTTTGTGGTTTCATTGGCCCAATTATTGGGTCCCCTTCCCTCCCCTCCCTGAGTGGTGGGGGTTTTGATTCTTGCCGAAAGTATTGGCCCAGTTCCTGTACCCTCCATTTAGGATTGGGTGATTTATATTTTCATGTTATAACCCTATTAACTTGGGTTGGTAGGTTGTAGATGGATAATTTTGGTGGACTTGTGCACCTGAGTCCCAATTCTAGTTAATGATGTATTCTTTTTTGTTTGTTTCTAGTTGGGTTCTAATGGTGGGGAGACCCACCACAAGTCTCGTTGATTTTTACTCCTAAGAACTTGTCTAGTGATAATTATTTCTTAATGGTGGGGATTCCATTATGTAATCCCCTGGAATATTTGGTTTTGGGATTTATCTTTGGTTTGGGTGATTGTTGGCTTCTTTAGGAAAAGGCCAAACAATCGGGTTCTTGGTTTGGTTGTGGAGGTAGTGACTCGATCTTTCGGTTGATTCTTGGGAAGTGGCTGAGATTTGGTGTTTTTTTAGGTAAGATGATTAAGTTCCATTAATAGTAGATGTTGTGTCATTGGATTCGAAGGATGAAACACATTTATATTTTATCCTTAGGTGTTGATCAATCAGCTGGAATGTGTTGTGGCTTTCTAGGGGTGGAAAACATTAATGGTGGGGAGAATTGTCACACCCATTTTTTCATGTCATTGTTTTGATCTGGTTCGTTGGAAATCCCAATAATTTTCTTGGGAATTGGGTGAGATTAATGTTGAGTTTTTATGTTTTATCTATGTCTAATCACCCTACTTTGGGTGCCCCATTTCTTGTTTGGGTGTTTTTGGAGAAAGGGTGGTTACTTCATGATTTGGGCCAAACCATGAGCCCATTGCCAGATTTAATTTAATTTTTTTTTAACAACTCCTTTGTTATTAAAAACTTTTCACCCATTACACTTCCTAATTTTCCTACCCTAACATATTCAAACCAACATATCATTTTGGACCCCTTAAGAATTCATAAGCATGGTGAATTTGGGTTACTTATTTAGGTATTGGGCCAGCCTGTGGGACCATTTCTAGTTTAAAAAAAATAAATTTTTCTTTTATATCTTATTAATTGTTTAATAATTTTTGGTGATTACACCTCCCAATCGAAGAAAAAATCCCTAACCTCACCCCCATTATCTATTTTTCTTCTTTAAAGCTCATTGGATCAAATATTAGGGAGAAAGTTCTCACGATTCCTCAAGTCTTTCAAATTTGAGAAGGTAAATCATTTCATCCAAAAAAACATTAATTTCTTAATCATTTCCACCCAAATTTGTTTTCCCCAATTATTCCAGACCTAAGGAGACCCTCCACTGAGTTTAAATTCATTCAATTTTCTGTAAGGGTGCAGATATAAGGAAAATTGAAGAGTTTTCTAGTTTTCAAGGTGAGATTCCTTCACATTTCTCCTCCCTCTTCCTCCTCCTTTCATTATTTATTGGTTACCTATTCTCCTCTAGTCATGATCGACCTAGGGTTATGTTATACCATGATTTTTTATCATGGTTTTTTTTGGGGATGGTCGTCATAGGTTTAGGGTGTATAAACCCTCGGATGGTGATATCGGGTGTGCGTTTACATTACGCCAAGGATTTGAGGTAGGTTTCCCATTGAAATTAACCTTTTTATTTAAGATAAATATATTTAATAATTTTTTAATCTTCCTCATACTCTAAAAATTTTAATTTATGATTTGGATAATTTTTTTGGTGTGACAAGTAGCGGTTAAAACCTTGTTTTTGGTAAAGTGGTGTAGTTTTGTTAAAATAGTGCACACCGCGTGTTTGTTCAAATGATTTCTTAGCTTCTGCACATTTTTTGTGGTATTTTGATCATTTTTAGTATCTTGAATAAATTTATGGCATGCAATTGATGTTTTATCCATTTTCGAGTTCTAAAAATGAATTGTTTTGTTAAAAAAATGCATGCCATGTTTCGGTAAGTTTCCTAGTTGGATTTTATGTGTTGAGTGTGGTTTAAAATGATTGGTTTGGCTTTATAATCATATTAGAAGTGGGAAAAGAATTTTTTTGGGTTCCTTATGTGTATTCAAAGAAGGTATTGGTTTTTAGAAAGAAGGTTTATTGGTTTTAAGGTATTTTGACATGTGTTGCTAATGGAAGGCCCGTTTGGAACATTTATAAAAAGGGCTGTGTAATGGATAAGAAATATAAATTTTTTCAAGGTGGTTACCAATATTTTGAATCTTAAAATTTTGGTTTATAACATCCTTATTAAATTCAGTATTTTTGGCTTTGAAAAAAATCAATTTGGTAAAAATGTTTAAAGGCCCGTTTGGCCTTTCCCAGAAAATAAAGAATTAGTGTTTTACATGTATATACCATGTTGCATCAATTGGGATTGTTTTATGGTCCATGAAATGATTTTATTAAATGTTTTTAGGGATAAAAAATATGTTTGGGTATGGTTTTTTTTGTGCGTTTATTCTTAATAGAGTGTTTTTAATGAGTTTTATGTGCAAAGCCTCATTACACTCTTTGAAACTTTTTTATGAAAATTTTAAGTGGTTTATTGATCCGTGAAAGAAATTTGAATCATGTTTGTGGGATGTTTGTGTGTTTTTGGTTTGGTAATTTAATTTTCATTTAGAATGTGTATTTGATAATATGTGTAACTTGATTGAGCACTAAAGGGAATCCCATGTATCTAGGTGGGAAGACGTGTACTAGTATGCTAGTGATCCTGTGGGGTTTGACCCCTGTTTCACGTAGCAAGTTTGAAGGTGAAAACTCTAAATAAAATATGATGATGATGTTTTTGGAGGACCAATAGGTTATGGGTATGCTCCCTACTAGTGGATCGTATGCACGAGAACACATATTTATTATGGTTACCTTCACCGATATACGAGGTACCTGGGGATCACAACTAAATAGTGCCTAAAAGTTTTCTCGTGACTTGTGCTCATTGGATATTTTTTACTCACCATCAGAATATGGTGTGTTTGGTTGTTAAATTCAGCAGCGTGTGTTATTTTTTTTAAAAGTGTACATTCTTTAAAGTATCCCTCTTTAAAACTATTTTCATTTTGAAGTTTCACCTCTTTAAAAATTGTTAATAACATTCTTGTTTATAAAACATGCAAGTTTTTGTATGGTAACATTTTTATATCATGGGACCTCATTTAGAAAACATAACTTTATATCTTGTATTTAAAACTTGAAATTTATGTTTCTTTTATTTTAAATAAAGTTCATTGATAATATAATATTAGGCTAACCTACTGAGTTTTAATACTCACTCCAATAGTCTTCTTCTATTTTAAGACCTTGTGAAGGTTTCAACTTGAGTTTGATCGCCTTGGGTGACGTGTGATAATTGTGTTGGAGAGTGACTAGCGGGGTCACATGGAGTTAGTTGGTTATCATCTTTGGTTAGTTTATTTTTTGGTTTAGTTTTACTTTCAGTTTCTTGTAAAAATAATGTTCAGTTCAATTTTTATGTAAATGTATTTTGGGCTGTCTATTTATTTCTGTTGTTTGTTTGATTATTTATATTTGGTATAAATCATTCCCTTGTGTACTCTATTGATTCCCTTAGTGCTTGTCTCCATCCTAGGAGGATCAGGGATGCCTCTCGGGACTTGTCGCGGCCTGACATGGGTGACCGGTTTAGGGTCGACTTGGGCCAATTCGTGACAAAGTGGCATCAAAGGAGGTTGAATCTTAGTAAAAATTACTTTTCAGATCACTCTATGTTATTTAGGGATGTCAAGGTACATGGATTAGAATTTTCGGGACTTGAGGGGTAGTTTTGGGAATATCGTTGCGAACTCTTGCTCGTTTCGATCCACAGGTGTCCATGAGAAGTCTGATTTTATTAGTGTATTGGGTTCTATTGATTGTTTGGTGTTGGGATGCAAAAAGGGGAGTTGGAATATTGGTCTTCGTGAGATCACAGGGCCTAGAAATCCATGTGGAACCTAAGTCATGATCCTAATAAGACTCTCTGTGTTGGTGGTGTGTTTGACATATGGCCGCCAACCATATGATCAAGTCACCCACCGAAACTAGTTCCCTTTTGTAGGTCTCTTGAAACTTTCATGAAATTGGAATTTTGTTTTGAAAATACTTATATGAGCATTGTAAAAATGGGGTTTAAAGTAATGTTTGGTTTTTGAAAAGTGGAAAAGGGGTTTTAAAAAATTAAATATAAGAATGGTTTTGGAAGGTTGTTCTTTTTGTGAAACAATTTTTTGGGAGGAAGTGGAAATGATTTAATGGGATTGAATTTTACCTAATCTAAACATTTTTTTTATTGAAATAAAATGTTCTGAAAGTTTGAATAATTTTGGGATGTTGAAAAGTGTTTGAATATGATGAATTGGTTTTGGAAATTGGTTTTGAGCAGTTGGAATTTTCCAAGAAAGGGTATTGGTCTCAATGTACATCAGATTATGAAAATATACCTTACTGAATTTAATAAAATGGGAAGGGGTTGTTTGGAGTAGCTTGGTTGTTTTGAAAGTTGTAAAAATTAAAAGGGGTAGATGTTTAAGCAAATGGTTCTTGATGAAGTGTGTTTTGTTTTATGAAATATGAAAAGGGTTTGGATTGGGTGGTTAGTGTTCCTTTGGAAGGTACATGATTTTTGGAATGATGTTATTTTAATTTAGTCTTTGGTGTTTTCATGGGTACTCACATTCATGGTTTTATTGATATCTGGAAGGATGACCTATATAGCATGGTGGTTGGGTGTCTGGGGTGGCATGAAAATGTGCTTGTGAGTGAGACTTGATGAAACACCATTGGTGAATGTGAAAATCCAGCAAGATAAATTGTTCTTTTAAAAGTGTTTTGAGATGAAATATTATGGAATTTGTTTATAAAATGATGGTTATGTGGTTAGTTTTTTCTATGTTATAGAAGAGTTGTTTATTCAATATGATTCCCTATGATCTGGAAGTCATACTCTTGTTGTGTCTTGAGATGAGATCTTGTTGGTGTCTCGGTTTTGGAGTAATGTTTAGTGGGTTTCAAAATATTTTTTGGATGTGGTGATGTGGCCATGGATTGTAACACCCCAAGATTCCACGTTAGGTCTCCCTTTGAATAATGCAATAGCTTGCGTTGTACGCAAATTTGAGTTTTAACACACCACGACCAATCAAACTAGCCGTTATGAATAGTAATACCCACTTTTTGAAATTTTATAAAATTTATTTTTCAAAATGGACTTCATTTATGGATTCTTAATATCAAAATTATCTTTGGGTGATTTTTTGGTATTTTTCTGAAAACTTTCAATTGTTGATGAATAGTGAAAAACTTTGCGTTATTGTTTAAAACTGACTTTTTATTTAAATAATTAGTTATTTTATTTAAATTTATATTAGGTAAAAATAGATAAATAGTAACTATATATGTTCAATTTAATTCATTGGAGTAATTTTATAATAATATTAGATATATAAAATTTTATTGAACTTTTTACCGTCTTTTACCCACCTTCTAGGCGCATTTGCAAATTTGCATAAAATGTTATTTTACTACTTATGTGAATTGAATTTAAAAATTTTTAGAGACATAGTTGACATGATTAAGTATAATTTTGTTCAATAAGATAAAAATAATTTTTGTTTAATAGTAACTTTTGACTTTTATTTACCACGATTAAAAGTAAATAGGGTAATTAAAGGTAGAAAATGATTTTATAATTACCCTAAAACATGTCCTAATTCTATTTTATAAGTTTATTTTGACCAAAATCAACATTATTAATAAAAAATTATTCTTTTTTTCCACTTGGATTATATTAGGATATTTATTATTATTTTATTTAAAGAAGAGTTAAAAGTGTTAAATTCAAAGTTTAATAACTAAACACTTTTTAATATAGAGTTATACATAAGATAAATTAAACTATAAATATTCATTATAAATTTAAAAATATTTCCTACATAATGGTATTTTATTTATAATTTTTAGACATTAAATAATTAAATTTATTTATGATACAATGATGATGCAGTAATTACCTTATTAATAAAAGATTAAAATAATTGATATTATAAGTATCCAAATAAATGTAAATTGAGAATTATAATGAATTAAACCAATTTTATAGGTTAATATGACATTTTAGGGTTGATTAAATATTTTTTTTCTAAGTGATAACGTTGTTATGACTTTCACAAAAACAAAATATCAAATAGTGTCAAAATTGACATAAATGAGTTTTTAAAACAAATACTATATTATTAATTGATATAATATTCATAAAATATAAGGTTCAGAAAAAGGACTTATATAAGGTTATATATATTAATAATTAACCACTTGGGATTATCTTGGATTTTTATAGTAAGTTTATTAACCATTTATTATAATAATACAAGAATACATGGTAAAAGTTAAACTATTTAGATAAGAATTAAATCTAAAAGATATGGTTAATATGGTAACCTAAACATATATAAAACCTATTGGTTGAGTGGTTTTCGGCCCATCCCCAACTTATACTATAAATAAATCATTTTTAAGCTATTATAAATTGAATATTATTGTATAATAAAATAATATTTCAAGATTTTCCTAAAGTGATCCTCACCTCTCTTATAAAAGGGTACTTCCCCTTCTTTCAAAATCACACCTCCAAAGCCATTTGGATCAGCAAAACCCTACTCAAATATCCTCCAAACTACTCTCACTTAAACCTAGAGGCCTTACTTTGATCATAAATCCAACCTAAGGATCCCTTTTGATCAACTCAAAAGGAAACACCCAAAGAAGAGGTAATAATTTCACCACCTATTTCAAAGTTCTTTTCTTCTTCCAATTCATCGTTCTTTGTTGTTTCCCTACCAAAATAATAACTCCAGTACCTTATACATAATGTGATGTTATTATAAATATGGTAAAACCATATTCATGATTCAATCCATCCTATGAATGACAATTCACCATACGTGCGTACATACGACTTACCGTCTCCACGTCGTGGTGTAGTTTGTTATTCAAACACTTCATTATTTGGATGGGTATAATAATGACTATAACAGATTTAAATAATAAATATAACATGTTAATGATTATTTATATATGATATATCATCCAATTACATATGATTTCACCATCAATAGAATTATATTGTCGCTTGTGCGTACGTACAGATTACCGTCTCCATGAACGTGATGAAATTCATTCCCCATCATAACCATTCAAGAATAATTTTTATTTTATAATTAAAAATAATAACGATTAAGAACTTAATATCATTATATATATGAATCAAATACACACTATCTATAACAAACATGTCTTATGTAACCAAGCATATAAAAGAAAATGAATCAGTTAACACCTGAAATAATGATACTATTGAAATATTATTAACAAAGAAATATTAGAAGATCATATACGATATCATATTTATGTTTTTGGTTCTTGTATAATTTAATAACAAGGATTTAAATATTTTATACAGAAGTTTAACATAACCTCGATCAAGGAAAAGTACAAGGTAAGGGTTAATTCTACAATCACTTCATTATCTGTGGTTGTTTATACATGAGTATCTACTGGGACATCTTTATCATCCACATCCGTGTTTCTTAAAATTTTATTTCAAAACACTTTTACTATTTCCTAGAATATGGGTTAAAGTCATTTATACCCTTGTTTTACATTTTATAATTTTTTTTGAAAGGAATCTTTCCGTCTCTTTCCAAACAAGATACTTTATGACCTTTTTGACAAATTGAGGTAAGAATGTTTTTTAACCTATACGGTGGGTGCAACAATTTTCTGCCATTATAACACATTAGAAGCTTCCATTACAAGATTATAAGATTATTTTAGAAATAAATGTTTTCTTTTATAATTATGTGACTTTTAAATGATTTAAAAATAAAAAGAGATATTTCTCTCAAATAGTTTTGATTTCATCTATGTCAACATCCTTTGATGGATTTTACACTTGTTTGAAGTTGATTTATTATGATACAATCTTTCATATTGTATTGAAGGTTTTGTGATATTTTTGATTGTGGATGTGTTATTTTATACCATTCATGGTTTATGGTTAAATTATTATCATTTTTTATTATATTTTTAATATGAATGTTTATGTTATGTTTCAACATTTTCATATGAGGAATGAATTAGACTTAGTAAGTGACGAGTGGAGCCCACTATAGCTCCTCAATGTATCGGTAGGTCTCATGGGACAAACTAGTTTCTTGACATAAGGCCTTGACAAAAAATTATTTTTAGTCTTGGCATGAGGCCTTAACTATGTGGTTATGATGTCCGACATTATGCATTCCATCATTATGAAATTGGTTATTGATATTATATGTGATTATTAGACTAGTAGAATATCCATGTAAATAAGTAATGGAATTATTTGATTTATCTTTTCCATATTATGCTCATGTTTAAGTTTAAAAGTCTTGGGTTTTATTCTTATACATTGCCTTATATGTTTATGCTTATTTATGAAAGTTTCAGCTATATTGTTATCCTTATTGAGCACCTGAGCTCACCCCTTTCAATGTTTTATTTTTTCTAGGATGTGAAGAAGTATATTATGACTGACCTGTAGGGATATTATAAGGTAGATGATTGTGTTAAAAGGAGACACAATGTTTTTTATGATGTTATGTAAAACTTATGTATGAATCTAGTACTTACAAGGCTACTAACTGACCGGTCTTTCGAGACATGATTACTTGTATCATGCCGATGTTATGTAATAATGCATCAACTCTGGGTAACCAGGGTCAAGGCATTACATGGATAGTTATCCATTAGAAAACCTTCCTATTGATCAACCTAAGGATTCATTTAAAATGTTAAATACACATATTAGAATGATACCTCATACCATTTGATGGAATATATATCTTTTTGGGGTTTATTTAATGTGATTATAGGTCATGATAATTCTGTTGGAAATAACAATTTTGTTTGGTGATGTTGATGTGTTTCACCGTATTCCTTGTCCATTCTACTCCTTGTTCGGAGTGAGAGATAATGGTTCTATGTATCTATGAGTTCCTATTTAGATGAAGTTGTGTTGTTGAGAAAATGACTTTTGGAGGGTGTTGTGATCCTTAGCACCTAACTGCGGTGCAACAGATGCTTCAAGCATCAGGGCTCCGGTAATATGACTAAGAGTGAATCCTTTCACACAGTCAGGAAATATCCAGAAGTGTGGGGTGCTCTACTAGGCTCCTACCTCCATTATTGTGGTAATTTAGTTTCTATGTCTCTATTATGGTTTCTCATCACTGTGAATTTCCTCTTGTCGCAACGAGCATGGTAGAATTTCCCCTCAGGTAGTGTCCATGGTTATGCCTTCTCTGATGTTGGTTTACGATCAATGTCCCTTTGCGGACCACTAATGTGATTCAGGTGTGGTATTGGTATTACCTGTTCATAGATGGAGGGTGTTGGGTGGTTCCTATATTTCTTTTGTGGTTTCAATAACCCAATTATTGGGTCCCCTTCCCTCCCCTCCCCAAGTGGTGATGGTTTTGATATGTGATGAAAGTGTTGTCCTGGTTCTTTTACCCTCTGTTCAGAAGTGGGTGGTTTAGAAGTTCATGTTATAACCCTATTAACTTGGGTTGGTAGGTTTTCATGGGATAGTTTTTGTGGAATTGTGCAAGTGAGGCCCGATTCTAGTTAATTTTGAATTCTTGTTTGTTCGTTGCTAGTTTGGTTCTAATGGTGGGGAGACCCACCACATGTCTTGCTGATTTTTCCTCCTAAGAACTTGTCTAGTGATAGTTGTTTCTTAATGGTGGGGAGTCCATTAAGTACTTCCCTAGAATATTTGGTTTTTGTGAGTGCTCTTTGGTTTGGGTTATTGTTGGGTTCATTGGGAAAATTCCCAACAATCGATTCTTAGTTTGGTTGTGGAGGTAGTGACTCGATATTTCAATTGATTCTCGGGAAGTGGTTGAGAGTTAGTGTTTTGGTTGAGGTAAGAGGATTAAGTTCCATAAATATTGGATGGTGTTTCATTGGATTTGGAGGATGTACCGTATTGATAATTATTCCTTATGTGTTGATCAATTATCTGGAATGTGTGTGGCTTTCTGGGGGTGGAGAACTTTAATGGTGGGGAGAATTGTCACACCCGTTTTTTCATGTCTTTGTTTTGATCCAATTAATTGGAAATCACAATCATTTTCTTGTGTATTGGGTGAAATTAATGTTGGTTTTTTGTGTAATCTATGTATAATAACCCTACTTTGGGTTCCCCGTTGCTTTTTTGGGAGTTTTTGGAGAAAGGGTGGTTACTTTATGATTTGGGTCAAACCATGAGCCCATTTCCAGATTTTTTTAATAACTCCTTGGTTATTCAACATTTTTAACCCATTATACTTCATAATTTTCCCTCCCTAAAATATTCAAACCACCATATCATTTTGGACCCCTTAAGAATTCATAAGCATGGTGAATTAGAGTTATTATTTAGGTATTGGGCCAGACCGTGGGCCCATTTCACGTTTTAAAAAAATAATTTGTTTCTTTTATATCTTATTCATTGTTTAATAATTTTTGGCTATTACACCTCCCAATAGAATCCAAACTCCCTATACTCACCCCTATTATCTATTTTTCCTCTTTAGAGGTCATTTTAATCACATATTAGGGTAAAAGTTCTCAGAGTTCCTCAAATATTTCAGATTTGAGAAGGTAAATCATTTATTTCATAAATCATTAATTTATTAATATTTTCCCCAAATATTTGTTTCCCCTGGTTCTTCCAGACCTAAGGAGATCTTCCAATAAGTTTCAATCCATTACCTTTCATCTAAGGGTGCAGATATAAGGAAAGATAAAGAGTTTTCTAGTTTTTAAGGTGAGATTCCTTCTCATTTCTCCTCCCTTTTCGTCATCCTTTCATTATTTCTTAGTTTAATATTAGCCTATAGTAATGATACACCTAGGGTTCTATTATAACATGTTTTTTTGGGGTTTTTGTTTGTTATAGGATGGTCGTCATAGGTTTAGGGTTTATAAACCCTCAGATGGTGATATCGGGTGTGCGTTTCCATTACACCAAGGATTTGAGGTAGGTTTCCCATTGAAATTGACCTTTTTATTTAAGATAAATCTATTTCATGCTTTTTTAATATTACTAATACTCTAAAAATTGTAATTTATGCTTTGTATAATTTGTTTGGTGTGCCAAGTAGTGGTTAAAACCGTGTTTTTGGTAAAGTGGTGTAGTTTTGTTAAAATGGTGCACACCGCGTGTTTGTTCAAATGATTTCTTAGATTATGCACATGGTTTTTGGTATTTTGAACATGTTTCAGTAGATTGAATAAATTTATATAATTACATTGATGTTTTATTCCTTTTTGAGTTCGTAAAATGAATTGTTTTTTAAAAAAATGCATTCCATGTGTTCGGTAAGTTTCCAGTTGGATTTTATGTGTTGGGTGTGGTTTAAAATGTTTGGTTTGGCTTTATAATCATATTGGAAGTAGGAAAAGATTTTTTGGGTTCATTATAAGTATTAAAATAAGTTTTTGGTTTTTATAAATAAGGTTTATTGGTTTTAAGGTATTTTTACATGTGTTGCTAATGGAAGTCCCGTTTGACACTTTTATAAAAGGGTTGTGTAATGGATAAGAAATATGAATATTTTCTAGGTGGATACCAATGTTTTTAATCTTAAAATGGTGGGTTCTAACGTCCTTACTAAATGTGTTATTTGTGGATTTGAAAAATTTCGGCTTGGTAAAAAAATTTAAAGGCCCATTTGGCCTTTCCTAAAAAATGAAGAATGAGTGTTTTACATGTATATACCATGTTGTGTCAATTGGGATTATTTTATGGATCATGAAATGATTTTATTAAATGTTTTTAGGGCTTAAAAATATGGTTTGGTATGGTTTTGATGTGATTTTATCCTTAAAATAGTGTTTTTGAATGATTTTTATGTGAAAATCCTCATTACACTGTTTGAAATTGTTTTATGAAAATTTTAAGTGGTTTATTAATCTGTGAAAAAAATGTGAAGCATGTTTGTGGGATATTTGTGTGTTTATGGTTTGGGAATTGAATTTTCTTTTGTAAAGAATATTTGATAATATTTTTAACTTGATTGAACACTAAAGGGAATCTCGGGTATCTAGGTGGGAGGACATGTACTAGTATGCTAGTGATGACGTGGTGGTTTTCCCCTATTTCACGTAGCAAGTTTGACGATGAAAACACTAACTAAACCATAATGATGATGTTTTTGGAGGACCACTAGGTTATGGTATGCTCTATACTAGTGGATCGTGTGCACGATAAAAAATATTTATTGTGGTTACCTTCACCGAGATATGAGGTACCTGGGGCTGACAACTAACTAGTGCCTAGGGGTGTTCCCGTGACTTGTGCTCATTGGCTATTTTGTACTCACTGTCAGCATATGGTGTGTTTTGTTGGTAAATTCAAAAGATTGTGTTATTTATTTAAAAGTTTACATTCTTTAAAGCGGTCCTCTTGAAAACTATTTTCATTTTGAAGTTGCACCTCTTTGAAAATTGTTACTAGCACTCTTGTTTATAAAACATGAAAGTTTTTGTCTTGTAATTTTTTTATAACATAGGACCTCATTTGGAAAAAATACCTTTATATCTTTTATTTAAAAATTTAAATTGATGTTTCTTTTATTTTAAAGGAAGTTCATTGGGAATAGAATATCGGGCTAACCTACCGAGTTTTAATACTCATGCCTATAGTATTCTTCTGTTTTTAGCCCTTGTGCACGTTTCAGCTTTGAGTTCGATCACCTTGGGAGATGTGAGATAATTGTGTTGGACAGTTACTAGTGGGGACATGTGGAGTTAGTTGGTTATCATGTTTGGTAAGTTGATTTGTTGATTTAGTTTTACTTTCTATTTCTTGTACAAATAATGTTCAGTTCAATTTTTATGTATATGTATTTTGGGTTGTCCATTTCTTTTCGATATTTGTTTGATTATTTATATTTGGGAGAAATAATTCCCTTGTGTACTCTATTGATTCCCTCAGTGATTTTCTCCATCCTGAGAGGATCAGGAATGCCTATTGGGACTTGTCGCGGGCTGGCCTAGGTGACCAGTTCAGGGTTGGCTTGGGTCGGTTCGTGACAGTGGTCATGAATAAGAATAACTAAATTATGAAAAATATATGGTTTACACATCTATAAAATAAATTCAATGGTTATATATTAATTATAAATAAAATAATAACTATTTAATGAAAAATAATTATTTTCGAAAAAACTGTACTTTTTTCTAAAAGGTGGTTTAGTCGTGCTTTGAGCACATAATTTAAAATTAATTTTTACCAATTTTATAAAATTTATTTGATAAAATAAAATGAATTTTTGATATCTATATGTCAAAATTATCTTTGGGTGATTTTTTTTAGAATATTTTGGAAAGATTAATTTTTTGATGAATAGTGAAAATACTGATTTTTATTGAAACTTCCTTTTTATTTAAATTGTTTTAGAGGTTAAATTATATTTTTAATTAGTTATAAAGTTAAATTAGATCAATAATATCACAATTTAACTAATTTATATCATTGGAATCAATTTTATGTTCAATTTCAATATAAAAACTTTATATATTTATGAGAACTTTTCTTTGGAATTTTTTTTCTAGTCACGTCTACGGGTTTTATTTTAAATTAAATTTTACCAATTATGTGAATTTAATTTTAAAAATTAGATTCCATATTTAGATCATGTGTAAGGTAGAATACCGCCTCACAAACTGATATAATTGTTTCCATCACCACCTTCCAAGATAGGATATAATGATTGATTTAACATATTTATGTTATATTTATCACATTATTATACTTATGTAATTATTATATCACATATACCTTCTTACATTCCATTCTTTGAAGATACAATAACGTCACTCGTGTGTATAGTAGACAACCACCTCGCGAAGTTATGTGAATCTTATTTCTCTTAATATTTACATAGAAGGTAGTAAGGATGAACTTAATTAATATATGTCATATTTATGACTTTAAAATAATTTTATAAATATAATATCACATCTAACTTCATACCTTTCAATCCTTTTGGAAAAAACAACGTCTCTCATGGGTACATGTGGACTACTGACCCCACGTAGAGATGTGATTTGTTTTTCATTTTATTTTACATGGATGGTAATAAGAATGAATTTGATTAATATAAATGATATATGTATCACAATAATGATTATATAATGTTTAATTGATATTTATTTTCCTTTAATTATATCTGTCAAAAAAATGAAAACAACGTTTGTCACAAACCTACCCGGATCGACCCTAAACCGGTCACCCGAGCAGATCCATGACAAGGACCAAGAGGCATTCACGACCCTCCCAGGTTGGTGAAAAGTTCTAGCGAATCAACAGAGAATAACAGGGGAACAATTTCACCCAATAAAAAAATAACTAAGCAATAAAAAAGAAACAGAACAACACAAAATAAATAAATGACACAAAAGAGAAAGAACGACCAACAACACATACTAACCTGACCACAACCAAAACTCCACATGACCCTGAGAGTCACTCTCCAACACCTAAACCAAATATCTCCCAAGGATATCCAAACCAGATTTGAAGCCTGTAAGAGAAACTAAAAAAAGAAAACACTATAGGCACGAGTATTAAAACTTAGTAGGCGTTCCGAAAAAAACTATTCCCAAAACACTACCTTTAAATAAAGAATTTACTAATTTCAGGTTTGAAAAAAATTATATAAAATATGATTTTCCACACAAACTTTTATTTCTAAAACAAGTAAAAATCCAATTCCCTTTTAAATTTAAAAACAAGTTTAATGTTTGAAGGGAAAATGTGCATTACATTTTAAAACATTTTAGCGAATAATTTAAAATCCAAATTTTAGTTGTTAAACAAGAGGAAAACCATACACACACACAACACACAATAAGAGAAATGAAAAAAGTGGTACCCGGGGACCATCAACTGAACTAGGCCCTTCAATCGTCAGCCACATACAAATAAGCACTAAATAAAACATGGGTCGAACCTAGGAGCTTGTGAACAATATAGAACGTACTATACACATGACTTATCCTGAAGGCATTCCCTACTCAATGACGTTATAACGCCTTAATGCTCAGTGTCACCCTACCTGGCCTAACTGAGGGGCCTAATCCCCTAGCTGAGAAAAGTCTATACTAAGGGACACTAGCTAGTGAATAATCTAAACTAGTGCAACAATCTTTCCCAAAATATTCACTTACTATGCCAGGTTCCCATGCCAACACATGTAATAAAAAGGGAATGATTCAAAAATTTCAATCAAGTAACCAGTCATGATGCAAAAACATCACACAAAAAAACTCAAACAATCGACATACAAAACAAGATTACACCTAATTCACCCTAAATAAAGTTTTTCAAAATAATTTATTTATTAATGTGCCAAACGGGCCTTATGAAACTTTTAAAAGAAACACCATTTCTCAAGAGTAACCAAAATATGTTCTCACGTGTTAGCAGAAAATATTTACCATCAAACCAGAAAAACACTTGAAAATCCGTGAATTATGTTCAAAGGACAAACAAGAATTCTTTCATTATTATGTGTCAATTCATCAAGAAAGTAATTCATGTGTTGTGTATAAAATAAATAGCTTCGTTTACATCAAGTAATTATTCCAAAAATAATTATATAATAATATTTCTCATTTATTTAAAATCAATGAAATATCAAGAAATTAATAAATTCTAAATTTAAAGGTGAGTGCAGTGGGGGACCTACCTTGACTTGCTGCTCGATTATGACAACGCGACACGTCTCACACTTACACACAAGTACACACAATTTTTTCTAACCAAGGTATCACGCAATTTTTATACCAACATGCCACAACAGACATAAAAACAATTAAAAACACTGAATCATAGAATTAACAAAATCTAAGTGAACAAAAGCACAAAACTCCCCTAAACCCCAGTGCAGGAGAAATGACGTGAGAGAAGGAGGTAGGGGTCAGCATGGGGGTGTTCTCGATCAAAGGGATCACACAAAAGAGGAAATAACTGGATAGGATGCCAGTGAAGAGTGAATCCTGACTGGGAGGGTGTGCAACAATCAAAAAAGAGGTGCATCGGTTGAAAGTTCACATGTTGCACTAGAGGGACTAGACAAAAGGCATGCGGAGAGTTGGAAAGCACACGACCAGATGGTGTATGGCCGGAGGGCACCGAAAGGAGGGAGTGCAGTGACCGAAGTCACACCGACTTGTTGGAGTATGCATAAAAGGAGGCGTACAGCCAGAAGGAGGTCCAGCGGGTGTGCGACGACTGAAAGGAGGTCGGGCTAGAGGCGCGCGCGACTTAGGCAGATAGTGGGTACCGATGGGAGGAGTCCGTTGCTGGCGCAGTAAAGGGGGACATCATCAGGGCCCTACGCTGCTGCTGGTTGGCCAGAGAAGGGAAGGGTACTATGTGTGGGGCCTGATCATAGGAAAATGGAGGTGTGTCGATGGGGTGAGGTGGCATTTAGGGCATTGTTCCACTAACAGAGGGAAGACAGGGTGACTGAAGTGTGTCAGAGGAGTGTGCTGCGAGGGGTGCGGTGACTGGAAGAGGTCCGAAAGGAGGATGGTGCAGCAAAGGGGGATTGGGGTCACGGCCAGCCATGCGGATCTGTGTGGAGGCATGCTGAGTAGGGATGGGGTGCGGCTTAATCATGCAGATGACTAGAGATAGGTGCCAGCGGGCTGCTGGGTGCTGTAACACGAGGAGATTGAGGTGGCTGTGAGAGGTGTTGAGGTGCACTACGGGAGAGGGAGGCCAGGTCGAAGCATGCTGGCAGGAAGAGGAGGGAACTACAAGTGGCTAAGCTAGCAGGAGAGGTGGGAATTGATATAGGAGGAGGCCGACGGCTGGGTGGAACACGAAAGGGGGGGGGGGGGCGAGGCCGGTGGGCATGGATGGTTAGGTGAGGGGGGATGGATGCAGATGGTGGGTGCGAGGGGTCGCGACCGGTCAGGGAAGGGAAGCCGACTGGGATATGCGGTGCTGCAAGGGAGAGGCTAGACGTGAGTGTAGGGTAGCCTGAGGTGGATGATGGGATGGCGAGGCAGGGGCGCGCCAGAGGGTATAGGTAGGAGGCGGAGGCAACCTGAGATAGGCGGGAAGAGGGTGGTGCGGTCGCTGTGTCGTTGGGCGGATGGAGTAGGGAGAGGGTGCAGGATGGTGGTGGCATGTTGGGGAGAGGGAGCCACATAGGTTTTGGGGTGTGCTATGGGAGAGAAGAGAGGGCGGGAGAACCACACTAGGGTTAGAAAAAAAAAGAAATAAAAATAAAAATAAAAATAAAACAAAGACAAATAAATGAAATAAAACATTGGACTATAATAAAAATAATACAACTAATAATAATAATAATAATAATAATAACTTTAATCTATAAAAATAATAATAATAACATTAATAACAACAATATTATCAGTACACCTAATAATATTAATAAAAAATTTAATATTAAAATGATAAAAATAATAAAAAAAATATTATTATTAATCACATTATTAATGATTATGATATCATTAATGAATCTATTTAATAACAATAATAACAATCATAACAATAAAGAAGTAAAAAGATAAAAATATTCATTTCATTTTCATAATAATAATAATATTATTAACAAAAATTAAAATTTTATATAACACAATAAATTACAAAATTTATCCATTTTAATTTTCTAAAGACTGGAGGATCGTGTCGTTGCTTGGGCGAAGCCACGCAGTGTTTCCAAAATTCACCCCGCCCGTGCACCCAACGACGTCAACTAAAAATGTGCACTTTTTGATGTAACTCAAGAGTTTTTTCGTGATTAAACCTGAAACTAACACAAATTTTTTAAAATCCAAATAAATAATTAAATAAAATAATTAGATAGGTTGGGGTGTGATAATTATCCCCACCATAATGCATTTCACCCCCAGAAATCCATAAAAAGATCTAGACCCAAAGATAAATCTTATTAAGTGTCACCCACCTCCAAAAGTTTTAGAGCCTCTAGTTGATTGATCCAAACAGACACTGAAATCTCATGAGTTACTACTCATCCTCAAAATATGAACATTGTAACCACCACTGAACAGAACCCAGACCATCCATTTCAACCAATGAACAAACAAACTTAAAGTATCTCCGAAACTTATTCCTATAATCCCAGTCCAATGAAACCATTAGGTGTACTCCAATTCCAACATTTACTCAAGAGGAAGAACTTAGGATTAGGTAGTTCCGTACAAGAGCACCCACAACCAAAATAATACCCAAAACAAAACTCTGATACTAACACAGGGAGGCCCGATTAAACTCCCCACCATAAGGATTGTGATAACACTAAATTACTTCAGGTGTAACTCTATGAGACCCACTATGGATCTCCCCACCATAATAACTAGCGAAGTTAATCAAACTTGAAAACTTTCTATATGGACCAAAAACCCTCACCACGAGGGGGGATAATGGAAGGTCCCATCTGATAGAGCATCAAAACTACCTCCATCACCATATAAAAAACATCACACCCTTGGAAGAACACAAACCATGCCACACTAAGTAAAAATATTAAACTAAGGCCCTTTTTCACCGCTGGGGTTCTCCTAACTACAGGACGGCTTCACTCCGAGGCCTTTGGATGGAGCATTAATGATTGAAGCATCTCCTACCTCGCAGTCAGGGTTCAGAAATTCCCATACAGACATCACAGATCAAAATCACAAAAAACATAATTTCATTAAAATGAAAGTTCAAAGGGGGTTGATAACAACCATTCTTTCAACAGAGGGAAAAGAAACACCGTAGGACACTACAAGAGATGACCACCACATCTAGGGATAACTATAAAGAGAAAACCCCAAACTGATACCAAACATTTTCCTACTCCTACTGATGAGCTGAGGTGACCTTTGATGAGCCAGGTCTGTTGCAGCGACTCGGTTTTTTGGCCCATTCATACTTTGGAATATTTCTATGAATAATTCCAGATCTAGGCGCGAAGACGACATGCGATTCTGAGGCCCAGTGTACCTGGAATTAATTTTCAAAAAATATTAAGTATTTTTATACTATGCACATGGAGGGGGTGTAATATCTCCTAAACGGTAGCTCAGATCGGGAATCTGAGGGCACGGTTGTGTCCGGAACGTGCCGTTTACCCTAGGTGAGGTATAAACATTGCGAGCGCGGGCCTATAGTGAGAAACGCCACCATGGGTGTTTTCATAAATAAATGGAGAACTTAGTGTGCTAGCGTCGGCTCGAATAACTTCTAAACGAAGTCTCGGATGGAAAATCTGAGTCCGCCGTTGTGTTCAGAACGACGCATTTACCCTAGGAGTGACCTTACCTTTGTTCGCATTGGGCGTAGGGTCCGAGGTGGGTTTGGCACCGGCGGGCGGCTGATATAAATATCAACACCCCCCCTTATCGTTCCTCTCAGCGTTCTTTACCGTTCTTCACCACCGAATCGAGCAAACGAAGTGCCCACGAGCTTGAAATCTGATGGCGGACGTTCCAGGAGTGTGCAACGGAAGCTCTGGAGCGCGGATCTAAGCCAGAACGTCGGTGTTTCGCCCGCGAGGTAGGCAGATTTGAGTTTTAACCCCCGATCCCGTTTTTGCTGCGTTTTCTTACAAATTGAAGCTGTAGAAGTGTAGATCGGGTCTCGAGGGTCATGCAGACGCCTCTGGATCGCAAAACAGACCACCGGAGAGCTCCTGGCGGTCCGCGGAAGATCCGCAGGCGCGACTCTGGCGTGGCGGCGCCGACACCGGCGGATGGCAGCCGGCCACGGCGGGCCGCCCCGGTGAGGCGGCGGCGGCCACCAGGTGTGCGGCGGCGCGCGGCCCAGGGCGGCGGTGCGGCGGCGGCGTCGGCCGGACCGGCCAGGTGGGGCCGGTTCGGTCCTTTTTTTGACCGGGGGTTCTAAAACCCCCGTTTTGTGTAATCCAAAGGTCCGATTCGCGCGCCGTCTATGGAGACGCGACCCTGGGAGTGAGACGGACCTATTGGGATAGGTTTGGGTTTCTTTCGGGCTGGGTCCGTGGTCCGGGGTCACGAAACGTCGAATAATAATAATATTTTAATTATTATTCGACTTTGACCAGCCGTAACTTTTTCCTGGAGTGTCCGTTTGACGTGTCGTCAGTGGCGTTGAGACCATGATGGTACGACAGACTTTTTGAGATGGTTTCTGGGTGTTGGGACTGAGAACGGGGTGCGGGCCTCACGAGGTCGGGTTTTGGCATTTGCGGAGAAACGCAACATTCGCACCAGGAGTCTGATTTTGACGGATGATTAGTCGATCCTGTGTGTTTTTTTTGAGAGGATCAAAATGGTGCTATCCATTTGATGAGTTTTGGGATCGAGGTGTGGGCCCCGCCTGAGCTGGCATTTGTTGAATAATGCCTTTTTCACCGAGTGTCCGTTTCGGACGAACGAGTAGTCGATTCCGCTTGTTTTTCCGAGGGGATCGCCGTGGTATGATCTGCTTGATGGGTTTCGGGATTTTTGTGTGGGCCCCGCACGAGATAGCTATGGTGAATAGTGCATTTTTCACCGGTGCTCCGTTTTGGGCGAGTAAGTAGCCTATCCTACATGTTTTTCCACGTAGATCGTGATGGTGGCGTCAGTTTTGGCCATGGAGGTGTGAAATGTGGCGTAGTTGTGGGTCGCTCGAGTTAGCGACGTTTTGGACCAGTAGTGGTTGAGGGTACTCCCTTGGTTCGTTTCCATGAGGGTTTGTATGGAATCACAACCTTCATATAGGTTTTTGATCCTCTCGAGGGGATTTTTAAACCATTAGAGTTGTGGCATCCCTCCGGTGGTCCTGGAGCGAGATCCTCTAACATCTTTTCCCAAGATCGGGTTCTTGGCATCGCTGTGACCGCTTATTCATGGGCGACGATCCCCTATCTAGCAGGTTAACCCTGTAGAGTTTGTGGAATCATCAGGATTAGGATCCCCTATGCAGTGGGCCTTGCTCAGTAGGGTTGTGGTATCATCGGGTATACGATCCCCTACTCAGTATGAGGTGTATAGTAGGGTTGTGGTATCGTTGGTTATGCGATCCCCTACTCAACGAGTGGTTTCGGTAGGGTTGCGGCATCATTGGTTTGATCCCCTACATCGTGAGTTATACCAGATAGGGTTCCGGTATCATCGTGACCACCTTTATTTGGGAAATGATCCTCTATCTGAGTGGTGTGCTTCTGTCGAGCGCCAGATCGGGTTGTGGTATCCCCCAGTGGATCCTGGGTGTGATCCCCTATCTGTGAGAACTAGGTAAGCCAGATTGGGTCATGGTATCCCCCAACGGACCCTGGGTGTGATCCCCTATCTATGAGCTTCATATACCGAAGTGGGTTCTGGTATCCCCTAGAGGACCCTAGGAGCGATCCCCTATCCGAGGAGTTTTGTGGTTCTGTTGTTTCAGCGAGGTTTCCTCAGTGGTGCTATCTGATGAGTGTGACCTCTCGGGTGAGCGTCTGAGAGGTTTGTTAGAAACCCGATGGAGTGTATCTCTCGATGAGTGTCATCTGGGATGATAGTGATCGTGGAGCGTGTTCTCCTGGTTGTGGATAGTTGCTGGTGATGAGTTTGGTACCTCTTGTGGCTTTGTGGCGTGAGCTGAGTATATCTGGATTGTTCAAGGTGTATGTATGGGCATACACCTGAGTTGAGCTGACTAGTTGTGTTTAGCCGAGGATGGTCATGAGATGGAGTTTCTCTCTCGTATGGGTTCCCTCTGGCTGGGTTGAGCGGAATGTTGCCTTTCAGTTTCTCCCTTGGTTTTGGTTTTTTGGGGTGCCTACTGAGTATGTTTATACTCACCCCTACATGGGATTTTCCCGCACATGTTTGTGTCTTGTGCAGACCATAGACCTTTCGACGGAGTCCCATGAGGACCCGGAGCAGGCGGATCTTAGTGAGCGTGTTGACCGGGATGTTTACAGGAGCTGTGCTGAGGGAGCTTTCCGGTGGGTGTTTGTGGCAGCGTTCCCCTTCTTCAGAGAAGGTTGGACGTGCTTTTTAGTTTTCTTTTGGTGGGACCTATTTTTCCCTTTTGTAATCCTGCTGTACTCTGGTTGTGGGATAGTGTTTGCATGCATTTACTTTTCAGTTTTCTATATCTCTGCACTATTTCATGGAGGTGTTTGGGGGTGCGTGTGTACAGGTACATTAGGATAATGCCTCCCATGTGTGTGATAGCCTACTCGGCACTGGTCGCCAGCCCCTGGCCTATTGGAGGCGGGCTTGGGGAGTCGCGGCTCGAGCCCCGTTGGGTCGAGTCGGGACAGAGTGGTATCAGAGGAGGTTCTGACTTTGGGATCTCAGAGCGTAGCTGGTCTAGCTGTGAGTTTGGTTTGGGTTGCATAGCGGCAGTGTTAGGATGTTTCGAGTTTGAATTTCAGGCCAGGGACTCCAGTATTGGTGCGGCGGTCGACCTATACATACACCAGGACTCTGATAACTTTCCTTTTGACTCAGGACATTCGTACATTGGTCGCATGGAAATAATGGTACATGCATCATATAGTAATGGGTTTTGGGTTTTCCTTGTCCTCTTGAGTCAGATCTCCATATATACTTTTTGACTGTGGTGCGTCTTGAATGTTTTTCAGGATGCCTCCACGATGACAACCAGTGAGGGTTCCGCAGCAGAATTGTGCTGACGACCCGCCCTGTGGTGAGGCTGTGGAGAAAGGTGCAGGTTCTGAGGTTGCACCTCCAGGTGGTCTGCCAGTTGAGCCGCCACCTGTTGAGCATCTAGTTGTGCCGGTAGTGCAGGATGAGGTTGCGCGCAGGTATAGTGCGCTTCACGAGTTCCAGAGGCAGTGACCTCCAAGGTTCTGGGGTGATCCAGACCCCCAGGCAGCTGATGACTGGCTTGAGGCAGTCACCCGAGTTTTCCACCTAGTGAGGACACCACCAGATCAGATGGTGGTTCTAGCAGCGAGCCTTCTGCATGGTTCTGTCGGGCGTTGGTGGAGACTGGTGACGCAGTCCCATGATGAGGAGATGCTCACGTGGGCAGAGTTTGAGCGACTCTTAAGGGAGGAGTTATATCCCGTGACGCTGAGGTCAGTGTGGATCCAGGAGCTTCTGAAGCATCGGCAGGAGGGCATAACCGTTTCGGAGTACTCAGCGAGGTTTACAGACCTTTCGTGCTACTTCCTGGATATGGTTTGAGACCCGTTATTTTGGGCTCGGACCTTCGATAAGGGATTACACAGGGACATCCGAGTAGGTGTGGTTTCCTTGTACCTGCCCACCTATGCTGGAGTGCTGGAGCGAGCGTTGGTGGTGGAGAGATTTCTGGCTGAGCAGATTCCCCCAGTTAGTGCTAGGAACGTGCAAGCTGAGACGTCGGCATCTGGTAGCCGACGATAGACTGAGGGGTCTGGATGTGATCGACGTTTCAGGAGGCGACCCCAGGATGGAGGATATGAGGCCCAGGGCTCGCAGACCAGTTTTGGTCAGCCGCAGGAGAGGCGGTGTTATGCTTGCGATGGTCGGGGTCATCTTGTTAAAGATTGTCCGACCCGACGTGCTGCTGAGGGGGAGCCGGTCGATGGACCGCTGTGGCAGAGACAACATCTCGAGCAAGGAGGTCCGCAGGGCGGCATACGTGGCGTCGGAGCGGGTGCAGAAGAAGGAGGTGGTAGGCGGTACTAGTTTCCAGCACCCCCACCCCCAGGTGGTCCACGCCAAGCTTAGGGAGCTGGTGGTCGAGGGCGAGGACAGCTGCATGCCCTAGAGTCTGTTGACCCAGAGGCTCCGTGGATGGATAGAGGTACGCCTTGTGTCCTCTCTACTTTCTATAGTAGTTTGATAGACACTGTTTAGCGGTATTCTTTCCTTTTTGTTGCTTGCTCGAGTTTTGTTCAGGGCGTTGGTAAGACCCTGTGTGGGTGTTGTTCAGCATGCTTCAAATGCGTAAGTAAGAGGGATCCTTACCCCACCGAGACGCGTTTTTGTGACGCGATTAAAACCATGCAGGCGAGTCAGTGCCGCCCAAAGCACATAGTATCGAGGTGTGGTGGATGATTCCCTCTGACTTATGTGTTCGGGCATGGGCGGTTGTGGTTGAACTCTCTAGTGTGCGAGACCCAGTTGAGAGTCCAGTCGCTTTCCTTGTGCTTAGGGCTTTTCGGGGATGAAAATTTCTAAGGGGGGGAGGATGTAGTGACTTGGGTTTTTTTCCCTGTCAGACTTTGGAATATTTCTATGAATAATTCCAGAGCTAGGCTCGAAGACAGCGTGCGATTCTGAGGCCCGGTGTGCCCGGAATTAATTTTATAAAAATATTAAGTATTTTTATACTATGCACATGGCGGGGGTGTGATATCTCCTAAAAGGTATCTCAGATTGGGAATATGAGGGCACGGTTGTGTCCGGAACGTGTCGTTTACCCTCGGCGAGGTATAAACATTGCGGGCGCGGGCCTGCGGTGAGAAACGCCACCAGGGGCGTTTTCATAAATAAATGGAGAAGTTAGTGTGCGAGCGTCGGCTCGAATAACTTCTGAACGGAGTCTTGAATGGAAAATCTGAGTCCACTGTTGCGTTCAGAACGGCGCGTTTACCCTATGGGTGACCTTACCTTTGTTCGCATCGGGTGTCGGGTCTGAGGCGGGTTTGGCACCGACGGACGGCTGATATAAATATCAGCACCCCCCTTATCGTTCGTCTCAGCGTTCTTCGCCATTCTTCACCGCCGAACCACCGAATCGAGCAAACGAAGCACCCACGAGCTCGGAATCCGACGGTGGATGTTCCAGGAGCGTGCAACGGAAGCTATGGAGCGCAGATCTAAGGCAGAACGTCGGCGTTTCGCCCGAGAGGTAGGCAGATTTGAGTTTTAACCCCTGATCCCATTTTTTCTGCGTTTTCTTGAAAATTGAAGCCGTAGAAGTGTATATCGGGTCCTGAGGGTCACGCAGACGCCTCTGGATCGCAAAACGGACCATCGGAGAGCTCCCGGCGGTCCGCAGAAGATCCGCCAGCGCGGCTCCGGCGCTGCGGCGCCGACGCGGGCGGATGGCGGCCGACCACGGTGGGCCGGCCCGGTGAGGCGGCGACGGCTGCCTGGTGTGCGGTGGCGCATCGGTCCCGCGGCGGTGTGGGCCGGCGGCGGTGGCAGCCGGACAGGCCGGGGTTGGCCGGCCGGACCGGCCAGGTGGGGCCGGTTCGGTCCTTTTTTTGACCGGGGGTTCTAAGACCTCCGTTTTGTGTAATCCAAAGGTCCGATTCGCACGCTGTCTGCGGCGACGCAACCCTGGGAGTGAGACAGACCTATTGGGATAGGTTTGGGGTTTTTTTCGGGCTGGGTCCGTGGCCCAGGGTCACGAAACGTCGAATAATAATAATATTTTAATTATTATTCGACTTTGACCGGCTGTAACTTTTTCCTAGAGTGTCCGTTTGATGTACCGTCAGTGGTGTTGAGACCCTGCTGGTACGACGGAATTTTTGAGATGGTTTCCGGGTGTTGGGACTGAGAATGGGGTGCGGGCCCCACGAGGCCGAGTTTTGGCGTTTGTGGAGAAAGACAACTTTTGCACCAGGAGTCTGATTTTGACGGATGATTAGTTGATCCTGTGTGTTTTTTTCGAGAGGATCGAAATGGTGCTATCTGTTCGATGAGTTTTGGGATCGAGGTGTGGGCCCCGCCTGAGCTGACATTCGGTGAATAGTGCTTTTTTTCACCGGGTGTCCGTTTCGGACAAACGAGTAGTCGATTCCGCTTGTTTTTCCGAGGGAATCGACGTGGTATGATCCGTTTGATGGGTTTCAGGATTTTTGTGAGGGCCCCGCACAATCTAGCTACGGTGAATAGTGCCTTTTTCACCAGTACTCCATTTCAGGTGAGTAAGAAGCCTATCCTGTGTGTTTTTCCGCGTAGATCGCGATGGTGGCCTCGTTTTGGCCTTGGAGGTGCGTAGTGTGGCGTTGTTGTGGGTCGCTCGGGTTAGCGACGTTTTGGACCAGTAGTGGCTGAGGGTACTCCCTTGGTTCGTTTCCACGAGGGTTCATATGGAATCAAAACCTTCGTATAGGTCTGTGATCCTCTCGATGGGATGTTTAAACCGTTAGAGTTGTGGCATCCCTCCGGTGGGCCTGGAGCGGGATCCTCTAGCATCTTTTCCCTAAATCAGGTTCTTGGCATCTCTGTGATCGCTTATTCATGGGCGGAGATCCCCTATCTAGATGGTTAACCCTGTAGGGTTTGTGG
Organism: Viscum album; assembly: GCA_963277665.1. Taxonomy (NCBI): domain Eukaryota; kingdom Viridiplantae; phylum Streptophyta; class Magnoliopsida; order Santalales; family Viscaceae; genus Viscum; species Viscum album. The sequence continues at coordinate 57,554,745 of OY728151.1, read as the reverse complement.
CATCATCAGGATTATGATCCCCTATGCAGTGGTCCGTGCTCAGTAGGTTTGTGGTATCGTCGGGTATACGATCCCCTACTCATCATGAGGTGTATAGTAGGGTTGCAGTATCGTTGGTTATGCGATCCCCTACTCAGCGCATGGTTTCGGTAGGGTTGCGGCTTCGTCGGTTCGATCCCCTACATCGCGAGTTATACCAGATAGGGTTCCGGTATTGTCGTGACCACCTTTATATGGGCAATGATCCTCTATCTGAGTGATGTTCTTCTGTCGAGCTCCAGATCGGGTTGTGGTATCCCCCAGCAGATCCTGGGTGTGATCCCCTATCTGTGAGAACTACATAAGCCAGATTGGGTCGTGGTATCCCCCAGCGGACCCTGGGAGTGATCCCCTATCTGTGAGCTTCATATACCAGAGTGGGTGCTGGTATCCCCTAGAGGACCCTAGGAGCGATCCCCTATCTGAGGAGTTTGGTGGCTCTGTTGTTTCAGTGAGGTTTCCTCAGTGGTGCCATCCGATGAGCATGACCTCTCGGGTGAGCGTCTGAGAGGTTTGTTAGAAACCCGATGGAGTGTATCTCTCGGATGAGTGTCATCTGGGATGACAGTGATCGTGGAGCGTGTTCTCCTGGTTGTGGATAGTTGCTGGTGATGAGGTCAGTACCTCTTGTGGATTTGGGGTATGAGCTGAGTATATCTGTATTGTTCAAGGTGTATGTATGGGCATACACCTGAGCTGAGCTGACTAGTTGTGTTTAGCCGAGGATGGTCACGAGATGGAGTTTCTCTCTCATCTAGGTTCCCTCTGGATGGGTTGAGTAGACTGTTTCCTTTCAGTTACTCCCTTTGGTTTTGGGTTTTTAGGGTGCCTACTGAGTATGTTTATACTCACCCCTGCACGGGCTTTGACCGCACATTTTTGTGTCTTGTGCAGACCACATGCCTTTCGACGGAGTCCCAGGAGGACCCGGAGCAGGCAGAGCTTAGTGAGCATGTTGACCGGGGTATTTCCAGGAGCTGTGACGAGGGAGATTTCCGACGGGTGTTTGGGGCAGCGTTCCCCTTCTTCAAATCAGGTTGGATGCGCTTTGTAGTTTTCTTTTGGTGGGCCCTGTTTTTCCCTTTTGTACTTCTGCTGTACTCTGGTTGTGGGATAGTGTATGCATGCATTTACTTTTTAGTTTTATATATCTCTGCACTGTTGCATAGAGGTGTTTGTGGGTGCATGTGTACAAGTACCTTAGGCTAATGCCTCCCATGTGTGTGATAGCCTACTCGGCGCTGGTCGCCAGCCCCTGGCCTATTGGAGTCGGGCTTGGGGAGTCGCGGCTCAAGCCCCGTTGGGTCGGGTCGTGACATCTGTCTTCAGTGTGCTTCTTGGAAACACCTCGGTAGAACTGCTGCAAGTGACCCAAGCTCCCACAAGTGTGTCAAGGTTTCAGAAAACTCGGGCACGTCAGCCTCTTGTGACCCTTCTTACCACACTAGTGACATATCACAACACTATGTTGTGAAGAAGATGACTGAAGGTATGAAGGTCTCTTGATTCTTCTATTAGAACCACCATCATCAAGTCTCTTTCCATTCTTCCTCTCTCCATCCTCTGCACTGCTTCCCAAGGCTAGGGGATGATTCACCACCTCATTTCCCCATGCTAACTTAGCTTCATCTGGAAAGGCTTGACCCACAACATCTGATAAGGTGGTTAGGTTGAGCTATGACACTTTCGACTGCAGTTCGGGTTGGATTCCAGACTCAAATTGCCGAGCCTTCCTGGGATAATTTGTAACAAACCACTCGTCGTATGGAACTAGGTATAAGAAGCATTGATAGAATTCTAGTACTGATTCAACACCCTGGTGAACACAAAACAAATCCATCCTCTTACTCAGCTTCATCAACTCATAGAAATATTATTGGATAAAGGAAGTCTTAAAGAAGTCCCATGTGAGATCTTCTCGAGGCTTTCTTTGATACACAGACTTCCACCATTTCTATGTTGGACCTTAAAGCATAAAGGTATCCAACTTCACCTTCAATGAATCAAGAAACCCAATGAAACTGAAGTTCCTCTCAATCTTCTACAACCACTCCTCCTCCTCAATAAGATCTTCTTGACCATAAAATAGGGGAGGGTTCAACTTCCAAAATTCCAGAACATAGTCTATAGGTTGATCAACTAGAGGATTTTTTAAGGGTGGACCACTCGAAGATTCAACTTGGTAATTAATCAAACCATCGTAGGAGAAAACACTAAGGAACAAGGAAATAAATAATCTAATCAAATCCTGGTCATTTCCATTTCAAATTCAACTTTTCATAATTTCCAAAATAAAACTTTACAAAACAAGTTTTAGAATTAAAGAAGGCCTAAATGATTCACTAGGGAAAACTGGTGCTGATGGGTGACTCATACATATGGTTGGTGGCCATACACCAGTCATGCCATCGTCACAAGGATAACTCAAGGGTAATGTCCTTGGCTTCACATAGCCTTCCAGACCATGCGAGCTCACGGAGGTCACATTCCCAGCTCCCATTTCATTTCACAAAACCAAAAAAACCATAAGAATCAAAGTATATCAATAAACCCAAACATCTCATAGTAACCCGAGGTTTGGATCGAGCAAGGGTTCTTGATGGAATTCCCATTCCTACACCTCAAGCCCCAAAAATCCTACTCCTTTTACCATGAAAACACCAAATAACGATGGGAGCTCTGAAAAAAATGGTCAGTTCAAGAGCCAACCTGCTCTAATACCATTTTTTCATGAACCATCCTGGGTCAACCCTGAACCGGTCACCTAATCTGATCTGTGGCAAGGCACGAGAGGCATTCTTGATCCTCCTGGGATAACGAAAATCACTAGGGAATAAATAGAGAACAAATTGGGAATGATTTCTCCCAATAAAAAAATAACTAAAAAGAAGAAATGAAATAGAACAACTTAAAAAAAATAAATGACATGGAAGAGAAAGAACGACCAACAACACTTACTAACCAGACCACGACCAAAAATCCACATGACCCTCAGAGTCACTCTCCAACACCCAAACCAAATTTCTTCCAAGCCGATCCAAACTAGAGTTGGAACCTTCAGGAGAAACAAAACACAAAAAACACTATATGAATGAGTATTAAAACTCAATAGGCGTGCCAAAAAAAAACTATTCCCAAATCACAAACTTTAAATAAAGAATTTAATAATTCTAGGTTTGAAATAAATTATATAAAATATGGGTTTCCTAAAACACTTTAATTTCTAAAAAAAGTAACAGTCCATTATCCTTTTTAATTTAAAAACAAGTTTAATGTTTGAAGGGAAAAGGTGCATTACATTTTAAAAAATTTTCATGAATAAGTTAAAATACAAATTTTAGTTGTTAAAAAAGAGGAAAAACATACGCATACATAACACACAATAAGGGAAATGGAAAAAGTGGTACAAAGGGACCAACAACAGAACTAGGACCCTCAATCGTCCGCCACATACAAATAAGCACTAAAGAAAACATGGGTAGAACCTATGAGCTCGTGAACAATACAGATTGTACTATATATGTGACTCATCCTGAAGGCATGCCATACTCAATGACTTCATAATGACCAAACACTCGGTGTTTCCCTACCTGGCCTAACCAAGGGGCCCAATCCTCTAGCAGATCAAAGTCCTTACTAAGGGCCACTAGCCAGTTCGTAATCTAAACTAGTGCAACAATTGTTCTCAGAAGATTCACTTACTGAGGTAGGTTCCCATTCCAACACTTGTAATAAAAATGGGGTGAGTCAACAATTTCAATCAAGTAAACAGTCATGATGCACAAACATCACACAAAAAAACTCACACAATCGACATATACAACAAGATCACCCCTGAGTCACCCCAAAGAACATCTTTCAAAATAATTTATTTTATCAAAGTGCCAAATGGGCCTTACGAAACTTTTAAAAGAAACACCATTTCTTAAGAGAAACTAAAAAATTTGCTCACACGTCATAAGAAAACATTTACCATCAAACTAGAACCACACTTAAAAATACTTGAATTATGTCCAAGGGCCAAATAGTCATTCTTTCACTATTGTGCATCAATTCATTAAGAAAGTAATTCAAGTGCCATGTATAAAATAAGAATATTTGTTTACATCAATTAATTATTCCAAAAATAATTATCTAATAATATTTATCATTTATTTAAAATCAATGAAATATTAATCAATTAATAAATTCTAAATTTAAAGGTGAGTGCAGTGGGGGACCTACCTTGACTTTCAGCTCGATTACGACGACGCGACATGTCCCACACTTGCGCACAAGTATTCACAACCTACTGACCATAGTATCACCGACTCTCTCTGTCAACACACTGCAATAGTCACAAAAACAACTAAAAACACAAAATCATAGACTTAACATAATATAAGAAAATAAAAGCACAAAATTCACTTTAACCCCAATATAAATGAAACAACATGAGCGAAGGAGGAAGGGGTCAGCACGGGGGTGTGCTCGATCAAAGGGATCATGAAAAAGAGGAAATGACTGGCGAGGATGCTGGTGAAGAGAATAGACCAACTGGGAGGGCATGCAATGACCGAATAGGATGCACGTCAGCTGAAAGTGTGGACTTTACACTGGATGGACTGGCCGGATGGAGCACAATGAGTCGGAAGGCGTTTGACTAGAGGGTGGTGGCGGGAGGGCATCGGTGGGAGGGAGCGCAGCGACCAGAGTCCCGCTGACTTGTAAAAGTATGCTAGAAGGGAGGCTTGCAGCTAGAAGGAGGTCCGGTGGGTGTACGATGAACGGAAGGTGGTCCGACTAGAGGTGCGCACGACCGAGATGACTGGTGGGTGCCGGCGGGAGGAGCCTATGGTCAGAGCAGTGAAGGGGGAAATCGTCGGGGCACTACATCACTACTGGTCAACTAGAGAAGGTAAGGGGACTGCGTCTGGGGACTGATCATAAGCAAAGGGAGGTGGGATGGAAGGGTGAGGTTGAGTTCGGGGCATTCCGCCGCTAACAGAGGGAAGACGAGGCAACTGAAGGGCGTTGGAGGAGTGCGCTGTAAGGGGTGTAGTGGAATAAAGAGTTTTGGTAGGATTCTGGTGCAGGGAAGGGAGACCAGGGTCACGACCGGCTTGGAGGAGCTGTGTGGAGGCACGCTGCATAGGGAGGGGGTGCGACCTACTCGTGTGGATGGTTGGAGGAGGGTGCCGGTGGGTTGTTGGGTGCTATAATAGGAGGATAATGAGGTGCGCTACAGGAGAGGGAGGACTGTTTGGAGCATGTAGGATGGAAGAGGATGGCGTCGCAAGTGGCTAAGCCGATAGGAGAGGAGGGTGTTGAGAAAGGGGGAGGCAGACAGCTGGGTGGCATGCGGAAGGGGGTGCGAGGTCGGCGGGCATGGCCGATCAGGCGAGGACAAATGGATGTGGATAATGGGTGCGGGGGATCATGGTTGGTTAGGAATGGGAATCTAGCTGGGAGATGTGGCGCTGCAAGGGAGAAGCTGGCCGCGGGTGCAAGGTGGCCCGAGGCGGACGACGCGCTGGTGAGGTTGGGGTGCGCCAGAGGGTGCATGTAGGAGGCGGAGGTGGCCTGAGGGAGGTGGGCCGAGGGTGGTGTGGGTGCTGTATTTCTGGGCGGATGGACTAGGGAGAGGGTGCAGGAGGGTGGCAGCGCAATGGGGAGAGGGAGACACGTAGAGTTTGGGGTGTGCTACGGGAGATAAGAGAGATACGAACCGCACTAGGGTTAGAAAAAAAATAAAAATAGAAATAAAAAAAAATAAAAAAAAATAAATGAAATGAAACATTGATCTATAATAAAAATAATACGCCTAAAAATAATAATAATAATAATAATAATAAATTTAATCTATAAAATAATAATAATAACATTAATAACAATAATATTATCAGTACACCTAATAATAATAAAAACAAATTTAATATTAAAATGATAAAAATAATAAAAATAGTAATAATATTAATAACATTCTTAATGATTTTGATATCATTAATGAATCTATTTAATAATAATAATAATAACAATCATAACGATAAAAAATTAAAATTAAAATAAAAATAATTATTTCATTTTAATAATAATAATAAAATTATTAACAACAATAAAAATTTTAAATAACACAATAAATTACAAAATTAACCCATTTTAATTTTCCGAAGACAGGTGGATCATGCTGTTGCTTGGGTTAATCCACATAGGGTTTTCAAAACGCGCCTCACTCATGCGCCCAATGACATCAACTAAAAATCATGAAATTTTTGATGTAACTCAAGAGTTTTGTTCGAGATTAAACCCGAAACTCAACACAAAATTTTTAAAATACAAATAAATAATTTAATAAAATAATTATATAGGTCAGGGTGTGATAGAGTTCATGTGTATGTACGACCTCCCGTCTTCATGAAATTATTGAACCAAAATTTACATGACAAACAAAGAAATTATCATCTGAAACAATGATTTTAACAAAGAATTGTTAATAAATGGGTGATAAAAGACTATAAGTAAATCATATATGGTATGATATATATGATTATGGTTATTTAATATATTTATAATAAAACTATAATTATTATATATATTTTTTTGAACACATACAATGGAATTCGAACATAAGGTAATGGTTTCTTGTCTCACTTTCATTTCGGTGAGGCGCATGCTAAATTCACCACTTAGTTATTTTTTGTGGTGTATATACTTACCCTTTGATATATTATATCATGATACCTTTATATTCATGGAATTTAATGTTTCATTTAAAGTTATTTCTTTCATGGGGATTATGATTTAAAATTTACCAAAGTGGTCATCGTTTATTTTATAATCTCATCGTTTATCGATATTATTTATTATTGAATTTCCAATGAAAAATATTATGATTTATCATTCAAGAAACTCATGATTTTTTTATCCTATGGTTATTCATGAAAATTTCAAGTAACAATACCATTTTACTCTCTTTGGCACTCAAAATGATTCTGAACATGTTTTTTTTGGAGAATCTTACTTTATTTCTCTCTTCGGTCAAAAATCATTTTTCTTCCAAAACTATGTTTTCTATTTTTTTTTTCAAAACCATTTTTAAAATTATCCAAATGATTTATTGAATACATTTTTAACCATTTTTTAATTTTTTAATTTTTTTTGAAAGGAATCTTCATGTTATTTTCCAAACAAGGCCCATTTTGTTTTTTTTTCTCGAAAATATGAAATAAATCTTTCTCTTAACATGTATGACATGTATGTAATTTTATACAATCATTAAAAATAATTGTTTCAAGATTTATTTATAAGTTTCAAAGGTTATTTTCAAATAATTTTTTTTCAAAATATATTTTATAATTTTAGTTTTAAAAATATATTCAAAGTGAAAAGGATATCTTCTTCAAGAGAGTTTTTAATGGAATTTTTATGGTATTTCTATTCATTAATGGAATAAACAAATTATTTTAATTATTATATATTGTGTTGATATCATCCTTATTATTTATTTTTATGGTTTATGATCAGTTTGACTGAGGATATAAAATTTTATTATCATTCTACATATTACTCTGAATGGTTTATGATTACGTTTATTGATTGGGATAATTATTAACATTTCATATGTTAGTTTTTAAATACGGATGTTTATGTTGATTATTTTTACCCCTTTAATATGAGGAATGCATTGGATTAGTAAGTTATGTTCAGGGCCCACTATAGCCCCTTATTTTATTGGTAGGTCTCACGAGATAAACTAGAATGGGTATTCGGTTGAGGCTTTTACTATCTATGTATAATATCTTAGAATGAGGCCTTGACTATATGATTATGATTTCTGGAATTATGAATCCCCTCACCATGTGATCAGTTATTTATGTCTATGTGACTATTCAATTAGTTATAATATCCATGGATAAGTTTTAATCCCATGTGATTATGTATATGGATTTATTTGATCATCATTTATTCTTTCCATATTATTCTCAAGTTATTGTTAAAAGGGAATGTGTTTTATTTATTTACCTTTCCATATTGATTATGCTTATTTATTCATGATTACTTCCATAACACACATACCCTTACAGAGAATTTGAGATCACCCATTTTTTATGTTTTATTTTTCCTCAGATATCATGATGTGTTTTTGTGATTGATATATAAGGATGTGCTTAGTGGAAATATCTAATTATCTAAGAATTTTTTTTATTTTATGTTTTCAATTGTAACATTAATTTCAAGTATGTATCTAGTTCACCAAGACTAAAAAACTATTTATTACTTTGAGATGTGATTCCTTGTATCTTATGCCAAAGTTATAATGTAACCTCTGACTCTGGGCTACTAGGTTTAGGGTATTTATAGAGATGGTGTAGTCGATGATAGAGAAGGTTTTGGTGATCTTCAAGTGTATAAGGATAGCCTATAGAATACATAAATCTTATGCATATCGATGCCAAAGTCCCTTGGAGTTTGAGAAGGGCGATCATGTTTTCTTGAGATTATCCCCATGATGAGGATTGCAAAGGTTTGGATAGAGAGGCAAGCTATCCCCATGGTTCATTAGGTTATTCAAGATCCTATAGAGGGATGTTGAGGTTTCTTATCGTCGATTTTCCCCCACAGTTGTACTGGGTGCATGATGTATTCCATGTATCAAAACTAAGAAGATACGTGCATGATCTTATACACATTATTGACTGGTGCGAGCTGGACATCGAGGATGGATCCACATTTCAAGAGTACCAAGTGGAGATTGAGGATCGATATGAGAGGATCCTATGAAGATAGAATATTACATTGGTTTGTGTATTGTGGTAGCACATGAGTGTTCATGATAGATCTTGGGAGCAAGAGAGACTGATGTGGCCTTAGTATTACCATCTTTTTGTTTAGATTTCACTTTTTAAGGTGAAAATACTTGAAGTAGAGGATAATTTAGTTACTCTATTTTTCCTTGTAAGACTTTGGAATCTATTAAGAAATATTTTCAGATCCAGGCACTAAGTCTACATGAGATTCCAAGACCCGATGAGCCTAATATTGATATAATAAAAATAATAAATATATTAATATCATGTGCATGTAGTTTTCTTGAAATAGTGGAATAACTCCAAAAAGGAGTATTGGATCAGAAATATGAGACCATAGTTGATTTTGGAAAATGGAGTTTACCCTAGTCATGACCTAAGGTTGGTCAGTGTCGGTTTCCTGGTTGAGGTAGCCGTTAGCAGGTACATTTAATTAAAATAAATAAATAATTTATTTATTTATTTTATTAATTAAATAACCCAGAAAAACCTATATAAGTACCCAATTATCTAGGGTTATCTACATAATACTTAAGAGGACTGAGAGGAGTTCTAACCGTTCTTAATTGTTGGATCACATCAGAGGAAAAATAATAATTAGATCGAGGTGGGTCGAGTGGAAACAAATAAAGTGGTAATTACCCTTCACTGGGGAATGAATTCATCTCCAATGATTTATAAAAATTGAGGTATGACTCATAAATTTTGGTTTCCACCCTCTTGATTAAATTTTTGAAGCATTGATTTTATCTTATTTATTTATGATTGGTGATCGCTCATTCTTCGCATGATCCTAGTATACAAATTAAAATTTTTTAATCCAATTTATTCTTATTATGCCATGTTATCACCTTTAGTATCCCATTTTTTTGGATTATTAGTCAAGATAACTTGGACAATGATGATCACACCATTTTTCTTATGATTTTCCCCCACATATTCTTCATGTTCTTCATCATCTGACCACAGGGCCAAGATTTGACATTTCTAGGGTGGGTTCAAGTGCAATTGAACCCCTGGATTCATGGTGGTTGTGTATAAAAAGAAAGGTTTGGTGTTTTTAGAATGGATCAGGATGGATTATAGATGATGCTTTGTGGATATAGGATCTGAAGAAATAAAGGGTGAAGGAAGACATAAGAGATACACTGCAGGATTCAAGAAGATGATCGGATACCATTTCCCAACCACTAGAGGCTAGGACATGACAACTGGAGGTGTTTCCCTTCAGTTACGGGCTATCAACTAGTGATATTCATGATGATAAGTGTAGATCTTGAAACCACATGAAGGTTCTAGACTTTCTAAAAAAATCTATAGTACATGCTGTGTAGTTCATAAGAACACCCATCATGTACTTAATTTACCATGACAAATAGGGTTTCAAGTAGAGTTAATAATCACACACCTTGTAGTCAGACCCACATGCCGTGTGACCCTTCCTAGGAATCCAAGTTGTGTTCCAGCTGGCACATTCTTAAGACCTCATGCAGTTGAACACTCCATGTACTCTGGTAGTACACATGCATGGTCCAACACTAGGGCGTGACCAAGTACATGTCTAGGTACATGGGCATATCCCAAAGTAGATGGGAATAGTCAAGAGTACATGGGAAGGCTCCGAGTGGATGAGACATGTCATGTATCACCTTTACATGTTGTGTATGATGTCATGAATTCCAAGATATGTCCATATGAGAACATATCTAGGTAAAGAGGTGGGTCCACACATCATGTGGACCCCATACACACTGTGTATTCCATCCTACAACTTCTTCCTCTCGTATCATCATCATTTGGACTCAAATTTTAGCCTGTGAGTAGCCTATCTTAAGTGTTTTTCTATGTAGAATGTGATGGTGACATTTATTATTGCATATGATATATGATACAAGGTTTTTAGATAATTAATATTAATTATGTGATACTTGACAATGGAAGTGATCATGGAAGGATCATTAGAATGATTTTAGGGTTATCACTCCCCTATCACACCAGGTCACGGGTACCCCATACTCTTTATATAGATAGGGATGTTAAATCCCTAAACTGAGCATGGTTCCTCTATCTATATAGTAGTACTCTCCCATATTCGATCTCTAGAGGCATGTAGTTCCTCTATAGGAGTTGTGGATCTCTAAACTGTGGAGAACCATAGAGAGGATCAGGCCATTCCACACAGATTTTAGTGAGGTTGAATTTGATATTGAGCATCATTGATAGTATTTTGGATCTATAGGAAGACTCTTCAACTTTGGATGGGCTATGATATGGAGATCTCATTTATCTCTAGTCTGGGTTTCTTTATTTGCATATATGTATCTACTGGGTTTGGTTTCCCTCTTTCTTTGGGATGAGGTAACCATTTTTTGTATCTCTATATCACTATCTTTACCATTTTCAGGGTGTCATACTGGGTATGTATATACTCACCCCTGTATGATATTTTCCCACACATTTTTTGAATTATATAGATGATAGATAGACCTACGGTGACTTTGGTGGAGCTTAGGGATACTTGGGTGCATTAACCATATGTGGTGGTTGAGGCTTGGAGATCAATGTCCATGGTTTCTCAGTTTTTATTTATTCTTTTTATTTTCAGGTTAGGACTTCATTTTTGGTTGGGTTTATATTTTACCGATTTTATTTTGGTTTATACTATCGTACTATGTTATTTTATTCCCTAGAGGTTATTCCATGCATGTTTAATTTCTAGATGTTACTATATTTTTTTATTTTTCTACACTTTTTCATGGATATGGTTGGGTGTGTGTGTACAGGTACAATAGAAAAAGGCCTCCCATTTCATGTATTTCTTCTCAATGCTTGTTTCCATATTCTGTCCTATTAGAGGTGGGCTTGGGGTTGTCATAGATTAGCCTTCCACTAACTAAACGGACACATTGGGTTGGGTTGTGATAAATACCATGCCTAAGAATGAGAAAGGGGCATCACAATTCTCTCTACCATGCCACTTTTCCCCCAGAAGGCCCTCAAAGCTCAATTACCCAAAATAGGTGAGGCCACTAATCCATCTACAAGGCTTCTCACTCCCACACATTTTTTTATCACTACCAAACTTCCCTATCACAAGGACGAAATGGATATATTTACCATTAAACACTTTATTCTAATAATCCATAATAATAACTAGTTGTTTAATAATAGTGGTTTCAGGTTCCAACTACAAGATCTCCCACTTTACTACGTGAGATGGTTCCAGATGATATTTATTTAACTAGGACATGTGAAATACATCATGAATAGAAATTGATTGAGATATCAAGTCTAGCTAGTTTTCCACCTTCCCAAGATGCTCCATGATCTCAAATGAACCGACATAACCCGATGTCAACTTTCCCTATTTATTAAACTAATGATGTCCTAATCAAGGATATATTTTAAGAAACACCCAATAATTAACCAAAAACTCCAAATAATGATGAATATGATTAATATAGGATTTCTGGTGACTTTGAGCCATCTCCAACCTCTTCTTACAAAAACAAATCTTTATTATTTCTTGAACAAGGTTAGGTCCCAACAAGGAACACTCACCCAAATCATACTAACAAAGAGTTGAATAGCATGTCTATCCAAAAAATACTCAAAGGGTTCCAACTTTATCAAATAATAATAATTATTTACAAATTATAATTCAACCAATGGTAGGTGATTCTCCCATTATTCCACAAAATCCAACATGCACACTTTATGTATATCCTTTAGGATTTGGATGACCCACTTAGTCTGACCATCTTTCTGAGGATGACATGCTATGATCAACTTTATATAGGAACCCATTTCTTCCTAAATTCATTTCCAAAACTAAGAAGTGAATCATGGATCTCTATAAGAAATAATGTTCAATGAAACACCATGGATATTTAAAACCTCTCAGACATAAAATTTCCTGATTTATTCCACTTTAGTCAAATTATTCATAGAAATAAAGTGGGTTTATTTCATAAACTGGTCTAGAACCACCAAAATCATATTATTACCACTAGTATTCCAAAGTATTTTGATCAAAAAATACATAGAAATATCAACCCATTTCCATGTAGGCGTAGTAATAGGTTGCAATAGCCCCTTGTGTCTCTGATGATCATCTTAATTCTCTAACAAATGAGATATCATGAAAAAAATATAAAATTTTTCAATTCATCCCATAACACCAATACCATTTAATAATGTAATAATACATCTTGGTATCCCTAGGGTGAATTAACCAACTTGAGAGGTTCCCACCATCTAATAACTCTTTCCTCATCATCAAAGAAACTACAAAACTATTTCTAAAACAAATAATGTTGTTGAGATACTGAGACCAAATGCTTGAGGTCTCCCCACCATTTATAATTCCACTAAGGTGGTGAAAATTAGGTTCCACTAGCTACTCACGTTGTACCCAATCATTAAATAAAGATAGCGCATTAACACATGACAAAACACCTACTAATCCTCCTCTTCTACACTCAAAGGCATCTTAATAAACAAACCCACCAAGAACCACTCATCCCTTAATTATTTCACATTTAGGGATAGTAATTTACTTCTGAATGCATTATCCACCACATTCCCTTTATTTGGGGTGTTGTCTATATAAAAATAAAAATTATAGAGATTATACACACTATTTCTTTATTGAACATTCAGGTCCATTTTAATGATGATTTAATTCATACTTTTATGATCATAATATACCATAAAATTCTCCTTGGAAATTAATTGGTGAAAATTATTTATATAATGCATCACTTCCACTAAATTGAATCCATGTATAGGGTAATCATTCTCATGTGGCCATAACTATTGAGACTCATAATCTACCACTTAATCATGTTTCATTAACTCAAACACCAATCCTATACTTAAGGAATTACACAACCTGGAATAGCCTTTACCAAGAATGGAAAGAATTAGGATTGGAGATAATGTTAATATTATTTTAAATTTCTTGAAGGGCTTCTAACAATTTTAATCTAAACAAATTTCACCCTTTTCAAAGTCAAATTTGTCAAGGGTGATGCTAACTTGGAGAAATATTGTATGAACTACCTATAGTACATAACCAGACCCATAAGTATTCTAATATAAAAACATTATTTGAACTTAACTAAGCCATAACTTCCTAAATATTCTAATTATCCATGGAGATTCATATCTCACACACCACATGTCCTAATAAATTCACCTCTTGGATCCATAACTATAACATAGATAACTTATAATACATGCAATTCCCCTTCAAGGTTCCAAAAATAACATCAATATGGTTCTCATGGTTCTGCATCATTCTATAATAGACCAATATATCATCTAAAAATACCACCATAATGGTTTTAAGGAAATGGGGGAATATTTGATTCATCGGGGTTATATTCAAGCCAAATAGTATAACAAGGTACTCATAATACCCATACTTAGGAATATCAAATTCACTCACCCTCAATGGATAGTATCCTAAATATAGGTTAATTTCAAAAAAACAAAAAAATCATATAATCTAAATAAAGAGGCCATTGATTCATGAAAATAAGTATTTATTCTTTACAATCACCTAGTTGAGATTCTAGTAATCAATACAAAATCTAAGGCTACCACCCACCTTCTTTACAAAGTGGACTAGTGATTACCATAGTGACACACTTAAGAAAATAAATCCATTTCCCTCTATATCCTCTAAATAATATTTTAATTCCTTTAATTCAGTGGGTTTAGTACCTAATAGTGAGTAAGTGGAGAACTCTACCTCATAATGAGGTAAATACCCCAAAAAATCCTCTATAAAAACTCCATGGTACCTGTCTACCATTATAAAGAGATGACCACCCAGACTAGCTCAACTACATCAAAGATAAAGATATACAACTAACAATAGATAATTACAATATTTGACACAATAGGTCTTACCATACCTAATCTTGGGTCCCACTCACCCTAAAAGATGCGAGTGGTACCATCAGGAGAAAGTAATCAAACTCTCTAATGATCGTTGTCAATCTGAGCCTTAGATTTGATTATCTAGTCTGTATCGATAAATAGGTCAATAATATCCAATTCCAAGACTATAAAATCCAACATGAGATCAAAGTTAGCTATCATAACCTGACACTTTGGGAACTTGAACCCTAACCCTTTATTCCTTTCTAAGGGAGTGGAAAGATCCATCACAAGTGGTATTATATCTTCTTGAAACCCCAATGAATCAATCATCTTAAGTTAGAAAAATTAATGGGATGAAACTGAATCAAACAACATAAAAGGAAAAATAGGAAGGAATAAATACCACACCTCAAATTGTCACTGGCCCAGCCTTAGATTCCTCTGTCCCACATTCTTCTACATAAAGGTTCCCAGATTTGAGCCCTCTCTAAGACTTCTTCACTAACCAAGAATCCCTCTTCAATGGATAGAGAAAACTCACTCCCTTAAAAGCATAAAATGACACCTTGGAACCCATAGTGGAAGAGGATATAAATTATCTTATATATTTTATAATCCTGAATAAGTGTTGATGGTGACCCAAACATCCACATTGGAATCATACCCAGGGGTTTAGTTGGCAGTACTTCTTGGTGTGTTCTAGTTTTCTACACTATATGTGGGCTAATAACTTGTTTCCAGAGGTTAACACTAACCCAGAATCAGAGGATAGTTGTGTACTCCTGCCACTACCTTGACGAGCCTTCTCATGCATCATCTTCCAACCTGAGGAAGAACTCTCATTACCCACTATAGTATAAGGAGTCCCACCCAAAACTGTATAGACTTCCATGCCGACCTCTTCCATCTCACCTTTATTAACCACTTCTATATAGGTGGTAAGTAAAGGATAATAATTTTATACTAGATTTTTGGAATTAATACCATCCTAAAATATCAAGCTTTAAGATAATCATTTGTGACAAACTCAGGAAAAATATGGACTTACACAGCAGAGTAGATAACATAATCTATCAATAATCAGTTTCCTTGCTATGATATTATAAATATTTCGATTTATCTACTTGCAGCATATTTGGATTGAATTTATGATTGAAAAACTTATTGGACATAGTCTATGAGAGATTTTCATGAATCTTAGCTAGCATAATAGAATAAAACCACATACATCTAGGCCCCTCTATCATATACATAGTGAAATTGACCCTAGAGGTCTTATATTTCTAGATAAATCCAAATATATGCTATATTTTCTCTATATATTCCTCCTGATCTTAGGGTACTTGTTTACCTAGGAAGATAGGTGGATTCTTCCTTGTAAATTTTGAGCATGATTCACTATCTAGGTCCGATCTCATTCACCATCCTTCCTAAAATTATGAATTATCTAGATTACCCACTCAATAATAGAAAGGTCTAATAGAGGGTTAGCCTATGACGTATGATCCATAGTTCTCTCTCTATAGTTATCTAAGGACTTTCTGAGTAGCATGATCTATAAAACATGAATCATAGAACTCAATCAATATAGGGAATGATTCAAAGGCCTACCCATCATGAACAAATATCAATAATAAATCATATCAGATCACATAAAAATACCGAAGAAAAAATTTCCAATCAAAGTATAGTTTCATGACCACACTTGGTAACTTGTGGTTCAGTGTGAAGGAGAGTTGGTTAGGAACTTCCCCATACTCTGTACTCGAGTCCCGATGATCCTATATTCATACTAGAATACAAACCTAATATAAAGTGGGGGATATGATACCATTTTTAATGATCTCATTTGGGTTAACCCAAACCATCGCCTGAGCCAGACCACCACATGGTATGGGGAGTATTCTCGATTTCCTCAGGCTAGAAACTAGTTTCAAGGCATCAAAACTAAGAAATTGGTAATTATTTCACACTTAAAAACAAAAAAACCATAACATGGGTTTCCACCTAAAAATCCATCATGACCCATTCATATATCTGATTCCCATGCTCAAAATAAAAAATTTAACAAATAACGGAATTATCCAACCCGAGTATAACCAGTAGAAAAATAACTAGCCATCAATTTATAACATAAGTTAAAGTGAGCATGAAAAGATAAATATAATATGATCCCAAAAACAATTCAATAATGATAAATCTGATACATCCACTATCTTAAAAATGACCAACCTAGAGGAATTCTCAAAATACAACATGATAAACTGTACCTATGACCCATGGAAAATACTAGATACCATACTAGGAAAGATGATGAATATAGAAACCCTGCTCTTTATTACACACTTAAACATGATTTATTACATAAAATTTCACTTAAGACAACTCTAAGGATCGATAAATCTTATGTCTTGGGAAATTAGGAACATTACATAACAAATTAGAATATAAAACCCTAAATATTTATTGAATACTTCTTTTACATGACCAAAACATTTCTTCATACTTAGAATTACATGGGATAACCTGAGGGAATTCAAAATAAAAGGGTGAGCTATTAATCCCAGTAAGGGATTAAAAAATGCATAACTTGAAGAATATAGTACATGTTAGGTAATAGTCATATCATTGGAGCACAAGATAAACATGAATATAAATCCATGATATAACATGATTATTATAACATGGAAATGTGGAAACAACATTTAACATAATATTATCATGATCCAGGGCTCATTTCACATGGAGCATGAGTAAACCCTCATTGCACTTGAAATATCATGAGTAAACCCACATTGCTCTTGAAGTATCATGATACTAATCTTTACCCAATGCATTAGAGAACTATTAGAGAACTCCCTTATTAATCATCTAATTTCATGAATAAGTGTTCCAATAGATAATACAACATATATTAATTAAAAATAATCATTTATTCCATGATAAAGAAATGGGTAATTCATACATAATGACTTTGGCTTGTAAAATCGTGGTGCAATTTTGGTAGCAGAACAACGTGACATAAGAATTCATAAAAATGGTTGATGAGAGAGAAAGGGGTATCTCATCATATATACATGAAATTTAAAGTAATGGGGTCATATAGATACATGTACCAACATATATAATGTAATTTATATTAATAAAATAGAAGAATTGATTGAATGTAAATGAGGAGAGATAAATCCCTTACAGAATTTCTACATAGTAATCAGTGTACATGGGAGACATTAAAGAGAGATAAATGGGTATATAATCATTAAAAAATAAGGAGGTAAGTATGGATGAGGTGAAAAATTAAACCCCAATATTTTTAATTTAAAATAAAATGGTATAACAATATAATGAAATTGAGAAAAAAATGAGAAAGGAAGATATCCTTTACTTGGAAGTGTGATCCCAAAGGTCTGGGAGAGGTTTGAGAGGGGATTATTGTGAGCTTGGGGAAAATTTAGAGGATTATAGAGAGCGGAGGGAATAGTTTGGTTGAGATCCAAATGGTTTTAGTGAAGAGGAATGGGAGATTGAGTGGGTTTATATAGGAAAGGAGAGGGAATTATTTATTATTTAGGTTTTGGACACCACACATTAAACTAATCAAAACCACAAACCATACCATGGTTTTTGCCCATGGTTTTTGCCATATTAGAGTGAAAAAATTATTTTATAAGTTAAATGGTCAAACTTATTAAAATATTAGGCTTTATTATGTGGAGGGGAGTCACACTCTCAAGGAAATCATTTTAAAATGTTAAAATGTTTTATAAGTCTTGGAGGGCCCACTAAGGCTTTGTAAAATAAATCAAGAAAACCTAAAATAAAATTATTTTAAAGTTAAAAAATATATTGGCCGAAAATACCATTTATAGTATTTTATTACATCACTATTGGGTCATTATTATGTCATAAAACACATTATATATTTTAACGGTATTTAATTTTTAAACAAAAATTCGACTATCTCAAAAAATTATGAAAAATTTTCTATTGGATAATTTTGACATCCTGATTCCATAAATAATATTCATTTTATCTAAATAAATTTCTAAATATGTGAATTTTTTACTTTTAAAATAAAAACCAAAATTTATAAAAAATTCATTAGTTTTGACAAAAACAGATTTTAAACCTTAATAAAAGTTTAAATTTTATTCATAAAAATTATACTATTATTTATATTTAATAAAAAGTAATTTAGTAATAATATTTTATTAAAATATTATTTAATTTAAAAATCCATTAATTCATCAAAATATATTTCTTAATTGAATATTAATTAAAAATACAATTTGTGCTTTAAAAACTATTTACAAAGTAACAATAATAAAATGAATTTATATTATTTATTCTATACAAAAATAATGTACTAATCATAGTGCTAGGGTCTTGTTACATAACCTCTTATAACACCTGAATATGACCTAAGGGTAAGGTGTGTGATGGTGACAAACTCTTGGGGAGGATCGGATAACATCACTCAAGTGGTAATCTCTGTTAACTTCCACTTCTCCCGTAGGTTGTTACATTCAATCTTAATGTGTTGAAAATCAGCTTGAGCATTTTCAAGAGAAAAGCCTAGTGATGTAAACTCTTTTCTGAGCTCCAAAAAATGGGCTTTGTATGGAGCAATTCTACTAGATGAGGACATAACTTCCTTTTTCCAAGTAAATTGGATTTTTTAAAGCCCTATATTTATACTAATCATGTGATCACTGTTCAAAATCTATATTAGAAACAATAAAAATTATTAAAAGTATTTAAAAATCAAAAAATATAAAACCAAATAAGTTCATATGTTTTATATAACTATCTTACATAATAATAAATTTAATCAGATTAAGAGGAATTTTCATTAGTGAAAGTTTGGGTAGTTACAATGAATATCATGGAGGAACACCATATAAATTGGTTCCCTTATATTACATGTATCCTACATAACCGAGATTCCATACAACGAAATTAATAGACATGTTGTGAGGAAAATCCTAGTAGGATAACACCATGACTTTATATAACATCATTCACATTTAAAACCATTAGTTCTTGAGTAAAACATTTCCTTAAAAGACTATATTTATTTCATAATAAAAAATATTTCGAAGATGGATTATAAATCCTTTGGTTTTATATAAATAAGAAAAGTTCTATAAGTCAATATGAACAAGGAATAAATAAGATATAATTGATGGAAAAATGTCATAATCAACATCATAACATCAAAATAAAAAAATAGGGAAAAAATAATAGCATGGACAGAAAAGAAATACATCCAAACATGGGGATCTAACCTTAGGCCTAATGGTAACTATGACTCACTCAAGGAACACTAGCTGGTATATATGAACCAATTAATTATGGGAGCTCTCACAGTCTCACTGGATATATAATATCTATCCCCTTCACTCTCAAGATACTTTATCCACATTCCCTAGCCACCATATGATCTACACTAGTGAAGTTCCCATCTATGTAACCCATATGAACCCAAGGTCTCCCATGTGCTATGCCATATAAACAACTCAAAATCACAAGCACAATAATTTGTTTAATTTCACAATAAACATGAAATTTACAAACATAAATAAACCTAAATCACTTTCTTTTCCAATTTTTTTAAAAAACACTTTTTAATACAAAAGCCACTTTGTGATAATTTCTCATACACTTGGAATGTACAAAAATTGGGTTTAAATAAAAAAGGGTGAAACCAAAATATGACAAAAATAATATTGGACTAGAAATAAGCTTCCCTCAAAATCTCAAACTGAACATAATCAAATAATTTAATACAAATGGAAACTAAGAACTATGGTTATGAAAAAGGATATATGAGTTTCATAAAGACACCCAGCTCAAAATCAAAGTAAACTCATCGCCTTTACTTAAAACCATAAGATATGAGATGAAGGGATCCTCACAAACCTAAAAAACCAAGTAATTATATTAAAACCAAATTTCTAACCCTAGATTCAACTCCCTTAGTCATCTACAGAATGGAAACAATGAAACCAAAAAATAATAAGGGGTTAGAAGAGATTTGAATAGGAAATTTAAGAAAAACCATGATTAACCTTAGATATTTCCACTTAAAATAAAGATGAACCAAAAAATGAGTAGGGGGAATAAGGGGAATATCCTAGGGATTTAAAAATCTAGGCAACAATCTCCCTGATGTGGCCATAATGACTATGTTGTGGATACCCCTACACTGGGCCTCCTATCATGTGGCCTTTCTGGATACAATATGGGAGGCCCAAAATAGATGGAGAGACTATCTCCCCTAAATATTTCCTCCATGGTGTGACCTTTATGTATATGTAATGATGTCCCCTTACCTAAACACATATGGAATACCCCCCTAGGCTATGAAATGATAGGTTTATATATGGAATATCTTGGATTTTTAGACCCACAATCCTCCACAGAACATCACCCATGACCATAACATTGTACTTCCTGACACCCTCACCACAATGTGGTGGTACTTATCCATGGAATGATTAATTTTAGAAATATATATTTTTAAACCAAACCCAAAAATACCCTTAAATTCTAAAGTAAAACAAGATTGGTAGAAAAATAAGTATGAAAAACAATTAATATAAAGTTTTAAACCTTAAAATGTCACAATGGCGTCAGATAAAATCCTAAATGAAGCTGAGGAACAACTCAAAAATTCTAATTAACCTAAAATCAATACATATTTTTAGAATGAATAATAAAGAGAAGTAAAACACGTACCTTTCACCTTGATGATTCAGTATTTACAAGATTCAAATAAGTATTTAATCAAAATCAATTAGGATAAATCAAATAGTTTCTCCCTCCTAGGGTATCCACAGATCATGGGAATCTTCTAACTCTTGGAAATGACCTCTCTCAACACCACAACTTATTAGAACCTTATTTAAATGTGGGAGAGAAATTTGAACTCCATTGATTTGAATCTGAGTAGTTTTATAGTATTTGGGTTATGTATGAATGAGTATAACCATATGAGGATCAAACCACCTTTATATAGGAATCCAAGGTCCAAAGTTCTACCCATTTATTTATGAGATGTTTTATAATTTTTTTTAAATATTGAAACTTTTTTAATGTTTATTCCAACCTCATAATGAATTTTTAATGTTTAGAAAATCATGTTATGCATTTAAACTCCTCAAATCCACAATTATATGATAAATAACTAAAAATGATATCAATTATAGTAGGAGAAGAAGGAGTACAATATGTTATCACATAACATGATAATTCCCATAAAAATCACTACTATGTGGTGACACTCACCACATCATGGTGTATCCCAATGTGGGCCATGATTTGGTCTAAACCACCACTTCATAGTGGTTTTTATAGTTCATAATTCCAACATTTAAATCTTATTTTACTAATTGATTTCATTATTGTATTGAATAATTGTTATTATATGCTATCAGTTACCCAAAACATTATCTCAGTGTCAATTTTAGACTCTATAGTATTTTACTTCAAGTTTGGAAATAAAATTTGTTTCTTTTACAAGAACAACTTATTTTATGGTATGGAACATCTTAATAATGGTTTATATATACATGATTTTTAAAACCTAGTATTAATAATCAATAAAAAATTCAATGAGTAAGACACATATCCTACCTGATCATGCCACTTCAGGCCTGTTCATATAAATGTAAATCATTTGACTAAACTACATTAATAAAGGTATTTATACTCAATTGTATTAAAATGACTGGATTCATTTCAATCTTATTTATAAGGTTAAATGGTTAAATCACATTTTCAGTGGAAAAATTTAAAGGACTAAGAGCATATTCTTTAAATTGATTTATGACATCCATTTACAATTAAAACAAAGGGAGGGTATTATTACTTTATTAATTTTACTGATAAACTTAGAGGATATGCTTATTTATACTTAATGAGGTATGCGTTCGATTTTTATATGATGTTCAAGGAATATTAGAGTGAATTAGATAATTAGATTTGTGAGAATATTAAGAAACTATACTCAAATCATGGTATAAAATATATTAACCAAGGATTTTTTTACCATTAAAAAGAGTATGGGATAGTCTCCAAGCCACTATTCCTTATAAACCTTAGTGAAGTGGTGTTAGTGAATGGAGGAATCGAACTATGCTTAACATGGTGTGATCGATAATGAGTTAAGTAACTCTTAAGTTATCTTTTTGGGGATTTGAATTACAAATAATGGCCTATACAGTAAATAAAGTAACAAATAAAGTAGAATATGAGATTCCATATGAGTTATGGTATAGAAAGAAACTTGGTCTATCACACATACATGTATGGGGATGTGAGGTGTTTTTCAAGAAAATACATAATGAAAAACTGGTATCATGATGCATGAAGTGTATATTTATAGGATATCCTAAAGAAATTAAAGGATATTACCTATATAACCCTTTGAATAGAATAGTAATTGTGGAAATACATTCCATATTTTGAGAAATGGAACACATTTATAATGGATGTAATGGGAGAAATATTGAATTTGAAAAAGTTGAAGCTTTAGTTTCACAATAGTTTGTAAGAGAAAAAGATCCATAAAAAATAATGAGAGAATATGAACTTCTTGAGAGACAATTATAGTGTAGGTATATAAGAGAGGTTAAAGAAAATAAGAGACATGGTTTTCTTATCACCAAGTTAGGGGGCACATTATTCCTTGTGAATAATGAACCTATTACCTATAATGAAGTTGTGGATGGAAAAAAATTCTTCTAAGTGGAAAAAAGATATGAATTATGAAATGGATTCTATATACCAAAATCATGTCTGGAATTTGGTAGATCTATTAGCCGATGTAAAACCTATAATATCTCAGATCATCTCACCCTAAACAGTAACTAAACTAGAACACCATGTAACCTAAAGCATGCCTCCCCAAATGTCAGAGGCTGTTGACTATCAGTGTGGGGTCTATAGAGGTACCATGGGGAGGTTATACCCCTAGTATCATAGTTCACAATCATTAATAAATAACTAAATATCAATCATCAACAATAAATAAATAGAGTACATGGAGGAAATATTATACAACCATAAATAATAAAAATTATGTGAGGCATACAGTGATACAATAATGATCTCTAATTGGTCTGATCACACATAAAAAACAAATACAAGAACAAAATAAAAATATAGGAAGCTTTAAGACATCCATGATATTGACTACACCTTGATCACCTAAACTAATCCGAGCTATCCTTCTCAACCATGTTAATCATAATCCTAGGCCTCAACCCAACCCGTGCCTACAAAAAGTGTAAAGTTGCTCAAGTAACCAATTTCCATGGCCACCTGAGTAAGGTTTGAGTATAAAACTCAGTAGTCCATCACTAACATGACCCCATATATAATTAAAAATTAAGCAATATGTGTGTGTAGAATGCTCAGAATAAATAAATAAATATTGAAAAAACTAAATAAAAAAACTATAAATACCTTACATGGGGACCAAGTCCCACCCTGGTGTTAATCCTTAGGATTGTGACATCAATCATCTATACCTGCTCTAACTAGTTTTGGGGTGTTTCTGATAATATCATGATGACTTATCCTCTATATAATATACTCGGGTTGCCCCGATATACACATCGAGTAACACGAACCTCCCCTAAAATAATTTTCTCAGCCCATAATATGCCATAAGTATCACAAAAATGGGGAATTCACATAGAATGCTTCATCCCTATATTCATAATCAACATCAACTCCATATACATTGAATCACCATCAATAGTATCATATACCTACCCTACATGAGTTTTCTCAACCAAGGTAATAACCCAAAAATATCAGGGTCCTTTCCTATGGTAGTTGTTTCATTTAAGAGTATCACATAATAAAAAAACACCCCAAATATGTTTACCAATAAAAACAGAAAAAGTTACCGCCTCCAAGGTAATTTTACATACCATATAAAAGACCTCCCTTAAGGTATTAGACTATAAAACATAAAACAAAAGTAACATGGGTTTGTCAAACACATAAAACCACAATCACTATTCATACCCAAGTGCACCCTCTCTCTAGGGTCAACACATCACTGGGTGTAACAAACAAAGATTTTATGGAATGTATCTTTTAAAATTTAACATCTTTTATTGTTTATGATTCACACAACACCGAGTTTAAAAATTTAATATACAATTAAATATGACCTTTGGAATAGTAATGTGGCAATTAGGAATAGTAATATGACCAATAGAATAGTAACTTCACCTATGAATGTATAAATAAAATTTTTATATCTTATAAATGAAAATATGGTATATTTATATCATAGAATAAGTAAATAAATTTTTTAAAAATGATAAATTAACTATTGATATTTTTGTGAAACCTAAATGTTTATTTATAATTTTATAATTAAAATAATGATTTAAAATAATATTTATTTTCATAAAATATATTAATAAAGTAATAATTTTTTGTCTTATTATTATAAGATAATCTTATGAGACCTTATTTAATTTTTCAAAGTGTCATAAAACTGATTATAATTTTAAAATCGGTATTTTTTGAATAAATGACGAGTTTAATTAAAAATTAAATTTATCATATTTAGAAAATTATTTTCATAAAATTGAGACTATTTTTTAATTCTACACATCAAAAAATGGTTAGCATTCATTTTGGGGATTTTTTTAAAATAGTTAGATTTTTGGTGAATAGTGAAATACAGTAATTTACAGTATTATCTAAATACATGAATTTTTTAGTCATGGATGATGTATGGATGATATAGGTTCCATTATTTTAAACTCACATGAACTATTTACCATATTTAGTCAAAATATTCAATTCTATTGATAGTCTTGATCCAAAATAATAAACTAATGAATAAAATAATCAAAAAATATCGCTCTCCTCCACTATAAATACCACCCCGCACCACCTCTTTTACTTATGATTCCAAATCCTTTAATCTTGTACAATTTATATTAAATACCTATCCCAAACCTCTCCCCCACGTTTTGGTCTTGCTGGTATCACCCAAAAGACAATTTCAAAGTTCTTTAAGGTGGTTCTCAAGGAGAGGAATTCAAGAGGTCAAATCCCCTTTCGTTCTTCTATTTTTCTTTCAATTCATTTTATTTTCTTATCCTTTACTTAACTTATCTATAAAAATATTCATGATAACTCAAGTAACTTATATATACTGAAATTTTATCATGTTAATGGGATATCCACCATAAATTCTTTTCTCTTTTCCTTTTTTTCTAAAAATGAAAACATCGTCTATGAGGTGTCGATTCACCACCTTCATGGATACTGATTTTTTGTTTTATAATACCACATTAAAGGATGGAAATAATACCATTTTTATGGTTAAAAAATATTTTAAAATGTATATTATAGGTTATTTAGTGGTTTGTAACTAGTATATATACATAATATTAATTAATAAAACAAAACTAGTGCTTAAAGATCGAAAAATGCCAAAATAATCTAAATGGATATCAATAATGTTTTATCTAATGAATCATCATCATATCTGGAAAAAAATTATATAAATTCCATTAAATATTCTATAAGTTCATTAATAACATATAATTTCAATTCTGGATAACTATTACCCTTTTACAAACATATATATAAGTGAATCAATCATGAAACCCAAGGAAACAAACACTCTAGAATGAAAAAATTGAATCTTATAACTCAAAAAAAAATCCATAAATTAACTTAATAAAATTATAATAAATTAAATACATGTTTAATATTATTTAAATTAAATTATAAATTAATCTAATTTCATTATCTAGGACATTAAGTTCAAGTTAAGAACAGTTTGAGACATATGGTATGGGATTCTCCCCGAACCTCCTTTTTTTTGGGTTATGTTTTCTATCTCTTTAAAGCAATGTAACACTTATTTAGTTTTATATAATCTTTATAAATTTGGTTTATATATTCTAAACTCATTTATATATATCATTTCATCTTTCTTTTATTGGTAAATACATGTTTTATAAGGTTTCCTTTTTAATTCCACCTGATAAGAAAGGCCAATTAAGGGAAACTTCCCAAATTCTTACCCATTTTCAAGTACACTTCATAATATATTTTAAGACATCAATATTTTTCTAAAATAACTCATTTTATCATGAGAAACTATCTTATTTATTTTCAGGTTTTATGTAAAAAATTAATCCTTTTTCCCTCTTTAAAAAATCTTTTATATTTTCCCTTAAACCCACTAAAGTGGCTCATTTCCAAGGTTTCTTAAAAAGTATTTTTACATGTTTACACTTAAGTTTGAAATAATTTATTCCTAAAACATAATTACATTGTCCTTAACTTTTATTTTTTTGGGATATACATGTTTATAATATGATTTTATGATACATACAAATGATTTTCCAAAAGAACTCTTCTTTCAAAAAGCAAAAAGGTATTTCTATTAAGAATTTCTGAATGATTTTTTAGTGTATTTTCATGTAAATAATTGTTTTTATGTTATTATTTATTGAGTTTTATCTATTATAATACCATATTTCATATTTTATTGAATGTTTTATGTTTATTTTGATTATGGATGTGCTATTTTGATACCATTCATGGTTTATGGTTTAAGTATCCACATTTCGTATGGTAGTTTTTCAATACGAATGTTTATGATTGTTTATATTTCACCCTTTTCACATGAGGAATGAATTTGACTTAGTATGTGATGGGTGAGGCCTACAATATCCCCTTTATGCATTGATCAATGTCATTAGACAATCTAGTTTGGGTATTGGATGATTTCTTACCTGTTTATATATAGTGTCTTGGACGAAGCCTTAATGATATGTTTCTGATTTGAAAAATTATAAACTCCATTGTTATGAAATTAGTTATTGATATTCCATGTTATTATTTAATTATTATAATATTCATATGATTATTTATATGGAATTATGTGATTTTCATTTATTCTTTCTATATTATACTCAATATTATGATTAAGTAGATTGTGTATCAGTTATACACATGAACTTAATGTTTATAATAATTTATTCATAATAGATTCCATTTTATGATTACCCTTTCTGATAATTTGAGCTCACCAATTTCTTATGTTTTAATTTTCCTAGGATTCCAAGATTTATATTATATATATGGTTATTCTCGGAGAATAATGGTATTTCTAAAAGGATTCTATATGATGTATATTATGTTTTAAATTCTAATGTAAAGTTCATGTATGTAATCTGGCTTCCAAAACTACAAAACTGATTAGAACTTTGAGATTTGAGTCTTGTATCTATGCTAATTCAATAAAGTGAGGCACCAAATTTGGGAAACTGGGGTTGGGGTCTTTACAGTTGGTATTATAGAAAGTTTAGTAGAAACCTTGGAAACTAGATTTAGAAAAAATATATTAGGGAATATAACCCTAAGATAGAATTTGAGGATAATCATAGAATATTATTCTAGAATTTTGGTAAGGTAGAGATTATGTGGGTCTTCCTATAAATACATCCATATCTGGATACTACAAGTAGGCATGGTTTTGGAATAGATGTACCTAGGGGTAACAACTCTGATAAGGTGTGTTAAGCCTGACTTAGCATAACTTGGTACATGAAAATAGTACTTATTTTTCACCAAGTTTGAAACTCCTGAGGGATCTTCTTAGGATAATTCACATTTTCTCTACAAAACATTATGTAGGATTTAAAAGTAAATTTTTACACAAAGAAACCATGTTTATGATTATGAGTTTATCTATGCATAAATTTCTAATTTATGTGAACTTTTTTTCTCATTAAAAATTATGAATTATGATTCATAACCTAATTTAGTGTATTCCATGGTTTAGAAATGGTTCCTAGTATAAGGAATGGAAACTGTATCAATACACATAATCCATGTAGGTATTTTCATATTATGAAAGATAATGATGTTGCAACTGGAGATGAAAATGTTGCTAAAAAACATATAACTATATTGGGATATATAACTCAGGTTATGAACAATAACCTTACCTATATAGAGTATCCCAATCCATAACGTGGAGGAACAATTTTAGACCATTTCATGAGAAAAAAAACTCTATCATTCAATAGGACTACAAATCCATTTGTAGCTGAGTAATGGATAAGTTCATTATAGAAGATATCTATTACTTTGTGAAGTAATGAAAGGGAGAAGGTTTTCATATAAATTTATCATCTCTCATGAGATGTGGATCAATGGAACTCATTTATTCGAAATAAGAATGAGGAGGAAAAAATAGAAAACATGAAATGGAAGGATTTTAAGGAACTTTTCTTGGAAAAATATTTCAGTCAGGAATAGTGAGAAGATATGAAAATACTCCTCCTAAATCCAAAGAAAAAGGAGGATGATAATGTTTATAATTATGAATCAAAATTTACAAGGTTATAGAGGCATGTTGGATACTACATATGCAATACAAAGAGTATTATTGATCAATTATTCGATGGGTTATAACTAATCATTCAAAGGGATCTGGTCTCCTAAAAATTTCTCATTATATGAATATTTTGTATAATGTTCTTTCAATATAGAGAAATAATTCTCTAGGTATTATGAATTTAAAGTAATGCACGAGAAGAAGAGGGATACTGAACACTCTGGAAAAGGAAATAAGGAAAAAGGAAAGAAGGTATGATTTTACTTTCTATCCTACAATAAATATAGAAAGAAACATCATGGAACATGCCTATTGGGTATGAGAGTTTATTATATGTGTGGAGAAAAAGGCCACCAATACCATGATTATGAGGGAAATAAATAAGATACCAATGTTTGATGACAAAATTGTAAAGATATGGAACATTATTCAAATTATTTTATGAATAATCATGGAAACTTTCCCCAGAGAAGGGAAAGGGAGAAAGGCCAAGATTATGCTATCAAAACTACTAAGGTTGAAGTTACAAATGATGTGGTGGTAGGTAATTTAATCATTTACTAAAACTTATCCAATTATTTATCTGATTCTAGATCATTGCCATCATTTTCTTCTTCCTAGTTTTCCATGAAAATTATACATTTATATTTTGATTTAATAAAGGAATTGTTAGTAAAAACTCATAAGGGAAGTCTCATTGAAACAAAAATGTATATTTCTGTCCCCTTTATGACACATAAACACGATTTAATTGTTAATCTTGTCATCGTAACTTTGATTGAATTTGATATAATCCTCAGTATTGAATAGCTTTCAAAATATGATGAGAAAATATATTACAAGAATAAGGAAATTATAATTTGTGAGGAAGATGTAGAATAAATTATCTTTAGATCAGAAATAACATAATATGATTGTTATCTAGATCCAAACCTCGTAGCTCTACTGAATTAAATTCTCATGGAGGAAGAGAAAATATCATCTATGGATGAGTAAATAATTCTTTAAATTGAGGATGTACCTATTAGACAAGAATACATTGATATATTTCTAGGGGATTTACCTAGACATCCTATAGAGTAGGAAGTTGAGTTTTCTATTGATTTAATACCTGATTCAAGGACAATATCAAATAATACTTATAGAATGGACATTATGGAATTAGTTAAGCTGAAGAAACAAATATAGGAGTTGAGTAATAAGAGATTTATTTTCCTTAGTGTTTCTCCATGGGGATACCCTGTTCTCTTTGTTAATAAGAAAGATGGATCCATGCAGATGTGTATTGACTATAGAGAAATCAATGTTATTACAATAAAGATCAAGTATTATCTACCTCAAATTGATGATTTATTTGATTAACTTCACAATTCACAATATTTTTAGAATATTGAACTTTATTCTGGATATCATCAATTTCATGTAAAGAAGGAATATATTTCAAAGAAAACATTTTGAACCAGGTATGGAAATTATGATTTTTTAGTAATTCCATTTGAACTAACTAATGAACCCTCTATTTTTATAGATATATTGAATAGAGTATTCAAGGAATATCTTGATGATTTTGTTGCGGTATTTATGGATTATATCTTGGTATAATCTAAAATCTACAAAGACCATGAGAACCACTTTCAAATTTTTTTGAAGACTATTAGAAGAAAAGAGTTATATGGTAAGTTTATAAAGTGTGAATTTTGGATTCAAATAGTTTCTTTTCTTGGCCATATTGTCTTTAAGGATGTAATCTTAGTTGATCTTATGAAGACAAATGCAGTTTAGGAATTTCCTACACCAACAAACATAATCGAGGCATGTAGTTTCATTGGTTTAGAAGGTTACTATCAGTGTTTCATTTATAATTTTTCCTAAATAGCTAACCCATTAACCCAACTTACTCATAAATGGATTAATATTATTTGAAAAAAGTAATGTGAATAATGATTTTAAGAATTAAATCAGAGATTAGTGAATGCTTCAATCTTGAATCTACTATCAAGAAATGGTGGGTTTGTTATTTATAATGATGCATAAAATAAATGACTTGGTTGTGTCCATATGTAAAATAATAGAGTTATTAACTATACATCATGGTAGTTAAATCCATGAACAAAACTATCCAACTCATGATCTTGAATTATCAAACGTAATCTTTTCTCTGAAGATATGGAGACACTATCTCTATGGTTAAATATGTGAGATATATACAAATCACAAGTGGTTGAAATATATCTTCTCACAAAAATAACTCAAAATGAGGAAAATGTGATGGTTCAAGTTATTCAAGGATTATGATTGTTCAATACACTACCATTCAGGGAAGGTCAATAAGGTAGTTGATGCATTTTAGAAGAAGGATCATGGAGTTATGAACAAAATGAGAATTGAAAAGGTTCCTATGTACATGGATCTATAAAATATGGATATAATAATTATCAGGGAAGGAGAAACATAACTCATTTTTCAATTGGTTGACCAACCATATTTATTATAAAGGGTTAAAAGTTCTCATTCAGATGATGATAATTTTCAAAGTAAAATTAAAGTTTTGAATGATGGAAAATTGGTAGAATTTTCATATGAAGATGGAATTTTGAAATTTAGAAAGTGGATTTGTGTTACTTCAATACCCAATCTAAAAATGGAGTTATTATGTGTTTCCCATTGCTCCAATTTCTCTATACACTCTAGTATAACTAAGATGAATAATTATTTGAGTTAAAATTTTTGGTGTCATAATATGAAGTGGGAAATTGTTGATTATGTATCAAAATGTTTAGTTTTTTAATAGTTGAATGTTGAAAGACAATATCCTAGGATTCATGTAACTTGTGATTATTACTACATGGAAATGGGATGACATTACTAGGGATATTATCACTGGATTACCAAATACTTCAATAAATAATGATGGAATATGGGTAATTTTTGATTGACTTACCAAATCTATATATTTCCACATTATAAGGAAGGATTTTTCACTAGAGCACCTTGAATGACTATATATTAATGAATTTTATAAGACTTAATGGATCACCTCCATAAATTATGTATAATCTTGATCTTTCATTTACATTGAAATTTTGGAAAATTCTTTAGAAAGATTTAGACAATGTGCTTTATTTTAGTACTACTTATCACCCTCAAAATGATGGAAAGTATGAAAGGGTCTTTCTCACTTCACTTTTAAGGTATGTGGGATCGGTATTTACCATTGGTAGAGTTCTCCTAAAATAATAGTTTCCATTAAAGTGTAAAAATGGAATCATATGAAGCATTATATGGAAAGAGATGCCGTAATCCAACAAGTTGGGATGAAGTTGGTGAAAGGAATCTTGTAGGCCTAGAACTTGTGGAGGAAACAACCTCAAAGGTAAAGACTATCCAAACCAATATCAAATTAGTTCAAGGTAGGAAAAAGTGCTATACCAATAATCGAAGGAAGGATTTGGAATTTCAAGTGGGAGATCATGCTTTCTTGAAAGTATTTACATGAAATAGTGTTATAATATTTGGAAAGAAATGTAAAATAAGACCCAATTACATCGGACCATTAGAAATTCTAGAGAGAATTGGTGTTGTGTCTTATCATTTGGTGATGCCACCTAGCCTTTCTAAAGTACACCATGTGTTTCACATCTCTTCGTTAAGAAAGTGCATGCTAAACCAAATGCATGTCCTTACTTATGAAGGAATAGAAATGGTACCATATTTATCTTAATATGAAGATACTATCTAGATTATGGAGACTAAATAATAGGTGTTTAGGAATCAGAAGACTCATCTAGTAAAGGTACTTTGTAAATATCATAAAATTGAAGAGGTGATTTGGGAACTAGAGGAAATTTTGATGAAGAACTACCCAAATATTTTTATGAGGTAACATTCTAGAAATTTTAAGGATGAATTTTTTTAAAGGTGTGAAAATATAACACAACAAATTTTATGGTATGTCTCTTTTAAAATTTAACATCTTCAATAGTTTATTCTTCAGGAAACACCGAGTTTAAAATCATAATATAATTTTAAATATGACCATTAGAATATTAATATGACCATCATGAGTAATAATAGGAAAAATGGAATAATAACCTCATGTATGAAAGTATAAATAAAATTTGGGTATCTTATAAATGAAAATATGGTATATTTATATCATGGAATAAGTAATAAATGTTTTAAAAATGATAAATTAAGTGTTGATGTTATGTAAACCATAAATATTTATTTAAAATTTATAATTAAAATAATGATTTAAAAGAATATTTATTTTCCTAAAAAATATTTATAAATTAATATTTTGTTTTCTTAGGATTATAAGATAAATTTATGAGACTTTAATTAATTTTTCAAAGTGTCATAAAACCGGTTATAATTTTAAATTCGGTATTTTTTGAATAAATAATGATTTTAATTAAAAAATAAATTTCTAATATTTTTAAAATTATTTTCATAAAAATGGAGTCCATTTTCGAATTCTACACATAGAAAAAATGGTTAGGGTTATTTTTTAGGATTTTTCTAAAATAGTTGTACTTTTGATGAATAGTGAAATACAGTAATTTACGGTATTAGCTAAATAAATGAATTATTGAGTCATGGATGACGTATGGATGATGTATGCACCATTAGTTATAAATCACATGCACTAGTTACTATATTTAGTTTTAAAAATCGATACTATTTATTGTCTTGATCCAAAATAATAAACTAATTAATATAATAATATGAAAACCCATCTCCTCCACTATAAATACCACCTCTGACCACCTCTTCTCCTCGTAACTCCAAAGCCTTGAAGCTTGTAAAATTTATTCCCAATATATTTCCCAAACCTATCCCCACAAGTTATGGTATTTCTGGTCTCACCCAAAATACCATATCAAAGTTCCTTAAGGAGGTTCTCAAGGAGAGGAATTCAAGAGGTAAAATCCCCTTTTGTTCTTTTAATTTTCTTTCAATTTATTTTTCTTTTATTATCCTTTCCATAACTACTATATCCAAATATTCATTATAACTATTTTATATTATATATACTATAATTTTATTATGTTAATGGGATATCCGCTATCAATTATTTTCTCTTCCCCTTTTTGTTTTAAAAATGAAAATGTCGTTCATGAGGTGTCGATTCACCACCTTCATGGATGATGATTTTTTGTTTTCTAATAACGCCTTCAAGGTTGGTCACAAAACCATTTTTATGGTTAAAAAATATTTTAAAATTATTTATAACAAATTTAGTGTTCTTTAACCAGTATATATACGTAATATTAGTTAATAAAATAGAACTAGTTCTTGATGATCGAAAAAACTCCAAAATAATATAAATGGTTATCATTAACATTTTATCTAATGAATCATCCTAATATATAGAAAAAAAGTATATTAAGAAACTTAAATATTTAGGAATTTTATTAATACCATATAATTTCATTTCCAGATAACTATTCCCATTTTACATACATATATACAAGTGAATCAATCATGAAACCCAAGGAAACAAACACCCCAAAACGACAAAATTGAATCTTATAACTCATCAAAAAGGACATAAATGAACATAATAAAATTATGTTGAATCAAATAAATTTTTAATAGTTTATTAATTAAATTATTAATGAATTTAATTTTATTATCTAGGATATTAAGTGTAAGTGAATAACACTTTCAGACACAAGGTAAGAGATATTTCCAAATCTCTATTTTTCATTCAGGTTACATTTTATCTTCATTTAACCTAATTTAATTATTATTTATTTTTATATATTCTATTTATATTTTCTGAAATCATGTATCCATATCATTTCATCTTTCTTTGATGGGTAAATACATGTTTTATATGGTTTCCTTTTTAATTCCTCCCGATAAGCAAGCCTGATTAAGGGGAACGTCCCAATTTCTTACCCATTTTAAGAACAATCAATAATATGTTTTAAGACAAAAATATTTTTCTAAAATCACTCATTTTATCATTAAATACTATATTAGTTTTTTTATAGTTTTATACAAACAATTAATCCTTTGTCCGCTTTAAATAATATTTTATATTTTCCCTTAAACCGCACTGTAGTGACCCATTTCTAAAGTTTCTTAAAAACTATTTTTACATGTTTTCACTTTAGTTGGAAATAATTTATGAATAAAACATAATTTAATTGTCCTTAAATTTTATTTTTTATGATATACATGTTTATAATCTGATTTTATTACAGATACAAATTATTTTCAAAAATAACTCTTCTTTCAAAAAGTAAAAAGGTATTTCTTTTAAGAATTTCTCAATCATTTTATTAGATTATTTCATCTAAATAAAAAAACTTTTTTTTTAAATTATTATTGATAGAGGTTGATCTATTATAATACCATATACTATATTTTATTGAAGGTTTTATGATCAGTTTGACTGTGGATGTTTTATTTTGATACAATTAATGGTTTATGGTTGAAGTATCCACATTTTGTATGCTAGCTTTTCAATATGAATGTTTATGATTGTTTCTGTTTCAAAATTTTCAAATTAGAAATGCATTAGACTTAGTAAGTGATGGGTGGGGCCCATAATATCCCCTTGATGCATCAATGTGTCTTATAAGAAAAACTAGTTTGGGTATTGGATGATGTCTTTCCCATTTTTGTATGGTGTCTTGGCCGAAACATTGATGATATGTTTATAAAATCTCACATTATTAATTCCATCACTATAAAATTAGATGTTTAAATTCAATGTGAATATTTAATTACAATAATATTCATGTGATTATTTATATGGAATTATTTGATTTAATTTATTCTTTCCATATTATTATCAAGATTATATTTAAATGGATTGTGTTTCAGTTATACACCTAGCCTTAATGTTTATGCTCATTTATTCATAATATTTTACATTGTATACTTACCCTTAATGAGCATCTGAGCTCACCCCTTTCTTATGTTTTACTTTTCTCAAGATGCCAAGATGTATATTATTACTGATATGCATGGTTAACCTAGGAGAATAATTGTGTTTCTCAAAGGATTCTCTATGCTGTATCTTATGTTTTAAATTATAATGTAAAGTCCATGTATGTAATTTAGATTCCATAACTACTAAACTGATCAGTACTTTGGGATTTTAGTATTTTATCTATGTTAATGTAATAAAGTGAGATATAGGATCTGAGATACTATGGCTAGGGTCTTTACACTAGGGAACCCACCGGTCCACTCAGTCACACCAATTATAGACACCCAAGGTGGGTTCCATCATCCCATTCCCATATATTAGTTCATAATCAAGGCATGAACTCATAGGCCAACCGAGGTATACCTAATTGGAAACCCACTAAAGGGATGTTATAAAACTCATCTCAAACTCCATTGTTTCTCAATGTAGGTTACCCACCCCAACCCATGGTCATGCTACAACCCTCTAGGGCCAACTAGTACCAACTCATCACTCTACTTCATGAGTAAGGTCTAGGGGAACATATGATAGGACCTTTAACAAAAGTCCATTTACTTTTATTTTGTTCCACCCATATCAAGAGATTTCCAAATTCTAGGATGGTCAACATTTGGGGCCTCATACATTGTTGGATGATGTATATGCCCAGTTTATAAGGTCCAATGTTGCTGTGTCACTTTATTCTATTCAATAATTTAAATTCAGTTAATAATTAATTAATCAAAAGACAATTTAAATAGGCCAACACCCAAGTGGTGTGACTATATGTTCCATGCATTATAAGTAAAAGAATAAAAACCATAGGGGGAGTAACAAGGACCACATAAGTCATTTAAAAGAATTTTTACTTTTTACACTACTTGATAACTCATTGTCTGGCCTCAACTATGCTCATCTCAATTCAACCTGTCACCACTTACTCTCTCAAACACCTATACCACACCAAGGAATCACACTCAATTAATTAAAATCATTATAATTAATTATACCATTTGAAAAAATTTGGAATGATTCCCAAATCCTCATAAATGTCATCACCATACTATAAGAACAACCAAATACATGCTAATGACCCATGGTGTGCCACCGTCCTCATTTTGAAAATAATCTATAACACCCGATATCAGTTCTATGATCATTTAATATCAATTTTAAATAATACCTAATAAAATTACAAATGGTGAGATAAATCTATGAAAATATGTCATAGTTCATGCATATGGTATCTCAGAATTTCCTCTTCCTAAGCTAAGAAAATTATCCATGTTAATCAGATGATTCCACCAAGATTCAGTGGAATCATCTCAAAACCCCTAGCTGGAGGAATCCAAAAATTAGAGAAATCCCAAAAGAGGAATAAATAAGGGAGTATGAGGGTAAATATCACCTTGAATGAAAAAATAATGCACCTAAAATCATCCAAAAGGAGGGTAATAAAAGGCTACAGGATGAGGGTGTAGGATAAATCACACGTGAGGAGAAGGAGAAATGGGTACTTCCCCTATTAAAATTTGAAAGGGAAAAAGGAAAAAAAATAAAATTATAGTGAGAAAAACGGTTTGACTACACGTTTTTCCAAAATTTACACCAACTATATAGTAGTCTCATCCCAAGAAAACCCTTCTCACATAGTTGGGTTTCATGATTTTACAAACCATTTTCTAACCATGCAAATTGGAACTATCTCGTTCTAAAAAATTCCACAAGGTTTATATGTAACCATGCACTAAACCTCAAGTACAAAATAAAACACATGGTTAACCATTAAATCTTTATGACTTCATTAAAACCATTCACTAATAATTCTATGAAATCTGTCACTAATGAAATTAAACTGAAAACATTCTCACGCTCAATTTGTTACCCAGTTTCTCCTAAAACGTGCACACCAAAACGTGCACCCAATCAAGAACCATCCAAAACTCTCAAAACATAACCCAAATCTTATGAGACCCACTTAAGTGCCTAAGATAACTTATAATTCTCATTTTATATCTAAAAATATCACTTTAATATGTTATATCTCTCTGAATTTTATCCTAAATATCCGATCAAAATTCAACCAATATAGTAATAAAAAATTCAAATTTCATATGGAACTTTCTAACCCATACAAAAAGTATCCTTAAAAACCCCATAACATAATAGTTCTAATACACTATAATCCTCAGTGTTCTTTAAACTATACATATTTTCCTATCTGAGTCATCAATTCATCATCAACTGATTGTGTTCTATTCCCGAATGATCAAAGAATATCTTAGGAAAAATCACCAATTCAAGGTGCTCAGACCCCCGAATCATGATCCAACACTCATAAACATTATAAAAATACTGGTATGGTTATTTACTAAGACTATAGAACATAATACACAATAAATTCATGATCCCGTTAATCAACTGGATCATAGTTCTCCCAACTATAAGCTTTAACTTACAATTGCCAATTTCTAAGCATTACTGCTTCCACCTTCGGAATTTCCAATCAAAAATCTGTAACCATGCTCCAATTATGCTCTTAGCATGTTTTTTAACTATTCATTCCTGATAACACATGGTAACTCCTTTTGAAACTAAAACTCACTCTTATTTTTAAACTCACACTAAAGTGGATGTGAACACACTATCCATACATAATACAAGAACACCTACTTTTTCTCGAAAAGCCCCATCCATAACCCAAGGCATACCCATTGTATACAAAATAACATAATTAATATTGTTTTAGGATCAACATATCCAAGTACCCATAAAACCACTATTTAAACTTCCACTAGCAGACCCATCTTGAAAACGATCGGCTCTTTCCATCGATGCATCACTGGTTTACCCAATCACGATGAATTATTATGAGGGGAATCCCATGATCATCATGTTATAATCACTAAATTTTGAGCCTGAATCTTGGTGTAATTCAATGGTCGGATGACAAAATTATCAAATTCATCATCATGTTATACCATGAGAACTGATGCATCTCTGATCCCACACATTTGGATCATCACAAACCATCTCAAGCTCGATGCCCATGCTTAGACTCCATCCAATAAAATATCAATATTTGTACCTGGTATTCACTGAGGAATCCAATAGTACCCAAGTAAAGTTATTCACTAGCACTATAATGAAAAAATTATAATCCAATGACCATTACCATACTTCGACAACCCTTTTTAAATGAGGATCACCTGCCCACAATCGAGATCCCACTCCTCGCTATAGGAGTGACCTTTTCATTGTATTATTGGTTTTGGTTCCTGAACACCATGACCCACATATTTTCCATCAAATAACATCATGTTTAGACATGGGATACCCCATGTATTCCTGAGTGCTAAACTGAAATTCCAAATCATCTCCCATTCTCATCCCAAGGAACATCATCCAATATTTCCATCGAATTTTATCTCTCAATGATGTTCACCACCCTCAAATGGAAAATAGTGGACTCCGCACTATATGGTTTACCTTAAACCACTCATTAATAATATCCTTCATGGAATCATTTCCAATCATGCATACCACTCCTCCTAAGCCATGCTCATTTCTCCCTAGGCATCACATGTCTAAAAAACCCTCTGGATCAGCCATACCAACACTCTTGATCCACTTATAATGTATACTCTACAAAAATGGTATATTTAAAAACATCACTAATCCCTGATCCATCATACCTTTAAGAATTCCATCAAAACTCCTCAGTCAGTGGATCACACATAGTCCATCATCGATTCAAACTTTAAATAGGAACCACATATAAATGGTGTGTTGAATTCTAATCTCATCCTACGTATCATGTGTACAATCTCATACCACTATACCTATCACCTGACTCATGCTTCTATGAGTCATACACCATTGACTAGGTTGACCATGATCCACAATATATAAACTCATCTAGCCAAGAGAATACTAGATGCTATAATACATGGGACTAACATCCCACCCATGTTGGGGACAAACATATTCTTAGAAACCATACAACTTCATTCAAATTCACAAGCCTCTACCTATGCTCTCACCATGTACTACACACATCCCTAACAAGAAGTTCAGTTACCTAAATAGTCCTATCCTTCAAATTTGATCTCAAAACCACAACACTCTAGGTGCCTCACAACCCAAACACTAGTACTCAAGTTATTACTCGTGTAGAACATTCAATACATAACTATTCCCTTTCTATAAACTTCATTTCACTTCATATAAATCTATTCTAAAATCTATCATGTGCTTGTTCTTTCTATCCTTAAGTCATTTATGAAACAGGGATAAACTCTCTAATGGGATACCCTTACACAAAAATATTCACCAATTCACTCAAAAACCTGATGTAGCACCCATAAATTATAATATATGATTACAATTAAATAAATCAATATGTTAGATAGCAATCTACACCCTCAACAAAAAACTAAAATGAAACTATGATATATTAAGTATTCTAGATAAAATCTAGTTGTTAAATTAATGAGGATGAATATGAGTAACCAGTTTAAGAATTATATGTATATAAAATATAAAGGATACTTTTCATATGAATTAAACTCAATTAGTTTACTTAAAATTACTAATAAGATAATTTATTTTTTTTTAAAACTTTTCTTCAAAAAAATTTACCTTTTATTTGATACACATTTATATACCAAGAAATATATGATTAATAATGAATTATGTTTTATATTAATAATTGATAAATTCCAATTTAGTTATTAAATGATATGAAATATCATTATTCATTTTAAAATATTCTTTAAACTTAGAAAACCTATGGAATTTTTTTTATAACTAATTAAAATGTTACTTTATTATAAAAACTCTTTTCATACTTTTCTTTGAGTCAAGTAATTTTAAAAGGATATTAGGTTTTAAACTACCTTGGAAGCCTCATATCCATTATTTTTTTATTGAAAATTAATTTATGTCATTATAATCATAAATTTAAAGCATAAAAACATTATTTATCTAAAAGAAATTTTACAAGATTAACTGTATTTATTTTAAAAACTATTTTTTCACTCCTTTATAAATTTTATTTGATAAAATGATTTAAAAATTTCAAATTTTATGTATAAAATTGGATAAAAATTTAATTCTTAATATTTTTCATTAATATTAATTACTAAGGTTATAAATAAATTACAAATGTAAAAGTAAGTTTGGGTAAAAGGACAAAAGTCAAATAAAAAAGACATAAAACACACAAATTTTTCTAAAAAATCACTAGTTTTGGTGATTTTAAATACAAACTAATTTTTCTCTTCTTTTTTCTAATTTTTGGCCTTTTAATCTTGAATTCTAACCTTATATTACTTAAAATGTAAGGGTTACTCCCAAAACTACCCTTTTTTTCACATATAAAAGGGTAACATCTTCACCACTTCAATATAAAAATATAATATTTTTTATACTTGAAAATATAACTTTTTTATCCTAATAGAACCCTATACCAAGTTAAAAATATCCTTGTCACCATTAGTTAGCAAAGGTCCTTCATTTATAAGGAGACTTGCAAGGAAAATTCAAGACCCAACGTGAGTATTATCAACTGCTAAGTATTTATTATTAATTATATTCTTTAAAATTTATTCTAACCAAACTAATATAATTATATTAGTATAATTTATCTATGTTATTGTTACTATATTAATAGTATTATCATTTTTTATTTATATTCCCCATCCATTAAGAAAAACAAAACCGTCATTTGTACATTGGGTGGACTACCACCTCCACGATGTAACATGTTTAATTTTCGGTCACCTACTTAAAAGGATGGTATTAAAGAATAAATATGATTTTTATTACATTATTCATTTTTTTAATAAAAAATTATAGGTCATATTAATGATATGATCAATAAATTGTCATAGTTAATTTAATTATATAAAATAAGCATACGAAGAGGATAATATTTTATTCAAATTGTGTAATGTTATCATATCAATTTATTATTCTTATATTTAATAAAAACTATTATATATAACACTAATAAACACTAAATAATAACATTATGCCTTTGGTATAATGATATCATATAAAAACCCTATCATAATCATTAATTAAATTAGGGTATGCTTAGGTCTTGGTTGGTTTAACCAACTAATTTAACATTACTATGAATTTATATCATGAATGAATATGGGAACATAATTACTAGTATAATATGATATTAATGTTTAAATAATAATTTTTATTTCTTATAAATATGTTACATTAATATTTAATTCATTAATTAAGAAAACACCCTTCAATTGTTATGAATCAATGAAACGTGCTTATTATCAATTTCATATTCAAGAATAAAGACTAAAATTATCATGAATGGAATTTGAAACATAATAAATAATTATAAATCATGAATAATTGTCAATTTAATGACATATTAATTATTAACATTAAAATTTTAATAAACATGGACACCAATATTATGAATCTAGTACAAACGATCAAAACTAAAAACACCATATGTAGAAAATTGGTAGAATTCATTAGAGAATAAATATTTACAAAGAGTATAAATGAAATTGAATACGATTAAGGTTATCAATTAAGATGATTAATATGGTTATGTTTTTGATACTAGAGGTTAAATTACATCCATAGAATTTAGGAAAAATTGGTAAGGGTTTTTCGTCTCTAATTTCCCTCTTTAGACATGTTTGATATTATGCACCTAATTTCATTTTTAGGGTATATAATAATTATTTTAGATATAATACCATGAATTTTATTTTAATCACGGTATTTTAAGTTCAATTATAAGACCTATATTTAAATTATTTTTTTTATTAAAGTGTTACTCTATCCACATGGGTTTTCTTGGTCTCAATTATGATTCCTTGTGACATGTTACATGTTATGAACCATGTTTCCTTTGTATGGTGTTATATTTATTTAATATCCCATGAACGTTTTATAATTTATTTCCTTTTATTTCATGGGATTTACTATCCAAATCATGTTTTCTTATTTAAGATACTATTTATTTAGTTTCTTCCCCACTAGTGAGGATTTTTGGTATCTCAATTTTCATTCATTGAGTTAGGATCATTATTTAAACTTATTTCATATAATTTGGGTAGATTATTCCCTTTAATTATATTATATAGTATTATATAATTGTTTTATTAGGATAGAAATTCTAACCACATAAACTCTTTGATAAATATTTCTCACTTCTTGGGTTATGTTCTTTTGAAGCCATCCACCTTCTTTCTATGGATTACTTATGATCATTTTATTCTTATATTTATATAGTAATATAACCATTTCTCCATATGATGTGAAAATCACATTTTAGATAATATAAATTAGATTATGTTCACCTATAATGAATATTAATCTATTTATAAAGGGAACATTATTGGCATACCTTATATTGTTATTCCAATATAGAATATTATTTGCAAGTTGATTATATATTGTCTGACCATCCAAATTATTTCTCAAGATGTGTTATGATCATGTTATCCATTTTATTGATATAGGGAAAAGTATTTAAATTATTGATGATTATTAACTGATAATATAGTTTGATCTTGTGTTGATATTTTTCATCCTTCATTACATGGATAACCATGTTTTAATTCAATCAATGGTTTCTTAGGGAATGGTATGAAAAGTATTTTTGAATATTATGGTGAATATGTTGGACATAATCAGGTGATGGGTGGGGAATGTAATTATATATACCCTTGAGGAATCGATGGGTTTTGTGAGAAAAAATAGGTTTGGATATTTTTTGTATGTCTATCCAATTTAGAAAAAAGTTTTGACCATAGTATCGACAGAATGTATAGTGTCTTGGAACAAGACCTTGATAGAAAGTTTTTAATGCCTAGAATTATGCATTCCATTGATATGAGATTGGTATTATTAGTATCCATGTTTTAATTTTTTTTATGGATATAGAATGCTCCCAATTTAAAGTTATTATTTATTCATGTTTTTTACTTATTCTTTCCATAATATTTATTCCATGTTTATGAAATGATTTATTTATTTATATGTTTTCCTTACTGAGCATTTGATATAATTGATTCTTATGTTTTAGTTTATCTATGTTATGAATAAAATTAGTATATGTGACTTTTTTAGAAGGATAACACATGTAAATTTTTTTTTGGGTGATGGTGATGACTCATTATGGATTAAGTAGTTTCATATGTAATGGGAAAGATGTCCATTTGATACAAAGAACACATGTTTTATTAATTTATATATTTTCCTAATTATCTAAAGATTTAAACCTAAAATTATCCTCTTGATATAAGAGATTAAATAATAATTTTTTTATTTTTTAATTAATTATGGATATATACAAGATTTTATAGTAGGTATCAGAGAGAGTATGTATGTGTTTATGAGCACCAGATCTGGGATTTTAGGTTCAATGCGTCACATTTGGGATAAAAGGAAAGGTTTAGATAAGTTTGGAGATTATTTTTTTTTTCTAAGGATAATCTAAGGGTTGATAAGTTAATGTTGATCATAGTTTCAAAAGTATAGATAGCCCTTGTAGATAAGTATATGATTTAATATTAAGGAAATAATTCACATTTTATTTGGATATTAGGGTTATAAAACCCTAATGAAAACC
Organism: Viscum album; assembly: GCA_963277665.1. Lineage (NCBI taxonomy): Eukaryota > Viridiplantae > Streptophyta > Magnoliopsida > Santalales > Viscaceae > Viscum > Viscum album. The sequence continues at coordinate 57,510,079 of OY728151.1, read as the reverse complement.
CTAGAGATATTTTTTACTATAGGATTACATACTCATGTTTTAGTAAAGTATTAAGTATGTGGTTTTCCTAGAAATACATATCTTTCTGTATACTATCAAGTGGATGTAGTTGTGGAATAAATGCTCCTAGGGTTAATCACCCCAAAAAAGGGTTGGTTGAGCATTGACTCAATCATCACCCTAATGCATGATGAGTGAGACTAAGACTGAACACATGGTGATATAATCCAAAGGGACATGATTTATTTAATCACATTATATTTACAATACATTATAAATGATTTAAGAATGATTTTAACTGATTAGTTTAGAGAATATAGTAGAAAAAAGTCCATAGATAAACAAGGATTGAACAAAGAGAGTCACATGTTAATCTAAAAGGATCATGTGTTAAAAAAGGCTTCATAAGGGAAGAAATATTAATATTTATGTTTCTATATTAATAATTTTTATATTATCATAACCATTTTAGTTTTACTATTTTTTTGAAACAAGATCATGAAGATGAAGTTGAGAATGATATGTATCTAAAAACCACTATGTATTATAACCAAATAAGGGGGCGTAAGTAAATGATTAAGAATTTTAATATATGTCTGTTATATTGGAAAAGGATAGTTTCATATTCTTTACTAAGTTACTGAGATTTATATTTAAATAGACATTAAATCTTGAAATTCATAGTTATTTTTATTAGTGAATGATATTTATTTATGTAATTATTGTATTTTCAAAAATTTATGAGAATTATATAAAATATGTATGGATTTTTATTCAATTGATTTACTTTAAATGTATGAAAAAAATATACTAAATGGTATTAATAACATTGAAAAGTGATTTTATGACAAGGTTATATTTTTAGGGATAAATATTGAAGAACACATGATTTAGGTATAAAAAAATCCCAGGTATAATACATGCTTGATGTTGAGCTAATAAAGGGTGGATTTATTTTGAGAAAAGTGATTTAGATAGCATTGGTAACCTTTGGATTGATAATTGATTTAGAATATTTTTGGATAAGTTCATCTCATTTTTGGAATTATGATATATATTGAATAGCGTGTGACCTTAAGAACTAGTGGTTAAAACCATTTTAGGGTTAAATATAGAGTTAATTTTAGAGGAATATATAATCCTTTTTTGTTTAATATATTAAAGAGTAAAATATGTTTTGGGAAAGGTATGTTATTGATAGTATATTATCGGGCTATACACATACTTCGATATATGATTTTAGTAATGAGTAATTCTGTTTAAGGAAGGATAAGTTGGATTTTTAGGGCATAGATTTCAATGATTATTGGGTTTAGAATATTTTAATCAATTTCATGTTAATTTGGGATCTCTATTTTAAGGATTAGGTTAATAATAATGAGATAACCCAAATTATAGTATCTTAGGTTGAACTAAGAATGATATATGTTAAACTAAGAATGATACAGGTTGAACCATGTTTGATATAAGTTGAGTTGTAACAACTATAGGACAACATGATAATTCTATAAAGTGCGACATCTTGAGGATAATTTTTCATGTGGTTATTTATAATAATTCACTTTTAATAATCAGCACACATGTTAACTATATTGATTATAATAATGGATGGAACTAGAATAAACCATGGGTGTAAGGGGTAATGTAGAGATTGCCACAATAGATAACCCAATGGAATGAGAGCTAGAGTAGAAAAAATGTGATTATGTAACACCAGATATCATAAAATATGATTAATATTGTGAACATAGTATAAGTCATAAACACACTAAGGAATATAAATATGGAGTCTCATCAAAGATCAATTGATGAATATGATAAAGGAAAAAAGATTCAATTTCCTATATGTCAAAAATATGGGAAGAAAAAAAGGGTAAATTTACTTAAAGGAATAATTAAATGTTATAATTGTGGAGTTTAAAGTTATAAAACTTAAGTTTAAGGAAAATAGAAAATATACAAAAATCATTTGATTCAATTTTAATAGAGTTGGGAATTATGCGGCTAAATTTTCTAATCCAAGGGACAATGATGGATATAATCACCAAAAAACTTAAAAACTATGAAACTCCTATGCATCTACTTCTAATGAATTGACTATTAAGTTTTCACTCTAGATTCTTCTAGTGTCCTATGTAATGTGACTTTTCACTAACCAATAAATATTTATTTATAAATAAAAATCCCAAGTTTTATGATTTTCATATAAATCATTTTAAGGGTTTGTGGTAAGTTATTATTTATGAATTGGGATCTACATCCCAGAGAAGAATTCTATGCGAAAATTAGTAATGGGTTATATCTATTTATAAAATTATTATGATGATTTTTTATATCTACATATCATTCCACATCCTAAATAAACCCATGATCATTTAGTAGTGTATATTTAATTATTAATTCTATCTAGAAATTAATATGATCTTATGATATAAATTTAAAGTATTCTATTTATTTAAGGGGGGATAATGTAACATCCTTAAATAATAATATATTATTGCCTTTAAATAAGTCAACATGTTCAATATATTTCTCCACATGTAAAACAAAACTAAAATGAAATCCTGATATATTAAGTATGACTGTTAAAGCCTAGATATTGAATTAGTGGGAAAGAATAAGAGTAAAAACTTTATGAGTTATATGTATATATAAAATTATGTATACTTTTATTTTTAATGAAATTAAATTAGTTTACCTAAAATTAAAAATAATATCATTTATTATTTAGAAAACTATTTTTCTAAAAAAATCCCTTTTATTTGATATAGATTTATATATTAAGAAACATATGAATGATGATAAATTATGTTTTAAATTAATAATTGGTTATCACCAATTTAGTTGGAAAATGATATGAAATAAGAACAATAATAGTTGATAGTTGAAATTTTCATTTTCCAAAAAAATAGTTTTCATTATATTTTATGATTTTATTAAAAAACTTTATTTATAAATTTTGGGTTTTTAAATTAATAAAAATGAAATTTATTTTTCAATTCCTCATATCATAATTCACATAGTATAAATTTTGAGCTTTCTCTAAAAAGGATTTTTTTTGTAAAAAAATACAGTTTTCACAAAACATATAATTTGTATGACTTTAACGTTATATAAGAATAACCTATAAATTTATAAAAACTTTTAAATAATAAAATATTATTTTTATTAATAACATTATTCATTTCAAAATATTATATTAATTTATTAAAACAATGTAAAACATTTTTATAACTAATTACAATGTTATCTTAATATAAAAAAGGATTCTAACCTTTTCTTTGAATCAAGTATTTATTAAGGGGGATTCAGATTTATATTTCCTTTGAAAACTCGTATACTTTATTTTTTTATAATAATTAAATATATGTCATTAGAATCAATATATAATAAAATTTTATCTTATATATAAATATAAATCTTGAAAATGTTATTTCTTTAAATTTTTTTTACATGATTAAGTGTATTTTTTTTAAATTAAATTTTTACACCTTTAGAAAAAAATTAGTAAAATGATTTCAAAATTTTAAATTATAAGTATAAAATTAGGTAAAAAGTTCAAACTTAATATTTTTCTTTAATATTAATTACTATATTTATAAATAAATTACCAATGTAAATGTAAGTTTGGGTAAAAGGCATAAAACACTTGAATTTCTCTAAAAAAGAAGTGGTTGAGGTGAATATTGACCCAAACATATTTTACTCTCCTCTTTGTTCCATTTTTGACCTTTGAAACTCTAATTGTAACCTTAAAATACTAAAAATTTAAGAGTAACACCTAAAACAATCAGTTTCTTCACTTATAGAAGGGTAACATCTTCACCACTTCAAGATACACCCATCATTTGATTTTCTCCTTGAAAATATTCCATTTTTCTCCTCCTATAACCCTATTACACTTTATAAATATTTTGGTCACTATTAGTGTAGCGACCGATGATTTTAGTAATTACTTTTCCTTAATTAAGTACCATGTGAGTATCTTGTCTGGTACTTAACACTAGAAAAAAATGAATAACCATATTACCATTATAACCATTAAATTAGAAGGTATCACCAAAAGTAACCACCTTATAAAAACTATATAAAATGGTATAATAAAACAAATGTCATTTTATACATAGAAATATATAATTCTTAAATTTTTTTTATGTGTACTTATATCTAAATTAAACTTATCACTTTAGATGTTAAATTTGAAAAAAGTAACATCATTTTTTGATTTATCATGGTCATATTAGATTAAGATGAATTTTTGGGAATTTTATAAAATATTTTATTTTTAGGCGAATGGTTTAAAATATAATTTTTTAAAATTTCATGGATTTTAATATATATACATAACTAAAAATATAGTAAACCTTTTTACTAACAAAATATATGTATTTTATGTAACATTATATATGTAAAAATGTCATGTTTGAATTACAAACCTATATTTGATATTTTAAGTCATAAGTAACACCTTCTAAAAAAATTAAATACATTAATATTTTAGAATTAATTTTTATCAAATGAATCAAATTAAAGTGATTTTTAATTTAAAATCTATGGGTCCAAATTATCTAATAAGGTCTACATTATTTTTTTGAATAACAATTAATTTTTCAATGGTAAATATTAGTTACTCAAGTAAACTTATTATTTTCAAAGAATGATACTTTTATAAATATCTTTTATTTATTAAAATTAAATAAATAAAATTTAAATTAAAAATATATAATGATGTTTAAAAAAATAAACAAATTAATTAAAACTAATTTAATGGTTAATAAATGTTAAATAAGATTAAAAACAATTAATGTAACACCATGATATTTTAAAATAGAAACATCATATTTGATAGAATATATAAAATAAAACATCAAGATTAGAAGTCAATATAACCCCTTGAGACTTTATGATACATTTATTCCTAAATAAATTCTATATCTTCAATATTTTGCAATTCAAAAAATAAAGGGTTTGAATGAAACACAATAATGTATTGAAATATTATTATTTAAAAATTACCATTATGGTCTAGTCATTAAGATTTTGGGTATAAATATTAATAAATAAATTATAAAAATTATATGGGTTACGCATGTATAAAATAAATTCAATGGTTATCTATTGATTAAAAATAAAATAAGAATCTTTTAAAAGAAAAAGAAATGTTTTCTAAAATCTTCCACTTATGTGAATTGAATTTAGAAAACTGGATTCTTTTTTTTTTTAATTTTAATAATTTATATTTTCTAATATGGTCGAATAAGTTTTTTTACCAAAATGAATAGCATAAATAGTAAAAATTAATTACCACAGTCAAGGTAAAAATGGATTTATCTGGGGGGGGGGGTTAATATAAGAATATAAGAGTTAAAAATGACTTAAACTTGTTAAAACTATATTTTATAGCCATATTTAAACCTTATCACCTATAAGGTTTGATAATTAACCATTTTTAGGCTCTTTCCCGGATACAAATGTGGGTATCACTTTATCTTTTAAAAAATTCCATGTGTGTCCCCTCTTCCGCTTATAAAAGGCCACCCCATATCCTTCCCTATTAATAATTCCAAAAACATTTGGTTCATATAATACCTATATAAATACCTTCCTTACTTAAATATCCACATCCTAGAGGACTTATTTTTATTATGAATCCTTCATAATAAGGCTTTAGGTATGAACCCAAAGAGGCCTGCTGAAGAAGAGGTACAATTCCTGAACGTGTATATTTATTTTATTTCTTCTTACACATTCCAAAAACCTTATTCAACTATGATAACATAATAAAAAAATTATATCATATGTACTAATATTTTATTATGTTAATGGAATAACTTATATTCATATTCACTTCCATCAAAAGTGAAATGAAATCGTTTATCATGTGTACCACTGACTACTGCCTCAAGAACTCTTGCAATTCTTTTTCCATCACCATATTTAAAGGATGTATATAATTATGGATTTAATATATTTATATTAATTTAATAAAATTATTATACTTATGTAATCATTATATCACATAGAAATTAATACTTTCCATTCCATGGGGGATACAATAATGTCACTTTCGTGTACGGTGGACTGCCACCACACAAAGCGATTTGATTCATTTTTCACTTAATATTTACATAAAATGTATTAAGATTAATGTTAATAATATATGAGATATTTATTATCTAACTATACTTATTGAAATATAATATTACATATAAAATCTTCCCTTCTAATCTATTGGAAAAAATAGTGTCGCTCGTGCATACGTGTGGACTGCTGCCTCCATGTAGCAATGTGAAATGTTTTTCATTTTATTTTTACATGGATGGAAATAAGAATATATTTTATTCATATAAATTATATTTATAACATAATAATTATTCTGTAAAATCTAATTAATATTTATTTTTCTTTTGTTTCATCCATCAAGAAAAACGGAAAGAGTATTCATTCATACGTATGACTTACCATCTCCAGGAATGATGTAATAAATTTTATATTTATAAATTTTATAAATTAATTTCAATAAATTTATAATTAATATATATTATATTTATATCATTGTTAAAATTATGGATATGATTTAACCATGATCAAATTAAAATTACAAAAAATTACCAAACTAAGACATATATAAAAAAAGAAGAAATTATCACCCAAAACTGTTATTTTAACAAAGAGTTGTTAATAAATGGGTGATAAAAGTATATAAGTAAATAATATATGTAATTAGATATATGATTATAGTTTTTTCATAAATTTATAACAAACCTATATTTTTATTGTAGGTTCAGTCATATATGAAGGAAGTTTAACCTGCGGTAATTGTTTATCGTCCGACTTTTACTTCCGTGATACATACAACATATTCAACACTTATTACTTTTCATGGTGTGTATAATACCCCATTTTATAGGTTATATAATTAATATATATATATTATTCATATTTAAAGATTTATTTTATGATTATTTCTTTTATGGGGCTTACTATCTAGAAGTTACCAAAGTGGTAAGAGTTTATTCACAATCTCATCAATATTCAGAATTGTTTTTGTTTAAATCATCCTTGGTGAAATTATTTGATATATATCTTAAAATAAATATATTTTTATATCATATAGTTATTGATGAACATTTTCATGTAATAAAACCATTTTTTTTCTCTTTGGTGCTTAAAATGATTGAGAACATGTTTTTAAGGAAATATGACTTTATTTCTCTCTTTAGTCAAAAATACATTTTTATCAAAATCCATGTTTGCTAAAAAAGTTTTCAAAAAAGTTTTTAAAAGTCTAAAATTGTTTTATTAAATAAATTTTATTTATTTTTAATTTTTAAAAAAATCTAAAGGAATATTCTTTTCATTTTCAAAACATGGCTTGTTTGACTTTTACCAAAAACATTAAAGGAATCATAGTTCTTACATATACGACATGAATGAAATTTTATGTCATTATAATCACTCAATATTTTGAATCCTATTTTAAAAATTTTAAATATTTATTTTTAAATAAAATAATTTTCAAAAAGTTTGTTGACCTTTTTGTTTTAAAAGGGGATTTTCAATGTGCAAAGGATATTTTATTCGAGAATGTTTTTAGTATAATTTTTATGATATTTCTATTCATTGATAACATTAGAAATTTATTATAATTATGATAAAATATGTATATATTGTATTTATATTTTCCTTATACATTCTTTATATAGTTTTTTATCAGTTTGACTGAGGATGTAATTTTTTTACCATTCACCATATTATTCTGTATGATTTATGATTATGTTTATTTTATTATGGTAAGTATTAAAATTTTGTATGTTAGTTTTTAAATATGAATTTTTATATTGATTGTGTTTCACCCATTTAATATGAGTAATTCATTAGACTTAGTAAATAATGGGTGGGTCTCGGTTATATATATCCCCTCGATGCATCGAAAACTCTCATGAGACAAATCAATAAGCTAAATTAGATGGGTTTCTGCCCATAAATTTAAAATTTCTTATGAAAGGTCTTGACAGTTTCAGATGTTTGACATTATGTATTCCCTCATTATAATATTATTTACTGATATCTATGTGGTTATTTGATTAGTTTGAATTTTCATGGATAAGTTTCAATCTCATGTGATTATTTATTTGTCTTTATTTGATCATTATTTATTTTTACCATATTATGCTGAGTTTATTAATTAAATGACAAGTGTTTCAGTTATTTACCTTTCTATAATTCCTATTATTATGTATTCATGATATATTATATTGTACTCTTACACTTACTAAACATCTAATATCACCTCTTTTTATGTTTTATTTTCCCTAGGATACTAGGAAGTGTTTTTCTATTGATATGCAAGGATAAGTTATAAGGAATAATAGTGCTCTCAATGAAATCACTTTGTGTATTTTATGTTTTCAATTGTAATGTGAATTTAAATTATGTATGTAGTTTACCAAGACTACCAAAATATTCAGTCATTATATATGTGATTACTTTTATCTTATGCCAATGTAACAAAGTAGACACCAACTTAATGCTACTAGATTCAGGATCATTACAGTTGGTATCAGAGGAAGTTTAGTAGAAACCTTGGGAAATGGATTTAGGAAAAATATATTAGGGAAAAAAACCTATAATAATCATTGAGGATAAGTATAGAATAACATCCTAAAGTTTTGGTAAGATAAAGATTATGTATTTTTTCCTACCAGTACATTCCTGTCTAGATAATTCAAGTAGAAATTGTTTTGGAACAAATGTACCTAGGGAGAACAACTCTAAAAAAGACATGTTAGGATTGACTGAAACATTATGTGGTACATGAAAATGTTACTTACTAATCAACTAGTTTGACACTACCATGGAATATTCTAAAGTTAATTAACATTTTTATTAAAACCCATTATGAAGGGTTTGAAAATATTATAATGATTTGAAAACTTTCCCAAAGAAACCATTTTTATGATTATAAGACAATCCATGCATAATTTTTTAAATTTACATTATGTGTTTCACTAGTTTTGGGATTATCCATTATTTTTAATAATTTTATGATCTAATATAATGTATTATATTATTTAGAAATGTCTCATAGTAGAATTAATGGGAACCGTATTGATGCACATAATAAAAAGAGTAACAATGGTCATTTCTTTGATGGGATTAAGAAAATATTTTGAAGGGAACTAGTCTCCAAAAAATTATCATCATAAAAATAAATGTTATCATGTGATATCAAGAGAGATAAAGAATTATCTGAGTATTATGAATTTTAAGGGAATCCGTAGAAGAATCGGATGACAAAGAAAAAAATGGATAAGGGGAAAAAAGGAAAGAAGGGGTTTCCTATATATGATAATTATAGAAAGAAATACCCTGGTACTTAATGAAGGGAATGGGATTATGGTAAAATTGTGGAGATAAAGGACACCATTCTCATAATTTCATGATAAATAAATAAATTTCTAATGTTCAGTACTTTAACTATAAGGATATGGGTAACTATGAAAATTATTTCTATAATATTCAAAGGAATATACCTCAAAATAGGTTAAGGGGTCATGGTCAAGCTTATGATATTACCATAGATGAAGTGTAATGATTAATATTATTTTGTTTTTATCAATAATTATGTTATAAGAGTATTTTATCAATGATATTATGGTAATAAGAATCATGAAATGTATAGGGATTGTATTATTGTACTATTTATTAAAGTATTTGAGAGAATATGTTGAATGGTACTGATGGCCAAGAAAATTGATTCAGCGACAAGTGGAACCTATTGGAAAACAAATTATAAAGTGATTATAACCCTTAATATGTTCCCAATGTTGAGATAATAATGATATGTTTATGGGATAGTGTTAGTGACCATGAAATTGGATATATTTTTGATAGTTTATGTCATCTTTGTTTGGAGTTTACTGCAAGTATTGATTTATGGAATATATTCTACAACCTAAGATTTTATATTTCGAAGAATTCATGTTTTTATTAAGGTTTTTTGGTGTTCAAGGTATTCACATATTTGGAATTATAAATTTATATCCACTTTATATTGTATGAGGAATATAAAGTTGATTTAATGAACTTCCTCCACAACATTTAGACTTTGAATTTGGACAAAAATATTTTGGAAGAGTCTTAAGGTTAAATATATGTGGAATGGAATAAGTTTAACTTTGGGTTTTATTAGATAAATTGTTCTAACCATTTTAGTTTTGGAAAATATCTAGAGATAGGATAAATGAATTATCATTCTAATGTTCTATTAAATGTGCTTTAGGTATAAAAATTCATTTTGGATATTCATTTTTTTGGAGTATGAAATGAAAAAAAATTGATCAAATAAAAAATAAAGGATGAAAATTTTCTTATGAAATATAATGATATCAAGAAAATATATTTTCATATATTCTTATTATATACGGTAAAGGAATTCCTGAAATTTAGGAAAAAGATTTTAAACAAAAATGTTATCTTGGTACCTTCATTTCTGATGAATCAAATAGTCTTTTAACTCATCATAGATTTATGGTTTTTTGGATGTTAAATTTATATTTATCATTAATTTTCTTAGGATCAATGATCTATATCACCCTCCATCATTATTTGGGAGTTAATCTTTTCTTCCATGTCTATATCTTCACTTCCCACCTATTTTCACCTTCTTGGAAATATAGTTATGTGATTATTAAAGATAACATTTATACTCCCCTTTATATATTATAAATATGATGTTTTATTAACCCTTATCACAATGTGGTATTTCAATAAGGGTATTTTTTGAATGTCAAACACTTGATTATTGAGACCGAGACTAAATTGTGAGGATGCAATTTTTTTAATGGGGTAGAATGTAACACCCTGAGATTTTAAAAGAGGAACATCATATTCAATAGCATATATAACACACAACACCAAGATTAGAAGAGAATATAAAACCCTGGGACTTTATGATATAATTATTTTTAAATAAATTCAATATCTTCCATAGCTTTCAATATACACAACACCATGTTCAAATGAAACATGCTACTCTATTAAAATATTATTATTTAAACATTTCCATTATAACTTAACCTTTAAGATATAGGGTATGGATATTAAGAACTGAAATTAAAAAACTATACAGTTTAAACATTTATAAAATAAATTTAAAGGTTATATATTGATTTTAAATAAATAAGAACCATTTGAAAGAGAAAGAAATGTTTTCTGTAAAACAGTATTTTTTTGAAAGGCGGATTAGTCGTGCTTTGCACACATAATTTAAAATTAATTTTAAATTTTTTTATAAAATTTATTTGACAAAATAAACTTTATTTCTGAAATATAAATGTACAAATTATCTTTTGGTTAATTTTTTTATAATTTTCTGGATAGATTATTTGTTTTGAATAGTGAAAAATATTGATTTTTATTGAAAACTGCTTTTTTATTTAGATTATTTAAAAAGTTTAAATTTTATTTTAAATTGGATTTAAAGTAAAATTAGTTTAATTATATTACAATATAACTAATTTATGTAATTATAATTAATTTAATATTTAATTTTGATATTAAAATATTTAATTCTTATGTAAATTTTCTCTTTGGAAACCACTCTTTCGTTAGGACTACTGTTAAGTATTAAACTGAATTCAACCAATTTGGTGAATTTAATTTAGAAAGATGGATTTAATATTTATAATCAGAATAATATATATTATCTTATAATTTAAAATTAATTTTTGACCGTAATTAATAATGAAAATAGTAAAAATTAATTACTGTAGTTAAGGTAAAAATGAGGTTACCAGGGGGTTAAACTAAGAAGATAAGGGATAAAATGACATAAAACTTGGAAAAAACCAATTGGATGGCCATATTTAGACCTTATAACCTATAATTGTTTTATAATTATCCATTTTAGTATTTGTTCATGACAAAAACATTGGTATCACTTTATCGTTTTAAAAATTCCATGTCTATCCTCTACCCCACTTATAAAAGACCACCACTCTCCTTCTATATTAACACTTCCAAAACCATTTAGTTAACAAAATAAATAAACAAATACCTTCCTTAAATACCTATAAATTTCATATATTCCTCATTTTTATTATTAATCCCTCTTAATAAGTCTTTAGGTGTAAACCTAAAGAGGCCCTCTGAAAAAGAGGTAAAATTATTAAACGTTTGTATTTGTTTTATTTATTATTCCAACTCATTAAAACATTATTATAATATGATAATATAATAAAAATTATCTCATATATTTTTATATGTTATTTTTTTAATGTCATAACCCATACCCATATCCACATCCATCAAAATGGAAATGAAACGATCGAGCACGCGTATGACGAACTACCGCCTCACGAACTGATGTAATTCATTTTCCATAACCACATTTAAAGGATGGATATAATGATGGATTTAAAATATTTATATGATATTTATGAAACTATTATATTTATGGAATCATTATACAAAATATACCTTCTTACTTTTCATTCCATTGGGGATACGATAATATCGCTCGGGTGTACGACAGACCACCACCTCGTGAAGTGATGTGATTCATTTTTCACTTAATATTTACATGAAAGGTTGTAAGGTTAAAGTTAATGAATATATTTTATATTTATTATATAAAAATTATTCTAAAAATATAATATCACATCTAATCTATTACCTTCCAATCTTTTTGAAAACAATAACGTCACTCATGCGTACATGTGGACTACCACCTCCACACAACAATGTGAAATGTTTTCATTTTATTTTTACATGGTTGGTAATAAAGATGATTTTTTAATATATATTATATATAGAACATAATAATGATTTTTTTAAAGTTAATTAATATTTATTTTTCTTTCGTTCCATCTTTTGAGAAAAATGGAAACAATGTTCATGTGTATGTACAACCTACTGTCTTTATGAATGGTGTAATCCATTTTCTATATATAACTTTTATAGATTATTATAAATACATATATAATGAATATATATTATAATTATATCATTTTTAACATTCTTTATATGATGTAAACATGATCAAAATAAAAGGACCAAAAATTACCGAACTAAAACATATACGAAAAATGAAGCAATTATCACACGAAATAGTGATTTTAACATAGAGTTGTCAATTAACGAGTGATAGAAGATTATAAGTAAATAATATATAGAATAATATATATTAGTATGTTTTTATCATATATTTTTAATAAATATATATTTATTTGTGATCTTAATACACATATTAAGGAATTTAAACTTGAGGTAAGGGTTTCTCATCTCACTTTTATATCCATGAGACATACACCATATTCACAAATTATTCATCTGTTTAGTGTATATAATACCAATTTTTATATGTTATATCATGAATATATTTATCCTTATGGTATTAAAAGTTTCATTTTATGATTATTTCTTTTATAAGTCTTATGATTTAGAAGTTACCAAAGGGGTAAGGGTTTATTTCACAATCTCATCATTTTTTGAGATTGTTTTTGTTAAGTCTCCTTTGGTGGAATTATTTGATATTTTTATCTTAAAATAAATCTATATTCTTATCCCATGGTTATTCATGAAATGTTTCACGTAATGATACCATTTCCCACTCTTTGGTAGTTAAAAATATTGAGAAAATATTTTTAATGAAATCTATAATATCTCTGCCCAAATGACTATAAAACCAGTAGCCAGAATAGTCACCACATGGACTCAAGTGCATATACCCATATTATAAAGTATTAAAACTAGCGGTGATGGTTTAATGGTGGTTTGTTGGGGATACTATACCCACATAATCAGATTAGCATATTGGTATAAGAGATAATAAATAAATAACTCAACAATGGAAGCAGTATAAATAAAGAAAAATAAATGGAAAATAAATATAGTAATTGATAAGATGGACATATAAAAATATAAAACTATGCATGTATGTTCAGATGATTCTATATAAGATAAAAAATTAAACATAAAATAGATGATTCATAAAAATAAAAAATAAATAAACAAATTGAAAAAAAGGACCCAAAGGATAACTTCATGAGAATCCTAATCTCTAACTCAGACCTATACTACTAAGCTTCCATGTACCGAAGTCACAACACAAGAATAATCTATAGACCTATGAACATGAGGTCTTCTTTGATACACCAATGCAATGGCAACCCGATCAAGGTGAGATATATAGTCAGTAGGCCACCACTAATTGTTTCTAAAGAATTATCTAGTTAGTGAATATTAAATACAATAGTGTGTAGTTATAACAAGTAGAGTATTAAATAAATCAAAGTAAAAAATTCATATCATGTTCCTTAGGGACACCTGTCCAACCATACCTAGTTTTAAATAATCAATAATTACCCAAACCACAATCAACTTATACAGATACAATATGTGTTTAAAGATAATAAGTTTTAATAAATCAAGTATTAAGAGATGGAATGAACCCAAACATGTGATTTTCTTTAGTGAACACATCACTGGATAATAGTTGTGCATTTTTAAACATTAATATATGATTCATCCTTATAATTTAATAATAGGTACCATGATCCCATCTAAGGAAATCAATAAATTTTATTCAAAGTATATCTCTAGGGAAACTATTTATACCCATCACTTAGAGTATCCCTAGTATCTCATATAGGGGAATGAGTATTACTTGTGTAATAGTATAACTATCTATCCATTGAGACCATCCACATTGTCTCCCCTAGCGAACTAGTATCGCTCATGTAGAGATAAAGAAAATGATTAGTGATCCCATCCAAGGCATACCAAGTATCACTCTCAATGTATTTACATTTCATAAATAATTATAATTATAATACATGATGATCCCATCCAAGGTGTCCTTAAAATCAGTACCCTTATATTTCCCTCAACATAAAATGAAGGTAAGGTTTAGCTATCAATATCTCATAACATTTATCATAACTCGTGTATATATAGAGGGCCATACCCATTACAACATTAATTATATAAATTAAAGGTTATTCACTTAATCATTCAATAACATGTCATTTAATCCATTATGAAGTCCTTTCCATTATTAAGGAACACTAATAATTTATTAAATGTATTAAGTCTTGGTGTAATACCCATTTTAGAAAACAACATACATGAAATTATATATGATAGGTCTTGCTAACACACATGGAATTCAAAATTATCAAGTTTGTTCTATAATACTGAGGGTATAACCCCTTAAGAGATGTTTTGGAAACTAAGGGGTAATATAGTGGAGTTTCACATCCTTCCACATTCCAATATAATTAACAAGTTTGCATTTTATAAGATAGCACACCTCAACAAGCAGTTTAATTAGAAAAACCATTAATTAATTAAAGTTATTCAAGGATAACACCCTTAAGGATAGTTAAAACTTGAGGTTTAATACTATCAATAATTCTAATTTAATTTACAAGGGCAACTAGATTTAATGATTTAGGTTCAATAAACTAAATATTACATTTAAGAGGCATCTCATATAAATACTGTTGTGTAGAACAACAACATACTTTATAAAATGATTAAACCTTGAGGGAAAATCTATATAACACCTACCTTGAGATTAAGACAACCCAAACATCTAATATTGAGGCTTGATTCAATATAATTCAAGATAAATTAAAGAAACAGACAAACTCCCTGAAAATAGGGTGAATTATCTCCCACTAAAATAGCACAGAATATGAGAAGATAACTGAAGAAAGGAATAAGGAGGAGTCAAAGTGTGAGGACCCAGCCCTAGAACACCCAGATCCGGTGCCTTAGGAACATTATGTGAACATTTTAACAAAAAAATTCCCTGATAAATTACACATCATGCCCGATCCAGAGAGGATCTAATTCAGTTCAGGTTCTGAGAAACCAACCACTTCTGTCATACTACTTTAACTCAAACTGAAGGCCCGAAAAAAAATTAAATCAAAATGTAGGGTGAGCATACGGATTCACAGTAAGGGGTTTAAAAATAAACCAATATATCTTTTGAAAAAAATTCTTTAAAACATTCCATAAAATTTTTTTCTTAAAGAAGAGATGTAACACATAAAACACATTATAAAAATTCTTAATTAACAGAACATGCTAATAGGATTACAAGGATACAATATTCAAGTAGGAATTATCATTTGGAGTAACAAATAAAAGACATTCAAAAACCTTTATGACATATGAATGTGTAAGCACAAATTAAAAGAATAATCAGAGTTGTGCATAAAGGCAATAACTTCATTTTCATACACTGTAACTAAATCACTGAGTGCTAAACATAAGTCATGCCATAAGCTTTTACTTTCCTGATACTCATAAGTACTGTCTCTTAAACATGTATAATATAATAATAGAATATCCATTTGGTTAATTTATTATCATACACATAATGATGGAAATGTATAATGCTGGAAATTAGTGTCAAGGCCTTGTGCCAAAACCTAGGGGATAACTGTGACCAGAACCCAACTCGGAGAGCTTACTTTTACCGGTCTCTAACTCGAAGAGATTACTTTTACCGGTCTCCAACTTGGAGAGCTTACTTTTACCTGCCTCCAACCTGGAGAGCTTACATTTACTGGTCTCCAACCTAGAACATACTAGTCCAATACATTCCCCTTATTTTAGATCGGGTCATGTATTCAAGGTGTCCCGTACCACTTTGAATAATTTAATTTCTTATCTTATTATCATGTTATGCTACATGTATGCATCATTGAGTGAAACTTTATAATGGAAAATAAAACCATTTAATCCATAAATACATAATATGACTAATAACGTTGAAAATATGGAAGCAAGATTTTATCGAAGGAATACGTGGTTCATTACAAATTCGTTTCACAAGAGATAATTACTAAAGAACAACAAATAGTAGGTGGGAATGGGTTTTCCATATGAGGTGTTAAAATGATAACTATTTAATTTAAAAAAAACTTGTTCCATGAGTGAAGATATATGTTATTTAATATGCTGCTAAGAAGTTTTAGTGATCAAACAATTAAATTACATCATGACTCAACTAACAACAATCACCACAAATGAAAAAACATTAGGTGAGCTTAACATGATTGCATAGTTTAACACAACTTTGGGTCCTTTAAATATATTTTGGTCAAGATTTTATCTTCTATTTAATCATAAAACACAAAAAGGTCAATCATACAAAGTTTTTGAAACATAGAATCATAACAAGGCTCATATCATTAAGAATTATTTAACTTAAAAAAGTTTGACATACTTTATGGATTAGAACATACACTTTTACGTAACTACCTCTTGGTTTGGATTGTATAGAGACTGACGTTAATTCAAGTATTACAAGTATTAATTACATCACTTAATTAATTAAATTCCAATAATCTATTCATAAAATTACGGTATTAGAAACTATAACCATTTATATACTAAGAATATATATATGATTTCCCATTATTGAACTAAGTTTAATAATTTTTCATTAGTAATAGCTACTTAAAACATATTTATTACACCATTATAAAAAAAACCAAACCAATTTAGGTTATAAAATATGTGACCATAGATACATATATAATCATGAATTTTATTCATATATATATATATATATATCTTGAGGAAAGGAGTAATTTATTCAAGATTTCATAACCCGAGGATCTAAAGGACCTAGAACTGGATATTTGATGATTTCCACCCAATATATAAGACTATACATGCATTCATACATTTATAAACTAAAATTTACAACAAAAACATGTGTGTATATATATACAGTACATAAATTATGTTTTTATTGTTTTAAAAATACTCCCCTATGTTTGTATAACCTCTTGAACTCAACCAAAAGATTTAGATTTGGTATAAGAAAAGGTTTGTTAACTAAACCATAGGGTTATATGTATATATGCATACGAGTATATATGTGTATATACATATAGTCTCAAATAAATGAGATAAGAAGAGAATAAACCCTTACATTGGTCTGAGGAGGAGGATAACTCGAGGAAGTATTTGCTGAATCTTGCTAGAGGTTCGAGAGTAGAAGGCCCATGAGGTTCCTAGGTACAACTGGTTTATAAACTATATAAGAAAAAAAGATTTTATTTCAACTATTGAGAAGAACTGATTCCAATTGGTTCATTAATTGGTCGGGGAATACTTATGGCAAAGAGGGACAAGGAGGGTCCACTCAGCTGTCTAGGTTAGAGAAAGAAGAAAAAATAAATGGTTAAAATGAGTATAAGGTTTGGTGAAGTGCATGCTGCGGGGAGGGAAAAAATGACGTAGCGGGGAGAAACCATGAGAAAAACGGATGGTCAAGATTTAATCTGGGGTTGATCCAACGGTTGGGATACATCTACAGTTTATAAAAGTGATGGATGGATTAGATTGATATAAGGTAAGATCATGCGGCTCACGATCATCGCGAAATTTTTAAAAACCTCGAACGATGGTGATTAGATCGCTCCAGATCGAACGGTCCATGTAAATCGTGGAGTGAAATGCAGTTGCCGAGGGCCGATCACGAGGTCGAGATCGACGACCTAGATCACGCGCAACACAATCTGATGGCCCAGATCTCATTTAACCTGAAAATCCTTGTCCCACATCGAATCAGAAAGGGTTTTAGTGACTCTTTATAAGCCTAAGCCTCCCACAACACTACCAATAACACAACACACACTAGGGAGCCTTATACAAGGGATCCTACCTTCCCCCACAGGCTTCGTCCTACCCTTGCCTTGCTGTGAACCTATGCCCACCGTGGCATGCTCATGTGCTCCTGCTTCCATGAACCCTTTGGGGAACCTATGCCAGAGCTTGGGCCAGCCTTGGCTTGGGCTGAGGGCTAGGCTCAGCCACTACGTGTGAGCTGCCTCCCTTGGCCCAGCCTTAAATGTACTGGCCCTAGCTAGCCCTTTTTTTTATAAAAACTAACTTATAAAATTTATAAGGTCTTAAGGAAATAAAAATAAATTCATTAAAACCATATAAAAATTATCTCTTTTAAACATGAATTTTATTTAAATATTATAGGGTCAAAGAATAAAAATTAAACTTTGTCTTAATTAAAAGTATTTCTAAAATTATTAATAAAAACTAAACTTTTTAACATAAGAGTTATTAAATTGAGATTTAATAAACATACATGAAAGTTACTATACTAGTATTATAGAAGGCTTAGTTTAATCCAAAAAAAATTTAATTTGATGAAATTAAACATAACTTATAACACTGTTTAAGAACTTGAAATCTTTACAATATAATTAAAATATTTGCAAATTGTTTTTGAATTCCTTATCATATTTCAAAACTTAAGTATAATTAAAAACATTATACCATAGTTAAAGGTTATCTTATAATTCCCAATTCATAATGTAAATTTTGGAAAACTAAGTTGTACTTAATTGTTCTTTAGTTAAAACACCACAAGGCCAACGACTATAATTATAGACGTTGGATTTCCAACGGTCACCCAAGGTAATAGTCGAGTTTATTCCATATAAAACCTTGTCTTAGGGTTCCCTAAACTCAAGAAAAAGAAGAAGAAGAAGAAGAAGAAGAAGAAGGAGAAGAAGGATAATATGATGCTTGCCACACCGTTGATGCTCAGCACGGTTTATATGATCATGGTGGTGTTGTTCTTCATTTTTACTGACCCGAAGGATCTACTTTATTTACCATGTCTTGTTTTCTTTGTAGGGGTACTTACCATATTTCTTATAATGTTTTTATTAGGTGTTTTTGGGTAGGATGGTTCCTTGTGTTCTTGACACATTGTAAACACTACTATGTTATTTTTATTATAAAAAGCCTTGTGTCCATTTTTGTGTTTTACTCGGTTACATTCTAATATAAATTAAAACCATATCATTACTTTCTCATGAAAAACAAGTTTTGTTTAGTTGTTATGAAATTCAAACAAAAATTAAACATGAACCTATAAAAACATGACGTTTGAGTTTTGGGGGTGTTACATTATCTCCACCTTCAAAGAATTGCATCCTCGCAATTCCTTCCACACAACCTTGCTAAAAGACTCCCTTAGAACTTCACCATAATATCCATAATGGTGGATCCTCAGGTAGGGATAGATAAACACCCAAGTTTGTGTTTAGTTCCTCTATTTCTCTAGCCCAAACACACTTTAGACAGTGCGGGTTAAACTCATGTTGTGTGCACTCGGGCTTCCAAAGAGAGGATCGAAAGGTGGAGAGTTCAGAAATTTATGAAAGGACAATTTCTTTGAGAACTCATCCGGTTGACTCCTCTTTGAAAATATTGATGACCTAGAAATGGTCATACATACAGATGCTATGGATCTGGTACATGTAAGCTGCGCGTAGGTACCCTTCCATGGCAGCATCATGAAACCTCATCCTGGCCATGAAGTCTCGGGATTGGGTGAAACATAGGAAAAGTCCTTCATGGTACTTTTCCCTTAATCTATACAAAACAAGTTGAGCATAAACTATACCATGGAAAATATAGGAATTCTCTTGATAGGAACAGAGAATGTTCGGACTGTTTGACACTTTGTAAAGTTACTTGCACATTTTTCGTAAGTTTGCGAGAGGTCGGTACTCTCTCTCACATGCTTTTAACAATATGGTCTCTAGTATCTTGGAAGGGAGTGATAAGATATGAGTCCATCCTTTCATATGAAAATTAGGAAAATCCTCATATTTAGTAATACCTAAGTAAATTTCTCTTTGTTTAAGTTCTGATTTTCTAAAGTGATCTAAACCGAACCCTCTAATACCAACTGTGAGGGCCCAACCCTAGAATACCCGGAGCCGGTTCCTTCAGAACATGATGTGTACTTTAAAAAAAAAACATGCCCTGATAAATTACACATCATGTCCAATCTAGAGAGGATCTAATTCAGTTTGGTTTCTGAGAAACCAGCAACTTCTATCGTACTCCTTTAACTCAAACTGAAGACATGAAAAAAAATTAAATCAAAACGTAGGGTGAGCATACGAATGAACAATAAGGGGTTTTAAAATAAACCAACATATCTTCGAAAACATTATTTAAAACATTCCATAAAAATTTTTTCTTAAAGAAGAGATTCAACACATGTAACATATTATAAAGATGGTCAATTAACAAAACATTCTAATATGATTACAAGGATACAAGATTCAAGTAGGAATTCTAATTTGGAGTAACAAAAAAAAGACATTTAAAAAACTATATGACATATGAATGTGTAAGTACCAATTAAAATAATAATCAGATTTGTGCATAAAGGTAATAAATTCATTTTCATACACTGGAACTAAGTCACTGAGTGCTAAACATAAGTCAGGCCATAAGCTTTTAATTTATTGATACTCATAAGTACTGGCTCTTAACTATGGAAAATCTACTAATAGAATATCCATTTGGTTAATTTATTATCATACACATAATGTGGGAAATGTATAATTCTAAACATTAGTGTCAAGGCCTTGTTCCAAGACCTAGGGGCTAACTGTGATTGGACCCCAACCCGAAGAGCTTACTTTTACTGGTCTCTAACTCAGAGAGCTTACTTTTACTGGTCTCCAACCCAGAGAGCTTAATTTTACTGGTCTTCAACCCGAAGATCTTACTTTTACCGGTCTCCAACCCAGAACATATTAGTCCAATACATTACTCATATGTTAGATCGGGTTGTGTATTCAAGGTGCCCCATACCACTTTGAATAATTTAATTTCTTGTCTTATTATCATGTTATGCTACATGTATGCATCCTTGAGTGCAACTTTAGAATGGAAAATGAAACCATTTAATCCATAAACACATAATATGACTGATAACATTGAAAATAAGGTAGTAAGAGTTTATCTAAGGCATACATGGTTCATTACACATTCTTTTCACAAGTGATAATTACTAAAGCACAACAAATAGTGGTTGAGAATGGGTTTTCCATATGAGGTGTTAAAATGATAACTATTTAATTTTAAAAAAACTTGTTCCATGAATGAAGATACATGTTATTTAATATGATGATAAGAAGTTTCGGTCATCAAACAATTAAATTACATCATGACTCAACTAACAAAAATCACCACATTTGACAAAAAAATAGGTGAGCTTAACATGATTGCATGGTTTAACACAACTTTTGGTCCTTTAAATATATTTTAATCAAGAGTTTGTCTTATATTTAATCTTAAAGCACAAAAAGGTCAATCATACAATGTCTTTGAAACATAGAATCATAACAAGGCTCATATAATTACGAATTCTTTAACTTAAACAAGTTTGACATACTTTGTGGATTTGAACATACGCTTTTATGTAACTACCTCTTGGTTTGTCTTGTATAGAGACTGAAGTTAATTCAAGTCTTACAAGTATTAATTACATAACTTAATTAATTAAATTCCAATAATCCATTCATAAAATTAGGGTATTAGAAACTATAACCGTATATATACTAAGTATATATATATGAGTTACCATTATTGAACTAAGTTTAATAATTTTTCATTAGTAATAGCTACTTAAAACATATTTATTACACCATTATTAAAAAAACCAAACCATGTTAGGTTATAACATATGTGACCATATATACATATATAATCATAAATGGTATTCATATATATATATTGCATGAGGAAAGGAGTAATTTCTTCAAGTTTTCATAACCTGAAGATCCGAAGGACCAAGAATCAGCTATTTGAATATTTCCACCCAATCTATAAGACTATACATGCATTCATACATTTATAAACTAAAATTTACAACAAACTCATGTGTATATATATATAGTACATAAATTATGTTTTTCTTGTATTAAAAATATTCCCCTATGTTTGTAGAACCTCTTGAACTCAACCAAAAGATTTAGATTTGGTATAATAAAAGGTTTGTTAACTAAACCGTGGGGTTATATGTATATATGCATATGAGTATATATGTGTATATACAAATACTCTCAGAGAATTGAGATAAGAAGAGAATAAACCCTTACATTGGTCTAAGGAGGAGGAGATCTCGAGGAAGTCTTAGCTAAAGCTTGCTATAGGTTCCAGAGAAGAAGGTCCGTGAGGTTCCTAGGTGCAACCGGTTTATAAACTATATAAAAAAACAAATATTTTTATGTAAACATTGAGAAGAACTGAGTCCAACTAGTTCATTAATTGGCCAATGAAGATTTATGGCAAAGGGGGATAAGGAGGGTCCTCCTGGCTATCTTGGTTGGAGAAATAAGAAAAAAGAAATGGTGCAAATGAGTATAGGGTTCGGTGCAGCGCACACCGCGGGGAGGAAGAAGATGAAATAGTGGGGAGAAAACAGGAGAAAAATGGATGGTCAGGATTTGATACGGGTTTGATCTAATGGTTGGGATACATCCACAGTTTATAAAAGTGATGGATGACTCGGATTGATCTGAGGCAAGATCGGGCGGCTCATGATTGTCGCGATGTTTTTAAAAACCTCGAAAGGTTACAATTAGATCACTCTAGATCGAATGGTCCACGTAAATCATGAAGCGAAACAAAGTTGGTGAGGGTTGATCCCAGGGTCGAGATCGACAACCTAGATCACACGCGACGTGATCCGATGGACCAAATCTCATTTCACCCAAAAATACTTGTCCCACATCGAATCAATAAGGGTTTCAGGGACTCTTTGTAAGCCTAAGCCTCCCACAACACTACCAATAACACAACACACATGAGGGAGACTTACACAGGGGCTCCCGCCTTCCCCCACAGGATTTGGCCTACCCTTACCTCATCGTGAACCTGCGCCCACCGTGGCATGCTCATGTGCTTCTGCTCCCATGCGCCCTTCGGGGAACCTATGCCAGAGCTTGGGTTGGCCTCAGCTTGGGATGAGGGATAGGCTCAGCCACTATGTGTGAGATGCCTCCCTTGGCCCAGCCTTAAATGGACTAGCCCTAGCTGGCCCTTTTTTTTATAAAAACTAACTTATAAAATTTATAAGGTCTTAAGGAAAGAAAAATACATTCATTAAATCCATATAAAAATTATATATTTTAAACATGGATTTTATTTAAACATTAGAAGGTCAAAGAATACAATTTAAAATTCGTCTTAATTAAAAGTATTTCTAAAATCATTAATAAACACTAAAATTTTTAACATAAGAGTTATTAAATTGAGATTTAATAAACGTACATGAAAGTTCCTATACTAGTTTTATAGAAGGCTTAGTTTAATAAAAAACATAATTTAATTTGAAGAAATTTAACATAACTTATAACACTGTTTAAGAACTGGAAATATTTACAATATAATTAAAATATTTGCAACATGTTTTTTAATTCCTTATCATATTTCAAAACTTAAGTATAATTCAAAACACTATACCGTAGTTAAATTTTATCTTATAATTCCCAATTCATAATGAAAATTTTGGAAAAATAAGTTGTACTTAATTGTTCTTTAGTTAAAACACAACAAGGACAACGAAAATAGTTATAGCCGTTGGATTTCCAATAGTCACCCAAGGTAACAGTTGAGTTGATTCCATATAAAACCTTGTCTTAGGGTGTCCTAAACTCAAGAAAAAGAAGAAGAAGAAGGAGAATAAGGAGAAGATGGTTCTTTCCATACAGTTGATGCTCAACACGGTTTATATGATCATGGTGGTTTTTTTATTCGTTTTTACTGAACTTAAGAATCTACTTTATTTACCATGTATTTTTATCTTTGTAGGGGACCTTTCTGTAGTTCTAATAGGTTATTTATTTGGTGTTTTTCGGTAGGATGGTTCCTTGTGTTCTTGACACATTTTAAACACTACTGTGTTCTTTTTATTATAATAAGCCTTGTGTCCATTTGTGTGTTTTACACGGTTACATTCTAATATAAATTAAAACAATATTATTACTTTCTCATGAAAAAAAAGTTTTTTTTGTTGTTATGAAATTTAAATAAAAAGTAAACATGAACCTATCAAAACACGAGGCTTGAGTTTTGGGGGTGTTACACAAAGACTTACCAAGAGCTGTCCAATGCACTTGAATTTGCTCAAAATAGACAATGGATGTAGGAGATATCTATATACCTAGCAGAGGAGAGAAGGAGATCCCATTGTGAGCTACTATACATGGGTAAGAGGAGAAGAAGACAGGGAGAAAAGAAATAAAGGCTATAGGGGAAATGGTAATTTCACCCCCTTTAACGTGGTACATGGTTTAGCTACATAGTTTTCCAAGATATGCACCAACCGTTCTTGATCTACTACAAAAGAAGGAGGTTCACATGGTTTATGTGAATGATTTGGGAAATTGTGTGAAAACCATAAAATTCCCCTCTTTTAAGAAACCTGTAGTAATTGCATGACCATATGGCTCCACTCACATGGTTAGAATGAACAATGCGAGACCCCTATTTCCTCTGGATTATCCACACGATTTCTTCAGGAGAGTCACACATTTTCAGACAAATTATGTGCCCCTACTAGCTTCTCTAGATTTTGAGGTTTCAAAGATCAATGATCTTGAAACTCGACAGAACAACTAATTCACCTATCGGGCTCTCAACCAAGTATAAAAAAAACTCATTTGAATATTCTAAATTGAATAATTTCATTCTGAATATTTTTTTTTTACAATTTGGATTGTCCATCAAACTAAAAGTTCAAGTTCCTTCTAAAAAATTACATCCGGTCCAAAAATGCAGGACTCTAAAATATCCCCACCTTAAAGCTTCTCATCCTTGATAAGCCTTTGGAAAAAGCAATGGAAAGGACACCTAACCTAATTGGGTCAGGAATTCCCATTCCGATGGTCATGTTGTGTTCCCAAAACCCAACACACCACTAAGAATCATTTTCAACACATGGTATATAAAAAGTTGAAACTTGAGCCTATGCTCATACCCAAAGGAATATTAAGATGGCATCCCATTAAACTAAAGACATGATCAATTCATTATATATTTAACCACTCAGCCTATGGAACTCCCCAAAATAAGTTTTATCATTCAAAATCCAATTTTGAGTCATGGTATCTCTTCCATAAAAACTATCTATTTAAGCATTCCCTTAACACTCTAACGATGATCCCAAAATTATTATCATCTTGAAAGAATGGAAAAATAATAGTAGAATTTAACTATCCTGATCATGATAACTTTTCTATGAATGTATCGATTGTCCCATGCTCTTCACTTGTCTCATCCTGACAATGTGCCATGAAATAGTTCATCACTGACCACATTTAATGAAACCATAGGAAAATAAATCGAGCCCCGCCTGGCCATCCATTCTTAAAAATGATTGAATTAGACTACCAACGTAACAAAAACCAAAACATGATTCCTTCCTCCAAGGAACATTGTGTTTTCTTCAATCAGTTCCACCTAATACCATACCTGACTTTAGGTGGCATATTAATCCTAAATGTTCATTTGAGTTTTTGATCCATAACATGGATGTAAGAAAATACACAATCTAACACTCTTGGATCATTATTAATAAAAAAATTTCATCGGATTCTTTTTTAAGTTTGGGAAAACCTTATAATCATCAAATAAATCAAAAGGATCTCATCCAATTCAGTTCATACCTTGATGTTTACAAGTGAGATGTCGGTACATGGTCGAACGTCCATCTATAAAGATACTTACTAGGTCCAACATCAGTCAATCCAAAGAGTCAGATGGCATCTATGATTCTATCTAATACATTTCTACTTGATAACCTATGTATCACTCAAGAAAACCACACCTCATATCTTACCAACCAGTAGAAGCATAACTTATATAGAGTTTTCTTATCAAGCCTAATAGGATTCTAAATTTAGCAAGGTGTACAACTGATGATCCCTCAGTGTACCCAGATGATGTTAAGGTAGGGAACATGATCTTCACTAAGCCAACGGTATACTAAGATTTAAAGTATTTCCTAAAAATGGACTAAGACACTCGTACCAATTCAAAATGAAGTTCTTGATATGTTTCTGGACCAACCGTACCCAAATTTCATAAAAAATAATAGTTATTGAACCATCATAGGATGATTGTTTAGGAAGAAGAATGGTTTTACCCTGCAAAAATATTCATTAACCAAGAAAAATGTCCTTATCACATGAGTTACTTCATGATTACTCAATCATAACAAAAATTTCTATCATCGATCAATGGTGTTTTCAAATTTTGTGTACACAACCGATAATATCATCTCCATGCTTCCTTGAAAGAACTGACACGATTCCAAACTTTCCAGCTCCATGAAATTCAAAAGTATTATAGGAAATTTATAAATGGTCTTTCTTGGTTGTGTTCCTTATACTTTGAGGGCACTTCAAAACACATTCAATATGATTACTCCCATATTAGGTGTGTTCTAGTCATCATTTATGGAAAAAAAAACTCAATACATGATACACGCCCCATCTACCACTGACCGCAGGTCCTAGACATAGACAACACAATTTTAGAAATTGTTAACCAAATGAATAGAAAAAAGTATATTTAAATCATGATTGATAAATTTACTCTATATGTATGCCAGACACTCCTCCAAATTTACATCCACATGTGCCATAACATTAGGCGTAAAAGTCAAAACCAACTGACCATCATTTCAAAACACCTAATTCATTTTCAACATCATTCTGAGCATTGGAAAGTGTTTGATTTCATTTAATTCCCAGGTCACTTTACTCTAGAGATGAGCTGTGTTTGAAGTGTAACTACTCAAAGCTCAAATGAGTATCACCAAACTTAAATGTTTTATTATACCATTTTGGTAACTCATCGGCTACCGCATGTATCAATGCATACTAACTTGAGACTCATTTTCACAATGGTACATCATTTGAAACTATTCATTGGCCCTTAATCCCTATGAATATTGTATATAATGAACTATAAAAAGAATCAACCCATAGTAATACTATTCTATACGACTGTAAAATAGACTAAAGAGCTCCTGAGTTGTCCAACACTAGAGAAGAGAAAGAGGATCACACAACCCAATAGGTAGCTGACTATGTCCTAGGTAAAACTAACCCACTGGAACTAAGAATTATATGATGTTCATTCTCATAATAAGGATCAAGTTACTAAATATACACCTATCAAGAAAAAGGTGTCTTTTTAGAGATTAAGAATCCTACATGGGACAACGACACTCAAACAGTACCATATGTCTGAAATAGTTCTCAATATTTTAGCAAGGTTCTAAAACTTTAAGGGTTCTACCTACCTTGGGCTACCCCCTTAGAAAAATAGGAAGCATAGATCCTACAAATAGGCCATGCTAAAGAGATCACTTGGATCTATCACCTATAACTTAAGTTAGAAGAATCCTATGGATAATTATCACATTTTTATTTTAAGGAAAAACCGATAAAATAATTAATCTACCCTTACTCAAGGTTCAAAGCTATAAACACCAATTAAGGTTCCATTTTAAGTCCTTACATTACTTAAAATTTAATATTTAAACATCTAAAACATTCAACTCAAAATATAAAGCACTAATTATAAGGTAAAATTACTTGTTACTTCATTTAACCAATGCTACAAGGAAACATAGGTAAGTTATACTAAACTTCCATTTAAATATTGGTAATTAACTGAAATCTAGTCATAATTAAGTAGTTTATATTATAAACTCCATTCTAAACATCATTTATTTATTCACAAGCTTCCACAATTATCTTAGTTAAAGAAAATTTAAATTCCAATATATAGAGGGAAAACCCTTTAGGTTAAAATTAGCATTTTAATTAACCAACACCCATAAAAAATAAAGCTCAAAAGCAGATAAAATATATTTTATTAATTAAAAATGTGACAGGTCAAGTAAGATGCTACTATATGTTTATATATAACAACATATAACTGGCTGTGGACACTCTAAATAACCATTCCTATATAAAATAAGTATACCCCCATGGGGTTAAGTAATAAGGCACAAAAAGATTAGGCAATCTATGAGGGTCCTGTTAAGTAAGTGACATCAAATTTTATAACACCCTTAATGGGTTTATCATATAAACAACATGCCTCAAATAGCCTACTTGGGCCCGGTTTTGCATTTAGAAATTTATAAATACGGGTCTTCATGCCCAAGAAATAGAGTTACAACCCATTATAAAGGCAATTAATTCCTTTAAAAGTAAAATTTAATATATTTTATATTTATTCAATAGTATATATCATGAACCGTCCCCTGAGGCCCGTGCTGTGACTACCCCAAGCCCGCCATCCATAGGCCAGGGGTTGGCGACTAGCACC
Organism: Viscum album; assembly: GCA_963277665.1. Classification (NCBI taxonomy): domain Eukaryota; kingdom Viridiplantae; phylum Streptophyta; class Magnoliopsida; order Santalales; family Viscaceae; genus Viscum; species Viscum album. The sequence goes on along the minus strand of OY728151.1, from coordinate 57,480,868 downwards.
TAAAGGCGTATTCCCTAAAATGGGAAGACATTTCCTTTAACCTATATAAACACATGGTCCGAGAACACAACAAGAAGAAACTTTGAAGTAAAATTCTATAGTAAAAGAGTGCTAAAAGTAAAAAGGGGCCGAAATACAAGCCCACCTTCAAGATCACAAGTACAATTGAAATAACAATACAACTAAAAAAGGGATTACATCTAATGGGTCATCCTCTGAGGATCCTACATGAAGGGTAGGTACAGATCATCTACACAACATTGCACGTCCACCTGTCTCCTCCGCATACCACCTAGTCCAGGCTCCCTCATGCCTCAGCCTAGTTTCTCTTCATCTGCTAAAGACACTACAAGGTGCAGGTGAACCCCATATAGGGGTGAGTATAACGATACTCAGTAGGGACCCCAAGGACCCGAAGGTATCCTAGAGTTCCACAAAGAAAAACCAGAGCATAACACCATGAAGTTAAAGTAACACATAGGTAAAGTAACACAAAGCACAACCTCAATCACAAGCACAAATAAATGAAAACTCACACCAGGATTTATTCTAGGGGGTGGTAACAAGTAACATACCCAGTCACATCATCGAACACCTTGGCTGCTGGAGAAATCCTCCTCTATCGAGTACAGTGGGCCTACCACGTCACATAGAGGTGCCTCCCACTAATCTTGAACTACTGAGGTACTGCTCCCCATCTCATACCATGGGTCTGCCGGGTCACACAGATCCATCCCTCCCCAATGTGGTCTGCTAAGGTAATCCCCCCCATCGCGTACCGTGGCCGCTCACCACTGTGGCCTGCTGAGGTACTCCTCCCCATCGTGTATCGTGGGTATTCTGGGTCACACAGAGACATCCCTCCCCAACTCATTATGATAAGGTACTCCTCCCCATCACATACCATGACTGTTCCCCACCATGGCCGTCAAGTCACTCTGAGTCGAAAAGTCAGTACTCGTCAGGTCTCAGCCAGTTGCAGGGTTCCGTATGTAGTGCGCTTGGGAGAACCGCTCCCCAAGCCATCAGTTGTATCTCAACCAGCATGAAGTCTCCCAAAAAAGTAACCCGATGAACCTATATTTTTTAAGGGTTCCAATGAAACAGGTAGCACATCTGCCGGACACCCAGTCTGTGCGTTATTGGCATTTCAGTGCCGAGGGCCCGGTTGGATTCAGGTGCGATACAACCTGGATGAACTCAAAATTTCTCCAAAAATCTAATGTATTAAGTCAAAAAAGTAAACTCTCTCCCCAAGGGTCCCAACACCATAAAATGTTCATCAAATGAGCATCTCATTATCAAGATAAGTTCTTTTGAGTGTTTCTGGGCCAGGTTGGGACCGGGTCCGATCCGACCTAGTCGGACTGACCCGGCCAGACCTAGTCTGGGCTAGGCCAAGGTTGCATCATCTCACTAGGCCGATGTTCGTTCTAGACTGCAAGTGGCGGCCCATCCTACGTGGTGCAATGACCCACTAGAACAGCGGCTTGGCTTAGGTGTGGAGGCCATTTGGGCTGGTGGCCTGGTCCAAGGGAGGTGGACCAACTTGAGGGTAGCGGCCTGGTCCAAGGGTGGTGACCTAGTCTGAGGGTGGCAGGCCGACATGAGGGCGAAAACCCAGCCTAAGGGTGGCAGCCTGCTCTGAGGGATGCTGCCCAGTCCAAGGGCGGCAACCCGACTCGAGGGTGGCGGCCCAGTCCAAGGGTAGTGGCCTGGTCTAAGGGTGGCGGCCTAGCATGAGGGCGGAAGCACGGCATAAGGGCGACATCCTGATCTGAGGGCTGAAGCCTGGTCCAAGGGCAGCAACCTGACTCGAGGGCGGTGGGCCAGTCCGAGGGTGGAAACCCGACTCGAGTGGGCGGCGACCCACTCCAAGGGTGGCAGCTCGGCGTGAGGGAGGCATCCTTCTCTGAGGGCGGTGGCCCAGTCTGAGGGTGGTGGCCCGACTCGAGGGTGGTAGCCCACTCCGAGGGAAGTGGTCCGGTTTGGTCCGATGCGGGGGGTGTAACCCCCTAGTCTCCCGGATTCTCAAATGGACCAAAGGTTGTTAGATTGGTGAGGCGGTGGCACCGCGTGGGCACCGCAGAACCCTTCAGAGGTGGGTTTGGCCTCTGCCACGACTTTGGCCATGGCTTCCATTCATCGACAGTGCGACAGTCCTGCCACCTCCCTTCCCATGGCTGACCATCATGATGGTCACATCCTCTATTTTCTGCGGCTGACGAGCTGCAACCTTCCTCTTGCAGCATGCGTCGACTTGCTCGCGGTCTTCCAAGGTGGCACAAGGATAAAAAGATAGTGGAGGGTTCGGGCTGGGTTCGTTTGGCCTGCGCCCTCTGCGTTAGCTTGTATTATAAAAGATATTAAGGGTTTTAATAATCAATTTAATTAAAAAAATAGATGAACCCCACAAAGATTCCATGCAACAATCCTCCCTCAATGATGAATGAATCGTGGGTCAACCCGTTAGTCGGTTGACCCGCGGTAATCATGTTATTCAAGAATGGGGAAGAGAAAATCATTCAAAAAGCATAAAAAAATTAACCCCTACCTCGAAAAGTCAGAGGAATGTCCGTGCTTGAAGGTGTATTGTGTTCTTCATTCCCGCGACCAGTTCCCAGAGACGCCACTCGCACGTCACCCTTTGGTTCAGTGTCATCCATCACCATCCACTGGGTCAGATTCATCTTCTAAGGGTCTAGAGTTGTGGTTTTCCTTCAGCACTTAGCTACTTGGTGAAGCTCTTTGATACCCCTTCCCTTTCTCTATATATATAGGAGAGGGGGAGGGTAGGTAACGACGTGGGGAAATAATGGGGATCAATAATTAGGAAGCTTCCTTATTTCACCAACGTCGTTGTTACTTAAGGTCGGCAGGTGAATCCATTTAATGGATTGACACACCACCAACCCCACCCTTTAATTGGTCCATCGGAGGTTTATGAAATAAAATAAAAAAATTATTTTATTTCATTTCATTTAAAAAGTTGAAAAACTCAACTTTTTCTCTGGACCTACTGTGGTCAAAGTAAAGCCTCCTTTAAGAGAATCCCGACACTGAGGATTCAACAGTGCCCTCAGATTATTAATCTAAGCAATGGTTCGAAATTTAGAAAACTTGGCTCAAAAGTTTACTGAACGTACCTAAAAAAAAGTTTAGAAATTCATTCCGGGAACACCGGTCCTTGAAATCACGCACCGTCAAATTTCGATGACTCGTAATAATTTTATATAATTAAAAGATATTACATGGAAAATTTGGGTCTTTATATTCTCACCACCTTAGGGATTTACGTCCCTAAAATCCATAACATAGACTAAGGAAACAAATGGGGGTACTGGGCATGAATCTGAGCCTCCATCTCCCATGTGCTCTCCTGGACGTTCCCATGATACCAGCGAACGCGCACCAAAGGAATCGACCACCAATGAAGGACCCACTCCTATCGATCCTCAATATTTACTAGAACCAACATAAACTTCACCCCATTGACTAAGTATAGCTTTCCATGGTTGATGAAGTTAGATGGGTTGTGCACGTATCTCCTCAGCTAGGATACATGGAAGATGTCGTGCACCTTCTCCAACTATGATAGAAGTTTTAAGTGGTATGCCACCTCACCTATCTTTCAAAGTATCAGAAAAGGACCAATAAATATCAGTGATAACTTTCTGTCTTTGCCAAATATCCATAGTCCTTATTGAGGAGAGACTCACAAGAAAACACGGTCCCCCTCCTGGAACTCAAAAGGTCTCCATATTCTGTCAGCATATGACTTCTGTCTACTCTGTGCAGTCTTCATCTGCTCTTGTATGTTTTGCACCTTCTCAGTGGTAGCCCATACCAACTCTGGACCCATAAGCGCTAACTCCCCTGGGTTTTTCCAACATAGAGGTGATCTGCAGGGTCAGCCGTATATGGCCTCAAATGGTGCCATACCGATAGTGGAGTGGTAACTATTGTTGTAATAGAACTCCACCAAGGGAAAGTGATCCTCCCAACTGTGGAAAAAATTTAGGATGCATGCACGAAGCATGTCCTCTAGCATCGAAATGGTCCTCTCGGTCTGACCATTCATCTGAGGATGAAAGGTGGTTCTCAAACGCAGCTGAGTCCCGAATGCCTCCTACAATCCCTTCCACAATCGGGATATAAAACATGTGTCATGGTCAGAGATGATCATCAATGGCACCCCATGAATTCGCACGATCTCCTATGCATAGAGGCATCCCAAGACCTCTACTGATCCCTGCTCTCATATAGGTAGGAAGTGGGCCAACTTGGTGACTTCGTCAATGATCTCCCTTTTGGAATCATGTCCCCTGGACATACGTGGAAGCCCTGTCAAAAATTACATGGAGAACCCATTCCACTTCCACTATGGAACCTCTAGTGGTTGAGCTAAGCCTTATGGAACCTGATGCTCGACCTTCACTTGCTGAAAAGTGAGGCATAGTGAAACAAACTCCTCTACAACCTTCTTCATCCTTGGCCACCAGTGCTGATGCTGGAGGTCCTAGTATATCTTTGCCACACTAGGATGTACCCCCAGAGGGAACTTATGGAACTCCCTCAACACCTCCTCCCATAGTGCCACTGCTACCATGGTACATCCTATGAAGAGGATGACATGTTCCCCACCTTCATAAAATCCATCAAGTGCCTTCCCTAAGGATATCTGAGCACGTTGAACCTCACAGTTAGTGTCCCCAAGCTGAACCTCCCCGAATCGCTGAAGGAGTGGGGGTGTGAATTTCATAGACATGAGGTATGTGGCTCCATCTCTATCCACGAAGGATATCTGCAACATGGCTAGATTCTCTGTCACCTCACTCAACAACTATAGACCAGACCTCTTACTGAGTGAATCTGCTACCATGTTCCCATTCCCAAGAGTATAGACTATCTCAAAGTCATAATCCCGGAGGAACTCTAGCTATCTCTGCTATCTCAGGTTCATTTCCTTCTAAGAGAATATATACCTGATACTCTTGTGAACAGAGTAGACTTTAAAATGTTCGCCCATCAAGTAATGCTACCACATCTTCAAGTAAAAGAACACTACTTCTAACACCAAGTCATGGGTAGAGTAGTTCTGATCAATCTTTCTCAGTTTTCGTGAAACATAAGCGATCACTACTCACTCCTACATCAAGACACATCCAAGAACATTCCTTGATGCGTCGTAGTAGAATACATACCCAACACCCTCTTCTGGTAGCCTCAAGATGGGGGCACTCATCAGTATCTGCCTCAACTCCTAGAAACTCTATTAGCATCTCTCCATCCATAGGAAAGGATACCCCTTCCTTGTCCAAGATGATAAGGGTGATGCAACTATAGAAAAGTTAGGCACAAATATTCGGTTGTATCCAGCCAACCCTAGGAAGCTCTGCACCTCTGTCACACTCTTGGGTGGCTCCCAATCTAGCACAACCTCTATATTCACCAGATCCACTGCAACTCTAGCCTCTGAGATAGCGTGTCCCAGAAAGTGGACCCCTCACATCCAGAACTGGAACTTCAAGAGTTTATCATAAAGCTGGTGCTCTCGGAGTGTATCCAGAACTATCTGTAGGTGATAGGCATTCTCCTCCTCTGTCACCGAGTATATCAAGATGTCATTGATGAACACCACCATGAAGTGATCAAGGTATGGATGAAAGATCCGGTTTATGAGTCCCATGAACACTTCTAGGGTGTTGCTCACACCTAAAGGCATAACCAAGAGTTCATAATGGCGACACCGACAACTGAAGGCCATCTTCTGCACGTATTCATCTCATATCCTGAGGTGATAATAGCCTGGTCGAAGGTCTATCTTCAAAAAATAGTGAGCTCCCTTCAGCTGATCAAAAATATCATCAATCCTAGGGAGTTGATACTTGTTCTTAACAGTCACCTGGTTCAGGTTTTGATAGTCCACATAAAGTCTCAAACTCCCTTATGCCTTCTTGGCGAACAAAATCAGGGCTGATCATGGAGAAACACTGGGTCTTATGAACCCCTTTCCCTACAAGTCCTCCAACTGGTTATGTTACTCATGAAGCTCCGTAGGAGCCATCTGATTTTATGGTGTAGATTGTTGAGTCAATAAGGTTTTCCTTATGACTTTTCCATTCCTTCTTGTTTTGAAAATCACAAACACCTTATCTTTAAGGAAAATTGCTTTTATAAGGAAAATTGCTTTTATAAGGAAAATTTCTTTTATAAGGAAAATTTCTTTCTTAAGGAAAATCGCTTTTATAAGAAAAATTATCCTTATCATATATTCTTCCATATTTTTCTTAAGTATAAGCTTCGGATTCATTTTCTCGGAATCATTGAAACTTTGATATAAAGCATTCTGTTTTAGGGTTCGGATTCTGGACAAGAACTATAAGGAAGTTTCATTCCGAATTCCGGATATGAACTATGACTAAGTTCTATTCCAGATTCAGGATACGAATTCTGAAGAAGAATTCTCATTACGAATTCTAATGAAGAAATCTCATTCCGAATTCTCATTACGAATTCAAATGAAGAATTCCCATTACGAATTCTAATGAAGAAATCCCATTCCAAATTATCATTACGAATTCTGAAGAAGAATTCCCATTACAAATTCTAATGAAGAAATTTCATTCCGAATTCTCATTACGAATTCTGATGACGAATTCTCATTACGAATTCTGATGATGAATTCTCATTACGATTCCTGATGACGAATTCCTATTCCGAATTCTCATTCCGAATTCACCTATTAAACAGAATCTGATTATCTTTGTTTTATACACTCTGAATTTATTCACTCTGAACCTTCACTCCGAAGTTTTCATTCCGAACCTTTATGTTAGAGTTTAAAACGATGTCGTACATTCTATTACACTTGTTTTTTTATAAAACGATGTCGTCCATTTTGTTATAAACTAACCGTTGTCTAAGTGACACGTGTACAGGTCCCTCCAATCTTTATGGAAAATATGACCGTTGGAGAAGGAGCCGACCTTACCTATAAATAGGAGCTCATTTGAAAGAGCTCGTAGCTGTTGGCTAACAGATGGATGAACAATTTGGACTTTGTGCATACATGCTGTTGGCTAACGGATGGATGAACAATTTAGACTTTGTGCATACATGCTGTTGAAGTGATTTCTAGAGAGAGAGAGGCTCTTATTAACTCTCAAAGATTCGTGCGACTCCAAATGTTGGTGATTACATTCGAGGGATTCCGGGGATAGGAAGACAGAGGTGGCCAACTACCTTGAAGTTGAGGGCTTGCGGGGATAGTAAGACAGAGACACCGATCTTCGTATCGAGGGCTTACCCTGGTGTGGGTAAGACAGACTTGCTTGAAAGTATAAATCAAGGGACCTTTATCCAAGGTTGTTGGATACCCTTCTCTTTGGGTTAAAATACTATTATCTTGTTACTAGTAGTTTTACTACTTGTTTCTATTCCGCTGTAATTTGTATCTTAAGGAAAGTATAACTTTGTTATACTTCCTTACTTACTCTGATTAGTTTAGATTCTATACGCTTTAAGGTAGAATCTCATATTGCAACTTTTGTTAAGTTTCAATTTCCGGAACCATATTTCCGGAACCTACTTTTGGAATCACTTTCCAAGTTCAGTTCGGTGTTAGAGGTGTTGTGAATTTGCCTAGTTTAACTTTGTTAAACTTAGACCTTTCCTTTTCTTAAGGAAACTTTAGTTATTCATAACTAACTTTAAAGGTTCCAAAGGAATTTTTGAAGTATACAATTCACCCCCTCTTGTATATTGAGCATCTCATATTATATTTCGATCCTACAATTGGTATCAGAGGTTGGAAACCTCTTACTCTATACCAATCTTACATTTGGTATCAGAGCTGGTTACTGAAATACTTGTACTCACATACAAGTTTTTCTTGCTCACTTTTCCTTTCCGAACTTTGTCATTCCGATTTATCCATTCCGAACTTTTCTCATTCCGAACTTTGTGATTACGATTCTTTGCTACTAACAAGTTTGTGGGCAAAGTTATTTCTAGTATGGCAGGAATTAATGTTGGATCTATTGACAATCTAAATCCTACAAGACCACCTATATTTTATGGTAATGACTATGAGTACTGGAGAGATCGTATGAAGACATTTGTTATCAATACTGGAGTAGACAACTTTGTTATGCTTACTGGTGATTATAAAATTCCTGACAAGGAAGTCAGAACCTTTACTAACCAGGAAAAGAAAGAATATAAACTAAACTATAAGGTACGCAATACTTTACTATGTTCAATGACCAGAAATATATATAGCCAAATTTCTTCTTGTGAAGAAGCTAACTGTATATGGAAGAAGTTAGAGGTTACACACTTTGGAACTTCTAAGGTGATTGAGACTAGAAGAGCTATTCTTAGAGCTGAATATCATGGCTTCAATTTTCCTTATGGAGAACCTATCTGTAAAGTTCAACAAAGATTTATGACTATTGTCAACAATCTACAATCTATGGGAGAAAAAGGTTTCGATGATGAAGCTCTTGTGGACAAGATAATTGACATTATGCCCAATGAGTGGGAATCCAAGAGAACAGCAATAGATGAAAACAGGAAGGTCACTCAAATTACTCTTGATGAATTATTTGGAACTCTTCTACAACATGAAACAAGAATGAAGAGAGATGCTGACAACATCAAGAAAAAGAATGGAAATGGTACTGTTGCTTTTACTACAACTTCAAATAAGATGAAAGCTAAGACACCTGAGAGAGTAACCAGATCCAAGTCTAAGAAAGTCATTTTCCAATCCGAATCTAGTGAGAGTGAAGTCTCAGAAAATGAGTTAGCCAATCTTGCTCGAAGGATGAACAAGATAGCTGGACAGAGAAACTTTCAATCCAAGTATAAGAAAAAGGATAGGAAAGATAAGAAAGATGGAGAAGTAACTTGTTATGAATGCAAGAGAGCTGGACATATTAGACCAGATTTCCCTATGCTCAGAAAGAAAGAAAGAAAGGAAAGGCACTCAGACAGGAACATGAAGAAGTATTATAAAGCCAAAGCTAAGAAAGTTCTGAAAGCTAATGACACCTGGAGTGCCAGTGGTGGTGACTCTTCAGATGAATCTTCTGATTATGAATCTTCAGGACAGAAGAATCTTGGTCTAATAGCCAGATTACCTATTGATAATCATTGTCTTATGGCTAAGGTACGAAATGCTGAATCATTGACCAATGTTTCTTTAAATTCTAATGATAGTAAGTATTATAACTCTTCTGATGAAGAATCATCTTCTGATGAGGAAAATACTTTACCTACTTATGAAGAAGTCTCTAGGTTTGCTGAACTTCTTGAGATTGATAATTCCAAACTCAACAAGAAACTTGATAAGGCAAATTCTAGGAATTCTATTCTTACAAAAGAGATATCAGATCTTTCTAAAGATCTTGATAAGAAAAATGCCGATTTTGAAAGTATTTCAAAAAATCTTGAGGAAGTAAGTTCTGAGAAGAATAAACTTTCTAAAGAATTAGAAAAAGTAATTTCTAATAAAAGTGTTTTAGAGCCTAACTCTAGTTCTAAAACTAATGATTTTGAGGATAAAAACTTGGTTGTAAAACTCAAGTCCGAAATTTTTTCCTTAAAGAAATGCTTATCAAATTTTACCCATGGTAAAGAAAATTTTGATAAGATGTATTCTCAAATACGACCTTTAAGAAATAAATCCGGATTTGGTTATACCCATGAAAAACCAGTTTTCAGTAACAATTATTTTGTTCCTCAAAGTGCCCCATTTTGTACCAAGTGTCAATGTGGAGGTCACTGGGCAAAAAGTTGTTCCTTAAACAAAACCCAATCCCTAGGATTTCACAAAGCTTACTTTTCTAAGAAAATGTGGGTACCTAAAATTTTATAGTCTGGAAATCTCGGATCCAAACAAGTTTGGATTCCAAAAGTCTAATTTTCTTCTTGATTTCAGGAAAATAGAGAAAGTACCAGCAACAATACATGGTACATGGATAGTGGATGTTCCCGGCACATGACTGGTAACAAAAGCTTTTTTGAAAATATTATCAAAACGAAAGGAGGAAAGGTAACTTTCGGAGACAATGCTAAGGGAGAGATTGTTGGTATTGGTAATATTGTTCTTTTAGGTAAAACTTTAATTTCAAATGTTCTTTTTGTTAAAGGTCTTAAGCACAACCTCATTATCATAAGTTAGTTATGTGATGAAGGTTACCTTGTGAATTTTAGGAATGATAAGTGCTTAGTTCACAATTCCAAGGAAGAATTTATTCTCTCAGCCAATAGGCAAGAGAATGTTTACACCTTAAACTTAGAAGACCTAAGGAGCCAAGATTTACCTTGCCTAAGTGCAATGGAAGATCACTCTTGGTTATGGCATAGAAGACTAGGACACTGTAATATAAGAAACCTATGTAAACTGTCTAAGAAGAAACTTGTTAAGGATCTACCAGAGCTTAGATTTGATTCTTCTAAAGTTTGTGATCCTTGTCAATATGGCAAGAAACATAAATCTAGTTTTAAGTCAATCGGTGAAGTCTCAACAACCGATGCATTACAGTTAGTGCACATGGATCTTTTTGGTCCAACACAAACTGGAAGTATTGGAGGAAAATATTATGTGTTTGTTCTAGTTGATGATTACACTAGATTTACTTGGGTCTATTTTCTAGCAAAGAAATTTGAAGCTTTTTCTTATTTCAAAATTTTTAGAGCTCAAGTTAAAAATGAGAAAAACCTTCAATTGAAAACTATTCATAGTGATCATGGAGGAGAATTTCAAAATTCTGATTTTGAAACTTTTTGTAGTAAGAAAGGTATTACTCACAATTTTTCAGCACCTAGAACTCCTCAACAGAATGGTGTAGTTGAAAGAATAAATAGAATTCTTCAAGAGATAACTAGAACCATGTTGAGTGAATATTCTATTGCTAGACATTTCTGGGCTGAAGCTGTATGTACTGCTTATTATACTATAAATCGAGTTTTGATTAGACCTTTTCTTAATAAAACTCCTTATGAGTTATGGAGTGGAAGAAAACCTAGACTTTCCTACTTCAAGGTTTTTGGTTGCAAAGTATTCATTTTGAATACTAAAGATAACCTACATAAATTCTCACCAAAATCTGATGAAGGAATTTTCTTAGGATATTCCACAACCTCTAAGGCTTATAGAGTTTTTAATAAAAATTCTTGTACTGTTGAGGAAACAGTACATGTGAAATTTTATGAGTCCGATCCTTTTGTTTTTAAACCATATCAACCTACATCTTCGTATGTGTTTTCAAAAACTGATTATCAACCTTTGATAGAAGAACCTTCTAATAAGGAAATTGTTCTAGAAGATACTTCTGAGACATTTACCCTAGAAGACTTTCTACCCTATGTTGATGAACAGGTTTTACAAAACCCAAATCAGGTGTTCCTTAAGAATCATCCCAGTGATAGTATCATTGGTGATGTAAATCAACCTTTAAGGACTAGAAGTTCCTTAAGAAATGAAGTAGAACATCTAGCATTTCTTTCCCAATTAGAGCCTAAAAGCACTGATGAAGCTTTAGGTGATGATGATTAGATCAAAGCAATGCAAGATGAACTAAATGAATTCGAAAGGAATAAAGTCTGGACCTTGGTTGAAAGACCTAAGGAAACTTCTGTTATTGGTGTAAAATGGGTTTTCAGAAATAAATGTGATGAAAATGGAGTCATTGTTAGAAATAAAGCTAGACTTGTTGCTAAAGGCTATAATCAGCAAGAAGGAATAGACTATGAAGAAACCTATGCTCTAGTAGCTAGACTTGAATCTATCCGTATTCTACTTGCTTTTGCAACATTCTTTAATTTCAAACTTTATCAAATGGATGTGAAATGTGCTTTTCTTAACGGTTATGTTCAAGAGGAAGTTTTTTTTGAACAACCACTTGGCTTTGAAGATACAAAACATCCAGATCATGTTTTTAGACTTACCAAAGCTTTGTATGGCCTTAAACAAGCCCCACGAGCATGGTATGATAGACTCACTGGATTTTTGCTTCAAAATAACTATGTTAAGGGAAATGCAGATCCAACCCTTTTTATAAAGAAAGATAAGAAAAATGTTTTGATTGTTCAAATTTATGTTGATGACATTATATTTGGTTCAACTCAGCAATCTTTGACTGACTCTTTTGCTAGTCTAATGAAATCTGAGTTTGAAATGAGTATGATGGGTGAGTTAACATTTTTCCTTGGTTTTCAAATTTCTCAAAAACCAGAAGGAACTTACATATCTCAACATAAGTATATTAAAGATCTTCTTAAAAAGTATGGTTATGACAACACTAAGAGTATAAGTACTCCCATTGGTACCTCAAACTCTTTAGATCTTGACGAAGCTGGAAAACCAGTAGATCAAACATCTTTTAGAGGTATGATAGGAAGTCTACTTTACTTAACAGCTAGTCGACCAGACTTAATGTTTTCAGTATGTTTATGTGCAAGATATCAATCCAATCCTAAGGAATCTCACTTAAAGGCAGTAAAAAGAATTTTTCGCTACCTTAAGGGAACCATGGATCTAGGATTATTTTATACTTCTGGAAATGATTTTGTTCTAAAAAGCTTTTCTGATGCTAACTTTGGTGGATGTAGAATGGATAGGAAAAGTACATCCGGAACTTGTCATTTCTTAGGAGATTCATTAGTTTCTTGGTCCTGCAAGAAGCAACATTCTGTAGCACTCTCCACTGCTGAAGCTGAATATGTAGCAGCTGGAAGTTGTTGTGCACAAGTGTTGTGGATGCAACACACACTCACAGACTATGGCCTGAGTTTTACTAAAACTCAAATTTTGTGTGATAACACAAGTTCCATTTCCCTAAGTAAAAACCCTGCACATCACTCCCGTGCAAAACACATAGATATTAGGCATCACTTTCTTAGGGATCACACACTCAAAGGAGATATTATTCTTCAGTTTATCGGAACGCAAGATCAACTTGCTGATATTTTCACAAAATCTTTGCCTTCTGATAGATATGAATATATTAAACAGAAGTTAGGAATGATAACCGTAATGTAATATTCCTTAATTAACTTTCTGTTGAAAAATTATCCTTACAGTAATAAACTCCTTTTTATAGGGGGAGTACATTTGATTGTTTGGTTAACAAAGTTTTTCAAAATTTGTTTTCAAACTTTTCGGAACGAAGATTTCCGGAATGGAATTTCCGGAACTACCATTTTACAGAATGGATATTTTCGCACAGAATACTTCTGGAATGGAATTATTCGTATTGAAAATTTCCGGAATTGAAAATTTCGTACTGGTATTTTCATAACCAGATTTTTCGTACCAAGTTTTTTTCTTTTTCGTATTGCGTTTTTCGTATTGAGTTTTTCGTATTTAGTTTTTTTTCGTATCGAGTTTTTCGTAGTCATCTTTATATTACCCATTACGAATAACTTTCCTAAGCTAATCCGAAAGGTATGATTTCCTTACTCAAGTTTTCGTATTCATATTTTTCTTGCTGGTATTTTCTTGTATTATGTTTTCAGAATTATAGTTTTATTAATTCTTTACTTTAATAAAAACCTCAAAAAGATCGAATTCAAGTTTTCAACCGTCAGATCTGATCGCAGCTCATTCCAACCGTTAGATCAACTGTGGAAGTTCAACCGTCATCTCGTTGCCTATATAAAGGGGACCATAATTTCTAGTCCCACATCAGTTTCAAGCTTTCGCGTGCTGAAGCTATGCCCCTCTGATTTAAGGCCGTTCCGAATTTCAGTCTTCTCCATTCCGAACTTCCCAGAGAACTTCTAATCCGAATGTCTGCAGAGTTAGCATCTCAAGAAATGTCTTCAACTAAGCCTATATCTCAGTGGTTAGTTTACAGAGAAAGGTTATTTCATCCGACTTTCTTCAGCAACTACGATTATATCATCTCAAAGAACATCAAGTTGAATGGCTGGGAGGATGTTGCGGTATCTAAAACCGGGAATCAAGATGAAGTTTATTCTGATTTGCTTGTCGAATTTTATGAATCCGTTTCTTTCTTTAAGGAAGATGATAAAGAGAAGTTTTCTTTCAAATCGTATGGCAAGACATATAAACTTTCTTACACCAAGGCTGCAAGCTTGGTAGGGTTATGTTATGAAGGTGAAGCTGAGTTTATTTCGCACGTATTGCCAGACTCTTTGGGTAGTTTCAACAAGGAAAAGGCCTTAGAAACTCTCGTATTGGCTAATGAAAAGGCTCCGAAGATTGCAAGTCTTTCAACAAACTTCCGGATTATGGAACTATGGGTGCAAGGACTTATCGTACCGAGAAAAGGTGATAAGGACAGCTTGAAGAAGAGTGAGATCTATATCTTAGATTTTATGATAAATCTAAGGAAGTTTAACTTCATGAGGCACATCCTTATAACCATTGAGAACCTCAAGAAAGGAAATCTCAGAGCTCAGATCGTTATGTACCCAGCAATATTATCAAAGCTCATAGTTCGGTGCCTAGAATCCTTCAAGGTAGCTTGCAGATCTAAGCCAAGGGTGTGTAAAATCTTGTTGGTAAGTGATGATACGCTTAAAAGAATGAATATAGCTTTTGACAAGAAGTCTGGAATGTTTATTGATCTACCTCCTCAAGAAGAAGTGGCTCCGAAAGTTGCTGATCCGGAATCATCTAAGCCGGTAAGGAAGAGAAAGCTGAAAGAAGTGGTAGTCGAAACCGAGGAACCCAAGTCTAAGGAAGTCCACTCCGCACCACCAAATCCTAAGAAGAAGAAGACCTATCCTGATGAGGTTGTTACAAAGTGGAGAGCTGACTAAGAGAAGAGGAAAGAAGGGGATCCGTAGTTCGGATTGGACCCTGCGGAAGCTAAAGCTTTGAAGGAGAAAGCTGCTGATGAGCTCGAGAAACAAGCTAAGGAAAAGAAGCTTAAGAAAGAAGATGTCAGAAGCTGAGGCTGTTCAAGCGTTGTTGAAGTTCAACGAAATGGTTTCAGCAACCATCCCAGTTCCGAGATCTTTCTCCCTGGAATCTCTACCTGAGACTCCAGGAAGAAATCTTGTTGCTCCGGAAGAGCCTGTTGCTATGAATACTGAGGAAATAGAGCAAGTGGAACAAGTAGAAGAAGCTGCTGAAGGAAGTAGTGAGACAGGAGATGTGCTAAAACAAGTAGATGAGTATAAGGGAACTCCTTCGGAACACTTATCACTCCGAACATCTGAAGCTGAATCTTCGAAGCTAGTTACTCCAGCAATGGAAGAAGAGAAAGGAGAAGAAGAAGTTGCCTATCATGCATAAGAAGATCAACTTTTACATGATATTGCTCATATGAAAAATGTAGAGGATACTGTTCAGGAAGTTGCTGATGAGGAAGATAATATTGTTCAAGTCTTTGACAGTGAGAAGAGAACTCCAGAACATGATTCTATTCCGAAAAAAGATAAGGGGAAGCAAATTCTTGCTGATACTCCGAGTTCAGAAAAGAGGATGAGAAAGGAAGCTGGTAGTTCTTCTAAGAGGAAGTTGGAGCTTATTGAGGAAGAAAACTCTCCGAGCAAGATTTCAGATTCAGAGTCATCTTCGTTGGGGCATGATTTTGTTGTTCAGTCTTTGAAGAAGTTGGTGGGAACCATTCCGACCTTCTCAAGTATTGATTCACGATGCCAGATGCTCCAACATGCGTTGAATATGAAAACAGACTCCGTATCCATGGTTATGAATAAGTGTGTTTAGATTGAAGCCCAGTTCAAAAACTTCTTTATTGGTTACGAAGCTCATAAAAGATCTTGCAAGAGTATGACAAGATGGTCTAAGATGAGGCTTTTCGATGAGTTTCAAGATAATGTTAAGGATGCCTTTGAAACCGAGGACAAGAAGTTTAATGAGCTGACTGCATATTTTGAAGAAAAGCTGACTGAAGAAAAGAACTTCCGGATCCAAGAAGTCAGGGATCTGAATGGGAAGTTGAATTCTGTTTCTCAGAATTGTAAATTTGAAAGGGATCATCGGATCGATTTTGAAGTAAAGATGAAGGCTCAGGAAGAAAAGATCCAAGCTCAGGAAGAAAAACTGAAGGCTCAGGAAGAAAAAATTGAAGCTCAGTCCGCAAGAATAGTTGCCTTAGAGAAGCAAGCAGAAGAAGATCATAAAGACTTGAAGAAGATCAAGACGATTCTTAAGGGGCTCATGTCGAAGGAGAAAGATCCGAAATAACCCAATCCGATATTTTTGTTGTATTTTTTTGTTGTTGCTAAGATTACAAATTTTAATGAAAATTGTGTCTCTTGTTTCTTTTTGTTGTCATTACTAATATCTCAGGTACTTTGTTAAGTTTTTCCAATCCCTCCA
Organism: Viscum album; assembly: GCA_963277665.1. Classification (NCBI taxonomy): domain Eukaryota; kingdom Viridiplantae; phylum Streptophyta; class Magnoliopsida; order Santalales; family Viscaceae; genus Viscum; species Viscum album. The sequence goes on along the minus strand of OY728151.1, from coordinate 57,464,541 downwards.
ATTCTTTTTGAAAATCACAAAGGGGGAGAAGGAAAAGATCCTTAAGAAAAAGAGGAACTCTAATAAGAGTTTATCAAAGGGGGAGAAAGGAAAAATACCCAAGGAAAAATAACTCTAATAAGAGTTTGTTTAAGGGGGAGTTTTTCTTAAAGAAGAATTTCTTATGAAATATCACTCCGGAAATATGAATACGATCCTTAGAGTTTCAAAGCCTAAGGGGGAGTTAGTCTTATTCATCTATATCCTTAAAACAAGGGAGATAAGCATTAATATGTTTCTTTCTTCTTAGAATCATTATTTTTCGTAAGGATGTTTGTGCTTTCCAAAAAGGGGGAGATTGTTGAGTCAATAAGGTTTTCCTTATGACTTTTCCATTCCTTCTTGTTTTGAAAATCACAAACACCTTATCTTTAAGGAAAATTGCTTTTATAAGGAAAATTGCTTTTATAAGGAAAATTGCTTTCTTAAGGAAAATCTCTTTTATAAGAAAAACTATCCTTATCATATATTCTTCCATATTTTTCTTAAGTATAAGTTTCAGATTCATTTTCTCAGAATCATTGAAACTTTGATATAAAGCATTCTGTTTTAGGGTTCGGATTCTGGACAAGAACTATAAGGAAGTTTCATTCCGAATTCCGGATATGAACTCTGACTAAGTTCTATTCTAGATTCAGGATACGAATTCTGAAGAAGAATTCTCATTACGAATTCTAATGAAGAAATATCATTCCGAATTCTCATTACGAATTCAAATGAAGAATTCCCATTACGAATTCTAATGAAGAAATCCCATTCCGAATTCTCATTACGAATTCTGAAGAAGAATTCCCATTACGAATTCTAATGAAGAAATTTCATTCCGAATTCTCATTACGAATTCTGATGACGAATTCTCATTACGAATTCTGATGATGAATTCTCATTACGATTCCTGATGACAAATTCCTATTCCGAATTCTCATTCCGAATTCACCTATTAAACAGAATCTGATTATATTTGTTTTATACACTCTGAATTTATTCACTCCGAACCTTCACTCCGAAGTTTTCATTCCGAACCTTTATGTTAGAGTTTAAAACGATGTCGTACATTCTGTTACACTTGTTTTGTTATAAAACGATGTCATCCATTTTGTTATAAACTAACCGTTGTCTAAGTGACACGTGTACAGGTCCCTCCGATCTTTAAGGAAAATATGACCGTTGGAGAAGGAGCCGACCTTAACTATAAATAGGAGCTCATTTGAAAGAGCTCGTAGCTGTTGGCTAACGGATGGATGAACAATTTGGACTTTGTGCATACATGTTGTTGGCTAACGGATGGATGAACAATTTAGACTTTGTGCATACATGCTGTTGAAGTGATTTCTAGAGAGAGAGGCTCTTATTAACTCTCAAAGCTTCGTGCGACTCCGAATGTTGGTGATTACATTCGAGGGCTTCCGGGGATAGGAAGACAGAGGTGGCCAACTACCTTGAAGTTGAGGGCTTGCGAGGATAGCAAGATAGAGACACCGATCTTCGTATCGAGGGATTACCCTGGTGTTGGTAAGACAGACTTGCTTGAAAGTATAAATCAAGGGACCTTTATCCAAGGTTGTTGGATACCCTTCTCTTTGGGTTAAAAGACTATTATCTTGTTACTAGTAGTTTTACTACTTGTTTCTATTCCGCTATAATTTGTATCTTAAGGAAAGTATAACTTTCTTATACTTCCTTACTTACTCTGATTAGTTTAGATTCTATACGCTTTAAGGTAGAATCTCATATTGTAACTTTTGTTAAGTTTCAATTTCCAGAACCATATTTCCGGAACCTACTTTTGGAATCACTTTCCAAGTTCAGTTCGGTGTTAGAGGTGTTGTGAATTTGCCTAGTTTAACTTTTCTAAACTTAGCCCTTTCCTTTTCTTAAGGAAACTTTAGTTATTCATAACTAACTTTAAAGGTTCCAAAGGAATTTTTAAAGTATACAATTCACCCCCCTCTTGTATATTGAGCATCTCATATTATATTTCGATCCTACATAGATATTAGTGTTGTACTGGGGTACAGGGTGATGTAAAAGTCTACCTATCTATGTGCAGGTATTCTTGGAACATCAGCAGGAAAGATATCTGTATAATGGTCCACCACTATAGGATAACTCAGACTCTCAACATCAACTGCTCTGAGGGTAAGGCTATCCAACTGATGAGTAATTGGATGAACCATCCGTTGGGTAAGTCCATCATCTGCTTAAAAGGTTCCCTTATCACAGGTGAAGGAAAAACGGGTTCCGTCCATTCGGACACACCACACTTTACACCTAATACAGTAAATCTGAGCATGTACTATAGATAACCAGTCCATACCCAATATGACGTCATAAGGACTTGATGCCGCTACTAAGAGATCCCAGCCAAATCTCTCGCCTCCTAAAGTAATCTCACACTACCAGAACTAGTGTATGACCATCAAATCCACTCCAATAGGTGTCTCTAGCAATAAGGATCAAGCCAACAGCTCCACCAAAATCTCTGAGCTCTGAACGAGGGTTGTGGAGAAAAAAGAGTGACTGGCACTTGTGTCTATAAGTACTGCAACTAAGGTAGAGTAGACACAGATCGTACCTCTTATAATCTCTGAAGCACCGTGGTCGTAAGCCCCAACTACCTGAAGATGAGCTCATCCTTGTCCTCTTTCTCCCTATGGTTGGGGTTGACCACCTGGCGGTGGTGGTAGTAGAATCTCAAAATTCCACCCACCGCATGCTGCACAACCATCTCCTCTACCACTTCTGCCACCCTGCGAAACTCCTCGCTCGAACATCTGCCTCAGTCTTGGTGGTCCCTTGACCGTATGTTGGTCGTTGGTATGGAGGGTCAGGCAGTCGCGAGGCATATGACCCTACCCACCGCATGTGTAACACTTTGTGTCCCTCACCCATCTTTTGCTACCTTGTGAGCCTCACACTTCTGACCCTGCATCCCGTGGTCATCCACAAGAAGGTCTAGTTTGATTGGACCTCTATGTCATCTGCCTACTACCTCCTACAGAAGACTCGACTACCTGTCATCCAGTGGTAGCTCTCACTGTCGGTGCCCGCTCAACTAAGAAGATCTCCACAAAAAGTGCTTACTCACACCAGCCTACATCGGAATGCTGAGCGATACCATTGATACTATGATCTCCCATTAGAGGCCTCAATTAAAGGTATGGGCCCTAAAGAAAGGGTCCCATACCATTTCGGTGGAGTAGCAGGGGAGATCAGGGAACCTCTCACCAAGTACTGTGCCACTATCAGGCTACCCTACTATAAGTGCAACAACTACTATATATGCAAAGAGCGTAAGGTCATTAGGATGAACTCTGCCCTGAAAAGGCCCTCAAAGTCCACCCAGATGGGGGTTGACTCATCATTTATATGGAGAATTATGCTCTACCATCTCCCTGCTACCGCCAGAAAAAGGATGGCTTCTAGGATCACCATAAGACATCTGGTGTCCCAACTAAGCCGAAAACTCTAGCCATAGACTCTAGCCAGTCCTCAGCCGCCTGCGGGTCTGTCTCACCTCGGAACCTCAGAGACCTCTACTACTAGAACTCGTGCAACATGCTCAGTTGGTGTGAACCCTCTACTAGTGGGGTTGGTGGCAACGATTGTCCAATGGGTAGTGGTACTGCAGGTACACCACCTGAAGGTGCCAATGCTGTAAGGGGGCCCTGCGCCGAGGCCTCATCGCTCAGTGGGCTATCATCGTGTACTCTCTAAGGGAACCAGGGTGGCTATCTTCATGGAGGCATCCTGAAAAGAAACATGTGTTCCACAATTAAAAGTTAAACCTAGTGAGATGACTCAAGAAAACAAAATAAAGACTTTTAAAAACACACACAATCAATGTTTTCATGTGTTGAGCCGGAAATCATAACTCAGGGTCCTAGTGTAGGGATACATCGACCGCTGCACCAAAAATAGACTCCCTGAATGAAAAACCACACTCAAAACACTTAACACTATTTCCACATAGAAAAGACCAGAGTCATAGTTCTTAGGTAGAACAAAACTCCTTTGATACCACTTTGTCACGACCCATCCCTTGGGGCCCGTTCCGTGACTACCCCAAGCCCACCTTCCATAGGACATGGCCTAGAGACTAGAACTGAAAGGAATATTCCCTAAAAGGGGAAGGAATTTACTTTAACCTGTAAAAACACACGGTCCGAGAACACAATAAGTAGAAATTGTGAAGTGAACTTCTATAGTAAAAGAGTGATGAAAGTAAAAAGGTCCTGAAATACAATCCCAACTATAAGAGTACAAGTAAAACTGAAAGAACAATACAATTGAAAAAAGGAAAACAACTACTGGGTCATCCTCCGAGCATCCTACCTGAAGGGTAGGTACATATCAGCTCCACAACACTCCACCTCTGCCTGTCTCCTCCGCGTACTACCTAGTCTTAGATCCCTCAAGCCTCAGCCCAACTGCTCATCGTCTGCACAAGACACAACAAGGTGCAAGCGAAGATCGTGCATGGGTGAGTTTAATGATAGTTAGTAGGGACCCTGAGACTCCGAAGGTCTTCTAGAGTTCCACAAAGAAAAACCACAGGGTAACACCACGAAGGTAAAGTACCACACAAGTAACATACCAAATATCATAACATAAATCACAAGCACAAAGTAAAGACAACTCACACTAGGATTTATTCTAGGGGTGGTAAAAAGTAACATCTCCAGTCACATCATCAAACAACTCAACTACTGGATAACTCCTCCTCTACCGAGTATAGTGGGCCTACCGCATCACACATAAGCACCTCCCACTAAACTTGAACTGCTGAGGTACTACTCCCCATCACATACCGTGAGTCCTCATCCCTCCCCAATGTGGTCTGCTAAGGTACTCCTCTCCATCGCGTACCATGGCTGCTCCCCACCGTGGCCTGCTGAGGTACTCCTCCCCATTGCGTACCATGGGTGTGCCGGGTCACATAGAGCTGTACCTCCCCAATGTGGTTTTCTTAGTTACTCTTCTCCATCACGTATCGTGGATGCTCCCCAACGTAGCCATTGAGTCACTTCGAGTCAAAAATTCAGCAGTCATCAGGTCTCAGCTAGTCACAGGTTCTGTATGTAGTGTGCCTGGGAGAAGTTCTCCCCATGCCATCAGTTATATCTCAACCATCACTAAGTCTCACAAAGAAGTTACCCAATGATCCTCCATGTCATAAGGGTTCCCACACAATAGACGGCGCGTTAGTCGGACACCCGGTCTGTGCGTTATTGGAATTTCCGTGCCGAGGGCCCGGTTGGATTTAGGTGCGATCCAACCAAGATGAACTCCAAAATTCTATGAAACTCTAATGGATTAAGTAAAAAAAGGACTGTCTAGCTCCAAGGGTCCCAACTCCAAAGAGGATTATTCAAACGGGCGTCCGATTCTCAAGATAAGCTCTTTTGAGTGTTTCTGGGCCCAGGTCATGTCCGACCCGGTCAGACCAACCTGGTCCGACCCAGTTTGTGTTGGACCGAGGTGGTCTCAGCCTGTTGAGCTAATGTTCAGTCTGGCCAGTAAGAGGGTCGGCTTGTAAGGGCGGCCTCACTAGAATAGGGTGGCCCACAAGGGGTGGCCCGACCCACGTGGGGCGGTGGCCCGCTAGGGCAGCAGCCCGACCCGGGGGCAGAGGCATGCTGGGGGGCTACCCGGTCTGAGGGCAGTGACCCAGTATAAGGGTGGTGACCCGAATTGAGGGCGGTGTCCCGCTTCGAGGGTGGCGACCCGGTTCGAGGGTGGCGGCCTGATGTGAGGGCGGCAGCCTGCTCCGAGGGCTGTGTCCCGGTCTGAGGGTGGGGGCCCAACTCGAGGGTGTTGACTTGATGTGAGGGCGGAGGCCCGCTCCGAGGGTGGCGACCTAGTCTAAGGGTGGTGACTCGACTCGAGGGCCACAACCTGATCCGAGGGTGACGACCCAACTTGAGGGTGGCGACCTGCTCTGAGGGTGATGACCCAGTCCGAGGGCGGTGACCCGACCTGAGGGTGGTGGCCCACTCTGAGGGCGGCAACCCAGTTTGGTCATATGCGGGGGGTGTAACCCCCCCATTCTCCTGGATTCCTGAACTGCCCAATGGTTGTTCGGTTGGTGAGGTGGCGGAACCCCATGGGCACCGCTCGGTCACCGCTCGACCCGCCAGAGGCGGTTTCTGCCTCTACTGCGGCTTCGACCATGACTTCCGTTCACCAGCAGCGCAGTGGTTGCGCCTCCTCCCTTCCCATGGCCGACCTTCATGCTGGACACCTCCTACGTTTTTTGTGGATGATGAGCTGCGACCTTCCTCTTGCGGCATGCGTCAACATGCTCATGGTCTTCTAAGGTGGCTCGAGGATAACAAGATAGCAGAGGGTTCAGGCTGGGTTCGTTAGGCCCGCGCCCTCCACGTTAGCTCAAATTATGGTGTATATTAAGGGGTTGAATAATCAATTGAATTAAACAACAAGATAAACCGCACAAAGATTCCCTACAACAATCATCCCATAAAGACGAATAAATCGCGGGTCAACCCGTTAGTCGGTTGACATGCGTTCTTTATGTTATTCAAGAATGGGGAAGAAGAAATCATTCAAAAAGAGTAAAATAATTAACCCCTACCTTGAAACATTGAAGGAATGTCCGTGCTTGAAGGTGGATCGCCTTCTTCATTCCCACGACCTGTTCCGAGAGAAGTCACTCTCACGTCGCCCTTTGGTTCTGTGTCGTCCATCACCTCCCACTAGGTCAGCTTCATCTTCTAAGGTTCTGGCATCACGATGTTCCTTAAAAACTTCACTATTTGGTGAAGCTTTCCGATACCCCTTCCCTAGATCTATATATATAGGAGGGGGGTAGGGTAGGTCACGGTATGTGGAAATAATGGGGCTCAATAATTAGAAAGCTTCCTAATTTCCCCAACGTCGTCATTACTTAAGGTTGGAAGTTCAAGACATTTAATGGCTTGACACACCACCAGAACCACCCTTTAATTGGTCTATTAGAGGTTTATGAAATAAAATAACAAAATTTAATTTATTTCATTTCATTTAAAGAGTTGTAAAACTTAACTTTTTTTCCGAACCTACTACGGTCAAAGTAAAGCCTCCCTTAAATGAATACCGATGCTGTGGATTCAATGATGCCATCCGATTTTTAATCCGAGAAATAGTTTAAATGTTAGAAAATGCCACTCATGCATTTACGAAACATACTAAAAAAAGTTCAGAAATTCATTCTGAACACACCAGGCTTTAGAATCACACGCTGTCAAATTTCACAGACTCGTAATAATTCTATATAATTAAAAAAACTTACATGGAAAATCCAAGTCTTTACAGTATATGGGTATATAAATATCATAAAAAATTATTAGATTATATGGGTCACCATTTTCCACTTTATAAATTGATCATACATTTTATAGATTGTAAATTGGTTCCCATTTAATTGTAACCAAAATTGTTTTAGCCCATGTGAGAAATTGTCCATATATTAAACATGTCCTAATTGGTTAGATAATGTGCCACCATAAATATATATAGAAAAACACCATTTAGGTTGATTCTTACACTTTAATAAACAATTTTATATCACAATTATAATAATATATGCTATCAATAGTAGTAGATAAAAGTAAACAAGCTAATAATCACAAAATCATGACAAACAACATGGAAATCATACAAAATAAATCACACATTATGTTACGCAAACAATAATGCAAATTAAATTAAAAATAAATTATAAATATAAGCATGTTAGTAAAATTACTAACATTTTATATAGAATGCATGATAATAAACACACTAGGGACATCAATAAATCTCAAATATCCTAGAAACAAAATCTATATGCAATGAAATATGCAAGGAATATGAATCTAAATGTGCCTACAATGATGCATGTAATTCTACATCCTTATTATACTAGTCCAAGGAAAAAATGTTATAAATCTCATAAATCAATGAGAAGTAAAAGTGCACCAATCACTCAAGGTGAAATCATAATCAATGGTAACAGACAACACAAACAACAATCCCATCCTTGCCTACTTGTACTTTTCCCCATACGTGAGGTGATCACTCCCAGACAAAGATATTTAACAAGCAATGAAACACTTCTAGTATTCTATCTACTAGACCAAAATATTAATACAAGGAATGAAAACACATATGATACCACTTTATAACTTCCTGTCATGACTAACTATAAAACCAGTAGCAGGATTGGTCACCCCATGGCCTCAAGCCTGCCTCTCTCTATGCCAGAGGCTACTGACTAGAAATGTGGGTCAAATAGTGGCATGGTGGGAAGACTATGCCCTCAAAATTATAGTATTATAGTGGTATAATAGATAATAAGTAAATCACTCAACAGAGGAAGAAATATAAATGAAAAAGTAATGGAAAATAAATATAATAACTGATAAGATGGCCATAAACAATTATAAAACTATGCATATATGATTAGATTATGCTATATAATATCGACAATAAAAATAAAATAGGTGATGCAAAATAGTATAAAAAAATAAAAAAATTGAACACAAGGCCCCAAAGGATAAATCCATAGATATCCCAAACTCTGGCCTAGTCCTATGCTCCTAAGATCAAACATACAAGAGTAATTGAACAAGTATAATCCATATACATATGAACATGAAGTATTCTCGAGTACCCCAATGTAATGTAGACCTAAGTAGGGTGTGAGATATTCTCATTAGTCCATTGCCAATGGTGTCTATAGAATAATCCAGTATGTGAATATAAAATAAAATAGTGTGAAGTTATGATAGGTATGACAATAAATAAATAAAAGTAAACAAGTTAGCTCAGGATCCTTAGAGGGAAAAATGGCCGACCATACCTACTTAATTCTAAGGTATAATATCCTAAACTAAGATAAAACAATTCAAATATGATATGGGTGTAAAGATAATAAGTATTCATAAATAAAGTATTAAGATATGAACTAAACCCAAACATGTGATTTCTCTTGGCGGACGCGTCACTGGATAATAGTTATACATTTTTAGTTTTTAATATGTGAGTGATCCTTATAATTTAATAATAAGAACCCTAATCCCATCTAAAGTGATCTATAAATAGTATCCCAAGTATCGCTCCACGGGAACTATAAATACCCTTAACCATATGAGCACATCCAAGGAGATCCATAAATGGAACCTCAAGTATCACTCTAGGTATAGTGTGAAACCAACCCTCCAAGACCATCCTTGGTATCTAAAATATGGGACTAAGTATCACTCATGGAATGGTATAACCATATATCCACTGAGCTTGTCCATGATGTATCCCCTAGAGAACCAGTATTGCTCATGGAGGGGAAAAGAAAATGCCTGATGAGCCTCTCTAAGGAATACCAGGTATCACTCCCAATGTATTTACATTTAATAAAAAAATCTAATTATAAATCATGATTATCCCATACAAGGTCTCCTTAAATTGATACCATTATATCGTCATATTCATAACAAGAAGGTAAGGTTTAGCTATCAATATATTATACCATTTATCACAACTCATTTATATAAAGAGGGCCACACCCATTACCACATTAATTAATTAAATGAAAGCTTATTCACTTAAGCATGACATAACATGTCATTTAATCCATTATGATATCATTTACATTATTAAATAACCCTAATCATTTATTAAATTTAGTAAGTCTAGGTGAACTACACATGGAAGACAAAACCATACATGAAATTATATAAGATAGGCCATGCTAACACGCATGTCATTTGGAATTATCATGTTTTTTCTATAAGACTTTGGACATAACCACTTTATATATGATTTGGAAACTAAGGGGTAACAGAGTGAAGTATCACATCCTTCCACATTCAAATTTAATTAACTTGTTTACATTTTACAAGATAATACACCTCAATGAGGGGTTTTATTAGAAAAACCACTAATTAATTAAAGGCATTAAAGGGACACACCCTTAAGGGTGGTTAAAAATTAAGGTTCAAGACATTAAATAATTCTAATTTAATTCAAATGGGAAACTATATTTAAGGAGTCAATTTCAGTAAACTAAATATCACATTTAAGAGGAATCTCTCATAAATACCAGGGCATGACACAACAACGTACATTATAAATCGATGAAACCTTGAGGGAAAATCTATAGACCACCTAACTTAAGCTTAATAATACCCTAAAATACAATATAGAGGCTTGATTTAGTCCGATTCAAGAGAAATCAAAGAATCATACAAATAACCTGAAAATAGGGTGAATTATCCCACACCAAAATAGCACAGAAGATGAGAAGATAACCAAATAAATGAGTAAGGAGTAGCTGAAGACTTACTGAGAGAGTTCTAATGCACCTAAAGGAACTTGAAATGGACACTAGATAGAGGATATCTCTCCAAACCTAGGAGATGATAGGAGGATCTCCCATGGTGAGCAATTGCATATGGGTAAGAAGAGAAGAATAATGGGAGAAAAGAAATAATGGTTGGAGGGGAAAATGGAAATTTCACCCCCTTTAAAGAGGCACATGGTTTGGTTTCACGATTGGTCAAACCATGTTCCAATTGTTCTTGAGCCACTATCCAAGAAAGAGACTCACATATTTGATGCTCATGGTTTGGGAAACTGTGCACAAACCATGAAATTCTCCTCTATCAAGAATCCCACAACAATTGTGTGACCATGTGGATCCTCTCACATGCTTAGAAAAAACCATGTGAGACCCCTAGCTCCACTAGATTATCCTCATGGTTTAATTTTTTGGGTCTCATGGTTTTAGAAAAACTGTGCACCCTTGTCAGCTTCTCACGATTTTGAGGTTTAGGAGCCCGATGCTCTTGAAACTCAACGGATCACCCAAGACACCTCTAGTACCTAAAACAAGTCTAAAAACAACACATTTTAGTGTTCCAAATCTTATAATTTCATTCTTAATATTATTTTACGATTATGAAAATCCACTAAATGTAAAGTTCATATTCCTTCAGAAAAATTCTATCTGGTCAAAAAATGCAGGATGCTACAAAATCTGACGTCATTTCTCTCTTCATTTAAAATCTTTTTCATCAAAATACATGTTTTCTAAAAATATTTTAAAAAATGTTTAAACCATTTTCAAATGATTTATTAAAGATATTTTTAACTATTTTTACTTTTTACAAAATTTTTCCAAGGAAATCTTTATGTCCATTTCAAAACAAGGATCATTAGAATTTTATAGAAAATGTGAAAGTAATATTTGTTTTTAAGTGTACTGCATGATTATAATTATCTACCATCATGAAAACTCAATGTTTTAAAGCCTATTTTTCAAGTTTTAAAATTTTATATTCTACGGAAATTATTTTCAAAATATTTTGGGAACTTTTTTTTAAATGGTTATTTTCAAGTTGCGAAGGATATTTTCCTCAAGAATTTTTCTAATGACATTTTTATGGCATTTCAATTAATAGATGACATCAAACCTTTGTTTTACTCATGATTCAGTAGGTATATTTTAAATTTATTTAATAATTATTTTTTACTTGGATGATTTTTAATCATTTTTACAGAGGATGTACAATTTTTACCATTCACCATAATATTCTGGATGGTTTATGATTATTTTTATTTTACTAGGGTAATTATTAACATTTCATATGTTAGTTTTTCAATATGAATGTTTATTTTGATTATGTTTCACCCCTTTAATATGAAAAATTAATTAGTCTTAGTATGTTATGGGTGGATCCCAGTTATAGATAGCCCCTTGATGCATCAAAAGGTCTCATTAGAAAGATGAGTTGGCCAAATTAGATGAGTTTCTAACCACAGATTTAGGCAATCTTATGAAAGGTCTTGACCGTTTCAGATGTCTCGTATTATGAATTATCTCATTATGAGATATTTTATTAATTTCTATATGATTATTTTGTTAGTTATAATATTCCCAGTTATATATATCCCCTTGATGCATCAAAAGGTCTCATTAGAAAAATGAGTTGGCCAAATTAGATGAGTTTCTAACCACAAATTTAAACTATCTCATGAAAGGTCTTGATAGTTTTAGATATTTGGTATTATGAATTCCCTCATTATGAGATATATTATTAATGTCTATATGATTATTTTTTTAGTTATAATATTCATGAAAAAGTTTCAATATAATGTTATTAGTTATGTATCTTTATTTTATCATCATTTATTTTTTCCATATTACGCTTAATTTATTAATTAAACGAAATGTGTTTCAGTTATTTACATTTCTATATTGATTATGTTTATTTATTCATGATAGATTCCATTTTACACTTACCCTTACTTAGAATTTTAGTTTACCCCTTTTTATGTTTTATTTTTTCTAGGATACCAAGAACTATTTTGTTATTGATATGCATGGATATTCTACGAGGAATAATATTGCTCTCAAAGAAAACATTTTCTGTATTTTATGTTTTCAATTGTAATATGAATTTAAAGTATATATCAAGTTTACCAAGACTAATAAAATATTTGGTCCTTCAGGATTTGATTACTTATATCTTATACCAATATAATAAAGTAGAAAATGGCTATAGGTTACTAGGGTCAGGGTCAATGCACTTAATTATTAAAATTACATTTTTCTAGAGAAATAGTTTTTTCAACATATTATTTGTTTTTATTTAAAATTTTATTTTATACAATTTAGAAATTTTATTAGGATAAATGGAGTCCTAATTCAGATTAATCATGCCAAATTTTTTTAATAAGGGTCAAATTAAATTTTTAGTAATAAAATAATTTACATGATTAATATTTAATTAAGAGTAATAAGTGTTTAAATGACTAATCTAAGGTGGATTAAATTTTCAAAAATTAACAAGAACTTTAGACCTTATAGAATTTTTTTAGATTTTAAAGTCTTACATACAAATTTTTCCAACCTTGTTCACATAAATCACAAACTTTCATTCCATTCCATCATTACCCATTACTTAATATTCTTCTTCATGGAAAAGTCCAAATTATTTACTTATAAAAGAGGGTTCACTTCCAACATTCCAATATTCCACTAATATTTCGAAATTTCCATGAAACCCTGCCAAAATCTCATCTATTTAACGTCATTTACACACCATAGTTCCCTTGTTCACCGCAAATTATCCTAATTCCCTCAAATATGAGGCTTTCATCAAGAGGAAGTTCAAGGTCTCAATGTAGGTATCACATCATTCATAATGTTTATTTTTTATTTTTTACATTCTAAACCAACCAAAACCATATAATAATAATAATATAAACATAATTACTATTTTGATATGTTATTATAATAAGGATATAACCATTATTTATTCTCTTAAATCTACTATGAAAAATAAGAATCGTCGTTAGTACGTGTGAACATTCCATGAAGTGAGGCTTTTAGTTTTTCATGACCAATCCTAATGAATGATTTTAATGATGTTATTAATGAATAAATATGATTAATAAATTCTATTTATAATTATTAAACCATCACTTACTTTCTTCCTTCACCCCTTTCATTTGTTGGGTAAGGAAAACACTAATCATTCATTGTTCAGACTACCGCCTCCATGAATAAATGTGTTTTATTTTACTTCACTTCTAATAATGGATTGTTTTAGTTTATATTGGAAAGTATATATGATATATATAAGTAATATATATCATTAATATGGTTATTTTTGGATAAAATAATAATTTATTATTTTTATAAGGTAATCCATCAATATCAGTAAATTACCTAAAACTAATTCATTACCATTTTAATTTCCATTAAACACAACTAAAACCCCCATGTAATGGTATTATATCATTATAATTATTTATAAAACATAAATTATATTACCTTTATTTTTTTGCAAATTATTATATTTTAGAGAAAAAGGAAGATTAACACCTCTTTTACGAAGCTAGTTTTAAAAAATCATGATTATTAACACCTGATGTGAGATTATGAAAATATAATACATGAAGGGAATTTTTATTAATGAATAGTATAAATGGAAATGTATACGAATAAGGTTATAAAATATGATATTATATTTTCATATTTATGATACCAGAGGTTAAATAAATTCCATGTAAATCAAGGGTAAAGGTAAGGGATTTGGTAACTCAAAATCGTTTCTCCAGGTTTTAAATTTTTTTATTTGAACTCTAGTTTTTGAATACTTTCCTTTTTAAATGATGATATATTTTTTCTTTGGTGGGGGAATATTTTTTAACACATTCCATTTCAAAAATATTTTTGTTCATTTTTCTTAATGAAAAAGGAGATGTTTTGAAAAAAGGCTCATAACTATAACTTTTACAATGATGAATAAAAAATATTTTCAAAAAACTATTTTCATGATTTAGTTTTAATTATATAAAAAATGATCTACCTATAATGGAGTTATGCTTAATGTTTCACCCTATTTTTTTTCTTTTATTATGTTATTATTTTTGGTTATCAAGTATTTGGTATTAAGAGATTTAATTTATGATGTTATTTGAATATTTTATGAAACTCATATTATTTCATGCATTCCTTATGAAATTTGAATGATTTAATTTTATATTTTCAAATAAACTCATTTTATTTATATGGTTTCATTATATGATGATTTAAAAATTTCATGAGACCTATTTTATTTCTCTGAGTTATTTTATGATGTAATGATTTCTTTCAAGTAGCACACAAAATTATGGATTATGAGATGGGTGAGACCTATAACTCCCTCAAATAAATTGGGTAAAGTCTTATATATAATGTGATATAAATTATATATGAATGGGTTATCATGTAGAAAAGTTAAAAAAGGTGAGTGTAATGGAATTTTGATATACACACAATTTTATGATTGAACTGGTTGGAGGGTATCCATGTTCACAAAGATAAGAAATCTTGTAACGCCCCGACCCCATTTACCCAGAGTCGGTGCATTATTTCATAACATTGGCATGATCACAAAAGATCAAGTCTCGAAAGACTGATTAGTTTAGTATCCTTGGAAACACTAGATACATTCATAAATGTTACATTACATCATAAAGTGAAAAATCACAATAACATAGTCTCCATAGTCCACACTCATATCCCCTTCAGAATATCCCTGTAGGTCAGTCATAAAATATTTCTTCACATCCTGGGAAAATAAAACATAGAAAGGGGTGAGCTCAGATGCTCAGTAAGGATAAAAATACAGCAGAAACTTTCATAAATAAACATAAACATTTAAGGCAATGTATAACTAAAACAAAATCCTTTTAAACTTGAACTTCATCATAATATGGAAAAAATAAAATGAAATAATGCCATTTACTTATTCACATGGATATTATATTAGTCGAATAATCACATGCAATATCAATAACCACTTTCATAATGATGGAATGCATAATTCCAGACTATCATAACCATGTATCCAAGGCCTCGTGCCAAGACTACAAATAATATTTTGTCAAGGCCTCGTACTAAGACACTAGTTTGTCTCATGAGACCTACCGATGCATCGAGGAGCTATAGCGGGCTCCACCCGTCACTTATTAAGTCCAATGCATTCCTCATATGAACAGGTTTAAACATATCATAAACCATAACAGAATCGTATCACATAAAACATACATAAAGGAAACATAACATTTCCACATTTCAATCACAAGATATCAATACAACACATTGATATTATAAAACCATTTTCAATACCAAAATAAAAGAAAATTAAAACTTGGTATTTATTTTTCATTTTTAAAAAAATTTATGGCTTGTAGAGGAAGCCAAAACTCAAATAATGGTCACGACGGCGGAGAAGTCATTGTCGCCGTATACGTATGACAAAAAAACATTAATTTTTATCATTTAGTAAAACACTTCGTATAAAAAGATTACTTTTGAATAAATGTAAAAGTAAACGGTGTTTATACATCGTATAAAATAAAGTTGTATATAAAACAAAATATGCCTCAATGAAAGGAGATTGAGACGAAGTCCCTTAAAAAGATCATTTTTTTAAACAAAATAGATCTATTATGTGTATTAACTATAATTACTCATAAATAAAGTACAAATAAAAGATAATAAATAATAATATCATGACATAATTTGAAAGTAGGTGATTAACCCAAAGAACGAAAATCGGGTTTAGAAGTTCCCTTACCTCGTGTCCGAATTGACTCGATCGTTCTTTAGTCTCCTGAATAATAAACTAGAGTTAATTTATAATTTCTTAAGAACCTTTTTTTCAAGTTCATTATTCCTTTTATATCACTTATTACCATGTTATGAACATTATGTAATTATTTAAGTTAATAATGGTCATTTTGTCGATCTTTCGTACTTGAGTGAAAAATAAACTTCTTATAATTACAAGTTGTTCGTGTGGTAAAATATCCATTATATACAGAATTATATTCATGATGTAGATATAATATATATCATATATATCCAGTATATAAATGCATTTATAATATTACATAACATTTAGAGGTAAGAAATGAAATGCACCGTTCATGGAGACGGTAAACCGTACGCACGCATGAACGCTACTTTCATTTATATTTCATATTTAATGGAATTAAATCATAATGATATAAAGTTATATTACAATTACAGTATAATATCATATATAATATCATTTACTCCATCCTTTATACGTCCCACATATGACATTAACGATTCAAATCACTTTGAGGGGGCGGTAGTCCGCACTTCCTAAAATGAAATTATCGTGTTTACCCATAATGGAAATCATAAAGGTATTCCATAAATGAAAAATACAGAAGCATAAGGAAACCATAAACGTAATATATATCATATATAAATATAGGGACATCTTAATGGCCACCATGAGATGTGTTAAAAGAAGATTGAACAATCATCATTTCGTGAGGCAGTAATTTTCCACCCACATAAACAGTATGTTCTTTAACCATTAGATGAAGGAGTTTATAAGTTTAAATCAAATTATTCTCATAAAAACATCCCAGTATATTGAAGATACTGTCTTTGTTACAAAATAATGGAATAAAAAGAGTTTAAGTGGTTGGAGAAGCAAAATAAAACAAATGAACATAAAAGAAGACATTACCATAAAATCGAGTAACTCTTTTTGATTTGAGACAAAGGCTTCATTGGAAAGACTTATGCCCAAAGTGATGCTTCTAGGAGTAAGCGAGGGAAGTTGAGAGAGTATTTGGGCAGATGTTGGCCGAGCCAAATGGCTTGGAAGGTGTAAATAATGTGGTAGTGGTGGGGGCCTTTTATAAGAGGAGAGGAGGGGTACTCTTGGAAAGTCATGAAATGTTACATTATTATGAAGTGCTTTTCGGATTTCAAAGATCCCAAAATTATATATTTCGAGGATAAGGTGATAAGGGTTCGAAATATACTCATCCAATATGTTTTTGACATGTGTAAGTCTTATATTTTACATTATCTTTTCATTTTATTTAAATCGTTAATTAATGAGGTAATCGTTTCATTATCATGGTGTCATAAAAAAATTAATTTATTTAATGTCTAAAAATTATAAAAAAATATCATGATTTAGGAAATATTTTTTGATTTCCAATGAATATTTATAGCCAAAAATTTAAATTATATAACCCCATGTAATAATTGTTTTAGTAAAACAACACATGTTTGTGACAATTTTATTTTTACTTCAAATAAAAATTTATTAATGTCATTTTCTTACCAACGTGGCTCTATGGGGTCCCCAAGTTGACCCATGGATTTTCTTAGTCTTAAATGACTCATAAAATAAGGGTAGGACATGTGTAAAGGTAATTTCATATTATTATAATATTATATTTACCTTAAATTACACTAATTACCTTTAATCGCGATTAATAAAACTTAAAAGTTACTATTCACTAAAAATTATTTTCATATCACTGAACCACATTTTACTTCTTAATGATAACCATTTATGTCAGATTTTTGAAAATGAAATAACAGAAGTGGTAAAGTTTAATTTAAACGAAAAATAAGTTTTTTAACTACCGCTTAGTGGTTTCACTATCCATCAAAAATTGAAGTTTTTTCAGAAAAATACCAAAAATTCACCCTAAGATATATATGATATTCCTAATTAAAAAATGATGTCTATTTTACAAAATTAAAAACATATAAGTTGAATTAATTAATTTAGTAATTAATTCCCGATGTCACAACAAATAGCGTGTTTTTAAGAAACAATATATATCAAAAGATTGACAATTGTTTATGTCCAATTTCAAAGTGAAATTAATTCTAATGACCACCATTGGAGAAAATGGTAAAAATATATTCTAATTATACTTTAAAACCACTCAATTTTATAATTTATCAATATAAATTATTTTTATTAAAAAGTTGTTTTTAAGTATTTTTTCTATTTATAGAAAATTAGAAGTTCTCAGAAAATTACAAAAAATTCAACTTAGGATAATTTTGATTTTCTGAATCAAAAAATGAAGTCCATTTTGAAATATAAAATTTATATAATTTCAAAAAGTGTATATTACTATTCATAACGTCTACTTTGATTGGTCGCGGTGTGTTAGAATCTCAAAGTAGCGTACAATGCAAGATATTCCATTATTCAAAGAGAAGCGTATCGTGGAAGATTAGGGTGTTAAGTTCTCCCCTTGTTTAATAAATTGCATCCTCGCAATTTGAAATTTTTCATTGAAAATAGAATGTTGAAAGTAGAAAATACCATTGTGGAAAACCCACATCAGAAATAAGGTTTATAAAATTATAACTTTAAAAGAAAGAAAGCGAAATACAAAGGTCACCTGAGATAGACCATACTTGGATTAAATGAAAATATGGATATGGAGGAGAAACAAACCATCAAAGTATGATGGAGAGTTTTAAAAAATAGGATTAGGAGAATGTTTAACTACATGAAAATCACAAACGTTTGATTGGTTAAACGATCATTGATTCCCCGGTAAGAAAAGTTAACCGACAACGTTTTTGTTTTAAATTACCTTTCATAAAGTTGAGGAATTTATTTAGGATATTTACTAATAATGTAAGGAAATATACATACTTGTCATGTAGACTTTCATTCTTTAATAAATTTTTACCACAAACCCATCTTTCACTCAAAAAGATAATAGAGCTCAAAAATATTATATTTATCCTAATCATACAAAGTTCCAAATATTAACACATACCATTTAGATTAGGAAAACTATTTTTTAATAACCAGGGACTTCCTATAGGCTAGTGGTAGGTAACAAAGGCCTATCACACTATGGTTGGGGGTTCGATTCCTACAGCTTTGTCCGATGCGACGAGTTATCCTCCAACCTGCAGGTTGTCCTTTTCCTAAAAATATAGTATTATAATATTCCAAAAATAATCTTCATAAATGTTTTAACCTTAAACAATACTATCCAAAGTTAAAATTAATCCATTTTAACCTTTATTGTTATCCAAAATACCTCTGTCCAGACTTTTTCTAAAAGGTCTCTAAATTCCAAAATCAGTTGTAACATCAGATTCCCCAAACAAGGTAAAGTTTCTCTTATTGTCACATACTAAAAAAATGATTACCTTTATCATATTAAAACCTTAATGAAAACAACAAGTATTTTAGTACAATCCTTATATATATCACATTATTTTTATAACCAGAATATAATCCTTGAGTCCAAAAGCACCAATACATTAATTATTCCACTTCAACTATAGTAACATCACAAGCTTGACCTTGATACCATGTACTTTTCTGAGGTAAGTTTCCCTGACGCTTAGGACCTTAATTTTCATAATGCCCCATTTCTCTACAATTATAGCATTCAACATTGATAGCCTCTTTCTTTCCCTTGGAATCATGATCCTGATGACCTTTTTCTCCAAATTTATAACAAACTCCCATTACTTTTAGGCAAGTACCAGGGTGATTCTTCCCACAATTATCACATAATAGAAAATCCTTCTTTCCCCTTTTCCCTTTATCTGTATCTTGTTCCACAGTTCTATTCTTCTCTTGCTTTACTTTGTTGTCATAAGACATAGAGAATTCCTTTTCTATCTTGATAGCACACGCGACAATATCTTCGTACGATGAGAAGGATTGTGATACTAAAGATCGATGGAGAAATGGATTTAACTCATCAAATAAACGATCAATCTTACTTCTTGGGTTACATATATAATCTGCAGCATGTCTCGCTAACATTGTAAAGTTGGCCTCATACTCTGCGACATTCTCATCCTCCTTTTGTCTCAGACTTAGAAATTGCCTTTCCATATCTGCTCGATGGTCACAAGGAAATTATTTTTCTAAGAAAATATCTTTGAACTCCCTCTATTCCATATTTTATACTTCATCATGTTCCTTTATGTTTTGAATCAATGACCACCATTGATTAGCATCTCCCGTGAGGCTGTAAAATACCATGATAACTTTTTACCTTTCACTACTCCCTAAATCCTAAAATATTTTCTCTAGGGAATTTATCCATTCCTTAGCTACTAATGGATTTGTACCCCCATTAAATGTTGGTGATATTTTCCTCATGAAGTGATCTAACATTGATCCTACACGTTGCGAATCAGGGTGCTCCATATGAGTAAGGTTATTATTCATAACCTGAGTGAGTTGTCCCAGTATGGTGATAAGTTGATCAGCCCCAATTTTATCACCAACTCCATTATAATTATCATGAGCAGGAGGGAAATCCATACATGGATTGCGTGAATTGATACAGTTTCCATTCCTCCCACTAGGCGCCATTTCTAAACAATGCCATAAACTAGATTAGTTTATGAATCAAAATACATAATTCCATACTTGTAAAAAACTTAACATAAATTGAACTATAATCATAAAAATGTTTTCTTTGAGGAAGTATATACTCATAAACGCTTCATAATGGTTTATAAAGAAAATGAGAATTATCCTAAGAATATCCCCCGGGAGTGTCGTAACCAAGAGTGCATCAAGGCCTATTGTCGTGCACCAGTTCCCGTTCGAGTCTAGCTCAAAGCGGTGTTTTCAGGTTTTACCCCTAGGTACATCTGTGCCAGAGCTGCCTCTACCTGGTTGTATCCAGACAGGGATGTATTTCTCAGAAAACTCACAAAATCTCTATAATACCAAAATTCTAGGAAGTTCTTCTATACTGATCCTCAAAGTCTATCTTAGGGTTATGTGTTCTAATCAGAGTTTATCTAAATCTAGCTTCCAAGGTTAGTACTAAACTGCCTCTGATACCAACTGTAATGCCCCGACCCATGTTTCCAAGAGTCGGTTCATTATTTCGTAACATTGGCATGATCACAAAAGATCAAGTATCGAAAGAACGATTAGTTTAGTAGCCTTAGAAACACTAGATACATTCATAAATGTTACATTACATCATAAAGTGAAGAATCACAATAACATAGTCTCCATAGTACAGAATCATATCCCCTTTAGACTATCCATGTAGGTCAGTCATAAAATAATTCTTCTCATCCTGGGAAAATAAAACATAGAAAGGGGTGAGCTCAGATGCCCAGTAAGGATAACAATACAACAGAAACTTTCATAAATAAATATAAACATTTAAGGCAATGTATAACTAAAACAAAAGCCTTTTAAACTTGAACTTCAGTATAATATGAAAAAAATAAAATGAAATAATTCCATTTACTTATTCACATGGATATTCTACTAGTCGAATAATCACATGAAATATCAATAACCACTTTCATAATGATGAAATTCATATTGCCAGACTATCATAACCACGTATCCAAGGCCTCGTGCCAAGACTACAAATAAGATTTTGTCAAGGCCTTGTTCCAAGAAACTAGTTTGTCTCATGAGACATACCGATGCATCAAGGAGCTATATCAGGCTCCACCCGTCACTTATTAAGTCCAATGCATTCCTCATATGAACAGGTTTAAACATATCATAAACCATAACATAATCGTATCACATAAAACATGCCTAAAGGAACCATAACATTTACACATTTTAATCACAAGATATCAATACAACACATTGATATTATAAAAACATTTTCAATATCAAAATAAAAGAAAAGTAAAACTTGGTATTTATTTTTCTTTTTAAAAAAATTTATGGCTTGTAGAGGAAGCCAAAACTCAAATAATGGTCACGACGGAGTAGAAGTCATTGTCGCTGCATATGTATGACAAAAAAAACATTCCTTTTTATCGTTTAGTAAAACAATACATATAAAAATATTCCTTTTGAATAAACTTAAAAGTCAAAGGGGTTTATTCACCGTATAAAATAAAGTTGTATATAAAACAAAATGTGCCTCAATGAAAGGAGATTGAGACGAAGTCCCTTAAAAAGATAATTTTTTAAATAAAATAGATCTATTATGTGTATTCACTATAATTACACATAAATAAAGTAAATATACAAGATAATACATAATAATATCATGACATAATTTGAAAGTAGGAGATTAACCCAAAGAACGGAAATCAGGTTAAGAAGTTCCCTTACCTCGTGTCCGACTTGACTCAATCGTTCTTTAATCTCCTGAATAATAAACTAGAGTTAATTTGTACTTGATTAAGAACCTTTTTTTCAAGTTCATTATTTCTTTTATATCACTTATTACCATGTTATTAACATTATGTAGTTATTTAATTTAATAACGTTCGTTTTGTTGATCTTTGGTATTTGAGTGAAAAATAAACTTCTTATAATTACAAATTGTTCATGTGGTAAAATATCCATTATATCCAGAATTATATTCATGATGTAGATATCATATATATCATATATATCTTGTATATAAATGCATTTATAATATTACATAACATTGAGAGGTAAGAAATGAAATGCACCGTTCATGGAGACGGTAAGCCGTACGTACGTATGAACGCTACTTTCATTTCTATTTCATATTTAATGGAATTAAATCATAATGATATAAAGGTATATTAAAATTTCAGTATAATATCATATATAATATCATTTACTCCATACTTTATACGTCCCACATATGGCATTAACCATTCAAATCACTTTGAGGGGGCGGTAGTCCGCACTTCCTAAAATGAAATTATCGTGTTAACCCATAATGGAAATCATAAAGGTATTCCATAAATGAAAAATAAAGAAGTATAAGGAAAACATAAACATAATATATATCATATAGAAATATAGAAACATCTTAATGGCCACCATGAGAGGTGTTAAAAGAAGATTGAACAATCATCGTTTCGTGAGGCAGTAATTCACCACCCACATAAACAGTATGTTCTTTAAATGTTAGACGAAGGTGTGTGTAAGTGTAAATAAAATTATTATCATAAAAAAATCCTATTATATTTAAGATACTGGTTTTGTTACAAAATAATGGAATAAAAAGAGTTTAAGTGGTTGCAAAAGCAAAATAAAACAAAGGAACATAAGAGAAGACATTACCTTAAAATTGGGTAACTCTTTTTGATTTGAGCCAAAGGCTTCCTTGGGAAGACTTATGCCCAAAGTGACGCTTATATTAGTAAGAGAGGGAAGTTGAGAGAGTATTTGGGCATAGGTTGGCTGATCCAAATGGCTTGGAAGGTGTGAATAAGGTGGTAGAGGTGTGGGCCTTTTATAAGAGGAGAGGAGGGGCACTCTTGGAAAGTCATGAAATGTTACATTATTATGAAGTGCTTTTCGGATTTCAAAGGTCTCAAAATTATATATTTCGAGGATAAGGTGAAAAGGGTTAGAAATCTACTCATCAAATAGGTTTTTGACAAGTGTAAGTCTTAGATTTTACATTATCTTTTCATTTTATTTAAATCGTTAATTAATGAGGTAATCGTTGCATCATCATGGTGTCATAAAAAATTTAATTTATTTATTGTCTAAAAATTATAAAAAAATATAATGATGTAGGAAATATTTTTAGATTTCCAATTAATATTTATAGTCAAAAATTTAAATTATATAACCCCATTTAAGAATTTTTTTAGTAAAACAACACATGTTTGTGACAATTTTATTTATTTTTTAAATAAAAAGTTATTAATGTCATTTTCTTACCAATGTGGCTCCATGGGGTCCCCAAGCTGACCCATGGATTGTCTTGGTTGGCCATGACTCATCCAATAAGGGCAGGACATGTGTAAAGGTAATTTCATATTATTATAACATTATATTTACCTTAAATTACACTAATTACCTTTAATCGTGATTAAGAAAACTTAAAAGTTACTATTCACCAACAATTATTTTCATATCATTGAATCACATTTTAATTCCTAATGAAAATCATGTATGTCAGATTTTTGAATATCAAATCACATAAGTGGTAAAGTTTCATTTAAACAATAAATCGGTTTTTTAACTACCACTTAGTGGTTTCACTATTCATCAAAAATTGAAGTTTTTTCTGAAAAATACCAAAAATTCATCCTAAGATATATTTGATATTACTAATTAAAAAATGATGTCTATTTTAAAAAATTCAAAACATATAAGTTGAATTAATTAATTTAATAATTAATTCCCGATGTGACAACAAATAGCGTGTTTTTGAGAAACAATATATATTAAAAGATTGACAATTGTTTATGTCCAATTTCAAAGTGAAATTAATTCTAATGACCACCATTGGAGAAAATGGTAAAAATATATTCTAATTATACTTTAAAAGAAATCAATATTATAATTTATCAATATAAATTATTTTGATTAAAAAAGTTGTTTTAAGTATTTTTTCTATTCATAGAAAATTAGAAGTTCTCAGAAAATTACAAAAAATTCAACTTATGACATTTTTGATTTTTTGAATCCAAAAATGAAGTCCATTTTCAAATAGTAAATTTATATAATTTCAAAAATTAGATATTACTATTCATTACGGCTATTTTGATTGGTCGCGGTGTGTTAGAATCTCAAAGTAGCGTACAATGCAAGCTATTGCATTATTAAAACAGAAGCATATCGTGGAAGCTTGGGGTGTTAAAAATCTTATGTTTTTGACTATTAAAATTTCTATCCTGCATTCCATGGACCATGTTATATGATTCATGTTTTATTTTTCTCATGTAGTAGTAAAAGTGTTGTCATTTGAGATTTTCTGTATAGAAACTTAGGATTTTCATGCATAACTATTAAATATTTTTATATAAATATTCAATACATTTCACAAATACATGCCTAGGGACCGTAATAGTTTAGTTTATTTGGATACTAGATACACAATCATATTTTTATTTTATGAAATATCTTAAACATATCCCATAAAGATATTATCCTAGACATACCTCACTTAAGACCTTTCTTCCTGACCTAGGGAAATGAAAAATAAGAAAGGGTGAGCTCATATGCTTAGTAAGGGTAAGAAAGGGAGATATCATTAATCACTTTGACAAATATGAACATAAGTGTATTAGAACATGATATTAAAATTTGAAAACCATAACCTGGATAACATAGATCATAACTATGAGTGATGGAATAAATCTGGGCAGTTTATAAGACATGAATCATAGATAAAATAAATGAACATAAACTATAAGATCATAAAATAGATATAGAAATTTTGAAAAAATGTAATATGATAACATTGAGAATATTTATAAATTGAAATAATGTAACTGGTTAAGTTAAATACATGAGATCAGGCCCTCAGATAAACTTATGGACATGAAACAAGGTCCATGCATAACCTTATGAACATGAAAGGAGGTCCACACATAACCTTATGTACATTAAACCAGGTCCACACATAGAATTATGAACATTAAATCAGGTTCATGCATAACATAACCAAATCATGAGTAATAAATATTTAGCTAATATGGTGGAGATCTAAAACATGCTCACCCATCCTCGGTTTATATCATAACAAACCATACTTGGTTTATAAGGTAACCACCTGTCTTTGGTTTAAAACATAACCACTTTTCCATGGTTTATAACATAACCAAACATCCTTGGTTATAAATTAACCACCATAATTTTCTTATAATGGAACCAACCAACATATAATGAAATCCACACATATGTTTTCCATAAGATCATAAAACAATTATCACATCATAACCTGTTCAAAGAAAATAGGTTTCATAAACATATCATAACCCCTGAGAATAAATGGGTTTCATAAACATTTAATCATCATAGTCATAAATCATCAAGAAAAATAATAATAATGTTACTATTAGATAATATCTCTAGTAAAAAATAAGTGACACAAAAGTTTTTTTTCCTTGATGAATAGAAATTCCATAAAAAGACCATCAAAACATTCTTGAGGAAAACATCCTCTCCATTTTGAAATTAATTAGTTAAAATATAAACATTTACCAATTATTAAATAAAAAATTTTCTTCTAAAATGACCTTTTGAACTTATAAGGGAATCTTTAAATCATATATTGTTTATGAAAACAGAAAATATTGTTCATGCCATACATGTTAAAACAAATATTTCTTTCACATTTTTGGTAAAAATTTAGAAACACCTCAATTCAAAAAATGAAAAGAGGATTCATTTTAAACCATTTTTTAAAAATTCAAACAAAATTAAAATTTAATTTTAACAATATTTGGATAATATTAAAAACACTCTTTAAAACATTTTTATAAAACATGGACATGAAAGAGAAATGATTTTTGACTGTAGAGAGAGATAAATTCGATTTTCCTTAAAAAGTTATTTTAGTCTCTTTAGTTCATAAAGAGAGGAAAATGAAATTAAAATATTCATTTTATATAAATAAAAAAAATATAGTAAAATTTATATGTTTATTGATAGGTAGATCATAAGATTTCATCATCAAAAGCATAATCATAAACAATCCTGATAAATAATGAGATTGTAATATAAAACCCTTACCAATTTGGTAAATTTTAAATAATAAACCCACCGAAATAAATAACCATATATGGATATGTAAATATAATTAAATTTCATAATAATAATCATAAAATACATCCATGTGTAGTATATACAGCCCATAAAAGAAACAAGCGGTGAATATGGCATATGTCACATAGAAATAAAAGTGAGATGAAAATATCTTACCTTAAGTCATGAATTTCTTTGTTAACATTTGAACCTGCTGTATAATAAATATATATTTATTATATATTTATTAAAGAAAAAAAATAATATATATAATACAATATATTATTTACTTATAACCTTTTATCACCATTTTATTAATAATTATTTATTAAAATCACTATTCTTGGTGATAACTGCTTTGTTTTTTATGTTTGTTTTGGTTTGGTAGATTTGGTCCTTGTACTTTTTTCATGATTCCATAACCTGAAGATTTTAAATAATTATATAAATATGATATATATTCATTAAATACATATTTTTAGTCACCCATAAAGGTTATAGATGAAAAAAAATGGATTACATCGTTCATGGAGATGGTAGGTTGTACGCACCCATGAAGGTTATTTCCATTTTTTAACAGATGGAATGAAATAAAGGTAAATAACAAGTCAACCCATATAAAATAATTCTTATAACATATATATATTATATATTCTATAAATATATCCTTATTACCATTCAAGTAAAATATAAATGAAAAACACATCACATCGGTTCGCGACGTGGCAGTCCGCTGTACACACGAGCGACATTATTAATTTCTAGTGGGTTGAAAGGTAAGAATTTTGATGTGATATTATCCTTAAAGAAGTATTTTTAGGTCATAAATTTCACATATATACTTTCAAATCATCATTATATAAATTAGTGAGAAGTGGTGATGCAAAACAAACTACATCGATTCGTAGGCGGTAGTCTGCCATGCACATGATCGACAGTTCCATTTCCCATTCGATGGAAGAGGATATGGGTATAGGTTATGATATTAATATAATAAAATATTATAATATCTTAGATAATAATGTTATTATATAATTATAGTCAAGGAATATTTGAAGGATGTGGAAGAAAAAAATAAAATAAAAACTCCTGATTAAGAACAATACCTCTTCTTCAGAGAACCTATTTAGGTTTATACCTAAGGGATTCCAAGGATGATTTTATAATAAATATAATGCCTATATGATGTGTGTTTGGAATTAATTAAGGTATTTTTTAGGTCTTAGACAAACCAAAATCATTTCTAAGTGTGAAAAAGAGAGGGGAGGGGGTGCCCTTTTATAAGTGGGGGAGAGGACACACTTGGAAGTTTTTAAAAGAAATGTTATACCCACATTTTATAGGTGAAAACAGCACAAAAATGGATCATTATATTACCTTATATGATTAAAGGTCAAAATATTGCTATAAAATAAAAATTTTACATTATTTTAGGTTATTTTAACAATTATATTTTTAGTTTAACCCCCACTATTCTCGTTTTAACCTTAACTGCGGTAATTAATTTTAATTGTTTTTACTATTCAATATAAAAATATTAAGTGGAACTTATTATATTACATTAATTATTATTATTTAAAAAATTTATTACACTTTTAAAAATTTAATTAATATAAGTAGATTAATTTAATTTAAAATTAAACCAACAGACGTGGTAAGAAAACAGATTTCCAATGTAAAATCGTTCAAAAGTATAAAAAGTTTTTATATCAAATTTAAACATTAAATTGATTCAAATGAACTAAATTGGGTTAATAATAATACAATTTAAATATTTTACGTTTAAAAACAATATGTAACTTTGTAAATACTTTAAACAAAAATATGGTTTTTAATAAAAATCAGTATTTTCACTATTCATCTAAAATTTATGTTTTCAAAAAAATATCTGAAATTAAACATAAGAAAATTTTGAATTTTTGATTGAAAAAATGTAGTTCATTTTTCCAAATAAATTTTATAAAATTATAAAAAATTAATTTTATTATTTTTTCACAAAAATCACTGAAAACAATTTTTTGAGAGGAAATGTATTTTTGAATTATATAAAGACTTTATAAAAAATTAAGTACTTATTTATCAATATATTTTATTTATATAAAACCATTATAATTAATTTTAAAAATATGTTTATTCTTATTCATACCACCAAGCTTAATGTTTATGTTATAATGGTCATGTTTAAATAATAATATTAATAGTATATTGTGGTTCATTAAAACTTGGTGTTGTGTGTTACACAATCTATTGAAGAAATTAAATTTATTTGAAAAAAATATTTCATAAAATCTTGGGGTGTTACATTCTACCCCCTTTAATAAAATTAATCGTTGTAATTTTAACCTGTTCTTGGTAATCAAGGGTTTTAAATTTGAAAATACCTTAATGGAAACCCACATTATAAAAAGGGTTAATAAAACATCCTCTTGAAAAGAGGGAAAGAAAAATAAGAAGGTCATCTCGAATAACACATAACTAAGTTTCCAAATAGGATAATATTGGTGGGAAATGAAAATATAGACAAGAAAGAAAAGTAATATCCATATATCACAGATCACAATAAAGTGAATGATCATAAGAAAGTTAACAACCAAAAAATTGTAAACCAAATATGTGAGAAAAAGTCCACCAATTCATCAGAAATGAAGATAATAAGACTAAATTTTTATCTCAAGATACCTTTCCTAAATCTAAGTGAATTTTTAATCTCAATATAGGTAACATGAGAAAATATACTTACTTGATTTCTTTCCATTTCATTCACATTTTCTCATCCTTTGGTTATGCTTTGATCAATTTCCATTTTATCTCTTACTCTAACAAATAAAGGTCAATTGTTCATTCTTGAAGCACTAATGATTCATAAAATCCATAAAATAATGATAATTTATTCCTTATATCTCTAGTTATCATTAAAACCAAAATTCATAGCACAAGTTATCCAACGTGGATAAATCTGTATATGATTAAATAATAAATTAATATCTAAAACCTCATCTAGAGTTCAACTTAAACTATTCTATAAATAGTTAACCTTAAGACCCTTCTAAAATTCAAAAAATTACTAAATTAACAAAATCAACTTAACATTAATCCCCAAAATATAAATTAGCACTTAATTTCCATATACTAAATATAAGAATACCTTGGTAATATATTCCCCTGAAACATGGTAATATCCATAAATACCATAAAACATCAATGAAAACATACATGCTTTTCCATTCCTTAAATAAAATCACAGATTATAGAATATATTTCATAAATCCAAAATAATGTAAACTCCATAAATGAAAACATAAAACACTTTTCATCAAATCATTAATCGGTTTAATGGTTATAAATACTATCCAATTTACTTTACCCATTTAAATCACCTATTTACCCCAACTAAACACCATTATTTCAATATCAAGAACATATTAAGGGTTATCTTTCCTTAAATAATGTTATTTTTATAGAATATCACCTTTCAATTAAATCAATTTTCCATGTCATTAATAACATTTTACATATTCTTGTAAATAATTAATATAAAATTTATATAGAAAAATACTTATATATTTTATAATTCTTGAGTTAAAGTATATAAACACTCAATCATTACACTTCATTCTTAAACCATTAACTACATTTAAATATATTATTCATTAATACATATTTCCATTCATATTTTATTTGTGGTCTCTTCATCATCAATAATAAAATCCTTAATAGTACAACCTTAATTATCCTATTCTGGAGCTTTCCCACTTGGACATTGATTTTCATAATGGCCATACTTTTTACAAAAACAATCAACCATTGATGATTCCTTAGGGAAAATATTATTCTCATCTACTGAGTTAACTGAACTTTTTATTTTTCTTAGGTAATTAATTAC
This sequence comes from Viscum album, assembly GCA_963277665.1. Taxonomy (NCBI): domain Eukaryota; kingdom Viridiplantae; phylum Streptophyta; class Magnoliopsida; order Santalales; family Viscaceae; genus Viscum; species Viscum album. The sequence continues at coordinate 57,433,845 of OY728151.1, read as the reverse complement.
TTTATTCCCTTATTCTACACACATAAAACATATTCTTGTTCCTTTGAGACATTCCCTTGATTTATTTTTACCACATTTTCAACATATTGGAAACTGAAAATTCTTTTATCTATAATCTCCACCACCAGATATCTCAGTGAACTATATCATTATATTATTTAGCGAGTCTAATAGTTGGTTAAGGTTAATGTTGTTCATCATATATCATGATAAAATACTAGGAATAATCATAATATACTTCATTCTATTCATCATCCCAATTAGTTTACCATTAACACACTGTCTAGAACATTTAATGTGAACCCCGTTACTTCTAGTTCCCACAATTGAATAAAACCATAATGCAGAGTGTGAGAAATAATATTCATATTGGGAAACCACATAATCATTAAAAATCATTTATAAGATGTCTAAATAATAAAACATTCTTTTAAATATAATACACCTTAGGTTTAACCCAGGTCATCCATAATCATTATCCATTCAAATACTTCATAATGGTTCATAAAGAAAATTTGGATTAACAAATGTATATCCCTTAGGAGTGTCAAACCAAGTGTGTAGCAATGATTATTTTTATGCACCATGTGAAGATTGAGTCAAACCTCCATGCACCTTTTTTAGATTTATTACCCCTAGATACAACTATTCTAGATCCATATCCACTTAGAGTATCCAGACAAGGATGTAATTTCTTGTAAAATCACATAATCTCTTTATTATAAAACATTTATGATGTTATCATATAGTTAAACTTATCCCTAGGGTTTTTAATAATTTTTTTAGTCCTAATCTCTAAATATTAACTAAACCTAACTCTGATACCAACTATACAGAACCAGTAATTTCTTATATAAATATTACATCTTTATAAATAAATATTAAATACATTTCAAAAATATAATCCTAAGAACCAAAATTTTTTAGTTTCATTAGAGACTAGATATAGAATTAACTTCTTATTTCATGAAATATATTCAAAAAATCCTATAAAATATATTCTACTTATACATACCCTACATAAAACCTTTTTTATGACATAGGGAAATGAAACATAAGATATGGAGAGCTTAGATGCTCAGTGAGGGTATGCTAGGGAGATATTGTTAATCAATTAAACATAACATAAATATAATGGTATGAGAACATGATATTAATACATGAAAACCATAACCTAAATTACATAGATCATAACCATGATTCATGGCATAATTCTTGGAAGTTCATAAGACATGAATCATAAAGGAAATCAATGAATATAATCCCCGAGAGCATCAAATAGAAATAGGGATATGGTAAAAATGTAAGCTGATAATATTGATAACATGTATAAATAGAAACAGGTTCATCCATTATGTTAAGGACATGAAATTGGGCCCTCACATAATCTTATAGAAATGAAACCAGGTCCTTGCAAAACCTTATGAATGTTAAACTAGGTCTATACATAACATTATAGAGATGAAATAAGGTCCATGCATAACATTAAGAACATGAAATCAAATTAATGCATAACATAATTAACTCATGAATTATACATATTTACCCAATGCATTAGAGAGATATAAAATGGTCACCCATCCTCAATTTATAGAGTAACAACCTATAATTGGTTTATAATATAACCACCCATACATGGTTTATAACATAACCACTTGTCCATGATTTATAACATAATCAAATGTCCTTGGTTATAACGTAACCACTATACTTTTTTTTATAATTTAACCACACATCACATAATAAAAACCATACATATGTGTTCCACATGATCATAAAACATTATTCACATCATAACTCATGTAAGGGAAATGAGTTTCATAAAAATTTCATAAATTCATCGTACAATAACCCAAAGAATAAATTGTTTTCATAAATATTTCATCATAATAATTATAAATCAACCAAATAAATGACAAGGATGTTACCATTGGATCATATCAACAATAAAACATAAGAAACACCAAATCTTGTTGACATTGATGATTATAAATTATATTAAAATATCATTAAAAAACTCTTGAGAAAAATAACCCTTCCATTTTGAAATCAATTATTTAAAATATAAAATTTTACAAAATATTAAATATTAAATATTCTTTTAAAATAAACTTGTAAACATTTAAGGTAAAATTTAAATCATTGAGTGGTCATGATGGTAGAAAATATAATTATAATGTACACATTAAAACAAATATTCCCATTATATTTTCATTAAAAAGTAAAAAGTGCCTTGTTTCAGAAAATGAAAAGAAGATTCCTCTTATAAAGTTTTGTAAAAAGTAAAATAAAGGTAAAATTTAACTTAAAAAATCATTTTATAATATTAAAAACATTATTTGAATTATTTTTATAAAACATGGAATGGAAGAGAAATGATTTTTGACCAAAGAGAGAGATAAAGTTGATTTTCCTTAAAATATTCTTTCAGTATCTTCAATTCTTAACTAGAGGAAAAAGAAATTAAAACATGTATTATATATAAATAAGTATAGGATAATAAAATATATGTGTTTCTTGTGAGTTAGGTCGTAATATTTTATCATTGAAATCATAATCATATACAATCCTGATAAATAATGAGATTGTAACATAAAACCCTTAACACTTTGGTAAATTTTAGATCATAAGACCCATGAAAGAAAGAAATATATAGTTATATGTAAATCACCATGAAATTCATAATAATCATCATAAAACACATTACTATATAGTATATAAACCACATAAAAGAAACAAGTGGTGAATATGGCACGTGTCTTACAAAAATAAAATTGAAACAAAAATCCATTACCTTAAGTCATGACTTTCTTCATACATGTTTGAACATCCTGTATAATAATTATAGATTTATTATAAATATATTTTATAACTATAATAATATATATCATACCATATATTACTTACTTATAACCTTTTATCACCAATTAATTAATAATTCTTTATTAAAATCACAATTTAATGTGATAAGTGCTTCGTTTTTCATGTAATTTTGGTTTGGTAGATTTTGTCCTTATAGTTTTTCATGGTTAAATAACCTCCATAATAAAAATAAAAATAAAAATATAATTTATATATTGAATATAAATATATATATATATATATATATATATATTTACAGTCACTCATAAAGGTTAGGAATACAAAAATGGATTACACTGTTTATGGAGACGGTAGGTCATACGTACGAATGAACGTTACTTCCATTTTTTAATAGATAGAATGAAAGAATGGTAAATAATAATTAACAATGAAAAACCATTATTATATCATTTATATCATATATATTCTATAAATGTGTCATTATTACCATACAATTAAAATGGAAATGAAAAACACCTCACATCAGTTCACGAGGCGGTAGTCCGCCGTATATACGAGCATCACTATTGTTTTCAAAAAGGTTAGAAGGTAAGAATTAAAATGTGATATTATAATTAAATAAGTATTTTTAGTTCATAAATATTACATATATAATTTAAATCTATCATTATATCAATCTGTGATAAGCGGTGATGGAAAATAAACTACATCAGTTCGTGAGGCGGTACTTCGTCGTACACACGATTGATTATTTTGTTTCCCATTTTATGGAAGAAAATATGCATGTAGGTTATGGTATTAAAATAATAAAAACTAAATATATTTTATATACTAATATTATTATATAATCATAATTTAGGAAAATTTTAAGGATATAGAAGAAAAAATAAAATAAAAATGCTCAGTTAAGAATAACACCTCTTCTTCAGATAACAATATTAGGTTTATACCAGAATACTTCTTAATAGGGTTTTATAATAAATATAATAACTATATTAAATGTTTATGGATTTAATTAATATATATTTTTAGGTATTTTATAAACCAAAAGGATTTTGTAAGTGTGAATAATTGAAGATAGGGGGTTCCCTTTTATAAGTGGGGGAGAGGACACACTTGGAATTTTTGAAAAGAAAAAGTTATACCCCTATTTTACACATGCCACAAGGATAAAATATGGACCATTATCGAACCTTATATGATATAAGGTATAAATATGGCCATAAAATAGTAATTTGACAAGTTTTTAAGTCCTTATAACCATTTTATTTTTAGTTTAACCCTCGGTGAACCAGTTTTAATCTTAATCACGATAATTAATTTTTACTATTTTTACAATTTATTATGAAAAAAACATAAGTTGAATTTATTATATAATATTAATTATTATTATTAAAAACATGGAATACATTTTTAAAAATTCAATTCATATATATTTTATAATTTAATTTAAAATTAAATCAATAGACGCGATAAAAAACATGGTTTTCCAAAGAAAAAACTTTTAAAAGTATAAATGTTTTTTATATCAAATCTGAACAAGAAATTGATTAAAATGACCTAAATTTGTATAATAATAATATAATTCAACTAATTTTAGTTTTAATCTATTTTAAAAAAATATGTAACTTTGTAAATACTTTAATCAAAAAGGAAGTTTTTAATAAAAATCGTTAATTTTTCACTATTCACAAAAAACAAGTTTTTTAGAAAATTATAAAAAATTCACTATATGATAATTTTGAATAGTTGATTAAAAAGAGAATTTAATTTTTTTTAAAAAATTTCCTAAAAGTTTCGAAAATAATTTTATTATTTTTTCACAAAAATTAATGGAAATCATTTTTTGAGAAGAAATATATTTTCAAAGTATATAAAGACTTTACAAAAAATTAAGCACTTATTTATCAATGTATTTTCTTTATCTAAAATAATTATACTTAATTTTAAAAAAACATCATAACTCTAAATTTAATGGTTGGGTTATAACGATCAAGTTTAATTAATAATACTAATAGTATATTGTTGTTCATTAAAACTTGGCATTGCGTGTAACGCAAGTTATTAAATAAATTAATTTTTTTGAAAAAATTATCTCATAAAATATTGGGGTTTAACATTATGTCATTCATGATTATGTTTAACATTTATTTTTTATGTTCTTTTAAATCATATATTTTTCCTTATTCATTCTTTTACATATCTTTACGATCTAACCATTATGGTCTTTGATGTGTAATACCTTAATGATAATTTGAGATTACCCCTTTTTATATTTTCCCTTCCTTGAAATTTGAAGAATATTATGTCTCATGTAAGGTCTAAGAGTGCATTTAGATTATGTAGAAGTTTTCACATCATGTTAAATAAGATTTTTTATGTTTTTAGTTTCAAAGACACTAAACCTTTAGGAAATTGAGTTGTGAGAATATTTGTGGATGCAATAATTAAACCATGTAATAATTTTAATTATTTATATATGTTAACCTTTGGCTACTTTAATTGGTATCAGATCAAGGTTTAGTTATTTTGGATATTAGGATGAGAAAAATTTAGTGAGAACACTTAGGATAATCCTAAGTAAAGGAAAACATCCTAATTTATAGTAAAGGAAGGATTGTGGTTTTATAAGAAATAAATCTGTATCTGAATACTAAAAGTAGATGTGTTTTTTATCACAAATGAATATAGGGATAATAACACCAAAAACAGTTGGCAGGGTATATCTTGGCCATAATTCTGGTGTATTGTGAATGGGCCCTTACCACACACTTGGTTTGAAACTCCTAGGGGATATGCTTAGGGAAATTTAAATTTTAGTTATAAACCATTATGAATTATTTGGTTATCAGGGTAAATAGCATGGTTATAGAAAATATAGTGGGTAAATAATCATAGATAACCTAGATTGAAACTTAGAGAGTTTTTGAGAAAGGATATACTCATTATTTAAGAGTAATTTCTTCTATGATCATAGTCTTCCCGAAAGCATAAGGTTGTGTTATCAATAAAACTCATCCCTAGATCAATTCCTATATCACGGATTCCCTATAAAATTTCTTCCATTGAATTAGAGGAATTTAATAATAAATTACTAGAGGATCTTGATAAGTGTTTTATACACCCTAGTGCTTCACTATAGGGTAAACCAAACATATTTGTAAGGAATAAGGATGGATCAATGCACATTTTAATCAATTATCATGACCTCAAAAAACCCATGATATAAAAAGTATCCTATAACCCATACTGATGGCATATTCGATTAACTCAAAAGAGCTCAATTCTTCTCAAAGGATGAACTCCAGTATGAGTATCATCAATTGAGGTTAAAAGTGGAGGATATTTTAAAGACAACATTACAAACAATGTATAGACACTATGAGTTTATAGTGATATTGTTTGGACATACCAATTCCCCCACTATCTTCATGGAACTTATGAATAGAGTCTTTATAGATTACCTAAATCAATTTTTGGTAGTATTTATAGATTATATCCCTATATATTCCAAAATAATGGAATAGAATGAAGATAACTTAGGACTATGTTGAAGAACCTTAGGAAGTATAATTTGTAGAAAAACTAAATAAATGTGAATTTTGGATAAAAAGTGTAATTCTTGGGTCATGTTATAACAAGAGAGGGTATATATATAAATCCTTTAAAAGCTGATGTTATTGAGCAATGGCCTATAAGAACCACTGTGAATTAAATCATTAATTTTATTATATTTTATAAATATTATTGATTATTTGTGAGAAATGTATCATTGATATCAAACCCATTAACCAAGTTAACATGGAAAGGAGTTAAGTTCCTTTAGATGAAATAATGTGAGAAAAAAATTCAAGGATATCAAGGAAAGGTTGGTCATTTCACCTGTGCTTACATTACCCTATTTAGTGAAGGGTTTTTAATTTATTATGATTAAAATTAAGAGTTTTGGGATGCATCCTTTTAAAAAAAGAAAATATAATTGATTATACCTCCCACCAATTAAAAAATCATGAGAAAAATTACTCGATATACAATTTGAAATTAGGGGTGATGATATTTTCATTGAAAATTTGGTGGAATTGTCTTTATGGTGAGAATTGTGAGATATAAAATGATCAAAAGATATTGAAATATATCTTCACAATTAAGGATTTAAACTTTTAAAAAAGGTTATGATTATAGTTAATCAAATATTATGAATTTTTGATACATTTCCACCTTAGAATGGAAAAAAAGATGGATGATGCTCTAAGTATAAAAGATATGATGCTATATCTACGATAAGGATTAAAAAAGACCCTATACTCATAGATTGTCATAATATTAATCTTGAAGTCATGATAGGAAAAAATAAATCTTATCTTACCCAAGTGAATTCTCAACAATCCATTTACGTGAAGATTAAATAATCTAAAAAAGATAACATTGAGCTAAAAAATGGTAGTGAATATTCCAATGTTCAAATTTGATAAATATAGAGTTATAAGAATTGAAACCTATATATGTGTATTTTTTATACTAGAACTAAGGAATGATATTTTGGATGATTCACATTTCTCATCCTTCCCTATCCATCATGGAGGTACAAATATGTATAGATATCTGAAGAAACACTTCTTATGGGATAACATGAAGAGAGAAATCATGGAGTATATATCTCGATGCTTGGAATATCAATAAGTAAATGTAGTGTGATATAATCATAAAGGGATGATGAAACCATTACCCATACATATATGAAAATAGAAAAATATCACCATGGACTTCACCATAGGACTTACCTAAACTTCTAAAGGCACAATGTCATGTGGATTGTAGCCGATTTCCTTAAAAATTCAGCATATTTTATTTCTATAAAAGAATATTTATCCCTTCAATAACTTGTCAAGATATATATAGGGGAATTGGTAAGGGTGAATGGAGTACCACAATCCATTTCATCTAATTGGGATCAAAGGTTTATCTTGTGGTTTTAGAAAATTATTAAAAAATCATTGGAGACGGAACTGAGTTTTAGCACTACTTACCACCCTTAAATAGATGGTATATCTAAGAGAACCCTTAAAACTATAGGATTTATGATGAGATCTTGTTCGATAGATTTTCAATGATGTTGGGGTCAACACTTTCCCCTAGTGGAGTTCATATCTAATAAAGTTTTCAATTATAGCATTCAGATAGAACTATATGAGGCTCTATATAGGAAGAGATGTAAGACTCCAACGTATTGGGATGAAGTTGGAGAGAGGAAGTTGATAGGTCCTGACCATGTATAAGAAATTATGAGGAAGGTTCAAACCATTAAGTGATATATGAAGGTGTCAAAAAGTCAATATAATAGTTATGAAAATAATTATTGATGAGATCTAGAGTTTAAAGTTGGTGATAATGTATGTCTACGAATATATCAATGGAAATAGTTTATGAAATTTTGAAATTAAGATAAGATAAACCCTAGATACATCGGTCCTTTTGAGATACTTGATCATGTTAAATTAATATCTTAACACTTAGAACTCCCTCCTCACATATCCCCATTTAATGATGTATTCTATGTATAATTTTTGAGTAAGCACAAACCGGATCCATCACATATACTAAACTCAGAAGATGTAAAACTAAAACATGACCTCTCCTATGAAGAAAAACTTGTAGAGATATTAGATCAAAGAGATAAGGTATTGAAAAACATGACCAAATTTTTTTTCAAAGTTATATGGATAAATAATAAGTTTTAGGAGGCCATGTGGGAACCTAAGGATGTGATGAGAGGAAAGTACCCTTACTTATTTCCTTGTAATAAAATTTCAAGAATGAAATTCTTAGGGGATAAAATGTAATGACCCAGGATTTTAGTAATTTATTTTCCTTAATTAAGTACCTTGTGATTATATTGTCTAGAACACAACCCTAGAAAAAGATAATTAACCGTATTACATTTATTTAGGTTAAATTGGTGGGTATCACCCAATATAACTTCTTTATAAAAACAAAATAAAAAGGTATAATAAAACAAACATCATTTTATACTTAGAATTATATACTTCTTAAAACTATTTTATGTTTTATTATATCGAAATTAATTTTATCACTTTTAGAAGTTTAATTTTACAAAATTAACATCATCTTCTCATAAATAATGTTAATATCATCTTAAGATGAATTTTTGGTATTTTTATAAAATATTTTATTTTTAAGTGAATATTGAAAAATATTGTTTTTGAAAATTCCATGGATTTTAATATATAAGAATAACCTAAAACTTAGGAAACCTTTTTATTGAACAAATATATGTATTTTAAGTAACATTATATACATTAAAATATCATGTTTGATTTAAAAACCTATATTTGACATTTTAAAACATAAGTAATATTTTCTCAAAAATTATTTTTAATACATTAGTATTTTAAAATTAGTTTTTATCAAATGAATAAAATTAAAGGTATTTAAAATTTAAAATTAGTGGGTCCAAATTATATAATATGTACCACATTATTTTTGGGCATAATGATTAAGTTAGCATGAGTAAATATTAGTTAAAATAGTAAGATGATTATTTTCAAAGAATAATAATTTTCTAAATATTGTGTATTTATTAAAATTAAATGAATAAAATTTAAATTAAAACTATATTATGATGTTTAAAAATATATACTAATTAATTAACACTCATTTAAGGGGTAATCATTTTTAAATAATATTAAGATCACATAATGATTAAAAAGACCCTTTTTTAGAGAAATAATTGTTTAACACATTATATGTATAGATTTAAAAGAAAATTTTCGACTATTTAGTGATTAAATTATGATAAAGGGATAAAAAATTAGGATTTATCTTATAAAAATTTTGTAATACAGGTCTACTTATTTTTTAAATAAAATAATTGACATGCTTAAAATTTAGTTAAGAGTAACAAGTGTTTAAATGAATAATCTAAGATGAATTGAATTTTACTAAATTAACATGACCTTTAGAACTTATTTAAAACAATTTATAAGTTTTATAGTCTTACATACATGCATTAACATATTCTAATAACCTAAATTCCATGTAGTTCCTTTATTACCCCTTACTTAACATTCTTTTTTTTAAAATTATATATTATTCATTTATAAAAGGGGGATCAGTTCCAACCTTTCAATACTCCACTCATATTTCTAAATTTCCTTGAAACCATATCCCAATTTAATATAATTGAATTCATTTACATGACCTATTTCACATAATAAAAAAAATTATCATAAGTCCCTCAAATTTAAGGCCTTCATCAAGGGGAGTTTAAGGTCTTGGCATAGGTATCACACATTTCTTAACATTTATTTCTTATTAATTAATTTATAAACCAACCATAAACATTGTAAAATAATAAATTCAACATAATTAGTGTGTTTATAATTTATTATAATAATTTAAAAAATATTATTTATTCTCTTCCATCTACTAAAAAAATAAGAATCATCGTTAGTGCATGTACCACCTCCACGAAAAGACGCTTTTGGTTTTTTTGTCACCACCCCTCATGGATGGTTTTAATTTTTTTATTGATAAATAAATATTATTTATATAATGTATTTATTATTCTTAAATTATCACTCACTATCCACCTTCACCTCTCTCATTCATTATGTAATGGAAATGTTAATCAGGTGTTGTGTGGACTACTGCCTCCATGAATAAACATGTTTAATTTTCCGTTACTTACAAAAAAATATGGGTTTAGTTTATATTGTCTGAGTACATATGATATATATAATTAATATATATAATTAATATGGTTATTTTTAGATAAAACAAAAATTTATTATCATTATAATTTAATCCATTAATATTGGTAAATAGCCAAAAACTAGTTCATTACCAATTTCATTTTCATTAAACATGACTAAAAATACCATGTAATGGTATTATAATGTTTTAATTATTTATAAAACAAAAATTATAGTAATTTTAATGGTTTTTAAATGATTATATTTGGGATAAAAATTAATATAGACACCACTTTTTTAAACCTAGTTTAAAATAGTCAAGGTTATTAACACCCAATATTGAAAAGCGATTATGACTATCTAATACATGAATGGAATTTTTATTAAGGAATAGTATAAATTTAAGTGTATGTTAATAATGTTATTAAATATTTAATTATATTTTTATCTTTATGATACAAGAGGTTACAAAACTTCTATGAAAATCAAGGGTAAAGGTAAGGGATTTGGTTACTCAAACCCTTTTCTTTGAGTGATACAATTTCTTATTTGAAAATAATTTTTCTAAGACTTTCCATTTTAATTTTTTTTCTCTTTATTATTCAGAGAAAAAATAATTTTTTAATGAATTATATTTCCATGAATGTTTTTCATTTCATTTTTCTTAAAAACAAATGATACTTTTTGAAAAGAGACTCGTAACTATAAATTTTACAATAATGAATACAAAATATTTTCAAAAATATTTTTTTATTGATTTAGTTTTAATTATCTTAAAAAATTATCTACTTATAATGGAGTTATTTTTCATGTTTCACCCAATGTTTCTATTTTATTGAGTGATTATTTTATGTGATCAAGTTTTTTCTATCAAGAGGTTTAATTTATGACGTTACATGGATATTTTATAAAAATCATTTTATTTCATGTGTTCCTTATAAAAATTGAATGATTTACTTTTATTTGTTATAATAAACCCATTTTATTTCCATGTTTTATTTATATGATGATTTAGAAATGTTATTAAACCTATTTTATTTATATGGGTTATTTTATTATGTGATAATTTATTTTAAGTGGCACACAAATATATGGATTTTGAGATGGGTTGAACTTATATATCATTGCAATTAATTGGCTAAAGGATTATATATCGTGAGATATAAATGTTATTTGAATCTTATAACAATTATCTAGGTTTAAATTTTTTTATTGTGATGGAATTTGTCTCTAATTACAATTTTAAAAGTGAAAGGGTTGGTTGGTATTCAGGTTCATGAAGATAAGAAATCCTATATTTATGATTGTGAAAATTACTTTCTTATATTTCATGGCCCATGTTATATGATTCATGTTTTAATTTTCCCATGTCATGGATATAGTGTTATCATTTTATATGTTATGTTTAGCTTTCATTATTATAGTTAACACTTATTTTTTATATTATTTTAAATCAAATATTATTTTTTACTCAATATTTTTTATATGTTTATGATGTAAACATTATGGTATTTTATATGTTATCCCTTACTGATCATTTTAGCTCACCCATTTTTATGTTTTTTATTCCCCATGATTTGAAGAATATTGTGTCTTTTGGTATTTTTGAGAGTTGATTTAGATTATGGATAAGCATTCATAGCATGTGAAATGCATGTTTTTATATTTATAGTTTTCAAGAAACAAAACCTTTAGGTACTTGGGTTTTGTGACTATTTTTGGATGTAATAATTATACAATGTAATAAATGTAATTATTTATGTATATTTATCTATGTTTTTTAATATTTATTAGCAATGTTTAGTTATTTTTAGGATAGTATTAGAAAAATTTAGTAATAAACCTTAGGATAAGACTAATAACATGATAACATCCTAAGTTATAGTAAATAAAGGAGTGTGGATTTCATAGAAACACATCCTTGTTAGGATACTACAAGTGGATGTGGTTTTATAACATATGAATCTTAGTGTAATAACCCCTAAAAGTGTTTATAGAGTATATCTTAACCATCATTCTAGTGCACAATGAATGAGACCTTAATGCGAACCCAGTTTGACACTCTCAGGGGATATACTTAGGATAATTCAAATTTTCATTATGAAACATTATAAAGGATTTATTTATCATATTAAATAGCATGGTTAAGGAAAATATAATAGGGAAATAATCATAGATAACCTGGATTGAAACATAGAGAGTTGTTAAGAAATAATATATTCATTATTTATGAGAAATTTCTTATATGATCGTAGTCTTACCAAAATAACAAGGATGATTTATCAATCAAACTCATCTCTAGATAATTTATTATGTAACACCCCAGGATTTCAGAGTGTGTTATTTCTTAAAAATAATTCAATAACTTGCACTACACGCAACACCGAGTTCAATCACACCATTAAAAGAGGTCATGAATAGTATTAACTGCATTTTGAACTTTATATAATCCTTATAATTTTAGAATCCCTATTATGAGTTTCTTAGTCATAATGCAAGAACAGATTCATTTTCAGTATTTCACTTTTATCAACTTCTAATAGTGAAACCTTTTTAAATACAATATTTTAAACTTTTTGACTAAATGGGGACATCAAAAATTTAAAATGAAACACCCCAAGCTTCCACGGTACGTTTCCCTTCGAATAATGCGATAGCGTGTGTTGTACGCAACCTCGAGTTCTAACACACACCACAACTAATTAAACTAGCCGTTGTGAATAGTAATACCTACTTTTTAAATTATATATATTTTATATTTCAAAATGGACTTCATTTTTGGATTCGGAATATCTAATTTAGCCTAAGGTGAAATTTTGGTACTTTTCGGATAACTTTCATATTTTGATGAATAGTGAAAATTACTAAATTTTAATTAAAAACAACTTTTTTAATCAGAATAATTAATAGTGATAAATTATGAATTTTAGTAGTTTTAAAGTGTATTTAGAATATATTTTTACCATTTAATATAATTTTGGTCATTGGACATAATTTTACAATTAAACCGAACATAAACAAGTGTCAATCTTTTGATAGTTATTATCTCTTAAAAACACGCTTTTTGTTTTGACAGCGGGAATTAATTTTAAATTAATTTCTACCACTTTTGTGTTTTGAATTTAGGAAAATGGATTCCATATTTGTAATCAGGATGTTCAAATTGTGTAAATAGGTAACTTTTATTTTTAGACATTTTGAATAATTACTGCGGTAAATATTTTATTTACCATGGTTAAGGGTAAATCCGGTAAATAAGGGTTAAAAAAATAATATTATAATAATACTAAATTACCCTAAAACGTGTCTTAAACCTGTTGGTTGATACATGGTCGACCATGATCATCTTTGGGTCTATTTTGGGACCCCATGGATCCACTTGTAAGTGATAATGACACTTTATTTTAATTAAGTTAAAATGAATACAAAAATGACACAAGCATATATCTTTTAGAAAAACAATTGTTACATAGGGTTATATATGTTGGATTTTAGATTATAAATATTAATTAGAAAGATAGAAAGATTTCCTACATAATTATATTTTATTTATAATTTTTAGACATTAAATAATTTATTTTATTTATGACACAATGATGATGCAGTAATTACTATAATAGTGAAAAATTAAAATAATTGATATTATAAATACCCAAATAAATATAATATGAAACTTTTAATGAATTAAACTAATTTTCTAGGATAATATGATATATTAGGATTGATTTAATTGACTTTGTTCGAAGTAATCAATCTGTTATGAGTTTCAAAAAAATCAACTATTGAATAGTGTCAAAATTGACATAAAAGAGTTCTTAAAACAAATATTATATTATTAATTGATATTAAATTCCTAAAAATCTAAGGTTCGGCCAAGAGACTTATATCATGATAGGTTCATAATTAATGTACCACTTGGGGGTCTCTTGGATGTATATAGAAAGTTTATTAACCATATTATATAAAAATACAAAGAGACATTGTAAAAGTGAAACTAATTAACTTAGAGTTAATACTTAAAGATAAGGTTAATATAAGTACCCAAACCTGTCTAAATTCTATTTGTTGAGTGGTTTTCGACCTATCCCCACCTTAACCTTTGCATAATCAGCTTTGGAGCCATTAGAAACCGAATATGAATTTATTATAAATTAATATTTCTAGCTTTTCCAAAGGTGCCCCTCACCCCTCTTATAAAAGGGCACTCCTCCTTCTCATTTCTTCACACCTTCAAAGCCTTTTGGTTCGTCCAAAATCTGCCCAAATACTCTCCCAACATCCTTCACTACAACCTAGAGGCCTTAGTTCGATCAGAAAGACAACCTAAGGAGCCCTTTTGATCAAATCAAAAGGAAGAACCCGAAGAAGAGGTAATGATTTCACCACCCTTCTCCAAGTTCATTTCTTCTTCCACTTCTTCTTCCTTTGTTCTTACCATTCTAAAATAATAACTCCAGTATTTCACATATACTGTGATGTTATTATAAATATGGTACAACCATATTCAGTATTCTATCCACCCTTTGAATAACATGTCACCATACGTGCGTACGTACGGCTTACCGTCTCCACGCCGTGGTGTAATTGTTATTCAATATATTATTATTTGGATGGGTATAATAATGATGTGTAACTCATGTAAATAATAAATATAACATGTTAATGATTCTGTATATATGATATACCATCCATTTATATATTATTTTAATATCAAAAGAATGATTTTGTCGCTCGTGCGTACGTACGGACTACCGTCTCCACGAACGCGATGAGATTCATTCTCCATCGTATCCATTAAAGTATAATTATCATTTGATGATTTAAAAATGATGTTTAAGGACTAGATATCATTCTGGATATGAATAAGATACAAAAACCATGGATTATGTAACAAAACATATAAAAGAAAATGAGTAAGTTAACTCCCGAAACGACGATAATTCTAAGATATTATTAACAAATCAATGTTAAAAGATCATATATGATATCATATTATTATATATGATTCTTGTATAATTTAATAACAACTATTTCACCATTATACAGGAGGTTAACCTACCCCAACCGAGGAAAAGTACAAGGTAAGGGTTTACTTTACAACCTCTTCATTATCCAA
Organism: Viscum album; assembly: GCA_963277665.1. Lineage (NCBI taxonomy): Eukaryota > Viridiplantae > Streptophyta > Magnoliopsida > Santalales > Viscaceae > Viscum > Viscum album. Next base: position 57,418,194 of record OY728151.1, on the reverse strand, counting down.
GGTTGTTTATACGTAATAATCTACTGGGATCTCTTTATCATCCACATCCATGTTTCTTAAAAATGCATTTCAAAACATTTTTACTATTTACTAGAATATGAGTTAAAGTCATTTATACCCTTTTTGACTTTTATAAGTGGTTTATAAAGGAATCTTTCGGTCGTTTTCAAAACAAGGTCCTTTTTAACCTTTTCGACAGAATTAAGGTAAGAATGTTTTTTTAACTTATACGGCGGGTGCGGCTATTTTCCGCCGTTATAAAATCTTCAAAGCTTCCCTTACAAGCTTATAAGAATATTTTCAAAGAAAATGTTTTATTTTATATGGATCTTAAATTATTTCAAAATAAAAGGAGATATTTCTTTAAAAAGAATTTTGATTTCATCTATGTCAACATCCTTTGATGGATTTTAAGATTATTTGAAGTTGATTTATTATGATACAAAACTTCTATATTGTATTGAAGGTTTTGTGATATGTTTGACTGTGGATGTGCTATTTTTATACCATTCATAGTTTATGGTGAAGGTATTGACATTTCATATGCTAGTTTTAATATGAATGTTTATGTTATGTTTAAACCTTTTCATATGGGAATGCATTGGACTTAATATGTGACGGGTGGAGCCCGCTATAGCTCCTCGATGCATCGGTAGGTCTCATGAGACAAACTAGTGTCTTGGCACAAGGCCTTGACAAAATCTTATTTTTAGTCTTGGCACGAGGCCTTGGCTATGTGGTTATGATAGTCTGGCATTATGCATTCCAACCTTATGAAAGTGGTTATTGATTTTTGCATGTGATTATTCGATTAGTAGAATATCCATGTGAATAAGTAAATGGCATTATTTCATTTTATTTATGCCATACCATGTTGAAAGTTCATATTTAAAAGGCTTTTGTTTTAGTTATACATTTCCTTAAATGTTTATTCTTATTTATGAAAGTTTCCGCTATATTGTTATCCTTACTGGGCATTTGAGCTCACCCCTTTTCTATGTTTTATTTTTCCCAGGAAGTGAAGAAGTAAGTTATGAATGACCTGTAGGGATATTATGAGGGGATTATAGTGTGGAATGTGGAGACAATATGTTGTTGTAGTAGTTTTTCATTTTATGATGTAATGTAAAACTTATGAATATATCTAGTGTTTCCAAGGCTACTAAACCAATCGGTCTTTCGAGATTTGATCTTTCTTGCGATCATGCCAATGTTATGTAATAATGCACCGACTATAGGAAACTAGGGTCGGGGCGTTACAGTTGGTATCAGAGGAAGTTTAGTACAAACCATGGAAACTAGATTTAGATAAACTCTGATTAGAGCACGTAGACCTAAGATGAACTTTGAGGATTAGTATAGAAGAACTTCCTAGAATTTTGGTATTGTAGAGATTTTGTGAGTTTTCCGAGCAATACATCCCTGTCTGGATACGAGCAGGTAGAGGCGGCTCTGGAACAGATGTACCTAGGGGTAAAACCCGAAAACACCGCTTTGAGCTAGACTCGAACGGGAACTGGTGCACGACAACGGGCCTTGCTGCACTCTTGGTTACGACACTCCCGGGGGATATGCTTAGGATAACTCTCATTTTATTTACAAATCATTTTGAAGGGATTATGAGTATATAATTCCTCAAAGAAAACATTCTTATGATTATGGATTATATCCATAAATAGTTCAGTTTATGTTAAGTGTTTTATAAGTATGGGATTATGTATTTTGATTCATAAACTGATCTAGTGTATGCCATTGTTTAGAAATGGCGCCCAGTAGAAGGAATGAGAACTCTATCAATGCACATGATACAAAGAGAAAGAAGGATCATATATTTTATGGTCTTAAGCCAAAATTTACAAGAGAAATAGTCTCCCATGTATTATCATCATATGAAGAAATAATATCATGTGTTGATAAGATAAGTAAAGAGTTTACTGAGTCCTATGGCTTTGAAGGGAAGCAAGAGAAGAAAAGGATAGAAGAGAGAAAGATGGATAAAGGGAAGAGGGAAAAGAAGAATTTTCCCATATGTGGTAACTGTGGAAAGAAACACCCTGGAACTTGCCTGAAAGAAATGGGAGTTTGTTATAAGTGTGGAGGAAAAGGGCACAAAGTACATGACTACAAGGGTAAGAAAATGGTTTCAAATGTACAATGCTTCATTTGCAAGGAGTTTGGACACTACGCGAACCTATGCCCCAGTCATCAGACTATGCCGCAAATGATGCTATTGGATAATAATCAAGTTATGATACTACCACAGATGAAGAGGAATGATTAGAGTTCTTATGTTGATTATATCAATTGAGTGTTGTATCAACAATGTACTTGTTATAATAATTATGGAGTATATAAGGATTGTACTACAGTACTATTTCATTAAGGACTTGAGATGGTGTGGAAGAAAGAAAAGTGACTCAGTAGTAGGTTAAATGTTTGGAAAATATATGGTTGAGAGAAAGATAAACCATAATATGGTTCAGATACCGAGGTGGTGATTTTATAATAATACATGTTTGATTTGGATAAATTATATTGGATATTATTGACTACCTTGAAGCTGATTAATGATTTGTATATTCCATCATTGTTGGGGTTTAAAACATTTTTGGATTAATGAAGTATATCCAGCATTCTATATGGAATAAGGGAGCTTGAATGTAATCAATAAGGAATATTGTAATACATGATGAAGGTATTCATATTCTATTACGGGGTAAAAAGGATCTATATTATGTTTACCTTCCTTATAAATGTTGAACTGTGAGTTTAGACAGAAGTATTTTGGATATTTCTAGTTTGGATTATTATGGATTGCCATAAAAGAACAACCCGGAGGTCGGGCGGCAATCCGTCGCGTCCGGCAAGGCTGCGAGACTTGAACCCGCAACCGAAGGGAGACAAGGGTGTATCACCTACCACTGTCCCACGAGATTTCCTGAATTAAATAATATAGTTTTTTTTAAAAGATCTGGTAGATGAATTATAAATTCATTTATTTTGGAACCCTGTACGAATAGTATAAATAGAAAAAAAAATTACGTTCTAGAGTGAAAGATGAGTTTGTTGTAGAAATTTATTAATGGGTAAAATTCTAATTATAAAGTAAGTATATCTCCTTATTATCTTAGCCAATCTCATAAATAAATTCCTCAACATTAATAATAGAAACTTAGAACAAAAATGTTGTCCTAGATGGTACCTTAAATCATCACAAATTTATGGCTTTGGGATTGTTTGCCTTTTCATAGCCATGTTATCTACCACTCTCCATCAGATAATTGATGGTTAGATTTCTCTTCCATATCCATATTTTCCTACATGGAACCCTAGTATGTGTTATTTTCGGTAATCTTCATACTTTCCACTCTTTATTTTAAATAGAGGCCTCATTAATTCATTTTTCGATGTGGGATTTCAACTAAGATATTTTGAAATGTCAAAAATGTGTTGTCCCAATACCCTATATTTTGTTGAACCGATGGTACTTCAAATCATCATAGATTGATGAGTTTAAGGACCTCAATTTTATACTTGTTTGTGATTGATGACCTCAATCACTACCTATAAATATTTACGTTTTTCCTCCAATTATATGTCTCTAATTGCCACCAATGTTCTCCTAATCGAGATCATAATTTGGTGGTGACCCTTTCATTTCTCTTTTCCTCATATTAAGACTAAATTTTAGTAACCCAATTTCCAATGTGGGTTTTCCCACAAATATATTTTCTACTTTCAACCTTTTATTTTCGAAGAACAATTTCAAATTGCGAGGACGCAATTTATTGAAGGAGGGGAGAATGTAACACCCCAGGATTTCAGAGTGTGTTATTTCTTAAAAATAATTCAATAACTTGCACTACACGCAACACCGAGTTCAATCACACCATTAAAAGAGGTCATGAATAGTATTAACTACATTTTGAACTTTATATAATCCTTATAATTTTAGAATCCCTATTATGAGTTTCTTAGTCATAATGCAAGAACAGATTCATTTTCAGTATTTCACTTTTATCAACTTCTAATAGTGAAACCTTTTTAAATACAATATTTTAAACTTTTTGACTAAATGGGGACATCAAAAATTTAAAATGAAACACCCCAAGCTTCCACGGTACGTTTCCCTTCGAATAATGCGATAGCGTGTGTTGTACGCAACCTCGAGTTCTAACACACACCACAACTAATTAAACTAGCCGTTGTGAATAGTAATACCTACTTTTTAAATTATATATATTTTATATTTCAAAATGGACTTCATTTTTTGATTCGGAATATCTAATTTAGCCTAAGGTGAAATTTTGGTACTTTTCGGATAACTTTCATATTTTGATGAATAATGAAAATTACTAAATTTTAATTAAAAACAACTTTTTTAATCAGAATAATTAATAGTGATAAATTATGAATTTTAGTAGTTTTAAAGTATATTTAGAATATATTTTTACCATTTAATATAATTTTGGTCATTGGACATAATTTTACAATTAAACCGAACATAAACAAGTGTCAATCTTTTGATAGTTATTATCTCTTAAAAACACGCTTTTCGTTTTGACAGCGGGAATTAATTTTAAATTAATTTCTGCCACTTCTGTGTTTTGAATTTAGGAAAATGGATTCCATATTTGGAATCAGGATGTTCAAATTGTGTAAATAGGTAACTTTTATTTTTAGACATTTTGAATAATTACTGCGGTAAATATTTTATTTACCATGGTTAAGGGTAAATCCGGTAAATAAGGGTTAAAATAATAATATTATAATAATACTAAATTACCCTAAAACGTGTCTTAAACCTATTGGTTGATACATGGTCGACCATGAGCATCTTTGGGTCTATTTTGGGACCCCATGGATCCACTTGTAAGTGATAATGACACTTTATTTTAATTAAGTTAAAATGAATACAAAAACGACACAAGCATATATCTTTTAGAAAAACAATTGTTACATAGGGTTATATATGTTGGATTTTATATTATAAATATTAATTAGAAAGATAAAAAGATTTCCTACATAATGATATTTTATTTATAATTTTTAGACATTAAATAATTTATTTTATTTATGACACAATGATGATGTAGTAGTTACTATAATAGTGAAAAATTAAAATAATTGATATTATAAATACCCAAATAAATATAATATGAAACTTTTAATGAATTAAACTAATTTTCTAGGATAATATGATATATTAGAATTGATTTAATTGACTTTGTTCGAAGTAATCAATCTGTTATGAGTTTCACAAAAATCAACTATTGAATAGTGTCAAAATTGACATAAAAGAGTTCTTAAAACAAATATTATATTATTAATTGATATTAAATTTATAAAAATATAAGGTTCGGCCAAGAGACTTATATCATGATAGGTGCATCATTAATGTACCACTTGGGGGTCTCTTGGATGTATATAGAAAGTTTATTAACCATATTATATAAAAATACAAAGAGACATTGTAAAAGTGAAACTAATTAACTTAGAGTTAATACTTAAAGATAAGGTTAATATAAGTACCCAAACCTGTCTAAATTCTATTGGTTGAGTGGTTTTCTACCTATAACCACCTTAACCTTTGAATAATCAGCTTTGGATCCATTAGAAACCGAATATGAATTTATTATAAATTAATATTTCTAGCTTTTCCAAAGGTGACCCTCACCCCTCTTATAAAAGGGCACTCCTCCTTCTCATTTCTTCACACCTTCAAAGCATTTTTGTTCGGCCAAACTCTGCCCAAATACTCTCCCAACATCCCTCACTACAACCTAGAGGCCTTAGTTTGATCAGAAAGCCAACCTAAGGAGCCCTTTTGATCAAATCAAAAGGAAGAACCCGAAGAAGAGGTAATGATTTCACCACCCTTCTCCAAGTTCATTTCTTCTTCCACTTCTTCTTCCTTTGTTCTTACCATTCTAAAATAATAACTCCAGTATCTCACATATACTGTTATGTTATTATAAATATGGTACAACCATATTCAGTATTCTATCCACCCTTTGAATAACATGTCACCATACGTGCCTACGTACGGCTTACCGTCTCCACGCCGTGGTGTAATTGTTATTCAATATATTATTATTTGGATGGGTATAATAATGATGTGTAACTCATGTAAATAATAAATATAACATGTTAATGATTCTGTATATATGATATACCATCCATTTATATATTATTTTAATATCAAAAGAATGATTTTGTCATTCGTGCGTACGTACGGACTACCGTCTCCACGAACGCGATGAGATTCATTCTCCATCGTATCAATTCAAGTATAATTATCATTTGATGATTTAAAAATGATGTTTAAGGACTAGATATCATTCTGGATATGAATAAGATACAACAACCATGGCTTATGTAACAAAACATATAAAAGAAAATGAGTAAGTTAACTCCCGAAACGACGATAATTCTAAGATATTATTAACAAATCAATGTTAAAAGATCATATATGATATCATATTATTATATATGATTCTTGTATAATTTAATAACAACTATTTCACCATTATACAGGAGGTTAACCTACCCCAACCAAGGAAAAGTACAAGGTAAGGGTTTACTTTACAACCTCTTCATTATCCAAGGTTGTTTATACGTAATAATCTACTGGGATCTCTTTATCATCCACATCCATGTTTCTTAAAAATGCATTTCAAAACATTTTTACTATTTACTAGAATATGAGTTAAAGTCATTTATACCCTTTTTGACTTTTATAAGTGGTTTATAAAGGAATCTTTCGGTCTTTTTCAAAACAAGGTCCTTTTTAACCTTTTCGACAGAATTAAGGTAAGAATGTTTTTTTAACTTATACGGCGGGTGCGGCTATTTTCCACCGTTATAAAATCTTCAAAGCTTCCCTTACAATCTTATAAGAATATTTTCAAAGGAAATGTTTTATTTTATATGGATCTTAAATTATTTCAAAATAAAAGGAGATATTTCTTTAAAAAGAATTTTGATTTCATCTATGTCAACATCCTTTGATGGATTTTAAGATTATTTGAAGTTGATTTATTATGATACAAAACTTCTATATTGTATTGAAGGTTTTGTGATATGTTTGACTGTGAATGTGCTATTTTTATACCATTCATAGTTTATGGTGAAGGTATTGACATTTCATATTCTAGTTTTAATATGAATGTTTATGTTATGTTTAAACCTTTTCATATGGGAATGCATTGGACTTAATATGTGACGGGTGGAGCCCGCTATAGCTCCTCGATGCATCGGTAGGTCTCATGAGACAAACTAGTGTCTTGGCACAAGGCCTTGAAAAAATCTTATTTGTAGTCTTGGCACGAGGCCTTGGCTATGTGGTTATGATAGTCTGGCATTATGCATTCCAACATTATGAAAGTGGTTATTGATTTTTGCATGTGATTATTCGATTAGTAGAATATCCATGTGAATAAGTAAATGGCATTATTTCATTTTATTTATGCCATACCATGTTGAAAGTTCATATTTAAAAGGCTTTTGTTTTAGTTATACATTGCCTTAAATGTTTATTCTTATTTATGAAAGTTTCCGCTATATTGTTATCCTTACTGGGCATTTGAGCTCACCCCTTTTCTATGTTTTATTTTTCCTAGGAAGTGAAGAAGTAAGTTATGAATGACCTGCAGGGATATTATGAGGGGATTATAGTGTGGACTGTGGAGACAATATGTTGTTGTAGTAGTTTTTCATTTTATGATGTAATGTAAAACTTATGAATATATCTAGTGTTTCCAAGGCTACTAAAGCAATCGGTCTTTCGAGATTTGATCTTTCTTGCGATCATGCCAATGTTATGTAATAATGCACCGACTATAGGCAACTAGGGTCGGGGCGTTACATATTATCTCAATGAATCCCTATAGAATGGATTATGTTGAATTAGTGTAATTGAATAATAAATTACAAGATAATCTTTAAAAGAGTTTTATATTCCCTAGTGCTTCACCATGGGGTGTGCTAGTCTTCTTTATAAAGGAGGGTGTATTAATAAATATTTTCATCAATTATCATGTGATCAAAAAAATTATGATAAAAAAGTACCCTCTACCCTATATTGAAGATCCATTCGACCAAGTTAGAAGAGATTAATTATTCTAAATGATTGACCTATGGTCTGGATATCATCAACTGGGGGTTAAAATGGAGGATATTACCAAGAAAAATTTCCAAAAACGTTATGGACACTGTGAGTTTATAGTGATGACATTTGGACTTACTAATTCCATTTATATCTTTATAGATCTTATGAATAGTCTTTAGATATTACCATGATAAATTTATGGTATTCATTATATATTAAATCCTTATATATTCGAGAAGCAAGGAAATGAATTAAAATCAATTAAGGACTATGTTTAAGACACTAAGGAAGGATAAATTTTATTCTAAACAAAAAAATGATAATTATGTATATAAAAAGTATCATTATATGGTCATGTGATCACAATCATAGGTATATTTGTAGATCCATAAAAAATGAGGTTATTGAGTAATGGACCTTACCAAAAACTGTTACTGAAATCCTCAGTTTTATTGGGTTATTTGGACATTATTGATGCTTTTTAAGAAATTTCTCATTTCTATAAAACCTAGTAACCATGTTAATACATAAAGAGTAAAGTTACTTTGGATGAAAGAGTATAAGAAAATCTTCAAGGTGATCATGGAAAGGTTGGTCACTATATTTATGCTTATATTAATCTACAGTAGTGAAGAGTTTGTAATTTATATTGATGCATCATTAAAAGGTTTCAGATGAATACTCATTAAAAATGAAAAGGTAATTGTGAATTAATCCCACCAATTAAAAACTCAAGAGAAAAATTATGTGACACATGATTTGGAATTTAAAACGGTGATCTTTGCATTTAAAATTTGGTGTAATTACTATTATGGTGAGATGTGGGATATATAATCTACTCAAAAGATCTTTAAATATATCTTAACACTAAAGGAGTTAAAATTATTCCAAATTACATGGTTAGAGCTAATAAAATATTATGACTAATCAATACATTACCACCTTGTAAAGGAAAACCAGATGGTTGATTCTTAGTGTGTAAAATATCATGAAACTCCATCCATGATAAGGATTTAAAAATACCCAATACTCATGGATTTTTAGAGGATTAATCTTAAAGTCATAACGAGAGGAGATAAATAATGTCTTACCTAAGTGACTTCTCAAACATCCATTCACATGAAGATAAAACAATCCTAGAAATATAATATAGAGCTACAAAAAAGGTAACGAATATCATGGATTTTAAAATTGGTAACATTAATAAATGGGATTCCATTTCCAGTATTACCTTAACTAAGATCAACTCTGATCATCACCCTATTCTTATTAGCTTCATCTCCAAGGGCTCAAAATCTCCCCTCCCTTTTAAATTTAACAATGCTTGGGCTGTGGTCCCAGAATGCTCCAACATGATCAAAGACTTCTGGGAGAGCATGCGACGACAAAGTGAACCTTTTGTTTGCATTTCCAAACTAAAACTTCTAAAACAACATCTCAAAGGTTGGTGTTTCTCCAAAACAAAGCAGCTTGACACGAATATCTCCTCATTGGAGAATGACCTCATTCGTATTCAAAGCTCCAATACTAGATTTGATTTTTCTCTTGATCCCCAGGCTAAAATTACTATTTCTTTGAAGCTTAACTCTCTTATAAAGCTCAAAGATAACATGCGAAAGAAATTTTTTAAAACTAAATGGATTTCAAATTGTGATAGAAATACTAAATTTTATAATTCTCTTCAATGAATCAGGAAAATATGTAGGCCCCTTGCCTTTCTTAAAGTTGACGACACTCTTCTTGACACTGAGGATGCCATTGCAAATCATGTTATTAGTTATTTCCATAATCTGTTTAATGGATCAGAGGTTAGTAATGATCTCTTCCCTGAAATTATTCCCAATATGGTCACTATTGAGGACAACGATCACCTTTTAAGAATACCTATGGATTATGAAATCAGAGACACTGTTTTTAGCCTCAACCTTGACAGTGCACCGAGACCGGATGGGTTCAATAATGGTTTCTTTCAGCAATACTAGGATCTCATACATATAGATGTTTGTAATATGGACAAATCTTTTTTCTCCAATGGTGTTCTTCCTCATGGGATAAATGATCAATTCCTCACTCTTATTCCTAAAGTAGATAATGCTGCGGAGATTCATCTTTTCCAACCTATTTCTCTCATTAACACCATCTATAAAATTATCACAAAACTTATTACTAACAGACTCAACTCCATCACTAATAAAATTGTTTCTTGGAACCAATTTGGCTTCATCAAAGGAAGAACCATTCAAGATTGTATCTTCTTTGCCACAAAATGTACTAATATGCTGAATAAATTCACTAGAGGAGGCAGTGTGACCATTAAGTTAGACATCCGAAAATCATTTGACACTATGGACTGGAATTCTATTTTTAAGGTTCTTAAAAACTTTGGGTTTAATGACTCTTTTATTACCATGATCCGCACCTTATTTAATTCGGATTCCTTGTCTATGCTGGTCAATGGGTCCCCTAAAGGTTTTTTCAAATATACCAAGGGTGTTTGGCAAGGTAACCCCCTTTCAGCCATTATTTTCGCTATTGCTGAAGATTACTTAAGTAGACTTCTTACGAGCCTTGTGAATCAAAAGAAAATCAATCCCATTCAGGATTCAAGAAAGTTAAACATTCCCACACATCTTCTATATGATGATGATATAATTTTATTCATAAAGGGAGATAAAATGAACATTAAAAACCTCAAAAGTGACCTGGCGCATTATGAAGATATTTCGGGACAAGCAATAAGTTGGAACAAATCCTTTGTTTTCTTTGGGAAAAACATTTCCTCCAACAGAAAAATTCAAATCATTTATTACTTAGGAATTAAAGAAGGTTCTATCACTTTCACTTATTTAGGGGTTCCTATCTTTTGGGGGAGACCAAAATCGAGATATTTCCACAGCACTGTGGACCAAATTGTCAATCAACTATCTTCTTGGAAAGGTAAATCTCTTTCTATGGCTGGAAGGATCTGTCTTGTTAAGTCTACAATTGTTTCCAAGATGGTTTACTCGATGATGGTCTATAGATGGCCAGCTAGGATTCTTAAAAAAATCAATTCTTGCATTAAAAATGTTGTCTGGATTGGTAGTACAATTGAAAGATTACTTGTCACTATACCATGGGTCACTTGTTGTAAACCCCTGGATAGGGGTGGTCTTGGCATTAAGAATCTTATGATTTTTAATGAATCTCTTCAAGCTAGAATGAATTAGAATCTGATTCATAGCAATTATGATTCCTTGGTATTCCTCAAGAAAAGGTTTGTTACTAAGCTTCGGAATGGTAACTTGTGTTAAATCACATCTTCTATTTAGCCTTCCATTAGACAGTCTTTCCTTAAAATCATGAACAACTCTAGATGGGTGGTTAGTGCGAATTCATTTATGAATTTCTGGCTGGACAACTGGACTGGTGTCCCCTTAATATCTATGATATCGCCCACCACTAGTCCTGAGAACACCACCTCCACGATTCGTGAGGTTGTTAACTCTCATGACATCAGCCTTCCAAACCACATCAGTCACGTCATTGAAAATTATCATTTTTCTGACATTGATGACTTCCTTGTCTGGGAACCTGCATTCAATGGGGTCCTGGATTCTAAAAATTTCTACAAAAACAACTTCTATAGTTCTAATTATAACTTTATCTGGTTGAAAGCTTTTAACAAACCTTGGATAAAACCCTCGTGTCTTACTCTCATCTGGAGTGTCGCTCATAATAGGGTCCCTACTGATGTGTGTATCCAATATTTTGGGATTTATCATTGCTTTAGATGTCATCTGTGCAATAAATACCGAGAGGATTCTAATCATTTGTTCTTGTCTTGTGCTACAGCTGCAGCTCTTTGGAATTACATTTCTGACATTTTTGGCTGCATATGGTCTCTCCTTGCTTCTATCAGCTCTCAACTTCAGCACTGTGCGATCTAGTAATATTCTAAGAAAATCAAGAATCTTTTCCTCGCTGCGGTGGATGAGCTTCTACATGTGATCTGGTATGACAAGAAATAATTTTATTCATAACAATGGCTTTATCAATCTCAATGAAGGTAAAACATGTATTCTCATTGCCATTAAGGATGCTGACTCTCTTCAGAAGGATCATTGTGACAACTCTGTTGGAGATTTTGTGATCCTACAACGTCTTCATATTGCGTGTTCTTATAGGCCTCCCCGACATACCTTTGAGGTCTTCTGGCAAGCCCCATTGCTAGGATGGATTAAAGTGAATGTTGACAGAGCTTCTAGAGGTAACCCAGGTCTGGCAAGCTATGGTGCTATATTCAGAGATTCTTCTGGCAGATGCCTCGGTTGATTCTTCGGTGGATGTGGCATGACCTCAGCTTTGGAAGTGGAAATTTTAGGAGTCATTCATGCAGTGGAATTCTCCATGCAGAAGGGTTGGACCAACCGGTGGTTTGAATGTGATTCAACCACTGTCTTCCAAGCTATCTGGAAGGGAGTGGTACACCTTGCTTGGACGCTCACCTCTCGATGGATGAAATGTCTTGCTTCGCTCAGGAATATCATCTAAATTGCCACTCATGTGTTCTCTGAAGCGAACATGGTTTCAGATAGTCTCAACAACAAGGGAGTCAATCAGGACATTACCTGGTTAGATGATCTGCCTTATGTCTCTCTCTCTTTCTTCAATAAGGACTGTAATAAGATTCGGTATTTTAGACTTTTGTAACTCCTATATTTTCTTTTATGAAATAAATTGTGCCTTGGTCTTTGACTGAGGCACCACCTCTTTAAAAAAAATGGGGATACAATGTTTGGAACCCAGATATTTGTCCCATATATACTATAACCAAATCTGGATCTTTTGGATGATTCACAGATCTCATCCATCTCTATCCATCATGTAGGAACAAATATGTATATAGTACTGATGTAAAACTTCTGGTGTGATAACATTAGCAGGGAAATCACTGAGTATATATCATGACTACTGGTATATCATCATGGTAAAGCATAGAAACAGAATCCTAAAGGGATGATGAAAACATTAATATTACCTATGTGGAAATAGGGAAACATCACCATGGAATTCATCATAGGACTCCCCAAAACAACTAAAGGTCACAATACCACATGGGTTGTAGTCATTGAAATTTACAGTTAGAATATTTTATTTCCATCAAAGAAGATTTATCCCTTGACCAAATTAATATTATATTTATAAGGGAAGTGGTAAGGATAAATGGAGTACCCCTACACATTGTATATGATTGGTATTTTAGTTTTAAATTGAGGTTCTAGAAAATTATTTTTAAAGCATTAGAGGAAGAGTAGAGTTTTAGCACCACTTACCATCCTTAGATAGATGGCCAGTTTAATAGAACCATCCAAACTCTATAAGATACGTTGAGATATTTTTCAATGGGTTTACAAGATTATTGTGATCAACGCCTTACCTTAGTAAATTTATCATATTATAATGGTTTCTATTATAGAATTCAGATGGAACCATATGTGGCTCTATATGGGAAGAGATATAGGACTCCAACATTTTGGGAAAAAGTTGGAGAGAGGAAGGTGATAGGTCCTAACCTTGTATAAGAAATTATAAAGAATTTTAAAACCATTTAGTGGAATATAAAATTAGTATAAATTCAATAAAAGCGTTTTGAAAATAATTTTCAATGATATGTAGAGTTTTAAGTTGGTGATATTGTATTTCTTTGAACAACTCCATGGAAACAGTTCAAGAAATTTGGGAAGAAAGAAAAGTCGATCCATAGATATAATGGTCCTTTTTAGTTCCTTGATCATGTAGAAGTCATATATTATCACATAGTTCTCCCTCCTTATCTCTCACAAGTGAATTATATATTTTATTTATTATTTTAAAGGAAGTATATACCATACCCATCATATGTACCCAACTTAGAATATGTGAAATTTAAACATGACCTCTCCTGTGAAGAACAACCAGTTGAGATCTTAGATCAAATAGATAAGGTGTTTTGGAACAATACCATACAACTAGTCATGGTTCTATAGAGAAACCATAAGTTTGAGGAGGCTATGTTGGAACCTAAATATGTTGTGAGATAAAACTACCCTAACTTATTTCATTCCTTGTAATAAAATTTAAAGGAAAAATAATATTCAGGGGTAGAATGTAACAACCTAGGATTTCAATGATTAATTTTCCTTAATTAAGTACAGTGTAGGTATCTTTTCTGAAATTAAATACTAGAAAATAATGAATAATCCTATTACCAGTATAGTTGTTAAATCAGAGAGTATCACGAAAAGTAACCACATTACAAAAACTATATAAAGTGTATAATAAAAAGTTCATTTTATACATAGAAATATATGATTCTTAAAATTATATTATAAAAACTTATATATATATTAATTTTATCACTTTTATAAATTTAATTTTAAAAAATTAACATCATTTTTTTATTTATCATGTCAATATTATCTTAATATTTTTTTTTTGTATTTTTATAAAATACTTTATCTTGAGGTGAATAATGAGAAAAATACTATTTCAAAAAAGACTATAGATTTTAATATATAGTCATAATATAAAACTTTGGAAACATTTTTCTTGACCAAATATATGTCCTTAATATAAAATTCTATATTTTAAACTCTTATGTTTGATTTACAATCTTATATTTGATATTTTAAAACAGAAGCAATATTTTCTCAAAAATTGTTTTGAATACATTAGTATTTTAAAAGTATTTTCTATTAATTGAATCAAATTGAATGTATTTTGAATTTAAAATTAGTAGTTACAAATTATAGAATCATGGAAACATTATTTATAGGCATACATATTAAGTTACACTGGGTAAATATTTGTTACCCTAGTAATATAATTATTTTCAAAGAATAATCATTTTTCTAAATATTTTGTATTTTTTAAAATTAAATGAATTAATTTAAAATTAAATTTGTAGTATTATGTTTAAAAATATATAAAAATTAGTTAACACTCATTTAATGGGTAATCAATGTTAAATAATATTAAGAACACTTAATGATTAAAATGATATTTTTCTCGAGAAACGTTTTTTCAACGTATTATATGTTTTGATTTAAAAGTAAATTTTATTATATTTATAAATTTAATTAGGATAAAGAGAACAGAAAAATTTGTATTCATCATGTATAAATTTGTTCATAAGTGTCTACTTATATTTTTAGTAATAAAATAATTGACATGATTAATATTTAATTAAGAGTAATAAGTGTTTAAATGACTAATATAAGGTGGATCGAATTTTCATAAATTAACATAACCTTTATACCTTATAAAAAATAATTTTTAGGTTGGATAGTTATAAATAAATTTATTTCTAACCATACTTCACCTAAATCACCTAACTTTCATTTCATTCCATTCTTACCCCTTACTTAACATTCTTCTCCATGGAAAAGTCCCTCATCTTCAGTTATAAAAGGGGGATAAATTACAAACTTTGAATACTCCAATAATATTTTTAAATTTACTTAAAACCTACCAAAATTTAATCTCTTGATATTCCTTTACATTCCCTAGTTTCCATGGTCACAAAAAAATTAGCCTAATTCCCTCAAATATAAGGCCTTTATCAAGAGAATGTTCAAGATCCTCAAATAGGTATCACATCTTTCTTAATGTTTATTTCTTATTATTTCCTTCCTAAAACAACTATAATAATTTTATAATAATAAAATAAACTTCACTATTAATTTTGATGTTATTATAATAATGGTATGACCATTATTTGTTCTCTTCCATCTATTAAGAAAAACAATATTCATCGTTAGTGCGTGTGCGTGGATTACCACCACCATGATGCGATTCTTTTGGTTTTTCATCACCACCCCACATGGATGGTTTTTATGATGGTATTTATGAATAAATATTATTTATATAATGTATTTATTATTCTTAAATGGTCACTTATAATCCACATTCACCCCTCTCATTCATTGGGTAACAAAAACACTAATCGTGCATTGTGTGGACTACCGCCTCTATGAATAAACATGTTTCATTTTACTTCACTTATAGACATGGATGGTTTTAGTTTATATTGGATGAGTATATATTATATATATAAATAATATATATCATCAATATGGTTCTTGTTTGGATAAAACAAAAATTTATGATCATTATAAGTTAATCCATCAATATTGTTAAATACCCGAAAACTAGTTCATTTTCATTTTCATGTGTTAGGACCAATAGGGGCCTATATACCCTGAGAGGGGGGGGGGGGGGTGAATCAGGGTATGAATATTCTTTTTCAAAGTTCTTCCTGCCCCGATGGATCTTGACCTCTTTGTTACAAGGGTCACTTTGTTTTCACTTGTGTGTATGTTATGATCACTTATATTATCCTTTATCTGATGATAATGCTTTAAATGCAATGTAGGAAAATTAGCAGGCAGACACATAGATTTTTACTTGGTTCACCCTCACTGGGCTACGTCCAAGGAGCATATGCCGAAAGGTTGTCGGTCGTACCAAATTCCACTAATCTTCACTAGATGTGGATACAAAGTTCGGGTTAGATCACTTATATGCCCAGGCTCACTACCTTTACAATGTTTAGGGTCAGCTCACTGCTTTCCCAAGGGTTACTCCCTATTTCTCTCTCTCTGGCTCACTGTCGGTGGAGAGGATCACCTTCTTCCTCTTCCTAAGCTCACTGCTCTTGGAATGAATCCACTCACAGTTTATAGACCTGTAGGTCTCTTCATTTGCATGAATGAATGTATCTTCCTCTATGTGTAGATGCTCTGTTGAAGTACAACTTTCACCCGTAGATGAATCTCTATTTGCAACGAAGGTATCGGGAAAACTTCCAACTTCCACGTGGCCCGAAAACCACTTCTGGAACAAAACCTTACTTGGTGCGCAAGTCAATCTTGGTGCGCAAGTATCGGCGCGCAAGTCACAACAGGCGTGCAAGTCCTCCTCATACACTTGCGCGACTCAAGCTTCCCCAAATCCAAACTTGCACAAATCTCTTCCTTTTATGCCCAAATCAATATTGGCGCGCAACTATCAACTGGCGCGCAACTTCTAACACGGGCACACAACTTCAACCACTGGCGCACAACTTCACTTGCGCGACCCACACTCACCACTTGCGCCACCACCACACCTGTGCGACAGGAGCTCTGATTTCTCAAAGTGTTCAACTCCGTTGAAGAATGAGGTGGGGTGGTCCAGTTTTTATAGGCAATCTGACCACCCTACGCGACAACGCGCAAGTCACCTGCGCGACCCAGTTTCGGAGCGCAAGTCTTCTTCCCTTTTGGACACTCGCGCGACCAACTCCCAAACTTGCGCGAACCTACGTCCTTAGCCCTATATTGATCTTCTGATCTTGAAAAACATATGGCATGCAAGTTTCTTATACTCCAAGTCCTTGGCGCGCAAGTCCTTTTCCAAAAACACTTTTCTTCATTTGTCGATTTTCAGGCCCAAAAATTTGGCAAACACTGGAAAACGGCGCCACCTTGTATCTGTTATTTTGTACCACCTCCAGACCATCCATTCCTTTTATCGAAATTCTTGAATCAATCATGGATCATTGACCTCAGCTCTTGAAATCGACATTCCACTATGAAATCCTCTTTGTCAACAAATTTGTAAGTCATTGTATTGCTTTTTCAACAATCACTACTCAGATGTCCACTTTGTCAACAAACACAATCACCTCAAAAATACTTCAATGATACCTTGAGTGATTTTTGCCCAACAATATCCCCCTTTGGGTTTGGTTACAACTCTTCCAAAACAAAGATACGTCATTGATTCTTCAGCCTCCATTCGCATCATTGCGATTCTGATAGCGATCAAGGATTTACTCAACACATACTCTATGCCCACATGAGCAATGCTCGGCGTGAGAAACAAGAGTAAATGAAAAGTTCATCAATGAATCACTTCATCTCTGACATCTACTGTTGACACCAAACTGATACCAATTTGTACTAAACTGATACCAATTATTTATGGGCTTGTTGGAAGACCAATGTTTGGTTTGGAAATATTCTTACCACTTTCCAACATGACTCTTCTGCTTTTGTCACAATCCTCAGCAGTCGTGATATCTATTCTTTGATCGATCACTTCTAGCATCGTCAGATTTTAAAAAAAAACTCTCCCCCTTTTTCATTGCTCCCCCCATCTGGCTGTTCCACCTGCCAGCTTCTCCCCGTATCAATCATGATTTATCAAATAGCCACACTGTCTCCCCCTTGAAAAATCACTATTTTCTCCCCTTTTAACAAACACTTTTCTCCCCCTTTGTCAACGAACCCAAATGTCACTTATTTGCAGTCTGTAATAGAGTAGAGAACACATTAGAACATTAGGGAAAATACATCATACCTCGGGGAGAGGGGTGGGGGGTCCCACATCCATACTATTTCAAGTGCGGGGAATCGACTAAACTCCCAGAGCCAGTCGATGCCTCTCAAAAGCTTCCTTGGGTAAGGCCTTTGTCATAATGTCTGCAACCTGTAGATTTGTAGGCACGTACTCCAAATTCATGATTCCCTACTCAACCTTATCCTTGATAAAATTGATACTTAATTTCAATGTTCTTTGTCCTTGAGTGATGGACATGATTTTTTCTAAGATTTATAGCACTTGATTTGTCACACTAGATTCTGATCGGAGACTTCAATTCAACTCCCATATCTTCAAGCTGCTACTTCATCCACAATAATTGTGTGCATGCTTGAGTGGACGCAATATGCTCATCTTCTGAAGTGCTTAATGAAATGCAATCCTGTTTCTTGCTCAACCAAGCAATACATAGTCCGCCAAGATAAAATGCACCTCCATATGTTGATTTCTTGTGATCTGCTGAACCGGCCCAGTCTGCATCAGTATATCCCAATAATTCTATCTGAGACTTGTCGTTATATGCCAGCCCGAAGTCCATTGTGCCCTTGATATACTGAAGTATTCTTTTCACTACGAGCATGTGACATTCCTTGGGATTACTTTGATATCTCGCTGCTTGGCATGTGGCGAAAACAATATCAGACCTTGTCATGGTCAAGTACAACAGACTTCCTATAATTTGCCTATATTCTGTGATATTAACTGCCTTGCCACTATCATCTTTTGATGATTTCATCCGGGTAGAAACTGATGTCTTCATCTCCTTGGAATTTTCCATTCCAAATCATTCCAAAGCATCCTTGGCATATTTTGACTGAGAAATGAATTTGTCATTCCTACCTTGTGTAACGCTGAAAATCAAGCTTCTTCAAATACTGATATAGCCTTCAGTACAATGCTCTGGGTGCTTGTTTCAGCCCATATAACGCATTCTTCAGCCTGGAAACTTTGTTCTCATCTTTATGAATGAGAAAACCATCTGGATGCTCAATATACACCTCTTCTTCCAGAAACCCATTTAGAAATGTAGTCTTTACAACCATCTGGAACTCTTTGAACTTTCTTTGCCCTACAATGGCAAGGAATAATCTGATTGTCTCCTGCCTTGCAATAGGTGAAAATGTCTCATCACCATCTATTCCCTCTATCTGGGAGTCTCCTTTTCACATCAGTCGTTCTTTGTTCCGAATCACTGTGCCATATTCATTCATCTTGTCTTAATAGACCCATTTAGTCCTAATGAAGTTTTTATCTGCTTGCCTCGAAACAATCTCCCACATCTGGTTCTTCGCAATCTAATCTATCTCTTTATTCATGGTATGATCCCAGTTTTCATCTTCAGCTGCATCAACAATGAATTTCGGCTCAACCTGAGATATAAAAGATGTTTGCTGCAGTGATTCCATTCTCCTTGTCTGATCTAGAGCTAACTAATCACCAATGATATTCTGCATGTCAATTTCAGCTCAACTCTTTGACTGCTGTGCAGATGAGGATTTTTCATTTCTAAATCAGCATTAGTCACTTATGCTTCCCCTTTGTTGCTTTCCTCCTCATCACGTCTATCAGGAAATTTCTCACTGTTTCATTGTTCAGTGAAATCATTCCTTTCAACTACTTCTCACAGCTTCTTGGTATCTTGAAAACTGTCAGCTGATACCAAAATGTTAGATCAAAATAAATAAGCATGAAATGCTTGATCACTACTGCTTCTCCCATAGTATGTCTTCTCTCGATAGACAACACTTGAGATGGGTCATCCAATTATTTCCTTGATGGATCTGGCATCTGATTTTGTTGTTGAATGCTCCCCCTATGTTATGCAACACTTCCTGGGGTTAGACCCACTGTTTATACCCATAAACATCATTCTTCTCCTGCATCATTTATTCTCATCATTAAGTTATTAACCAAATCTCTAATCCTACTGAGTTGTAACTCGATGTAGGAAACAAGAGATAGAGTTAATAACACAATCACTTCCTATTGTGCTCTGTTGATCCCTTTCTTATTCAACTCTAGTACCCGATTTTAATCAATTGAAACTCTAGAGCATATCAATTCTCCACTTCGCATCCTTAGATGTCAATTTCCCTTGAATTGTATCTCCCTAAAACCTGAAACACACAGATCATCAGTTAATAGCATTTATATACATAGGGAGAGGGGAATTATCTTGTACTTCTCAAGATGAGGATTGCGGTTGATCCTGATTGGTCAACCCTTTGATTCTTTCTTGCAGAGCATCACACTCTTTCTTTGCTTCCTTTAGCTTCCTAGACAACTCCAACTGCTCTGGCCATATGACTAAGCATTCATTACCCACATTTGAGCCTTTTTCTGATACGTAGATTTGGTAGGCTCGGCATTTCTCACCGCTTGGGGTATAAACCCACTAGTACACATTTCCTTCTTTGAGGTTCTACCAAAATTCCATTTTCCTTGATTATTTCTCTGAGTAGGAACCTCTATGTTTGGCATCTTCCTTTTCTTCTTCTCCCATCTTAGGGGTCTTCCTCTTTCCTTCACATCTCGCTGAGAAACATGACATGTGGATTTTTCGATGCATTCTTTGTTCATCTTTCTTTTATCTGATGTCTGAGTCACCACACTCTTTTTCTCTGGTGGTGAGTCCTCCATTGAATTTTCATTCTTCTTTATCACAACTGGAGTAGATCTCCCCTTAATCATTCAGGTTTGTTCACATTATCTTCTTGAGAGTTGTTGTGAGTATGATAGAGGAGGTGACTGATACACTTTTCGTTCAACTCCTTGTGATTCCCCTGAGGCTCTAGGCCTATTCTTTACCTTACCACTTTGTCTCCCAATGTAAGATTTCTCTTTATACATCACTGGAGTCAAGAATCTCTTTCTGGGCTCCTTTTCCTTTCCTGCTTTCTTCTTGCTACACTCTCTGGCCAAATTCCCATGATCAAAACATATGAAACATTTTCTATTAAAGGCATACCTCATTTCATCACTTCTATACTGAGATGTTGATGCAACTTGTTTAATTCTTCTGGCATCGATCTCCTGAGCTTCCTAACACATACTCATGGTGTGTCCCATCCTTCCATAGTAATAGCATCTGATGAACGTTCTCCTCTGAGAAACTCTTCTATCTGATTTATCATGATGCTTCTCCTTATTCTCAGATTTAGCAATGTCTCTTTTTTCATAGCCTGAAATGTATTCCAGAGCCTCTGAACAGAAGCTTGATGTGTGCCCATGAATCCCACAGAAATAGCACATGTCATCACTAATTTTTGTAACAGTCCTTTTAGGCCTATCTTCAGTACCTATAGGATTTTCTCCATTTCTGGAGTTGTTCACGGCTCTCTTTTTGTCCTTCACGGGAGGGGATTCATCAAATCCAATACCGGTTTTACCAAATTATATGGTCTCTGAGCTGAGAAAATATTTTGTTGTTTCTCTTCAGAAATCTCATACTTCCTTTTCATTTTATCATCACCTTCCGAAGGATAATCGAATAGTAAGTGCTGTGCATCCTTCATCTTAGGTTTTCCTCTAGTATTGGATTTCTCCACTTCCTTCTTCACTGACTCTAGCTCTTCTTCCAACATCTAAATCTTCATATCACTTGATTCAAGTTGGGAATTGAGTTATCTTCTGATATTATTTCCACAAATCATCTCATTTTCTAGTTCTCGTGTGAGCTTTCCTACCTTGTCACTCTGCTCCTTTAATTTCAATCTTTCTTGAGCAACGTAATCAGAACAACATGCATTCTCTTGTTGTAGAATTTTATTCATCAGAAGTAGTTCGGATAGCTCTGTAGTTAGATTCATATTTTTAGATTTGAAATTATGAATCTCATATGAGTTCAGGTTCTTCTCCTTGTCACTAGCTTTTGATTTTTCCACCTTTTCAGATCGCTTTCTCAATTCTTCATTCTGAGAATCATTTTTCTCCCTCAGATCAGTAGATACATCAATAACCCTTTGATTCAAGCCTCTTATCTTGTTGATCTCAGTTCTCAGTGCCTAGATCAGAATATCTTTAGATTTAATTTCATCAGTGTTTCCAACATCACTTGGAATATCAGGTTCTTCGATGCACTTGACTTGATCTTTCACTTTTATATTCAGGCCATCGATCTCCCTTTTCTGTTCTTCAATCTTAAGCTTATACTCGCTAACTGATTCCGAGTTCTCCCATGTTGATAACTTGAGTTTCTCAATTTCTTCCATCAACTCAGACTTCTCTTCTTCCTGCTGCTGCATATAGAGTTTGGCATCATGAACAACTTTGTTAGATTTCTTTGTTTTAGCTCTCCAAACATCTATCTCCTCAAGAGCAGCCTCTAACTCAGCTCGCATATCTATTCTTCCTTCAATTTCTTCTTCTGTTTTAGTATCACTCTGATGCTCATGCACTTTACTCATTCCAACATCATGATTGAGTGAATCAATATTTTCCCTATCAGATTCATCAAGACCTTCCTTTAGTAAGCTGTTTGATTATTTTAGTTGAGTCACACTTTTTCCAAAAACGCTTCCACACTGAGGGAAATTACCAGACTTCTGATTCTTCTTTGATGCTTTTCCTTTTCCCATGGAAGATTCTGATAAGAGAAAACTGAATCTTCAACCACACAGATCGACTACACCAAGTCGAAGAAAAAAAATCTGATAAAAGAAACCTATCCATATAATACCAATTTTTAGGACCAATAGGGGCATATATACCCTGAGAGGTGGGATGAATCAGGGTATGAATATTATTTTTCAAAGTTCTTCCTGCCCCGCTGGATCTTGACCTCTTTGTTACAAGGGTCACTTTGTTTGCACTTGTGTGTATGTTATGATCACTTATATTATCCTTTATCTGATGATAATGCTTTAAATGCAATGCAGGAAAATTAGCAGGCAGACATAGATTTTTACTTGGTTCACCCTCACTGGGCTACGTCCAAGGAGCATACGACGACAGGTTGCCGATCATACCAAATTCCACTAATCTTCACTAGATGTGGATACAAAGTTCGGGCTAGATCACTTCTATGCCTAGGCTCATTGCCTTTACAATGTTTAGGGTCATCTCACTGCTTTCCCAAGGGTTACTCCCTGTTTCTCTCTCTCTGGCTCACTGCCGGTGGAGAGGATCACCTTCTTCCTCTTCCTAAGCTCACTGCTCTTGGAAGGAATCCACTCACAATTTATAGACCTGTAGGTATCTTCATTTGCATGAATGAATGCATCTTCCTCTGTGTGTAGATGCTCTGTTGAAGTACAAATTTCACCCATAAATGAATCTCTCTTTTCACCGAAGGTATCAGGCAAACTTACAGCTTCCACACAGCCTGAAAACCAATGCTGGAACAAAACCTTACTTGGCGTGCAAGTCAATCTTGGCGCGCAAGTATCGGCGCGCAAGTCACAACGGGCACGCAAGTCCTCCTCATACACTTGTGCGACTCAAGCTTCCCCAACTCCAAACTTGCGCGACTCTCTTCCTTTTATGCCCAAATCAATATTGGTGCGCAACTATCAACTGGCGCGCAACTTCTAACACGGGCGCACAACTTCAACCACTGGTGCGCAACTTCACTTGCGCGACCCACACTCACCACTTGCGCGACCACCACACCTGTGCGACGAGAGATCTAATTTCTCAAAGTGTTCAACTCCATTGAAGAATGAGGAGGCATGGTCCAGTATTTATAGGCAATCTGACCACCCTGCGCGACGGCGCGCAGGTCACCTGCGCGACCCAGTTTCGGCGCGCAAGTCTTCTGCCCTTTTGGACACTCGCGCGACCAACTCCCAAACTTGCGCGAACCTACGTCCTTAGCCATATCTTGATCTTCTGATCTTGAAAAACATATGGCGCGCAAGTTTATTATACTCCAAGTCCTCGGCATGCAAGTCATTTTCCAAAAACACTTTTCTTCATTTGTCGATTTTCATGCCAAAAATTTTGGCAAACACTGGAAAACAGCGCCACCTTGTATCTGTTATTTTGTACCACCTCCAGATCATCCATTCCTTTTTTCTACGTTCTTGAATCAATCATGGATCGTTGACCTCAGCTCTTGAACTAGACATTCCACCATGAAATCCTCTTTGTCAACAAATTTGTATGTCATTGTATTGTTTTGTCAACAATCACTACTCAGATGTCCACTTTGTCAACAAACACAATCACCTCAAAAATACTTCAATGATACCTTGAGGAATTTTTTCCCAACATCATGAAACATGACTAAATAACCCATATAATGGTACTATAACCTTATAAGTATTTATAAAACATAAATTATGGTACCATTAATGGTTTTTAAATGATGATATTTGGGAAAAAAGGAAGATTGACACTGCTTTTACAAACCTAGTTCAAAACAATCAATATTATTAACAACCAATGTTGAAAAGAGATCACCACAATCTAATATATAAATAGATTTCTTATTAATGAATACTATGAATGGAAATATAGATAAATAGGGTTTTTAAATACATAATTAGATTTTTATATTTATGATATAGGATGTTAAATCACTTCTATGTAAATAAAGGGTAAATGTAAGGGACTTGGTAAATCAAACTTATTTATTTGAGTTATATAATTTCTTATTTGAATTTAATTTTTTCAAGAATTTACCTTTTAAATGATGTTTTTATTTTATTCTTGGAAAAACAAGTTTTTAACAAATTTTTATTTCCATGAATGTTTTTCTTTTCATTTTTCTTAAAAACAAAGGAGAATTTTTGAAAATAGACTTATAACTACACCTTTTATAATGATGAATAATAATTATTTTCAAAAAAATATTTTACTGATTTAGTTTTCATTATCTTAAAAAATGATCTACCTATAAGGGGGTTATGTTTTTTTCACCCTATTTTTTTCTTTTATTTTATGAATTTTTGATCATATTTTTAGTATAAAAAAATTTGATTTATGATATTATTTAGATGTTTTATGACACTCATTTTATTTCATGAGTTACTTATTAAATTTGAATGATTTACTTTGTGATGTTATAAGAAACTCAATTTATTTTCTTGGGTTCTTTATATGATGATTTGGAAATGTCATGAAACCCATTTTCTTTATATGGGTTATTTTATAATGTGATTATTGTTTTCAAGTGACACACAAATATATGGATTATGAGAGAGGTTAGAACTATATATCCCTTAAATAAATTGGGTAAAGTCTTATATATCATGAGATATAAATGGTATGTGAATGGGTTAGAAATTATATAGGTTTACAAAGGGTAAGTGTATTGGAATTTATATTTACTCATAATTTTATGAGTGAATAGGTTGATAGATAGCCAGGTTCACAAAGATAAGAAATACTATGTTTATGGTTTTGAAACTTTATTTACTACATTAAATGGCCCAAATTATATGATTAGTGTTTTATTTTTCCTATTCTATGGTAAAATTTTTATGATTTCATATTTTATGTTGACTTTTCAGGCTTATGGTTAACACTTATTATTCAATGTTATTATAAATCAAATATTTTTCCTTATTCACAATTTTCCATATATTTATGATCTAATAATTATGGTATTTGATATGTTATCACTTAATAAGAATTTAATCCCACCCATTTTTATGTTTTCCTTTCCCATATATTTGAAGAAGATTATGTCTCATTGAATTTCTATGAGTGGATTTAGATTATGGAGAAGTGTTCACAACATTTGAAATAATTGTTTTTATGTTCCTAGCTTTCAAGAAACTAATGACTTATGTCCTTGGGTTGTGATAATATTTGTGGATGTATTAATTAAACCATTTATTTAATGTAAATATTTATGTATGTTTAGTTTGGGTCACTTTAATTAGTTAGGAAATAGCCTTTATTTCCAAGGAGACTTTCAATGAAAATTCAAGTCCCCGATGTGAGTATAATTAACTAATTAGTTTTTATTATTAATTATCTTCTTTAAAATTTAATATAAACAAAAAAAATATAATTATATAATTATAATTTATATACTATAATGTTACTATATTAAGGGTATTATCATTACTTATTCATATACCCTATCCCTTAAGAAAAACAAAACTGTTGTTCATGTATTGTTCGGACTACCGCATCCATGATGTAACATGTTTAACTTTCATTAACCACCTTAAAAGGTTGGATATAAGGATGGTATTAAAGGATAAATAGAATTTTTATGATATAGTTAAGGTTTTTATATACAAATTTGAGATCCTATCAATGATATGATCAACAAATGATCATAATTAATTTAATCATTTAAAATAAGCATACTAAGAAGATAATATTTTATTTAGATTTTTTAATGTATTCACATCCATTATTTATTCATAAAATTAATTAAAATTTTGATATATCACACTAATAAACACTAAATAATATCATTATGCCTCTGTTATAATGATATTGCAATAAAAATCCCTCATAATCATTCATTTAATTAGGGTATGTTCATGTTTGGGCTGGTTTAACCACCTAATTAAAAAATACTAAGAATTTATATCATGAATGAATACTGGAACATACTTAATGGTATAATATTTTATATTTGTGTAAATAAATATTTTTTTATAAAGATTTTATATTAATAATTATTTAATTAATTAAGAAAACATACTTCGATTGTGAAGAATCACCGAAACATGCTTATTTTCAACTTTATCTTCAAGGATAAAGACTAAAATGATCATGAATGGAATTTTAAATATAATTAATAATTATAAATCATCAATAAAATTTAATTTAATTATCTATAAATGATGAAATATGAAATAATAATAAACAAAGACATTGTTATTATGAAACTAGTTCAAATGATGAAAACTACAGACACCTGATGTAGAAAATCAGTAGAATTAATATAGAAAATTTCTATTTATGATGATTATAAATGAAAATATATAATATTACAGTTTTTAATTAAGTGATTAATATATATAAGTTTATGATAGAGGAGGTTAAAGTATGTATATGGAGGTCTGGAAGAAGAGGTAACAATATTTATCTAAAATTATTCTCTTTGAAAAATATTTAGTGCTATATACCTAATTTAACTTTTGGGGTGTATATAATACCTATTTGATATATAATACCATGAATATTATTTTATGTAAAATAACAATCCCATTCTTTTAATTTTTTTTTATTAAAGTGTTACTCAAGTTTAAGGGTTTTCTTGGTCTCAATTTTGATTGTTTGAGACATGTTACATGTTATGAACTGTGGTCCCTTTGTATGGTGTTATATTGATTTACTATCCCATGAATTTTATATAATTTTTTTCTTTTTATTTAATTATATTTACTAGACAAATTATGTTTCCTTATTTAAGAAGTTATTGTTTTAGTTGTTTCTCTAGTGGTGTGGATTTTTAGCGACTCAATTTTCATTTATTAAGTTATGATAATTATTTGAACTTATTTCATATAAGTTAGGAAAATTTTACCCATTTAATAAATTATGGGTAATTTTCTCATTGTTTTTTGGGGATATACATTCCTACCACCTAAACCCTTTAACAAATATTTCTCACTTCTTAGGTAATGTTTTTCATAGTCATCTACCTTATTTCTCTAGATGTATTTTGATCATGTTATTATAGTATTGAATTATTTTTCTGCCCATTTATCTATATGGTGTGAAGATCAAATTTTATATAATTTTAATTCAATGATGTTCACCTATAAATAATTTTATTCTATCAGAATGGGGAAAATTATTGGCATAGTGTATATTGTTATTACAATATAGATGATCATTGTCAAGTTTATTTGGTATTTTTTGTCAATAAACCTTTATTCCCAGGATGGGTTATGATCATTTTATCCCTTTTATTTTCATGGGGAAATTTTTTGACCTTCTTGATGATTATTAACAACTAATGTAGTTCTATCATGTATTGATATTTCATATCCTTCATTTTACAGATATCCATGTTTTTATTCATCGAATGATTTCTTAGGTAATGGTATGAAAGGTCTTATTGAACCTTATGATGAATGTGCTGGACTTAATCAGTTGATAGATAGGCCCTAGAATTTTATATCCCCTCGATTCATCAATGGGTCTCATGAGACAAAAAAATATTAGGCATTTGGTGTATGATTTCCCAATTCAATATGATTACTTTATTACAGTCTCCATGATAAGTAAATTGTATTGTAATAAGTCCTAGATAGAGGGTTTTTGATATCTAGGATTATAAATTACATCAATATGAGATTAGTATTATTGGTATCTATTTTTTCATTTATTTTCATGGATATAGATTCCTCCTAGTTTCTTGTTGATTATGGATTCATGTTGTTTACCTATTCATGCCATAATATTTATTCCATGTTTATACAATGATTACTTCAATTATATATTACCCTTAATAAGTGTTTGATATCACCCCTTCTTATGTTTACATTTACCTAGGTTATGAAGAATAGTATTTCATGTGACATGTTTAGAAGGATAACACATGTGAAAAATTTATGGGAGATGTTGAAGATTTTTTATGGATTAAGTAGTTTTGTATGTAATGGGAAAGAAGTCCATTTGATACAAAGAACATGGGATTTATTTGTTTCAGTTTTTCCTAATTATATAAAGTTATAAAACTAAAAATATTCTTCAGATATAATATATTTAGTGATAATTTTTTATTTTTGTAATTAAGGATGGTTATATCCATGATTTTATAGCAAATTCTAAAGAGAGTATGTAAGTATCTGTTTATGAGCACTGGATTTGAGAGTGTGGGTTCATGGTGTCACACTCAAATATCATCTGAAAGGGTAACTAGGTATCCCTCCTAGAACCAATAATATAGGTCAAGTCTCAATAAAGGGTATAGGCCATGGAAAGTCACCCACGATCTCGTTGCCAACTCATAGGGACCATATACAAAACATTTTAAATCTCATGTCAGACCCTCCACCCACAAGGGCATGAATTATCATGAGCATATTCACACAAGACTTCCCTTAAAGAATCATAACACACCATTCAATACTAACATAGCTAGTAGTGCCATCTAAGATGAACAATATCAAGCAAAATGTAGTCACTCACTTGATTAAGTAGAATTCTATTCCAATCTATATGGGAAAAACTATATAGGTTGTTACTGTCACTTTAAATAATAGAAACTATAAATTAATCATACCTAATGGGTTCATTTTTAAGACATTAAATTACCTTACTAGCATCTTAGGTTCTGTACTCATCTCTTTATAAAGAAACAATGTCACTATCTTCGACATAAATCATCTCACCATAGGATCCATAAGACCCCTAACCAAAATAATATATATATAAAAGTAGGACCAACTAAGTATAATGACACCAATTTCTTATTTGGGAGAATGTTGTATGGGTAGTAGTTGAAACTTTAAATAGTTTAGCCTTAATCATCAGTGAGAACAATCACATTATCATGGTTATATCATGTGAATCTCATATTCTTGATATGATGCATGGGATTCAACTTACAAAAAAACATACAAGAGAAAAAGGTCCAAAACGAGCGTCTTTCCAATGGGCCAAGATCCAAAAACTAATAAGTTGTAAGTCATAAATCTCAAACCATATGTGTATCACATGAGGTGAAAATTATATCAGTCATAATATCACAATCCAAAAACATCAACCCCATACCCATGATAACCTGGACTTCCACCGTGTTGGGTGTTTGTAGTGTTACAGTGTGGGTTCCAATACAAGCTCTAAAACATTCCTATATCTCCAGTCTACCCAAACTATAAATAATTATAAAAAAATAAAACAATTCTTGGATACCACTTAGTAACATCCTGGTTGGATCACCCTAAATAGTAACTAGATTAGACTTCCACATGACCTCTAGCATGCTTCCCTGAACACCGGAGGCTATCGAATAGCAGTGAGGGTCTATGGAGGTATCGTGGAAAGGTTATAATCCTAGCATCAAAGTGAAAAATCATGAATAAATAACTAAACATCAATCCTAAAAAACAAATAAATTGATTATATAGAATAAGTATAATACAACCATTAATAATAAAATTTATGTGGTGTATACAATGATACAACAATGATCGCCCACATAGCTAATGACACATATAAAAAGAAGTATATGAAAAAAATAAAAGTACATAAGCCTCTAACAAATTAACAATATTGACTACACCGACATCTCTTGAACTCATCTAAGATATCCTACTTGACTATGCTAATCCTGATCCCTAACCCCATCCCAACCTGTGACTACAACATGTTTATAACCGCTCAGGTACCAAAGTGACATTGCCTTATAAGTAGGGTGTGAGTAAAAAACTAAGTAAAAAACCAACAACTTGGTCCCATACATAACTATAAATATAGTTATATGTTAATGTAACAATCATGGAATAAATAAATAACCACTAAAATAAAAAAATAAATAAAACCACTAATAACTCATAGTGGGATTGAGTCCCTCCCGGGTGTTTATCCTTAGGTTTGTGACCCTGAGTGAACATACCTTCTTTAGAAAGTGTTTGGGTGTCTATAAGCACATTGTGATGACCACAACTCCATATAATTTACTCAGGTATCCTCAGTATACACATCCAGTACCATTGACCTCCCATACATGAGTTTTCTTTGTATAACATAATTTATAAGTATCACAGACTGAGGGAATGATCCTAAAAAGATCCATCCCAATATACTAGATCATCTCTGACCCCATATCCATAAAATACCGACCATTGGTATCATGGACCTCCCCTAAAATATTTTTCTCATTCAGATGTATCAAATAACAAAAACAACCCCTAGTTCATTTACTAATCATAATAGAAAAAGATACCACACCAAGGGAATTTTCCATACAATATAAAATACTTCCCTCAAGGTAATATATTAAAAAACATAAAAAAGTAATTTGGTGCATATAATTTTATAAATCCATCATCACTATTAATACCCAAGTAGACCCTCTCTGTAGGGTCAACATGTCTTTGGGTCACCCACCTCTTCCCTCAGTTACACCAATCATAGATACCTAAGGTAGAATCTATCAACTCATTCTGATATCTCATGTCATAATCAAGGCACCACCTCAATGGGAAACCAAGGTACACCTCATAGTCAACCCACTAAATTGGTTTCATAAAGACCATCTCAAACTCCATGATCACTCAATGTTAGTCACCCACCCCAACCCTTGGCCAAGTTACGACCCACTAGGGCCAACAAGTAATAAATCATCACTTTCCTCTGCAAGGATGGTCCAATAGAACCTACACCTAGGCCTCTAACTAAAGTCCACTTACTTTTATTTTGTTACACACCTATCAATGAGTTTCTATATTCTAGTATTGACAATATTTAAGGACTTACCCATCAATGGCCATGGTATAAGTCCAATGCGCAAGGCCCAATGTGTCCCTATCACTTCTTTCTACTCAATTCATTTCAATTTAGTTAATAATTAATTAATCAAAAAATAATAATAAATAGGCCAACTCCAAGGTGGTGTGGGTGAATTTACCATGAATAATAAAAAACATAAAATCTATATGGTGAGTATCAAGGACCACATACCTCATTTTGAATCCCTTTATATTTTTATTTTCTCAGCAACTCGGTGTCTAGACTCACACAATATTGTCTCGGTTAAACCGATCATCGCTTGTGCTCTTGGACACCTACACCATGCCGTGGAATCAAATTTAATTAACAAAAATAATTTTAACCATATATCACCTTATTATTTTGAAATAAGAACATTATGTTTGATAGTGTATATGATACACAACATCGAGCCTAAACGAACCATGGCATACTATTAATGTAAATGTTATAACCTAACCATTAATATTGGAAGAATGAATATGAATGAACAATTTTTGAAAATTATTCATAAATATTTTATATGAATAAAAAATATTGGTAAATTATGACCCAATTTTTATTAAAGTGTTTACATGCTTCAAAAATATAATTATTGACAAAAATGTTTTTATTTTTTTTTTGTGAGAAGATAATATAATTAATTTATACCAATTTTTTAAATTATATTGTAAAAAATGAAGTTAATTTTTTAAATTACTATTCCAAAATTAACCTTGGGTGAAATTTTTAGATTTTTCTAAAAAGAGTGATTTTTTAATGAATAGTTAAAAATACCACTTTTTTGTAAAACCGTCATTTATTTTCAATAAATTATGTAATTTAAAAGTAACATTATGATTTGAAATTGATATCAAAATAAAATAAGTATTATTCAGTTATATTTAATCCAATTAATTGTATTTTAATCATATTTATACTAGATTTTGGTATAAGTTTATTTTTTTGATTAAAACACATTTTTCTAAAAACTTTTTTAAATGCATAATGTTTCTCCATTTTAATTAATTAAAATAACCCACAATGATGAACTATTTAAAATAAATGTATATATTATATATCTATATATATTAATATACATTCATAATATGATTTTTACTAGTTATAGATTCAATGTAACATTATCTTATGCTTGAAAATAGATTTCTTGAAAAACTTTTTTTCGACCTATTTTACGGGTTCATTTTTTAGATTAAATTATAAAAATTATATGAATTTAATTTTATTAAATGGATTTAATATTTTTAATCATTATAATTAATAACATTCAATAATTTCAACTAAATTTTTGGTTATAATGAATTTTAAGAATAGTAAAAATTTTTCTCCATAGTAAAAGGGTAAATCACGTTAACGTAGGTTAAAACTAAGAGATAAGGCCCCAATTTTTCAAAATAATTTTTATTGGATGAATTTATTTCAACCTTTATCATGTTATTACTTATATTAAATAATTTACGAGTCACTTTTTCATGAATGTGACGTATATAATAATTTATGTAAATAAAAGGGAAAAATTTCACTCTCTTTCCTTTAAATATATATATATTATATGTTAAAATAAGGTTAAAAATAAGCAGTGAATGAATATTAAAGGTTATTTTTAGTATAATTAAATTATTTTAATTATGTAAATTTATTTATATTTTTTATTGATTATATAGTTACCTTAAACTCTTATACTATACTGACACAACACTTGTAAAAATTGTAGAAAACTCAAGGTAAATAATTATAAAACATTGAAAGAAATGAATTTAAAATGAGTTATAGTTAAAAAATAATTTTATAGTTAATAATAATTTATTAGTTTTGGTAAAATTAATTATATTATAAATACATTATTATATTTATGTATTTAAAGTCAAATTAAATGAATAATTTCAGAAATGAAATTAATGATATTTTATGTTAAATAATATTTTATTAAATTATTTAAAAATAATAAAAATAATGAAATAGGAAATTTATAATGATAAAATTTCCCTTTTACATTCATGATCAAATTTTTATCTTATAAGTAAAATTTTAACACTTTTCGTTTGAAAAAGTTGTTGCCATGGTTAAGGTTAAAATGGGTTTACCAGGTGTTAAACCAAAATATATGGGTAAGTTTTCCAATTAAACTTGTCCAAATCCTATTTTATGGAAATATTTTGAACATATCCTATCCAAAATTATAATATATTTCCATTTGAATCATTTTTATTTTGATTTACTTTATCATTTTGTATCTTTTTAAGAAATTTCAAAGTGGGTCCCCTCTCTCGCTTATAAATGGGACCCCTATCCTCTCTTATACAAAAATAAAGACACATTTAGTTTCTAAAATACCTACCCAAATCCATTAATTAATTCCCTTACAAAATCCTAGAGAAAGTTTTTTATTATAAAAATCTTTTAGTAATGATTTTGGTGTAAACCTAAAGAGGTTGTCCAAAGAAGAGGTGTTGTTATTAACCAATAATTTCTGCTTTATTTTCCTTCCACCTCCATA
Source organism: Viscum album (assembly GCA_963277665.1). Taxonomy (NCBI): domain Eukaryota; kingdom Viridiplantae; phylum Streptophyta; class Magnoliopsida; order Santalales; family Viscaceae; genus Viscum; species Viscum album. The sequence goes on along the minus strand of OY728151.1, from coordinate 57,383,848 downwards.
CAATATTATTCATCTATATTAGTATAATAAAATTGGTATCTCTAATATACTTAGATGTTTTTATGTTAATTACATACCCTATATCCATCTCCTCTTCCATTAAATGGGAAATAAAACCATCATTCGTGTGTACAACGGACTACGTCCTCACAAACTGATGTAATTCATTTTCCATCACCATAAATAATGGGTGGTTTTAATTATGAATTTAGTATATATATATATATATATATTATATTAATTTCATATTAATAATTATGTAAATATAACATATCATATAATTTCTTACCTTTCAAATCATTTAAAAATGATTGCGTCGTTCGAGCATACTTGCGGTTTACCACCTCCATAAAGTGATGTGATTAATTTTTACTTAATGCATTACATGGATGGTTTATTTAAAGAAATAATATGATATTTAAAATATAATCATCATTATTTAAATATAAAATAAATCTTACCTTATTCCAATCATAATCATTGAAAAAGAGAAACGTTGCTCATGTATGTGTACGACTTACCGTCTTCATGATTGTAATGTAGTTTATTTTTTATAACCATATTTCATGGTTGGATTAAAATTATAATTAATGTATGAAAATTATAATTATTTAATTATTATTATTCTATATTTTAGGTAATAATCACCCCTTTTACCATAGTCAAACTACCAAAGTCATTTTGTACATTTGAATCAAATATAATCAAAACGTCTGATGTGAACTTAATTGATTAAATAATTAAATATAACATGGTATAAAATAAAATAAATTAATAATAAAAATGAAAAATGTCATTATTAAATTAAACAATTATCCCAATTTTATTATTCATGAATATAAATAACGTGCATGATGAGTCGGTCTTGAGGTATGAGATTTCGTCTCAATTTCCCTTCATTAAGGCATATTTTAATTTTATGAACCTAATTTATTTTATTAGGTGTGTATACTACCCATTTTATATATTATAAGATGAATATATTTATATTAATGGTATTTATTATTTTTTTTGAATTTAATTCTTTCATGGGTGTCACGATTCAAAAGTTACCAAAGTGGTAAGGTTTTATGCTGCAATCTCATTTGAGTCAAAATTGTTTATGTTTGAATTTAGATTGAGAAAAATTATTAGATAATTTTATGATAAACCAATTTAATTTTATTACCCTCTAAGTATTCAAGAAATTTTTAAGTAATAATACCATTATCCTCTCTTTGGTACTTAAAATGATTGAAAAAATGTTTTTAAGAAAACAAACTTTATTTCTATTTTCGAATAAAAATTATTTTTCTTCCATATCCATATTTTCCTTAAAATGTATTAAATAATGTTTTTAAAATTATGTAATGATTTATTAAATTATTTTTTTACCAATTTTTTAATTTGAAAAAATGGTTTAAAATTAATCTTCTCATTGTTTTTCGAGTAAGGTATTTTTAGAGTTTTTATAGAAAATGTGAAAATAATCCTTGTTTAACATACTCAGCATGAATGGAATATTCCAACCATCATCAAAAATAATTAATTTGAAGATTTATTTATAGGTTTACAATATTATTTTCAAGGAAAATAGTTTTCTTAACATTATGTAAATTTTTACTTTTTTAAAAATTGAATTTCAAATTGAAAAGAGTATTTTACTCAAGAATGTTTTTAATTATATTTTATAGTATTTTTATTCATCAATGACATAAGCCCTTTATTTTATTTTTAATCCACTGAGGATATGTTTTATTTATTCCATAATAATTCTTTGTCTATATAGTTTATGATTAGTTTGACCAAAGAAAGTTTTGAAACTCACTTTCTTGATTAATTTTGTAGTGATTAACTTTCCCACGAAACATTAATTTTTTTGTGATAATTGTATATTAAATTTCCATTAGATATAAATATTGTTTATCATTGTTATTATTATTTATTAAACCATATATCACTTCTTAATATGGTATTTTACTATTAAATTTATATGTTTTATTGGGGAAAATCTTGGTAAATATATATTCTTTACTCAATAAGAATATTTATTGATAAAGAATATTTTTCATGAATTAAATAGATCTTTCGATATATGAGGAATGAATTTGAAAAGTAGTGAAGGGTGGGACCCAGAATTATATAGCCTCTCGATGCATTGATGAGTCTCATGGGAAAAATCAGTAAGTTAGCATTAAATGGGTTTTTGGTGTATACCTAACAATCAATTAAACTGTCTAGGAACACGGTCTTTATGATATAGATATCATGATGGTTGAGATCATGCCATATAATATTAAAAATTTCCTTCATTGATAATTTAATTATTACTATCCATGATATTGATACATTAATATTATCTATTAATGAATTTTGTTATCAAGTTATTGATTAAATGGAATATGTTTTCAATTATCTTCTTTTCCATATTGATTATAACTTATTTACTCATGATATATTATTCTATAAGTAAACCTTATTGAGAATCTAATATCAAACTTTATTTTTTTCTTTTCCCTAGGATATGAAAAAGGAATATTTAAATAAGTTAAAGGATATCGAATATTTACTTTCACTATGTTATCATTTTCCTTTTGAAATGTAATTCAAGTGTCATGTATGTATCTACTTTACAATGAATAATAAACTATTCAATCCTTTTGGATACAATTTCTTGTATATTATTACTATGTAATAAAGTGTCTACTAATTCTGGGATACTAAAATCATGTTTTTTACCATTGGTATCAAAGAAAGTTTAGTATAAACCTTGGGAACTAAATTTAGAAAAACTTATTTTATAGAACATAAACCTATTATAAAATTTAAGGACATTCCCCAAAGACACTAAGTATATGATTCAAATGATGATAGTTTAAAATTTTTATGTACTATCATGGTTTAACAATTAAATGGATGATTATAAGTTTAAATTAACAGATACACCTTTTTAGATTTTATGTAATGATAATTTAACATGTTTAAGGATATATTGGGAGACATTTATGGGAATACAACCCTTTGTTTTAGTATATATTTTATTGAAAATGTTATTTAATTAATAATGATATTTATTTTATAGACATATGTTTAAAGGTATTGATAACCTTTAGGGTTTATATTATCTTTTATGATGATGTAATTACGGGTTATTAAAATTTGGGAACATATATTTTATCTTATAGATAACCATGTGATAAAAAAATATTTTGATAATTAATATTATTTTTAAGGATGTTAATCATATTTTTGTAATTTTATAGGAATTATATTAATATTATTTTAAAAAAGGAAATATTGGGTGTCAAGGGAGAACCTGTCACATTAGGCAATGTTAGAGGGATTGAACTCACAACTAAAGGGAGACAAGGGTGCGGTGCCTACCACTGAACCATGTAATGTCTAGGTTAGTATGAAATTGATTTTAATTAAATGGATTTATGGATAAATATTATGTTGATTTGGGGAAACATATTATAGGATATTTTTTTGATCTTGAGATGATTAATAATACTTTGGTAGACTTTTTATTAGGTTGTGCTAAATATAACCATCAGGTTTAACGTAAATGATTATTTGGGAAGAATAAAATTAAAATTTTTGGGATGTAATTTAAAAGTTATGGAATCACCTTTGAGGTGAAAAAATTATTTAATGTTGAGAATATTGAGGTGAATTAGTATGTGGGGTTATTTAATTGTGGAATAATCTATTTTGAAATGTTGGTGGAAATTTTGAGGTAAAATGTATTATTTCTTCATATAAAGGTACATTTTTTTATTATATTATCTTGTAGTCACAATTTTAGTTTTTATTAATATTTAAAGGTAGGAGTAATGGATTATTATTATTTTATAGATATGATGATCAATTAAAAGTTAATTTTAGTGTTGTATACATAAAAATTCATATTGGATATTCATTCCTTAGAGTAAGAGATGTAGTAGAAATTGATTAAATCAGTACCAAAGGATGAAATTATGATTATGAAATAGAAATATATCAAGTAAGTATATTTATTTTAGTTTATAGTGTATATGGTAAAGGAATTTCTCAAACTTATGATTAATATCTTGAAATAAAAATTTTATCCTATAATAATCATTTATGATGAATTGATAGTCTTTTCTCCAATTACAGATTTATGGAATTGTGGTCATTAACATTCTCTAGAACATGGTTTCTATTTCTATATATTAGTTTTGGGTGTTATTTTTCTCAAATATTTTCATATTTTCACATCCCATTAATATTATTCTACTTGGAAACATGATTTTATGTCATTCTAGAGATGGAATCTAGCATTCTTAGTACATAACTTTTTATTACACTACAAACATAAGTCTAGTGTCTTGGAAAAAAGGTACATAATACAAGAACACATAAAACATTATTTTAATACCCTTGGAAAGAATCTTGAAAATTTCATCCAATGTAAAATCACTGCATCTCATAACCTAGAGACATACATCAAAGGAAAGGGTGAGAAGAAGGTCTAGTAAGGAAAAAAATGAAACAGTTTACATGTGAACTTGAGCGATATCAATAATAACATGGGGAATATCATAAATATATGATGAATAAGAATGTAATAATAATAATAACTTGAAACATAACATGAAACTGTGGATAAAAAATTTAATTTATACATTCATAATTATATAACCAAGGTTTATCCCCAAGGTTTCATAAAAATTACCAAGGTTATTCACCAAGGTATCATAAAACTTTTCATCCCTAGAGATTAATTCTTTACACAATGCATTGGAATGCTATTAGGGTGAACCCTTAATATGTATTTATTTTCATGTTAGCCAAATATATCATAATCACAAATTTCATAAATAACCCAAATAGAATAAAAGAAATGTGTTTCATATCAAAATCGTGATGTTTTAAAAAGTTATTAAAAACAAGATCATTATGTCATTTATAACCCATGGAAAGGGAATAAGGATTTTATGTCTGTAAATTCCAAAATAAAATATATAATTTTTATTTATATATGAATACCCCTAGAAATGAAATAGGTTTTGTTATTCACATAAATAAAATAAGATAATTTCTTGATAAAGAGAGAGATAGTTTGAGATGAAAATTCTGCAGCATAACGGCTATATAATATGGTTTTAGAGAACCTTAAAAAGAAAGGGAAAAATGTTAAACCATACATAAATGACTAATAATACATAATAGGTAAGTAAAAAATGTAAATAAGAACATTATATGGAATATTGAATGTTATACCCCATAAAAGAGAACTTGAATGGAAAAAAAGAAATTAAGAATTCCCTTACGAAAATTTGGCAGCCTAAAGACATTGCTTAAAATTTCGAAAATCAGTTTATGAGAATGGAAAGGGTCTCTCATAATTTGCACATAAAATGGACAGAAATAAGGGTATATAATAAAATACCCCAACATAATAATATGGAAACTAGAATACATAACATAAATGAATTCTTCATTGACAGAAGAGGGTGAAAGGTTCCATTACCTTGTAGAGTAACTTCAAAAACACAAAGGTTGGGACCTCGGGGGGATTTAGGGAACCTTGGGAGGACTAATTGGATGGTAAAAATACAGAATCTTTGTTGATTAAGAATTTGGAATGAGAATAATGAGGGAATGGGTTGGTATTTACTGAAAAAGTGAGGGAATATTTTATTAATTTCCAAAGGACACCTTATTAGTGGTATTTGAAAAACCATGAGCTTTCCCATAGTATTTTCCCATGGTATTATCCACTTGGTACACCTCATAACATATATTACTATAAAAAATTCTACCATAATTATTACATATTGATTACATCAATAATGATTCCATTAAATACACCAAAACACAAAACTATATTTTTACTATTTTCTAAAAATTCAACTGTTACATAAAAATCCAAAAAAATCACCCAAACCATTTTTGGATGTGTTGAATCAAAACGTGAACTCTATTTTATTAAAATTAATTTAATTTTAAATTAAATTAAATAAATAAAACAATAATACTTGACTAATAATTTCTAAAAAATATATTTACTTCTACTATGATATAATTATATCACATTACCACTTAAGATGACCAGAACATATTTATATATCCTTAGGTGATGTTACTATTCCATTGGTAAAATTAACATTCATAAGGGTAAAAGTACTATTCCAAAGGGTAAAGTTAATATTCACCAAAAAATTATTTTGATCTTATTAAACCTAAATTTATTACTGATCACAACTGTAGAAGACCATTTTTTGAAAAATGATTTAACATTATTAATTATTTAAAGTGTTAAAAATATTTTAAAATCCTCTTTTCTTCCATTATTCATCAATAATTTGAAACTTCTAAAAATTCATCCTATATTTATTTTTACATTTGAAATTCAAAAGTTTTACCATAATAAGAAGTAACAATTCTATTTATACAAAAGTATTACAAAAAAGTAACTATGGCACCATTACATAGCCCCTTATAACACTTACATAGGACATAAGAGTAAGGTGATAAATGGTGATAGAATCCTGGGGTAGCTTGGAAAACACTTCCTGAGTGGTGATTTCTATCAGCTTGAACTTATCTCGATGACGATTATGTTCAAGATTAACATATTGATGTTTAGCTTGGGCTTGGTCTAGAGCAAAGCCCAATGATGCTACCTCATTCCCAAGATCCAACAGATAGGCTTCATACGACCCGAGTCTACTGTATGTGGCCATCGACTCTTCTTTATGTATTAATTAACCATGATAAATTGTATTTATAAAAAATAATCATAATTATAAGAGTATAGTTTTTAGTAGTCATATTGAACAACTAACATATAACAGTCAAAACCCAATGGTATCATTTTAATTATACTCACTTCATTAATTAAAGGATATAGTTTTGTTGAGTGTAAAATAAAATAACACACAAATTTAGTGAACAAATATTATTCAAATGTTTGGGTCAATAAATTATTCACCCCTTTAGAAATTTCACCCCTGAAATTTTAACTCATCCCCTCAAAAGAAAAAATGTGAGGGTACTTCTGCCTCATAGACTCCTATTATTCCCATGTGGAATCTTCACCTTTGTGGTTACTTCACAACACCTTAAAAAGGTGGGTAGTCTTGTTGCATAAAACCTTGTCTCTATGATCAAAGATCTCTGATGGATGCTCCTAATTAGATAGGTCATGTTCCAGTTGTCCCACCATTGGATTTAGTACATTTGAAAGGCCTGGTATGTACTTCCTAAAGAGGGATATATGGAATACATCATGAACATGTGCTAGATTTGGAGGAAGTGGTAGCCGATAGGCCACTGCTCCCATGTGATCAAGGATTTCATAGGGGCCAATGTAACTATGCCTAGGCTTCCCTATCTTCCAAAAACTCATGAATCTCTTCCTAGGTGATAATTGAAGAATGAATTTTTCACCAAAATCAAACTCCAAGTCCCTTAGATGGTTTTCGTCACAACAATTTTTCAAACTCTGAGCATCCTTAACGTGTTACTGGATGACATGGACCTTTTCTGCTATCTTGCACAATATCAAGGCCAAGAAGCTTTATCTCACCAGCTTCATCCCAACAAGTAGGAGTTATACACCACTTCCCATATAGAGATTCATAGGGTGCCATTTTAATGCTTGAGTGGAAGATGTTGTTGTAATAGAACTTAACTAATGGGAGATTTTTATCCCATACACCTTTAAATTCCATTGTGCATGTTCTTAGAATTTCCTAGAGTGTTTGAATAGTCCATTAAGATTGTCCATCAATTTGGGGGTGATAGGCCATACTAAAATTCAATTCACTACTCAAAGAATGTTGAAGAATTCTCCAGAATTTTGATGTGAACCTTGGATCGTGATCAGATATCATAGAAAGTGGAACTCTATGCAACCTTACCAATTCCTGCACATAAATCATGGAAAGTTGATCAAGAGAGAAATCTTCCCAAACAAAGATAAAATGGGTAGTATTGGTGAGACGATCCACAATAACCCATATTGCATTGTTTTCTTTAGAAGTTATTTGTAGACAAGTGACAAAGTCCATATTGATATTATCACACTTCCATGATGGTATGGGTAGTTATTGTAATACCTCTTTAGGAATTTGTCACTCTTACTTCAATTGATGACATACCAGGAACCTTGTAGTGTAGTTAAAAATATCTCTTCTCATACTGTCCAACCAAAAAGATCATGAAGGTCCCTAGACATTTGTATAATTCTCGGATAGAGAAAGTAGATATATGAGCTTTATCCATCAGCTCCTTATTTATTTCTAGAATAGATGGAACACATAGTCTTATATAAAATTTCAGTACAACTTCTTGATCAAAATTGAACTCAGGAAACTTCTCATCATTCACAGCATCAAACTTCTTCTATAATATATGATCTTCTTTCTAAGCATTCTTTATCTTCTCTATTAATGAAGTTTGAAAAATCATTTGGGATATGGTTGATCATTTCCCTTACCTTATAATTACCATTTCAATTTTCACTAGGTCTTAGATCAAGGGTGTTCTTTGAATCATCATCATGGATATAACAATTGATTATTTCTTACTTATTGCATCAATGACTTATTTTTCTCTTCCAGGATGATAAATAATTGAAAAATTATAATATTTAAGAAGTTCCAACCATCTCTTATGTCTAATTTTTAATTCTTTTTGTGTGAAAATAGACTTCAAAATTTTATGGTCTATGTATATATAACATTTCTCATAAAGATAGTGCCTCCATATCTTTAGAGAAAAAATGACTATAGCCATCTCCAGATCATGTGTAGGACAGTTCAGCTCAGGAGTCTTCAACTATCGATATGCATAAGGAATGAATTTATCATTTTGCATGAGGATGCACCCAAGCCCTTTCATAGATGCATCACTAAAAATAAAAAATGTTTCTACACTTGAGGGAAGAGATAACAATGATGTGGTAACCAATATCTTCATCAGCTCTTGGAATCCTTCCTCACACTCCTTTGTCTAGATGATCTTGACCCCTTTCTGAGTTAACTTGGTTAATGTATTAGAATTTCATGAAACGTTTTTCACAAACCTCCTATAATATCCTGATAATCCAATGAAACTACGAATCTCAATTATTTTTGTAGGCTGAGCCCACTCCTTTACAACTTTTTTCTTTGCAGGGTCAACTGTGATTCCTTCATTGGTTACAATGTGACCCAAGAAAGAAACTTATTATAACCAAAATTCACATTTTATTAACTTTTCAAAAATCCTCTCCTTTTGAAGAGTTTTCAAAATAACCCTTATAGATCCTCATTCTCCTCATTAACTTTAGAATATATAAAAATATCATCAATAAAAACTACCACAAAGATATCAAGCTAGTCCTTAAAGACTCTATTCATCAAATCCATAAAAATAATAAGTACATTTGTCAATGCTAAGGGTATAACAATAAACTCATAATGACCATATCTTGATTGGAAGGCAGTTTTTGGAATATCTTCTTTATTCACCCTCAATGAATGATAACCAGATAGAAGATCAATATTAAAGAATAATTGATCCCCACAAAGTTGTTCAAATAAGTCATCAATTCTTAGAAGAGGGTATGTGTTCTTCATTGCGATCCCATTTAGTTCTCTATAATCAATGCATAACTGCATTGATCCATCTTTATTCTTCACAAAGATAACATGTGATATCTAAGGATACACACTCGGTCAGATAAAAACCTTATACAAAATATCTTAGAGTTTTTTATTTAATTATTACAGCTCCAAATTTTCAATCCTATATGGGGTTTTAATATCAGATGAGGTCCATGTACGATTTCAATTAAAAAATATACCTCTATTTTTGGGGTAGGTCCGGGTAACTCCTCAGGAAATATTTCAATGTATTCCTGGATTATTGAGACATTTTCCATCATTATACTCTCATTTCATTCTTCTTCTTCACTGATAAAATTCATAAATAATGATATAGTAGGTTCTTCTAGACAAAAATCTGGTTGAGATATCTCTCCTCGAAAGATAACTATTGGTTTTCCAATTAAGACAACTGATATTTCCTTGATTATAAATTCAATCTTAGCATTATACTTCGAGAGAAAATCTATCCCTAATGTCAAATTTCATCATGGGAATGACTACTAGATTTATGATAAGATTATGCTCACTAAAGTAAATACTCGAGTTTCTAAACACTGACGATGGTTGGATAATCCCACAAGGAGTCTTGACTGATAAATCTACTTTTAGAAATTCAGGGGTTGATTCTAAATTATTTTCAAATATGGATGAATTAAAGGAATGAATAGAACTACAATCAAACAAAGTACTTTCTAGATTTGAGATAACAACAAGAGTGCTGTACACCACATCATTTGGTGCATCAACTTCAGCCGTAGTGATAGGAAAAACACAAACGTGTTCCCTAGGCATTTTTTAAGGATAATGGTGATTCCCCTCCACTACCCTAGGATTTGGATAATTATTGGAAAAGTTTCCAAGTTGTCCACACTTATATAATTAGACTTTAGGTAGGGCCTGAACCATTTTCCCTTTGTCGTTAGTATTAGAAAGTTGAGGCTTCAATTCACTATGACAATTACGCACGATATGGATATCTCTTCCACACTTGTAGCACTTCCCGCTCCTGAGCAGGTTATTCCCTGAATGATTTTCCCACATTTATTACATGTTGGATATTTCACTTTCTTTCCTTCTATTCCCTAATCAAATATCCGACATAATCTTAGATATATTGACCTCTTATTTTCATTGGATTTATGAGACCAATGTATCTCATAAAACTCCAGTTCGCCTTTCATTGCACTTCATACGATCTCCTCGTAGCTATCATAGTCTTGGTTGGGTATATTATTTCGTAGATGAGGTCTTAGTCCATCAAATAATCTATCAAACTTTCCATTTGGATCCATAACAAAGCTAGTAGTGTAACGTGAAATCATTCTGAAGTTCATCTCGTAGCTTTCCATAGATTCGTTCTCCTTCGGCTACAACTCAATAAATTCCTTCTCCATATTTGTTCTCATAGAATAAGGGAAATAATTATTGAATAAGATCCCTCTGAAATCTTCCAACTCAATATATTCAACCTCCACTCTTGGCCTCATGTTTTTAATCAGCTCCCACCATTGATCAGCTTCTCCCTCTAAGAGGTAAATAGCTAGGGTGACCTTCTCTTGTTTCGAACAATGGAGCACAAAAAAGATCTTCTCAATATAGATGATATACTATTCATAGATCAATGGGTCCGTAGATACGCTAATGTTTGGTGGTCGTTGAAACATAAAGGACTCAACAAAATTTTATTCCCTTTGCGGTGAAATCGGTCTCTCAGTTTGATTCAAGTTATTTCCCACAACTTGAGTTAGTTAGTTCATCATTATCCTGAATTTTTCCATTCCATATTTCATTGGAGGGATATCAATGAATGGTCCATTGTGGTCACTATTTTAATGGTTCCTCTTATTTCCCACCATTTTCTAAAAGAATAAAACCTTAGTTAGAAGCTTATTTCATTTATAAATCTTTTAACTACAAACATATCCCCTGGGAGTGTCAAACCATGAGTGAAACAAGGCTCGTTGTCGTGTTACCGGATACCTCAGGTCAAGCCTAAAACTCCTTGTTAGTGTTTTCACTCGTAGGTACATATGTTCCAGAGCCACATCCACTTATTCATATCAAGACAGAGGCTTATTTATTTGTAAACCACTTACTTAATATTTCACCAAAATACTAGGAAGTTTTCCAATATTTAAACTTTTCTATAGGGTTCTTCCTAATGTTTTCATAGCCTAATTTCTACAAATAACTAAACTATCATTTCATACAAACTCTCAAATCCCACCTTCTTAGTATATAACTTTTCATTACATTAAAAACATAAGATCTTTAAAGTCTAGTGTATTGAAAAAAAGGTACATAATACATGAAAACTTAAAACATTATTTTAATCACCTTGGAAATCTTCTTGAAAAGTTTATCCTATGTACAATTACTACATCTCATAACCTAGAGACATACATTCAAGGAAAGGGTGAGAAGAAGGTCTAGTAAGGAGAAAACGAAACAGTTTACATGTGAACTTGAGAGATATCAATAAGAACATGGGGAATATCATAAATATATGATGAAGAGGAATGTAATAATAAAAATAACTTGAAAAATAACTTGAAACTGTGGATATAAAATTTAATTTATACATTCATAAGTATATAACCAAGGTCCATCCCCAAGGTGTCATAAAAATTACCAAGGTTATTCACCAAGGTATCATAAAACTTGTCATCTCTAGAGATTAATTCTTTACCCAATGCATTGTAGCTCTATCGGGGAACACACTTAATATTTCTTTATTTTCATGTGAGACACATATATCATAATCATAAATTTCATGAATAACCCAAATAGAATAAAATAAATGGGTTTTATATCAAAATCATGACATTTTAAGAAGTGTTTAAATATAAGCTCATTATGTCATTTATAACCCATGAAAATGGAATAAGGGTTTTATGTATGTCAATTATAGAATCAAACATATAATTTTTATTTATTGATGAATATTCCTGAAAATAAAATAGGTTTTCATATTGAAATAAATAAAATAAGATAATTTCTTGAGAAAGAGAGAGATATTTTGAGACGCAAATTCTGGAGCATAACAACTATATAACATGGTTTTATAAAACATTAAAAAGAAATGGGACAAGGGTTAACCATAAATAAATGACTCATAATACATAATAAGGGAAAAATAAAATTTAAATAAGAACATGTTATGGAATCTTGAAAGTTATACCATATAAAAGATAACTTGAATGGAAAAAAAGAAGTTAAGAATTCCCTTAAAAACATTCGACAGCCTAACAGCATCACTTAAAATTTAGAAAATTAATTGATGAGAGTGGAAAGGGTCTCTCATCATTTGGAGATAAAATGGAAAGTAATAAGGATATAGAAGAACGTAACCACATATAATAATATTGAAATAATAAGACATAACATAAAGAAAGTATTGACTAAAAGAGGAGGGTGAAAGGTTCCTTTACCTTGTAAAGTAACTTCAAAAACTCAAAGGTTGGGATATTGGGGGGCTTGAGGGCATATTGGGAGGACTCTTTGGAAGGTAAAAGACCAGAGACTTGTTGAGGAGGAATTTGGAATGAAAATAATGAAGGAATGGGTTAGTATTTATAAAAAAAGTGAGGGAATATTTTATTAATTTCCAAGGGACACCTCATTAGTGGTATTTGAAAAACCATGGGCTTTCCCTTAGTATTTTTCCATGGTATTAGACACTTGGGACACCTCATAACATATATTACTATAAAAGAGTTGACCATAATTATTACATCATGATTACATCAATAATGATGTCATTAAATACATCGAAACAAAAGCTGTATTTTTACTACTCACCAAAAATTCATTTGTTTCAGAAAAATCCCAAAAAATTTTCCATAACCATTTTTAGACGAATAGATTCCATAAGTGAACTCCATTTTATAAAAATTAATTTAATTTTAAATTAAATTAAATAAATAAAATACTAATACTTAACTAATAATTTCTATAATTTTATTTACTTATTATATTATATAATTATATCACATTACCACTTAAGATGACCAAAACATATTTATACCTCCATAGTTGATGTTACTATTTCATTGGAAAAATTACCTTTCATAATGGTAAAATTACCATTCCAAAGGGTAATGTTAGTATTCACCAAAAAAAATATTTTGATCTTATTAAACCTAAATTTCTTACTGATTACAACTATAGAAGACCGTTTTTTGAAAATCATTTAACATTATTAATTATTTAATGTGTAAAAAATATTTTAAAATACTCTTTTTTTCCATTATTCATAAATAATATAAAACTTCTAAAAATTCATCCTATATTTATTTTAACATTTGAAATTCAAAAATTTTACCATAATAATAAGTAACAATTTTATTTATAAAAAAGGATTAGAAAATGTAACTAAGGCCCTGTTACATAGTCCCTTATAACACCTGCATAGGACCTAAGAGTAAGGTGTGCAATGATGATAGAATATTGGGTGGCTTAGAAAACATTGCATGAGTGGTGATTTCTATCAGCTTGAAATTATCCCAAAAGTGATTATGTTCAAGATTAACATGTTGAAGCTCATCTTGGGATTGGTCCTGAGTAAAGTCCAATGACGCTACCTCCTTCCCAAGCTCCAACAGATGGGCTTCGTTCAGCCTGAGTCTACTGGATGAGGCCATCAACTCTTACTTCTGTATTAATTAACCTTGATCATTTTTATTTATAAATAATAATCATAACGTTAAGAGTATATTTTACAATGGTCATATTGATCAATGGTCATATAACAGTCGAAACCCAACAATCTCATTTTAATTAAACTTACTTCATTAATTAAAGGATATAGTTTGTTGAGTATAATATAAAATAACACACAAATTTAGTGAAAAAATATAATTCAAAAGTTTGGTTCATTACACTAGATTACCTTCATATCTCAATTTACCTCCTATTAAGAGGAAGTTTTATTGACAATTTTACTATGTGGGTTTTCAATAAAGGAATTTAAAAATATCAAACACTTGATTTTTGAGTGAAAGTTAAAATTATGACGATGAAATTTATTGAAGGTGGGGAGAATGTGAATCCCTAAAATTTTAAAAGAATAACATTATGTTCAAAAGATTATACGACACGCAACACCAAGCTTAAAGAAACAACAATATACCATTTAAACATGATCATTATAACTAAGATGTTAAAAATAGTAGTATAAATATGAATAATAACTTTTTTTAAAATTATGTATAAAAATTTAAGATGAATCAAATTACTGTTAAATAAGGATTCAACCTTTAGTAATTTTTTTTACTTTCTTCAAAAATATATGTTTCATCAAAATTTTTTTATTACTTTTTGTGAGAAAATAATATAATTAATTTATACTAATTTCATAAATTGTATTCTAAAAAATTAATTTAATTTTTGAAATTATATTTTCAAAATTAACTTATGGTGAATTTTTGGTATTTTTCTGAAAAGGGTTATTTTTTGGTGAATATTGAAAAATCTTGTTTTTGTAAAACTATCCTTTATTTTCAATAAATTAAGTAATTTAAAATTACTATTGTGATTTGAATTTTATTTCAAAGTAAAATAATTATTATTTAGTTATATTTATTCAAATTAATTATATTTGAATCATCTTTTTACCAAATTTTGGTATAAGGATTTTTTTAGGATTAAAATGCAATTTTTTGAAAACTAGTTTTAAGTGCAAAATGTTTCTCCATTTTAATTAATTAAAATAACTTCTGATAAGGAATGATTTATATAAATTATAGAGATTATATATATATATATGTGTGTGTGTGCGAATTATAATTCATATAATTATTATTACTAGTAATAGAGTTAATGTAAGATAATATTATGCTTGAAAAATACATTTCTTAAAAAACCATTTTCAACATCTTTTGTGAGTTAATTTTTTAAATTAAATTATAAAATTATATAAATTGAATTTGATAAAATATATTCCAAATTATTAATCAAAATAATTAATATTAATAAATATGGTCAACTTAATTTTTGGTCATAATGAATGGTAAAAATAGTAAATATTTGTCACAATGGTAAAAAGGTAAATTAGGTTAACCAAGGATAAAAATAAGTGATAAGGAAATCATTTTCATATTAATTATTATTTTATCAATGTATCTGTAACCATATCACCTTATTCTATATATTTAATTATTTATGTGACACTTTTCCATGAAAGTGACCAATATAATAATTTAATTAAAGAAATGGAAAAAATATTACTCTTTTTCCTTTTAAATATATCTTATATGTTACAATAGGGGTAAAAATAAGCTTTTAATGAATATTGAAGGTTATTTTTAGTATAATGAAATTATCTTCATTAAGTTAATTTATTTAAAATTTTTAGTGATTATATATTTACCTTAAATGCTTATACAATACTGACACTCTGTTTGTGAAAACAATAGAAAACACAAGGTAAATAATTTAAAAAACTTTAAAAGAAATGTATTTGGGATGATTTATGGTTCCAAAATAATTTTATAGTTAATAATGATGCATTATTTATAGTTAAATGGATTATATTATAAATCCATTATTATCTTCATCTCTTTAAAGTCAAATTAAATGAGTAGTGTTAAAAATGACATTAATGATATTATATGTTAAATAATATTTTTTAAATTTTTTAAAAATACTAAAAAGCATGAAATATTAAAATTAGGATGATAAATGATCTAAAATTTCATCAATTTTCTTATTTATGATCCTATTTTTATCTTATAAGTAAAATTATAACGCTTTCATTTTTTAAAAGTTGTTATAACGGTTAAGGTTAAAACGAGTTTACTATAGGGTTAAACCAAAACATTAATGTACTTTCTAATTAAACTTGTCAAAATTATATTTAATGGCCGTATTTAGAACTTATACTATCCCAAATTCGAATATATGTCCATTTGGAAGCATTTTTTAGAATGAATTTATCATTTTCCATCCCGCTAAGAAATTTCCAAGTGGGTCCCCTCCCTTACTTATAAAATGGAACCCCCTATCCTCTCCTATAAACACATCAAGAACCATTTGGTTCACCTAATATATATCTAAATATCTTACTTAATTTACTTACCACATCATATAGGTATTTTTTTGATTATAAAACCTTTCTATGAAGGCTTTTGTTGTAAACCAAAAGTGGTTGTCCGACGAAGAGGTGTCATTCTTAACCAAGAATTTTTGTTTTATTTATTATTACACTTATTTCAAATATTATTAAACTATAAAAATATAATAAAATAATTATCTCCAATATAATTTTTTATGTTAATGGAATATCCAATATTCATCTCCTCTTCCATCAAATGATAAACAAACCAGTTGTTCATGTACATAGCGGACCCGCGAACCGATGTAATTCATTTTCCATCACCACTAATAAAGATAGTTTTATTGATATATTTAGTATATATATATTATAATAATTAAATATTTATCATTATATAAAGATAAAATATCATATAATTTATTACATAATAAAAACAATAACGTCACTCGTGTGTACGTGTGGATTACCACCTCCACGAAGCGATATGATTTTTTTCACTTATAAACCACAATGATGGTATATTTGATGAACTAATATGATATTTAAGATATAATTATCATTATATAAATATAAAATAACACTTAACTTCTATCCTTCTTAATGGTTGAAAAATGGGGACATTACGCGTGCGTACATACGACTTACTGTGTCTATGATTATAACATAGATCATTTTTCATAACCAGATTTCATGGTTGTATTTAAATGTATAATTAATTTATAAAAATCATAATTATTTAATTATTATTATTCTGGATATAATGGAATAGTCACCTCTTTTACCATAGTAAAACTACCGAAGTCATTTCGGATATTTGAACTTAATGTTGTTAAAATGTCTAACATGTACTTAATTGATTAAGTAATTAAATATAACATGGTATTAAATAAAATAAAAGTAATAATAAAAATGAAAAATGTTTTTAAACAATTAAATAATTAAAATAACTTTACTATTAATAAATATAGAGAATGTACATGACGAGTCAGACCTGAGGTAGGTGATTTTGTCTCAAATTCCCTTCATTGAAGCATTTTTTAATGTTATGTGACTAATTTATTTTATAAGGTATATATACTAACACTTTGATATGTTATATCATGAATATATTTATAATAATGTTATTTAATGTTTCATTTTAATATATTTCTTTCATGGGGGTTATGATTCAAAATCTACCAAAGCGGTAAGGGTTTATGCTTCAATCTCATTTTAATCGTGATTGTTTATTTTTGAATCTCCATTAAGAGAAATTATTTGATCATTTTATAATAAAAAAATTAAATTTTATTATCCCATATTTATTCATGATATTTTCATATAATATTAATATTCTACCCTCTTTGATACTTAAAATTATAAATAAAATTATTTTATGAAAAACCAAATTTATTTCTCTTTTAAGTTGAAAGTTATTTTTATTCCATATCCATATTTTACATGAAATGTTTGAATAATATTTTTAATATTATCCAATGATTTATTAAATAATTTTTTTACCTATTTTTTACTTTTAAGAAAATGGTTTAAAAATAATCTTCCTATAATTTTCTGAACATGGTACTTTTTGACTTGTTATCTAAAATGTGAAGGGAATATTTGTTTTAATATAATCAACATGAACAAAATATTCTCAACATCATAACTGCTCATTTATTTGAATATTCCTTCACAATTTTACTAGTTTATTTTTAAAGAAAATGTTTTCCCTAATATTCTTTACATTTATAGTTAAAAAAAAGTGAATTTCAAAATGAAAAGGGTATTTTCCTCAAAAATGTTTTTAATGGACCTTTTTTGGTATTTGTATTAATCAATGAAAAAACAATTTATTTTATTTACTCTACTAAGGATACTTTGAAATTATTATATCCTTATTCATTATCTAGATGGTTTATGATTAGTTTTACCTGGGATAGTACTGACATTCACTTTCTTGATTAATTTTGTAGTTGTCAACTTTCTATTAAAACATTCATTTTCTTATGATCATTGAACAATAAATTTCCTTTATATATCCATTATATTTTTCATGGATATGCTTATTTCTTAAACTATATATCATTTCCACATATAGTGTTTGACTATGAATGTTATTTTATTGATTGGGGAAAATTTTGGTAAATCTATATTATTTACTCGATATGAATATTTATTGATAAGTGATATTTTTCATGAATTAAATAAATCATTTTATATATGAGTAATGCATTAGAAATTAAGTGAAGGTTTGGGCTCAAAATTATATATCCCCTTAATGAATTTAGAGGTCTTATGAGACAAATGAGTAAACTGGCATTAAATGGGTTTTTCGTGTATACCTACCCATCAATTAAATTATCTCAATACAAGGTCATGATGGTATAGATGTATTAATGTCTAAGATAATGAATTTCAATATTATTCATTTCCTTAATTTATAATTAAATTATATTTATCCATGGTGTTTTTTCATTAATATTATTCATGGACGTATTTTATTAAAAAATTATTGATTAAATAGCATGTGTTTTCAGTTATTCAAATTTCCATATTGATTATGAATTATTTTTTCATGATAGCCTTTTCTATATGTAAACCTTACTGACCATATGTATAAGGCCCCAGCCTTAAACCTTACTTAATATTGAATTAAATGAATAATTCACATTGAGGATCTTTTCAGGTTTAGAGTTTTAGAGAATTAGAACATAACTATTACATCTTAAAAGATTACAAAGTAGACACTTCTACTAAGTCTCCATAAAATAAAAACTCTTAAAAATAAAAATGTCTAGATTCCACGTTTTAGATAGCATGAAATTACCTTGATCCCATACTTCACCTTATTCCACTTTAAGTCCTGTGAAAAACATTTCGAAAAACTTGGGGTGAGCATAAAAAGCTCAGTAAGGGATACAAAAAGAATGAAAACTGTTAGTTTTTCAAACATCAAGTAAACCATGTATACTATATCAAAGTAATACCTTCACCTTCATGAAGTAGTAAAAACAAATCTTCACTGAATAAAGTATCATTACTTACCTTTTTGTAACCAAAGGATTACCATAAAACCCATATAAAAAACACATAGAATATATAAAGGTAACTTGGGACATAAACATACTTAAGTGGAATAACCATACGGTTGACTTCCACACATATCACTTAATGGAATAGCCATACGGCCAATTTCCATACATACTTAATGGAATAGCCATACGGCCGACTTCCATACCCAATGCATTGGAGGTTATAACGTAACCACCCATCCTGGTATTCACGGCACCACCCGTCATATGGTTTATAACGTAACCACCCGTTAAAATGTCCAAGTACCAATATAAAATCATAAAACATAAAACCAATATAAAGGAAAGATAACATTTCCACATTTCAATCACAATATATCATAAATATATTGACATAATAGAATCCTTTTTCAAAACCATTTTCAATACCAAAATACATAAAATAGTATATGGTATTTATTTTATTCTAAAAACATTACGGCTTGTTGAGAAAGCCAAAGACCAAATAATACTCGCGACGGCGGAAAAAGTTGTTGTCACCGCGTACGTAAAAAAAACATTCCTTTTTTTCGTTTAGTAAAACGCTTCGTAGAAAAAGATTCCTTTTGTATAAAAGTAAAAGTCAAAGGGTTTATACACCGTATAAAAGAAAGTTGTGTATAAAACGAAATATGCCTCAATGAAAGGAGATTGAGACGAAGTCCCTTACCTTGGGTCCGACTTGACTCGATCGTTCTTTAACGTCATGAATAATAAACTTGAGTTAATTTATACTTGATTAAGAACCTTTTTAAAGTTCATTTTTCTTTTTATATCACTTATTTCCATGTTATAAACATTATGTAACCATTTAAGTTAATAATGTTTGTTTTGTCAATATTTGGTTCTTAAGTCGAAAGTTGACTTCTTACAATTACATGTTGTTCATGTGGTCAAAATTTCTTTATATCCAGAATGAAATTCCTGATTTGGATATCATATATATCATATATATCCAGCATGTACATGTATTTATAATATTACATAATCATTTAGAGGTATGAAATGAAATGCACCGTTCATGGAGACGGTAAGCCGTACGTACGCATGAACGCTACTTTCATTTCTTTGTCATATTAGTGGAATTAAAACTAAATGAGAGGTATGTATATTTTAATTCCAGAATTATATTCATCATTTAGATATATCATTAATTATATATATACATTATATACATGTAATTTTAATAGTACATTACATTTGGGGATAAGAAATGAAATGCACCGTTCATGGAGACGGTAAGCCGTACGTACGCATGAACGCTACTTTCATTTCTATCTCATACTTTAATGGAAAGAAATAATAATGATATAGAGGTATATTATAATTCGAGTATAAAATCATATATAATAACTTTAAATCCATCCTTTACACGTCCCACATATGTCATTAACGAATCACATCACTTTTAGGGGGCGGTAGTCCGCACTTCCTTAAATGAAGATATCATGTTTAACCATAATGGAAACCATAAAGGTATGCCAAAAATGAAAAATACATAAGATTAAAGAAAACATAAACATATTATATATCATATATAAAAATAGTGACATCATAATGGCCACCCTTTAAGGTGTTAAATGAGTATTGAACAATCATCGTTTCGGGAGGCAGAATTTCGCCATCCACGGAAACTGTATGTTCTTTAACCATTTGATGTAGTTGTGTGAGAGTGAAGCTCAAATAAATATTATAACAACATACTAGTATATTTAAGATACTGGTTTTGTTACAAAAGAAGTAAATAAAAAGAGTTTAGAGGGTTGGAGAAGCAAAATAAAACAAATGAACAAGAGAGAATGAATTACCTTTAAAAGTGTAACTCCCTTTTGATTTGAGCCTAAAGGCTTCCTTTGAAAGGATTCTGCCCAAAGGGAATCCTCTAGGATGAGTATAGGGATCTGGAGAGAGTAATTGGGCAGGGGTTGGCCGAGCCAAAGGCTTGAGAAGTGTGTGAAATGAGGTAGAGGTGGGGGCATTTTATAAGAGGAGAGGAGGGGCACTTTTGGAAGGTAAAGAAATATTACTTTATTTGAAAATGTGTTTCGGTTTTAAAAGGTCCCACATTGATATAATTCGTGTATAAGGTTATAAGGGTTCGAAATCCACTCATCCAATTGGTTTTGGACATGTGTAGGTTTTAGATTTTTCATTATCTTTCCATTTTATTTAAATCGTCAAATAATGATGTCATCGCTGCATCATTATTATGTCATATATAATTTAATTTATTTAATGTCTAAAAATTATAAAAAAAATTCTATGATGTAGGAAATCTTTTTAGTTTTCCAATTAATATTTATAATCAAAATTTGGACTTGTATAACCCCACTAAAAAATTAATTTAGTAAAACCATTTATGTTAGTGTCATTTTCACTTTAACATTAAATAAAAATATATTAATGTCATTTTCCAACTAAAGTGGCTCCATGGGGTCCCCAAGTTGGCCCATGGCTTGTCTTGGTCTGCCATGACTCACCCAATAGGTGTAGGACAAGTGTCATGGTGTTTTCACATTCTTATAATACCATTTTTACCTTAAACTACACTAATTACCTCTAATCACGATTAATGAAAAAAAGTTACTATTCACCAAAAAATTATTTTAATCTCATTGAACCACATTTTACTTCTTAATGACAACCATGTATGTCGGATTTTAAAAATTCAATACACATTAGTGGTAAACTTTCATTTAACTGAAAAATCAGTTTGCTTGATTACCACTTAGTGGTTTCACTATTCATCAAAAATTGAAGTTTTTCAGAAAATTACCAAAAATTCACCCTAAGCTATATTTGATATTACGAATTCAAAAATGAATTCAATTTTAAAAAATTCAAAACATATAAGTCAAATTAATTAATTTAATAATTAATTCCCGCTGTCATGACAAATAGCGTGTTTTTGTGAAACAATAAGTATCAAAAGATTGACACCAGTTTAAGTCCAATTTCAAAGTGAAATTGATTCCAATGACCACCATTGGATTAAATGGTAAAAATATTTTCTAATTACACTTTAAAACCAATTAAAATAATAATCTAATCATATAAATAATTTAGATTAAAAAGAGGTTTTGAATTAAAATACAACATTTTACACTATTCATAAAAAATGAACTTTATCAGAAAGGTACCAAAAATTTACACAAAGTAAATTTTGATGTCCCGATTCTAAAGAAGAGTTATATTTGGTCCAAAATAAATTATAAGAGTGATCAAAACTATATTTAATGACGGTTCACCATTAAAAGGTGATAAGTGAACCTTTAGTGAAAATTAGAGTATATATGCCCTAAAATTGAACTTTTTCCGTATTTTAAGCCTTTATCTTTTATTGGGTAAATGTATAAACATTTAAAAACATATCTAATCATATTTTAGTTATTTCTATCCATTCCCGCCAGTACAACGGCTACTTGTTAACTAACATTTAAAATAATATTATTTTATTACTAGTGTACTACGTAAGTTTCAAAGAAACTCATCGTTGCGTACCGAGTACGCTATCGAACATAGAAACCCCTTTTAATTAAAATTAATATTTAATTCGTAAATATTAATAAATATGAAAATTCTTTATTCTTTATTTACCTGGGATGTTACAATATGAGACCACCCTTTATTTTTTTCCTTTGCTTGGGATATAAGGAGTAATCTTTAAATGATTTCAAGGATAAAGAATATTTACTTTCCCTATGTTGTAATTTATATTCTCAAATGTAATGTGAAACTCAAGTGTTATCTAGTTTACCAAAACCACTAAACTATTAATTCCTTTGGGATTTGATTTCTTGTATCTTATAACAGTGTAATAGAGTAAACACCAATTCTAGGCTACTAGAATCAGGTTCTTTACAAACCAATTGGTCACAGCGCCTAGATTTTCACTAAATGTTGTCACTACACCAAAACTATAACCAAACACATGCCAAAAACCCTTGGAGTTCCCATAACATCATTCCAAGTAAAATACCTAACACCAATATTCTATTATATGAAAATTTAGTATTAATTTTAAAGAAAAACCTAAGAAAATTCAAAACAACACATAACTCTATCAAAACAATGAGATGTTGCATGTAGATGGTGTCTTAGGGCATCCAATTCACAGGATGATAAAAATCCCTATGTGAATCATAAAATTACTCCACAATCCAATAAAATCCTCTCAATAACATTAGCTAGAGGAAATAGAAAATTAATGGAAAAATATCTGGAAAAATAAAGTAGGAAGCGGGGGGGGGGGGGGGGGGTGAATCTCACCTTGAATCACTAGAGAACTCACCCAAAATCACCCCAAAAGGAGAATAATCAAAGTAGGTAGAAGGGGGTTAGATATGTCACATGTGAGGGATAGGAGGAAGAGAAATGAGAGCTTCCCCTCTTAAAATTAAAAAGATAAAAATTTAAATAAATCCACTTTTAATGATATGCATGGTTTGGCTACACGGTTTTCCAAACCGTGTTCCAACAATGTGGTAGGATCTACCCAAGAACACCCCTCTACACAATTGGTGTAGAAACATGGGATTTTCATACATGGATATTAAATATTTTTTTGATGAATATTCAATACATTACATAAACACATTCCTGAGGACCATAATAGTCTAGTGCCTTTGAAAACTTGGAACATAATCTTCTTAATTCGTTAAAGATCTTCAATATCTGCCATAAAGATATTCCCCTTTAGTAATATTCATAAACATACGCTACTTAAAACCTTTCCCCATAACCTGGGGAAATGAAACATAATAAACGGTGATATCATATTATTAGCAAGGGTAAGCATAAGAGATATCAATCTATGATCATATAAAAGCATAAGATAAGAATAAGGGTTTATTATCATGAACATAACTTAAAAAGTTCCAACCCAACCTTTCATAGATAATAAATATGAGTCATGGAATAAAAATTTATCATTTTAGAAAACATGGGCTAATATAGTGATAAGCATTGGAAATAAATAATGAACCATAAGATCATGTCATAAAAGTCCATCACCATCATATATATTGAAAACCATTTCAATTTCAAGGTTATCTACCAAGACTATAAACATAGTGGATCATGACTCATAACTTATTTCTAATTATGGAATAAGACACACCTATTTCCCATATTGGACCAGGACACACATATTTCCTATAGTGGATCAAGCCCATCGACTTGTTTCCCATTGTTATCTCATGAGATATTAATATTTACCCAATACATTAGAGGGAGACAAAGGACCCACCCATTATATAATGAAAATAATACATATGTGTGCCACAAGATCATAAAACATTCATAATATCATAACCCATGAAATGAAATAGGCTTCATAATCATTGCATCATATCATAACCTACAGAAAAGAGATAAGTTTCATAATAATTTAATAATTTAATCATTTCATGACCTATAGAAAAAGAAGTGTGTTTTATAATAATTTTATCATGGTATCACCTATGGAAGAGAAATGTAAGAACCCAAATCTTATTTTCAGGTTGTTTTTGAGGGAAAAGAATGGTTTCTGAAAATTTCTGGAGTACTTGCCGTGTAATTATAAGTACACGCCCTGTACTCAGTTTCCCCACAGAGCCATGTGCTGTTCGTGTAACGGCTGAGCACACAGCTGTATGTGGTGACCTGGAGACCGCCTAAAGAGGAGGCCGAAAAAGCAAGTACACGCCGTGTACTTTAAAAGAACATACCGTGTACTTTTTTTCATTAAACAGACTAGGGCCACATCTAATGGAAAAATACTCTCTTTCTTCATCTGTCTTGACCAGGAGCGTTCTTAAGACCACAAATATTTTCTGACCCCTTGAATCACCATATGTTCTCTAAATCAACTACTGTCGATTGCATTGGAATCACATCAGTGAGTTCTCCCTTATTCTTGAACATCATCTATTAATTTATTCTCTCTCACAAGTTATCCTCAGTTGGATGTTTTAACATTTTGTAGATCTAGAACATTCTAGGGAGATTCAAGGCCTGAGATTCACTTATATTGATCTTATGATTCCGAGGTAGGTGGTTTGTGCCTTTTGGTAGTTATAATTTGAATTTTATGTGTAAAAGTACCCAATACCCAAGAATGGGGTGTTGCGTGTTAATGGTTTTAGCCTTGTTATTACCTACTATTCCTTGTTTGTTTGGATAGAGGTTAATTATTGTGAATAGGGTTAAATTTTCCAGGCTATGTATGTTTTTCCCATGTTTGCTTGTTTTTTACCGTTGGTCTAGCTTTTCCTATTAGGTTGCTGCTTTGCTTTCCATGCCTAGTATTGTTAGGATAGAGTGATTATTATCTAACAAGATATGATATGTTGTAGATTGTTTATCCAATTAGTTGTTGAGATTTACTTTGGCTTCCATGTTTCATTTTGCACAATTGACTTACATAGAGCCGTGAGAACCTAGTGTAGTAAACCATAGGGAGAATGGACGTTGAGGGATTCTCCATAGTGTCTGTTTACTATTAAGTTGTGAGACGTTAGGGGGGATGGACATAAGTTCTCCCTCAGAGTGTCTGTAGTTCCTTAATGCATGCCATAGGGGGAATTGGACGTTGAGTTCTTCCTCAGAGTGCCTATTAGTTACCGATATGAGACCACATGGGGAATTGATGGTGAGTGCTTCCTTAGAGTTTCTTTACTAAAGATGAACTATAGGGGTTAGACTGCGTGTATTCCTAGATGATTGCTTGTGTTTGTTTTGGTTGAAGTAGAGGGGTTAGGCTATGAGTACTTCCCATAGGGTTACCTTCTTTTGATTATCTACTTACATGATATATGAAAATGAATGCAATTGAATTTGTAGGATTGTTACTATCTGTACTTACTTGCTTACTGCTTTATTTTGTTCATTTCCTACTATATATATTTACTGACTGTTAGGAATAAATCTTAGGGTGGTTTCCTACTGGGATTAGTATCACACCCTATTTGGGTCATGCTTTTGGGCACAACTAGATTATATTGCGGAAGGTATAGATAAGGTCAAGCACCATTCTACTTCAGGTACATGATTGCTATGGATCTGGGGAGCATGGGACCAAGATGAGACTTGCGATGCTATGGAACTATTTACTGATTTTATTTTATACTTTGGTTTAGTACTGTATTACAACATTTTGATTTGTTTGGCTTCTTTCCTAGACATATGTATCATGCATCCTATATATATATAAATGTGCTCCAGTTGTTTATTTCTTTAGTCTTCTATTTTTTACTTATTGTATTCTTTTACTACTTCTAGTATTTTATATCTGTTTTACATCCACTGTGTTACTCTTCCAATGAGAGAATAGTTTCCCCACTATCACACTGAAGGTCCTCACAGCTATTCGGGTGCCTCTAGTGTTCGGGGAAATACGCTTGAGGCCATGTGTCCAACCGGGTACAGGGTGACTCTGGGAAGCTTCCAGAACCTGGATGTTACAAAGTGGTATAAGAGGGATTCTTTTCTTCTTGAATTACTAATTAGAGCCTATATCCAGGGATAGAAAGGAAATAGGTACTTGGTAATAATCTATGCCCGAGAGTAGCTAACCCGTGTATAGGTAAAATGAAATTTACATCATTATTTAAATTTTTAATGTTTTTTCAATTTTTACAGTTGATTTGATTTCACCATTGGGTGATTCACATGTTTTTTGTTGTTATTGTTGATTTTATTGAGGTTCTATTCTGTTAAAACCTGATTAGATGAGGGTATTCCATCTCATGAATCATATAGGCACTTTCTAGAAATCCCATGTCATGCATTCTTGCCATTCCATTTAGGGTGAATTAGTGATTTCATGTTTTTGTGATAGATGTTGTTTAAGATATGCATGCTGTTGTGATAGATGCATTGATAGAATACCTTCTTTTGATAAGGTATTAAATTGTGTAAGGTTTTGTTTGAATGGATGATAAATTTTGGTTCTTGAGGTGTTATGGGCTCTCATGGATCAGAATTTGGTGGATTATTACACTGTTATCCTTGAATATGACATGCATAAGATGACAAACTTTTATTCTTGGGGAGTATGGGCCCTCACGGATCGGAATTTAGTACTTTAATGTTTGTTTTAGTGTTTTTATGGGTTTCGAAGTAGTTTATGAGGCAAACTATCAGGAAAAACTTAGAATACATGGAATGTAATGATAAATACACACCATGTTTCCTTCTGTTTGGGAAGGAACTATTTTTTTAAGTCCACACCATGTACTGTATGTACACACCGTGAAGTATCTAACCATGTCACTGGCTGTGTGGGCAGAGACAAGTGGTTAGGAAATCTTTCGTGGAACACGCTGCATTCTTGATGTACATGACGTGTTGTGAAGACCATGTGTACAACCATGTGACTAACGACACGAATGGATAAAAACTTAATTTATACATGCTGTGTCAAGATTGAACACGCAGTGTAGTGTAACTCATGTACCAGACCACGTAATGAACAACACAGGATAGTGGAAACCTTCTTGTACACACTATGTCTAGGATTAACACGCTTTTTATAGTTAGTCATGTGTTCACCCATGTGACTAACAAAACTGGAAGTTGATATCCTTTTAGTACATTCCTTGTCCAACTAGAACACACCATGTAGAGTGAGCTGTGTAACCGGCCATGTGAAGAACAACATGGTTCATTAAAGTTCATCTAGTACACACTGTGTCTGGAACTAACATGCCATGTAGTCTTATTCTGGGGAAACCGCGTGGCCTAGCCATGTAGAAGAACTCAGACAGGGGAAAAGGATTCAAGTACACGTCTTGTGTTAGGACAACACACCGTGTGTATGGGGTGTTACACGACCCGAGTTGGTATAAGTAAACGACCATGTGAAGGCTTAATGGAACCCACTGTGTAGGCATTATACACACTATGTATCCATGGTTTGAAAAACTTGAATTATTTCTTTATCTTGTTCCCTTATTGCACTTATAAGTTTTAGTCCCTATTAATATTCATCTAAGGTGTCCTCTTGACCTTGCAGATTCATTCCATCGAGACGAACTTCGGTTGTCCGCTAGTTACAGGGTAGTGATCAGACACCAGATATGGATGATCAGGGACTACCAGAAGATCCTCCAGTTGTACCAGTCTTGGCACCATCCATAATTCCGGACACAGGTGTTGATGCATAGTTCCGAGAGGGCTTTATGAGGTTCACTAAGAACTTCTGAGGAGTACCGCATCCTACCCCTTCTATGGAAGAGTTGACGCAGGTTTTTCAATAGCATCATCCTACTACATTCACATGGGAAGGAGGATATCAGGATGAAGAGTCATGGTTAGAAGCCATGCTATCTATCTTCGATCATCTAGAGATGCCTCTAGAGAGAAGGTTGAAACTTGCAATGTATATTCTTCAAGATTCTACCAAGAGATTGGGGGATGGGATCTCACAGGCAGGATGCCTGTAGGTTATGGCTTAGGATGAGTTCCAACATGCCTTTTTTGACCACTTCTACCATAAGACTTTGAGGGCCGATCGATCTTGAGAGTTTATGAGTCTAGAGCAGGGTAATCTTTCTGTTATGGTGTATTCTTCTTGTTGCGCAGAGATGCCGCACTACACGCCTATTACAGGTGGTGATGAGTTATTTATGGCAAGAAAGTTTGAGGATGGACTCAGGCATGACATCCGATCTCTGGTTAACATCTTCAGGTTGAATTTGATATCTTCTATCATTATCCAAGCTCTGATAATGGAGCAAAGTTTGAGGGATTATGGAGTGGTGAGCCAGGGCGGTTTGACATCAGGAGTTAGTATCCCTTCTACTGACAGTAGGAAGCGCCGTAGGGAGTCTATGCGTGGGGATCCGATGAGGAGGTACACTTCTTATGGTAGCCAAGTGATGTGATAATAGTGTGGTAAGAGTAGGAATATGAGACCATATTTCCTGAGAGACCCAGTGGAGTGCTGGTCATGTAAAAAAATGGGTCATCTTCAGCACTTCTGCCAGTTCTTCTCACCAAAAGCTGGTGACAACGGTTCTTCTATGACTCCGCATTTAGGATAAGCTCCACTAGTTTCTCACCAGTCTAGGAACTTGAGTTCTTCTGGCCATTCAGGATGAGGTGAAGGTCGTGGACATGGTAGCCAGTCTCCAGGCTTTCAGCGACAATAGGGTAGATTAGCTCAGGGTGGTCAGGCAGGGTTACAGGGCCGTGGTGTAGGTCATACTTTTGCAGTGGAGTAGACCCAACATGATCAGGATCCCAGACCCTCTACAATTCAAGGTACGATCATAGTTTACTCTATATTTTCAATACATGGTCTTCCCATAGCTTTATATCTGTTTCTATTGTGAAGAGCATTGGGATCTGCATCTTTTCTTCTACTGATAACATGATGTTAGACACTCCACTGAGGACTAGAACAACTAGTGTATGTCAGTTCAAGGAGTTCCCTCTAGAGGTTGGTGGATGTCACTTGTTATGGGACCTTTATGTCCTAGATATGACTGAATATGATTTCATTCTCATAATGGACTGGTTAGTTCCCTTCGAGGAAGTTGTCGGTTGCTATCACCATAGGGTGAGTTTTACATCACCAGATGGAGGATTTTTTCTTCATAAGGGTGAATGGGATTTCCAGGCGAGAAGAGCGGGACTTGAGAATCATGTTATGGGAGTAGTTACAACCCAGTTCGCTAGTCTATATCCAGATGACTAGGGGACTTCACAGAGGACTTTCGTCCAGTTTTGGATCATTTCAGAGATGTCTTTTCAGTGGAATTTTCAGGTTTTCATCCCGAGCGAGGGTTGAAATTTTCTATTGAGCTTGTTACAGGAGTGGAACTGGTGTCCATTAATCCTTAAATTATGGCTAAACTGGAGTTACAAGATCTCAAGAAGTAGTTGGAGGAGTTGTATGCCAATGGGTTCATCCGGCATGATACTTCTCCTTGGGGTTCACCTGTCCTGTTTGCGAAGAAGGCAGACGGTACCCTCTGACTTTGCACAGATTATCGGAAGTTGAACCAGTTTATGGTCTAGAACTGATATCCCTTGTCAAGGATTTGTGATCTATTTTATCATCTTAGAGGAGCCTGAGTATTCTTGAAGATCTACTTGAGGCCCAGTTATCATCTGTTGCATGTTATACCATCTAAAATACCTCTTACAGCCTTTCAGAGCAATTATGATCTATACGAGTATGTGGTTATGCCCTTAGGTCTCAAGAACATGCCTGTAGTTTTCATGGCCTTGATGAACCAAGTATTCCATCTGTATTTGGATTCTTTTATGGTGTTCTCTGTGGATTATATCTTGGTGTACTCTCACACTTGACAATACCATGCTACCCATCCTGAGATCATTTTTAGTACACTGAGAGAGAATTAGTTGTATGCTAAGATCTCAAAATTCCACTTTTGGATTGACCAAATTCACTTCTTGGGTCATGTTATCTTAGAGAAAGGAGTATCAATATACCTAGAGAAAGTGAGAGTAGTAGTTTATTTTGAGTAGCTGAAAAATGTCTTTGAGGTACGGAGTTTTCTAGGGCTAGCTAGTTACTACATGCATATTATATGGGAATTCTCATGCTTAGCAATGACACTGAAGGGCCTGAATAAGAAGGGTGTGAAGTACTTATGGTAAGATTCTTGTGAGTCAGCCATTTAGAAGCTGAAAGGGAGGTTGAATTCAACACATATACTGGTTTTGTCAGAGCTGGGAAAGAGCTATACTATTTACTGTGATGCATCAGGTATCAGGCTGGAAGCTGTGCTTATGTAGGGATAAGGATTCGTTGTGTATGGGTCTCGTAAGTTGA
Source organism: Viscum album (assembly GCA_963277665.1). Classification (NCBI taxonomy): domain Eukaryota; kingdom Viridiplantae; phylum Streptophyta; class Magnoliopsida; order Santalales; family Viscaceae; genus Viscum; species Viscum album. Next base: position 57,352,357 of record OY728151.1, on the reverse strand, counting down.
GGCCACATGAGAAGAACAACCCAATAGACAATCTTGAGTTGGATTATGTTGTTCATTCTTTAATCCATTGGAGACACTACTTGTTGGGAGAATATTTTTTGGTTTTTACTGAACACAAAAGTCTAAAGTATATCTTTACTAAGCGTGACATGAATTTGAGAGAGCGAAGGTGGGTTGAGTACCTTCAATATTTTGACATTGAGCTTGCCTGCACACCTGCGAAGGGAAACTTAGTGGCTAATGTGTTGAGTAGGAAGACTCAGATATAGGTATTTTAGAAGACCAACAGTGAGTGGCAGCTTATGGCTATGATCTCTGAGATGCATTTGGAGGTGCACGACAGATAAGGAAATACATTTATATCTTCTTTATCTGTAACCTATACTCTTATTGAATGAATGCGAATGAGGTAGCTATCATATTCAGAAGGCCTAGTCTTACGGGAGAGTGTGTCAGGAGAGGAACCTATTTCTTGATGGACAGTAGGAGAGGATGAGATCTTGTATTTTCATGGACACGTATGGGTGCTAATAGACATACGTGAGGAGCTGATGAAAGAATTTGATTCCTTAGTTTGGGAAGTTCATCTTGGTGTTACGAAGATGTATCGTGATCTACACCGTCAATATTGGTGGCTAGGTATGAAGAGATATGTTTCTGGTTTTGTGATGAGGTGTTCCACTTGTCAGTAGTTGAAGGCGGAGAATCAACGATTAGAAAGGTTTTTGCAGCAGTTACCTATTCCTGAGTGGAAATGGAATAATGTAATGGTGGATTTTGTGACAGGTTTTCCAGGTTTTCTTTGAGGGAATGATGTAGTTTGAGTTTTCATTAACAGACTCATGAAGGTTTCTCACTTCTTGCCGATCAAGGAGACCTTCAGTGTTGATGAACTGTGAAGGTTGTGCATCCTATAGATTGTACGTCTACATGGGGTTCCACACTCCATTATTTCAGATAGGGATGCACAATTTACTTATCGGGTCTGGAAGGGACTTTAGAAGGATTTAGGTACATAGGTACTTCTGAGTATATCTTACCACCCCAGATAGATGGCCAGTCTGAGCATACAATTCAGGTGCTTGAGGACATGTTTCAAGCATGCATCATGGATTTCAGAGGTTCTTGAGAGAAGCACATAACTCTTATGGAGTTTTCCTACAATAATAGTTTTCAAGAAACTATTAAGATGGAACATTATGAGACTTTATAAGGTAGGCCATGCCGATCACCCTAATGTTGGAAGGAGGTAGGAGAGGTAGATATGCTGGGACCTCGTCTTTTCCAGGAGACCACAAAGAAGATAGAGTTGGTTTGGAAGAGGATGACCACTTCACAGTCTTAGCAGAAGTCTTATGTTGATCGACATGGAAGGCCTTTGGAGTTCAAGGTTGGAGATAAGGTTTTCCTATGCGTCAAACTGAGGTTGGAACATAGGAGGATTAAGAGGTAAGGTAAGATTTCACTGAGGTACGTTAGACCATTTGATATTTTAGAGAGAGTCGGACCGGTTGCCTATCAATCGTACATAATGATACATGGAATCCAAATTAAACCTCAATGACTAGTTGGATAAACAGTCTACAACTAGTCATTGAGGTTTAATTTGGATTCCATGTATCATTATGTACGATTGATAGGCAACCGGTTTAACGCATAGGAAAACCTTATCTCCAACCTTGAACTCCAAAGAGGGAATAGTTTCCCCACAATCACACCCACGACCCTCACTACTAATCAGCAGCCTCTGGCATTCGAGGAAATGCGCTTGAGACAATGTGACCAATCGGGTTCGTGGAACCTTTGGGTTGCTTCTAGAACAAAGATTTGAAAAGAAACGGGTTTTATAAACATCATTTCATAATAAAAACAAACCATTCATAGAAATAATAATAATGGTATATTTGGTTCATATCCCTAGAAAAACATCAGTTATGTCAAAGGATGTCTTCTTAGATACATAATTATTTTGAAATATAAATCATTTGGAATATTTCTCATGGAAGATAAATTTTCTTTGAAAGTCACTTTTTAAAACTATAAAATCATAAAATATTTTTCTAAATCCTTTTCTTTTAAACTAACCTTGAAAACTTATAATTAAATATTTAAAAACAATTTAAAATATTTCTTAAGAAAAATATTATTTCCACTCTAAAAACAACTTTTTAAAATAATAAATTTTTTAAAAATACTTTTATTTGAAAATAACCTTGAAAACTTATAAAGGAAGTTTCAAATAAAATAATGGTCATGATTATGGGAAGTTTTGTTCATACTATTCATGTTAAAACAAATATTACTTTCACATTTTTAGGAAAATAAAATTGGGAATTTTTTGGAAAATTACATGAATATTACTTTCAAAATAATTTGTAAAAAGTAAAAAATGGGAAAAAACACATTTAATAAATTATTTTATTAATTTTTAAGACATTTTTTGGAATTTTTTTAGAAAACATGATTTTGGATAAAAAGGATTTTCAAATAAAGAGATAAATAAGGAGATTTCATAAAAATATTTTCCCAATTGTTGTAAGTAACAAAGAGTTTAATATGGTAATATTACTTGAAAATTTCATGAATAACCAGGGTATAAGAGAATCCATGATAATTATTGATATATATATCATAATATTTCAATATTGGAGACTTAATCATAAACAGTCCTGATAAATGATGAAATTGTAGCATAAAATCTTTACCACTTAGGTAACTTTAAAACATAATCCCCATGGAGGTATATTATTAAATTAAACTTAAAATATCATGATTATAAATAAATTAATGATATTACATGTCAAAAGGGATGTACATACTCCTCATAAAAAGAGGCAGGTTCATAACATAACATATATCTCAAAGAAGGAAAATTGAGAAACAATTTATTACCACTTCGGTAAAATGCATATAATTTTCTAGATAATAATAATAAAATACATTAATGGGTTGTATATACACTATATGAAAGAAATATGTTATGAATATTACATGTGTCTCACTGAAGTAAAAAAAGCAAGATGAAAATCCCTTACCTTAAGTATTGACATCCTTAGTACACGTTCAAAACTCATGTATAATAATTATAAGTTTATTATAAATATATTAAATAACCATAATTTTATATATAATATCATATATGATTTAATTATTTCCTTTAATTACCCACCTATTTACAACTCCATATTAAACTCGCATTTCAGGTAATGACCATTTTTTTCGTATATGTTTTTATTTTTTATTTTTAGTCCTATTACTTTTAACATGGTTAAATAATATCCAAAATAATAATTATGAAATAATTATCATTTTTATACATCAATTATATTTTTAATACCAATTATGAAATATGGTTTTGATAAATGAATTGTGTTATGATTATAAAGATGGTAGGTCATACGTACGCATGAGTAACATTTCCGTTTTTTCAAAGATCATTATGGAAAGAAGGTAAGTAATATATTATATTTTTCATAATGATAATAATACCATAAATAAAATATTAATTATTTAAATACACATATACATATCATATATGTCATGTGGTGATGAAAAGAGAGAGTCACATCACTTCATGAAGGTGGTAGTCCACACATACACAAACGATGTTGCCATATTTTAGTGACTGAAAAGGTAAGAAATAAAACATTGTATTATATTTTAAGAATAATAAATAATCCATTAATATCATAAATATGTCTTGTATATCACATATATTTATCCTTATTATCTTCCATGAAATTTGTTAGTGAAAAACGAATCACATTGCTTCGCGAGCCAGTAGTCTGACATACACACAAGCAACGTTATTGTTTCCCTATAGAATGAAAATTAAAAAATGGTATGTTTTATATAATGACTAAATAGGTATGATTATTCTATAAAAATAATTTTTATACTTTATATCCATCTTCATAATCAACTGTGAGAGGTGGAAAGGTAAAAATTAATGACATCGGTTCGCGAGGCGGTAGCCCTCCATACACACAAACGATGATTTTGTAACTCATTTGATACAAGTGAAGATAGTTATAGTTAATGATATTGGAATAAAAAAATATAATTATAATGAATATATTAATGTTATTATATCATCATGTATTATTAATAATTTAAGTAGGCGGATAACAAAATAAAATAAAAGCACTCTTTGGAGAATGTTTCCTCTTCTTCGACTAACCTCCTTAGGGTTTCACCAAAAAATTACTAGGATGGATTTATAAAAAATAAGGCTTATAGTATGTGAATAGGGAAGTTGAGAAGTTTATTAGGAAGTAATTTTCTGATCCAAATGTTTTTTAAGGGGTGGAGAAGATATGAGAGGGGGTGGCATTTTATAATTGTGGAGGAGCGACATTTTTGTAAATACGCCAAAGTATTCAATAATGGTCACCTCATGTGGATGAAAAATTGATAAATAATGTAGTGGTTGGATGGTATGGTTGATAAAAACCTCCACCGAGAAAATCACATTTTTTAAACATGTCATTCCACAGGCTTTAAGGATTACCCACTTTTAACATTTTAATTTTCAACACGGTAACAAGTTTTTTTTAAACTAGGTAATTTATCATATAACCCATAGAAATAAAAATATAATTATTAAATAATTTAGGCTAACTGATTATAAATACGAAAAAAAGTATTAAATAATTTTTTTTGTAATTTTAATTTGGACACAAGAACATGTTATGTGCAAAACCCCGTTTTAACCTTAATCGTAGTAATAAGTTTTTAACTATTTTCTATAATTATTATTGTAAAAAATTAATTTTACATTATTAGATAAAATAAATTATTATGATTCCAAATATGGAATTAATTTTTCAAAATTACATCCATATATGTGGAGACATTTAATTTAAAATTAATCTTACAGACGTGTCGAGAAAGTGAGTTTTCAAAAGAAAATGTTCAAAAGTTTAGAAAATTTTTATATCAAAATTCAATCTAAAAATTATTAAAATGAGATAAATTTTATTAATAGATATATAATTGAACTAATTATACTTTGAAACCAATTTAAAATATAATTTAGCTTTATAAATAATTTAAATGAATATTCATTTTTCAATTAAAACTCAATATTTTTCACAATTCATAAAAAAATTAATCTTTTTAGAAAATTATAAAAAATTCACCATAAGATAATTTAGATATTATTATTTAAAAAATGAATTTTATTTTATAGAATTAATTTTATAAAAGTGTAAAAAATTTATTTTATTATTGTTTAGAAAATTAAATAAAAAATGGTTTTTGAGAAAATAATATTTTTGAAACATACAAAGAATTTATTAAAAAATTAATTATTTTTTATCAATATATTTTCTTTATATAAAAATATTATACATAATATTTAAAATTTAGTTATCACTATTTATTCTGCCAATTTAATGTCTAGGTAATAATGGATTTTTTTTGAATAATAATATTAATTATTTGCGATGGTTCGTTAAAACATAGTTTTGTGTGTAACGTAAGATAAACTCGAAATTACATGTAATGAAAAAAATAGAAAAGAATAAATTTATTTGAAAAAAAATATTTAAAAAAATATCAGGGCTTTATATCCCACCCACATTAAATTGAATTTCACCCACCAAATTCATCACCTTGGTACCAAGAAATGAGGATAATTATACCTCATTATGCCCTCAGGTTCCCTCATTGCTCCCTCAAGCTAATGGTTTCACCGAAAAACACTGACCTGGTGAGTGGTATTATTTCATATAAATTATTCTATTTAATCCAAAATATCTACCGGTTATTCCTTATAGATAATTCCAAGCTTCAGTGGTATAACCTATGAGTTTAGTACATATGATGGATTGGGTATGTACTTCCTTAGAAGTGATACATAGAACATAGTGTGAACTTAAGAGAGGTTCAGTGGAAGCACAAAATGATAATATATTTTTCTGATATGATCAAGCATTTTAATGGGGCTGATATACCTAGGTATTAGTTTTCCCTTCTTTCTTCCATATAAAAAATCATAGAAAGACTTTATGATAAACTTTAAATTCATGAATGATTCGATGATTATTATCATAACATTTCTACCAACTTTTTGTAGTCTTTTCATGTTACTAAATGGATCCAACCTTCTCTATCATCTAATAATATTTCTTATTTATTAAATACTTTTTTTCTACAAATTAATTATAGTTCATTAGAGTTCTATACTTATTTATATAAGGGGATTCATAAGGAGAAATCTGAATTCTCGAGTGAAAGATGTTGTTGCTAAAAACTCAACTTGAGGAAGGTGTTGATCCCAACCACATTTTAAATCCATATAACAAGATCTTAGCATATCCTTTAGGGTTTTAATTGTTCTCTCTAACTGACTATCTCTATGAGTATGATACTCAGTGATGAAACTCAACTCTGTATCAATACCTTGCTTAAGAATTTCTAAAAAAAATTGTAGTAAACACTAGATTCCGATAAAATACAGTTAAATGTTGAACTCTATGCAACCTAACCACTTCCTTAATAATTATTCTATAAATTGAATCCAAATATAAATATTTTCTAATAGAAATTAATTTTAATGAGTTCATAATGTTATTGACTACATCCCATAATTACCACAACATCAAAGATAAGATAAACTCTAAAGGTTAACATTATCTTAAATCATATGTCAACAAAGTGTAAAGGCATTCCTCCTCAAATAACTTTTTCACTAAAACATATATAAAACCAAAGGGTTTTATTTCCATGAATGTCTCTTAAAATATCCTTAATATTGATAAAATAAAATCACATAAAACCTAAAAGGGGTGTAAATACTTTGAACTTATGATCAAACTTAATCACATAACCCATTAGGGTATCCATAAATATTAAGTTAATCTTATATAGAGACATATGAACTTCTGAATGTTAATTAAGCCTTTATTACCTATATATTCTCATATCTTATATAAAATCATTTCCATTATAATCTTGGGTTTATCCTTGTACTGATAGAATATAAAATGTGATTTCATTATTCCAGATTCCATATAGAGGGATATAATCAGATGGAATTTCAATAAAGGATAAATAATAAGATTTTTATAGGGATCCTTCATACAGAATCAAACACAAATTTCCCAAATAAGAAGGGGAGGATAATTATTCTGTAATCATCACAGTTCACTTTATCTATTTTTATTATATAAGATTTCCATTTATACTTTTTATTTAGAGGTTTTTGTGGATTATCTTCTATATTACCCCTTGTATTGGGTAATTGATTCGCATAATGGCCAAACTCCTTGTACTTGAAGCACTAGAGTGTGGATGTTGCATTAGTTGGTGTCCTTTTATCCAACATTGCTTTAAACAGACCATTAATCACATTTAAACATTTGCAGGTTTTATTAACCACCTTTTCACATTTAAATTACCTCCCAGTTCCATTCATGCAATCCCCTTAATGATAATTCCCACATTTATGACATGCAGATGGTTAGAATTTCTTTTAACCATGTGATTTATTCAAGGTTTCATGATTCTAAATCTTAATTTTCTTATAAAAACTTTGATAATGGTGGGAGTCTATAATTTATATTTCTACCTTAGGATCACATCGAACAAATTATTCATATATATTAAATTCTTTTATGAATAAAACTTTTTAGAGACTTGCTTTTAAGCCACTGAATAATCAATCAACCTTTCTTTTTGGTTGGATGATAATACTAGAAGTGTACCTCACATGTTTTGTAAAATTTTCCTCATATTTTCCAATAGATTCATTATCCTTTTGATTTAGATCTAGTAACTAATTATCTATATTTTTATGAAGAATATAATGAAATTATTGATTGAAAAATAAATTCTTGAACTCATCCCAATCAATGGATTTAATTTCATCATGTTACCTTATATTCATAATGAGAGTCCAACATTGAGCTGCTTCTCCTTCCACATGATAGATTGAAAAAATCACTTCTTCATGTTTCAAACAATGGATAACGAAAAATATATTATTATTGGTAGAAATCCATTTCTCAACAAATAGTAGATTAGTGGAACTGCTAAAAGAATGTGAGAATTGCCTCATGAAGGACTTAGTAAAATGTTATTCTCTCCTTTTCTCATTTGGAATTCCATCACAATTCATCTGAGTATAGAAATAATATTTTACATTCGATGTTCCTTAATGTTTTTTTTCTCAAGAGGGAAATCATTTCATTGTCCATCACATTTAGTATTAACATGTTTTTTTTGGGTTCCAACATTTATGAAATCAAAATCATACTGTGAGAAACAATAATCTTATTAGGGAACCATATAATCATGAAAAAGTCACTTATAGAGTATCTAAATAATGATACCTTCTTTCCAATATATCACACATTAGGCTTAATCAAGGCCATTCATGGGTATTATCTATTTAAATTATTTGTGATGGTTTGTAAAGAGTTTCTGAATTTCAAATTACATATCCCCGGAGTGTCAAACCACCAGGTGATGATAGAGTCCATGTTAATGATACCTTTTTAGAGTTATTACCCCTAGGGACCCATGTTATGGATCCACATCCATTTATAATATCCAGACATTTATGTAATTATAAAGAAGCCACTTACTCTATCCTTTACCAAATTTGTAGGAAATTTTACTATACTTGGACTCATCCTTAGAATTATCATTAGATGTATCCCTAGAAAATACTTATAAATATCCCTAGGTATCTTGATAATGTTTTTCATACATGTTTCCAATGTTTAACTAAACATTTCATCTGATACCTACTATAGCAACCTAGACTTTTCTTACATGGATATTACCTCTTTTTAGATGAATATTCAATACATTAGAAAAAATAATTCTGATGACAATAATAGTTTAGTGCCTTTAGAAAATTAGATAAAATCATCATAATTATTGAAAGATATTAAATATAACTCATAAATATCTTCCCCTTTAGTAATATTTATAAACATACCCTAGTTAAAACCTTTCTTTATAACTTGGGGAAATGATACATAAGAAAGGTTGAGTTTATATTCTTAGTAAGGGTAAGAATAATAGATATCAATATTTGATCATATGAAATCATGAGATAAGAGTAATGGTTTTTGATCATGAACATAACCTATAAAGTTCCTACCCAACCTATCATAGATCATAAACATGAGTCATGAAATAAATCTTTATCATTTCAGAGAAATGGGATAATAGAGTCAGAAACATAAAAAATAAATCATGAACCATAATATCATGTAGTAAAAGTGTGTTACCATTATAAATGTTGAAAACCATTACGTATTTCAAGGTTAAATTCCAAGACCATCGACATAGTGGATCATAAATCATCACAATTTTTCCATTATGGATCAGGATGAACCTGTTTCCCATAGTGGATCAGGACACATATGTTTTCCATAGTTGTTCAACCTATCAATTTATTTCTCATTGTTATCTCATGAGATATAAATCTTTACATAGGGATATATAGTTCCCACCCATCACATAATGAAAATCATACATATGTATACCATAAGATCATAAAACATTCACCATATCATAACCTATGAAATTTAATGAGCTTCATAAAAATTTCATCATATCATAACCTGTGGAAAATAGATGAGTTTCACAATCATTTCATTGTTTCATCATTTCATAACATGTGGAGAAATAAACGAGTTTTATAATAATTATTTCATGCTATAATTTGTTGAATAGAAATGTTTTTCATTAACATCATGCCATCATAAATAAATACCATTTAGATAAAGAATAATAATGTTATCCTTGGTTTATATTCCCATAAAAGTCTAATTTACATCAAATGATGTCATCTTATATGTAGAATGGTTTTTAAAGAAAAATCACTTAGAAGGATTCTTGAGTAAGATAAATTTTCTTTGAAACTCAATTTTTAATACTAAAAATTAATAAAATATATTAAAAATCTTTTTCTTTTAAAATAACCTTGGAAACTTATAATAGAATATTTAAAATTCAATTAAAACATTTTTTGTGGAAAATATCCTTTCCTTATTTGAAAAAAAATTAAAACAATAATTTTTTTAAAATACTTTTATTTAAAATTAACATTTTAAAACTTATGAAGGAATATTTAAAGAAAATAATGGTCATGATGATGAGAAGTTTCATTCATGTTGTATATATTAAAATAAATATTTCTTTCACATTTTTTTTATAAAATCCAAATATTCATTATTTGGAAAAAAACATGAAAATTAGTTTCAAAAAATTCTATAAAAAGTAAAAAATGGAAAAAAAATGACTTTATTAAATAATTTTGAGAAATTTTAAAACAATTGTTTAATTTTTTTTATAAAACATGGTTTTGGATGGAAAAAGGTTTTTTGACCAAAGAGAGAAATAAAGTCGTATTTTCATAAAACAAATTCTTAATTATTTTAAGTACCAATAATTGGAAGAAGGTAATATTACTCAAAAATGTCCTAAATAACTAGGATATAAGAAAATATATTATAATTATTAAGATTTATATTATAATATTCTAACATTGCATATTCAATCATAACAATCGTAATAATTGATGAGATTTTAATAAAAAATCTATACCACTTAGGTAACTTTGAAACATAATCCAAATAAAATAATACCATTAAAGTAATCTTAAAATATCATGAGGAAAAATAAATTCATGATATTACATTTCAAATGGATTTTATATACACATATTAAAAGTTAGTAGGTTTACAACGTAACATATGTCTCAAAGAAGACACATTCGGACAAAAATATCATATTCCTTTGGTAGTTGTTGAATCATAAACCCCATAAAAGATAGATCATAAAATGGATATTTAAATAACCACAATTTTCTGGATAATCATCATAAAACACATTCATTTTAAGTATATACACCACATAAATGAAATAAGTGGTGAATATAGCATATGTCTTATTGTAGTAAAAAAAGCGAGTTATAAATATCTTACCTTAAGTCTCAACTTACTTTTTACATGTTCAACCCTCATGTATAATAAATATAATTTTATTATAAATCTATTAAATAACCATACTTATATGTATCATACCATATCTGATTTACTTATGTCCTTTTATTACCAATTTATTAACAAATCCATGTTAATGTCATGTTTTGGGTAATAGCCGCTTGTTTTTCATATATGTTTTTATTTTTTATTTACCATCCTCTTAATTTGATCATGGTTCCATAAAATAAGAAATAATAATAATTAAATAATTTTCATATTTATACATCAATTATAGTTTTAATACCAATCATGAAATGTTAAGATCATGGAGACTGTAGACCATGCGTATGCATGAGTAATGTTTCTATTTTTCAACGATCATTATTGAAAAAAAGTAAGTAATATATTATATTTATATAATGATAATAATATCATAAATACTATATTAATTATTTAAATATACATATATATATCATCCATATGGTGTGCTGATGAAAAGTGAGAGTCTCTCACTTCGTGAAGGTGGTAGTCTACACGTACACGAACGACATTATCATCTTTCAGTGAGTGAAAAGGTAATAAATTAAATGATTTATTATATTTTTAGAATGATAAATATGTAATTAATATCATAATAATTTTATGTATATCACATATATTTATCCTTATTATCATCCATGTAAAGTGTAGTGAAAAAAGAATCACATCACTTTGTGAGGTGGTAGTCTTCCATACACATAAGCGACGTTATCATATCCCCTATGGAATGGAAAGTAAAAAACGGTATATATAATATAATTATTCTAGAGGTATAATTATGTCATAAATATCATATATATACATTATATCTATCTCCATACCCATCTATGAGAGTTGTTAATGAAAAAACGAATGACATTTTTTTCACGAGGTAATAGTCTGCCGTACACACGAACAATGATTTAATAACCAATTTTATAGAATTGTATGTGGTTGTAGTTCATGAAATTAACATAAAAAAATCTCATTATATTGAAGATATTTATGTTATTATATAAGCATGTTATAATAATAACTTAATTAGATGGAGAAAAAAATAAAATAAAAGCGGTTGTTGGTGAACATTACCTCTTATTCTAGTAACCTCTATAGTTTTGAACCAAAATCCTTTCTAGGTTAATTTTTTTCTCAAAATAAGAATTCTAGGAAGAGATTATGGAATTTCTTAAGTGATTTGAGTAGGTATATTTTGAACCAAAATGGTTTGAAGGTGTGAATAAGATAGGAGTGTGGGTGGCCTTTATAATTGAGGATGAGTGACATTTTTGTAAATACCCAAAAGTATTCGATAATGGGAGGAAATTATCAGATCATGTGGATAAAACATTGATACATTATGGAAGTTATGAATTATATTATTGATCCAAACCTCCACCAAAAAAGAAACACATGTTTTAGACATGTCAATCCTTAGCCTTTAAGTTTTCCTCACTTTTACCATTTTAATTTTCACCACGGTAACTAGTTTTTTTAACCTAAGTAAATTATCCTTTATACATGAAATAAAAATAGAATTATTATATATTTTTTCCTACGGATTCTAAATATTATATCCAAATTATTAAAAAAAATCTTAAGTGGTTGTAATGTTAAGTTTAACACAAACACATGTAATGTGAAAAACCCCATTTTAACCTTCATTGTGGTAATTAATTTTTAACTATTTTCAATAATAATTATAGTAAAAAATTAAGTTTAACTTATTATATAATATAAATTATTATGATTCAAAATATGTAATCTTTATGAACTTGTTTTTTTCTAGACTGGAATTTTGAGCAGAAATAGGAATTTTTTCTTTCAGATGCTTATGAGGATTAAACTAGTCATTTTTCACTAGTAGATGATCTTGTATAATTTTTATAACCACTCCATTAGTCTCAAAATAGAGCTTTACCCAATTAAATAATTTTTATTTAATTATTAACCATTCAAATATTTGTGGAATTATGAAAAATTAATAATTAACTAATTAATTATTAATTTATTCACATGCGTTTGTTCAACTATATCTTTTGAATAGAAAATAATATTAATATTGTGTCTTTAACATTCCATCTAGAATGGGGATTTTTTCCAAGGCAATGCATAATCACAGGTCGGGCTCTAGGGTTGGGTCGGGCCCTCTTTTACCTTTTTTTCTCTTTCTTTTTTTTCTTTTTCATTTTTCATTTTTTTCTCCCTTGGCTTCTCATGAACACCCGTCCATGGATTCCTTCACCATGATAGAGATATTAGATGGATATATAGATATATAAATAGGGATAAGGGAGATAGGTACCACTAAAAAGATCAGGGAAAGATGGATTGTCATGCGGTTTCCACAAATCATGGAAACAGACGAAGCTTTGACGAGTTTTCCCCAAAGGTAGGATATTTTTATGTTTCAATGTAAATCCTCATATATTTACCATTTTCATGTTTTAAACCTTATAATGATTTTTAGGACCCCTAGTAGGTTTATCTATAATTTTTGAGGAGAAAAATGGGGTTTTGTGCGATTTGAGGGGTTCTCCATTTAGAAATCCCGATCACATGGAGTGTAGTTTAGTAACATATGCCATATGTTCTTTCTATTTATGGTTGATTTTTTTTAGAATTACATGTTGTTAATGGGGTAAACAAACAGTGTAGTCAGACTCGGCCATGTAGATGAGTACCCGGAAAGATAGCCTATGTAGTGGCGCATTGCCGTATAGAGTATAAGACTAGACCTTATATGGGTTGTAGGCCGTGTAGAGGTTTATAGCCATGTAAAGTACATGGCCAGGCCATGTGAGGTACACAGGTAGGTTCTCTATATAGGGAACACACCATGTATATGGTGAACATTCCATGTACTTGGTATTTTACATTCCAATTCAACTGATGTACATGTTGAGGTGAAGCATTGGGAGAAAAAGTTGTGTATTGGGTATACACGCCGTGTACTTCCCCTTTGCTACCCTTTTCTATTTTTTTTGTATCTTTACACCCATGAGTTATAATTGGACACATGAGTAGTTCATTTTCAATATCTTTCCACATAGATCATGATGGTGAAACCCCTGAGGTTATTTGAGTAATCCTAGGTGGTGTTTTAAGATTTTTCGTAAATGAAGATGTTCTTCCTCTAGTAATAAATTCAGATATCACCTGAGAGTGGGACTATTGATTTGAGATTTGTTCTGAGACATCCCTCTAGAATAATATTCAAGGAATTTTCCTTTTAGGCCAATTTTCCGTATTCTATTTTGACTTAGAAAAACCTATGTAGGATTATTTTTTCTTGATACTATTATTGAGGATCCCTTATGGGATTCCTTTTCTCACATGATAAACTATAGAATCTCTTGTAGGATCCCTATACCGATTTCATTTTCTTAAGGGTCTCATATATGATGACTCTTCCAATGTATACCATTCCAAGGATCCTGAGTAGGATCCCTTTTCTGTTTCTTAACTTAGGGGACCCAATGGGTACCCCATCTTTTGACCAGCCCTGATCTATTGTGTTAGGGTTTTGTATAGTGATGGTAGAGAGTGTCACCTTAGAACCCATTACAAACATGTAATACCTTGGAGGTATGGCTATAGTGGGGGGTTTGGAAATCTTCTACCCTCACTATTTTATTTATGCATTAACTTGTTTACTAAGGACACATCGATTATTACCATAAGTTCTTACTAGTTGGTAGCTGATGAGCCTGGATTTATGTGACTTCTACCTTTGTGATACCCAGAATTACTTCTTGGAATTCAAATTATTCATTTATTGGGGTGACCAAGCATTTTTCTTGGGGTTGATCTGCTGATAACTTTTATATATATCTTTGGGATACCCAAACGTGATTCCTAGGATCTAGATATTGAGCCATACTATTTTAGGATTTGTAGATGTACTTCCTAGAATATGGATTCTAAGCCTTGTTTTATTAGGATTTATATACATACATCATGGGGTCTATCTTATGATATTATTTGATTGAAAATTACTGTTACTGTTACTGGAAGTCCTATTTTTAACTGTAATTCCTCCCTATTTAGGGATACAAAGGTAGGTTGTTGAGAGTGTCTTGGAACTCCTATTATTTTGGATCACTCAAGGAATGGATAGTCTGCTAGTATTATAGGGGATTCAAAAGGTTTTTGGATGGGCACATTTCCCTTGAATGAGATGCTGATGAGATCCTAGAGGATTGACATGATCTATTTTATTGATGCCCAGGATACTTTTTAGTATCGATGGATAAGCCTTTTTAGATACTCACCAGACTTGTCTAGGAGTGGGTTGTTGATCCCTTTATTAAATGATTATGTCTTGATATGTCAGATCATGAGATTATACCATAAATCTCACATATGGGTCATCCCCTTAGGGATTATCCAAGTTTTAATGTCCTGGTTACCTATGGATCAAGACCTGTGAATCATACATTAGACTAGATTATGCTTGGATTGAGTGTTATAAAATTTATCTCAATGAAACATTTATAGTATTGTTCATCTCTATATAAAATCCTTCATTATAGTGATTGGAGGTTAGTACGGGTGAACCTAGGGTTGGGAAATGCATCCCCCCTATGGTGACATATCTTCCTCGGATACATTTCTAGTGCTGGTTAAGGTAGGTATTGTCGATTGGGATCATAGACCCAGAGATCAACTTAATGATACACAACTTTAGTGGTATGGAATCCAACTCAATACCCATCTCACATGATATCTAGACAATCAGGATTACAAACCCATGGATAATTCTATTTTTATGTTATTTCTCACCTTAATCAGGTATATAGATATTTATGTTTATATATATTTATGGGAGAATATATATACATATATAAATATAAATATACATGATGGAACATTTTTTAGTTGATCAGGATCACATACAAAGGGATTGAATGTCGTATCATGTTATTTATTTGATTTATCATTTCTAGTTGTGTCTTGGCTAGGCTGAGAATATTTGATTAGCATTAACTTATGATAACAAATTTTTAGTTTCATTATTGGGGTGCCTACTAAGCTTATTTCTCACCCCTGTATGTGAACCTCAATGTGCGTGTAGACCTTATGCCTGTTTTTTAGGTAGTGCACATATTTCATGATGGATAGGGCTTGGGTCTAGGTTTACATGATTCAGCAGGGCTGCTTGTGTGGATTCTTATAATTAGGCTGGTGCAGTTTGACAGTGTATGGAGACCAGGTATGTGGTCTGTATCAGAGTTAGAAATTGATCCTTGTACTTTATTTCAATTTCTTTTCTATAACCTTACATGTATGTTCGACCTAGTGGGTGAACAGTGTTGTATGTATAACTTGGATATTCAAGATTTTATATAATTTCATTTGTTATTACAACATGTTTTATTTTAGTTTATTTATTTCTTCCACAATAGTATTACATCTTTGGATGATATCTAGTTATTTATGTTGTTGTTACTCTGATATACGGGCATAGTCTCTCCACAAATACACCCTAGGCCCTCGCTTCTATTTGGAAGATTGTGGCATATAGAGAGGCATGGTTAAGGACTTGTGGATAACCGGAAAAAATCACTGATTTATTGGAATCTAGGTCAGGACATTATAATTTGGTATTAGAAAAAGGTTCATTTACTTTTGATTTAAAATTTAGGATTTGGTATATAGAAGTATTAACAATGTTTTGGAACCTATGATGGATATCAGACTGGTGCATTGAGAACATCTATTTTAGTGAGAAGTACTAGTTTCTTGGGATATGGGTTGATGTATGATGTTATAGATGTATACTACTTTCACTTTCAGTGACACACATGTCGTGTAGATGTTATGATTTATTATGGATTCAAGGCTCTTGGACCATTGGAAATAATCCATTATTAATTTTTACTCTTGGTTGACAAATGCAAGAGGCGTCTCATGCATCATATTTGGCATGTAGGATTCACATGTTATAGGCCTACTAGTGTGTTATTATTTATGAAAATAGAGGCTAATTGTTTATAAATATCAACAAAAACCCAAACGGGGTTTTCCCATATAGTTTTCTAGTATCATTCTACTCAATTAGGCCGATATTCATATATATATATATATATTTTTATGATGGTAGATCCTATGGATCTATGTTGAGGCATTTGATAGTGAGGTTGATGACTTGGTCCAAGTGCATAGGTGGTGTAATGACCCTAGTAGGTTGATATGTCACATGATTCCCTTGTGTTGGACCACTTTTAGGGCATTTATTTTTTAGTTTAGGTTATTTAATGTGTCAGTAACAACCTATAAATTTTTTCCTGCATATCTTGGAATGAAATCCGACTTAAATAACCTTAATTTTTGGTTATCCAGTAAGATTTATAAGTAAAAAGTTGATAGATATCAAGACATTCTCATGAACTAGACCTCGAAAGGGTATTACCATATATGGATACCTATGCAGTGGCAGTTCAATATCTCTTCAATGTTGGTATCATGACCTCTACGAAGTAGTTTCTTATGGGGATTCTCAGAGAGGATTGGGCCCTTTCAGGCTGATGTTGAATGTTTTGACCTTTGTAGGTCAGTGTTATTTTTACCCCCCTTAGTGATTTTTGATCTTTTAGGCTTGGTGGTTAGGGCTTGTGACCTAATTGTGAAACATGATCAGTAGGGATAAGTGGCATACCTAGAGGCCCTTGGATTTGACTCAAACCCTTGTAGGAATTTATTTGTTTTTTCAAGGGAAACCTACATGAGAGAGGTTTTCCTAGGTTTATGGATCCCTTTTTAGGCAGTGATCTTGGTGGTACGCTATTTTTTTGAGATTGATGTATGTTTAGTGCTCAGGTTTTGTGATATAGGTAGGTTTATTCATTTATTTTATGAGGAAGCACCTATGGTGCTTTTTTTGAGAATGGATTTTCTAGGCATGACTGTTCAGGTGTCTGAACCTATTGAATAGTGGGTTTGTCATTGCTAATGTAATTAGATAATGGATATATGCTCATGAGTAAAATAACATTGGGTGATAGGTGATTATGGAATAAATCGTGGAATGAGTAAGGTACTTGTTTTTTTAAGTGGAGTTCTAAGGGGGATTTGAGATTAATGGGAATGATATAATGTGTATTATAGAAATCTTAACATTGTGGTGGATGACACATGGGAGTGTGAGTTAGGGGATAAAGGTACACACTAGTTTCACATGGTACTTTTCAAACATAAATTAGTGTGTGGTCATGTGTAAGATTTTTAAGTCTTTTTGTGGGCATGGCTTCTAAGAAGTTGAGGTTAAATCAGAAATTCCCCTTCATGGTTGAGGAGACATGGAGAATGAATTGGGAACCACAAGACAGTTGACCTGTCATTGGACCTGGACATGCATTATTAGGTGACATGGTGGCTGGATTTGATTAAAGGAAAGTATAACCTATTTTGATGTGAGCATGGCTTGGTAGAGAGCTATACATTTCTTTCGATGGAATCTTAGTGTACTCCTAAATAGATATTATCATTCTCTATCTTGGAATTGTGTTGAGTACACTGAGAGAGAGTGGACTCTACACTAAGCTTCTTCAATTTTTAAATACCTCTTATAGCCAGTGATGGGACCTGTTGATGTTGTGCTCGAGGAGCGGTATATGGTAAGGCATATGGTGGGGAGCACACTATTATCCATTAGGGGGTGGTGAACCTCGTTTTCAGTTGTAATTTGGTGTTTTTCATCATCTGTTGATCTCGGATTTTGGTTGTGAGATGAAAATACGGGTATTCCTATAGTGGGGAGTTTCTTATTGGTCAAAGTTAAGTGTCTACTTTGTAGGAGAGTTGCTTTTTCTATGAGAATTATTGTTGGACAGTTGAGATAGTATATTTTCACAGATGCTTGGTACGAGAGCATGCCTACCATTTCTAAAACCATGTATTCTTAAGGAAAAGAAGGTTTATGGTGAGGATATTGTTAGAACCCATATTTTTTCACATTGGAATTTTGAACAGAAATTTGAATTTTTTCTTTCAGATACTTATAAGGGTTAAAATATTCATTTTTCCTAGAAAGTGATCTTAGATTACTTTTCTGACCACTCTCTTAGTCCCAGAATAGGGTGTTTACCCTAGGATGATATTTTAATGGAATTCTAAACCATTTAAATTTTCATGGAATAATTTATATTTAATATTTAATTAATTAAATAGTAATTTATTTTCACTTGACCATTAAGCTATATATTTTGAATCGAGAATAATATTATGATTATGAATCTACTAGTGAGTCCAAAATTGGGAATTTTTCTATGGTAGGGTATAACCTCAAATCAGGCGTTGGGGTCGGGTTGGGCCACCTTTTTATTTGTCTTTTTCTTTTTATTCCTTTTCTTTTTCCTTTTTCTTTTCTTCTTTATCCTCTAGATTCTTGCACACTCCCCTCCATGGGTTCCTTCACCACAATAGATATAGGATATAGATAAGTATATATAGAAAAAGGGAGAGGTGACTAGATTTACCACTGTGGACCTTGGGATGAGCTAGATCATCATGTAGTTGTTGTGGATCACGTAAACGAGCAAAGCTTCGATGGATTCTACCGAAAGGTAGTTTTTTTTTATGTTTTGTTGTAAATCCTTATAGATTTACCATTTTCAAGATTTAATGATTTATTATAATTTCTTAGGACCCATAGTGGGTTTATCTATACCTTTTGAGGACAAAACATGGGGTTTGGGAGATTTGAGATATTCTTATTTTAAAATCCCAATCACACGGTTTGTAGTTTAGGAACACATTCCATGTGTTCATACTGTTCAGGTAAGATGATTTTTTATAATTACATGCCATGTATGGGGTAAATACACCATGTATTGGGAATCATCCCTATACCTATATACTAGGACAAACAACCTATTTAGGGGCACATGTCCATGTATTGTACACGATCAGACCCCGTGTAGGTTTCACATCGTGTAGAGGTATACAACCAAGAAAATTACATGGACATTCCATGTGACGTACATGGGTAGGTACCCCATGTAGGGTGAACTCCACGTACATGGTCAACACACCATGTACTTGGGTTTTTACACACCAAGTCTAGGTGAAGTACACACCGAGGTGGAGTTGTAGGAGAACACACCGTGTTCTGGGTATACACACCATGTACTTCCCCTTTTTTACCCTTTTTTTATTTTTTCATATCTTTATGACTAGTTTTCAGAATTGGGCACATGAGTAGTCCAATTTTAGTATCTTTATACATATATCATTATGGTGAAACCCTTGAGGTTATTTGAGGACTCTTAGGTGGTATTTCAGGATTTTATTTTCTAAATAGAGAGGTTCTTCCTTTGATAATCATTTTCATCTATCACCTGAGAGTGATAACCTTGATCTAAGATGGGTTGTGATCCATCCCTATAGAATAATGATCAATTAATTTTCCTTTTAGACCAAGATTCCATCTTATATTTTGACTTATAGGACACAATATAATACTGGTCTATCTTTTTTCATATTATCAAGGATCTCCTATGGGATGTATTCACTTAAATATTAACCTAAGGAATCCCTTGTAGGATCCTTATACCTGTTTCCTTTTCTTGAGGGTTTCATGTTGGACATATCTTCTTATGTATACCATTATGAGGATCCCAAGAAGGATGTATTTTCTATGACTTGACATAGGGGACCCAGTAGGTACCTCAATGTTTGACCAACCCTAACCTAGTGTGTCAGAGGTTTGGGTAGTAATGGTAGCGGGTGTCACCTTAAAACCCGTGAAAAAATTGTAAGCCCATGGGGCTGTGGCATTAGTGGTGGGTTAGGCCTTTAGACACCCTAAATATTTTATTTATGCATTAACTTGTTTATATCTAATTTAGTGATGATTACCGTAGGTTATTCTTGGTTGGTGGATGATGATCTTGATGTGATGTGACTTCTATTTTTGGAATGCCCAAACATTCTTCCTGGGATCCATATTATTTGGTTATTAGGGTCCCAAACATGATTATGGGGACCTGGATTCATAGACCTTATGTTTATATCTTTGGGATACCCAGATGTGATTACTATGATACAACTATTGATCCATACTATTTTGGAATTTTTAGATGTACTATCTAGAATATGGATTCTAATCCTTATTTTGTTGGGATTTCTTGACATACTACTTAGGTTCATCTTATAAGCTTATTTGACTGAATGTTACTATTACTATTAATCGATATCCCATTTGTCACTAGGATTCCTCCCTATTCAGGGATATAGAGGTAGGTTACTGAGAGTGTCTTGGAACCACTCTTATACTATATCAATCTAGGAATATCTAGAGCTATATCATTCTAGGGGATGCTAAAGGTTATTAGGTGGGTGAATTTCCCCCGAGCTGCAGGATGTTGATGAGATTCCAAAGGATGGGCTTGATCTTCTCACTTGATGCATAGGATACTCCCTAGGATCAATGGAAACACCATTTTAGATACTCTCCAAACTTGTATAGGAGTGGTCTATTTATTATTTTATTGAATGATTTCATGTTGATATACCAGACTAGGAGAGTATTCCTTACATACCACCAAAGGTTCACCCCCTTAGGGATTATCTGAGTTGCATTGTCATTACTGCCTATGGACCAGGACTTAAGAATCATATATCATATTTTATTACACATGGATTGAGTTATATAACATCTATATCAATACCACACTTATAGTATTTTTCATTGGTATACGACGTTATTTCTTATATTGATTGGAGGAGAGTACGCGTGAACCCAGGGTTAAGACATTTATCCCCCTATGGTGATCTAGCTTACTCAGATACATTTCTGATACTGGATGAGGTAGGTATTGCTGATTGGGATCACATACCCATAGATCGACATAAAGATAGATGGATTGAGTGGTATGAAATCCAACTTAATGGCCGTATCATAGGATATCCAGATGATCGGGATTACAAACCCATGTATTGACTACTATCATTTATGTTATTTATCACCTTTTTCATGTATATATATATTTGGTTCGAAACATTTCCCAGTTGACTAGGATCATGGCCCCAGGGATCGAATATGGTATCTTTTTATTTATTTGATTTATCGTTTATATTTGTGTCTCGACTAGGCTAAACATATTTCATGATCATGAAATTATGATAGAATATTTACAAGTTCATCATTGGGGTGGCATACTAATATTATTTATCACACATATATGTGCACCTCTATTAGTGTGCATACCTTATGTCTACTTTTCAGGTTGAGAACAAATTTCATGATGGATAGGGATAAGGCCTAGGGTTGCATGATCGAGCAGGGCCATACATGTGGATTATTATGATTGGATTGGTGTAGTTCGAAAGTGTCTAGAAACTAGGTATGTGGTTTGGCTTAGAGTTAGTAGTAGAGACCCATACTTTATTTCAGTTTATTTTATGTACTACTACATGTACGGTCAACCCAGTCAGTGGCCAATGGCGTAATAATGGTCTTTTTTAAATAATAATATTAATTTTTTTTACCATGTTTCATTAAAACAATATGTTTCGTGTAACACAAGATGAACTTGGTGTTGCATGAAACATAAACTAAACTCAATATTATGTGTAATAAAATATTATAGAAAATATTAAATTATTTGAAAAAAAAATATTTCGATGAATATCAGGGTACTATAGGTGGGCTTCATGGTTTTTCAAACAATGTGCCAACTATGTGAATTATAACTATATGAGACTATAACATTTCACATAGTTTGTCTAAAACCGTACAGAAACCATACTCTAAGCCCCAATTCTAGCTTAAGTTGCATGATTTTCTCTTGAATCTACATAGTTTCCTCAAAACTATGTGTTAATCATACCAAGAAACCATGCAATACAGAAATTGAACCGAAACCCCCTCACACTCAGGGTGTCGAATAGTTTCCCCAAAACCATGTACACCAAACAAAACAGCCAATCTAGAACCTTTCAAAAAACACAAAACATAACATGAAGATCCTATGTCCCACCTGAGCACTCTGGATACATTCTAATCCTCATTCCATGTCCAAAAAAATCACTTTTAGATGTTACAACTCTCAAAATTATATTCCAAATAACCAATAAAAATTCAACCCGACTAGTAATTGAAAATTGAAAATTCACTTTTGAACTTTCCAACTTGTACAAACAAGAGTCCTTAAAAAACCTATTAGGTGAAAGTTGGTAATCAAGAAAATACTAGACATGGATGGTAAATTATATCTCTATAAATAACAATTGGTTGTGAAGGGTTTCATAAAATATTAATGCATTAACTATATTGAAATATTGTCACCAGTTTTAATGAAAAATTCCATTATAATATTACCTATAATAGCATCCTTTAATTTTATGATATTTGGAAAATGGATATTAAAACAGATTTATTAAATGGGAAGTTGTTTAAATATGGCTACATGTATAACACCATCACCCATATTATTTTAAAATATTAATCATTTTATGTATTTTTTTGGGAAAATATGAAAATTTTAAAAAAAATTATAGAATGAATTGTTAGACACATAATATTAAATGTATTGTATAGTCATGTGTTGTGTCATTAGAGGCAGTAGCTCTACATGATGAAGCACATGATTTTTCTAATCATGCACCATAACTATGCCTCCCATGAAAATTTATCCCAAACATTGAAATTCATGTCCATATTTTCCACTACATGTTATAATTTCCTATTATATTTTTATTATATTTTTTATAAGTTTTAAAAATGATTATGTTATTTATTAATACTATTTTTAATGTTTAAATTATGTTTCCTTACAAAATATATATGTTATTATGTTTTATTTATTTATTTATTAATAATACCTTGGTGTAAATATTAATATTGTATTTTTATTATCATGGAATTAAAATTTTAATGTTATTGTATGATTAATTAAAATATGAAATGATATATGACATTATTTTTTTAATAAAATCTTTAGAATATTATATTATATTATAATTATGATAATAATATTATTAAATGTTAATGATATGAAAAAAGTGTAGGATCAAATTTCTTCTCCCATTTGTGAGAGATGATGTGCATAGGTAAATTGAATGGTATTTTCAATGTGAGAAGAGATGAGAACATATATTCTTCTTTTTTCCTTTTCAATTCTCACTTTTTCCTTCTCCTTTATTCTTTTACTCATGTTTCACTTGAAATCTATGGTTCTTGGATTTTTGGGTTTCTCCATGTAAAGTAAAAACACCCAAAATCCATCATTATTTTTCCAAATTTTATGAAAGAAGTATTCTATATTTCATCCTCACCCGATTATAGGTTCTACTCTCAATCCATGGCTCAATAATAAGGGATTTTACATACAGGGATTCTGTATATTCTTTGTTTCTTATAATTTGGGTTTCTAAATTTTTGTAAATGATTTCATAGGTCTCTAAGAGTGATATTATATGGATAATAACCATTAGGAACTATTAAATCACCTCTAAATATAGGTGGCTCTATGTATCTCCCTTTATTTAAAGAACCATGATTGATTGATGTTTTATAATGTCAATTTGGTAAAAATGTATTTTTTATGATATCTATGATGAATTCCATATACTATATATTTTATCTTACTTGGTTTAAAAATGTTTTAAAGGAAGGATATTCCTTTAAAAATCATAAATGGATTTTATGTAAATAACCACATATAAAATGTTTATCAAAATTCCATGGATATTTTTTTGTAATCAAATTAGATATTTTTCATATCATTATATTTATAATTTATTATGAATTAGTTTTATATTTATAATAAAATTTTAAATTAATAAAGAGTTTTTTTAATATCTAAAGTGTTGGTTATAAATTTCATTCACTCTCAAGTTATTACTCCTTTTTCCAAATGAATGTTATGCCTGATCTGAATTGGATAATATTTTACAATGTGTTGTAAAATAACAATTTATAATTTAATTATTTGGGTAGTTTAAACCCTTAGATTATGTAATTTAATCTTGGGAATATATTTATACTTTAGTGAGAACCTAGGACTTATACTTATGCTAGGTGGTGATTCTGCTCTACCTAGTCTTTTCGTTCTAACTATGTATTCCACTTTGGCTAGTGGTCTTATTCTAGTTTAGGATTCTTCTTTAACTAGAATCTTGTGCACATAATGATATGAATTTTTATTTTGATATGGTTATAGTATTAGAGTCCTAGTTTTCTTTTACTTTTTCTCCTTAGGTCCTGTCCCATGACACTTGGTTGGATTTATATTTAAGAATTATTTTCCATTTACATTTATGTTATTACACTTTTATATTTTATATTAAAATTGTTTAACCTATTTTACCTAAAATTATGTTTTAAATAAAGCACTACAATGTTAATTGTTTTATTTTAAATGAAAATGGTACTTTAAAATTTATTTTTTAAACTAGTAAGTTATAGTTTATTTTATAAAGGTTTTTTATAAATCATGTGGTGGAATCCTAGTGAGAATATTATCTGACACCCTACATACAAAACTTTTGTGTATGTAAACTTGGTCTCTTTTGATATAGGTAAAGTATTGTCTCTTATTTTATATAGGTAAAGTATTTTCTCTTCTTTGAGAGGGAGGATTTCCATTAGCCCTAGTTTGGATATTAATAAAGAGACAATATGAGTATTCTCTCTTGTCATAAGAAGATATGATGTATTGAAATGTATCCTTGGATAGGTTTTTATGGTTTTCCATGTGTATCAGCCCCATAAAATTTACATTTCTCTATCTTGATTATATCTTGTTATGTAATTGTATATGAAAAATTATTATGTATACAATATTTTTGTTATTTTTTATTTTATGTTTATTGTGCCTTTTTTGGTTTAATATTATTTTCCAAAGTGTTTCTTCTATAAGAATTAAATCTACTATGTAATGTATGATCATGTTAGGTCCTTGTTTGAACAAATTTAGATTTATTTAGAGTTATTATGGAAGAAACCATTATAGATATTTATAATTGATTCCTTTGAAATTTGGTGCCGACCTTTGGAAATTGGGGACATATCCTGAGCCTTGTGGTGCACTAGCTCAAGTATCGAGACAAGATATCATGGGTTGGTTTGTCATAACATGACTCAACCAAAATGGTTTATGATATAAAATAATACAAACAACATATGAAAGCTATAGATGTATATTTATTGATTAAAACATGCATCATGATCATAAAATGTTCCCTTTTGATGATTCTAGAAGATAATTTGGTTTCATTAAGAATGAAAGAGATTCATGTTTCTACAAGAATTTTTGTGGGAGTACCATCATTTTCCAAGAATTATATATTAATTACAAGTTATTGGTGGGAAATAAAGTTTACATATAGAAATTAGTTATGACTTTGTTAAATGAATTTTTCTCCATAGAAGACTTAGGTGAAATAAACTACAATATATGGATCAAGATCTATCTAGATAAATATCAAAAGTTTCCTGGATTAAGTAGAATTTTAAATGTTGAAAAGATACTCAAAGGGTATAATATGGAATAATAAAAGAGAGTTATGGTTTCAATATCACATGGAATTAATCCCTCTAAGAAAATGTTACCACAAATTTAGAAGGAGATAAATTGTCACGTCCCCACTCAGTTAACTATGAACAATAATTGGACTAGGTTTCCACATGAGTGCTAGTTCACCTCCCAATATGCCAGAAGCTGCCAACTAGCTTCTAGGGTCTAGAGTGATGCAATGGGGAGACTACTCTAGCCTGATTGAGAAACACTAGAACTTACACCAACATAATCTTTTAACCAAGTGGGGGGTCTACTTAGGTAACAAGGTTCTATGGACACTCAAGTAGGTTGTGACTACAACTTATCAGGGAACCACAAATAAGGTCTCATAATAATTGATAAGTGTAGTGTATTTTCATGTGACTCGATAAGATAAGTAAATAAAATTATAAACATAAATGTATATATATATATGGACCATAAGGTTTCGCGGTAACACCCAAGGCCGGTAATACCTTTCTTTGGACAATGTCAAAGTGTCTCTGAGCATGTCACATAATTGTTCCAACCAATATAATCACTCAATGTTTGACTCACCCCAGTATATATAAGATAAAAATCCATGTCATGGATCACCCTAATTTGGAGAAGACAAACACCCAAAGTCTAACTAACCATGGTATACATAAGATAAACACATGACTATGGTATGTAGGATTAATGATCAACCCCCCAAACAAGGTAGGCTATATTATCTAAATTTGTGTGGGGTTTCACATCCCCTACCCACAAATCCAAGGATCATGTCTAAAATATCACAAGTTGTGTGGGGAGTCACATCCCCTAACCATGAATCCAAGGTACACCTGGGGGAATAATCCATCCCTAAAACATATCCATACACCAAGGAGGGTCTCATCCCCTAACCAGAATGATCAAACACCAAAAGAGATAACTAAAAAACAATCAGGGTCGACCGAATACCCATAACCATCATATTTAAATATGATATACCTCCCATGGTAACAAAAAAACCACATTAATATAATCTTATTAGGATTATATAGTTGATTCTGGTCCTAAGTTGGCACCCACAATCATTCATAATATCATTTCATACACCCTCTCAATGGTAAATATATATCATTATGCACCTACTAGGGCCCATAAGTATCTTTAAGACTGAACACCCCATGTGGGTTTCATATAAAACCTCTGTGGGGGGGGGGGGCACTCACCCCACACTCAATATCATTATACCAATGGATCTAAGGCATTAAAAGTTTCAAACATAGTCTACCTGGGCCACTCGTTTTGAACTTAGTGGGGGGGGGGGTACTCGACCTACACTCAATCTCACTAGCCCAATGGATATAAGGTAATAAAAGGTTCTCACCTAGTCTACTTGGGCCACTCATTTTCAACTCATTCCTAATCTCTACCTAGTGGTCACTAGGGGAAGCTACAATAGGGGACTTCATATACAATTTATTTTTTATATCACCCAACAAGGTCTGCCATTATCAGGACCAAATTTATAATCAAGGCCTCAGCCTTCAACAAATGAGGTAACAAGCCAATGTGAATGGGTCCAATGCGGTCCCTGGGAAATTTTTATATTTCTATCATAATATTTAACCTTTTATTTAAATAATTTATATTACCTAAATGAGTAAAATAATAATTTAATTAAATGTTTCATTTAATTCAAGGGTCAATCACCATCAGTGGTGAGACCACACATCACATGTATCCTAAATTTA
Organism: Viscum album; assembly: GCA_963277665.1. Classification (NCBI taxonomy): domain Eukaryota; kingdom Viridiplantae; phylum Streptophyta; class Magnoliopsida; order Santalales; family Viscaceae; genus Viscum; species Viscum album. The sequence continues at coordinate 57,324,166 of OY728151.1, read as the reverse complement.
AATCATAATCCAAAATGGGTATGCTAATGGAACCTTCAATATTTAACAAAGTCAAATCATCTTTAAGAAAGGCGTCAAAAAAATTTCGGATCTTCTCCAAGTTCAACCAAACATCACCCTTCATCATGAGGCCCTGTGTTGAACCTAACAACATGTAATTAATCTTAATACCTATAAATCATCAAGAATAATCTAATTTAAAAAATCCCAAGAAACCAAAATTGAAGAGTCCTTGACACACTGCTGGCCCTATCCTTGACAAAATCCCCATCACATAATAAAGATTTAGTTTCGAAATATATTTAATTTGACCCAAAAGCATATAAAAGTCACTATAGTGACATAAATAATGAAGTTATTCATGACTACATGTGGAAAGTTTATCGAGATATCCTATCAATAGGATGAATGAAATACTCATCAAACTTGAGTGATTTCACCTAGATCTGGTGAAATCACCATCAAAATCCTAACGAAATGAACTAAAATTAAATAAGAGAGAGGAAGTGGGAGAATGGAGGTCAACATAGATTGAAACCCACATCAAACTTATAAGGAATTAATTTAAACCCAAAAAAATTTAATGGGATCAAGAATATGGGAAGGGGGTGGTCTTCTAGGTCACACATGAGAAGGTAGAGAAGAAAAGTGGGTGGGGGGGGGGTTTACCTCTCAAAATCACAAGGGAAACTGATAATTCACCAATTTTGTTGAGATGAATGGTTTGGTCACATGATTTTATAAACCAAGAACAAATATTGTAGTAGTCACTATCCATGAAGACCCCCTTCACACAATTAGGCCACATAGTTTACCAAGTCATTTATCAATCATGAAAATCAGCACTACAATGTTCTGAAACATTTCACATGATTTGACTATAATCATTCACAAACTATGTTCTAATCCATAAGTCCAAACCTAGATACATGGTTTACCATGGAATATATATTGTTTCCTCAAAACCATGTGTTAATCATTACAGACAATCATTCTATTCAGAAAAAGAACAGGAACCATCCTAACACTCAGGGTTCTATATGGTTTCTTTTAAATTATTCACACCAAACGGTGAACCCTAGTCAGATTCCTCCAAAAAATCTAAAAAATTAACTTGAAGCTCTAGAGACCCACCCAATAAGTCAAGTAGCATCTCAAGACAAAATACCTATCCAAATACATCATCTTTAGATACTCAAACACTCAGATTATAGATCTGAATCTCATTTCTCAAAACAAAAAATCCTCCATACTCAAAAAATTATATTCCCTTTTAATTTTCAGAACCCATATAGACATGAGTTTCTAAAAACTGACTACTATAATAGTTATCTTCCCTGATAATCATTATCAACCTGTCAACCATCAATATAGACCTATGCCGATCATCAAATCATGATCAACTCATCTTATTCTATATTTTAACGTCGAATGAGCCCCCACTTTGCAACTCTAATAATGAGATGTACCATTCATTAAAATCTGAGACACCACCCATAACCACCATAGAAACACCTATTCAGTGTTCCATGGAACCCATCTACCCTGAGACACTACAATGTCACTAATAAATTCATCACACATCCTCCTCATCTCCTATTTCAAATTTAATCGAATGAGAATCCTCCATCCAAACAGAAGGGCTAGACATGATATCTTACCCTTGAAATTCCCCAACAAACTCCCAAAACACATACTCTGAAAACACATACTCCATACCCAATATATGCTTCCTAATGTTTTTTTACAACCCAACACATCTAATATTATTCAAAACATTGATCAAACCTTATCTAGTTGACCATTCCTAAAAACACTCGACCACACCTTCCAATGTGCTACCTCATCACCTGATCATGAAGCCCTAAATCATCAGAGGCATTATCATATCATTTAATTCCATCACACTAAATATTTATTCCAACTCTCAGTGTTATAATATGGTTAGATCCATGACAATAAAAAACTGATATCATGTTATCTCCCAAACACCAACGACTCTTGGCTCCAACACACCCTCAGATCACGTCAACACCATCTCGAGTCCGACTCCAACACCCGAACCCATCCAACATCACATCTAAATAAAAAATATTGTATTTTTTATAGGACTAAATAAGTTTGATTCACAGCTTACCGGTATCAAAAATCCATATCAACTATCCCAAAATTAGTCTCATCACACCATAGACCCCTCTTGTATGAGGGTCGAGCCTCTAAAACCCATGATCAGTCCATTACCACATGAAATGATTAGATGCTACCATCCTTATCATAGCCAAAGTCACGTCAAAACATGACTTAGCATCCATTTTTGACTCATGGTAACGTCATCCTCAACAATGCCAAAGATCCAACCTTGATGAGGGTCACAGCCTCCACCAACAAATGGATCACTCTTCGCTATATGGATAACCTTATACCGCTCCTATAGAACCACCTTAATAGGTTCCATCATCAACAGTGTGTCTCTCCTCTCAAGACATGCTCACCTATCCCAGAAAAAAACAATCTGGGATAAACTTTCAGATCAACTGTGTCATTCCACCTGATCCACTATTAGTATCTTTTCTATCAAAAAATGGAAATATCTCATTATCTTCTAAGTTTTAAGAAACTATACCCACATGTATTGAAAATCCCATTAGTATTTGGCTTTTATAGGAACACTCCTTGATTCAAAATTTAACTATGTTTCATGTATTCAACATATACTACCTTGATCTAATTAGTACACAATGATATATGATCTTGTATAACTCTACCACACCACTCGACAACCCACACATGTTAAGGAAAAATTTCATGATCACCCTCTAACCAAAATCGTTCCAAAATCACAAGAATCCACCCATGTTGTACCTTGCTCCTGAAAGTGCATCCAAAGTTCAATAGGGTTTCCCTAAAAAATCACTAGGTGATGACTCACCAAAATCTCAAGTCACAGCTCAAGGGTCCTTGGGTTATACCATTTACCCCACATATCATAACTCAAATAATACATAGAACATATTAAACACCCTATACTCCCACCAAATATATCATCTCGGGCATCACAAATACACATCCGACATCACTTAATAAACCAACCATCTAATCCTAGGTCACCCACCACATCTAAGTATTTTTGTATCAGAATACTCCCTGGAGGATTTGGTCTCATCCACAAAAATATAATGACATCATTTGAAGATGATCCATATTAAGAAAATCACAAACAAAAGGTTTAGTTATGTAGAATTATTCTAAGAAAATATATGGTAAAGAACTATATAGAATGTTGTTGACACTTTAGGTAACAAATTTTTTATCCTAATTTGAACCGTCATCAAAGAATTCAATACCTATAAAAACCGACTATGATTCACAATACCTCCCATGAATAAGGTATTTTCCATCATCACAAACAAGCATCACTTTTTAGATCCAAAAGATTTACAATCAGAGGATATACACTTGGAAATCCAGCTAAGTAGAATTCCACCAAGAACTTATATAGGAAAAAATCATATATAATTTTTATCACTTTAAAAAACTGGAAATTTTATAATTAGTGATTTCAATCACACAAGAACATATATGTCATGTGAATCGTACATACCAAATAAGATGTATGAGATACCTATTAGCTCTATAGAACAAAATACAAAAATCCAATAACTAATAAATCATAAATCTATCTACCCCTAAGAATAATTATAGGTGAAAATAATACGAATATAATACATGAAACACATAAAAAAAATCCTAAATCCCTGGAATCCTATACTTCCTAGCATAAGTGGTGTTCACGATGCACGAGTCTGATATCCATAATAAGTTATAACACACCCCTATATCTCTTGTTTTCCTTGTACCTAATCAGTAAGACTAAATAAGTCTTTGATATGCTCATGATATTAGTTAAATAAATACTCTGATACCACTTTATCAGATCCTCACCCTAATCAGATTGGGTTTCCAAATGACTTCAGGTGTATTTCCCCATATAAAAGAGGTTACAAACTAATAGCAAGGGTAAAGAGTGATACCATGGGGAGACTATACATAAATAACAGAGTGCTCAATAGTGGGGAAATAAACAAAACATCATATATATAAAAAATTATTACAGTATATGGAAGCAATAAACATGAATCAATAATAATAAATAAAATGTGAAAACAAGCAATCATACAATAATGATCACCCACCAGTAAATCACACATGCAGAAAAAAAAGAAACTACAAATATATAGAGAAATAATAAAATCCTTGAGCCCAACCTAAATACCAATCTCTAAATCCCACTCAAGATGCTCTAGCTCTATCAGGAAACAATGGGCCATAGACCAACCTAAACCTACAACCAAGGGGTCTTCTCGGGTATCAAGGTGTCATGGATGCCTGATTAGTGTGTGATTACAAGTCATTAGAACACCACCAATGTGGTCTCATAAATAATTGAAAAATGAATTGAATGTTCATGTGGCATGTTCAGATAAATAAAAAAACTACTAAATATAAATAAAAAATAATTATCGATCCTCAGGTTCTATGGTGATACTCGAGGTCAGAAATACCTACTTCAGTCGGTAGAGTGTCTCTGAGAATGTCATGCATCATTCCAAGAAATATAATCACTTGAGGTCTGACTCATCCCAATATACATAAGATAGACACTCAGGTTATAAATTGCCCTGATATGTAAAATATAAACACCTAAGACCTACCAGACCATGATATACCAAAAATAAACACCCGGGTCTAACTCACCCCAGTGTGAAAGATCGATGTCTGACCCTCCCCCAAATCAGGGTAGTCTATGGTATCCAAATCTATTTAGGGGTCACATATCCTACCCATGAATCTAAAGAGAATGTTCAATGAATCCTAAGATTTTCATGGTTCACATCCACTACCCATGAATCCATGGTACACCTGGGGTCATTCTCCATGTCTAGAACATATCCATTCATCCAGGGGGTCTCACCCCTACATGAAACCATCACACACTAAAAGAGATAATTAAAAAAACAACCACAGTCATCCAAATACCCAAACCCATCATATGTAAATATTATCAACCTCCCATGGTCATGAACTAACCCCATTACTATAATCCTAATAGGATTTCACAATTAATCTATGTCTTATGGTAAAATCCATAATCATTCATACTATCACTACACAGACCCTCATAAGGGTAAATCTATATCATTGGGAACCCACTAGGGTCCCTAAGTCTCTTAAAACTTAGTCAACCCTCGTGGGTTCAATATGAAATCATATTGGGGGAGGAGCACTCACCCTATACTGAATCTCACTAACCCAATGACTCTAAGGAATTGAAAGGTTCAAACATGGCCTACTTGGACCACTTGTTCTCCAATCATATTGCACATCTCTAGTTGGAGGTCACTTGGGGTGCCTAGAATTGGATATTTATCATGAAATTATTTTATTTCAGATCTCACCCCTTATATTCTATCATTATCAATGACACATTTAAAATAATGGTCTTATCTATTGGTAGCTAAAGCTGTAATCCAAAGCACATGGGCTCAATGTGGTCCCTGGCAACCTTTTCTATTTCTTTAATAATCTTTAAAATTTTAGTTCAACATTTTATAATATTTAAACGAGTCTAATAAAAAATTAATTAAACATTTAATTTAATAAAAGGATTAATAAACATTAGTTGGAAGATCACACACAAATTTCATCCTAAAAATAAAGTACAAAACAAAAAGGGAGTGATCTCGGAACCACCTACCTTTAGCAAAGTCAAATACTATTTTAGAATGGCCAAAATAATTTACATGATCTCTTTAAATGTCAAACAAACATCACCCTTTATCATGAGGCCCTAAATTGTACTAAAAAATCCATAGTTAATCATAATGATTTATATTTAATTATACTAATGATTATAATTTTTTTTAATCTAATAATCTATTTAATAAAAATAGGCATGATGCCTATAAACTCAATGAGCATCACTCTCTCATTGAACTCTTGAGAAACCGCACCTTGAATGTAACACCCCGAACCCAGTTTCCCAGAGTCGTTGCATTAGTTTATTACATTGACATGATCACAATAAAATGAAATACTGAAGGACCAATCAATTTAGTAGCCTTGGAAAGACTAGATACAGACATAAGTTTTACATTACATATTGAACTGAAAACAACATAGTGTCTCCTTTGTAAACAACCCTATTCCTTATACTATCCCTACCATTCAGTCATAATATACTTCTTCATATCCTGGGGAAAAATAAAATATTTGAAAGGGGTGATCTCAGATTCTTAGTAAGTATAAACAATATATCGGAAGCTATCATAAAAAAGCATAAACATTTGAGGCAAGGTATAACAATGAAAAAACAAGCCTTTTAAAACATTATCTTATCATAATATGGAAATAATAAATCAAATAATTCCATTTAATCATTAACATAGATCTTTTACTAGTATAATAATCACATGTAATATCAATAACTAATCTTATAATGAGGAAATTCATAATGTCGGACATCATAACTATACCATCAAGGCATTGTGCCAAGACCATTACCATACTATCAAGGCTATATGACAAGAAACTAGTTTTTCTCATGATACCTACTGATGCATTGAGGGGAAATAGAAGGCTCCTTTTTTCACTTACTAAGTCCAACACATTCCTCATATTAAAAGGGTGAAACATAACATAAACATTTATATTAAAACTAGAATATGAAATGTTAATACTTCAACCATAAAGTATTAATGGTATAAAAATATCACATCCATAGTCAAACATATCATAAAACCTTAAATAAATTATGGAATATTTTATTATAATAAATTAACCTTTACCATGATTAAAATCCAACAAAGGATGTTGACATAGATGAAAATAATCTAAGAAAATCATTAAAACTCTTTGAGAGAAATATCTCTTTTTTACTTTGAAATTATTTAAAATCCTACTCAATTATAAATGATTTTTTTCTAAAACTGACCTTGTAATATTGTACGGTATGATTCCAAATGTTAAGGCATCATAACAGTGGAAAATATCCTTTTGCGATATATAACTTAAAAAACATTCTTTTTTTTAATTTGTCGAAAAGGTCATAAAGTACCTCATTCGGAAAATAACAGAAATATTATTTTATTTTTTTTTTATAAAAAGTAAAACTTGGGTAAAAATGAATTTAAAAATTTTCAATAATGGTTTGAAACACATTTTAAGAAAAAAGGACATGGATGATAAAGATTTCCTAGTATATACTTATGTATAAATAATCTCAGATGAAAATGAGATTGCGAAATTAACCCTTACCTTAAACTTTATTTTAGTAGACAATGAGTTATCATCTTATATAATGGTTAAAACATGTTATTAAATTATAATATGACAACATTAATATTTATGATATCATATATGATCCTATTATATCATTTTTTTAATATTATATCAGTATTACAATTATTTTGAGTGTTAACTGCTTTGTTTTCCCATTCCAGATTTATCCTGTAAGTAATGTTTGTTATGCATAGGATGAATTTAATTTATATTCATAATGATATTAATCTCATAATTATTATTTTTACTCATCATATAAATTTTATAATCATTCTTGAATGGTTAACATAGAGAATAAATCTCATCATGTTGTGGAGACGGTAGGCCGTACGTATGTAGTAGTAATAATATCATTCCCTTGATAGTTAAATGGTATGGAATTAGATGGTATATTAATTATAAATAATAATTATCATGTTATATTCAATATTTATATCCATTATACTCATAATCATATCCATTATAATAAATTAGTGTTGAATAACAAATTACACTACGGTGTGGAGACATTAACCAGTACGTACACAAACATGGTGATATTGTTAGTTGTAGGGTGGAACAAATGAGGAATATGGTTGTAACATAATTATAATAAAATATAATAATGTATATGTTATTGTATTTATTAATTTATTATAGAAAAAATATAAATAGTAAGTATAATAAGAAAATAAATTGAATTGAATTAGTAAAACAATTTCCTCTTCTTCATTGGACTTCCTTTGATCTACTCTTAGGGATACTAGGGATGATATTTTTGGAAAACTAGGACATGAAAAATTTAACTAAGAATTTATATAGGAGAATTTAGAATGTTTTGGTTGCGCTATAATTCTCAAGGTGGTGTGAGGATGTGTGGGAGGAGATTCCTTTTTATAAGAGAGGGGAGGGGCACTTTTGTAAACTCTCAAACTCTCAAAATATAATAAAACTATTCTAGATCCAAATACATAAAAATTGAACATAAATGAAGATTATAATACATTATCAAAAAATATCCTATCCTATTGTGATTTTTTATAATGTTTTTATTTTTAAATAATCTAATAATAAATTAATTCAATAAGATATTATTTTTTCCAAATTTAATAATATTCATTTAATTTTACTTAAAATACAATAATAAAAAGTAGGAATTAAAATATAATGATTTAAAACATCTATAATATATCTTATAGATCTATTAAATTTGTTATACACATTAAATAATCCAAAATATATCAAAATTATTATTATTAAAATTATTTATTCTATTTTTATGTTAATTGAATAAATATTGTTTTAGAATGGAAGAGGAATTTAAGGTAATTTTATGACATCTAAAAAATCAAATCAAATCAATATAATTATTATTATTTTTTTATAGCAATATATACAATTATATTTGTTCATATCTTGATTTTTTCCCTATGTGGACACATAAAACATATTCAAATACAAGATAGTGATATTTAGTTTCTATATTTAATTTAAATAATATATAATTTATTTTCTTGTTCAACTGTCCATTAAATACTAAAAATAAATCATAATGTGACAGAGATTTAATATTATTCATTCAATAATTTTTTGTATATGTTTTGGTTTTATTTTAAACCTTATAATTTTGATTTAACCTTAATTAATTCCTTTAACTCTTACCATGTCAACATGCCTTTTTATTACTAAGGGTTAACAAAGTCACTCTAAAATGACTCAGGATACATAAATGGATCATTTGTGACATATTTAATTTCATCCAAATTAGTTTTCTAAGTGTTTAATATTTTATGAATTTTATATAATTTAATAAAATATTATTTACTTAAAAATATCAATTGCGTCAATTTGGACACTATTCATTAGTTGATTTTATAAAAATATCATAACATAAATATATGTTAGAACTAACTCATTTAAACCATAAATAACATGTCAATGTAATACAAAATATTATTGGATTACCTTAATTCACTAAAATTATATTCAATTTACTATTTTTAATATCATTTATTCGATATCTCTATTAATAAAATAATTTATGCATCATTATTGAGTCATCATTAACAGTAATTATTTAATCAATAATAATTATAAAAAAATTTATATGATGTATTTCATTATATTTTCTTTCTAGATACTACCTATAGTTTATTTTATCTTCTGGTTATCCCTATAGTAAAATTAATATACTAATGTAAATGAGAGTGTGACATTTTGTCACATTCATTGATTTTTGTAATATTCAGGTCATATTCATGAAAAATTCCAATTGAAGGGTTAAATTTAGAAAATTAGATGATAATGGTACAATTTAGTCATAAAATAGGATTTTTACAGGTTTTAGGGTAATTTATAATATTATTTTTATCTTTAATTACCTGATTTACTTTTAACTGTAGTAATAAAAAAATTACTAAAGTAACTATTCAAAATATCCAAAAAATTATATTAACTTATTAACATAATTTAGACCCACTGATTCCAAATATGGAATCCATTTTTAAAAATTATAAACATATAAGTTTCAATAATTAATTTAAAATTAACCCCTGTTGACAAAACGGGAAAACAAGTTTTTTAAAAGTAAAAACCATCAAAAGATTGACCTGTGTTTATATTTAATTTTAATGTAAAAATAATTAGAATGAACTAAATTATATTAAACTATAAAAATATAATCTAATTATACTTTATAACCATTTAAATGTACAATTTAACACTATAAATTAATTCAATTAAAAAAGTTGTTTTCAATTAAAATTTGGTATTTTCACTATTCATTGAAATATGAAACGTATTAGAAAAACCCCAAAAATTTATACAAACAAAATTTTGATGTCATTATTTCAAAGAAGGAGTTTATTTTGTATAATTTAATATATAAAATATTCAAATATTGGATTTAAAATGGGTGCGGCAACAAAAGGCAACAAATCTGCTTTTTTTGAAAAATACTTCTTTTACCTGAAAAATTAAATTTGTTCTTATATTATTTCTATGAAAATCATAATATGAATGTTAAAATAATATGAAATATATAAAATTAAAAATTTGCTTAATACTATTCATAACTTCTAATTTAATGGATAGATTATATATTATATTAAATAATAATATTTTTTTTAAATACTATTGTTCGGTAAAACTAGAACTTACGAGCAACACAAGCCAACTCATTATTGTGTATAGAACAAGCTTAACATTGTGTTGTGTAAAAAGAAATAAAAAAATTAAGTTTATTCAAAAAATGAAAATATTTTAAATTCTTGGGGTGTTACATTCTCCCCTTCTTCAATAAATTGCGTCCTCTCAATTTAAATTGGGGATAAAAAAACTAGTGGTTTGACATTTTAAAACAACTTTTCTGAAATATCAAATAAAAAAAAGGATTAATGAGATCCACAATTTAAAATAAATAAAGTTAATTATGAAGATTAACAGAAATAACACATACAAGGGTTCCATGTAGAAAAACATGAGCATGAAAGAAAAATCTAACAATTATGTCCCGATGGAGAGTGATAGAGGACATGAAGATAAGAAAGTTAACAAGAAAAAATCTATAAATCTACGATGATCTAAGAAATCATTTGATATACCAGATAAAGTACTAGGATAGAATTTTTGGTTTTATGATTACTTCCCTAGATTTGAAGAATTAATTTACTTTATAGACTAAGAACCCAAGGAAGCATACTTACATGACATGTATATTTTCATCCTTTCTCTAATTCCTACAAAAAAAACTCATCTTTCTATTCAAAAGATAATAAAACAAAAAAATATTATATTTATATTAATTTTATAAGTTTCCAAAAAATATCTTATACAGTTTAAATAAATAAAACTATGTTATACTAACCGAGGAATTCTCCTAGGCTAGTGGTAAGTGATAAATCATTGTCGCACTTTGGTTGTGGGTTTGATTCCTACACCCTTGTCTGACAGGACATGTTGTCGCCTGACCTATGGGATGTCCTTTTCATAAAACAATATTAATATAACATTCCAGAAATAATATTAAGATTTTATTATCTTTAAACAATACTATCCATTATCAAATTTACTTTATTCTAACCTTTAGGCTTATCCAAAATACTTTTTTCCAAACTCATTGTCCAATAATTTGTAAAGAAGGTCAAATAACATAATGACGATATTTTTTTCACATACAAAACATTTGGATGACTTCAACATGTATTATATTATATCATGGTAATACCATGAATTATGAAAAAAACTTATTGAATACATTTATGATTACTTATTCCTTATGTAAAACATAGAGTATTGGATATACTCCTTAAATCCAAAAGAATTATAAACTCCAACAATGATGGAATAAAAAAACCATAAATAAATTCCAAGGCAGTAAATAATATCCAGTATACTTTATCCAAATAAATCATACAATTATTCCAAAATCATTATCTCAGTATCAGAAACATATTAAGGCTTATCTTTCCCTCAACCATATATTTTCCAAAAAGTTTAATTTGTAACTATGTCAGTTTAGTTGGTACAATATAATCTCAAATCCTTAATGAAATAATATTATAGTACAATCCTTATATACTACCTAATTCTTATAACTAGTACATTTCTAATTTTTTTTAAATAAAATAATTCTTGAAAAGGCATATTAATCATACCTCTTCATCTATAGCAATATCATAACTTGATCATTATCCAATAGCATCATCTGGGGGTATATTTGTTTGATGATTAAGACATTTATTTTCATAATGTACCATATTATTACAGTTGATGCATTGTACATTGGAAAACATCTTCTAACCCTTGAAATCAAGAAATTGGTTCCCATTTCTCCACACATATAAAAAACTCAAATTCTCTATAAGAATTTACCAGAGTGATTCTTCTCACAATTATCACATATAGGAAAATCCTTCTTTTTCTTCTTCCCTTTATCTATCTTTTTCTCTACCATAATTTTCTTCTCTTTCTTCCCTTAAAATCCAATAGCCTTGGAGAATTATTTACTTATCTTATTAACACATGATACTATTTTTTCATATAATGAGAATACATGGGAGACTATTTCCCTTTGAAATGTCTTCTTAATACCATGAATTATATGATCCTTATGAAAATTTAAATCATGTGCATTGGTGGTGTTGTCATTCCTTCTACGAGGTTCCATTTATATAATATGACATAGATTTGATTAATTTATAAAGTTATGTACGTTATATAACTCTAAATATGGTATAACACATAAAATAAATTTATGCATCACAAATCCTTGAATTAAAAATTTGGTTAATTTGGGGGAATCATTACTTTTAAATCTTGTATAATGGTATGTAAATAAAATGTGAATTATCATAAGCATATCCCCTTGGAGTGTTAAACCTGGTGCATAGTAATTACCATTTTCCTATACCAGGTTTCCCCGAGTCAATCCCAGAACACCTTATCATAGTTTTCACGCCCAGGTCAATCTATACTAGAACTATATCAACTTGTAGTATCCAAACATGGATGTATTTTCTAGAAATACCCACATAATCTCTATTTTAAAAAAATTATAGGATGTTCTTTGATATTTATGATCCAAGTTTTTCTTAGGGTAATTTTCCCTAATCAAAGTTTTTTGAAATCTAGTTTCCAAGTTTTTTACTCAACTTCCTCTAATAACAACTATAAAAAACAAGTACGATAGTTTATTACATCAACACGATCACAAGAAAATAAATTCCCAAAGGACAGATAAGTTTAGTAGCCTTGGAAAAACTATATACAAACATATATTTTACATTACATATTAAATTGAAAAAACGTGTCTTCTTAGCAAACACCCATATTCCTCAGAATATTACAGTGGGTTAGTCATAATAAACTTCTTCATATCCTTGGGAAAAATGAAACATAAGAAAGGGGTGATATTATATGCTCATTAAGGATAAAAAATATATTAGAATATATCATAAATTAGTATAAACATTCGAGGCAAGGTATAACACTGAAAAAAATCCATTTAGAACATTATATTCAGAATAATATTGAAAGAATAAATCAAATAATTTCATTTAATCATTCACATGGATATTTTACTAGTAGAATAATCACATTTAATATCAATAACTAATCTCATAATGAGGAAATTAATAATTTCGGACATCATGACAATATTGTCAAGGCATCTTGCTAAGACCATTACCATACCATCAAGGCCTTATGCTAAGAAACTAGTTTGTCTCATTAGACCTACCGATGCATCGGTGAGATATAATGGGACCCTACCATAACTAACTAATTATAATTCATTACTCAAATGGAAATGGTGAAAAATAACACAAAAATTTGTATTAAAACTAGCATACGAAATGTTAATACTTTAACTATAAACCATGATTGGTATAAAAATATCACATCTATAGTCAAAAAAATCATAAAACCTAAAATAAAATATGAAAGATTTTATTATAATAAATTAGCCTCAATAAAGCATAAAATACAACAAGGGATGTTGACATTGATGAAAGTAATTTAATAAAATTATTAAAACTCAATGAGAGAAATATACTTTTTTTTTAATTTGAAATTATTTAAAAGGCTGTAAAATTATAAAAGAAACCATTTAATTTAAAAATAAACCTCTAATATTTTAAGGTAAACTTAAAAATGTTATGGCATTATAATGGAGGAAAATATCTGCTAATGCCTTATAAGTTAAAAAACATTCTTTCCTTAATATGTCGAAAGGGTCGTAAAGTACCTCATTTGGAAAATGGTAGAAAGAATCATTTCAAAATGTTTTATAAATATTAAAACATGGGTCAAAATGACTTTAAAATTTTTTTGATAATATTTTGAAACACATTTTAAGAAACATGGACATGGATGATAAAAATGTTCCAGTATATACTTATGTATAAACAATCTCGGATAAAATTTTGATTGAAAAATTAACCCTTACCTTAGATTTTTCTTTAGTTGAGGGTGATTTAGCCTCCTATATAAATGATAAAAAATGTTATTAAATTATAATAGGACCATATCAATATTTATGATATCATATATGATCCAATTATATCATTTTGTTAATATTATTTTAGTATTACTATTGTTTTGAGTTTTAACTCCATCGTTTTTCCATTCCGGTTTTTTTGCATAAGTCATGTTTGTTATGAATATGATGTATTTAATTTATACACATAATGATATTAACCTCATAATTATTTTCATACTCATCATAAAAATTTTATAATCATTCTTTAATCGTTAATATAGAGAACAAATCTCATCACATCGTGGACACAGTGGGCTATTTTTACGCACGTGCGATGATATCAATCCCTTGATGGTTAAATGGTATTTAATTGGATGATATGTTAATTATAAAGAATAATTATAATGTTATATTAAATATTTATATCCATTATAATCATTATAATATCCATTACAATAAATTATTTTTGAATAATAATTTACACTACAATGTGGAGACAATAAACCACACACACACACACATAGTGATATTGTTATTCGTAGGATGGATAAAATGAGAAATACAGTTGTACCATAATTATAATTAAATAATATCATGTATAAGTTATTGTATTAATTATTTTATTACAGAAAAAATTTATAAATATGAGTTATAAAAAGAAAATACATTGAATTAAATTGGTAAAACAATTATCTCTTCTTCGTTGGACAACCTTTGATCTCCTCTTAAGGACACCAGGGATGGTATTTTTGGAAAACCAAGACCTCCAAAAGTTAACTAAGAATTTTTATAGGAGAATTTGGTAGGGGTTTGTTGATATATAAGGATAAAGGTGGGGTGAGGAAGTGTGGTAGGAGATGATTTTTTATAAGAGAAGGGAGGGACACTTTAGGAAACTCTCAAAATATTAAAATATAATAAGACAATTCTAGACCTAAATACTTAAATATGGACCATAAATAAATATCATAATAAATTATAGAACATATACTACCCCCATGTGATTTATTATCAATTTATTTTTTATTTTTAAAAAATTCAAAAATAAATTAATTCAATAAGATATTATTATTGCCAAATTTAATACTATTCATTTAATTTGATTAAAAATACAATAATTCAAAGTGTAAATTAGAATATAATTTTATAAAACATATATATTATATCTCATATATCTATTAAATTTGTTATAAACATTTAATAATAAAAAATATATCAATATTAATATTATTAAAATCATTTATTCAATTTTTATGTTAATTGAATAAATATTTTTTTAGAATTGGAGATGCTTTTAAGGTAATTAGATAACATATAAAAATTAAAAATAAACTTATATAATTAAAATAATTTCATATATATCAAAATAGATATTTATATTCGTTCATATCATGATTTTGGACCTACGTGGACACATAAAAGATAATAAAATACAAGATAGTGATATTTTGTAACTATCTTTGATTTAAATAATATATAAATTATTTTCTCATTAAAGTTTCCATTATACAACTCAAAATATATTATAATGTGATATTTATTGAATATTATTCATCCAATAATTTTATTGGACATGTTTTGGTTTTATTTTAAACCTTATAATTTTTATTTACCCTTAATTAATTCCTTTAACTCTTACCATGGAACAAAGATTGTTTTTACTAAGGGTTAATACATTCACTCTAAAATTCCAAAGGATGAATAAATGGATCATTAGTGAAATAATTAACTTCATCCCAATTATTTTTCCAATTATTTATATTTTTATGAATTTATATAATTTAATAAATAATATTTATTTTAAAATATCAATAGTATTAGTTTTGACATTATTCATTAGTTGATTTTTAAAAAATATTATAACATAAATATATTTTATAAAAAACTCACTTAATAAATAAATAACATGTCAAATTAATCCATAAAATTAGTGTACGACATGAATTCACTAAAATTATATTTGTTTTAATATTTTTAATATCATTTATTTGATATCTCTATTAATGAAATTATTTCTTCATCACTATTGAGTCATTACTAATGATAAATATTTAATATCGAAAAAATATTAATAAATTTCTATGATGTAGTTAATTCTATTAAATTTCTATATACTTCCTATTTTCAATTTTATCTCCTGGTTATCCCTATATTGAAATTAATATATCTATATAAAATGAGAGTGACATTTTGTCACATTCATTAATTTTGACAATATTCATGTCATATTCATGAAAAAATGTCCATTGAAATAATTAATTTAAAAAATTAGATGATAAGGGTATAATTATTTATCCAATTGGATTTTTATAGGTTTTAGGGTAATTTATAATATTATTTTTATCTTTAATTACCTGATTTACCCTTAATAGTGGTAATAAAAAATTACTAAAGTTACTATTCATAATATCCAAAAAATTAAAGTAACCTATTAAAATAATTTTAACCCATTTCTTACAAATATAGAATCTATTTTTAAAAATTTAAATCATATAAGTTTTACTAATTAATTTAAAATTAATCCTTATTGACAAAACAAGAAAACAAGTTTTTCAGAAGTAAAACCATCAAAAGATTGACATATGTTTATATCCATTTTCAATGTAAAAATAATTAAAATGAAATAAATAATATTAAATGATAAAAATATAATCTAATTATACTTTAAAAACATTCAAATTTATAATTTAAGATGATAAATTATTTCAATAAGAAAAATTGTTTTCAATTCAAATTTAGTATTTTTCATTATTCATCAAAATATAAAAGCTATCAGAAAAACACCAAAAATTTATGAAAACTAGTTTCTTTTTTCTTTATTTCAAATAATAATTTTATTTTTTTAAATTTAATATCTAAAAGTGGAAAATTTTGGATTTAAAATGGGTGCGCCATCAAAAGGCGACAAAACCGCATTTTTGAAAAATACTTCTTTATTCCAATAATAATAATAATAATAATAATATATATAATAAACACACAAGATGAATGTTAATATTATATAGAGTATATAAAATTAAAAACATGGCTAATACTATTAATAAACGCTAATTTAACAACTAGGTTATATATTATATTAAATAATAATATTGTAGTAATATATTGTTTTTCTGTAAAACTAAGCCTTGCATGAAATGAAATCCAAATCATTATTGTATGTAGTATAATATTAACATGGTGTTTTGTAAAAAGAAATTAAGAAATTATGTTTATTTATAAAAAGAAATATTTTAAAATCTTGGGGTGTTACATTGAGAATCCACGACCCACCCCCAACCATATCTTAAGAAAAAAACCCATAACACAATATTGATTCATCCTAAAAATAAATTTAATTAAACACAAAAATTATATAAATGTCACTATAGTGACATACCACATCAAAATGGCATGATACAATGTGCGAGATTTATCCCGATATTTCCTCACACTAGACTGCATGAAATCCCCCATAAAACATGGGTGATTTCACAATTCTCTATTGAAATCACCATCACAACCCAAACAAGATGAACCAAAATTAAAGAATAAGTAAGAATAGGGTTAATGGAGGTAATTAGAGAGTGAAAATCACCTCAAATAATCAAGAAAATTTTTAAAACCCAACCTAAATAAAATGGGAGAAACAATAAGGAAAGGGGGGTCTACCTAAGTCACACATGAGAAAGAGGGAAATAAAATAGGGGTGATGGTTCCTCTTAAAGTTATAGGATAGAAATGGTAATTATCCACCTTTAATTAAACTCATGATTTGGCCACAAAATTTGACAGATCGTATGTCAACCATGTGCTAAAAAGTTTCCAAGAAGCCCCCTTCACATGGTTAGGCCAAATTGTTTACCAATCAATTCACCAACTATGAAAATCATTACAGTCTCGGTCTACATCATTTCACATATTTTTTTGTAACCATGTGAAAACCATACTCCAAGGCCCAAGTCCAAACCATTTTGCAAAAGTCACCCCAGAATTCATGTAGTTTTCCCAAAACCATATAGTAACCATGCTATAAAGCTGTTCTCTTTATAAAAAATAACTAGAGCCCTCTTCACACTCAAGGTGTTGTAGGGTTTCTCCTAAACCATGCATAACATACCATGTTACCTATATATAGTCCTCTGAAAACACATAAAACTTAACCTAAATATCTTGAGGCTAACTTTAGCACCTGAGGCACAACAAACGACTCAAACCATATCCAAAAACATCATCTTAATATTCCCAACCCCCTGGATTATAATTTTGAATCCCAGTTATCAAAATGAACTATCCACCAAAGTAAAAATTTAAATTCCCTTATAATTTTCAAAACCCATACGTACATGGGGTTTTAAATAAATATAATGAGTAGAAATTATTGTGATTTGGAAGTGGGATCTATCATGTATATCATGTAATTTAATAGGTTTTGTGTTGCTTTTATTTTAATAATTTTCGGAAGATATCAAGAAAATATTTGAGAGATTCACTGAGTAGTAGTTTAAACTATTTTAAAGTATTTGAGACATACAAATAATATGTTCCTAGTATATATAGGAGACAAGGATCTAGTGGTGATGGTATACAATGATGATAGTTTCTAGAATTATCACGATGATATTAAATCTTAGTTAAGCTTTTTATTTTTCTTGAGTGGTGCTTTAGTGAACCATAGAATCATAGAAAAACATAAGGTCATTGATAATATAATAGAATCCAAGTGTATAGAAACTTTTTATGTAGCTAATAAAGTAGTTTGGATAGGTATCTTTGTCTTAGATCTTAGAATTGTACCTAGTAGTGCATACATAGTTACAATTTATTGTGATAATACCATAGTCACGTTAGTTTCCAAAGATCCTGGATCACACCATAAGAAAAATCATATACTTTATAATTTTCATCTCTTGATGGATTTTTTTTCAAATAGGCGAAGTTATTGTTATTATAGTGACAATAGAAGATAACATGGTAAACTTCCTAAATAAATCCATATCTCATCAGAATCATGATTCTCATGTGATAGCTAAAATATTGAGAGTTTTTAGTAGTTGTCTCTAGTGCATATGGGAGTGCTGTGAAAGTGAGTGCACTAAAGCCAACTCAAATGTGTAATTTTTATTGTTATTTCATGTATATATCTTGATATACACATGTATTTAACTTACCATGATAGTAATATTCTTTTTCCATATACAATATATGTTAATGTCCTTATATTACATGTTATATCAAAAGGTTAGAGTAGTTTATAGATATAATGATAAACTTTAGATACTATGATAGTAATATTAAACATATTTATTATGTTATAGATACATAAATCTGATGGGAAAAAATGGAATTTAAATATTAGGTGTTGGGTGGTTGTAATAATTGATATTTCTTTTCATGAAGTTCACTATTGGTGATCTTGACAATAGGAGATCAGGAAGATTGACTCATTAATAGAAATACTACATTTTTGGGTGTTATTGTACGTTAATATCTATGAGTATTTGTATTGATCTCATAATTTAATATTATTATTAATTTTTATCATTAGTCATGTAATTTTATACTTCATAAAAACCATAACATTTCATTTCTATAGTGAGGTAGCTTACATCAGGTGCATCATCAATTATACAACATTAATTTAATGGTGAAGAAAGTATTTGTCACTTACAAGTATTGGAAATGATATCATGAGACCTATTAAATAGGATAGTAATACCTTTATTAATTTCATTTCCATGATAGAAGAAAGAAATTCCATCAAGTATGGTCAATAAAAAGAAAATACAAATCAAATAGGGTTTACTTTAAATAAATAGTTTTCAATGTATAATATAGTTTTATTTAAAAGATAAATTTCTAAAATTTTTAATTAAAATTTGATAAAATGAACATAATTTTTGGATTTATCACATTGAAACTATCTGAGGGTGAATTTTTAGGTTTTTTTTATAAAAAATATGATTTTTGGGTAAATAGTAGAATATATTGTTATTAAAAATACCTTAAATTTTATGGAGTAATTAGGATAAAATAATGAAGTAAAAATTAATTAAAAATTTATTTAAAATTAAAAATTTCTAAACAATTATTTATATATTAAGATAATTAATAAAAAAAATAACATTATGAATTTATAACCCCTTTTTTAGAATTTTGGAAACTTTTTTATATTTTATTTTAATAAAAATCTATTTTTTTCATCATCTTCTTTTTATTATGTATTAATAATTATTAATTAGTTTTTTTTTCTTTTAAATTGAAAAAATTTCCTATTTTAAACATAAACCAATAAATTTAAATATAATCAATACTATTAATGATTTTAGTGGGAATTAATTTTTATTCTTAAAAAGAAGATTTTATGAAAATAGTTTTTATCATTAAACGTACATTATTAAAAATAATTTTTTTACTTGTCTAGAAATTTAATCTTTTAAAATTATTTTTATATTTATATTTAGAAAATTAAAATTAATTAATAACTTTAAATTTTTTTTATAGTCATAAAAATATTTTAAAAACGTAAAAGTTATTCACCCTGATAAAGGCTAAAATACGGTGAAAGTGTTATATCAAGGGTTAAAAATTTAAAATTTCCAGAAATAATATATTAAAATGAGTTTATAGAGGATTTATACCCTTAAATATTATTTATTATAAATATTTATCTTTATTTTATTTATATTCCACGATAATTAATTCCCCTTTTATATTAAAAACTAACACCAAAACAATTATATTCCTCTCACTTATAAAAGGATCTCTTCACTAGCCCACTTATACACACACCTGGAGAAACATAGATCAAATAGGGCCTGAAAAAATTCTTCCACAATCCTCTCTCTATTTTCTTAGTGTTTTTGGTCTTCCTAAAATACCAATCTAAGAATGCTTAAGGAGTGGTTTAGAGGAGGATATCAAAGGAATTGGAAATTGTCTAAAACGAGCTCTTTCAAGTTTCTTTATTATTAAAACTCAAGTAAATATTCTATTAATATCATATAAAAATGGAATAAATACATTTTTATTGAAATTTTATTATGTTTATTCAATAATCATTACCCACCCTCCCTTCCATCCATTGGAAAATTGAAACCTCACTCTTGTTATATGAAGACTAACTCCTCAATAAATGATGAATTTCATTTTCCATCAAATATCTACGTGTATGATTATAAAAATCAATATAATGTTTTAATATTATATTTATAACATTATTAAGGTTTTATAAAAGTAAACTGGACATTTTATTAAAAATATTAACAAAAAAATTTCAACATAAAATTTAATCAGCAAGAATAGACATACGAAGACACTTGATAAGTAAAATATTCTAACCATTTTATCATTTAAATTATTATATATATTGTTGAATATGATTTATCACGTTAATATTTTTATTGAAATCATTTATATTCTATAAAAGTGATATTATTACTATAAAATAATATATTCTTACTCATTTAATTGTTATAATCTATTATTATTTGGGTCAGTTTTACCACATACATAAATGATTATATAATATTTATGTCATGAAGGATTAATAAAATATAAATACTAGAAATATTATATAATAATGAGAAATTTAATATTTTTTTGGATTATATAATGGTAATATACATAATTATATTTTTTATTAAAATTAATTCCATTTAAAAAACAAAATTTAAAAAAAATTTATATTTAAAGTGATTCATGAAAACCGTCACCGTAAGTTTCCTAAAATTACTATGGGAATATATAAACATATCAATAAAATTTATTAAATCTTTATGAAACTTTTACAATGTTGAAATAAATATCATAACAATGGACTTAACAGTGAAAAATCGGGGTTATTTTAAACATCAAGGAAGATATGTAAAATAGTATAAATTTTATAACCTATTAAAATATCTTGATTATATAATGATATTTAAACTAAAAAATTACACAAATATAGATTATGTAATCATTTTAAAAGGAATTTTTATCATTTTAATGATACCAAATCAATTTTGGAGTTTTTGAACCAAAGAACCCCAAAATAACTAATGTGAACTGTACCGATTTAGTAAATAAATAAAACATGGAAAAAAATTATTTTAATGGAACAATAACATGTAATATTACATGATAAATGTTATTAATAAGGAAAATAAATAATATAATTTTATTACTGAGGAGGGTAGAGGATGTACAAAGTGATTTGGGAATCGATGTAAGGGGTTTTCTTCAGACCATGTACGATACAAGTTTTGAAGTTTTCCTTTCAAAACTTTTTTCCTTTATGTCTATATTCATTATATTGAATGGATAATGTTATTTTATATTCTTCAAATATTTCTCTAAGTCACTTTGAACTATATTGTAATTTCATTAAAAAAATTTTAAAAAGGAATTTCTTAATGTTTTAAGTATGGTTTATTTTTGACTTTCATTATAAATGTGGGAAAAAAATGTTTTTAATGTTTACTGATGGATAAATATTTCACTTTTTCATTTTTATTATTCATTAAAAATCATCCTTTCCATGTTTTCACAGTTTTATAAATTAAATTAAATTCCTATTTTTCTATGAATTTTCATTCCAAAGATTTATTAATGAAAAAGTTATTTCCTCTTATTTTAATGTGATAATAATATGTGCTTATACTTATGGTTTTAAAAGTATATGTTTATTAGTTTTGTAAATATTATTTAATTCCATATATTTTTTATAAATTTTATGGTTCTTGGAGATTGTATATGATCATATGTAGGTTTGATATATACCTATGATGCATTGAGTAATGATTTACTATCCAAATATATGATTTTGGAATTAACTGGTAAGTTATTCTATTATGGGTTTATGATATTGAAAATAACTAGTTAAATTATTCCATTACAAGTTTATTAGGTTTTAATAACTGGTTATGTTATTCCATTATGCGTTTATGATGTTGAAGTCAAATATTTTATCTATTCCATTACGAATGATGAAGTAATTTACTGGGTAAGTCGGTCTGTTAACTAGGTGATATAAATTTGATTTTCCAAGTTACCTTCACGATCATTCAATTTCTTTTATGCTTCCTTAGAAGATTTTTTTCAGATTTTTTTTACTAAAGAGGTTTTTTCATGTTTTAATGAATGTTTATGTTCTTTTAAAATATAAAATATTTTTTCAAGGAAGTATTTTTTATGGTTTTTTAGAATTTTCAATGGTTTAACAACTTTTCTTTTTCTTATATACCTCTTCCTATATTTTTTGCTCATTCTATGTTATCAAATGTTTTTTCATAGGTATTAAGAATGAGTATGAACAATTATTAAGACAATATCTAAATATGAGATGTTGGTCTTGAATAAATAAAGTGTATTATTTAATGTTTTTGGTCTAATTGATAATGTGTCTATGTATAGGGAAATTATGGGTTTTTTGGTGTAAGTACTTCTTAATTATATATTATTTTAGGCATAAAAGGTTATGTGAATGTAATTAATGAAATATTTTCTATAAATCATTTAATAATATAGTGATTATATATGGGATATTATAAATAGTCTCCCCATGGGGACACCCTATATCCCCAGTACTAGTCAACAACCTCTAGTATAGGGGACCGTTTTCCTGATTCCTATAGAAATTTTATATGATTACTGTAGAGTGAACTAGGTCAGGTATTTACAAATTGGTATTATATTTTTTTATTTCTCCTTAGTATTTGATGATAAAGTAGAAAGGTGATATAGAAATGTTTCAGATATTATGATGGACCTTAGCTAGGGGAATCACAAACACTATTTTCAATGGGAAGTCTAGGTTACTATAGATATGGTATTGTTATTCTTGGTTGTCACTATTATAGTTGTGATATTATTTAAATATGATGTGTAAATTTGAGTTTTTTATTATGGTACTGGATCTTGGGTCACTAGAAAGAGGCCTCTGTACATGAATTATTCATGGTACATAAAATTCACATGAAATTCACTTGAGTGTGTATGATTTTTATCATTTACTATGAGTGTTTAGTTATTTAATTTTTCAATAATAACTTATATGGTGTTTTTAGTTATAAATTTTTGGTGAAATTCTATTCAGCTGAACCATAGTAAAATTATTTTTAATGATTGTTTATGTGAATTATATGGAGGGGCATCCATTCATATTTACTATACAATCCCTTAATGTAAGATATGTATAATGATCCCTAGTGGGTTGGTTTAGGAGCCTGATTCCTTGTTGCTAGTTTTAGAATGAATGTAGGTTTGGTTACTTAAATTAAAAAAAACCAATATAATGTTTCCCCATATAGTTTCTTGATGGATTTATACTTTACCAAACTATCTGATGATTTTATACTCGATAAAAATTTCCATAAGGTTGATACCATTATATATATGTGGATGAGATTATAGTCCTCATGGAGCTAATATAGTATATAGATTCCTAGTGATGATTAGTGACTTGATTTGGGTTGATTAATTAAAATGTGATTACAAATATTTATATGTATATGAGAATACTAGAGTGGGTGTTTTGGAAAAGGTTTTTTCCTTGTGATATTGTGGATGTGAGTAGAAATGTTTCCTAGTGAGTTGTGGATTATGTGAGATACATTTTATGGGATATGTGGGAGATCCCAGTGCCGTTGAGATTTGTCTCATGATACTAGTGTTCTAAGTGATATATGCAAGGGTATCCTGAGGTATGGGTTAATCTAGACTTGTGAATGCCTTATAAGTGAGAAACATGGATGAATACTTCTTGTTGTGAGATTGGTACATGTAACATCCCATCCCATCCACTATATAAAAATTATTCAAACCAGTTCATCATGAGACCTCAGTCATGACTTCTTAAAATACATAGGTTACCAATTAGAAATGGGGGTCTAATAATGTATGATGGGAGAGATATACACCCTATATTAGAATGTGTTGTATAATATAAAATAACTAAAAATTATCCATAAAAAATAAAATAAAAGTGGAAGATGATAAATATAAATAGGGAAATAATAAATAAAATTCAGTAGAGGTCCAAATTAAAATTCCATACGTACAACTGACCACCCACTAGGCTGATCATATATATATATATAAAACCAAACCAAACAAAATAAATAAAACATTGAGGCTCTACTGCTACTCAAAGAAATAACTCATAAAAATCTTTAAATACAAACCCATGTTATCTCACTCGATCAAATTGTGCCACGACCTGACCTACTCATGCAACTAAGTGAGATTCTTCTCGGGTACAAAAGTGTAATGGTGTCTTGGGTAGGATGTGAGTACATAACATTTTAGGGTACCACCACTATTAAAAAATAGGCCATTAACAATGCTAGAAGTGGCCATTATCAGTGCTAGTAAAGCGCTGACTATATGAGCGTGATTAAAATCCCTTAAATTTTATCAGTGCTAAAAAAATCTCTAATAAATGGGTTCTTTATTAGTGATAAAAATAGTAATGATAAAGGGACATTTATCAACACTTTTTTGGCTTCGCTAAAGGTCCCATTTTCCAGTTCTTATAAAAGTGATGATAAAAGGACCATTATTAGCACATATAGAAGTGAAGATAAAGTGTTATTTTATTATCGCTTCTATAATAACTGATAAATGGGGCCTTTAAAGGTGCTAAAAAAGTGATAACAAAGCACCATAATGCAGTGTGCTTTAATATTACACTACAACACCAATGCAATGTCCTATAACAGTACACTGAAACACAACAAACACACCATATATCAACAAAACTAGTCCCAATATAGAATTTAAATAAAATGAAATTTACAACAAAAATATAATAAACAAAACTATATTATAGACATTTCAAATGTTGATTTATACAATTACATAAATACAAATTATTACATACGTTAGAAAACATCAATTTTCATTTGTCTTTTAATCTTGAACCTGAATCATGATATAGCTAAACAAACCCCCCTCTATTAAGAAATAGATTACACATGTATATAAAAAAATTGTTATTTTAGTAATAATATAATGAATTTACTTAACATAAAGTGTTAATTTTACTAAAATTGATGTTAATTTTACTAAAATTGATGTAAATGTTAAATAAAAAGACGCACTTAGAGTCATACCGGTCGCATCAAACATTTGATTAAGGTGTGGATGATCCAACACATATAAAATAACTTGTGGATCATTGTACTTAAGTATTAAATTAATCTAAATGAGTTTTCTTGGTTTTGAGTATGTTAGTTGTCTTTTTTACTAAAATGTCATTATAAACTGGAGACATGCACTTTTGAATCATTATAATCCTATCTTGGATCAATTTGATGTGAAAATAATTCCTACACATCAGAAATGACTTATGAATTATTTTCCTAAATTATCAAGAAATACATGCATGATTGACCGATTTTAGTGAGTGACACTTTTGAATTAAAATAGAGATTTTAAACTGATAACAAAAATTTTAAGTCATATTGGGAACATAATATATCATATTGAGGTGTTTCTAATTACTAAACATCCAAATTTACTTATGGATTGTTTTTATAAAGTATCAAAACAATCATAACACATTTTCTTGGTTTTGAGTAGGTTAGTTGTCCATTCTACTAAAATTGATGTCAATTTTAAATAAAAATACACACATTGAGTCATAATAGTCATACCATGGGTTGTATTGAGGTGATCATGATTCTTATAAGTCTCAAATGACTTATTTATCATTTTCCTAATGTATCAAATCAATGTGAATAAATTTTATTATTCTTGAGTATGTTAGTTGTTTTTTTTACTTAGATGTCATTTTATATTGGAAACACACACTTTGATTCATTCCAATCATATAATTTATAATACTTTGAATAATTAAAATTTCTACATGTCAAAAATGACTTATTAATAATTTTCATAAATTATCAAAATAACCTGAGTATGTTTGATCATTTTTTAGTGAGTGATAGTTTTTGAAATAAAATGTCAATTTTAAACTAATAACAGAGACTTTGAGTCATAACTAGAACATATTGTATAAAATTTGGATTTTTTTGATCCGTATATAATAAACCATTTTATGGATCATTTTTATAATGTATCAAAATAATATGAATGAATTTTCTTAGTTTTGAGTAGGTCAACTCTCCATTTTACTAAAATTGATGTCAATTTTAAATAAATGGATGCACTTGGTGTCATACCGGTTACACCGTGCATCATATTTAGGTGAGGATGAATCAAACACATATAAAATGACTTGTGGATCATTTTCCCGAAGTTTCAAAACAATTTGAAATCATTTTATCATATTTGAGTAAGTTGTCTTTTTTAATAACATGTCATTTTAAATTAGAAACACACACTTTTGAAACATTCTGATCACATTGTGCATCAGTTTGATGTGAAAACAATTACTACACATAAAAATGCATTATGAATCATTTTCCTAAATTATCAAGAAAATATGAGTGTGTTTGATCGATTTTCAGTGACTGACACTTTTTTGAACTATAATGTAAATTTTAAACTGATAATGGACATATTGAGTCATACCAGGCACATCATATATTAGATTGATGTTTAGATGATTCCTATACATCAAAAAGTACTTACGTATCATTTTATTAATGTATGAAAACAATATAAATATGTTTTATTGATTTTGAGTATATCAGTTTTCTATTATACTAAAATTAATTTCAATTTTAAATAGAATGAATTACATGGAGTCATACCGGCCACACCATGTGTCAAATTGTGGTGCAGTTGATTCCTACACATCATGAAGTCTCAAAAAATCCTAACTATAAATGTTGCCATGATATCTATTGAATTTATTTGTTTAATTGTCAAAATTTCATGAGAACCTTTGAATAAACCACCCCTACTCGAAAAAAAGATTTCACCTATATAAGAATACAATTATTATATAATTAACACTAAAAATAAATATATTTTACATAAATATTAAATATTATATTAATTATATGTGAAATTATTTTACTATGGAAACAACAAGATTACCTCTATGATTGAGCAGTAGAGGGAACCTAAAGGATAATGATATATGCCCACATTATAGGGGTGACAGCTTTCAAGGATGAATAAGTCTATGGAAATTTTGGTGCACAAAAGAATGAAAGATGTATAGATCACCCCAAATAAAAAAGATAATTCACATATATAGGAAAAAATTATTACATAAGTAATACTAAAAGAAAATAAATTATACATAAATTTGATATAATAAATTAATTTGATGGACAATGATTTTAATTTGCAAACATCAATATTACCTCTGTGATTGAGCAGATGAATCATCATTGTTTTTCCAACAAAGGAATTAGAGGGAACTTGAAGGAATGTGATAAAATCCACTCTACAGGGGTGAAAATATTTTAAGGGAGAAGAAGTATGTAAATGTTTTGGTATAGAAAGGAATAAAAGATGGAAATACCACCCCAAATCGAACAAAATAATCGACTTGTATAAGAAAAAAATTATTATGCGAGTAATACTAAAAATTACTAAACTAAGCATAAATATGAAACAATACATTAATTACATGGAAAATAATTTTACTATACAAAAATTGAGGTTACCTCTATGATTTATTAGAGACAACATCATTCCTCTTCCTAAAAATGCATAAAGTTTGGAAAATAATCTTCTAAAATAAAAAAAATTCATGGAATAATGAAAATTAAATCAACATTCCATTATTTTTTTTTTGTAAAATAGAGAATGTACATCGTAAAATTACCTTTAAATACTTCCAAAGGGTTTACTTCATTATATTTTGTTCTTTTGAGGGATTGATAAAATTATCCTATAAAAAATACATTGTCTGTATTAGTATTCAAATATTTAATTTAGATTATATTAATGCATTAGAGAACATTTAATTTTATGAAAAAGAATTGTATATTAAAAAACAAATTTACATTGTAATTAAACTCATTTTTTTAAAAGTTTCATGGATTTGGTTCTTCTATAAAGAATCCACACCCCCTATTTTTGGTTCCCTCTAACATATAAGACATTTTGTACAATGATATTGACATGAAGTAATTGTGATCTTCTAATGAAATTGTCTTCCTTAATTGAATTTTCATTTGACCAAAAAAATTTTTTAGTCACCATCAGACTAATCGACCAATTCTTTTTTGTTAGACTAGAAACATGAAATACTTACAGTACTTGTGATTCCATTATGAACAAACCATCATTTTCCCCTTTCATGCTGAAATTAACCTTCACTAAACCCATTTCATCAAATTTTATTGGAGTGATATTGTTGACCCATTTGAAATGGAAGATTTGAACTTGAAATCATCCTCGATTGAATATTTATCCCACCCTACATTTTTTAGTCGACAACAGGACAATCAACCAATTCTTGTTTTTTGGGTTAGAGAAATAAAATACATTCATTGCTTATAATTCCATTATGAATGACTTGTATTTCCCCCTTATATGATAAAATTCACCTTCATGAATCCTATTTCATTAACTTTCATTGAAATTATTTCTAAACCCATTTTAAATTGAAAATTGGTTCTTGAAATGTTGTATAATCAATATCATATATCTTCTCGATAATGCCAAAATATGATATATTTGCATAAATTAGATTTTTATCATTGGAACCAGATATGTGCATCCTTTCATCCACAAGCCTAGCACCACTATTTTTAATCATACTATAGTCATCATGATATATTGTATAGGACATATAAACATAGATTAAAAAACTAGTGTAAGATATAAAATTTTCACTCGATCCTTTTGCTATCCATTAAAGTCATTCAAAAATTGAATTTGTATTTTTAGATAACTCCTTATAAATTTTATCTCATATTCATTATATAAACTATTGATAATGTGTATTTTATATCCATAATTAATCCATTTATGGATTTAAATCTATAGGAATTTATTTTTGTGCTTTAATATATCGATCAACATCTTTACTATTATGTAAAATGTAAGTTTTTTCTTTCTCTAACTATGTCACTATAATTGTAAAAACATCTCTTCCAGAAATCCCATCACCCATAAGACATTCACTAGGATGAGACTTTGGGAGACCAATCCTATCAACATCTAATAGGTAATTAGTACATAATTCAATATCTTCTTTAATAATAAAGCATTGTTCAATATAACCTTTTAGACAACTAAAATTCTTGACATAACCTTACAAAATATTTATATACCATTCAATAGGGTACATCCATTTATAATGTACATGAACATATAGCTAAAACCCTCTAACTAAGTGAACTATTAGGTTGACCATTGTATCAAATAATGATGGTGGTAAGAACCCATCTAATTCCCATAATATTATTGAAACCTCTTTATTCATGATGGTAAACTTTGTCAGGTCTATAAATTTACTACATATGGATTTAAAAAAGAAGAATATTCTATTTAATTTATGTCATGCATTTTGAGGATGAATGAAATAAAAAGAAAAATACATTAAATATTTCATCAAACCATGATAGTCATGTAATTTTAGTCCATGTAACATCAAATTTTTCATTGAAATGAAATTATTGATATTTGATTAATACCCCTGTCGAAATTTTACACTATTAAGGAAAAGGAAAAACTACAATTTTTACTGTCCAAATAGAGTGTATTCCACTGGAAGAATACATGTCTGCTATTTAACCTTCACCAATGACAACTCCTCCCTTATCCCTGTTTCAATCAAGTTTAACCTAACCTTGATTTCATATCTTTTTTAAAGAACATTTATTATCTTTCCAATAACACTATCAAATTCATTTTTTATACATGCATGAAATCAATAAAATGTCTGATATACAAAAAATTACCGTATGTTGATTCAAATAAAATTGATCTCTTATTCCAACCTGATTTTTTATGATTTTTATAAAATGATTTACATAAAATAGTGTCTATATATTTTAATTTATTGTATATTTGATTACTTATTAATAAAGATGGTGTTGTACCTTGTTCGATATTCCCATCGAATGCTGTTCTCTAGGATCAATATTTATGTAGTTGATGTAAAAATTTATGATGTCCTAAAAATAATGTCTTCAAGGAATGTTTTAACCAAACTAGGTATGTTCGTTTTTCACAAACGGGAAACACTAACATTCCTTTAATTCTATAACCTGATAAATTTACACAAGTGGGGATGTAATTTATTATTACATACAATTTGGACCTCAATGTGAATTCTTCATTTCTATGAGAACAATATATTGTAACACCTATATACCACATCAATTT
Source organism: Viscum album (assembly GCA_963277665.1). Classification (NCBI taxonomy): domain Eukaryota; kingdom Viridiplantae; phylum Streptophyta; class Magnoliopsida; order Santalales; family Viscaceae; genus Viscum; species Viscum album. The sequence goes on along the minus strand of OY728151.1, from coordinate 57,292,656 downwards.
CCGATCTTCAATAAGTGGATCCAAATAGATATCAGTGTCATTACTAGGTTGATTTGGTCTAGATATAAGCATAGAAAAAATAATGTATTTATGCTTCAAGAATAACCATGGATGAAATTTAAATTTACCGACATGATGGGCCATGTACTATGAGTACTAATCTATACAAAAAAGGAGTTATTCCATATGTAGATAATGCAAGACAAAAGTTTCCTGGCTCATTTCTAAATTCAAGATACTCATAATCAATTTCATCCACTGAGGAGAATATACTAGATGCTATAGGTTCCCATATTTAATTCTTGTATCTGCATGCCATGTCAATTTTATCACAGTTTCCTAAAATCAATATAGTCTTCAAAACCATGTAATGATAGGAAAGTACCATACATATTTCAAAGGACATGATTCATTTTTCTTGTATCGATCTGTGCCACACTTAGGTAATTTTAGGAGTGATTCATGGTCCTTGAGAAACAATATTCAATCATTTGGAAAATCATGATTTTTTTGGAGATCATACCGATTGAACGTATCATTAATTTTGTCTCATATCTTCAACATGGTAGTTCATTTTCTTCTATTATCATACAATTTAGAAGACCATGTAGTTTTATAATGCTGGTGTCATTCCATTAGGTACTAACTTTCAAATTATATAACTTTAATGCAGCTTAAAATTTTGTTTATTTAGTACAACCAGTATACAATGGGTTCTTGGCACAAAAATTTAACTCCTCACACAACTTTGGACAATCATGAAGGTCATATTAAATTTTAATTTACATTTATTTCATGTGATCTCCATTATCATTTACACTGGTATTCATATCAAATTTTCTGTAAACTATAGTATCATCCCAATCGATGTACACATTCATTTTTTCCCCATGTTTAGTAAAATATTTATAACTTTGATCTATTCCATGACAAATCAAATGTTCTTCCAACTATTCCAGACTAATGTTTCTTGAATAACAACAATGTAGAAAAGATAGAGGAGTTGAGAAGGGTCATATGCATTTTCTCTTGCAAACATGATGAACTCTTTAACTCCATCTTCATACCATTTTGTCAAATGATTATCATGTACCCATTTTCAACTTATTTCCATCCTATTGGATTCATAAATGATTAATTTTGTGCAATAAATAAACACTCATAATACATTCGTCATCAAAAGGGAATGTTATAGAAAATTATAATAAGGAAAAATCTACATTTTATTGTTTTAAATAAATACAGTTTGTAGAAGAAAATAGGTAATTGAATTTATGAAAATAATTAATCCACCATGTCATATGTTATCCTATGAATTCATTAAAAAGTGAAAGTTATAGACAAATCACCCTCATTAACTCATCTCCTGGACATTTATCATTGTATTTTGTTCTTTGACACATCCTTCATCTCTTGTGGAAATGCAGCTATATTTATTGAAATACCCTAAGAAGTAGTCATCCATGGGATGATAAATTCTCATAATAGTACAAGAAACCTAAAATAGATATTGGATGAGTTTCAAGAAACAAATTTCAATAATAATTGTTTGGGAGCTGATGTTGACGAGGATGATAGTTGCCTATAAAATAGATAGGGGATGAGTATCTACCCATTTTAAGGATTCTAGGGAGGTTATCTAATATACATTGAACCACCCATGATATTATAAGTAGGTATATTAGAAAGTTGACAAATAGAAGTACTATACATAAATAAGATATATCACAAACAAGGGAGAAAAACACACCAACCTTCGAAACATCTATCCTATAGAAATTTAAAGACACACACACAAACACACAAATATATATATAACATGTAATTTATAACATAGAAAATTGAAAAAATGCACATTTAAACATAGTTTTTAATGAAAATAAATACAATCACCTTCTAGTTTTTAAATATATAACTATAATTTGTGAATATATAATTATCAAATCACCCTTACATTATAAGTTCTAAAAACACATATAAATAGATAGAAATAGATATATTTACACACAAACAAACACACATATATATATATGTATATATATATATCTATAAAATTAACTAAAATTGATAACAATTCATGTAACACTTATATAAGAATATCACAACATGGTAAAATAAATACAACCCCATAGTAATTTTGAAAATAGAGAGCCTTTGAAAATTAATAAATATTGTATTACCCTTACTAATATTTCTCTTAAAATAAATCAACTCAATTATGAGAAATAAATTTTTAATGAAAAAACTTACACCAAAATATTAAAACACAATTTAAATAAATAAATTCCTTTACATTAATTGGAAAAACATCTTTTGTTGCTGATTCACACCATCTCTAGACTAAGAGTTGGTTTGATAAATTAGTTTTCTCGTTCTTTGATGTTTTTATATCCGAAACCTCCACTATTTATATAGTGTAATAAATATTTATTTAATTAGTTTATCTACAGACCAGAGGTGATTCTCTAAAATTTTAAAACAATGAAAAAATTAATCTTATGGAGAAATATGGGGTAAAAATGTATACAATAAAGCAATTTGATTCAAAAAACAATTTAAAATGATAAATAATGATATCCAAATCAGTTGTCAAGAAAAAAATGCATCATAAAAAAAAAGAAAAAAAAAATACAAAGACAAAGACACAAATAACTGATGACATATTCATAGAAGAAATAAAAAATGAAATGACAAATACCAAAAGAAAATAGGAACCAACAAATGAAAACAAAGGCCTACCTCGCTAGGTTGAAGAAAATCTGAGACCCACATTCCAGATCTACATGTTTTCTTTGGAAACCCTAACTAAAAGTGAACACCGGATGCCAAACAATGTTTGAGAACTATAGGTAGTGGGTTTGTGTGATTCATGTGGGTTTTTGTGATTCGAGCTTTAATTCACCGAGGAGGAGTGCCAATAATTGGTGGATTTCACGAAAATCTTCTGATATCATGACGGGTATTCAATTAGGTAGGATTTTTAAATAGATGAAGACACTTTTATCAGTAATTTCGAAAAAGCACTAATAAAGAGTCCATTTATGAGCGCTTAAGTAATAAGCATAAATACAAGGCATATTTATTATAGATTTTTAGCACTGATAAAGTTTGGTTTTTATGAGTTCCAAAAAACGCTGATAAAATCCATCTTAATCAGTGCTAAAGTTCTTTACTGATAATTGTTTATTTTATTAGAATTTTTTTAGCACTGATAAAGCCTCATCTTTATCAGTTATAAAAAAGAAATGATGAAGATATCTTTTATCAACACTTATTACTTAAGCACTAATAAATGATTTTTAATTATAATTATATATTTTTTTAAATATATATATATAATAAATATATATAAATAAAAATATTTAATAAATATATATAAATATAAATATAGTAAATATATTTCTTATTTAAATATATTTATTATAATTTTATAATTATATAAATATATAATTATTTATTTATAATTATATAAACTGTTTTAAACAATTATATTTATATCATTATATATATATATTTAATAAATAAATACAAATATAAATATAGTAAATATATTCATTATTTAAGTAAATTTATTATACATTTAAAAATTATTTTAACATATATAATTATTTAAAAATATATAATTATTTATTTATAATTATATAAATACATAAAAAATACTTAATTATTTATAATTATAAATACATAATTTCATAAATATAGTATGTATATTTATAAATATATTTATTGATAAATATTTTTTTACAAATATTTTTTTAAAATTATTAATTTATATGTAATTTTAAGTGCAAGAATGTTAAAAATGAATGAAATTAAATAAATTAAAAATAATTAAACTTTATAAATATTGGAAAAATGGATAAATTTTTTTTGTGTGAATTGCATATAAAAAAATCAATTAATTATATATATGTGAAATCAATATAACACACATTTGATCTATGTTAAATTGAAAAATCAAACGATATTTAATTATATGTCCATTACTCTATGTAATTATTCAGTATTTTTAATTCAAATTAATTTTTAATTATAAACCATTTTTCACCAAATATATGACTATTTATTGAAATGCACCTAAATATTTTGTAATATATAAATCATATTTAGGTACATTAATATATATCTATATATTTAATATATACTATTTATTAACATTATCAATAATCATTTAATTAGAAAAATGTTTAATATTTTTATAAATTTATTTATATTTAATTTTTTTTTTAATTTTCATATTTTCGTATACCTATATATTTAATACATACTATTTATTATTATTTAAAACTTATAAATATTATAATAAATTTATTGATTTTTATCAATAATTATTTAATTAATAAAATCTATAATATTTTTAATAAACTATATTTTTTTTTATTTTTTTCATTTTATTTATTCGGACCTCTATCAATGCTAAAAAAGTGCTGATAAAGAGTTCCTTTATGAGCGTTAAAAATATATCACTAATAAAGGGTACCCTTTATTGGCATTAAAATAAACAAATCATAAAGGGTACCCTTTATCGGTGCTAAAAATAAATCACTTATAAAGGGCACCCTTTATCAGTGCTAAAAATAAAGTGCTAATAAAGGAACCCATTATCAGTTCTAAAAAATGCACCGATAAAGGGTAAAATTTATCAGCGCTTTCTTTAGTGTTGATTAAGATTCCATTTATCAATGTTTTTTTCAAGCACTAAAAAATATAAACACTGTTATGTACCTATTTTATAGTATTGTACCAAATAAGTTCCATAATATACTAGAAATGCAATGATATGTTCATGTGATATGATAAGGATAAATGCATTTATTATTGAAAGGAATAAAACAAAACCACCATAACCTCATAGGGGGAACAAATCCAACCATAACGTCGATCCTTTGGCCTGTGAGCATGATTGAGAATATATACCTCATCCAATATTAGTGTGTTTCTAACCATATTACAATGAATGTTTCTCCATATAATTGTCCTTGGTCACCTCAACATAACAATAAGTAACACAAAACTCCCATATGAGAGTTTTCTTATCGCAAAAAAGCCGTAAGTATCACAAACCTATGGAATGTTCCATGAAAGCTCCATCCCAATATACCAAATCAACCCTAGATCTATATATATGGAATCCCCTCCAATAGTATCATAGACCTCCCCTATGGGAGTTTTATCAGCCAAGCGGATAACACATACGTATCATAGTCCACCCATACGAGTGTTTTCTCAGCTAGGTGCTTCATATAGTAAAATCCACCCTTAGTCAATTTACCATACCAAAAAATATCCCACCCAAGGGCATGTACCATATAACATAAAAAATAAAATAAAAGTTGGGTTGGATGAAATCATAAATCCACCACCATCATCTATATCCTAGTCACACCCCAAGTGGGTCTAAATGTGACAAGGTCAGCCTCTAGGGTCCTTGGTCTCAATAAAGTCTTGAGTGACCACCCACCTCACAGATGGAATCCCATCCCTTTGAAATTACAAAAATAGAGATCATCCATATAGTAAACAAAATTTATGATGAATCAACTATGGTCATGTGAGGAGGGTTGCAGCCCCTCTCAAATTCCAATGTTCAATCTAGGTTGGTCCACTCACCCAACCCCTATCCATCCTACCTATCATCTATATGGTTCCATAAGGGTCACATATATTCCACAAGGTTATATTACCTCTTCAGGCTAGTGCACCTCCATAGAGATGTCTCAAGGTTGTCATACATGAGGAACATAATTCTATACTCTCTCTCATCACAATACTCAATGTTTTTAGGATTCATATGATATCTCAATATTAAACGGATCAACCAATGATAGCTGAGGAATATATTTGATGCAAAAGGACCCACATGGGCCTGAAACATAGATGAATCAATTCATGGTATTCAATTTTTTTTTTCATATTTTAATTTTAATTAACCTTTTAATTCAACCTATTATTATGATTTAAACAAGGTCCATCACCTCTCATGGGGAGCCTTCACACCTCATGCAATATAAAAAAGGTTTTTAAACCATTGGTTTATCACGAGGGACACCTATATTTATTCATCATTTTCTATTTATTTACCAATGTTAAAAAAGTTTAATACAAGGCCTATATACACCAATCCAATGATGTCCAAGATAAACCAAGATCGTTTCAATGACCTAGGACCCAAACTAAATCCAAAAGAAAATAATTAATTAGCTATAACACTTATAATAAATCAATTAATTCAATTTGAACATGAAATAATCGATGAAAACTCATTGATCGATTACACCACACTAGAACCAAGTCCAACTAGCTATGGGATATTGGCATAAAACCACCATAACAAACCTGATATAAACCTTTAAGGGATAGAACTAAAAAACAATTAATTTAATTTAATTTTACTAAACACATTAAATAAATCCCTGGAAAAATTTTCCTTTTATGAAACATTGAATGAGGATAAGACAAAGTCAAATGCGGACATCGTCTATGAGGGTAAAATTAAATCCCCATCATTAATATATGATTCCCCCATGCTTCTGTGGAATCAGAATAAAAAACCCTTACAGAGGATATAAAAATTAGATATGAGGTAAGGAGAATTCAATTAGAGAACATTATAAGTGGAGGCTTACCTCAAATAACCTCTAAAATTCCATGAAACCCTTCCCATATAAATGAAGAAATAAGGAGAGGAGGAAAGGGATAATCAGGATTGCATGCACCAAAATAGGAGAAGAGGAGGGGATTAACCCTCTTAAACTAGTAGGGGGAGGGTAATTCCACAAAAATATCCCCATTGACTAGTTGGTGGATGCAAGATAAAACCACATTGAATCCCATCCACCCTAGTCTACCTCTATTGCTTATTAACACATTTGGGTGATCTCTTGATCCCCATTTTAGGTCTAAAATACCCCTTCTAGAGGTTTATACTTTCAAATTTTATCTCTAAATCCTAGTTTAAATTTTTTCTCGTCCACTAATTTGTAAAATTCAGATTTCCCTTGAATTTCCAACCATCTGTACACATGAGGTGTTATAAACTCCCCACCATAATACTTATCATCTTTGAGAAGTCTCGTAAAGAATTTTACAATCTATCCTAGCCTAAATAGGTCTCCAATTACTCATTAACTAGTAACCTTCCACCAAAAAATGAAAAACTTTATTCTAAGAACAACTTCAAAATTAAGGCACTTAAGCTTCTAAACCATAAAAAATGTTCATAATCATTTCTGAGACACCAGGATGATACTTTTTCAATCTAGTATATCCCAAAATAATGGTGGTGTTATTTTCTAATTCATTATTAAGACTACGGTTCTCCCTATAATAAGTTTCATCCAATAACATTCAATTAAGTTCCTTTGGTGCCTCCTCCATCAATTTTTTTGATACTCCACACCCACATTCCTATTAATTACCTAGAATTGTTTCCAATGAACTGTGCCCAAACATACATGAGAACACCGCACACACATTGGTATCAATTCAATTTTCTGAATTCCAAACTGATGTACACACGTAACAGTACTCTATGCATCATCCAGAGAAACACCATCATTTCCTTGATATTCCTAGTTTGATATTTGAAATGCCTATATCACATCTATAATGACATGAAACATATGGCTTGAAACTTAACACTTCTAATTATATAGGTGAAAATTGGTTGAAATATACACAATTGACCCATTGGAAAAATGATTGGCTTCCATTACTGATGCATTACCAAAAAACTTGATCGTAATGCATTAATTTTTTTAGGTATTCCGTGATCATCCATGTGCCCCATCGATGTCCATACATAATAACCTATGTCATCACCTTTATGGATAATTATTTGACTGAACCCAAATCTTGTATTCCATGATAAACAATTAATTTACAATATGATATGTTTAGATCATTATAAACTATATAGATTCCAATGAAAGATCCCAAATGTTTTCCATCATGAAAAATAAAAATTATATCAGGCACTCTCCAGGCCATTGGAATCCCAATTTACATTAGAATCATCCAATAACCAGCCTCCCAAAACCACAAACCTTCCTACATGGGGTCATATCACCCATTAATGATAGGACACTTCCCATAATATGAGTGTTTTTATTATCACTTCATTGAGTCAAATTCTCGATCTTCACGGACCACCTCCTTCACTTCACTGATTATAACGGTCGGGAATATCTAAAATAACTCATACTCAAGATCCATTTGAAAGGTATACTCTACTTATCACTATATAAATAGATTATATCCCTATAATACACTAAAATTCAAACCAAAATGAAGGACATTCCCTCCAATATAAAATTATTCACTCCCCACTATGAGATTTCCCTTACTAATTCTCAAGCACAACGCCTAGTGGATCCCAAAACACATAAATGTTTATCCTCAAGAGCCACACTTATCCCATACCATCGGTTTCCAAACCTGATTCAATTAGATCATCCATGTCAATGCGCCCAATCAAAATCCAATGCCCCCTATACCATAGAGAGACATATCACATATCATCAAAACCCTATTCTACCATGTTCGTAAGTGTTTCATCAATTCCATCATTCCTTGTTGCGCACCCCACCACTCACCAATTTAAAATTTAATTGGTCCCTACATACAACTAGAACGTATAATTCCTATCTCATCATATAGAATTTTTGTACAATCCCATCCCACCTGATCCAACACCCGAATCATGAACAATCTCATAAGATTCATACCACTAGTCATGATACTCGACAGGTCATCCTTTTTTATCTAGGATTTCCCTCATCATTTTTCAATATTGAGAACTTTTTGGTGCCATTGCCTATCACATAATCACAACTATTTCTACATCATTCACAAAATCATAGTTTTCCACCCACACCCTACCAAGATACTAAAGACCCATCTGAAAACACACTAGGCCAAATGTAACCCCAGACTTCATCTTGAAAACACACCTTGATACCCATGGCACTAGTACTCAAGGATCCCATCATCAAAAAACCCATAGGCATCCCATGATTTTCTCAAAAACCTAGTAGCATTTCATGTGGTTGAAACTTAGATCAAAACATCTAACCATGCATCCTATCTATGAGCCACTCACAACATCGGTCTAACACCTCTTAACGATACCCTAGAACACCATTAGAAACTGACTTAGTGGATCCATAGTCAAATCTAAAAAGCATAATAGGTTCCCAAACCTACCCCAAATGTCTAATATTATAATGGTCACAACCTATGGTGTATTATACATGAACCCATCTCAAACATCCCAGGGAATACAACATGAAAAAAAATCATTAGTGTTTATATAAGGGTATAACTCATAGGAAAGTTCCTTGTTCTCATTCAAAAGACCATTATAACTCACCTACCTGACTACTCACTAGGGGGTCTCCCATACATATGTATCAGGAATCCCATACTACAATTACCACCCACAACCAGTGCACTCAAAGCTATGAATTAAACTTCTCTACATAGGGTCATGTATCATCATTCAATAGTGATAGAAAAAATGACATCACTATAGATGACCCATGTCGAGAAACCATAACTAGAAAGTTAGGTTAAAGAGAACTCCATTCTTGGATATTGTAGAAAAACCATATAGGATGTTAATGAAAATTTAAATAAGGAAACATTTACCACTAAATCCAACCTAAAGGGTGTAACATTAAGGGATCGTATGACTTTACAAACCCACTAGGATTACTAAAACTATAGTGCATGTAGACTAAATCATCATCCTTGTCAGCAAACATCTCTTTATATATTTACATAACCCAACATCAGAAAGGGAATATAAATAAAAGGAAGTCTAGATAAGTATAATTCTTCCAATTTCTTATATGAAAAATCATCTGATGAGTAGTCACTGACACATTAAACAACTCAACCTTAGTCATTAATTAAAACAATCAAACTAGTAGGACTATACATCATGTAAATCCTATATGCCTTATATGATGCATGATATGCATCTTACATCTATATACAAGAGATAAAACCCATAATAAATCAAGAACCTCAAATATCCTTATTTATTACTAAATGTTAAAATCATATACAACCATAATATCAAACACTAAGAACCACAATCCCAACCTATAACACCGTGATATTTTGTGAAATGTTTTTTTTTTCAAATGAATTTAATCTTTTTATTATTAAGTATTACAAGGAAAAATGATTTTGTATTTCCTAAAAAGTATCAATGAGTTTGGATTTCATTACAAAAAACAGTATTAATGGCTTGATTTACACATAATAGAAATATTAACTTTCTTTACATGCAATAATGAGTATAAATGAAATGTAACATATTATTAAAATATTATTATTTAATATAAAAATTATCTCCTAGTAATTGGAATGAAGAGTATAAATAGAATTTAATAACTTATTTAAATATATATTTGACACAAATTTATTGGTTATATATTGGTTACAAATAATAATAAGAATAATTTAAAAGAAAAAGAAATATTTTTTTTGGAAAAACTGTACTTTTTTTAAAAGGCTGTTTAATCATGCTTGGAACACATAACATTAAATAAAAGTTTAATAATTTTATAAAATTTATATGAAAAAATAAAATTCATTTTTGAAACTGTAATACTAAAATTATATTTGGGTGAATTGTTTTATTTTTTTGGATAATGCTGATTTTTTTATGAATAGTGAAAATATACTGAATTTTAATTGAAAACTGCCTTTTTGTTTAAATAATTTATAAGGATAAATTATATTTTTATTCAATTGTAATGTAATATTAGATAAATTTTAGATAAATTAATTCATTTTAGTTAAATTTAATCATTTTAATATTGAATTTTAATATAAAAACATTGTAATTTTTTTAACATTTTCACTTAAAAAATCTTATTTCCTGTCATGTTTGTGAGGTTGATTTTAAATTAAATTCTACCACTTATATGAGTTGAATTTATCCAAATGGATTAAATATTTGGAATTAGAATAATTTTTATTATCTAATAAGTTACAATTATTTTTTTACCATAATTATAGGTGAAAATAGTTAAAATTAATTACAGCGACTAAGGTAAAAATGAGTTTACTTAGTGGTTAAAATTATAATATAAGGTATACGAATGACCCAAAACATTAAAAAAACCAATTTTATGGCCATATTTAATCCCTTATCACCTTATTATATATTTTTATGATTTATTAGGATACTATTAAATGAATGTGAACTATATAATAAGTTAAGTAAATAAAAAGACAAAAAAAGAACCTTCCTTACTTTTAATATTGATAAATCTTCGGGATAGGGGGAAAACATCGTAGGTTTAGTTATATATATTATTTTAAAATATATATGATTTTTTATACTGATAAATTATCTTAAATTTTTATAAATGAAATCATTACTTAATGTTCTTATGAAACGACAATACAAAAATTATTTACCAAATAATTATATATAATAAATGATACTTAAAATATTATAAGTGATGTAAATTCAATTAAACATTTAATTCCATTAATTTTTAGATTAGCATACCACGTTACACTAGTTGGAACATAATTATTTTAATTCAATCATTTTATTGACATTTTTAAATTCAAATTAAATAAATAATTTTAAAATTGACATTAATGTTAATTTATAATAAATTATATATTTATAAAAGATTTAATATTTATAAAAATAATTTCTTTTAAAAATTTATTTTTAAATGATAATAGACATAAAATAAGTTCTATTAATTTACCAATTTATCTTTTATTATGATCATTTTGACGTTGTTACTACATTTAGGGTCAATGTAGTATTTTTATGCCTTAATTCGCTTCTGTTAAATTTAATTTCAAATACACATGAGATTTTTATTTTATAATTTAAATATAAAATTTATAATCAATGGGTCTAAATTTTTCAATTAGTATCAATTTAATTTATTCTTATAGGATAAATTACCATGGTTATAAAACTAGTTACTGTGGTAGAAACAAAAAGGTAAAATTAAGTAAACTTAATGACTATGGAACGGAATAATAAAAATGCTTTAAATTTTGAGTAGTGGAGGTTTTTATCGACCAAATAAATCCTATGTCGTCTTTTTTTTTAAATTTTAGAGCCACATGAGGTATGGGATACCTCCCAATAGTAAGTACTTTTTAGTATTTACAATAATGTCACACCTCCTCAACTATAAAAAGTCACTCACCCTCCTCACTTATTCAGACCTCTCAATCCATTAGAATCAAACAATATCTACACAACTAACTTCCCAAATTCTATATACTCATCATATAAGCCTTAATATATTCATAAATCCAATCTAGTATGGATTTAGTGTGAATATAAGGAGGATACTCAAAGAAGAGGTAATGTTCTTCAACGAGCATCTTTATGTTATTTGTTTATCAACCCCCTTAAATTTTTATTATACCATGATTATATAATAAAATCCATATATTAATTTTAATAATTTTTTATGTAAATTTAATTACCTACAATTATGAACACTTCCTTCAAATGGGTTACAAAATCACCATTCATCTATACGACGAACTACCATCCCACAAACCAATGTCATTCGTTTTTCTATTAACACCTTTAATGGCTAGGTATAATGGTGTATTTATTATTTATATATGATATATATTAAATTTATTATGTTATTATTATTTTTTAATTATTTTTTCACACATAAGTTCATGCTTTCTATTTTCTGAGAATACAATAATGTTGTTTATGTGTATGGTGGACTACCACCTTGTGAAGCGATACGATTCATTCATGATTTTCATGGAAAGTATTAAGGATGAGTTTAATAAAAAATTTTGATATATATTACATAAAAATTTATACAATAATGATAATATAAATATCATTTAATTTTATTTATTTCAATATGAAAGTAAAATTGAAACAATGTTCATGCAAACATACGACCTACCATCTCCATGAATGATGTTTTTCATTTTCTGTCAATAAATTTAATGGATTAATATAAATAAATATATACTGAATTTATATGATATTTATATCATAGTTTAAATTTTTGAGATTATGAATCCATGATTTATTTTATAATACTAAAAAAATAATAAGTCATAACATAAATGAAAAACAAAGTGGTTATTACCCAAAACGTAACATTAAAATGGAATTATTAATGAACGAGTAATAAATGGGTGATAAGGGAATCATATATAGTAGGATATATATAATTATTATTATTTAATATAAGTATAAAAAACTTATATTTATTATTCCACCGGTTTGAATGAGTACAAATGAAGTCAATACTCAAGGTAAGGGATTTCCGTCTAACATTTCACTTTCGTGATACACATATCATATTCACCACCTATTTATTATATATGGTGTATATAATGACCATGAATTTATTTTAGTGTTATTATAATTAACATTATTTTTATTTACATATCCATTTTATTATCTCTCTTTTATGGGGTTTATGGTTTATATGTTACAAAATTAGTAAGAGATTTTTATCTCAATTTTCCTTCTTTGAGATGTATATTTTGTTATGCACCTATATTATTTCATGAGGTGTATATAAAACCCATTTGAAATATAATATAATGAATTTATTCATCTTCATGATATTTTAAGTTTACTTTTATGTTATTATTTCATGGGGTTTATGATTCAAGGTTATAAAATAGGTAAGAGTTTTAATTTACAATCTCACTATTCAGCGAGATTATTTATGATCAGGTCCCCAATGTTGAAATATATTGATCTACATATTAATAATTCTCATAAATTTTCCACTCATATAGTTATTCATAATATCTTCATGTAATGGTACCATTTTTTTAATATTTTTTACCTAAGATAATTAAGTAATGTTTTTAAGAAAACCCAATTTTTTTCTCTCTCAGGACAGAAATCTATTTTCTTCCCAAGACATGTTTTCTAAAAAAGTTTTAAAAAAGGTTTTTAAATTATATTTTAATATATTTTTCAAGGAAAATTATTTTTAAATTATTTTTATGTTTTTTTTAAAAAATTAAATTATTTTTTAAGCTTCCTCTAAATGTTTTAAAAATTATTTAAAAAAATATTTTCAAAAAGTTATATATTTTAAAAAGAATTCATCAAAGAGAAAAGAATATTTTCCTCAATAAATGTTTTAATTGATCATTTCAAAATTATTTTCTATATAAGATAAAATATTTTAGTGTTACCAATGACTTAAGGGGGATAATATCTAAGGATATCATTCATATTCTTCATCTGAATGGTTTATGTTTTGATGGCACGTTGTTTATAGAACCTGTTTATTTTTTTACAGATCAATCATGTTCCAAGGATATTTTTTTGAAACCTGTTTATTTTAAGAAAATTAATAATGTTTAAATGATGTTGACATGAAACCCACTTTTTTTCCATGGGTTAATTAGGTTATTAAAGAATAATTATTCTTTTTATGTGTTTTTATATTGATATGAAATATATTTATAATTTATTCATGTTGTGGTTCTTGGACAAAGAATATATGATGGGGTGTATCAAATTGCACTTGGTAAGACTATTACAACTTATATGTTAGGGATTCCCAGAATTTTACAAGTAATACCATTATGACTTATATTATGGGTGTCCCAGATAGCACCAGGTGAGGCCTTTATAGCATACATGATGGGTGTGGCCAGATTGAGCTCTAATACAATGGGTACTGATAAATTCTATATAATATCTGAGGGTACACAAGTGTTTTTCCTAATAACAAAGATGAGAGTACATGGGTTCTTAGACTAAGACTAAGGATGAGTGTACATGGGTGGTCATCCCAAGCCTAAAGATGAGGGTACACAGGTGGTCAGCCCAAGCCCAAATGTGAGGGTACTCAAGTGGTTAGCCTAAGCACAAAAATGAGGGTACATGAGTGGTGATCCCAAGACCAATGTAAGTACGTAGGTGGTTATCCTAAGCCTAACATGTTATGAACATCTTGGTGGGAATACTTGACAAAATATTTTCTATTCTTATTGTATTTCATAAATTACAAGACTTATGCTATTATTATGATCTCATTGGCCAAGTTATTTGATTTCCTTATGATTAATGTCTTATGAACTACAAATTTTATGCCATGATTGATGATTATGATCTTTTAAATGTAGGGTATGGTTTAAAATTTTATGATTATGTTCTCATACCCTTATTCTCATGTTATTCTTTAGTATCTCCTTTATTTACCCTTATTGAGCATCTAACCTCACTCTTTATTATGTTTCCTTTCCCGAGGTTATGAAGAATGGTTTTACGTAAGAGTACTAAATGTGAATATCATTGAATAAATTTCACCAAGATAGAATATTTTGTTTCTATCATTACTAAGTCACTGAACTATTATGTTCCTTAGGCGTGTGTTTGAGTAATGTAAATAATATTCAGCTAAAAATATATAATATATATGTATAAGAAACTGGTACACTATAGTTAGTATCAAAGGAAAGGTTTAGTTAACTTTTAGAAACTAATATTAAAATACTTTAATGAGATCCATAGGGATATTTCTAAGGATATGTCAAGGGGTGTCTCTAAAGGTTTTTATAAGGATGAATTAAAGTATAGGAAAATGTCTTGGAATTTTGGTAAAGGATAGAGATTGTGGTTTCCTAGAGACACATAACTTTATGGATACTAAAAGTGGATGTGGTTCTATCAAAGATGTACTTCAGGGTAACAACCTCAAAAATACTATATAGATCAAGACTTGATCGATAACTAGTTCACGATAATGGTCATTTTTGCTTACCTAGTTTAACACTCCCATGGGACATGCTTTGGGAATTCACAAATTCTTTACAAAAAATCATGAAGGATTTTAATAGATAATGACTATGAATAACCTTGGATAAATCTAGGGTGTCGCATATTTAAAAGGAGGTGTTATGATTTAGACATCATATAAGTGATTTTGAATGATTATGTCGTTTTCAACTATGATTAGTGTTTCTCACACCATAGTTTCTGGATTTAGTCAATGGAGGTAACTAGAAAGAATTAGGTTAAAATTGAATCTGACAAAAACCATTCTGATAATTATCTAAATGGGATGATGACTGAAGTAACATATATTGTACTTAATCAGTCATCATGGAACATGATTAAAAACAAACACCTTAATGTACACTCAAACTCACAAAGAATACAAGGATATAGTTCAATAAGTGTTTGGGTAATGGAGACCATAGAGTAAAAAATAATTAGTTTACAAAAGCCTGAAATTTGTGAATACACATCATGTAAATTTCATGAATGGATCTAGGAAGTGATTAAAATGATGAATGGAATGTCACAAATATTGAGAATATCAAAGTGTGATTAATGGACTAGTTAATGTAATAAATATGAATATGAATCCACCTAATAAACCACCTATGATCTAGTGTTTCTAGTGTAAGGAATTTAGGAATTATGCAAATCAATGTCTTAAGGGGAAAGTACATGAAGAGAATCATCATGATTGTAAGAGTATTTGTTTTATAGTTAATGATGGATAGAATATGAATGATACGAAAAAGAAAATAGGTATTAAAGAATTATTCTAGGAAGAATAGTTAATATTTTTATAAGGAATTGGTATGATTGAAGTATTTTTTATTGGGTTTCATGAATTATAAAATATATAAGGATGGTTTTGTATAAGTTTTCTCATTAAGGATTTGAATGAATATGTTAAATAAAGTTTATGAACAAAAAAATTGATTTGATGGAAAGGTTATATTTAATGGAAAACACAAGATTAAGGGAAGGAAACCTTTAATATGTTCCTGATGTTTAGAAAATGGTGTTTATATTCGATAAAGAGATGATAGATAATAATAAAGTAAATTAGATAGTAGTAATTACCTTGGAATAGATTAATGATTCATGGAAAAGGTGGTTTATACCGTAATGGATGGAGTTTATTTAATTTTTGGATTTAAGGAATACATCCAATAATTGATGTTATATTAAAGGAATGAAGAAGCATGTATGCTTTCAATATGGTTTTATAGTATTTCAGGTTGTTACCATGATTAAAGAAAATACATGACGAAGGTATTCACATGTTTGGTTTTTGATAATTAAGAGATACTTTATGATATACGGTGGATCAATGTTAAGATGATTTTGAGAAAATTAGTAACCATATTTCCAATGTTTAGGATTTTTACCTTTCAGAAGGGTCAAAAGTTCAACCATTTATGAAATATTTTATCTTGAAATTTGAATGAAGTTTTAGAGATTAATGTATCATTTCAATATATCAATAGATCTTATGATCTATTTGTTCATTAAGGATAAAAAATTAACCTTTATTTTCATTGAGTATAAGATGAAGATTAAATTGATCAAAACAAAACCAAAGGGGGGGATTTTTCATATAAAATGGAATGAAATGATGTAAGTATATATCCTTGTGAACAATTATTCAACATTAAGGAAGGGGTCCTAAAATAAAATATTTTCGTATTATAATTAATTTTGATGATATCAATAAATGTTTTAATTCCACATTGTTCTAAGGTGTTATGTTCACTAAACATATCTAGATCACACAATTTCGTATGATCAGTGATATTTATCACAATCTATAATAATTTACACTTTTTTACCATGTCTATATTTTCACTTCCCACCTATGTTCTCATATGTGGAAACCAAGTTATGAGTTACTGTGGGTAATCATTATGTTTACGAATTTCGATTTTTAAAGGAAGTTTTATAATTCGTTTTAAAATGTGGGTTTATATGAAAAGAAATTTTCCAATTGTCAAAACATGGATGACCAGGATGAATTTTGAGGGTGAAATTCATTTTAATGGGGTAGAATATAACACCCTGATATTTTGTGAAATATTTTTTTCAGATGAATTTAGTTTTTTTATTTAGGGGTACACAAAAAAAGATTTTGGAATTTCCTAAAAGTAACAATTAGTTTTGATTTTTTTAGATGAAAAACTATATTTGTATTTTGTTAAACACATTACTAATCTTATATTTCTTTACACGCAATATTGAGTTCAAATAAAACAAGAAATATTATTATTTAATATGAAAATTATTTCCTAGAAATTAGAATTAAAGGTATGAATATCATTAAATAAATTATAAAAATTTATAGTTAACACACATTTATTTTTTATCTATTTATTATAAATTAAAATATGAGTCATTTAAAAGTAAAACAAATGTTTTCGGAAAAACTATATTTTTACTAGAAGACGGTTTAATCATGCAAGGTGGACATAATTTAAAATTAATTTTCAATACATTTATAAAATAAATAATAAAAATAAAAATTAATTTTTTAAAGAATAATACCAGAATTATTTTAGGGTAAATTTTTCCTATTTTTGAGATAAGTGTCTATTTTTTGATAGATACTAAAAAATACAGAATCTTAACTGAAAAATGCCGTTCATTAAAATAATTAATAAGGTTAAATTATATTTTTAATTGGTTTTAATGAAAAACTAGATAAATTTTATATCAATTAATACAAATTAGGTCATTATAATCACTTTAATTTTAAATTATGATATAAAAACAGTGTAAATTTTATAAAATTTTCACTTTAAAAACCCTCTTTTCATCCTGTCTACATGATTACTTTTAAATTATGTTCTACTACTTATACAAGTATAATTTTTTCAAATGGATTCTGTATTTATAATTATCATAATTTATAGTACCTAATAGTGTTAAATTAATTATTTACCATTATTATTAGTGAAAAAAATTAAAAAAAATTATATTAATTCACGTAAAAATCTGTTTTCTTAGTGGTTAAACTTAAAATATAATGTATAAAAATGACCGAAAACATGTACAAAACCCATTGGACTTCCATATTTAGACCATTAACACTATATTATCTATTTTTATGAGTTTTTTGGATGATATTACATGATAGTGACCTTTATAATAAGTTAATTAAAGAAAAAGACAAAAAGAAACCTTCCGTTATTTTAATATATATAAACCTTTGGGATAGGGAAAAACAAAATTAGATCAGTTATAAATATTATATTTAAATATAAATGAGTTTTTTATACTGATAATTTATTTTATTTTTTTATAGATGATGTAATTACTTTAAATTCTAAATAAACATTGAAACAAGAATTATTTAGAAAATAATTATATAGAATAAATGGTATTAAAAATATTAAACCTTATATAAATTGAATTAATTATTGTGTTCTATTATTTTTAAATATTTTTAAACCAATTTAAATCAGGGTGAATATAATATATTTTAATTCTATCATTGTATTGATATATTTGAATTCCATTTAAATGAATAATGTCAAAATTGACATTAATGTTATTTTATAATAAATAATATTTTGTTAAATGACGTTAAATTTATAAAAAGCACATATTTTTCCAAGTTATTTTTAAATGTTATTAAATATAAAATATGATACATTCATGGACCAATTATACTTTTATAATTAACATATTGACCCTTAAATAGTATAAAATTTGTTAGCATAGTAAGGGTTAAAGTAGTGTTTTTGCTGGTTACATGCGCTTCTGTTAAAATTATTTTCCAACACACAAGAGATTTTTATTTTATAAATTAAATATAAAATTAAAAATAATTGGGTATAAATATTATAATAAGTATCAATTTAATTTATTATTCAGGGATAAATTACATGGGTTAGAAAACTAGTTAACGTGATAAAAATGGGTAAAATTTAGTAAAATTAATGACTAAGGAAAAAAATGACAAAAAAATATTTTTTTTGTAGAGGTGTTTATAGAAAAATTAAACTATAACCTCCATTATTATTCAATTTTAGATCCACATGAGGTTTTTGAGACCTCAAAATATTAAAATACTTTTTAGTATTTACAAGAATGCCACTCCTTCTCAACAATAAAATGGAACACACACTCTTCACTTATTCATACCTCTCATGAAATGTCAATTGACATAGATATATAAAAATATGTCAAAAAATACCCTTAAATCATTATATAATAATTATTTTTGGAAAAAATCCATCCTAGTAAGGATTTATTGAAAAACTAAGAAAGAGACTTGAAGAAGTGGTAATGTTCTTTAACGAGTGTCTTTATTTTATTACATCCTCCACACCTTTAAATTATTATTATAACATGAATATATAATAAAATAAGTATCTTTAATATAATAATATGTTGTTATGTTAATTTAATGAAAAAAACAAACAAATTTTATAAAATGGTTTATGAAATTACAATTCGTGTGTATGTCGGACTATCGGCTCACGAACAACTGTCGTTTATTTTTACATTACCATATTTCAAGGATTTAATTAATGATGGAGTTATTTTTTATATATTATATTTTTAAAATTTATGATTTTATTATGATTTTTGAATTATTATATCACACAAACCTTCAGGATTTGATTTTTGTAGTAATACGATAATGTTGTTCTTGTGTATGACTTACTACCACCTCATGAAGTGATATGATTCATTCATAATTTACATGGAATGTATTAAAGATAGGTTTAATAAATATATATATATATATTACATAAAAATTATATTTTAATAATACACACACATATATATCATTTACTTTTCTTTCTTTTATTATGATATGAAAATGGAAACAACATTCATGTGTACGTACGACAAACCATCTTCATGAATGGTGTGTTTCATTGCCAATCACTTAATTTTATGGATAAATATAAATACATATATACTAAATATATATGATATTTATACCATGGTTTAAATTATTGAGATTACGAAACCATGATCTATGATAGAGGACCAAAAAGGAACAAGTCAAAGCTTATACGAAAAACAAAGCGGTTTTTACTTGAAAGATAACTTTAACATGGAATTATTAATAAATGGGTAATAAAAGGGTTCTAAAAAAATAATATATGGTATGATATAGATACTTATGATTTTTTAATATATGTAAAATAAAATAATATTAATTATACAAGATTTTTGAATGAGTAGAACTAAAGTCAAGACTAAAGGTAAGGGATGTCTGTCTCACTTTTTTACTTCTGTGAGACACATGTCATATTAACCACCTATTTCTTTTATGTGATGTAAATACTACCCATGAATGTAATTTAGAATGATTATACTTAAAATTATTGGTATTTACATATCCATTTTAGTATATATCCTTCATGGATTTTATAGTTCAAAAGTTACCAAATCGGTAAGAGATTTTTGTCTCAATTTTCCTTCTTCGAAACATACGTTATATTATGCACATATATTATTTCATGAGGAGTATATAACACCCCATTGAAATATATATCCTGAATTTATTCATACTTATTATATTTTAATTTTCCTTTTATGTTATTCTTTCATGGGGATTAGGATTCAAGGTTACCGATGTGGTAAGAGTTTTATGTTACAATCTCACTGTTTATCAAATTTATTTATGATACAGTCTCAAATGTTTAAATATCATGATATAACTATAAATAATTCCCATGAAATTTATCTTTATATGGTTATTAATGTTTTCATAATGTAATGGTACATTTTTTTGAATATTTGGTACTAAATATAATTACTAAAATGTTTTAAAAAATACTCAACATTATTTCTCTCTTCAGTCAGAAATTTGTCTTATTTACAAAAAATAATCTATAAATAAGTTTTTAAATTTTTTAAAATTATATTTAAAGTTTATTTTAAATAAAAAGGATTTTAAAATTGTTTTATGTTTTAAAAATATGTTTAAATTAATTTTGAAACATCCTTTATAAGTTTTCAAGGTTATTTTCAACGAAATTTTTTTCAAAGTGTTTTAGGTTTTAAAAAAGTTTTCTTCAAAGTGGAAAGGTTATTTTCTTCATGAAATGATTTAAATGATCCTTTGAAAAATATTTTCCATATAAGATGAAATCTGTTGGGCTTACCTATTCTTTAAATGGGATATGATCCAAGGATACCATTCATATTATTTATTTGAAATGATTATGTTATGATGACCCGCTCTTTACAGAACCCATTTCTTTTACATGGGTCAATAATGTTCCAAATAGATTTTTATTAAAAACATTTATTTTTTATTGGACAATCATGTATCAATGAGATTGAAAATAAACCCATTCTTTTCCATGGTTTATTCAGGTTATGAATAAATAATGATTGTTTTTATATGTTTTTTAATGATATGAAATCTCTTTTTACTTTATTCATGTTGGGGTTCATGGACATAGCTTATATGATGGGGTAGCCCAGATAGAAAAGAGTAAGACCATTATATCTTATACTATGGGGTGGCCTAAATATTTTCACATAATCAGATTACAACTTATATGATGGGGAGACCTAGATAGAACCGGGAGATCCATTTGTATTTTACATGATGGGTGTTCCCAGATAGTTCTCCAATGCAATAGGTAATGATAAACGATATATGATCTCAGTGGGTACATAAGTTTTTATACCAATTCCAAACTCAAGGTTACACTGGCTCTTAGACAATCCCCAAAGATAAAGGCACACAGGTGGTCAGTTCGAACCAAATATTAGGGTACATGGGTGGTTAGACCAAGACCAAAGACGTGGGTATTAGAGTGTTTATCCCAAGCCTAAAAAAGGATACACAAGTTGTTATCACAAGACAAAATATAGTACAAGGGTGGTTATCCAAAGCCTAAAATGTTTTGGAAATCTTTTTCGGTATCCTTGACATAATATTTTCTATACATATTGTATGCCAAAAATTTTAGGTGTTATGCTAATGTTAGTCTTTAATGGATCATGTTATTTGATTCCTTTATGATCGATGTATTATGAAATGAAAATATTTTTGACATGAATCATTATTATGATATTTGACATGTAGGGTATGGTTTCGAAATGATATTATCATGTTTTTTTACTCTTGTGATCATGTTATACTTATATATATCCTTTATTTACCCTTACTGAGCATCTGATCTCACCTTTTCATTTGTTTCCTTTCCCTAGGTTATGAAGAAAGGTTTTAAGTATGAGTACTAATGGGGAAGATCTTTATGGAATACATTGAAGATATTTAACCAAGTTAAAGGATTATGTTTCCAGTTTTCCAAAGGAACTGAACTATTATAGTCCTATGGTGCGTGTTTGAGTAATGTAAAGAATATTAGTCTAAAAGATGTAAAATATATGCATGATGAGCCTTGGTTTTTATAAAACCCATGGTAAAATATGATTATTACTAGATCATATGTTCTCAATGAAACATTATTTTATCGATCGCAAGTTCTAACACATCCCTATGTCATTTTATACTATATCCCCAATAGTAAGATGAAGGAAAAAGTAATGATTAGATGCCAATTTTTAATATCCAGAACCGAAAAAATGATTAAATAGTAAATTGAATGATTTAACACATGACCTTTGGAACACCGAATTAAACACTAGAGGATACCGACTAATAGTGGGGGTCTAAGTAGGTGTAATGTGGAGGTTATACCCCCTATATCAGAGTGGAAAATATAATATAAAATAACTAAATATCATTAATGACAAATAAAATGAAAGAGGAAGTTAATAAATATAAATAAATAAATAATAAATTGGATGAAATAGAGGCCCAAAAATACTTTCAATAAATATAACTTACTACTCACTGGGTTAGTCACATACAAATATAATAACTGAACAAAAAAATAAACCGAGGAAGTAAATTTTCATCAAGACATAACTCATCCTGATCTCCGAATACATGCCCGATTTATCCTCGCTGAATCGACATGGGTCATGGCCTGACCTCTACCAGCAACCAAGTGATAGTCTGATTTGGTACCCAAGTGCAATGGTGGCCCCATAAGGGGGGTGTAAGTGCATTACTCAGTAGGTAACCCCCAAAATGGTCTTATAATATACCAATAATGTAGTGATATGTATATGTGACATGGTTAGGATAAATAAATAAAGTGTAAAAAGGTAAAAAAATACCACCATAACATCATAGGTGGGCATAATCCTACCTTTTTGTCAATCCTTAGGCCAATGAATCTTATTGACCATACCTACATCAGAGTATATCGGGGTGTCTTTGAGCATATCATGATGATCCCACCTACATATAATAGAAATGGGTCACCCAAGAATTGTTTTAATTAGGTTCTATAGAACAAGATCTTGAATTTAATTTGATTAACAATATTGGTATGCAATTTATAATATATATATATATGTTCTATTTAATATAATTGTGTTGATACTTTTTCATCCACCATATTTATGGTAGTTTCATTAGATTAAATATTGTATAAAAATGATATAATAGTTCCCATTCCATAATGATAACATATAGATACCATGATATAAATATTAAACTTATATCATATTTTCCAGATACATAATGTTGTAAAGACAAAGATTATGTAAGAATATCTATTTTTGGGTACCCATAAGCATTATGATTTCTTATCATGGAGTTATAAATTGGTGATCAATATAAGATGAGATCACGAGGGCTATTCTACCATAGGAACACCACATGTTTTAGGTGTCATTTGTAGTTCTTATCTATGAACATGTATAATTATATCCTAGCATGAAATTATTTTCAGTGTATACTATTTTATTATATAGTTTTATAAGAGAAAAAAATATGGTGTTTATGTCATAGTGTGGTATCTTTCATATAGATCTTCACTTGAGGTATGACATCGATTGAATAATCTAGATAGAATTTGTTTCTTTTGACTGGAGGAGATATCTCAGGCATAGATGATTAGGATGATAGTACCTTTCCCAAATCCATGGCCATGGTAGAAGAATTTAAGTCCATATAGTTTGGTTAGAAAATAATAAAGGGAGAAAGGATGATGACTTCATGTATGCATTCTACATTATGAGATATCATATGACAAAGAGATTATATTACATTGTGTGTGTTGATAGGAAAGGTAATCATTTCTATGACTATTCCATATCTCTTTAGGGGCATTGATGAGTTTCTAGAATCTTCTCTTAGTTTGTGCATAATATTCATTACTATTGAGATAAGGGCTTAGAGGGTCACATATATAGTGTATTTAAAAATATACCCGATTTTAATGAATAAGAGTATATGATAAGGTGTGACCCACCACATGGTTGAAGAGATGTCTAAGAATAAATGATTAAAAAAATAAATATATTCATTATTATTTGAGTATAGAATAATTATATTTCATATTATTTATTAAAATTATTCACAAGTTATTAAGTGAATACATGTTAAATTATTTTACGAATGAATATTATTTAAATAATCAAGGTTCTTTAATATTTGTAGGGATTTTGAGTTAATTCAATGACTTTATTTTATCATATAATATTTTTAGTATATGTTACAAGTAGGAGATAAAAAATATAAATGATGTTTATGACATATTGAATGGGGCATAAAATGTCGTTTATAACTTATTTAGTGGGATATTTCATCTTATTACAAGTATATCCATATTGTGTTATCATTAGCATGGATTAGACATATGATATGTTGATAGTCATTCATTTATTCTAGAGGAGAGTTTAATTTTTTGATGTTTGGACCCAATGAGTGTTATTTATTGGATTTTGAGGTTGTTGGATGGGTGGTAGGAAATAAGAACCTCTTCTATCTCAGTTAGTGGAGTTATCAATAAAATATTGGGAAGAGGATGTTTCCAGAGTTGTAGAGGAGATCCTAGATTCTTTCCCAGAAGTGGTTATGACTCTTCCCCCTCGACATGATATGATGTTTGAGATATATTTTCAACTAGGAACATCATTTATTTCTATATATGCCAATTGAATGGTGCTTATAGAGTTGTGTGAGTTGAGTTTGTAGGTGGGTGACATGATTCTTAGGGATTTCATCTGACCAAGTGTCTCCCAGGGGGGCTCCAGTTTTGTTTACTAAGAAGGTAGATGGTAGAATGAGGTTGTGTATAGAATTTTGGAGGTTTACTTAGGTAATGGTCAAGAATCTTACTCTTATTCCAAGGATTGATGATTTATTCAAACAATTGAGGGGATCTAGATGGTTCTCTAAGATCAATATGTGATCTAGATATCACATTTTTAGGGTGAAGGATAAGGATACCCTGAGGACTTACTTATGGTGTAGGTATGGAAACTTTCAGTTTTTAGTCTTTTTATTAAGTGTTATAAATACACCATACATGTTCATTGGGATCATGAACTTGGTGCTCTATGAATTATTATATCGGATCATCAACAAATTCACTGATCATATCGCGATCTACTCAAAGATATAGGAAGAGCATGTTAAGAATATCAGAGCTGTTTTGAAGGTTCTTCGACACTATCATCTCATTGGAATGATATACAAGTGTATGTTCTATATGGGATAGGTACATTTCCTTAGACTTTTGGTGTCTCAATATGGTGTGGCTACATGCTCATAGATGTTCGAGGTAGTTGTTTCATGGGAAGTACCCAAGAATGTGGTAGATGATTGTAGATTCCTTGGTCTTATGGGATATTACCAGTGGTTCATACTCAATTTATCTTGAGTCACAGCCTATTTAACCTCACTGGATAAGAATGACTAAGCTTTAATATAGATTAATCATGTCCAAGTTTCATTCAATTATGTAAAGGAGAATTTAGTTAGTTCTTCAGTACTTTATTTTCTTAAGGAGGGTGAATTGTTTGAGTTTTTATATGATATATCCTATTTGGTCTTTATGATTCATATTGATGTATCCAAAAATATTAATCTATTATAGGTAGAGGCAGTTATTTCCTAATGATTGTAACTATTCCACCAACGATCTAGAGTTGGTGGTAGTTTTGTTTGTACTAAAGTTATGGTAGAATTAACTTATTGTCAAGCACTTTGTGGTTTTCACAGACCATAAGAGCATGAAATACATTTCTCTAAGTGATATTTGAATCTATGCTAGTATTGGTTGGTGGAGTTTGTTTAGGATTATGATTTTTAGATCCCTTACACCTAAGGAAATGGGAATGTGGTGGCCAATGCGTTGAGGTAGAATTCCCAAGGATATGTGGTTTAGGAATATAATAATGTTTCGAAAAGATATAGGAGATTTTAGTGATAAATATTGAAATTGGTGATAGAATAGGTCATTGTTGTATTAATTATATGACTATGGAGTCATCATTGATGCAATAGGTTGTGGAGTCTTTGTGGGGATACTCTAAGGTTGATGTTATGCATAATCTTATTTTCCATGGTGATCCTATTGATGTTGTTCTAAGAGAGGTTGTACATTTAGTTGGTAATACATGAGGGATTTCCTTATAAGTTTCACATATCAAATTTAGAGTTATATCCTAGTGTGAACATATGAATCTTTTATTGAGAAGATAACTTTGGTGGATGGAGATAAAATGGACAGTGATAGAGTTTTTGGTCAGATGTCTAGTTTTTCAGCTGGTGAAAGAAAGGAACCATATTCCTAAAGGTTCGTTCTAGTCCTTAGATATTTCAAAGTTTAAATGGGAATTAATCCTAAAAAATTTCTTCAAAGGGTAAACTATGGATCAGGGAGGTTGAGATGTAGTTTGGGTAGTAGTCAATTGGTTGAAAAAGCTGGCCTACATTGTGGTGATCCATGATTCTAGTACCATTGATGATTCAGAAAGAAAGTATATTGATTATTTGGTTAATATTCATGAGGTACCAAGGATAATCAAATAATATCAACATTATTATTTTATATTAGGATTCTTGTGTTTATTTCAACATACTGTTGGATCCCAGTTGCACCATAGAACTATTATTCTCCCTCATAAAGGTGTGTTGAGAGAGCAGGGTATCCAGACACTATAGGACATGCTACTGGCATGTGTTTTGGAATTTGGTAAATATTGGGTAAAGAACCTTCCATTGGTTGAGTTCACCTATAATAATATATATCACATATCTACTTTTATGGATCTATTTGAGGCATTATATGGGTGACTATGACACTCTCTACTATGTTGAAGGAGGTTTGAGAGTTAGTAATTCTAGGCCATGACGTTGTTAAAATAAAGAAAGACAATACCTAGTTGGTTTTATATAGGATGAGAGTGGAACATGAAAATCAAAAAACCTAAGATGATATAGGTGAAGACCCCTATAGTTTGAGGTTTGAGGCCACAATTTCTTGTGAGTCTCCCCTAGATGAAGATAGTAGATGTTTGGCAAGGTGTGTAGGATTTCTACCATGTTTTTTGGACCATTGAGGTGTTGGGGTGTGTTGGTAAGGTGGATTATTAGTTGGAATTTCGACAAGAGATAAAGGGGATTCAAGAAATCATAGATGTGACTCATCTTTATCAGTATCTTCATGATGAATCCCCTGCTATTGACTAAAAAGAGTTGGATATTTAGGAGTACATGACTTTAATGGAGTACTCGGTAGAGACCATGATCATCAAGAGAGAGATATTTATAGATGGATGATTCCATTGGTTCATGTGTTGTGGATACATGGTAGCCTGTAGATGATTATATAGGAGTGATATATGTAGATGTGTTCCCAGTACCATGAGCAGTTTCGTTATTTTATTTTTGTAGTTATGCTTTTCTTGATTATGTCCTACTCATATTTTACTATTTTTTTTGACATATGATGTTTCCTTAATGGGTGACGTGAAATAATACTCCTACCTATAAAGAGGGGAAAACCTGATTCCTAATCAACATGAATTATGTCTTGAAATAACTAAAATAGTTTTAGGGAGTCAATATAACCCAAATCAGATAATATGTTAACATGGAAGACATAATTCCATAATAAATGTGCTTGGTGCAGTTCTTTGTGTGGGTCATGGAGGTTATTGGTTTGGGATGTGTAGAGGTTGAGATGTTTATGGGGATGGATTTGTGAAAACTAGTTGCTTTTTTATGGCACCAGAATTGAGATTCCATGACTGGTGAGAGTTTGTGATATTTTTGGGTGGTAATGTTGTTGTGTGAGATGTTTTATAGGAATATCAGTTCAATTTATTTTTCTGGTAAAATAATTTGAGGTATAATGAGAACCTTGAGGGGTATTTAATGGGGTGATTATTTGGACCCCTTATTTTTGTTTTTGTTTTTTTATTCTTGAGGGTGAGAATTATTTGAGAGGTATCTAATGTAACTGTCTATTCCTTCCAGACCAATTAATTTTCCAGTTTGGGAAGTCCTATGTGCTTAGAGGATACTTGAGGAGGTTCAATAGAGATTATAGCTTCAACATGAGTTTTACATTATAAAAGACGGGATTATTACATAAGGGTGTGGTTTATGACATATGTGGATGGTGTCTTATAGCTTTTACAATGAATATGTGTGGATGAGAAATAGAGTTTTATGATGTATAATAGGGATTTGGGGAATATGTTAATGTAGGTTGAGACACCATGTTTTTCATTGGGAAATGGGTTTACAACCAAAAGGTTGGTTTTAAAGAATATATTTTGGAGAGATCGTGGGTTTTACATGGTAAATGAGGGATTTAGACCATAAAATTGGTGGATCCCAATGTTGTTAGATCTCTTTTTTGGATGATATTTCTATAATTAAGCCATCATCTCTCTTATTTTTGGACAAACCCAATCTAATTTTGTGAGACCTTTAAGACATTCTTCCCACACCTTGATATTTGGGTTCTAGTGGTTGTATTTTAGAAATAAATGATAATCCCTTACCTAATTCTCAATTGATTTCAAACATTATTCCATTAGAGATCTGAAGTGGTGTTGTGGTATAGGATGATTCAGGATTTTTGAGTGTGGTTGGGGGTTCTAGTCTATTTCTTCTTTTCCCTATAGCATATAGTGGGGCCATAAAACTTCTTTGAGGTAAGGGATCATAGTTATCTCTCTTTATTCATTCCATGTGTAGAGATTACATGATTTTGTTTCCCTTTGGATGGATATTAGGGGTTGGAATAATAATGGTAATAAATTTACAAACATGAAATTGATGGTTACAATAGAGAAATCACATGATTTACAGCCCTAATATATGTTATTGATGATATTGTGAACACATGTTTCCAATAATGAAAATAAATGCTATTGGAAGACATTTTTTTTCTATAGATGATATTCCTTGAGACCATTTCTTTTTTGTTGTGTGATTTCACCTTGAATAAATATATAAAGAACCTATATTTGTTTAATAAAGTTGGTTGACCATGGAATCTGGTTTGCGTGATAATACCCAAGCTAAACAAATAAGTAATGTGGTGAAAGCTTGAATATGTTGTTGTGGTATGAGTTTTTATTCTATATTTTCTAATGTTACATAAGATGTTATATGATGATATAAGTGACTGGTTAGGGTGTGTGATGCCTGGGAATGTATTGAAATGGTTGGTTTTCATGGATAAAATGTGGGAAGTTATGAGATGTGGTTCATAGTGGTTGTGATTTGAAGCTATGATAGATGATTCTTGTGGAACATGATGGTTTGGGTGTATAATGGTTGTGGTTTAAGGTTTTTGTGATGTGTTGTGGTTCTATACCTTATGGGAATGTGGTGCGATGTGGTTGTGGTTGTTTTGGTGTGATGTTTTGGTTGGTCTAGTGTATTGACTACAGTTGATGTGACATGGATCAGTTGCGGCGTGGTGTGGTTATGTTAGTTTCTTAGTTATCCATGGAATAAATTTTAAATATAAAATTAATGTAAATAGGATGGTAATAAATGATATGGGATTAATATTGATATGTGGTAAACGAATTAAATGAATTGAATTCCAAATGGATGGGCATTGTAAATATGAATGAAGTAGCTTGCAATTGAATGTGGTAAAGGTGGTGCAACTAGGTGCTGTAATGCCTTAAAATTATAAAATAATAACATTTTATTATATATAATATGAAACACACAAAACTAAGCTTAAAAACCCAAAAAATGAATTTCATTAAATTTAATCTATTCGATAGCTTGCCGAACACACAACCTTGAGTCTAAATGAACCGTAATATACTATACTATTATAAACCAAGTATTAAATTAGTGATTATGAATATGAATAATTAAATTATAAAATTTGTGGTAATTCATTTATTATAAATAATTTAAGAATCATTTAATTACAAAAGAAATGATTTTTGAAAATATGTATTTTTTCTATAAGATGGTTTAGTCACGCTTTACGCACATAATATATAATTAATTTGTACCAATTTTAGAAAATTTATGTTTTAAAAAAATATTTTTAAGTCCATATATCAAAATTACATTAGGTTTATTTTTTTGGTATTTTTCTATAATGTTGCATTTTTTAATGAATAGTGAAACCTGAATTTTAATTGAAAATTTCCTTTTTTATTAAATTATTTATAAATTTAAATTATATTTTGAATTAGATTTAAAGTAAAAATAGTTAAATTATATATTTATTAATATAATTTATTTCATTTTAATCACTTTATTATTTAATTTTTATATAAAAACTTTATAAACATTAAAACATTTTCCTTTTAAAATCCCACATTTTCATCATGTCTGGAAGATTAATTTTGAATTTATTTTTTACAATTATGTAAATGGAATTTTTTAAAATGGATCCAATAAATGGAATAATAATAATTTATATGTTTTATATATGGTGAACTTAATTATTGAACATAATGAATAGTGGAAATGGTAAATATTAATTACCATAGTTAGGGTAAAAATTGGCTTACCAGGGGTTTAAAATAAAAAAGATAAGTGTTTAAAGGACCTAAAAGCTAGTATAAAATACATGTTATGGAATATTTAGATCCTATAATTTATAATTTTTTTTAATAATCTATTTTTCAGTCTTATGGAATGTGAAAAACTTGGGTCTTCCTTTTTCTTTTAAAAAATTACAAGTATACCACTCACCTCACTTATAAAAGGCCACCCCATATCCTCTCCTCTTCAAACCTTAAAACCATTTTGGTTTGGAAAATACCTAAACAAGTAAATTTAGAACTTTAATACCATCCTACTACAAGACTTTGTTTTTTATGAAATCCATTATAAGAATAATTTCAGTATAATTCTAAAGAGGTGGTCTTAGAAGTGGTAAAATTCACAACTCTTCATTTTAATTATATTAATCATTAAAACTCCTTAAAATATTATTAATTTATGATTATACAATAACAGAATTTTTCCTATATAATTATATTATATTATTGTAAGTTCATGACTTATATCCATATCCTCTTCCCTTAATTAGGAAATGATAACATTGCCCGTGTGTACGACAGACTACCGCCTCACGAACCGATATAACACATTTTCTATAAAGACCTACCATAGTTGGGTATGATAAAAGAAAAAAATTATATATATGATATTTATAAAATAATTAAAAATATTTTTCCATTATATCATATATACCTTTTTTTACTTTCTATTTTGTAGGGAATACTATAACATCACTCATGTGTGTGACAGACTACTGCCTCACGAAGCGATGCGATTTGTTTTTCACTAAGTCATTACATTAAAGGTAATAAAGAAAAAATGTAATGTATATATTTGGTATACATTAAATAATTATTATATTAATAACATATTTATCCTTCTGAAAATATAATATATAATTTTATTTATTACACCAAAAAATGATAACATAGTACGTGTATGTGTGGACTACTGCTTTCACGTAGCGATGTGAATCTATTGTTGTAACCAATCCACATAGATGGTATAGATAAGTATATTTAAATAAATAATATAGTATATATGATATTGTTATAATTATTTAAAGATAAAATAATACTTACCTTCTTTCTATAATGATCATAGAAAAATGGGAACGTTACTGATGCGTACATATGACCTTTCGTCTCCCGGATTATAACATAGTTCATTTTGCATTACAGTAATTCATTATTGGGATTAAAATTATAATTTATGTATAAATATTATAAAAATTTCCCAATTATTATTATATATATGTTAGATAATGACCTCTTTGACCATGGTCAACACACTAAAGTCATTTTTGACACAAAATCCTAATATTATTGATACATCTGATGTAAACTTAATTTGTTATGTTATAAAATATAACATGGTAATAATTGATATAAAAGAATAATAAAATTGAAAAGTTTATAAATAAAATAAATAATGAAAATAATTTTATTATTTATAAATATAAAGAACATATTTGACGAGTCGAACTCAAGGAAATGGACTTGTCTCAATTTCCCTTCATTGAGACATATTGTAACTTTATGCACCTAATTTATTTTATATTGTATATATAATAACCTAATACATATAATATTATGAATAAATAATTATTAATGGCATTTTATGTTTAAAATTGAATAATTTCATTCAATTTGGTTTTACAAAAAGGTTACCATGTGGTAAGGGACTTATCTCAATTTCCTTTCATTGATGAATATTGTAATGTTATGCACCAAATTTATTTTATATGATGTATATACCTCAATATTAAATTTAATATCATGAATACTTAATTATTAATTTTATTTTAAGTTTAAACATGAATTAATTAATCCTAATTGGTTTGACATGAATGTAACCAAGTGGAAAGGGACTTCCTCTGAGTTTTCCATCATTGAGGCATATTGTAATGGTATAAACCTAAATTTTTTTATATTGTGTATATAATACTTATATAAATGTAATATCATGAATAAATAATAATTCATGGAATTTAACATTTAAAATTTAATTATTTCATCCAATTTTTTTTACATGAAAGTTACAAAATAGTAAGGGACTTCGTCTCAATTTTATTTCTTTAAGTAATATTGTAATGTTATTCACATAATTATATATATATGGTATATATAATTCCACAATTACATTTAATATTATTAATATCTAATAATTTTGTTTATATTAAGTTTCAATTTAAATTATTAAATCTAAGGGGACTGGACTAAAAAATCATCAAGTGGTAAATAATTTCACAACTCAATTTCTTTTAATTGAGTTATATTACCTCTCTATTTTCATTGATATTATAAGATTATGTGTGTAAATAATTTTAATTATATTTTATATTATTTAAAAAATTTTATGTGGAATTAAATTTGATTCACATAATCTATTCATTGATAAATTATCACTTTAATGTTACGATCATTGTAATGGATTTAATCTCAGTTTACAATTCATGGAGACATTTTTGTCAATATGCACCTATTAAAATTTATGTGGTGTGTATACTACCCATTTGATGAATTTTAAAGTAATAAATATATATTAATTATGGATTCTATTTTAATTAAATTTTATCCAAATTATTTTTATCATGGGTATGAATATCGGTTAAACCGTACACCCTTCTTACATACAATGTTTACTTTGAAAGTTATTCGATTATTTGAGGGAAATATTGATAATATATATTATTCATTCAATACATATAATTAATATTAAAAAATTATGATTAATAAATTAAATTAAAAATTGTATATATGAATAATTATTTGGATATGCAGTGATGGGTAGGGCTTAGAATTATATATCCCCTCGATGTATCAGTAAGTCTCATGTGGAGAATTTTTAAGTTTGCATTAAATAATAATTTTTACATATTTTTAAACTATCTTGTAAAATGACTTTATAGTAATGGTTTCATGTGTTTGAAAACAATATTTCCAAAGAATTTTAATTTAATTCATTAAGAATTCAGTTATTATTATCTATGAGATTTTAAAAACAAGATTATCAGTGGATGCATTTCATTACCAGTTTATTGATTAAAATGGAATATGTTTTTAGGTTTTTACCTTATCATATTTATTATTCCATAACTTTTAATGATATTTATTTTATTAATGAAATGAAATGTTTGATAAGTTATTTACCTTTCCATATTGATTATGCATTATTTGAGAAATATATTCATTTTTAAAGGCATGTGTGTTTACTTATTTTCTTTGACATATTGGTTGTGCCTATTTCTTCATGAAAAATTATATTATACTTAATACTTATTGATATTTTGATATCACACTTATTTATTTTCATTTACTAGGAATAAAAAAAAGTGTATTATGATTGATATTCCAAGATATACAAGAGGTAAAAATCATTTTCATGGAAAAAATTATATTTTTTTTTAAAATTAATATGGGAATAATTTATGTGTCTATTTTACAAAGGCTACTAAATTTCTTAGTAATTTAGGATCTAATTGCTAGTATATTATGAAAATTTAATAAAGAAAAAACTAACTTTAAAATGTTGGGGTTGGGGTCACTGCATTTAACATCATATGAAGTTTATTAAAAACCTTGTGAACAAGATTAAGGAAAATATTTATTAGGGAACATAACCTTATAAAAAAATTATAGGATAATAATATATGAACAACATGATGATTTGGTAATGAATAAATTATAAGGTTCTTCATAGAAATACATCCTTTTATAGATACAATAAGTGGATTCGATTCTGGCGCATATGAACCAAGGGATAATAACTCTAAAATGGACACATTGATCTTGACCTGATCATCACCCAGTGCATGATAATTATATTTAATACACACCTAGTTTGAAATTATCTATAGATGTGTTTAGGATAATTCAAATTTTATTTAAAAACAATTATAAATTATTTTAATATATTTTGACAATGAATGCCCTATTTAAGACCTAAGGTTTATTAGATTGAAAACAAAGCGTCCTTATTTAAAAATTATATAAATGATTATATGGTTTTCTCACTTTGATAATTGTTGTTCACGCTATTCTTTTTCTTTCTAGTTAGTGCATTGAACCTAATGGAATAATGTTAGTATTAAATATGTAGGATTTTGTGGTGACTATGAGAAACAAAATGGGTTGGTGATAGAATTGAAAGATATCATGATTATGCCTAATTATTTATCCAGAAACATGACTAAAAACCCACACCTTCACATACTATTGGAGTCCCAAAATAAGCGAAGGATGGAGTTTTATAATAGATCAAGATGTGGAGATGATGGGGGAAAGAAGGGTAAATTTATATCATGACAAAAATGTGATTAAAACCCATGAAAGCATCTCCAAGGAATGGTAAAACGATTCATGTGTATATAAAAATGGTATAAAGTAAATAATTACTGAAGAAAATTGAAGAGTATGATAAAATAAAATAAATCTCATCACAAGGATCTATTTATAGTTTGTTTTCATAAATTTGAGGAACCTATTCTTTATTTGAGTCAATGAATTCATATAAAGGTTAACCCCTAAAATAAGGATGGACTTAAGTTGAAATAAAATGGATGTAGTTCCTACATATTAGGATGTAATAATTCAATTGTAAAAGTATTTTTACCAATGATATTTTGGTTATAAGAATCATGAAACACTTAAGGATTATGTTAAATTTTAGAATAAAACATGTTTCCATTAACTTAATAATTATGGATACCATCCTGGGTTTATGTGTTTAAGTTTGATCATCAGTTAAAATTCGTAAACACCCATTTTTATAATTTGTGTGGGAGGAATGTCACCTGATTAGAGATATTTATGGAATATTTTTTAATAGGAATAAAACCAATTAGTTTATTATATGAAAGAGTTATTTGATTAAGAATATGAATTTTTTAGACATAAGATTATAGGTATTGGTAGCATTTAAGGTTTATGTTATCTTTGATTTTTTATCAATTTGGGGTCATCAAAATTCGGTAATGTTATAGGAATTATATAAATATGGTTTTAGAAAAAGAACAACAAACATACCGGGTGACAAACCATAACTTCCATAAATTACATGGGGAATAAACCTAGAACCAAAGGATGATAAGGCTTTCATGCTTACCACTAGATTAAATAATGTTCTGGATAATATGTCACTATTTTTGGTAATTTTAATGGATGAATAATTATTAATGTTTGACTAGTAGATTTACTGTTGATGATTAGATATTAATGTATTATACTAGATAACATGTGCTAACCATATTAGTTTTTTAAAATAGTTATAGATATATATAATTAATTATCACACATTTATAGATCTTATGATTCATTAAAGGATAATTTTAGTGTTTTAGGAATAAAAAATACTTTTTTTTGATTTTCATCTCTTGGAATAAGTGATGAATTTGAAATTGAATAAAGAATAACCAAAGGAAGAAATTATTATGAAGAAATAAAAACATATCAAGTATGTATAATTCCTTATATTCTTAGATAAAAAATAATTAATTCACTTTAGAAAAAGGAACTTGAAATAAAAATGTTATCCCATTACCTTTATATTCGATGAACCAAATAGTCTATTAAATCCTTATAGATTTATGGTTTTTAGGTCCTTAAAATTACATTGATATTTTAAATCCTTCTAATTAATGAAATATACAATAATTACGTATGTTTTAAAATATAAACTTATGTTTGATAGCATATGGGATACAAAAAACAAAACCCAAATAAACCTTGATTATTTAAAAATAACAATTATAAACTAGCAATAAAATTTGTGGGTGTGAATAGGATTAACTGATTTATGATATATATATGTATATATATTTCCTACTAATTTTAAATTAATTGATAAATTATTAGTAAATAATAACTTAATTTTTTGTAATGTCATTTTGTTCTTCAAAACATGTTTTCTATAAAAATGTTTTTATTTTTTTTGTATAAAAATATTATATTTATTTTTTTGGATAATTTATAAAATTTATTTTATAAAATATAATTTGTTTTTAAATCATTATATAAAAATTAACGTATGGTGATTTTTTTTTGGAAATTCTGTTTTTTTAGGGAGTAGTGAAAATACCAAAGGATGTTTTGTAAAAATAAAATTTCTTTTGAAACATTATGTAATTTAAAAGTAACATTATTATTATAATATGATTTTTAAGTAACATAATTGTTATTAAGTTATATTTAAACCAATTAGTTACATTTTAATTATCTTTATAGCGGATTTTAGAATAATTATAATATTTGGCTAGAAAACACATTTTTCTAAAAACTGTTTTAAAATGCATAATGTATCTATATTTTAATTAATTAAAAATAACACATAATGGGAAATGATTTTATATTAAATTTATAGTTAATATATCTATAATTAATATTTTAAATTCCCATAATGAATATTAATTTTTATAGAGTTAATGAAATATAATTTTTTCCTTAAAAATGCATTTTTCAAAAAACCACTTTTAGTGAGGCTTATGAGTATTATTTTAAATTTAATATATCAACCTAGATGAAATTTTCTTGATAAAATGGTTTCCATATTTAGAATCATCATAATTAATATGAGGTAATATGGTCAATATAAGTTTTGGACAATATGAATAGTAACCATATTAAATATTTATTTCAACTATAAGAGAAAAATATGTTAATTAATGTTCAAAATATTTTAAAAAGCACTATAAACAAATTAAACTTAATTGAAAGAGTATTTTTATTTTTATTTAAATATAATATTGCTTATATTTTTTTGTTACTTTAAAAATGATTAAATTATGATTTTAAAAAAATTAGGTTTTTTATACGTAAAAACATAAATTGTATTCTGGGGTAATATATGGTTTTAATAACAACACTCTTTTTTATTAATTGAATATTTTTTTCAATTGAATTTTATTTAAATTAAATAGTTTTATTAAACATTAGATCTTAAATATAAATGATAATATAATTCTTGTGAAATCAAATTTAATTGTTTTAATGGTTCAAAAACTATTGTTGTAAATAAAACCATAATTTTTCCATAAATGATGATTATTATTTTAAAAGTGAAAATAAAAATATTAAGAAAATTATTTTTGTATAATAAATATTATTTTGGAATCATCATGTTGAAATTATCTAATGGTAAAATTTTGATACTTTTCTGAGATAGTCAAAATTTCATGTAAAATTTAATGTTGTATAAATATATAGTGTGTATTTTTACATTATAATGAAAAAAAGTGATGTAATAAATTTTATAAATTATATAAATGACCGAATATATGTTTACCCTTTAAAATAATATATTTTTTATGTTATTTTATTACTTTTATAAAACTTTTATGAATCCTCCAAAAACTATATTATATTTTAAGGTTTTCAAATCAATTCTTTATAAACATGAATCACTTACATATCACCAAAGGCAATATTTTAATGATTTAGGAACCTTTAATTATAAAATTGTTAATAAAGCCTTGTATTTGGAATAAACCATGAAAAAAAACCATGGTAAAATCTGGGGTTTATATTATTTTATTTCATAGAGTCTAAAATATATGTATGGGAAATAATAAAGAACTCCTATATCATATCCTATATAAACCCACCCATTATGCCAATAATATTCACCTAAAAACCTTTTACCATGTAATTAATTTACACTACACTATCTAGGGTCCTACCAATGAACCCTTAAGCTCTCATGAAGTTCCTCCAATGATTTTCGAATCACCCTCTCAAAATATGGGACCTTTATCTCTTCTTTTCAATTGAAAAACATTATTTTAAAATACTCTCTTTAATATCAATTGGTTAAATTTATATGAATTTATAAAAATAAATTTCCAATGGAATTTTTTTTTCTGATACGTCATTTATCTGCTCTCATTTTGATAGTTACCTAAGTCGTTAAGAAGCTAAAATTTAGTAATAAATTTCAATCTTCTTCTATATTCATGCTCTTTGTTTTTTTAGCCTTTGAAATATCAAATGGTTTTGTTTTAAAGACATTATAAATATACCTTTACATTCCAATTAATTTAATAATATTTATATATGATTTATCCTTTCTCATTATTTCATTATCTAAGTCAATAGTATACCAAAATTTACTAAGGGATCCTCTCTTTCTACTATTTATTCAAGATCCTTATTTATGTAATGCAGTTTGTCTTCGAATTCATAATAATGGGATATTATTTTTCAAAAATCTATTTCTTAAATTATCATATCCAAGTGATTATTTATTACTTTCACTCTCATTAATTCCTATCATTATTCATTATGTACCCCCTTTATGCTTCAATAATTATCCTTTAATTTTACCATGCCAAAGTTGTATTATAACACCCTCTATGTCTTATGATTTTTAAATACCAAATATTCATATCATATTATGTTCTTATATATACCTATTACAATATTTTTTAATCAAAATTTTTTAGATACCCCTTTCTCTATCATTAAACCATTTTATGAATCTTTAAGTACTTTTATGCAGCTAAAATTTCCCTACGATTTTCAATACTAAATATTTATGAAGTTTATATCAGAACCCACTTTCAATCATCGATACTCAAATAGATAAAACTATAGTATATTTATTGGGTAATTTAGTGTATTTATTATATACTCATTAATCATGTAATTAAATGTGATTAAATGTGATCCTATGTTGAATGATCTATATGGAACACTTATGAATGTTCATGATATAAATTTGACATGTGCACCCAGAATTATATAGTGAATTAATGCATTCAGTATTGTTTTAGTCTTAGGAGGTGTCATGTATATTATTTGAGAGTGAACCTACACAATGATGAGACTTTTTGATGATGTTATGATATCTTGGTGGTTATCCTTGACCGATTTTTATGATGTCATGTTTAACATTGTTTCTATCTTCCCATATTGCCTTTATATTATCATTTTATATCATGCTTTATTATTCATGTTTATGATTATATATCCTTTAATATACCTTTGAAATTACTTTTTATAACATGATATACTTTATTAATGTTATGATTTTTAAATTACCTTACTAGGATTTATTACTCACCACTTTCTTATATATGTCACCAAGTTATACCATGCCGTTTTAAAAGCTATGGAATTTTAGAATAATTTTAAGGAATTTGTTAAAATTTTGGTTGTATCCATGTATCATGTTGAGGTGTTATGTACCAAATTAACAAAAAAAACCAGCATTACAAATCTTCCTATTTTAATTAAGTGTATTATTATGTAATAAATCATAAATTAATATTTAATAAAGACAATGGTTTTCATAATCAGTATCAGAGGAAAGTTTCTTTATTTTTGGGATTAGGATTATAAAACTCTCTATAAATCCATAGGGATAACACTAATTATGTGAAAACATTCCTATGTTTTGGTAAATTATAAGGTAAGTGGGTTCCATTAAAATATATCCAAGTATGGGTACTATGTTGATGTGGATCTTGAAAACCTGTACCATAGGGCGAGAAATCTGAAAAAACTATATCGAGCTAGAATTGATCAGGAAATGGTGCATAAAAATGGGGCTTGATACACACATATTTTGAAACTCCCAAGGTATATTATTTGGTAAATTCACAAGCTCATTAAAAATCATTATTAAGGGAATAAAAATTCAAATAATATTACATGTGAGGAAGTAGATCATACCTAAATTATATTGAATCCTATAAATTCATAAGCTGAGGAATATATATCATCTATGATTCCTCCCTTTAATGTTCATAGTTCCCATTTTATTTGTTTAGTAATATAAAATCAATCAATATTAATTTTCCATTTATTCTAGTAAATGGATAGAAATATAATTAACCATGTCAATAACCAATGTGATAGGCAATGTGATGACTACCCAAATGAAATGACTAACATGATGAGATCTCAAGTATTACATCTCATAATTATTCCAAACCATTTATCTAAAATCACAAATAAAAACTAGCACATAATCGAATGTATATAGACATTAAATAAGAGGAGGAAAAAATATAAAGTATGTTTATATGATAAAAGTGATAAATGAAAGAACATTCAATTTTCAGGTTTTAAAAAATGTGGAAAGTGGAACGAAGAAAAATTTTATAAACTAACTTAAAGGAGTTTAAGGTGTGGAATAATTAGTCATAAAGGATATAGTTTCAACAAAAAAGTGCATGATAGAAAGGAATATATTTAATCCTAAGAAACATTTTTTCATTTTATTTTTTTGAATAATATGGGAATTATCCCAGTTAATTCCCTAATACAAGGGTTAAAAACTATACTAAGGAAGAACCTATTCTCTATAAATCATTAGAGTGAAAGGATTAAAGTGTTTATGTGTTGGTATTTGAGTATTATGTTTTAGAAGTTTTATTTTAATGAAATTATATATATAATAATCAAGATACATCTTAGGATTTTTCCACAATAGTTTTATTTAAGGGTTTGAAACAAATGTTTAATGGTATTTATAACTTATAAAAGGGATTTAACCATAAGGTTATATTCTAGAAAATACATTATTGAGGGATTTATAACCCTTAATATGTGTTTAATATTGTGATAAATCTAAAAATTATTATTATGATATGTATAAGGATAAAATTATCTTTAAAATAATTGATACCACATTTGGAGATTTTGTGATTAATGTTTATCAATAATAAAGAAATTGTGGGAAACATATTTAAGGATTAATTTTTTTTAATTTTGAGGCGGTTAATGATATTTTAATTTTTTTATTGGGTTGAGGTATATATACACATTAAGGTTTTATATAAATATTTATTTGATAGGAATGATATTATATTTTTAGTGGTATAATATAAAGGTTATGATACAAATCATGAGGTTAAACCATTATTTAATATTGACGTTAATTGTGTTATTTAGGATATTGGGTTATTTTTTTAAATAATGAATATGTAAAACATTGAGCTTTTATTGAATTTGGGAGATTAATTTATTATGTTTTATTAATTTTATGTATTATCCTACTCTATGTTAACCATTTTGGATTTGGTAAAGGAAAAAGGAATATATTTTTACTCTTTTGGAGGTTATGTGATTTGTTAGAAGCTTATTCTAGTGATTTAGGCTCCAAAAAATTCATCTTGAGTGTTAATTTTTGTAGAAATGATGTGATTGTAGTAGAAATTGATTAAAGGATGAAAATATTCGTTTCAAGAATATTTATTTCTTTATTTTTATATTATATGTGGTAACATAATTCCTTAAATATTGGAAAATAATATTGAAACAAAAATGTTTTCATATTATGATCATTTTAGATAAATTTATGGTATTTTTACCCATCAAAGATTTAGGGTTTTATGTTCATTGAATTTCTCATAATCATGTTCTGTATAACACTCTATTTGTTCTAGGTTGTTATTTTTTTCTTCAACATCCATATTTTCACTTCCAACTCATTTTCTCTTACTAATCAATGTAGTTATGTGATGATATTCATACTCACTATTCTCTCTTTACACGTGGATGTTTTTTTATCCTATTTTCACTATGTGGATTTTCAATAATTTTTTTTAAAGTGTAATTTTTTTACCAAGATAATTTTAAAGTGTGAGTTTGAAATTTATTGAAGGTGGAAGCATGTAATTTCCCTTGTTTTTACAAGAGAAAATAATATTCTATAGAATATGTGATACGCAATACCGAACCCAAACAAATCATGATTATTTAAATATAACAACATAACCTAGACATTAAATTGGTGGGTATAAATACGATTAACTAATTTATGATATCTATATGTATCCTACTTATCATAAATGTATTGATATTTCAGAGTAAATAATAACAAAAAAATTGGTAATGTTTTTTTATTCTTCAAAAAATGTTTTCTTCAAAAAATATATTTTATTTATTTTTATAAATTGTTTATTATTAATTTAATAGAACATTTAGAAAATTTTTAATGACCCGCCAATTATCATTTTCTTGAGAGTACAATGAGTCATTACTAGGCCTTAAGCGACATCCCCAAGGTGCCAAAAGGCTAGAAATAAATCCTGAAGGGTTTCAATGAAAGTGGGGGATGATTTACCCTTTAAGAAAAACCCATAAACCAACCAAGACATCACTAACAACTACTATATGATTCATGTTAATGAAACAACTGACTCATGCATTACCAAAAGAGAACTACACTATTCCACAAACCAATACATAACTAACAAAATATCCGAGTACCAAGTGGAAGAATAAA
Organism: Viscum album; assembly: GCA_963277665.1. Taxonomy (NCBI): domain Eukaryota; kingdom Viridiplantae; phylum Streptophyta; class Magnoliopsida; order Santalales; family Viscaceae; genus Viscum; species Viscum album. Next base: position 57,248,803 of record OY728151.1, on the reverse strand, counting down.
AAAATACCCAAAACAGGAAAGACACACTCCCCGGTTCCATGCTGAGCTCCATGCACCAAGCACCACCACACCTCCCAAGCATCACCATGAACCACTAGCAGTAAGATTATTTACCTTTACCTATGTCCCAGAATATGACATCTGAAAAAGCACCAACATGCCAAAGAAGGGGTGAGTATAAAACTCAGTAGGTTTTCCCCAATGACTTCCCTACTCATGCCACTATGATAGAAGAGTTAGAAAAAATTATATAAAAATAGTTTATATAAAACATTTTATCAAAAGCAGTTTATAACGAAATATAAAGAAGTTTCCAAACCATTCCTAACCAAAAGCATCCAAGAGAAATTGAAAACAATTTTCCAACAAGTTATTTTTCCAGAAAAACAACCATTCTAGCTTTAGAACCATTTCAAAAAAAATCCCTTTTTGGCATACCCAACCATTTCACAATCCTGTGAAATCAACCATGCATGCTACATTATGACAGTTCCTTACTCATGAGCGGTCTCTCATCAATCTAACAAGTCGTAAAAAGGTAATTGTTTCCCATGTGCCACTACACCTTTGGTACTGAGCAAAAGGCCATATTTCAACCATGTCTCGTACAAGTGGTTACCATGTGCCATTAAATGTTTGGCACCGGGCACAAGGTCATATTTCAACCAAGCCTCATACATGAAACATGAACACACACCACACATTCCCAACAATCATGCCAAAACCACCCTTTCAATAAACCACATTTTATTGAAAATAATTTCCATAAAAAAAAGTGTGTTCAACCAATTAAAACCATTTCAATAAAACCATACTTTTATTAAAAACCAAATAATAAAACAATTTCATCAATGCCATTTCCATACTAACCATTTCAATAAAACACCCTTTTTATTGAAAACCCATATTTCATCAAACCATTTAAAATTCCAGAAAATCCATAATTTAAAATCAATATTTTAAATTCAAGAAGCCAAATAACTTTGCACAACAATTCACTAAGATTTCACAATTTCATCAAAACCATAAATCATCACTAAAGAAGATTTATTCCATGCCTTTTAGAATAAATTCCATTAAAATAACCAATTTTAAACTAATCCAATAAATTCTAACAAGAGGAGTCAAGAGTGAAGACTTCTACCTCAAAGTTTTTGATGAAAACCACAATGGTTGAAGAACACTCAAGAAAACCGGGTTGATTCTTCAAAAAGCCACCTTAGATCTCTTCTCCTAGCACAATCAAGAAAAAATTTCATCATATTTGGAATCCACACACTTATATCTACCCATAATGGGCAAAGATCTAAGAAACCGAGAGAAGAATTAAATCTAAGTATATCTAAGAAATCGATCAAGAACGAATAATAACGATCACATACCTCAAGAACCCGACTTCGATTCGCCAAGAAAAGACTTCAGATCGCCTCCAAAACGATGGGAGAAGATTCTCTGGCCTTAGGTGAAGCAAAATACCGAGTTAAGGCCACTTAGGAGGAAACACAAGCTACATCAAGGCAAAAACACATGAGATACACCTTTATAGGATCTCATTTAATTGGCCGTACGGTTATTTCTCACAGTTTGACAAACTGTGCACTAACTGTGTGTTAGCTACTGCCTCGACCGCCCTTCTCGCATGGTTTGGCTACACAGTTAGACAAACCGTGCACCGACCATGCAGAAGATACTTCCTACAAGACCCACTACACACGGTTTGGCCGCATGGTTTAGAAAAATTGTGCGCCACCCATGCGACTTCCATTTTTCCTCAAAACATCATTCCATGTTCTCCCAACTCTCCCATTCAACACCCTTAACTTTAAACCCATGAAAAGCATCAAGGGTTACATACCAGAAACTAGGGGTACTACAAAATTTATCTGAAAAAAGAACATAATTTTTGACATCAACATATCAAAATTAAATTTGTGTGAAATTTTAGGGTTTTTGGGAAATAATGATAATTCAATGAATAGAGAAAAATAACCATTTTTTAAAAAACTATCATTTCTTTTGAGAATTTAAGTAATTTAAAAGTACCATTATTATTTTAATTTTAGTTTGAATTAAAATATTTATTATTTAGTTATATTTAATATAATTAATTTTATTTAAATCATCTTTATACCAGATTTTAGAATATATTTATATTAATCTTTTAATACACATTTTTTTTGAAAACTATTTTGAAATGAATAACATTTATCCATTTTAATTAATTCAAAATAACCCCTAATAGGGAATTAATTATATTAAATTGATATATTTTATGTTTATCATTATTATTTTATATTCATATTATGAACATTAATAGTTAATGAGTTAAAGTAAAATCATTTTCCTTAAAAAATTCATTTTTCAGAAAATAGATTTTCATCGTGCTTGCTAGTTTTATTTTAAATTAATTTCTTCCACCACTGTGAATTGATTTTGATTAAATGGATTCCATATTTGTAATTATAATATTTAATATTTGGTAATAAGGGTAGCTTAATTTTAGGAAAATATGAATAGTAACAGTAGTAAATATTTATTGCCATGGTAAAAGGAAAATAGGTTAATTATGTGTAAAATATTTTAAGGACTAAAAATAAAGTAACTATAATAGAATGAATATATATATATATTTTATTATGAGTATAATAATTATTTCATTGGTTTTTCTTAGTTTATAAATGTTATGACCCGACCCATTCTTGGGAAAGAGAGACAACTACCACAAGCCCACTTCCATAGGCTAGTGGGTGGCGACAAGCGCCGAAGAAATAAATAAACTCAAGGAGGAATTTTAAAAAGTACCTTTATACACACACAACAAGATGAGTGAAAAAGTATAGAGGGGGAAAGTAAAAGATACAAAACTTCTTTAAAGTAAACAAAAAATTCATGTAACTTTAGATAGTACAAAAGTATGGTAGTATAGACTGAAAATTAAAGGAAAAAAATGCATTCCCAAACAGAAATACTTTCCAACCTAAAAAAACTGAAAATGAGTAAATAGAAAAGAGAGCTTGACTAATGTATCCCAAGATACTACCACCATACATGGTCCAAGCACCAAGTACCTATAAGCTCTGTTGAAGACACTCTTGGCCTATCCATTATGTGCACAAGTCACGACACATGTGGGAAAATCCTATATAGGGATGAGCATATAAATACCCAATAGAACACCCTGAAAGGGGTGAATGGGAAAATATAAAAGATAAAACTGAAGAGTAAAGTAGTAGAGAGAACAAGGTACAGTGAAATGGTAAAACTCAACCTAATAATAGAGTGAAAGTAAAATAATCCAAACATAAGGATCTCCACCCGGTGAGAAGAATAAATTCTTGTTGAATCTCCACTACCTAAAGTTAGAAATTTGACTCATCCATCCATGTGAATATAAACCAAAAAAGCCCATGTAATACCCTACATGTCTTCAGCTCTCTTAGAGGAGTGTATCCAAATCCAATGGGTGATTCTAGAAGAAAGAGTATATATATATATATACTCAGTCAAATAATCCCAAATGATAGAGTAAGGGGATATCCATCTCATAAATCAACCAAAGAAAATGAGTAAACAATAGTTATAAAATAAAGTCCATAAATGATTATCAACATATCAGGAACCTATTATAAAAAAATTAGTCCAAGGGACTCAATAAACACAACTTGATACTATCCTCTTTGGGTTGAACTAACTCAACCACACAATTTTAGGATATTTCAAATATACCCGTATTGGTGAGAAAAAAATCCATCTTCCTTATTAGTTGAAATCTATATCAAACCACATCTCATCACTATGCCACACAGTCTAGGAGAAATAATATCTAGGTAAGGATCCCATTCCCTGGTATGAAATAAGGGTCTTACTCTAAAATTAATTGAAGAACTCCAATGAGGGTAACACTAAGGAAAGGTCATCGAGGAACTCCACTACCCAGATCTGCTAGAGGGTAAGGCCAATACGTTGAGAAACTCCACTAACAAGATCCGATAGAGGGTAACTCAAAAATATCATCGAGTAACAACACTACCTATCCCTAATAGAGGGTAATACTAGAATGTATAAGTACACCACTACCCATCCTTGATGGAGGGTAACTTAAAAATATCATCTAGGAATTCCACTACCCAACCCTACTGGAGGGTAAGCCTAAAAAACTCTGGTGATTGTACACAATCACTGTCACCATCAGGTGTCTCATATGTTCATGAAAAACCCAATAAATTTCACATCATATCTTGAAAATCACATCTTAGGGAACCATCATGTTCTATGTAGAAAAACACTCAGGATAAGAAACTCACATGCCAAAATCCAAGAAGAAACGAAGTAGTTACATACATTAGAATTATCTTGAATGGATATTAAGGGGTACACGGTGTGTGAGGGGACCCACATGATGCATATACTATATTTAATTCCTAACTATTTCTCTGTATGGCACACAACTCCCAAACATGTAGGAGTACATGCCGTGTAAGTGGAAAACACAATGTGTCCTATATATCTATGGTCTGGCCCTTGTGTCCCGGGTCGTGTCTATGTACACAGACCTCGTGTTCGCGTACTTGAGTACACAATGTATAGATTCACATGGGATGTTTCTTGGGTGGTTAAGTTGTTTCTATGTATTAAACAAATGTAATGTTCCTGACCTTGTGATTTTTCACACATTTATTTCACATTGAAAGGCAGTAAACAACATGTCAATAAAAGTACATGTCATGCCATCCTTTGGGGTTTCTCAAACCCTAGCACCACATCTGAGAAGGATACACAACATGTGTTCTTCATTGTAAATGGCATGTAGTAATGATTTTTCTATAAACTCCACATTCAATAAACTTCCCCAAATCTTCTCTAACCTCTATATATCCCACCATGATTCCTAAAAAAAATTCAGATCTATTCGTGGATCATGCTTGCCAGCCGTCATTCAATTGAAATCGACTCCATTATTCAAAGGGGGTTTCATCATGCATTTCATATGCCATAATGCCTCTTATCATCACATTCAAGATGATTAACCACCGAATGGGTTATCCCAACCTCACAAGATTTCCCAATCTATTCTATGTTCACAAAATTATTAATGTTTTGTCGACCCACCGTTAATCCGGGTGCCTGATCGAGCTCGTGTCGCCTGATAAATGTCGAACCAGAACACGGGGATCAAACTGGGGAAGAATGCATATATAAATGAAGTGGAAAATCACCATAACAATATTTTGAATGATAATTGGCCATGAATTCTTGTTCAATAAAAAATAATGTGATCCAAGGTTAGATTAAATAAGGGAAAATAATTAAAATCACAGTTCATGGGAACATGATTGCGTTTCAATTGGCTCAAATAAAAAAAAGATTGATATTGTCAATTTTATCAATATAAGGGACTAAAACACCAAAAGATGAGTCCTAAATCTATTTTGGATTGTTTTTGGTGAAGAATGTGCTTGCACAATGATTTGAAGAAGCTAATGCGTTCATCATGCTTTGATTCGCCTTGATCCAGAGGTTTGTTTATTATTTGTTGAAGGTATTATACAAAAGAGATAGAAGATATATTTTCTAGTTGTGGGAGAATTATCATCCAACCACAGAGAATTATACCCAAAGATATATTTATAAAACTCATTTTAGGTTAAATAGAACTAATTAGTTAATTTACTAAATTAATTAATTCTCTTAGACACACTACCATCGAGTGTGGAGTCTGAACATCCCATGCCGAATAATTTTATGTAACATCTAGGGTAAACACAAAATTATGGGCTTAACTCTGGTATTTTATTTTTTATCTGATCAACAATCTAATATTTATCCAGTTTATTTAGGTATCGTGTGCATGCAATATAAAAAATATTTAATATTTTTATAAAATTAATTCTCCCCCCCTGAGAATCAGAGTCACATGTCAACTCAACACCTAATTCTAAAAATATATATATAAATACTTCAATGTCTTATATAGAAAAACATGTTCTATAAAATAAATTTTTAAATAAACATATTGATAAAATTATATTTTTGAAATGTTAAAACATATATTGTATTTGTGATCATATATGGTTATAATCACGACACATTTTTGACTAGTTGAATAATTTATTTAAATATTTTTTTAATTAAATAGTATATATTAGATATATATGACAATTTAGATATGATGAAATCAAATTTAAATATTATAAAGGTTGAAAAACTATTGTTGTCAATAAAACCAACCTTTTTATATAAATAACTATTATTCTTTTAAAAGTAAAAAGTTGCATATTTAGAGAATTGATTTTTGAAAAAATCAATATTATTTTTAGATTCATCATGTTGAAATTATCTAATGGTGATTTTTTCATAATTTTCTGGGATAGTTCGATTTTCAGGTAAATATTAAATAAGGATTAAATATACAATTTGAATTATGATATCATAATGAAAAAAGTGATTTAATAAATTCTATAATGTCTATACCTGAATAAATCATTGTTTACCCTACCAAATAGTTTGTTTTGTGGTAATTTTATTAATTTTATAAAGCCTTTTTGAATCCTTCAAAACCAATATTATATTTTATGGGTTTAAATCCATTTTTTATAAACATGATCCACTTATACATCATCAAGGGTAATATTTTATTGAATTCGGACATTTTATACATGAAATAATGAAAATAATATTCTTTGGAATAAACTATTAGAAAAAACCAATGGTAGGATATTGGTTTTGATTATTTTATTGTATATAGTCCAAAAGAAAATTTTGGGAAATAATAAAGAACACCCCTCTCTTTTCCTATATAAACCCACCTAAGATTCCGTTTTTCTTGCCTCAGAAAATATTGAGCACATACTTACTCTTCCATCCCATTTATATAGTCCTCCTAGGGTCCCTTCAATATCTTAATAAGTTTATCCCAAGCTTTGGGAATCACCCTCTCAAGTTAAGAGATCTTTCTCTCTTCTTTTTAATTCAAGAACCATATTTGAAATTAGACTTTTGAATATAAATTGGTTATATTTTAATGACTTTATAAACATTAATATTCTATTAATATTATTTTTTTGTACTATATATCATTTTTACCCTCTCATTCTCACCTTCACCTATGCCGTTACCATGCTAAAGTTTTAGTAAGAAATTTCTATCTTTCACTTTCCATTCAAGAACCATTTTTATTTAGCCATTGAAATATAAATTTGTTATATTTTAATGACTTTATAATGATATATATAAAATAAAATAAATACAATAATAATTAGATAACATTTCTCTCCCCTCATCATCTAATTAACGAAGGCCTTTACTATGCCAAAATATTGTAAGGTATCCTCTCTTTCTTCACATTATTCAAGATCCTTATTTATGTAATGAAATTTTTCATCCCATTACAATTGATGTGATATGATCTTCCAAATAAATATTACTTCCCTTATTATATATAAGTGATGAGTGACCCCTTTAAATCTAATTAATTCCCCCATGATTCATTATGGACCCCCGTTATGCTGCTGAAATTATCCTACAATTTTCCCAAGGTAAATTTTTATTAAAGACCCCTATTTGTCTTATGAATTTTAAATACTGATCCTATTTTATTATGTTATTACATATCCTTCACACTATAGTTTTTAATTCTATGTGATGATATAACCATTTATATCTCATTAAAACATTTTATGAATCATTTAGTACTATCATTATGCTGTTGAAATTTAACTTTGATTTTCCATGATAAACATTTGTGAAGTATATACCCATAAAAATTTTAACTCAAGGGTATTAAACTAGTTATAACTATATTAAATTTATTGGGGACTCCATTTATTTATTCCACACTCCTTATTCAAGGAATAAAATATGATGAAATATGACCCTTGTTGAATTATCTATGCGGAACACTTATGCATGTTCCTGATATGAATGTGATGAGTACACTCAGAATTATATAGTGCTATAATTCATTGGGTAATATTTTATCTTTATAACGCATCATGAAGAGTATAGGGGTTTAAACCTAATCCATTATGGGAATTAGTACACCATGTTATGATATCATGATAGTTATCTTAGACCTATGTTTATGATGTAATCTTTAAAGTAGTTTTAATATTCCCATGTTGGCTTTATGTTATAATGATATATCATAACACATTTTTCATGTTTATGATTATGTATAGTTTAATTTTATGTTGAAATTATTATTGTATAAGATGTAATAATTTCTTCATTTTATACTTTGTTTATTTTCTTATTGGGATTTATAGATCACCCATTTCTTATGTATGTCCCCAGGTTATCCCACTTAGATTTTAAAGATATATAATTTTGGAAGTATGTTAAGGGAATTTCCAATAATTTTTTTATATACACGTATAAATTTGGGGTGTTATGTACCTAATTACAAAAATACAATATTATTCCCGATTTTATGTGCTGTAATATGTTTATTCTTAAGTAATAAATCCTAAATTAATATGTAATAAAGATAAGGGTTTTCATATATATCACACACACTCTATATATATATATATGATTTTATTCCATGTACATATATTAACTTTTTACCAATGTTCTCATACTTTTAAAAGGATTTATGTGTTATTTAATATTACCTATTTACATGCATTTCTCTCTTATTAAGAGGATATTTTATTAACCCAATTTACAATGTGGGTTTTTAGAAAAGGAATTTTCAAATATAAAACCCTTGATTTATGAGTACAATATTAAATTTTGAGGAGACACTTTATTTGAGTTGGGGTGAATTTAACACCCAAAAACTATAAAATAATAATATTGTATTCAATAGTGTATGTGACACACAACACCAAGCCTAAAAAACCCAAGAAATATATTTCTTATAATTTAATCTCTCTAGTAGCGTGAAAAACATGGAACCTGAGTCTAAATGAACAATAATATATTATACCATTATAACTTAGCAGTTAAATTTTAGGGTATGAATAGTACTAACTAAATTATAAGAATTATGACTATAAATTGATTATAAATACAATAAGAATAATTTATAGGGAAAAAGAAATGTTTTCTAAAATGTGGTTTAGTCTGGCTTTGCAAACATAATTTATAATTAATTTTTTCCAATTTTAGAAAAAATATTTGAAAAAATTAACTTCATTCTTTAATTAAATATTTAAAAATTATATTAAGTTGAATATTTTTTATTATTCAAAGATGTCTCATTTTTTGATGAATAGTAAAAAATACTATATTTGAATTGAAAACTACCATTTTAATTAAATTATTTAAAATGCTAAATTATATTTCCAATTGGTTTTAATTAAAACTATTTCAATTATATATATATATATATTAATCCAATTTGGATCATTTAAATCAATTTTTTATTTAATTTTGATATAAAAACATTAGAAACTTTTGAAAATTTTCTCTTCGAAAACCCACTTTCTCCTCGTGTATATGGGATTAATTTAAAATTAATTTTATCAAATTATGTGAATAAAATTTGGTAAAATGGATTCTATTTTTTAGAAAGAATAATTTATATTTTTTATTTTTTTAAACTTAATTTTTTTCCATAATTTATAGTGAAAATAATAATAATTAATTTCAATGGTTAAAGTAAGAATTGGTCTATCAGGGGTTAACCTAAAAACATAATGATTAAAATCACCTACAAAATATTATAAAATCTATTTAATGGAAATATATTAAACTTGTAATATATAATTATTGATATTAATCCAATTTTTAACCTTGTATTCTGTGAAAAACATGGGTACACTTTTTTTTCCAAAATAACAAGTGTGCCACTTACCTAACCTATAAAAGGCCACCCCATCTCCTCTCATATTTACACATTAAATACTTTTTGGTTCAGAAAATACCTAAAAAAATTACTTCCCAAGGTCCATACTCAAATTATAAAATTAATTTTTGGTCCAAATTACATTCTAGGAATACTTTAGGTATAATTCTAAATAGGTGGTCTGAGATGAGGTAAAATTCATAACAATACATATTTTTATTTCTTCTTTCACATCCTCAAAATATTATTCATTTATTATTATATAATAAAACCAATATATAAAGTATAATTATATTTTTTTATGTTATTTTCATTACCTATATCCATATCCTCTTCCCTTAAATGGGAATCAATAACATCACTCGTGTGGACAATGAAATACCGCCTCACGAAATGATGTGACATGTTTTCCATCAACACCTCTCATGCTTAGGTATGATGATGGATATAAAGTATATATATATATATATGATATTTATAACATTATTATACATCATTAGTATTTATATCATATATAAATTTTTATTTTCCTTTCCAAAGGGGATACAATAACATCACTCATGTGTATGGTGAACTACTGCCTCATGAAGTGATGTGATTTGTTTTTAACTAACTCATTACATGTGAGGTAATAAAGAAACTGTTAATGAATATATACAATATAAATGAAATAAATACTATATTAATGAATTATTTATCATTATTAATATACAACATATCAATTTATTTCTTACATTGAAAAGTGATAATTTCATTCGTATATGAGTGGACTACCGCTTTCACGAAGCGATGTGACTCTATTTTCATCACCACACCACATGGATGATATATATAATTATATTTAAATAAATAATAAATAATAAATTATATTATTATCATTATTTATGGATAAACAATTACTTACCTTCTTTCCATAATGATCATATAAAAATAGAAATGTTGGTCATGCATTTGTATAACCTCTCCACGATTGTAAGATAGTTCATTTTCCATTAACATTATTCATTATTGGTTTTAAAATTATAATTTATGTGTAAATGGGATAAATATTTCATTATTATTATTCTATATATGGTTAAATTCTGACATCATTGACCATAGTCAACCTACCCAAGTATTTTTTAACATATAATCCAAATATTATCTAAACATTTGACGTAAAATTAACTGATTAACTAATCCTACATAACATAGTAATAAAAGTAATAATAATTTTTTTTAGAAAATTAAATAATTAACATAATTCTATTATTCTGGAAGATAGAGAACATATATGAGCCAAACTCAGAGTATGGGACTTCATCTAAATTTCCCTTCATTGATGCATATTGTAATGTTATGCACCTAATTTATTTTATATGGTGTACATAATTCCATATTACATGTAATATAATTAATAAATTAGTCTTAATGTTATTTTATGTTTTAAATTTCATTTTCTCATCCCATGTGGTTTTACATGAGAGTTACCATGTTGTAAGGGACTTCATCTCAATTTTCCTTCATCGAGGCATATTGTACTACTTTGCACCCATTATATTTTATATGGTTTATATACTACCCTATTACATGTAATATTATGCACAATTAATTTTTATAGTATTTTAAGTGTTAAATTAAATTATTTCACCCAATGTGGTTTTACATGAAACTTACCAAGTGGTAAGGGACTTCATCTCAATTTCCCTTTATTATGGCATATTGTAATTTTATGCACATAGTTTCTTTTATATGGTTTATATATTAATCTCTATATTTTATATCATGAATAATTCATTTTAAGGCTATTTTATGTTTTAAATTGAGTTATTTAATCCAATGTAATTTTACATGAATGTTACCAAGTGGTAAGGGACTTCGTCTCAATTTCCATTCATTGAGGAATATTATAATATTATGCACCTAATTTCATTTGATAGGGCATATAATTATCATTTGACATGTAAAATCATGATTATTTAATAATTCATGGTATATTATGTTTCAGTTTTAATTATTTCCACCAAGGGGATTAGACTTGAAAATTACCCATTGGTAAAGAATTTGATAACTCAATTTCTTTTCATTGGGTAATATTACTTCTTCATTATCTTTGAAATTATAAGATTATTCATGTAAAGACTCTTGAATATATTATGTTTTATTTATAATTTTTTATTTTGATCTATATTTGATCCACACAATCTATTCATTGATTAATTATCACTTTAATATTATGATTATTGTAAGGGATTTCATCTAAATTTCCATTTCATTGGGACATGCTTGTTAATATAAACCTATTTACTTTTTTATGGTGTATATACTACCCTTTTGTTGTATTTAACATTAATACAAATTTATTAATTATTTATAATGTTTCAATTAAATTTTATCCATATTGATTGTATCATGTATATGAATATTTCTTAAACCGTATACCATTATTTTGGAAAAAATACCTAAAGGTATCATTGTAGCATTTTTGAGGTGATTGTGTTTATTGAAAAAGTATTCATCTATGTTGTGTTTTTGGACAAAGCAGACCATGATGCCCATTTTGTTGAAAAAGGGGGTCGATATAGTGTGTCTTCGAGTTCAGGAGATGTTGGTGATAATACATGATTAGCAGAAGAACCTCTATAAAGGAGTGAATGATCTGGAGGTAGTAAAAAAAGGGCAGATACAAAGTGGTGCTATTTTCCAGTGTTTTCCATATTTTTGTGCCTCAAAATCGAGAAATGGAGAAAAGTGTTTTTGGACAGGGGACTTGCATGCCAGTGTCTTAGAGGAATGGAAAGTTTCACACCATATGTTTTTCAATATCAAAACATCAATATATGGAAAAGGAAGGAGGCGCACCCCGGTTTTTTTTGGACACGCAAGGTGACTAGGGAGAAAGAGGTTTTGGCGGCTGGACTTACACACTAGGAGGAGACTTGAACATGGCGCTCATGGTGACCAAAATTCCTATAAATAGTGGGATACCCCCTCATTTTTGATGAAGCTCAAAACATAGAGAAAACTCAAGCTCCAGTCATGCAGGTGGTTTGGGCACATAAGTGGTGGTTTGGGTGTGCAATTATAAAGATATTGATTATTTGTGCACCAGTTGATAGTTGCATAAAAATATTTTTTTGGGCCTAAAAGGATATGATTCTTCCAAGTTCTGAGTTGGTGAAGGGAGTGTCATGCAATTGGTTTGGTGAAACTTGCGAGCTAGGCTTGATAAAGCGTGCTAGCTGATAGTTATGTGTGAATATTGGTTAGGGAATAAAAGGGTGTGAGTCACCCATGTTTTGTGTTGATGAAAGGAGTGTCACACAATTGTTTTGGTGACACATGTGTTCCAGGCTTTGGGAAGCATGCAAGTCATTCTTGGGTTGTGAGAAAGTTGGAAGATTTCCCAATACACCCATGGTGATGTTTTATTCATCAGTGAATGAATGTGGAACTTCAATAGAGCATCTACATATAGAGGAATATGCATTCATTTGTGATAATAAAGGGACATACAAGTCTTTAAACAGTGATTCGATCTTCTGAAGAAGTAGTAAGAACACATCAGTTGAGAGAGCAGTGATATTTCTAATTACGAATGGTTGTAAAATAGGAGGTATAGTGAGTCCACTCTGAACATTGTAAAAAACAGTGCGCTTTTAGTGAATTTGGTATATCGGCACATCACCGGTGTATGCTCATTGGACATAGCCCAGTGTGGGTGAACCTTGTAAAATTTTCGTGTCATGTGCTCTCTTTAAATTTTGTTCATACTCTACAATAGGAAGGGTAGAGAAGAGAGTACTGTCTAACAATTAAACAAGATCAATAGGGGAATATTTTTTAATCCTCTATACCCTAATTTACCCCCCCTCATATGGTATCTAGGCCCCTTTTGGTCTTAAAAAATTCTTACACACAATGTTCACATTGAAAGATATTTGATCAATTGAGAAAATATTTATAATCTGTATTATTTCTTAAATATTAATTTTTAATGGTATGGGATATGGATTTATGAATTGAATCAATCATTCAATAAATGAGGAATGATTGAGACATGTGGTGATTAGAATCATATATCCCCTCAATGAATCGACACGTCTCCTGAGACGAATCAGTAAGATAGAATCAGACATGTTTCTACCTATAGTTTTAAAATATCTTGTTATAGGCCACAACACTATAAGTATCATATGACGGAAAACATAAAATCTTAATGATTAATCATTTATTTCATTAAGAATTATGTTATCATTATCAATGATATTTTCAAATTGGTATTATCTCTGGATTCATTTCATTCTTATTTTATTGACTAAAGGGATTATATTTTTTGTTATTTAGCTTATGATATTTATTATTAATTATATATTCATGATAGTGATATTATTTATTAAATGTAATGCGTGTTCAATTATTTACCATTCCATATTGATTATTCCTTATATTATAATGATAGTCAATTTCTTTGAATGGAATGTGTGTTTAGTTATTCACCTTTACATATTTATTATGATTATTTATTCATGATTTATTCTACTATACTTAATCCTTACCAATCATTTGAGCTCACCCATATTTTTATTGCTTTCCCAAGAATCCATGAAGTTTACTATGATTGATATTCAATAATATGCAAGAGTTAGTAATGTTATTCTAAAAAACATTGTATTTTTTGCTTTTAAATATAATATGGGAATCATTTATGTATCTAGTTAACCAATACTGTAAAATTATTTGGTACTTTGGGATGAAATTCCTTATATCTTATGAAAATTTTAAAAACTATACACCCAATCTAGGCTACTGGGGTCAGGGTTGCTACATGTGTGGTGGTGTGATTTGTTTCATGTAGTGGTGGTAGTGGTTTTAATGGTTAATGCGTGGCACTATGTTGGTGATGTGGTGTGTTCTAGTTTATTTGATGTGAACCCATAAGTTTAGTATTATGTTATATTTATATAGCTTGTATTTTTTAGGCCACTTATTATAGTGAAATCCATCATATTCTCATCTGGGTTCAAAATGGTTATGTGGGGAGGGTTCCCATTGTTTATAAAATTTAGATCCCTAGCCATTTTTTCCAAATTGAGTGCATAGATTTTAAATACTTGACTGATGGGAATCAAATTTTATAATTAACTTCCTAATAGGTTCATCTAAATGAGACCTTAAATGTGAAGGTTTTTTCATGTTTTGAATCTAATTGCATGGTTGATTTAGGTACATAGAGGTAGTATAGGGTTGTTTGGTGACACTTTGATCTTCTAAATACAATTTAGATAGATTTTTTATATAAAAAATTATATTGACATGAAAATTTATAATTGTTTTCATATTTTATACCCATAAATCAACTAGTTTATCACCATCCTCATGTTGGGCAGACATATAAAAATTAGGGAAACAATTTGGAATGTGACCATACATTAAAAAGTGAGTGTGTTACTCCCTAGGTGTGTTTTTTTTGTTAATTATAGTAGTTTTAGGGCTGGTTTCATCCCTATGAATAACTCACTTACTAGTGGACTTTATTTTGAGAATTTTTACTATGTTTATCAAAAATTACTATAATTTCATGATCTTTCAAATCTAAAAAATCACCCCACAAAATTGAGAAAAAATATTATGATTATTTTTTGTGAGGCTATTGTAAAAATTTTACATCAAAATATTGGGAGCTAATTGGTGTATGGGATATTTCATAAGTATGACTCTAAACTTATACCATGTTTTATAACAGATCTCTCACTTATCATGGAAAAATATTTTGATTTTATGCCAAAATTATATGGTGGGGTTTTTGAGATAAAATTTTGAAATGAATTTATTAAACTGTTCTCACAAAGAATGTAAAAAATCCTCATCAAAATTATAGAACCATATCATAAAATATACCTTGAGATAGAATGGAAACACCCTCAACATAAGCTAATAATGACTCAACCCATTTAAAGTTAATTATTGTATTGAATAATAAAACTATATAATAAACTCAATTAAATCCACATTGGGCTGAGATGTGAAAGAATGTAGAAAAGTGTTATGTGACTATTTAAGTTCATAGCACCTAGACCATAAAGTAAATTTTTTGGATGAATGATTATAAGACATTGAAGGTAATAAAAAATCCCTATTTCTAGGAATATCATATAATTTCTTTTGAGCCTATTGTGGATTCATATTATGATTTTAATTTTTAACTCTTTAAAAACCAAATTCTCAATTTTAAATATAATTAACACAAATTTTTATTTTTTTGATGTTTTTTATTTATATGAATGTTTTTTTGACTTGTCCACACTTTCCTTACATAGAAATGGTTCTCAAATTTTTCCAGTTAAGGCCTAGGTCAAAAACATGGTTTCAGATAAATTTATAATTTAAATACCTAATTATAATTGTTTTATGGTAGGAAGGTTAAAACCATAGAGAATATGAAGTTGTGAAAACAAAAATAAATAAATAAAAACAATGAAAAACACATAACATTAACAAAAAAATGGCAAGTGAAGTTATGAAGTGAATGTGGAGTAATGTTGGAATCTGTGGGGACTAATTTATAGTAGAAAAAATTGAAGGTAAAGAAAAACAATTTATTTATTTAGGGGAACTGAACCAGATCGAATTTATTGAAATGCCAATTATATTTCTTTGAATCGATTATAGAGGTACTAAATATGAGTTCAGAAAAAAATGATTTGACTAACTATCAGTTGACAAATCACTCTCACCAGCTATCTCTCTTGTGAGATTTTATTTCTAATAGAAACGAAGATGATGATGATTCCTCGTAAAGTATATCTTACCACAACCTTTTTAAGGTTATTTATTTAGCTGTGGTTTAGAAGGAGAAATATACTCTACCTTTCACCCATAGATACCTTGGGTATTGTTAAAAGATGCTCATAATGAAGATAAATTGAGATCATTGGTAGGAATACAATATACCTCTAAGATTTACACCATTAAAGAATATGTAGAATTAAATTCATTCATTCTGTCCAATATGAACCCTTAACCAATGTAACCACTCAGGATAGAATAAATAAAAACATAATTAATTAAAAACATCTTGAAAAAATAGTAAATGAAGTATTGAATATGTGAGGAAGCTTCTCTCGAGTGATTGACCTCTTAAAGTATGATCAACTAAGACATAGGTCATTAAAAAGGTTCAGGTAAAAAAATATTTAAATACATACATATACTTGTACTATGGTCAGAAGGGTTAAACCATAGAGAAGGATAAGTTCTGTAGAATAAAACAAAATAAAAACTAGAAAAAACAAATACAAAAAATGGATATGGAAAATGGAGAGTGTAGTTGGAAAGTGAATGTGGAGTGATGGAGGAATGTGTGGGGATAGAGGTGAAATAATAAACATGGAAATAAAAATTAAGAAATGATTTAATTAGGGGAAATAAACAATATGCAATTGATATAAATGTCATTTTTCATTCATGTAATCCACCACATTGTTATTGAATTCAAGTATAGAGGAATGGAATTTCTAACTATCTTTAGATAAATCAACCTTTCCCAAGATCTCTATTGAGAGATATTATTTCAAACAAAACCCAATATGGTAAAAGTTTCTCATGAATAAGATATTACCAATTTTTTATAGCATATAGACTCTTTTGTGGTCACTGAGGAAAAACATACACTACCTTTCAACCATCAGTACATTGGGTAGTGTAAAAATATTTTCACAAGGAAACTAAATTTAGATCTTTGGTAGAAAGAAAGAATACCTCTTTGATAAATCCATTAAAAGAAAAATTATAATCAAACAAATTCAATCTATTTAATCCAACCTCTAAAATATTTGTCTAGTAATTAATGAATAAAAAAATTACAATTCATGAAAAAACCAATTAAATATGTACAAGAACAAGAGAATAGGTAATGAAGATTATCTTGAGTGATCGACCTCTTCCTCTAGCTAGAACTCCTTGTGCACTACCTTGAGTGTCTTATCTGGCCTATAATCACCAAAAAAGTTCATTTTCATTGTCACTAGATAATAAATAATCTTAGAGAAGATGGAATGTCTTGGTGATAGATTCTATGTGTTAAATCTAGGCATCATAGCCATCTCACAAACAAAAACATGGGTATTGATTCCGGGGACTCCACATGGAGAGGTTGTCACTGTACATTGTCATCATCTAGTGACTAAGGTGAAGCTTCTAACTATATGAAATACACTAATTATGGGACTTTTTAGAGATCAAATGACTAGTATTGATGATTCCTTATCTCTGTACAAACTCCAATGAACTGAAAAATCTTTTCAGTGTATTCTTTGAGAAATTTTGATGATCTTATATTTTTAATTTACTCATTGACACATTTTAGGTAACCCATAATCTTAAATTTTTTAATCAGATTTCAACTATCTCATGATCACTTGAAATACCCTTATGAATCCTATTTGTCATGAAATATTAACTCTAAAATAATTCATGACCTTTACATAGTCTTAAAATTATACCTTTACACAACTATTCCCAAACCCTTATGAAACTATAACTAATAGTTACACAATAATACCTAAACCTTAGGTAACTTTAATAGAAGAAATAACTTTAAACATTTATCTATTTTAGTTACCTTTATTAATGTCATCCAATACCCTTACATGAGTCTAGACATCACCCTTATTCTATTTGAGTAGGACCTTTACACATGTTACAATTTACCTCATGCACCAAATGATAACCCTTATGCACCAACTTCATCCTATGAATTTCCTCATTGCTATTTCATCATAAAATTTGTTTTTCCTCTCTTCATATGAATAATCAAAACATTTTAAATTATAAAATCCCATAATATTTATTAATTAGACCCAAAAAGAAACAATAAAAAAACAAATATCTAACACCATTATATCTAGTTCAAGAAATATCAAGATTGGTGATGATCTTGGTTACTTCCTTATAAATGGTTCATAATCTTCTTCAGGGTTATAATATTAGGTGACTTCATGAGGCGTTTCGGAATGACACTTGGGTTTACAACCCCTAAATCAACACCTAAAAATTGTATTCCATCTTGATTCTTCATTAAATGAGGAGGTGTGGCCATCTTTGAGAGAGCTTAGTATCACTCATCTCACATCACCAACCATATTTTTTTATCTCACACATTTCATCCATCGTTGGAGCCTAGAAAGTAGCTTTAAAATTCCAATGACACCCCTTTATTTTATTTTACCTTTCCTTAGTTAGAATCATCATTTAAGTAAGATGGTGAACTTAATTATATACAAGAACATGATGAATCCAAATCATCTTTTTTATGGTTTTATAAATCTACCAGTATAAAAATTTACCTCTAAAATAGCAGGATATTCAATATTTTTATAATTATTGGGATAATATCATAATTAGTGATAGTAATAGAAGGGTTCCTAGAAGAATCAGAACCTTTGGAAGTATCAGTATTTTGTTCTAATGGTAAAACATAAATTCCCATTAACTATAACACATTTATTTGGATGGTATAAAAACACTAGAGGGAAAAAAACTTCACTAACATTGTCACATTGAGCTATAGTTATCTCCTTTCTAATAATAGGCAGTCGTTGTAATACATTGCCTCATGGTGGTAGGAAGAATGTTGGTAGAATAAATATCCATTGCCAGTAAACATAAAATTTACATATTTTAATATTAAGTGAATCAAATAATGAAATAAAAATCAATGAGATTTATTACAACCACGAAATATTAAATTTCACAACACACACACACACACACACATATATATATATATGATTAAACAATGGATATGAATGAATTCATTTGAAAAAAATATATTTTGAAAATAAATGAGAACATTGTATCATTTTATTACACAAAACATATCTTGTTAATATTATTCTCAATGAACATTAATTTAAATGAATGATCATCAAATTATAAAAAATTATCCAATTTAAGAAAACTTAAATATTTAATATTTAATTAATTCCTTAAAAATTATATGGAAAAGTGTATAAAAAATAACCACATCAATCACCATAAAAAATTTTCTTTGGTATTTTTGGAAACATTTTGCTAAATTGACTATTGATTCTCGTAATTTAATTATAATTTTTCTATTTTATGCTCCCAAGTGCATGTTAGGAGTGGACCACACACCATTAGTGACAGTTTTGGCATGTATGTGAGTTTTTAGAAAACTATTACCGTTTAAATTAAATTGTAAAATTGATTATTAATTTTTATAATTAATTAATTTAATGTTATGGTGTAAGGTAGGGCCTCATGAAGGTGGATTAAGACTCGATGGTATTGGATGAGATTTTATATTGGTAATCATGATTTCTTAAAAGGTGATGAAATTTTGTATGATGTAGGTGATCTAAGAACATTGTTCTATATTTTATGTTTGTTGGAATGTGCATGTGTAATATGGTATTACTACTGTTAGAGATAAAACTTTTATTAAAATTAATTGTTTGTTTAAAATAAATATCCAATGGACATATGTTAGTTTTAGTGGTTATGACGGACCCTTGGCTACTTTCTTGGTACCTCAATCACCAATTATTGAGGGTTTGATCATAAACGTGTGCTATGAAATACATGGACCCAGTGTGGTATATGATAAATTAGATAAATGAGCATAGTGGAATGATACAAGTCCTTAGGGGTTTTATATAAAGTCATATTTCCTAGTTTAGTTCCCAATGAATCATTGGGAAAGTGTTATAGGAATAAGATAACAGATGATGATGGGATGATTTTATGTGTCTAGTGTGATGGGGAAAAACATATGAAGGTTGATTGGGCTCTTGGTGAGTGTCATGGGAGAAATAATTCATCTTGTATTAGATGATACATGATGAAGATATTTTCCTCAAGTCAATGTGTATATATTTCTCCTGATAGTGATTCGGGATGAGTCCCTAGTATTTTTATTTGTATTTTTTGGATGAATCGGCATGGGAATGAAGAGGGACTTAGTGTATGATGTCATGAGATAGTTCATGGGGAGTGGTACTATGTTGTGATGAGGATTTGGAATGACCACTTGAGGTTCAGTTTAGATAGGACCAATGGGATGAGAGAATAATAAAGGGTCTAGAATATGGATTGGTGCAAGTGATAAAGGATGGGATGGTATTGGATGACCTGTACAAACACCTCTATCGATGAGATGAAGATGTAGATAGTTTCATCATGATGTTATTGTGCTAATGAGATGGTCTTGATGGTCAGGTTAATATTATAGGGGGTACAGAGGTGTGACATTATTTGTGGGGTTAGGACCAAGTGTCCAGTGCCCCGGTGATGAGTTGATGAGATTATTTATAGGATGTAATGCGAAAATGGCATGTGTTATGTGATGGTACAAAGGAGAGTGGATTCCCCTAATGTGTGATTTTCATGTGTTTATTAGAAGTGTGTGGGTATGCCTTGAGACTTAAATGATCTATACGTGTTTCTCAGTAGGGATATTCTGCCCCTAAGATCAAGACAATATATTTTAAAATTTGGTGTATGAACTCCAAAACATTTCAAAATGATGATACATGTTTCATTGAAGGTTGTGAGGATACCCATGAGTTCCTACAGCAAGATACTAGATTCTTGGCATGGAGTGGGCCCTCCCATATTTTTCTAAATATTGATACCTATTTCTTGGTTGGGTGTAGGAATACCCCTGTATTTTTAAATAACAATTCTTGGATTCTTGATAGGGTAAGGGTATATACTTGAGTTTCTAGATGGTATTTTTTCCAAGATGGGGGATTTTCCCCAAAGTTTCAATATGATATATGTTTCTTTGTGGGGTGACTCTTCCCCTGAGTTCTGGATGCTTAGTGATTTGTTTCTAGGTAGGGTGTGGGCATTCCCCTGATTTCTCGATGACTATGTGACTTTATCATAGACACCCACATTGGTCAAAGTAGGTATGATAAATCCTAGGTGTCACATTAGAGCTCAAGGATAAATGGTGGTTTTTATTTTTAGATTACCATGTTTTTTTATTTAGCTAAGCATATATTATGTACATTCACTGAATATACTCCGTTTTTAGAGAACTAATTGGTGATTCCCTATTGAGTTGTGCTCATACCCTACTCAAGAGTCCATGAAACTTTGGTACCCTATAACCCCTTATTATTTGCATGTTTAAGAGGACCAGAGGCCTAGTATTGCATGACTGAGTTGGATAACATAGATGATGTATTGTGATTTGGATGAAGTGAGGAATCCTCTGGCATAAGTGGAGGTACACCTGAGGTCCTATATCACACTAATCTAGTTACTATAGAGTATACTAGGCGAAGGCATTAAAATATCAACTTCATTAGTTAAATCACACATTTAGTAATGATATAATTTCATTTTTAAAAATATAATTATATCAAAACAAATATAGAATAAGAAATATATATATATATATATCACTTATATCACTTCAATTTGATAACCATACAAAGGTTTGATTTTCATCATATATATAGGTTAATTCCATGTACTTACTCAAATAACCTAAGACATGTCAATTCCAAACTACTTATAACACTAATAAAGTGATGTTTTAAAATAAAGTACCATAAGTTAAGATCAAATCACCACAATACTAAGAAGTTATAGATTCCAATGATAAAAATTTTATGTTCTCACAATTATTTTTGAATGTGTTATACTCACACAATAATCCTCATCTATAATAACTCCCTAGGTACGTTCCATTCAACTTTAAAAATAGAAACAATAATAAATAAATAAATATTAAGATTAAAAGGTACCTTGAATCATGAGTATTGAATTACACTTGGTCAAGAAACCAATGATCTAACAAGGAACTCAAAAACCACCAAATAAGGGCTATTCTCCATCAAGAACCACAAGAATAATTGTTCAATCAAATTAGAGAAATATAAAGCCCCAAAATTTATATTTAAATTCATGTGTATAAAACAATGTTTTTTTATCATAAAATATATATTGGTTTAGGATAAAAAATGATGATTCCGAAACCATAGTAAATTAAAACATAGTCCCTTTAAACATACCATTCCATTTCATTAGAAAAAATGAATTTGACCAAAACAACAACATGTTCAGTAAACCATGAATTGATTTCCTTGAGTCCCCCTTCAATCCATGAGATAAAAATAAGGTATTGTTCCATAAACCATTCCATTTTTCTAATAAAATTTATTAAATATTATGTAGTTCATACCCCGAATTTCTTTATAAAAAATTAAATAAATTAGATCTATAATCATGATCCCAAAACAAGTTAGTTTTCTAATTCAAAAAACCATGATGTTTTAGGCTCCTCATGGTGACCATATAAACTCCAATACTCCTCCTCCAGGACCATGAGAATACAAATTAATGATAATAAAAAATATGACTTAGAAGAAAAAACATTATAATGATACTAAACCACGATGTGGTTTATGGAGAAACAAAAAATTAAATTATTCTACCATAACCAACATCTAAACTCATCTCATCCATATTTATGACAAAAAAAACGTAAATGTAGAGGTTTAAGAAAATCTAGGACTCTTTTTTAGATATCTCTTAAATGATTCTTATCCTTGGAAATAAAAATTATTAAAAAGAATAAAAATTTGAAAAGGTAACTACCACATGAGATACCTATCAAACATGAATATATCTCTAAAAAAAGGATCCAATAAAATATAAAAAAATATAGGATAACATCAACTATTTTGTTTTAAAAAAATACCTCAATTTTTTATAAAAATAAGGGTTTAAAAAAGATATGGTCACTGAGTCCTTACTTATGAATCACTCTAATAAATACATTTATCCGAACATTTATGACTCTATAAAACATATACCAAGGGAATGATACATATTAATAGCACCTTATCCCCATGATACTGAATCTCTATAGTCTATTTATTGAATGTCACACTATCTTCAATATCAAAATTTTCCCAATCAATGACATGAGAGCCATCATGTAGATATAATTAAAGTGGTGAAATGTGGAAGATGTTTTGAATATGATGCATTTAATGCAGTTGTGGTCACCAATATGATACCCCACGAATATACTCTAACACCTATAATGGTCTAATAAAAGAAGGGGAAAGATTACTACCACAATTTAATCTCTCTATACAATATAAATAAGAAACATTTAAGAACATATAATTACAAATATAAAACTCTAAAGGTATCCTCTTTTAATCTATGTATGAATTATAATGGTTCTTAGTTGCCTTTATCTAACATCAAATCAAATACACTTTATCTTTCATTCTCAATATTATATTTAGACAAATGATCACCAAATATCCAAACATTGTATAGAAAATTAGTGGTCTACCTAGATTCTAGTAAAAAAACTCCAATGGTGTTATGATAATGGATGATTAATAAAAAAATTTATAATAAAAATGAACCATGAGTAGATAATTGTACACTAAATATTTTAAATCAAGAACACATACATGAGAAATTTACTCCAATGTTAGAATCCTATATTCAATTTTTCAATCCGTCTAAGACGAAATGATATGCTAAGTTATAATTGAGAGAGAAAATATTTATATAAACCCTTCCACAATCATATAGTAATTCCTAGATGATGATATAATATGATCATATTAAGAACACTTTAAATCATTACCACTTCTCACCGATATTTCCTCACCAACTCATCCATCATAGTAAACTCTTTGATAATTGGGAAATTATATGACTTCATAATCCAATCTACAACAACCTAGATATTTTCATATCCTTATAGATGTTGAAAAAAATATACTACCAAATCCATGGATATTTTCTCTCACATCCATTGAGGATTATATAAAGGTTCAAAGAGGATAGTTGGAACTCAATTATTATCTCCATCCCACAAATATATAAGAAATAGAGATAAATATTATTCCATTTTATTTTTTATACTAGAAAAAAATATCTTTTTATGAT
The DNA here is from genome assembly GCA_963277665.1 of Viscum album. Lineage (NCBI taxonomy): Eukaryota > Viridiplantae > Streptophyta > Magnoliopsida > Santalales > Viscaceae > Viscum > Viscum album. The sequence continues at coordinate 57,224,079 of OY728151.1, read as the reverse complement.
ATAAAACATCTAAAAAAATATAAGATAAACTACCAAATGAGAGATATCAAATTCACAATAAACCACCTCTTGCATCACCCAAGAAATAAAAAATCATCCTCTAAAACAAAATTCAATTTTGTTCATATTCTATCCACCCATCAATAGAAAATATACGAATAGAATGATCTCTATAGACATCCATATATGGATATCCTGGCTAAGAATAATCCACTAACTAAAATAGATAATAATGAATTACCATATGATATACAAATAAACCACCATTTACTTCCTCTATGACTAGAGTAAATGTATCATACTCCCCTATAAATATCTATTTATCTCTATCATCATGAGAAACATTACCATGAATCTTTTAGCTCATAAAAATATCTACATCATTACAATTATCAATTACAAAAGAGATATCAAAGTCATAATCCTCCAATGAATTAACCCATACTTTCTAGTGTAAATCAAAATCATACAGAGAAATGATATAAAAAAGGGTCTTATGATTTGTAACAACTAGAAAGTGATCTATACCAAATAATCTTGTTATATATTCAAATAAAACAATACTATAACAAGCTTAATGTCACATGTGAAATAATAAAATTCGTGGAGATGTAACTATATATACCCATAAGATATTTTGAATATTGTTTCACCCTAATATAAATAATTGAATTTTAGATATCTCCTAGTCCATCATAGGGTTGTACATGGTTGATTCCCGAAGATGTTAGTTGGTATCCAATAATTAAAATTAAATTATTATAATATTTTATTAAGTTTTAAATATTAAACGTAATTGTATTTATTAATATTCAATATCATTTTACCTTATGCATGGACTCATTAACACTCATCCATAACTCAGTATTATTATTGATTTGTTGGATCTAAATACTCACCCACCATAGTTAATACCAAGTTCATATTTCATTTTTTTGGAGTAAGCTGAGTTCATCCCCCAAATGGGTGAATACCCTTGAACAAGATTGGACTAACCTCATCAAACTCACCTCTCCCTATTATGAGTATAATTTAAATGAACCATGATCTTCCCAAACCTAACATGTGTGATACCAAAACACCTTTCACCCAAATAATCTATATATTATATAGGTTCATGAGGTGTAGTCTAAAATAAAATGAATAAAGGAAATAATGGAAGAATTGGTAAGAAAGTAACATCACTATCACTGACCCTTCGTTCCATATATTTGTTCACTTATTGGGTAAAGGATGAGATAAAAATAGAATAATTAAAAATAATTTTTTTGTGAATCAATATATATCCCTCTTAGGTCTTCCCAAAAAATGGGTTAACCATAAATAACCATGTAATTAGAAGGAAATGATAGAGGATAATGAGAAACAAGAAGAAAAAAGAGGAAGATTCACTAGTATATAGTATTAGAAAAATGAATAAAATAAAAAATTATGTTACTCATAAGCATGGTTAAAGGGAAAAGTATAAAAAAAATTAAAATGAGGTTAGGGCTGGTTTTCATAGGCAGTGGTGAAGCTCTTTGTGTTCATGGATAAATTTCCCATAGAGGGATTGGCCATAATGATTCCTCCCAATAACGCCTTATCAATTCATTCTTAGTTCATTAATTGTACCATTATCAATGTCGACGATTTTAGATAGATGATATACATAGTGAAATATTTCTCTACCAATACCTAATTTATATATGTGAGGGGAAAATGAATATTTATTTATCATTACAAGCTCTTTTATGGACTAAATATGTAAAATTTATTGGTACAACAACAAATAACTGCTCTTATGTGAGGTTCTACAGTGTGTTGGTGTATTCTAAATTGATTTTGAGCCGTAAAACGAGTTATTATATGATTTTAGTGTGATTTTATTTTATGATAGTGCATGAATTTAGTAAGAAATCATCATAGTTTATATACAGAATCAAATATTCATATTCTATTATCCTTATATATTAGTAGGGTTCCTATGTTAATTTGATGTGTGACTTTTACCCAAGGAGTTAATATTTTATGAGAAGTATGCATGGTTTTTCTATTCTTAAAAAAATAAATATAACTACATTTTAATCTCAAACATCCCATATTTAATTCTTAAATAATCACTGGGCATGGAATTTTTTATCTTATATTAGTGATTATGTTGGATATTAATTCTATCCATAAAATATCACACATAACTATTTGTTGCAATTAGTTATTCATATAAATTAGTGTATCATGTTTGTTCATCTATCATGAGGTTCCCCCAAACCTATTTATTCTGATGTGATCACATGATGATTCCCATATAAGTTTAGGAGTGAAATGTTTCAACTTATATATGACTTTCCCTGTTTTTCAATATCATAAAACTTTTTTATTTTTCTATTTATTCATCTTTAGAGGTTATAACTTCATTTTAATCCCATGTAAGGTAATGGAATGGAATTTTATTCTTATTTCATCCTGAAAAACTACCCAAAAATTATTTAAAAATTATATCCGTTAATATTTAAAACCAAAATTATAATATAATCAATTAAAATCATTATTTGGGACATTTTCACACTAATTTCATTATTTGTTATATGAAAAGAAAATACTATTATTTAAATAATTATAATATAATATTTATATTAAATATTATAAAAATAATATAATAAATATATAAAAATATGAATTTATCAATCCATCATGCTTGAATGATTCTATATCCTTCTAAAAGTACTCTCATCGAACATATTCACTTAGAACCTAAGTAATTCCCATGTTTATTCCTCGATCAATGAATGTTAATTGGTAAAGATTTACGTAAATTCCAATATTAACTAATAACCTCCATTTTAATTCCATTTTATTAAATTTACTTATTCACTTCCCAGTTTATAATTCCTTAATAAATCTAAAATAATAATTTTAAAATTCATTTACCCTTATCTATTTGAGTTCACAATTCACCTTCACTTTCATTATTCTCAATTATGTAGTTATTCACATTTTATTCATGATATTATTATGAAATTTCATTTATTAGATGAGTAGTGTTAATCCAGAATTTGTAATTCAAAAACAAGGGAACCCCCTAAAGAGATCTGTGATAGTCAAGGAAAAGAATCACAAAATAGAGAACTGTCTCAAAACCCACTATAACTCTTTACTATGTTATTTTATTTTTCACACACATGAAAACACACACACACACAAAAACAATTATTTAAAAATCTCAAAGAACATTATATCAGATCCGAATATACCATTCAACTCCAGTTCAAATGAATAATATAATTTTCATTTAAGGTGGATCATCCAGGTGTTTCTTTTAGTAGAAAATAATTTACTCAAGTCCCTGTTCCTTGATCTAGATCATGTTTGTCAAATTGTTTTACACATTTTTAAATATTAAAAAATAAAATTCAATGATTTAATAAGTAAAAAATGTCTCCTAGAGAACTCAAGGATTGGATGTATCCAAGTGAGATATAATTATAAAATCCATTTATTAATGGACCAAAGTAAACAAATTAAACAAAAAAGAGCCTGAAATTGGTATAAAATCCTGTGAACATTCAATTCATTATCCTCTTTATGCAGAAAAATAATGATATGAGTAATGAATATAGAAAGAGTTAGTAGAATAAAACCTTTTTGATTTTTTTTCGAGTTTATTATATTATGATACTATATAATAGTTTCATCTAAATAATGAAAACAAAGGAAATAGATGATAAATTTATTTTAAGAAAAGGAAAATGAAAAAGTTCATGATAAAAAACATATTGGTTAAAGCCCTCAAGTGAGTACTAAATTTATAATTATTTTAGTTGGGTAGTACTAGTTTATTTTAAACAATCCAAATGTGGAATATATTTTTGTGATGTGAACTACAGAATTATATTTTTCTTGATGTATATGAGTGGACACCATAACTCTGAAACACAAAATGTAAATAAAATAGTCCCTACCATCAATATGAGAAAAAGAAAGTAGCATGATTAGGGTGGGAGGAGAAGAAAAATGGGATACCTATCACTCTTAGTGGTGTCTTCCTCCATGTGATATTCTAGATATAATTTAGTAGGTTGTCACATAACCACTTAACCCTTATTCTATTCTTCTTATTCTTCACCCACCACCTTCTTATTGGCCTCTTCAATAAAATTCCACTAAATATCCTCCTCAATAGGAGAGCTTACTTATTTTTATTCTTATTCATCCAGGTAATATTAAAATAATACTATATAAAAAGAGTTAAAATAGGTATGTTTAGTTTCAAATTAACTTCAATATAATAATGAATAGAAAATCTAATGATCTGTCATCTCCCTTTAAAAGTGAAACAGGATTATCTAGTTCTTTATAGAGTTCCTTAAGAAGTAAATTTGATTGTCGAGGGAGAGAAGGATGTTCATGTTAGACCTATATGTCCCAAAAGTATTCTTCATAAGTATAAGTGAATAAAATGTAATATCTTTATTCCTCAATCATCATCATAAATATCAAATATTTTATTATAAAAGAATATCACCAAAACTAGTCTCAAGGGGGGGGGGGGTTAATAGTGTAGTCCTAGATAATCACTCAGAATTACATTCTTACATGATATAAGATGGGATCAAATATTAATTTTTTTTCATATGTTACTTAAGACCTCCTTTAGAGGAATGGATATCAACTACCATAGTATCCTCATACTATGTATTTATAACCAGAATATATATTACAATAATTTATCTATAAGTACTAATATACTAATTAATAGACCAAGGTAATGGAAATTATCTTATCAAGAAGTTCTCTACCAGAGAAGAATCTGTTTTCCCTATTAGAAAATCCATTATATAAATTTTAGTTAGATAAATACCAATGTGTATGGCCTAGTCCTTCACCAAAAGTGAGTTTACATGTCCATATTAAGCATTAAAATCGATTGAAACAAAGAACCTGAGTCCAAAATGAGATAACCTCCACTAATTTCACAAATAACACAAGTGTTTTCTATGTTTAACCTTATCTTGGATTCATGTACCTTCCATCCATAATATAGGTTCTAAGGCCTCTCAAGGTGACAACATGGATATCGATACTAGTGTGTAAAGATCTTATGGAACGATGAAGTAGCATCACTATCTTAGATAATGTAACCTATCTCTATAACCAACTTCATCACATTGATTTTAACCATATCCATAGAGTATTTAGTCTTATATTGGTGATTAGTTTTGTGAATTTCCCAAATTATTTAATAGCCAACAATAAATAACATGTTGTGAACTTGGGGTTATCTATACCTTTGATCGACTCCAAAAAACCATGTAGAGTAAATATTCTTAATAGAATCAAACTAAAAGGTGTTCCCAAAAATATTCCCAATGAATCTCCAAATATAATAGGCCCATTCCTACTTAAGAAATATGTATTATGTTGTTTATACATTTGCAAAAGAGATAAAATTACATATGTACACTAGCCAAATTCCATTTCATTGCACTTCATATCTTGTAGGAAGGGAATGATTGTGGATATTCCATATAGAGAAATTAAACCTAGTCAATATTGATTTACACCAAATAAATCAAGCCTAGATATCTATATAGAAAGTAGGATAAGTAGGCTAATGAATATTTTAGGTTGTGATGTTTCCTAATCCTAAATGGTTAAACACATAGTGCTCATTCACATGAGCAATCCAAATATTATATAAAAATTTCCCATAATAACTTTTGAGAAAAATACCAATGATATAAATATATTTGGTCAAAATATAAAAGGATATGTTATGAATTATAAATGCGAGGAAGTACAGGTGATCCCCCAACCAATAATCTATATAAAAATTAATATCTCAATGCCCCATTATCCACCGAGAGTTGCCTTCTAGATTTCAGATATTACCTTGCAGGACTTTATTATTTTAGGTTTCTGAAGGATACTCCTTTTTTTGTTAGTGGTATAACTCTGGGAAGTAGTAAGTGAATATCATCGGATCCTGAGTTAAGGGTCTTAGAATATGTCATTCGAGGTCCTCCTTGAGATCCTCAATGAGCCCTCTGAATGAACCATCATAATTCAATATTTTATAGCATCATATATATCTGGATAGTAGTGAAATTGGATCAGTAAAATTATAGGATTAAGTAAACATGAATCCCTTATTTTTAAATTTTTTTAATTTTTTTAAAAAGTAGAAAATATTTTCAATGTTATGATGAAAAGTCTGTTATAGAACTATCTCTCAGTGGTGAGGGATTTTTTATAGGCATTGGTGGAGATAGTCACGTGGATGGACAAATTTCATCTTCATGGTCCAATCGATGGGATTCTTCTACCTGACTTCCTTCTTGATTATTCTTTGTTTGGTTAATTATCCCACAATAACTATTGATGATTTTAATGAGATGAGAGACATGAGGAAATATTTCTCCACCATTACACAATTTAGGCTAGTATAAGGAATGAGAATATTCTTTTATCATCTAAAGGTCAATTTTTGGATTATATATATTAACTATATTCATCCAATGATGATGAACTACTCTGATATGAGGTTCTCAAGTGTATAAGAGTATTCTCAAATAACCTCAAGCCTCAAACTATGTTCCTTTATGATTTTAATGTTATCAAATTTCATAAATGTGTTTGAATCAAGAAACAAATCCTTATAGTCAGCTTATAGAACTTTATAGACATATTATTCAATTATTACATAACAACATGATCCCTATGTCAATTTTATGATTGACTTAGACCCAGGGATTTATTTTTTCATAATAAACAAGTACATGGGTTTATTATTCCACAACAACACATAGTGACTAGTTAATATCATGTAACTGATATTTTATTTTAACATGAGCACTAGCTAGGGTTTGGGTTATCTTAAGGGAGTGATTGGGATGAATAATCATTCTAATGTGGTCTTATCACATACATCCACTTTTTTGTTTTTATTCTTATAAAGAAATAAGTCATGGAAGTTACTCTAACATTAGGTTTCTACATCCCATGTAATTTTTACGTGAATAGTAAATTACTCTAACATGAGTTGAGGTACTAACTGGTCCGCCTTACCTTGCCCTAACCCATGGATTTAAATGTCACACAAAATTTTATTTTTGTATTTGTTGATCTGTAATATATGAAAGTTTATTTTAATCACTCATGAAGAAATGCAATTTCCTTTTAATCTTAAGATTATATGAAAAACAATAAAAACATAATTTAAAAATAATATTCATTAAAATGTAAATATAAAATAGTAACAAAATCAATTAAAATCATGATTTAGTCTATTTCACATTAATTATATTATTTATGAAATAAAATGAATATACTAATATTTCAAAATTATAAACTAATAATTATAATATATATACTTACATAAATATAGTATATATATATCAATGATCTTAGAATTTTCTCATATCAACATTAATCCCAACCAAGGTGAAGAGAATCACAATAAACCGCAAAGATGACTCCTTCCTCTAATAAGAGAAAAATAAAGGCAATGATTAAATTATTATTAAGTACAAAACACCTCCATATATTGATCTATATATATAAAATCTAGATTATTTACTGTCAAATAAGTTAAAGGAATTCCAATCTGGGAAACATTTGATAAAAAACTTCTATATTACTATGTAATATAAAGGAAACTATACACTTCTATAATTTTCTTGGGTGATACCCAAGTAATAATCACATCAATATTCAACTTATTTATAAATACACCCTTTTTTTGAATTAAACTACAAAAGATATAAATCTCATACATCCAAAAATTATACTTATATAATTTTATATATAGTTGATGTCATCGAAGGATTCCCAAGACAATATTGAAATTCTCAACATACTCTTCTTCTATCCTTGAATCCATTGAGATATAATTAATAAACATGACTAAAAAAATACTACAATAATTCATGAGACACTATGTTAATAAATCTTTTTAATACTTTCGTGGTTTTTTTGAAACCAAAAGGAGTTACCATGAACTCAACTTTTCTACAGATACACTTGAAATTAGTCTTCTAAATATATTTATCCTTCACCAAATCTAATAATATCTTAACCACATATCAATTTTTGAGAATAATAATAAACCTTTCTACTAATTGGAAAAGTCATTAATCCTAATTAGTGGGCATCATTTCTTCTATATTACCAAGTTCAACCATTGATAATCTATGTACAAGTGAAAAATATCATATGTATCTTTACAAAAAATACTGGATCTATACATGATGAAATAATAGGTTAAACAAACACTTTATATAATAAATAATAAATATGATTATATTAATCTTGTAGCTCTAAAGGATATCTTTTATAAGTGGATGTACAAATTAGGGATACATTGAGTTATACCTCAACCCAAAACATGACTTCATGTAAATGGGGTAGTGCTACAACCACATCAAAAAAAAAGAGAAATCATCCATAACTCTAAAAAACATCTTCACCAATACATCTGCCAATATGAAGATAAATCATATCAACTATGATATAATAGGATCAAGGATTCTATAATCAATGAAATAAACTTGTAAGAATTTTTTTCCATGTTAACTATCCACATTTTCTAAGTTCACTAATCATTTATAGAAATCAATGATATCAAACATAGAATAAGAATGATACTTTTTAGGATGACATCTTATGTTTGTATCTATAATAAAGAGAATTTTACAATTACATGATGTCATATCATCATTAAATCGAACCCTATATACACCTTTTCTAAAATATACCATATTTAAAATATCATAGACAATACCATTGGAATTTAAATTATATTCACCTTGATTCCTAGAACATGAATTAAGGTATGTTTAATGAAGGAGTAGTGAAATTATCAAGATATTTTGTGTATTGTATTTGTTATAAATAAGAGAAGGATGTTAATATATGTTATATGATGAAGATGTTTGAGGTATATAATATCTAATGAATACAGAGACAGGATTTATTAGAATCTATTGAAAGTGATGCTGGATGATGAATAAACTATCAATTATACTATCTTAATGAGTTTTAGAAGATAGCTAATGAAATTATTAAAGACTTGTTGAGTTGATGAGTGAAGAGGGATGCGAATTTAAGTGAGTACCCATCCTTATGTTTTAAGAATAATCATGTTGTGAAAGTTTCACTTGGATGATGGTGAAGATTGAATACACTGAGTATAGAGTAAATTACGTTTTTCCATTTATTAGTGATTACTCTATAAACTATTATTAAGAATATTTGATGAGAAAATTTTAATGATTTTATTAAGAAAGATGAAGTTACATGTAAACACACAAAATGAGTTCAAATAGGTGAAAACATCTTTAAAGGTTGTTTATAATGATTTTCATATATTATTATGAATTATATAAAGTAATTTGAATAATTTTGGGGTTATTTATAGTGGAGAGAGTTAATTTGAAGTTATTCTTGTTTATTTTAAATGTTCTGAGAAGGATGGAATTCATATGTATGATTAAATCTTGATATAGTCATGTTGTGTATAAATAGATTAGAAATACTGAATCCATGTGATACTAATCCTAGAATATATAGACATATATAAGATTAATTTTATTTTCTCATCACTATTGTAAGACTAAATATGTATAAGAGTACTCACATATGATTAAACTCCAGAAATATGGTCTATATAAGAATGAGTTGTACCTACATAAGATTAACACAAAAGTTCCAAAGTCTATTTCATATGAGCTATGATAGAAAAACATAGTGATTTCTTAGATTGGCCATATGTTTGTAAAGTCTACATCAAATTAACAAGTTGCTTTAGAAGAATAAAATGATCCCACATAAGATGATTTTATAAGACTTAATTTGTTGTTTTGAGAGGATTTTTAGGATTAAATTTCAAGAATTTTAAAGAACAATTAGAAGATAAATATCATGGAAATAAATATGACGATGATTAATTTATGCATCATGTCTTAAATATCACATTTATTGGTGGATCAAGCTATGATTATAGAAAAATTTAAGAATAATAAGTAATACTTCATAATCATAATGATCATATATTAATAAAATATCTTGATGATTTATATGTTTTGATATGTATAATGTATGGTTTTCATATTTCGATCATCCCTGATGTAATAAAAAATACACACTATAATATTTTTTGAAGAGAAAATTATAGGACGGTGTTTCACTGTGATGAGATGCTATGAAATTTAATATCCAAGCTATTTTAATATGCCTATATATATTAAACCAAAGTTAATGGTACCATGTTATGTAAAATATAATTTATAATTAACTCATTCCATGAGAAAAGAATTTTCAATACAACTATATGTGTAATTTACATGCACACAAAAAATTAAGATATATAGATTATAAATAAATTCATAGGAAAGATAAGATGAGATTTTTTGGGAATTTGATGAATAAAATTGAGGATATATCTAACAGATAATTATAGTATTTAAAAGTTAAACATTTTAAAATATTTATCGAGATAAAAGTTAAAGAAATTACTAGGAGATATTAATTACCAATTTAGATGATAAAATCAGGTGAATTTGTAGAAATCCAGTGAATAACATTTTAAGTGAATTTTGAAATAAATCAACATGATTAGTTAGTATTTTTTTTATTTAATATCATGGGGAATAATAACATGTGATATGTTATTGAATGTATATCATAGGGAAAAAACAAATGTGATATGTCGATAGGATTTGTATAAAAATAGAAGAATAAGAGAATGACAGTGTGTAAATAAACTGATATAGATAATTATTAATATATTGTGTATCAAATAAATATTGTGAGAGGAGATGATGATTTATTGATCTTAATTATTTAATAATCTTAAAATGTGAAGAAAAATATAGAATAGAGAGAATACCAATCAAGGATTCCCTTATACTATAAAAATTGAAGAATATGAATAATAAGAGAATTATTGAGGGTTGACACTACTACTACCTATAAATATTATTTAGGTTGAGGATATTAGAGAATACAAAGAAAGCTAAGATAAGTAAAATTTATTACAAATACTAAATTATATGCTGAATATTGAGGTTCTTATAAAAAGGATAAATAGGAAAAAATGATTGAAAATGTGATTTATATTTGTTGATCATTATGATGTTGAGAAGAAGGTCGATGTGGATAATATGGAAGTTGAATCATCAATTTGTATTATAAGATCTTACTTGAGGAAGAAAATCTTATCAGTTGATTAGTGACATCTTAGATCAAAGGGGAAGATCTTGTTTTTTAGTGAGGGCTGGTGTTTCATTATAAAATGAGAGGAGTTGGTAAAAAATAGGTGAGAGACTGTAAAAGTTATCAAGAGACATTCATAGGGTTAAATATGATACGTTTTCCACATAAATTAACTTTATTATATTACATAATATCTATTTATTAGAATCCTACATAATACAGAGGGGGCATAATTACCCACATTAGGGAAGAACTTTTTAAAAATACGGCGTGCTATTATTCTAGTTTAATTACTACATTTTATGTTGCATATTTTTTATGAGAATTCATAAGAATATCCATTCATTCTAACTGGTGTAGAGTTTATTAAATTAATAGGGTTAATTGATAATGAAAAAGAATTAAATAAAAATGGTCCAAACTTATTTATACCCCACCCCCTCTTAGTGTAAATATACAAATCACTAGGAACTAAAACTAGTATCACAATCCATGTTTCAATCTCTAATAGATCTAATTGTTTTTAATTGTTTTTTATATTTTATACATGAAGTGAATATATAAATATCTTTTTGACTTTCTTCAAATGGATAATTTAATATCCATTCTTATTTATACTAATATAGAAGTTTTTTCATCCAAAGAACTTAAATAAAAGTTAGAAGAAATAGGATAAGAAATATAGAAATCTCTCACAGTGTGAAAAGAAAAAGGGGATCAACCACTAGTTAAAGGTAATAAATATGGTAATTGTTCTTTCATAGCAGTTCATAATTATCCACTTGAAAAATTAATTATAGGTTATGATAAATATTTTCTTAGTAAATCAATTGGTTTTTTCTTTGAAATAATGTATTACTTAAAAAATATCCTTTTTCAAGTTGTCAGACATATATAGAAGTTGATTAAGGTTCTTGATGATGTGAAAACATAGCTATAATTAGAATATGATGAAATTAAAAAAGAGTCGGTTGAAAGGTTTTAGAAGTGAAACACTCTTATTAAACATATTTAATAAAAAAGATAACTCTTCATCTTTAAATACAGATAAATTCACCCTAGATGAAAGGTAATTTTTAAAATTAGGTGATGTGGAAACTAAGTTTATTAATGTACGTAAAGAAAAGATTCATACATTGTATGGATTCATTGACATAAAAAACATTCAATTGTAAATTAAATAAAAATGAATAATTAATCTTACTAGTTCATTGTAATAAATATAAAACAATATGTAGATTATTGTGAGAAGATGAAGGGAGAATGGGAAAAAATATTATGGATAATTGAAGTTAAGAAAAATATCCTAAAAATGATGTTTCTTTAGTTAGATCAGAAATTGAACATTTTGGATGTGACATAAGCTGATTCAACCTATGTTCCTAAGAAATATGCACTTTAATATAAGTTTTTATTAAGTGACTTATCTCTAAAAAGAATCATTCTTGTCAAAAAATAAGATTGAAATCATCTGGTGATATATCAACTCCCAACATAAGGAAATAAGAAACCCTTATTCCTTAAAACCTTATTTTCACTAATGTTGTTTTAAAAAAAATGGTAGGTTATAATTCAATTTTTTGATATATGTGGATGAATATAAATTATTAGAAACCAACCACTTAATCGAATTTATATATGAGAAATATTTAGAGAAATAATTCCCCAATAGATTTTAAAAATAATGGGTAAATGATAAATATGTATATATTTCTTTACAAAGGAAAAAAAATCTATTTATTGGTCATTTCTAGTGAATTGGATTGTTTAGATAAAACCTAATGATTTTTCCCATAATATTTTTGTAATTGGAAGACACAGATATCTTGAATTAAGGGGGAGTAGATCCAAAATAATGAAAAAACTTTTCATATTGAGGTGAGGTTGTCACGACCCGTCCTCAGGGCCCATGCCCGGACTACCCCAATCCCACCTTCCATAGGCCAGGGGCTGGTGATGAGCACCAAAGGTGTAATCCCAATAAAAATGGAAGGAATTTCCTTTAAGTAGTAAACAAAAGAAAATAGAGTACGGAATTGAAAGTAAAAACTAAGTAAAACTGTATACAGAAGAAAGTGCTCAAAGGGAAAGGGGGGCCGGAAATACAAGCCCAACAGTAAAGTACAAACAACTGAAAAGCTAGTACAACTACAGAAAGGTAAAACAACAACTACTGAGTCATCCTATGGGAATCCCACATAAAGGGTGGGTAAAGATGGCCTCCTCAGCACCCCAGGTCCGTCTGTCTGCTCCATGTATGTCTTGCCAAGTGGTCCACCTCTGGGTACCGTCCAACTCTATAACCCTCCACCTCGACCAATGATGTCCTTCATTTGAAAACAACACAATAAAGTGCGGGCATAACCCGTGCAGGGGTGAGTATAAATATACATAGTAGGGACCCCGAGACCCCTGAAGGTCTCCCAGAATCCACGAAGGACAAACTACAGAAGAAAGATACAATCACGAAGTATCAACCAACCCTATTTTGGTATATGCCCATACATATACCTAAGTTACCAATCACAGCTTAGCTCCAACTCTCGATACCAAGCACAAATTAGTCCATACAGGAAGTAAAGTCAATCACCTTGAAAATAAATGATTGAAAGTCAAGACTCATCTAACACAGGTAAACTTCTTTGGTAGAGTGATATAGATTATTAAATGTATTCATGGATTCATCTAAGCTATCAGACCCACACAGGACACAGGACCAGCTAAGCTGTCGAACCCACACAAGATACCGGACCAGGTATTCTGTCAGACCCACACAAGATACAAGAATATAAGTTAGAACTATCGAACCCACATAGGATTCTTGTACACTAGTCATCGTTGTCGAACCCACGTAGGATTCCGGTACAGTAGTCATCGCTGTCGAACCCATGGAGGATTCCAATACAAAAGTCATCACTATGGAACCCATGGAGGATTCCGGTACAGAAGTCATCGTTGTCAAACCCATGGAGGATTTTAGTATAGAAGTCATCACTGTCGAACCCACAGAGGATTCCGGTACAGAAATCATTATTGTCAAACCCACGGAGGATCCTGGTATAGTATCGTTGCTGTCGAACCCACGAAGGATTCCAGTAATCTCAGTCGCAGCCAGCCCTAGGGTTCCCGCACACAACATGCTCGATTCCGGGAGGGTCTTTTCCTCAATCCAAGTGTCGATAAATCAATTATCATGAAGTCCTGAATTGATGTATCCCGTAGTATCATCATAAGGTACTCAACGCGACAGACAGCGCGTCAATCAGACGCTCGGTCTGAGAGTTATTGGCATTTCTGTTCTAGGGGCCCAGTTGGATTTACGCTCAATCCAAACCCGACCATTTTCCAAATTCTTCCAAAACTCACTTAAAGTATTACAAAAGGACCACCTCGTCGCGAGGGTACTAGTGCCACAGACGGTGCATCGATCGGACGTGCAGTCTTGAAGATATTCACCTTTAAGAGAAGACTAGCCTGGCCCTTTAAGCCCAGTGGGCTAGCGGGTCGGCCCGACCCGGCTCGGCGGGTCTGACCCTGCTAAGGGTCGGCCCAGCCCGGTGGGGCGTGACCCTCCTATGGATCCGGCCCGCACTGTGTGCTGGTCCGGTTCTCCCGGCGGCGCGAAGAGGCGCCGCCTCTTCCCCTACCAAGCTGGCCGTAGCTAGCCAGTTCTGCCTGGCGCACGCGGCCCGCGCAGCGGGCCGCAATTCTTTCCACGTGGCGCCTGTGGGCGCAGAAGTCCTCCAGCATGGCTGACAGACGGCTGACCGATTCTTCTATCCAAGTGGCCCATGGATGCGGTCCATGGACTCCCTCCACGTAGCGCCTATGAGTGCCGTGTTCTTCCAGTGGGATGACCGGTTGGCCGGCCAGTCATCCCTCTGTCCAGCTCCACGGCGGCCGGCTTGGCCGGCCGCCTCCGCACCTCCACCATGGAATGAAGACACTGCGTTCCTTCTGCCCTCTATGCGGTGTGACGACTTCGCGTTTCTTCACCTGCCGCAGTCCTCCTAGCCGTGGTTCCTCTTTCGTCACCGCGATTCTTCTCTGGCGTTGTGCGATGACAGCACGCCCTTTCGGCCCCACCTTTGATGTCAAACAACATAAACCAACGGAGGGGTGTCATGCCAGGTTTGTTCGGCCTGTGCCGTCCAGATTTGGTGAAATCATTTACCCAACAACGAACCAAAGCATTCATCTAAGAATGATGGAATAATTTTATTCATTTAAAAATAAACAAATCCCCCTACCTCGTATTTGTCGTTGAACATTGACTAGTCGCGGAAGACGGATGTCACGGAAGATGAATTCCATTCCATCAACGTCGGAGGGGGTAGAGCTCGGTGAATATGAGTCATGATGATTCCCTCGATGTACTCCGAAGACGGTGATGCTTACCTTCCTTGATCTGGGTGAAGAAGGAAGAAATTGATGCTCGTTGTTCTTCGAAGATGGGAGGCATTCATCGTTGGACTAGAACGGTGTTCCTCCAAGAGTTCTCTAACGAAAGTTAAGCCAAAATAATAGAGATAGTTCACTATTATTTTTATGACACAACAACTCAAGAGTTGTATTTCATTAATTGTGACAGCACATTAGATTAATTGTGGAGGGATGGATTCAAAATTGAAATAAGGGAGGTGGAAATATTCAACATTAAATTGGGGGAGTTAGAAGTTTAAAAGACTCTTCAAATTAAATGTGAGTTACATGGGGTGTAACTTCCCAGCACAGATCACCATCGAACCAGTGACTGGACCAATGGGTCACATGGCCTCAAGCGCCTCTCCCCGTATGCCAGAGCCTGCCGACTAGCAGCGAGGGTATCAAAAGGTGATAGTGGGGAGACTATACCCTCATATCAGAGTAACAAATCAGTATTATTAGAGTAAACAATATTCAATAGCAGAAGTAGTAAAAAATTGAAAGGTGGAAGCAAAAGATAGGTAATAACCATTTTATAAAAGAGACAAATGCCAATTTTCAATGCATGCATGTACATATGATGATACAGTTATGAAAGTAGTAAACAATATAGCATGATTTACAACCAATACCAAAAGAAAAGACACCAAAGCCTGGCGGTAATCCCCTAAGCATCCCAAGCTCCCTCATGGTCCTTTTCTCCTAACTCCTCAGGTACAAACATCACAACACACAACCTAGGTCTTTCAAACAAGAAGGTTTACTCAGGTACCCCAATGCAATGGCGGCTTGAGTAGGGTGTGAGATATAAATCTCAGTAGGCCGGCACCACCGATGTCCAACCCAAACCAGACAGTGTATAATAATTAAAAAGTGATCAGGTATAGTGAAACTAAGTAAGCAGAAATACATAAGTAAATACACCCATCCAGGTTCCCAAGGCACACCTGATGGTTATACCATCTTCGGCTCCTTTCCGGTAAAGTAACCTGATCATGTCACCACACACACACACACACACACACACATAGATATATATATATAAGCATTTAGATCATAGATGGAATGTGGTAAGAATGCCTCCCACCCATTATTCGGGATTAGCGGGCATGAGGTAAGAATGCCTCTCGTCCCTATGACTCAACTAGCAAGGGGTAAGAATTGCTCCCTTTAATCAATCATGATTAGTGGGCACGAGGTAAGAATGCCTCTCGTCCTTATCAGTCAAATGTCAAGGGGTATAAATGCCTCCCTTCCATCAATCGTGATTAGTGGTCACGAGGTAAGAATGCGTCTCGTCCCTATTGGTCAACTAGAAAGGGGTGTGAATGCCTCCCTCCCATCAATCATGGTAAATGGGCACGAGGTAAGAATGCCTCTCATCCCTATCAGTCAACTGGAAAGGGGTATAAATGCCTCCTTTCCATACACATATAGAGATCACATCTAGTGTGGGGTAGACATGCCTCCCACACATACTCAGGTAAGCTGGCATGGGGTATGCATGGATCCCATCCATAATCATTCAAAATATATGGCATGGGGTATGAATTCCTCCTATCCATCAATCGTTCAAAATCATTATCACAATTACATTATAATGAATAAGGTAGTACATCTTATGCATTTCAAATAAACTTTCCACATTCACAATCAATCATATCGCTAATTTATATATAAGTGACCATATGCACGTTCATCACAAGTATACTTAAGGAAACTCCCCTTAAGTATCTATATCAAGTAATTAACATATTCAGTTTACTAACACAATCTGTGCTCATTACGTTATCCGAAGGCATGGTTATACCACCCTAGTCTGTTCATTTCTAGTTCAAACATTTCATCTTAGAGGACATGTTTTTATCATTCTTTAACCCCTTGGCACCCTCTAGAGGAAACAAATCATATAGTCTTAGGTCATCCCACTAAGGTTACCATATTACTCAATTTGCCTAACATGGAAAATTGACCCAAACACAAGTATCATGGCCATATCATTCTATTTGTCTCAATAAGGCAAATTCACATACAAAGCATCAAAAGGCACTACAACAATCCAGCAGGCAAGCATAAAAAGTCTATCACTACATTTAATCTTGAAGGTAGTGCACCTCTGATTGAGGGGTTTTATTATTAAATCATTAGTTTAGTGACCAAGAAACCTCTTTTATCTTATTTCTTCAATTCACATGATTTGTACATAAGCATTTAATCAGAACTAAACTTACATAATTAAAATTCTAAGGCGGTGCAATATTAACTCACTATTACTTTACTCAAATTAAAAGGGAAAGGAGAGGGACCCTACCTCAAGGTGGATCCATCCATCCACTCCGGCTCTTGGCGCTTTCTAACTAAAGCTACCACTGCTGCTCCCCCATGAGGCATATGTAATTTCACATATGTATAAGGACACCTAGCCTCTATGCACATACACTGCATGGCCATGAGTGTGTGCAAGAGGATCCTTACACATATGCTTAAACACATAAGCCTGTCTCTTCTCACCTCTGCAGGCACTTTTAATATTCAATGGGGACAACTAGCCCCGTACATGTATATTTATTGCCATGAACAAATATACGCATGTAGGGGGAACCCATATACATATAAATACATACCTATGCCTGTGCAGGCGAGTCGCCTATGCTCTGGCAAGGCGAATCCAACTCCAAAAGTCCAACGCACTATCAAACAACCACTGCCCACCTTAAGACACAAAGATAAACTAATTTAGGTAAGGCGAAACTAACCCGCGACATTAAAGCCTTACATCGGGTGTTGCCGACAACCCAAAATGAAGACGAAACCACATCGCGAAGCTCAACGCACCCGAAAACATTCCGATGATCCGAAACCACCCAAATCACTTCGCATTCGGTGGTGGTTGCTGGAACACGCACCAAGGAGTCCCAACGGACCTTCTGCATAACCTAAAACAAAAAGAAAATTGAAATTAAGATCACCCCAAAACCCTAGGGTTCGACCGCACCTCACCAGGCACCGATTAGGTCACAAAGAAGTTGGAGAAAGGGAGGATAGGCAATAGGAGAGATTACCATGGAGGTTTGATGAAGAAACCCCATGAAATTGGTCGGAGATCGAGGTGCGAAGGAGGGATGCGAGGGAGGTGTCATGCGCAGTTCAAGGGGAGCCCCTCCCTATGTGTCATACAGTTTGAGTGAGGGTGAGGGAGAGATTATTTAGGTTTTTAATTTTAAACTTATTTAAAATATTTAAAAACCCAAAAAGGAGGGCCGCACACGGTTTGACCCACACAGTTTTCCAAACCGTGCGAAAACCGTGCAGCACCCTACTGGACACCGAGGGCACCCCGCACGGGCTAGCCGCACGTTTTGGGGAAACCGTGGGCAGGCCGTGCGGACTCCCCTGCTTCCCTGTTTTAGGCCTCACGGTTCGGGAAACCATGCACCAACCTTGCGCCTTCAGATGCTCTTTGAAAACCACCCTCCTTCGGGTACGACGCAACTGAAACACCTCGAGCCACTCAGGACACTTAACGGGAATTCTTCCATGTCCAAAAACATTAAAAACAAGGATCCAAATATTCAGAATCTCATTTTGAAGCCCGATCCTAAATTTGACCGGCCCAGTAATTGAAAAGTTCAAAATCCTTCACTTTTTAACCCGGTTCAAAATGTGGGTCATTACAACCTTCCCACCTTAGAACTTCTCATCCTCGAGAAGCCTTCGGGAACAACGTACACATCACCCAACCTACAAGGGTCGTGAAGCTTCGTTCAAACGATCACATTGCATTCACAAACGTCCAACACACACTTAAGAAACCATTAAACCATACAGCGCTTAAGTCACCAAAACACGAACCAACGCTCGTTTCCCAATCGAAACACCAAGATAGATCTTCCTGAGTCTATCTATCTAGAGACACGAACCCGTCGTCATCTCGGCAAGCATCCAGCCACCGGTACTTCCCACCTTAGATTTTTAACATTAAACGACCAACTCCAAATTACAGTTCAGACCACCATTGGAGTTTACTTTCAAAGAACGCCCCAAGTGTTCCCACGACACACCTAGCATGATTTGAAACAGACCATACAATCAATTCTCCATCGACCTCAAGGTCCATGTCGAGCTGGTTGTTCATATAAGGCACCGACCAGCACAAACCGCACTCATACATACCCGACTAGGTGCCGTAAAACGGTTCTTCACCAACCGTATTCATTTAAACCAAGGAGGAAAAGAGTCAAGCCTCAACAAATGACCATTAAAAGGTTGGACAACATAGGCGGCTAGCTTATTTCGAGAAAAACCACAATGCCTCCCACCAAGGCACCTTACGTTTAACACAAATACGTTCACCAAATCCTACACCCGACATCCGATGATGTTTCCAAAATCAAACCATACAAGAAACCACGCATACCAGAACCACCCAAGCATGCCCAATGGCTTCAAAGCATTAGCGCGGATAAGACCGACACTCCCTTAGTGCATTTAGAACGAGGAAAAGATAGGGGGCATGCTTGTCGCTAAACAGAATACACTAAGAGGTTTGAACGGATTATAGTTAATCATACCAGACTACTGGAAGGAAGAACCCTCGAACCTCATCTGGTCGACTTCAAGGAAGGAACTCGGCTTCACCTGCTGATGCATCCACACGTTTTTAAAGCTCGCATGCCTCAAATGCATTAAAACACGATCAACCATTTCTAGAAGGAAATTCTAGGTACTGTATCTTCTACTTGGAAGGACAGATTTACCAGATTCGACGTGACACGCTCCCAACCTTAGGAGTGTCCCAGTCACCGAAGGGAAATACGATTAGCCACTCAACATCATGCTAGATCAAAACATTCTTAACCATATGTGTGTCTCCCACGTAAGTCAATCCACACAATAATGGTGACCAAAGAGACCAATATGTCAAAATACCCAACTCTTTCGAAAGTCATCTTAAACATTGGGATGAAACAGTTCTTTAACGCTGGGCCAATCTACTGAGGAGATGACCCAAAGTCGCAACGAAAGCCAAAACCCAACGACCACCCATCCAAACAAGGTGTCATTAGAAAAACAAGAGTCCAACAAGGGACCATGACACCCGAACGACACCTCACATCAGAAAACTCACGGTACTAGCAATGCATCAAAATGCTAAGGGTGCTACCAACCAATGCTAGCCCCTCACGAAGATCAAGAATTGACCCTAACGATGGGTCATGCTAAAAAAAGTCGCTAGGCTCAAAATCCAATCATTCAATCATCATTAAAGAAACAAAGCCCACGAGAAACATCTACGGTCCTGTTCCAAGGAAACTCAAATAGAATATCAAAACAACCCCTTATACTAGGGTCTCAACGCACCACCATGAGTTCCATTACCAAGACCTTAACATTAAATAACATTAATCTTTAACCATTTCAAGGTTTTAACCACACATCAAAGAAAACAGGCAAGTTTCACAAAAACTCCTTTTTAAAAACATTAAACATTCATAGACGTCCCGTCTTTATCAACCAACTGAGCAACAAAAAACCATTTAACGAAAAAGGCGACCTACTAGGGTCCTATTTTATCCATATCAGGTTCTTCAAAAAGCAACCCCAATGAAATTACGCATTTTTCTCAAACACCCTAAACCAGGATATCTCATACAACACTTTTCAACTGACCTACTCGGGTCCGGTTGCACATTTAGTAGTTTACCAAAACCTTTCAATTTCAAAATTTGGAAACATTTTCCATTTAATCATTTCACAATACATCAAGCTTTTACATTCAATATGGGTTTCCATTTCCCAATTCATTAAGCGCCCATACAATTCATGGATTGAAAATTGACTTCCCTTTTTATCAAAACCAAATTCCAACCCAAGATTTAACATGCTCACATACAATGGTCCAAGTATATGGGTGGCCATATACCAACCTATAAAGCGCCATACACTTTATAAATTGGAATTTGACTCCCCTTTTTAATCAAAACAAATTAATTTAGAATTTTAATTTTTTTTAACAAACTTTTTCAAAAGTCCGATTACACAGGTTACCTTTTCCC
The DNA here is from genome assembly GCA_963277665.1 of Viscum album. Lineage (NCBI taxonomy): Eukaryota > Viridiplantae > Streptophyta > Magnoliopsida > Santalales > Viscaceae > Viscum > Viscum album. The sequence goes on along the minus strand of OY728151.1, from coordinate 57,202,405 downwards.
AGTTATAAGGAACCCATACACCTTATAATTGAAAACCAGCTCCCGTCATAATTGCAACCAATCTATTTAATCCCATGCAGAAATTTACATATTAAAACATAACTAGAAAGTTCTCGACAAAAATAAACAAAGAACATTTTATATCATAGAAGCAAGACATATCAATCAAGGCACAAAATCAGATTAGAAAGCAATTACTAATGCAACTACATGTCATGGTACAATACATGGAATGTTAATTTATATGTGCCTAATATGATGCATGGAATGAAGCTTTATTGCCATATCAGGCCAATGGTAAATTTAAAGGAATTTCATAAACCATAAGCAGTAGAAATACAACAATCACTTAAGGTGAAACCATATCCAATGTAATAGAAAACAACATGAATAATAATTCCCAGCCCTAGCCACTTGTTCATTTACCATACGTGGGTTGATCAGTCCCAAGCACAACTATTAGCCATGCACCAACACATTTCCTAATCTCCTGTCTACTGACCCAAAATAGTAAGTCAAAAAGAAAGGAAACACCTATGATACCACTTTGTAACATCCCAGCCCAGCTCACCATCGAACTAGTGACTTGACCGGTGCGTCACATTGCCTCAAGCGCATCTCCCCGTATGCTAGAGGCTGCTGACTAGCAACGAGGGTCTCGGGAGGTGATAGTGGGGAGACTATACCCTCATATCAGAGTAACATAGTGGGATTATCAGAGGAAACAATATTCAATAGAAGAGGCAGTAAACAATTGAAAGGGAGTAGAAAAAGACAGGTAAAAACCAGTTTATAAAAGTGGAAAATTCTAGTTTACAATGCATTCATGTATATATGACGATACAGTTATGAAAGCAGTAAACAATAAAACATGATTTACAACAAATACAAAAAGAAAAGACACCAAATCCTGATGGAAATCCCCTGAGCATCCCAAGCTCCCGCTTGGTCCTTTGATCCTCACTCCTCAGGTACAAACAACACAACACACAACCTAGGTCCTGCAAAAAAAAAGGTCTACTCGGGTACCCCAATGAAATGGCGGCCTGAGTAGGGTGTGAGATATAAATCTCAGTAGGCCGGCACCAGCAATGTCAAACCCAAACCAGATTGTGTATAACAATTAAACAGTGAGAAGGTATGTAGAAAACAAGTAAGCAGAAATACATAAGTAAATACACTTGTCCAGGTTCCCAAGACACACCTGATGGTTATACCAGCTTCAGCTCATTGCTGGTAAAGTAACCTAATCATGTCACACACACACACACACACACACACACACACACACATATATATATATATATAAGCATTTAGATCATAGATGGCATGGGTTAAGAATGCCTCCCACCCATTATTCTGGATTAGCGGGCACGAGGTAAGAATACCTCTCATCCCTATGAGTCAACTGGAAAGGGGTAAGAATGCCTCCCTTTAATCAATCATGATTAGTGGGAAAGAGGTAAGAATGCCTCTCATCCCTATCGGTCAACTAGAAAGGGGTATAAATGACTCTCTTCCATCAACCGTGATTAGTGGGCACGAGGTAAGAATGCTTCTCGTCCCTATCTATCAACTGGAAAGGGGTATGAATGCCTCCCTCCAATCAATCATGGTAAATGGGCACGAGGTAAGAATGACTCTCGTCCCTTTCAGTCAACTGGAAGGGGGTATAAATACCTCCCTTCCATACATGTATAGAGATCGCATCTGGTGTGGGGTACACATACCTCCCACCCATACTCAAGTAAGCTGGCATGGGGTATGCATGCCTCCCATCCTTAATCATTCAAAATAGATGCCATGGGTTATGAATGCCACCCATCCACCAATCATTCAAAATCATTATCACAATTAAATTAGAATGTATAAGGCAGTACATCTTATTCATTTCAAATAAACATTACACAATCACAATCAATCATATTTCTCATTTCTATATAAGTTCCCATACACACATTCATCACAAGTATACTTAAGGAAACTCATCTTAACTACTATATCAAGTAATTAACATATTTAGTTTACTAACATAATCTATGCTCATTACGTTATCCCAAGGTGTGGTCATACCAAACTAGTCCATTCATTTCTAGTTCAACTATTTCATCTTATAGGATATGTTTTTATCATTCTTTAACCCCTTGACACCCACTATAGGAAACAAGTCATATAGTCTTAGGTCATCCCACTAAGGTTACCATCTTACTCAATTTGCCTAACATGGAAAATTGAACCAAACACAGGTATCATGGCCATATCATTCTATTTTTCTCAACAAGTCAAATTCACATACAAAGCATCAAAAGGCACCACAACAATCCAGCAGGCAAGCATAAAAATTCTATCACTACTTTTAATATTGAAGGCAGCGCACCTCTGATTGAGAAGTTTTATTATTAAATCATTATTTTAGTGAACAAGCAACCTCTTTTATTTTATTCCTACAATTCACTTGATTTGCACATAAGCATTTAATCGGAACTAAACTTGCATAATTAAAATGCTAAGGTGGTGCAATATTAAATCAATATTACTTTACTCAAATTAAAAGGGCAAGTAAAAGGACCCTACCTCAAGGTAGATCCATCCGTCCACTCCGGCTCTTGGTGCTTTCTAACTAAAGCTACCACTGTTGCTCCCCCACGAGGCATATGTGATTTCACATACGTATAAGGACACCTAGCCTCTATGAACACACTCCGCATGGCCATGAGCATGCACAAGAGGATCCTTACACATATGCTTATACACATAAGCCTGTCTCCGCTCACCTGTGCAGGAACTTTTATATATGCAATGGGGAGAACTGGCCCCGTATGTGTATATTCGCTTCCATGCAAAAATATACACTCACCAGAGGAACCCACATACATATAAATACGCACCTATGCCTACGCAGGCAAGTCGCCTATGCATTGGCAAGGATAATCCAACTCCAAAAGTCCAAAGCACAATCAAACAACCACTACCCACCTTAAGACACAAAGATAAACTAATTTAGGTAAGGCGAAACTAACCCGTGACATTAAAGCCTTACCTCGAGTGTTGGTGACAACCCCAAACGAAGACGAAACCACACCGCGAAGCTCAACTCACCCGAAACCATTCCAACTATCCGAAACCACCCAAACCGCTTCGCCTTTAGCGGTGGTTTCCAAAACGCGCTCCATGGAGTCCCAACAGACCTTTCGCATAACCTAGAACCAAAAGAAAACTGAAATTAGGATCACCCCAAAACCCTAGGGTTTGACCGCACCTCACCGGGAACCGATTAAGTCACAAAGAAGCCGAAGGAAGGGAGGAGAAGGAAGAGGGAAGCTTACCATGAAGGTTCGACAAAGAAAACTCAAGAAATCGGCTGGAGATCGAGGCACGAAGGAGGGAGCCGAGAAAGTTGTCGCACGTATTTCTAGGGGAGCCCCTCCCTATGCGCCGTGCAGTTTGAGTGAGGGTGAGGGAGAGTTTAGTTTAGGTTTTTAATTTTAAACTTATTTAAAATATTTAAAAACCCAAAAATTAGGGATGCACACGGTTTGACCCGCACAGTTTCCAAACCGTGTGCAAACTGTGCGGAACCCTACTGGACACCCACGGTGCCCCGCACGGGCTGGCTGCATGGTTTGGGGAAACTGTGCGCAGGCTGTGCGGACTCCCCTGCTTCCCTGTTTTAGGCCGCACGACTTCGGCCAAACAGTTCGGGAAACCGTTCGCCAACTGTGTTTCTTTATCTGCTCTTTAAAAACCAGCCTCCTTTAGGTATGATGCACCCGAAAGACCTCGACCCACTCGGGATAGTTAACAGGCATTTGCCCATGTACAAAAACATTAAAAAGAAGAATTCAATGCTTCAGAATCTCATTCCAAAGCCCGATCCTAAATCCAACCAGTCCAGTAATTGAAAAGTTCAAAATCCTTTGCTTTTTAACTCGGTTCAAAAAGCGTTTCATTACATGGGGGGGTTAAAGGGGGTTCAAGGGAAGTTGAGTTGTTTGATGCTCGTGTGGGACCCACCACATAATATCCTCCCATGGGAGGTTATGTGGGGGAGTTCCCCACCTCCAACTTCCCTTTGGAGAAATTAACCACCACTTAAATAAAAATTATGTCACACAAAATTTTTAATTAATTTATTAAGAATCCCCAAAAAATTAACTTCCATCCTCGATAAAACACAACTATAGTAAATATCTCCTTAAGAAAATATCGGCACTGCACATTCAATGGTACCCTCATATTTCTATTCTGTGCATCAGTTTAAAAGATATAAAAACCCGCACGTATGTTTACTGAATGTACTCGAACAAAACTTCATAAATTTATTTCGTGAACACTGGGCCTCGGAATCAAGCGCCGTCAAAAACTGCAGACTCGTTAAATTCCTATGTATTTAAGAAAAAAAATTCACAGGATTTCTAGGTCTTTACATTCTCCCCACCTCAGGGCTTTATGTCCCCATAAGCTACAACACACACTAAGGAAACAAATGGGGGGTATTGAGCATGCATCTGAGCCTACCGCTCCCATGTGCTCTCCTGAAGGTTCTCGTGCTGCCAGCAAATGCACACCAGAGTAATCGACTATCCATGAAGGACCCACTCCTGTCGATCCTCAATCTCCATCGGAACCTCCGTGAATGTCTCCCCGTCATCGATATCCAGCTCCCCATGGTTGATGATGTGGGACGGGTCGTGCACGTATATCCTCAGCTGAGATACGTGGAAGACGTCGTGCACCCGGTGCAACTGTGGTGGAAGGGACAGATGGTAAGAAACCTCACCTACCCTGCTGAGGACCTGAAATGGTCCAATGAATCACAGAGACAACTTGTCGCCTTAACCAAATCTTCACAGACCTCGTCTTGGTGAAACTCGAAGGAAGACGTGGTCACCATCCTCAAACTCTAGTGGTCTCCATCTCCTATAAGCATAGGACTTTTGCCTGCTCTGTGTAGTATTCATCCACTCCTGGATGATATGCACCTTCTCTATCATAGCTTGCACCATCTCTAGTCCTACAAAAGCTGACTCCCCTGGGTCAGTCCAGCACAGAGGCGATCTACAAGGTCGTCCATAAAGTGACTCATAAGGTTCAATCCCAATGGTGGAGTGGTAGGTGTTGTTATACAAAAACTCTACCAAGGGTAAGTTATCCTCCCAGCTATGACCAAAGTCAGGGACACATGCATGGAGCATGTCCTCAAGAGTCTGAATGGTCCCCTCAGTCGGACCATCCATCTAAGGATGGAAGACGATGCTCAAGCAGAGCTGCGTCCTGAAAGCCTCCTGCAACCCCTTCCATAGTTGGGAAGTGAATCGATCATCTCGATTAGAGATGATCGTCGATGGAACATCATGAAGCCGTACGATCTCCTGTACATATAGGTGTCCCAAGCTCTTTACTGAGCCCTGCTCTCTGATCGATAGGAAGTGGGCCGACTTGTTGAGTCGGTCGACAATCACCCAGATAGAGGTATATCCCCTGGACATACGTGGAAGACCCGTCATGATGTCCATGGATATCTCATCCCACTTCCACTATGGGACCTCTAAGGGCTAAACCAACACTACTGGAACCTGGTGCTCCACCTTCACTTGCTGACAAGTGAGGCATCATGAGACAAACTCTGCCACTGCCTTCTTCATTCCCGGCCACCAGTGCTGTCGTCTAAGGTCCTGATACATCTTCTCCACTCCTGGATATACCGCTATAGGGGAAGTGTGGAACTCCCTCAACACCTCCTCTTGTAGTGCAACTGGTACCATGGTATATCCTCTGAAGAGGATGCCATTCTCCCCACCTTCAGAAAATTCATCAGGTGCCTGACCTGTGGATATATGAGCTCATCGAGTCTCACAGTCAACGTCCCCACGCTGTGCCTATCTGACTCGCTGAAGAAGTGGAGGAGTGATTGTGAGTGACTGCAGAAAGGCATCACCATCTCTATCCATAAAGGATATCTGCAACACGGCTAGCTACTCCTTCACCTCTCCTAACAGCTGAATTCCAGATCTCCTGCTAAGATCATCTACTACAATGTTCCCCTTCTCAAGATTATAGACTATCTCGAAGTCATAGTCCTGGAGGAACACGAGCCATCGTCGCTTTATCAGGTTCAGGTCCTTCTGTGAGAAGATATACCTGATACACTGGTGGTTAGAGTCCACTATAAACTGTTCGCTCAATGAACTGTGGGTGAGACAAGCTGATTGTAAATAACTAAACTAAACCCTTCTTCACATATGTCCTACAAGAGCTACAAAGATTTCTACTTTAGCCAAAAAAAAGAAATCTAGTATCATCCCCTGGATGAACCACATCCTTTGTCTAATACAATCAGTTCGGACATGAACAGTACTAATTCATGCCATGAACGCCATCGTAAGGCCTCAACACTACTACCAAGAGATCCAATAGTTACTCTCACCTTCAAGGGTTGAGTCAAACTATCGGAATTAGTGTGTGGTAACTGGGTCTCCTCTAGTAGGAATCTCGAACGTGAGGTTCAAGTCAATAGTTTTAATATGAACCTCTTAGTATCAACCACAGAAAAGGCATGAAAGCAAATGTCACAAGGAAAAGTGTCTTTTATTACTGCAACTCAAAGTAAAAAGACACAAATAAACCAAAAACAACGACATCAATGAAGCTAGAAGCATCATGAACAAAGGCCTCTATGCCTGGAGCTAGTCCCGCTCCTGTCCACCTACTGGCTGACCAGCTCCTCTACCACTTCAGCCTACTCCCGGCGAACCACCACGGTTAAACCTCTGCCTCTGTCTGGGTGGTTCCTCAAATATCTAATGATCATCTATATGGTGGGTCAGATAGTCACATGCAATGTGACCCTTCCCTCTGCACACATGACACTGCCCGCTCCTCTTATGTCTGGCTCTATCTCGTGTGCCCCGCATAGCCGAACCAATATCTTGGGGTTTCCCACCTGATGGCCTGGTCCACTTGGACCTCTACAACATATGTTTAATGCTGGCTGCATAAGACTCTGCTACATGTCGCCCTGTGGTGGGTCTCACTACTGATGTCTGCTTAGTAAGAAAAATCTCCACTAGAAGGGCTTTCTCTAGCACCCCTACCTATGTCAAAATTTTGAGAGAGATCATTGAAGCCCTGATATCATGCATAATGCCCTACTTGAAGGTCTAGGCCCTAAATAATGGGTCTCATACCATATCCATGGAGTAGCGTGAGATATTAATGAACCTCCCTGTGTACTGAGCAACTGTCATGTTGCCCTGCTATAGATGAAGTAACTCCTAAATCCACACAGTATGAAGGGTGGGTAGAAGAAACTACACCTGGAACAAGCTCTCGAAGCATGTCTAGAGTAATGATGCCTCGTCATGCACCTGGAGCATTAGGCTCCACCATCTACCTACTTTTGCATGCAGGAGACTCGTGGAAAGGATCACCATGAGGTTGGCTAGTGTCCCTACCAATCTAAAAACTCTCACGACAGCCTCCTGCCAATCCTCAACTGCCTGTGGGTCTGTCTCTCCCCGGAACATGGGCGGCCTCTAGTTCTGGAACTCATGCAATGCACTCATATGGAATGCACTCTCTACTGCTGTAGTTAGTGGTATCGGTGGCCCAACGGGTAGTGGCACTGCTGATACCCCCACTGTGATGGGCCCCTGTACTGAGACCTCATCGCTCGGTGGGCTACCATCTCACATGCAACTTGGAACCCTAGCTGGATGCCTTCTTCGGTCCATCCTAAAAAGAAAAAGGCGCGCCAAAGTTAAAATAGTATACCTGGTGAGCTGATAGAAAGTAATCATGATGAAAACTTTTTCAAAGGAAACACACATGAAATCAGTGTTTTCGTGCAATCAGTCAGAGATCAGAAGTCAGAGTCCTAGTGTATGGATACGTTGACCGCCACACCAACACCAATTTCCCTAAACTGATAACCACACCCAAAACACTTAACACTATTGCCTTTAAAATAATTAGAGTCCAAGTTCTACGGTAGAACCGACTCCTCTGATACCAATTTATCAAGACCCGTCCTCGGGGCCCGTTCCGTGACTACCCCAATCCCATCTTCCATAGGCCACGGGCTGGCGACTAGCTCCGAAGGCGTAATATCGATAAAAAGGGAAGGAACTGCCTTTAATTATTAAACAAAAACAACAGTGTAAGTAACTGGAAGTAAACACTAAGTAAAACTGTATACAGCAGAAAGTTATGAAAGGGAATGGGGGGACAGAAATAGAAGCCCAATAATAATATACAAACAACTGAAAAGCTAGTACATCTACAGAAAGGTAAAACAGTAACTAACGAGTCATACTCTGGAAATCCCACCTGAAGGGTGGGTACAGATGGACTCCTCAGCACCCCAGGTCCGTCCGTCCGCTCCGTGTACGTCTCACCAAGTCGTCCACCTCCAGGTACCGTCCAGCTCTACAACTCTCTACCTCGATCAGTTATGTCCGTCATCTGCAACCAACATAAAGAAGTGCGGGCATATCCCATGCATGGGTGAGTATAACGATACTCAGTAGGGACCCTGAGACACCCGAAGGTCTCCCAGAATCCATGAATGACAATCTATAGAATAAAGATACAATCACGAAGTATCAACCAACCCTACTTAGGTATATGCCCCTATATATTCCTACTTAGGTAAATACCCCTTACACTTATGCAATTAAAAAATAAGATATATATAGCACATTATATATTTACAGGGTTAAACATTTATGTGAGAGCCTACTCTTTGTTGTTTTTATTTAATTACTGAGACACAAATTATTTTCCACTGTTAAATTGTTGTTGGTAAAAATGATTTGAAAAATGCATATAAATTTTCGATGATATCATCCACTTCACATGGTAGGTCTCATATACTTCACAAATATAATATCTTATTGTTTATACTAGAATCACCAGATCTTATAGAATGTACCTCATTCTTGGGTTTAAAAAATATATCCTATAAACTATTGGATTTTTCTACATCAATGATGAGATATTCTATTGAAAGTAATTTGAATACCAGATTACAAGAACTATGATTTCATGCACATTGGTCATTCCTTATCAATTCATTAGAATAATATCCTCACACATGATAGAATTCATGCAAGGGATGATCTTATTTTTTCTCCTCAATAATTATAACCATTATCAGAAAACATGAATGTAATAATGATCTATGTTCTTTAGTTTATATTACATTGATACAACTATTCTTAAATGGGGAGGGATTCAACTTCTCAATTCTCAATTCTTAATCCTTGATCCAAAATCCTCTATATTTTTTTCTTCTTTATTTTCACCTTTTTATATACAAAATATTTTTATAAAAATTATTAAGTCTTCATATGATTTTTGGCTGCCTAATATTTCATGAAGAATAATATATGTGATTAGAAATAACGAATTTGAAATATTTAAATTTAAAATATCGAAGAATCTCGCATGATACTCCCATTTAATATCAATCAAAATTTCTATCCAAATATATATAAACCATGACATGGTTCATTGATTGGACTAAAAACTGTGATTTTTAACAGTTTTGTTGTAGAAAAGAATCTTTTAAATTAATCGTTGGTTCATTAATTTTTAGAATGTAATTAACCTTATGAAATTCAAGGTGGTTTACCATTATATGTACTACAATGAACATTGTAATGTTTTTTTTATAAAGTAGACCAACCTTAAAAACATCCTCCCATCCTTATGAAGTCTTAAAACCAGCCTTAAAAATTTTATCAACCTTACAATGTTATGAGGGACCCTTATAAAATTTTAAGGTGAACCTTAAAAAATACCACCATACTATTTGGACTTTGAAAAAATAATCAAATTATACTCATCTCTTACTTTATGAATATATCAATGTACATTAAAAACCTATCATATAACCATACAAATTACTATATTTTAACCTTAAAAATATTGTTAACGATACATAGATCATATGACCATGAAAATTTTTAACTCCTAAGTGACCTTTATGGTGTTCTATTAGGAAACATTAAAGTTTATAAATTTTTAATGATAATAAGGTTTGTGAAGTTTTCAAATTCAACCAATAATTATAAATACAAAATTAATTCTTCTCAACTCAAAAAACCTCTAAATCATCCAAGAACCTTCCCAATCACATTAAATCTCATAAAAACATTATCCTCACTTACCATAATTTATTATTCATGGATGAAAGAATATAAAAAATTGTTCTAAAATTATAATGGTTAATTAAATAACCCCATTGGATATATTATAAACTATATGAGAATATTTCAAATAGTTAATAATTTATACCTGAAACATAAAATTATGTCTTTTAAAAAGAGTGATGTTTTTGAAAAACACACCATCATAAAAGATTGTGCTTTTGAGATAATTACAGCCCTAAATTTTAAGAAATATTTGACCAATTAATTTTAATGTAATCCCACTAAATAAATTCACTAACTTATTTTATTTATCCCATTTTTTCATAATAAAAACAACCAATGGATCTCAAAATGATAAATATAATCAGTATATTCCTATGTAAGAGATACCTTTTCTTCTATATTGACAACATCATCCAATTATTTGTGGGGGAACCTAGATTTTAATGTACCCAAAGATATTTGGATGGGATGAACATTCATGTTCAACCCAAATTATCAAAAATATCTTTATGCATAACCTTGGTGAAAATATTATCCAATATGTATAAAGGAATAATAAATTCTAGCATGATATCACTATTAAAAACTCTATCTCTGAGGAAGTGAAACCAGAAATAAATTTCCTTAGATCATTATTGTTGAAAATTATTTATTAAAAGATAAATATCACATTAATTATGACATGAACTTATATGGGATATTTAAACATTCACCTAAAAGTCTTTAATTTGTTTCTTTATATAAATCATCTAGGTGAAATCACATGTAGAAACAATATAGTCATTGTTTATAGTGCTTAAGGTAAATAAGTTTTTCTTTTTTCAATTCTAGATAACACAAATTTCCCCCAATAGAAACATTCCAACTAAAGTAGATATTATATCAACATAATCACCAACCCCATCAATATTAGTATACCCAGATAGATTTAGCTAATTTTCAATATTATCCATCAATCCATAACTCAAGGTTTCATTGATATATTTTATAACCCTATTACAAGTCATCAAATTTGATTCCATATGATCACTTTGAAACCTTGCACATAATCTAAATTAATGTACTATATCAGGTTTTAAAACTATGGGATAATTTATCCTACCAATTATATTTACGAACTCCCTTTAATATAAAAATTCTCATTGAGTATTCTTATATAGATTTATCCCAACCTATATAGGTGCAGAAACTAGTTTGGAGTCCTCCAAGTTGAAATTATTTAACAATTATTTCTCATACTTCTATTAGGATAAAAAATATACTTTTATTTTTTAGAAAACATGTATTCTAGAGAAGTATATTATATCTCCCACTATAGAAATGTCAAAACATTTATTTATTTTAAATGAAAAATACTTTCTAGAACTATCTTGATCACCTAAAAAGTTAATTTCATCAACATAAACAATTATAATGAGTTTCCCTGCATTCATATCATTAATGTGTAGATTAATGCCTTCTTTTAATTTTTTAATGATTAATTTTTTGGAGATTTTTTCTATCTTTGAATTCTAGGCCCAAGGACACTACTTTATACATATAAATACTCTGTCATTTTTTACACAATAAAACCATAATTTTCAAGAAAAATACATTCAAATTTATCTATATACACGTCTTCTACTATATTACCATTCATGAAGGAATATTTGATATAAATATGATATATTTTATGTTATACATGATTTAGAACTACTAGAATCATCCTTATAGATACAAATATTACAATATGATAAAATTTCTTTTAAAAGTCCACCAATTAAACATTTGAGTGGAATTTGAAAGAAGGTATGTAATTTTTCTTAGCAACCTCTCCCTTTTAATTTTTTTATGAAAACCCATTTAGTCCCAACAATTTTATTTTTTGGTCTAAGAAACAGATCAGAAGTGTTATTTTTTTGTATTTAACCAAATTACACATTCATAGATATAACCAAATATTTATACTTGATAGCTTTATCCCCCAATTATGGATATATTTGGGAAAATAGAGTTTGAAATTTATATGTCATCCTTCTTCTTTCCTGAATTGGTTCAATTTAATAACCAAAATTGTTACCTATACTGATATGTTTCTTCCGCTTTTTTACTGATGATTTATACTTTCAAAAAAAATCCTCTTTGTCAATCATCTAATAAGAATAAACATCAATAACATGTGGATAATTGTTTACTTTCTTCCACACTTTTTTTTCCAAGAATCTTTTCACATTTATCATTAACATCATAAAAAATTTCTACCATTTTAATATCAGTATTATGTGAATTCTCAACAACTTCTACATCATAGATATAAATAATATGTATTTTTCTCCATCACCTAAATTATTTTCTAGTGTGTATTATGAATATACCCTCCTTATAAATATTATAAGAGATCCCTAGTTTTGAGATCACTATTTTCATAAAATATGGGTTATTAAAAACTCATAAGTAGTTTAATAATATTTTACTATTATACCATCCCTAGTTTTGAGATCATTCTTCAACACTTGTTTTTCCAAGAATCTTTTCACATTTATCATTAAATTTATAAAATATTTCTACCATTTGAATATCAGTATTATGTGAATTCTCAACAAATTTCACATCATAGATGTAAAAAATATTATGTATTTTTCTCCATCACCTAAATTATTTTTCAGTGTGTATTATGATTATACCCTCCTTATAAATATTATAAGACAGACCTAGTTTAGATATCATTATTTTCATAAAATATGGACTGTTGAAAACTCATAAGTAGTTGAATAATATTTTCTTATCATACTATATCTCAGAAATGTTATTTATAGAATTAGGTCTCATTAAAAACCTATTCTGCATGTGTTTATTTTCACATAAAACTTCTATATAGGAAGTGTAATATGTGTTTTAATTGTAACAACTAGGCCCTGGTTATAGCATAGACACCCCGCCTTTAACATGGCCATCGGGTCCTAGCCTTCCAGGTACCACCAGTTGCCCCGCAGACACATGGTCCCCAGCCAAGGGTTCACCCAAATGCCTAAATGGGTCATCTGACTAATGACAGTCCCCCCAGGCCATTACATGTACTTTCCAGTGTGCTTTATCCTCACTTACACACATCCCAGGAAACTTCCAAGAAGATCACCCATCTTGATCACTACTCCAGGCCAAGCATGTTTAACTGTGGAATTATAATCAAATAGGATCCCAAAAAGGAAGGTGCACCATGTTGACATGAGTCATATCATTTATTCATTTAACCCTTTATCATTCGGGGGTGTTACAATCATCCCCCTTTATAGAACAAAGTCCTCGTTGTGAGCCCTATATCTCAGCCTAGGCAGTGCACCACACTTAAGGATGGGTACCCCCTCTGATACCAAATGTAACAACTCAGCCCCGATGACAGCACAGACACCCTACCTTTAACATGTTTGTCGGGTCCTGGCCCGCCAGCTACCACCATTTTCCCCGTAAACACATGGGCCCCACCCAAGGCTCCACCCAAATGTCTGAATGGTGCATCTGACTAATGGTAGTCCCCATAGGCCAACACATGTCCTTTCCAGTGTGCTTTGTCCTCACTTATACACATCCTGGGAAACTTTCCAGAAGGTCACCCATCCTGATCACTACTCTAGGCAAAGCACATTTTACGGTAGAGTTCCAATCAGACAGGCTCCCAAAAAGGAAGGTGTACGTTGTTGACATGAGTTATATAATTTTGTCATTTAACCCTTTATCATTCGGTGGTGTTACAAATGTAAAGACACATAACTCCCATGTATTTTTTTAAATGCATGGTAATTCTACGAGTTCGTAGTTTCTAACGGCGTTTGATTCCGAGGACCGGTGTGCCCAGAATCAATTTTTAATGTTTTTTTCGGGTATGTTTAGTAAACGTACGAGTGGGTTTTTATAACTTTTGAACTGGGGCTCGGAATTGAAATCTAAGGGCACCGGTAAACTTGCAGTGTCAGTCATTATTTAGTGAGACCTTCAACACAGTTGTGTTCTGATAGGTTTGAAAGTATGTTTTTGGGGGTTTTAATTAAGTTGAATAAAATAAAGCTTTGACTTTATTTTATTTGGGTGGTTAAAACCTTCAAGAGGAGGCTGGAGGTGGGGGAAACCACACTATAACCTCCCATGGGAGGTTATGGTGGTAGGGCCCACCCGCACATAACCTCCCACGATAGGTTATGACGTGGGGACCACCCGATACCCATAACCTATCTATTAAATGATAGGGGTGGGGACAACCCAACCCCTGTTAATGGTGGAGGATAAAACCTCCCATCTCTCCCACTTTAACGAGAGAGAGTCTCTTTCCAATCAACCTAATTAAATGTGACACCTCTCATTAATTTAATTAGGTGGGGCCCACTCTTTTAATTCACCAAATTTGAATTAAGTGCCAATGTAATTTTAGACAAACCCTCCTTCTCCTATAAAGATGAAGCTTGGGAGAAGGTTTTGGGATAGCATCTTCAAGAAGAAAAGCACTGGCAAAGAGACGCGACACCCAACCCTTAGAGAATTATTCCTCCAACGAAGAACTGCGACCCAAGAAGAACGCTGACGAAGTCATCTTGACTCGTTTTCTTAGAGCTCTTCTTCCATCGACTCTGACAGATTGACGACCATTCTTCCACTACGTCAAGGAACGACTATCGACAAATCAAATGTAGGGGGTTAATTTTCGTGTTGAAATTGTACCCTTTTCTTACCTTCTCCAAAGGATATAAAGGGATTGATGCAGATTTTTTTGAAGATCATCTTCTAATTACGTTGAGCATTTTTTTATCCTCCTAAACACGAAGGGTTTGGGCCGACCTCACATGGCCCGACACCCTCCGTCGAATCTTATTTGTGATGTTCTTCGAAGGAGAAACATGACATGGGAAATATGCGACAACGATGAAGATGGCAAACAAGGGCCACACTACCCGTGGCCTCCGCGAACCGCACCGCCCCTGTGGCGCCCTGCCGCGCTTCCCGCGCCCCCGCGCACTACCCCGGTGCGCTGCCCGTCACCCCCGCGCCCCGCCGGTGCCTGCTGCCTAGTGCACCGGCACCCCCCGGTTCCCCCGACACCTAGATGGCAGCGTTTCAGGCACACTGGCACACTGCCCACACCCTAGCGCGCTACCCTGGCGTGTTGCCGGCACCCCGGTGCCCTACCCAGTGCACCCGTGGCCTGCCCGCGCCCCCCGCGGCCTGCCTGCTGGCCTGCCAGCCACCGGCCTCCCGAGACGACCCGTGATGCCCCCCAGTGGTGTCACTGGCCTAATCGGCCTGGTCTCTTGGGCTGGGTTACCGAGCCGCCTACGTGGTGACTATCGGGCCGAACCGCCTCGCGGTCCCCTGGGCCAGGCCCAGCGGACCGAGTCAAAACATAGCGGGCTGAACCACCCAATGGGCCGGGTCATACCTAATTCGTCTGACTGGGTCGACCCAGACCAGATCGGCCCAGACTAGGTGGGGCCGCGTCGGTCCGACCGTGTCAGACAGGACCCAAGCCCATTATTGACCCATTACCTTCTTGGGTCATATATTTGGTACCAGATGTCCGTTTGACAAACCATCAGCGGCGCCAATATTCTTGGAGCATAACCATCCCTTTGAGTATACCCCATTGGTGTTCAGGGTAGAGTTGAGTTACGGCTAGGTTGGTTTGTACACGAATCCAACCGA
This sequence comes from Viscum album, assembly GCA_963277665.1. Classification (NCBI taxonomy): domain Eukaryota; kingdom Viridiplantae; phylum Streptophyta; class Magnoliopsida; order Santalales; family Viscaceae; genus Viscum; species Viscum album. The sequence continues at coordinate 57,186,581 of OY728151.1, read as the reverse complement.
ACCCCCGAGACTAAAATGCTAATAACTCATAGACTCTGTGTGTGATTGATGCATGGTCTGTTGCGTTAAGACCCCTATGATGTGGCGATCCTTTGAGATACTTCCATACGAGAATTCATGACACTTGGAATATCGACCAGTAGCTCATGGAGTGGATCCTCCCAGAGACGAGCAGACAGAGTACAGATACCTAGTAGCTGACAGACCTGACGACTGCTTGACCGATTCGACTCGGGGTGATTCGACTAGCCCAGTGGAGAGTGGCTGGTAATTGTTTACAGTCCCATGGAAGACAGAGTGCCTGGAAGTTGGCAGTAGAACAGTGGTACTTGACATGAGGAGTACCTCTGTAGGCTATAGGGGGAGCACCGATATTTGGCGGCAGACCCACAATAGACCGAGTGCCCGGTTTGGTAGCAGACCTGTGGTACTCAATAGGAGGAGTACCTCGGTAGTCCAAGGTTAGTGAGAAGCACCTCGGTGTCGCAACATGCCCACTGTACCCAACAGAGGAGGAGTTCTCCAGTAGTCATGGTTTCGATAATAACAATATTTGTTTGAGTTGAGTCAATGACCTTTGTGTTTTTATCATGATTGAGATGGGTTACTTGATAACTAAGGTATATGTATTGGAATATACCTATGTAATGGTTATCCATTGAAATCATACTTTGTGGTTTATCCATTTTGGATTTTGTGAGATCTTGAGGGTCTTGGTGTCCCTACTGAGTATCGTTATACTCACCCCTGCACGGGCTATGCCCGCACCTAGTTGTGTTGGATGCAATCGACTAACATCGCTGACCGAGGCGGAGTGTACGTGGACTGGACGGTACCTAGTGGTGGACCTCACGACAAGTCGGTACTCAGAGGAGACGAAGGGATATGGAGAACTGAGGAGGCTATCTGTACGTACCCTTCAGGTAGGATCTGTGGTGGATGATCTAGGAGCTTCTAGACACCATCCAGTTGTTTCCCTTTTTAGTTGTACCTGTTTGTCCATTCCTTGTATTTTATTGTTGGGCTTGTATTTACATCCCCTTTACTTTCATCATACTTTTCATACAATTTTTACTTTGTGTTTTCTTCCTATTGTACTCTGGTTGTGTGTGTTTATGATTTATAAAGGCAATGCCTTCCCAGTTTTAGTGAAATTACGCCTTTGGTGCTAGTCTCCAGCCCTTGGCCTATGGAAGGCGGGCATGGGGTAGTCACCAAACATGCCCTAGGGGACGGGTCGTGACAAATTGGTATCAAATGACGTCGGTTCTACCAAAGAACATAGGACTATGATATTTCATTCTGTGAAGCAATAATGTTAAGGGTACTAAGGGTGGTTTTATGTTCAGGGAGTCTAGTGTGGGTGCGAGCGGCCGATGTGTCCATACCCCAAGACCCTGACTTCTGATTTCAAACTCAGTGCGTGAAAAAACTGATTGCGTGTGTGTTTTCAAAAGTTTTCCTTTATGTCAGATCAAACCAGGATAGATCACATGGTTTAGTATTTTGACAGTGTTTCATCTGTTTCTTTTAGGATGCCTCCTCGCGGACGACCAGCTAGAGCCCCGAGAGTTGTAAGTATTGATAGCCTGCCGAGTGACGAGGCCTCAGTATGGGTCCCTCTTTTAGTTGAGGAACCAGAAGAGACACCAGCGGTACTACTTCCTATTGGGCCACCGATGTCACCAGCCCCAACAGAAAAGAGTGCACGCCGCTTGATTGTGCTGTACGAGTTCCAGTGCCAGAGGCCACCAAGGTTCAGTGGAGAGACAAACCCACAGGCGGCTGAGGATTGGCTGGAGGCTGTTGTGAGAGTCTTCAGACTGGTAGAGACACCAGCCAACATCATGGTGATCCTTTCTGCTAGCCTCCTTCAGGAAACAACAGGTAGATGGTGGAGCCTGATGCTCAAGATGCATGATGAGGTGTCACTTCTATGGGCACACTTCGAGAGGCTGTTTCAGGTGGATTTTTATCCAGAGACCCAACGAGTGGGGCATATATAGAAGCTACTGCATCTACAGTAGGGTAGCATGACTGTGGCGTAGTACTCAGTGAGGTTCACAGACCTCTCGCACTAGTCCACTGATATGGAATGAGACCCGTTCTTCAGGGCCCAGACCTTTGACCAGGGACTCAGGCAAGAGATCTGAGCTTCAGTTATCTCCCACAGTATCCTGACGCAGACATGGGTGTTGGAGCGAGCCCTCCTAGTGGAGAGTTTCCTTGATGAGCATTCTACAACAGTGAGACCCACCACTAGTTGACTTACAGTGGAGTCTTCTGTAGCTGGCGGTAGATAGATGACGTAGAGGTCCAAGAGGACAAGACCCACAAGTGGTCAGCTGCATGAATCAGGATCAGTTGTGTGGGGCACCCGTAATGGAGACAGAGCCAGTCATGTCAGGAGAGTACATTGTTACTCCTGCGGCGGGCTTGGTCACATGGCTCGTGACTATCCAACTCACCGTTTTGACGATCAATAGACAGTTTAGGGACCTCCCAGGTAGAGACAGAGGTACGATCATGTTGGTCTGCATGGCGCAGGCAGACGTGGTAGAGGAGATGGTCGTGCAGCTAGGGGAAGACGATGTTACAAGGTGCTACCACCACCACCACCAGGAGGTCCACCTCGACCATAGTGAGCGGGTGGACAGGGCAGAGCACAACTTCAGAAAGCTGAGAACTATGATCAAGAAACTCCAGAGATGATTCGAGGTATGATCTATGTGTATTCCACCTTAGCTGCACTTCTTATAGACACGAGTACTAGTCACTCTTTCATTGACACTTCCCTCGTTCAGAGATCAAAGATTCCAAAGGAGCTGTTGGTTCGATCCTTATAGATAGAGACTACTATGGGAGCTGATTCGATGATTACGCAGTGGTTTCGGCAGTGCGAGCTTACTCTAAGAGATGAGAGCTTCAGCTGAGATCTCCTAGTAGTAGCATCGAGGCCTTACGACGTCATCTAAGGTACGAACTAGTTGTCTATAGTCCATGCTCAGATCGTCTGTATTAGGTGAAAATTGCGGTGTGTCCGCATGGATGAGACCAGGTTTACCTTCACTAGTGAGAAGGGAACCTTTGCAGTAGAGAACCGACTTACTCAGAGGAGGGTGCAGACGATCACTAACCAATTGGCTTGCCTTACCCTCGGAGCAGTTGATATGAAGAGTCCGACATATCCAATAGTGGTGGACCCACACACAGATGTTTTCCATGACGATGTTCCAGGACTACCTCCTCGTAGAGAGGTGGACTTCTACATTGAACTGTACCCTTAGTTGGAACCGATATCTACTCTTTCATATTGGATGGCTCATGCTGAGCTTCGCGAACTGAGGGTACAACTTCAGGACTTACAGGGAAATGGATTCATCCGGCCTATTGTTTCTCCCTGGGTAGCCCTGATTCTGATCACCCAGAAGGCGTATGGGAGCTTGAGGCTCTTTGTCGACTATCGTCGCCTAAGCCAGGTGACCGTGAAGAACAAGTACCCACTCCCAAGGATTGACGACCTCTTTGATCAGCTCAAGGGAGCACGATGGTTCTCAAAGATAGACCTCAGATTAGGATATCTCTATCTCAGAGTTTGAGATGAGGATTTGTAGAAGATGACCTTCAGGTGACTTTACGGCCACTACAAGTTCTTGGTTATGCCCTTCAGCATAACCAATGCTCTAGCAGTGTTCATGAGTCTCATGAATAGGATCTTCCTACCATACCTCAATCGCTTTGTTGTAGTCTTCATCGAAGACAAACGGATCTACTCGACTACTGAGGAGGAGCATTCCTACCATTTGTAGGTAGTACTGAACACACTACGAGAGAACTGGCTTTATAGTAAGCTCTCGAAGTGCCAGTTTTGGTTTCGAGAGATTTACTTTTTGGGACACGTCATCTCGGAGGCTGGAGTTGTAGTGGCTCCAGCAAATATCAAGGTGGTACTTGCATGGGAGCCACCCAGGAGTGTGATGGAGGTACAAAGTTTTTTGGGCTTTTCCGGATACTACCAGAGATTTGTTATGGATTTCTCCAGAGTTGCATCACTATTATCATCCTTGACAAATATGGGGTAACCCTTCATGTGGTCGGAGAGATTCCAGTAGAGCTTTCAAGAGCTAAGGAAAAGGATAACTAGTGCCCCCATCATGAGGCTTCCAAAGGAATGAATTGGGTATGTAGTCTACTGCAATGCATTAGGGACCAGACTCGTGTGTTTCCTAATGTAGGAGTGAGTAGTGATCACATATGGTTCTCAGTAGTTGATAAAACCTGAGCATAAATACGCTACCCATGACCTGGAGTTAGCAGTAGTGGTCTTCACGTTGAAGATATGGTGACACTATCAGATAAGTGAACGTTTTACCATGCACTCTGATCACAAGAGTCTCAGGTATATCTCCTCTCAAAAGGACCTGAACCTGATATAGCGACGATGGCTTGAGTTCCCCCAGGACTATGAATTTGAGATAGTCTATACTTCTAGGAAGGGGAATGTTGTTGCGGATGCACTCAGCAGGAGGACTAGTATACAACTGCTATGAGAGGTGACAGAGGAGCTGGTTGCCTTACATATATCCTTTGCGGATAGGGATGGAGCAGCCTATCTATAGTCTCTTACAGTCACTCCCCCACTTCTTCAGCGAGTCAGGGGGGCATAGCATGGGGACGCTGATTGTGAGACGCGACGTGCTCAGATATCCACAGGGCAAGCACCTGAGAGATTTTATGAATGAGGGGATCACGTCATCCTCTTCAGAGGACGTACCATGGTACCAGTTTCACTTCAGGAGGAAGTGTTGAGGGAGATCCACACTTACCCTCTAATAGTACATCTAGGAGTGATAGAGATATACCAGGACCTTCAACGACAGAAATGGTGGCCTGGTATGAAGAAGGTTGTAGCAGAGTTTGTCTCACGATGCCTCACTTGTTAGCAAGTGAAGGCAGAGCACCAGGTACCCGCAGGCTTGGTTCGGCCCTTAGAGGTCCCGTAGTGGAAGTGGGATGGGATATCCATGGACTTCATGATAGTTCTTCCACGTACAGCCAGGAGTCATGATTCGATATGGGTGATCATCGACCGAATCACCAAGTTGGCCCACTTCCTACCAATCAGAGAGCAGGGATCAGTAGAGAGATTGGGATCCCTCTACATGCATGAGATTGTGCGTTTGAATGGAGTATGTTATTATGTTGTCTCTGACCATGTCACACGCTTCACTTACTAGTTATGGAAGGGGTTGTAGGAGGCTTTTGGGACACAACTTCACTTTAGCACTGCCTTCCGTCCTCAGACTAATGGGCAGACCAAGAGGACCATTCAGACCCTCGAGGACATGCTCTGTGCATGTGTCCACAACTTCGGTCGTAGCTGGGAGGACCACTTACTTTTGGTGGATTTTTCATACAACAACAGTTATCACTCCACCTTCGGTATGACACCTTTTGAGGCTTTGTACGAGCAACCTTTCAAATCACCACTATGCTGGATAGACCCAGGGGAGACAACACTAGTGGGACTAGAGATGGTTCAGGCTACCACAGAGAAGGTGAAGATCATCCAAAAGTGGATAAAGACTGCACAGAGCAGACATAAGTCATATACTGATAGGATAAAGAGGCTTCTGGAGTTTTAGGATGGCGACCACATCTTTCTACTGGTCTCACCTCGATGAGGTCTACGGAGATTTGGCCGAGGTGACAAGTTATCTCTACGGTTCATCAGACCTTTCCAGGTCCTCAACATAGTAGGTGAGGTGGCTTACCGCTTGGCTCTTACACCTCAGTTGCACTGGGTACACGACGTCTTCCACGTATCTCAGCTGAGGAGATATGTGCATGACCAATCCCACATCATCGACCATGGAGAGCGGGACATCGATGACGAGGCGACTTTCACGGAGGTTCCATAGGAGATTGAGGATCGACTGGAGCGGGTTCTACGAGGACGGTTGATACCTCTGGTGTACATTCGCTAGTAGCACGACAACATCTAGGAGAGCACATGGGAGCGATTCAGTAACCCCTTTTGTTCCCTTAGTTTGAATTGTAGTTTATAGGGATGTAAATCCCTGAGGTGGGGAGAATACAAAGACCTAGAATTACCATGGGAGTTTTTTTAAAATTCATGGGAATTTGACGAGTCCGCAGTTTCTGACAACGTTTGATTCTGAGGCCCAGTGTGCCCAGAATCAATTTCTGAAGTTTTGTTTCGGTATGTTCAGTAAACGTACGAGCGGGTTTTTATAAATTTTGAGCCGGTGCTCGGAATTGAAATCTAAGGGCACCATTGAACTCACAGCGTCAGTAATTTCTTAGTGATACCTTCACCACAGTTGCATTCTCATGATTTTGGAAGTTAGTTTTTGGGGTTATTTAATTTAATTGAATAAAATAAAGTTTTAACTTTATTTTATTTGGGTGGTTAAAACCTCCAAGGGTAGGTTGGAGGTGGGGTCCACCACAACCTAACCTCACATGGGAGGTTATGGTGGTGAGGCCCACCCACACATAACCTCCCGCATGAGGTTACGATGTGGGGACCACCTGAGACCCATAACATCTCTATTAAATGATAGGGGTGGGGACCACCCAAACCCTATTAATGGTGGAGGATAAAACCTCCCACCTCTCCCTCTTTAATGAGGCAGAGCCTCTTACCAATCCACCTAATTAAATGTGACACCTCTTACGAATTTAATTAGGTGGGGCCCACTCTTTTAATTCACCATATTTGAATTACGTGCCAACGCAATTTTAGACAAACCCTCCCTATCCTATATAAAGGAAGCTTGGGGGAGGGTTTTGGGATGACTTCTTCAAGCGGCGAAACGCTGGCAAAGAGATGCGATGCCCAACCCTTGGAGAATTATTCCTCCAATGAAGAACTGCCGCCCACGAAGAATGCCGATGATGTCATCTCGACTCGTTTTCTTCGAGCTCTTCTTCCTCCGACTTTGAAGGATTGACGACCATCCTTCTGCGACGTCAACGAATGACTACCAGCAAATCAAAGGTAGGGGGTTAATTTTTTTGTTGATATTTTACCCTTTTCTTACCTTCTCCAATGGATATAAAGGGATTGATCTTGACGTTTTTGATGATTATATTCTACTTATGTTGAGACTTTTGTTATCCTCCTAAACGCGGAGGGTTTGGGCCGACCTCACACGGCCCGACATGCTCCGTCGAATTTTCTTTGAGATGTTCTTTGAAGCATCAATACGACATGGATTAGAGGCGACGAAGATGAAGATGGTGAACAAAGGACATGCTACCCACGACCACTGCGAATCGCGCCGCCCCCGCGCTGCCCCGACGTGCTTCCCGCACCCCAACGCACTACCCCGGCATGCTGCCCGGTGCCACCGCGCCCCAACGACGCGCTGCCCGGTGTAGTCGCGCCCCTACGGTGCACTGCCCGATGCCCCCGCTCCCCGCCGGCCTACTGCCCAACACCCCTGTGCCCCCCCAGTGCACTGCCTAGAACCCCCGTGCCCTACTGGGGGCCTTCCCGACGCCTTCGTGCCCCGCCGACGGCCTGCCCGACACCCCACGCCTTGCCGGTGGCCTGCCCAGCACCCCGACACGCTTCCCGTGCCCCAGTGCACTGCCCTGGTGCGATGCTCAATGCCCTGCCCAGTGCACCCACGACCTGCCCATTCCCCCCGCGGCCTGCCTGCTGGCCTCCCAGCCACCGGCCTCTCGAGCAGACCCGCGACCCCCCCCCTGTGGTGTCACTGGATGAACTGGCCTGATCTCCCGATCCAAGTTACTGATCCGCCTACGTGGTGACTATCGGGCCAAATTTCCCTCGCGGTCCATTGGGCCGGGCCTAGCAGACCTGGTCATAACATAGCAGGCTGACCCGATCAATGGGCCGGGTCAGACCCAACAAGTCTGAACGGGTCGACCCAGACTGGGTTGGCCCAGACTGGGTGTGGCCGAGTCAGTTCGTCCAGGTCAGACCGGACCCAGGCCCATTACTGACCCATTACCTTCTTGGACCATATCTTTGTTACCAGACGTCCATTTGATGAACCGTTAGTGGCACCAATATTCTTGGAGCATAACTATCCCTTTCAGTATACCCCACTAGAGTTCAATGTTTAGTTGAGTTACGGCAAGGTTGGTTCGTACACAAATCCAACCGGGACCCTGAGACTAAAATGCTAATAACTCACATACCAGGCATCTGATTGACGTGCTGTCTATTGCGTTGAGACCCCTTTGACGTGGTCGTCGATTGAGATGCTTCCAAGTGAGACTTCATGAAACTTGGAGTATCGACCAGCATCTCATGGAGTGGATTATCCCGGAGATGAGCAGACAGAGTGCAGAGACCTAGTAGCTGACAGACCGGATGACTACTTGAACGATTCGACTCAGAGTGATTCGACTAGACGACTGGGGAGCGCCTGGTATTTGGCGGCAGACCCATAGCGGACTGTGTGCCTGGTAGTTGGGAGCATACCTGCGGTACTCGACAAGAGGAGTACCTCTGTAGGATATAGGTGGAGCGCCTGGTTTTTAGCAGCAGACCCACAACAGATGAAGTGCTCAGTTTTGCAACAGACCAATAGTACTTGATAGGAGGAGTACCTCAGCTATCCAAGGTTAGTGAGAAGAGCCTCAGTGTCGCGACTGAACCACTGTACCAGACAGAAGAGTAATTCTTCAGCAGCAATGGTTTCGATAATAAAAATCCGGGTTTGAGCTGAGTCAATGACCATTGTGTTTTCCTCATGATTGAGATGGGTTATTTGATAACTTAGGTATATGTATGAGAATATACATAAGTAATGGTTATCCATTGAAATCATAATTTTTGGTTTATCCTTGTTGTATTTTGTGAGACCTTGAGGGTCTCGGGGTCCCTACTGAGTATCGTTATACTCACCCCTACATGGGCTATGCCCGCACCTTGTTGTATTGGATGCAGACGATAGACAACGCTAACCAAGGTAGAGTGTACGAGAACTGGATGATACTCGGAGGTGGACCTGACGATAAGTCAGTACTCAGAGGAGATGGATGGATGTGGAGTAATGAGGAGGCTATCTGTACCTACCCTTCAGGTAGGGTCTGTGGTGGATGATCCAAGAGCTGCTAGACACCTTCTAGCTATTTGCCTTTTTAGTTGTACCTGTTTGTCCTTTCCTTGTACTTTACTATTGGGCTTGTATTTCCAGCCCCTTTTCTTTTATGATACTTTTCATACAGTTTTTACTTAGTGTTTACTTCCCCTTGTACTCAGGTTAGGTGTGTTTACGATTTATAAAGGCAATGCATTCCTAGTTTTAGGGAAATTACGCCTTTGGTGCTAGTCACCAGCCCCTGGCCAATGGAAGGCGGGCATGGGGTAGTCACGAAATGGGCCGATAGGGACGAGTCATGACATTACTTGTCATTAATTACATTTTTTTAAGATAAGTTTCAAATTTTATTCTGTTGAAATTCTTCATATTGTTGTTTCTGATTTTTTGGATACACATCACCAAATATTCCGTAACTCTTCTCCTTAATATTTTATACATTTACCTATCTCTATATTTTTTTTATAAACACCACATTGGTAATTATTTTAAAATCTTCAATAAAGGTTACAAATTATAACTAGCCTTTAGTGGATATGTTTCTCATGGGACCACATAGATCTGAGTGACTTAACACAAGAGTTAAAGTTGATTGAATATGCACTCTCTTGTGCTCCCTCATAATATCTCCCCCTTTTGAGAATTAGTACACCCCATATCATTGCTCAAATTAATTGGGGGGTGTATATCCCTTTCATAATTTTTCTTGAAAATTTTATAACTGTTCTCTGGCCAAAATTACCAAGACTCATCTTCCAAATATTATTTTATTCTTTACCACATAAGTAACATTGATTTCATGGGTAACCAATCTAAAAGATATTCCCTCTTATTCTTTCACCTTTAGTGATGAATCTATGATCTTTTAATCTAATTACAAGGAAAAAGTTTCTTTTGGAAAAGACTTTATTTCCATTATAACTGAGTTTAATAACACTCTTTTTTTGAGTTTACCTATAAATAACACTTCCTCAGATTCAATGTTTTGATATTTTACCTCAGTTAAACCCATTATATTGATTTTTTGGGAGATATAATTTCCAAATATTACTGAACCACCATTTTTATATTTATATTTATTTAAAATATTTATTTATATTGCCATATGTGATAAGAATTCACTTTCATTAATCCATGGATTTCTCTTTTTAGTAAATTTATGTGCTACCTCAATAATGATTGATTTCTTAGCATTGTTTGTTCTCTGAGTTTTAAACTATAAATTTTATTATTTATTTTGAGATGAAACAATGTTCATAAACTCTTATTCATAGTGACCTAGCTAGATACAACTTGAATATATATTCTTGAGATAAACAAATATATTTTTTATAGGAACTACAAATTAATTTCTATTCACTATCTTCATTCTCATCAAAAAGCTTATTCTATTTCCTAGATAGATCCCTATTAATTCTACCCTATTTGGGTTCCACGAGAGATAGATATTACACCAATAATAATATTTTCTATGTTAGATACTCAATATCAATAGAAATTCCCTTGATACCTAATTATTCTATTAAATCATTAAGTCTGCCTATAAGTTCCTTCATGATTCTTTGGTATAAATCCATGCCTTCATTACCTATATTTAATAGAATATTTATGTTCAAAGATAATATTAATATAAATTATTTTTTAAATAAAAATATTGGATAATTTCTCAACCTATAATATTTAATATTTGATTTTGGTATCTAAACATTATGTTGAAAAAAAATTCATTTTTAAGATTCACTATTACATATTTTAGATGAAATTATGTGCTACACATATTAATATTTTTTATTAATCTTATTTTACATTAATAGATTTTACATAATCATTTCTCATTGTACATAGTGCCTCATAGTCCATGAGACACATTTAATCAACCATTCTAAGATCATATTATTTATGATAAACCTTATCTTCAAGCTTCTTTTTAATCTTTTATTTCTCAACAACTATCACTTTGGGAATATTTATATCTATAATGTGATCATTATCTCAATTTTTTTAACTCACCTTGACCTTTAATTTTCCCTCATTTTTAAGAGACATTAATTCATATTCAAGTTGTGATTTCTTTTCCAATAACACTTTAAGATTGATTCCCATTATGTATTCCATGTAAGATTCTTCACATTATTATTCACTACTTTAACTTTTATATTTTATCTCCATATGTACTATGAATTTGGTTTTATTTACTCTGAAGTATTATTTTTAATCACTACTTGAAGAATATTAGTATTAATTAAAACCCCAAACTCTCACTAATAGATCTAGTTCAAAAAATAAAACATTTTTATTCCAGACATTAATATGGAAAAAAGTGACCCAATATGACCCATAAAAACATACAAATTCAAATGGAAATATTGGATATGTTAAACACCCAAGAAAATTTTCATTTTATAGTTTTAAGTAATTTGGTCAAATTATTACATAACAATACCAATATATTCAAGTGATCATTTTCCCACTATATTCATATTTACTTATTCAATACTAAGTCTTCAACTTATCCAATAAACTTCTTTACACATGATACCTTTATAGACATTATTCATTTGATATAATTATTTATAACATATAGAAATATAAAACATAATAATGGTGTGATCAAATGGTTAGTAAGGGTAAACATAAGAACCAATAATTTCATATCAATAGCGAGCATAAGATGTATATAAGGGAGTGATGAAATAATTAATGTTCTTGTGATTAACATAAGAGAATTCATACCCATCAAAACATAGATCATTAAACCAAGGACATGGAATAAATCTTTAACAATGTAATGAGTAATAAGAATTAATAATCACCATACATGTGATGTCCATATTGATAAAATGAAGCATTAAAAAATAATACCAATAATACCAAAAACATGTTGGCATCCTGGAACATCAAACATTCATCTTGAAATAAATTCACCAGATAAATCTCATATCTATTAATAGTAACCTATAATTGGTAACATAAAATCAGATAATACATTTTCTTATTAAGAGTAAAACAACTCTATCTTCTCTTAGGAGTATCTTCCATCCTGTTAATTCCGTATAATTAACCAAGTATTTGAGGGTTATAATAGACCCACCCATCAGATTTTAGGAAAATGACCTTAATTATTTAGGTTCACACCCCAATCCTACTTTCATTAATAATTTTCAAGTACCATATCATGGAATAAAAGGCATAGAATATTTTATTTTCATCATCATACTTCTAAAAACAAATTAAATCCCTTTATATCTTGATTTACCCATGGAAAAGTAACAAAATTTACAATATTATCTTTAAAATATATATTGTCTGAAATCCAATGAATGAATTTAGATGGTATCATTTGTTCAAATTTATAGTGAAGAAAAGGAATCAATAGGGATGTTGAAAAATTAAAAAATACATTTAAAATAACATTTAAAACATTTTTCAAAAGATAGGGGAAAATACCCATTAAGTTTCATAATATTTTTTTAAAAAATACAAAATATTGTGAAAAATATTTTATTATAAAATAACAATGTAAAATTATAAATTATGTTTCAATGAATGTAATGACCATGATAGAGGGAAAATTTGCTAATGTCTTGAACATATAAAATAAACTTTTTTCTCAAACTTTTGTAAAGAGAGTAAAAAATGTGCCATGTGAAGAACATGAACAAATTTACTTTTAAATAATTAGAAATATTTAAAATATCATGGAAAATTACTTTATTAAGTTATTTATGTTTATAAAATAACATTATTTAAATAAGATAAATTACACCAAGGAATAGATAGGATTAAAATATTTAAAAACAATAATGTTTTTTAATGCAAACTCATTTATAGTCCTTTAAAACCAAAAACCACTGGAAAGTAATACAATAAAGAGGAAAAAAATTAACATGAGTAGAAATAGTATAATGATAATATATTCCAAAAGTTAGTGTGTACACCATATAAATTATGATAGGTGCATCTACAAAAACATGTCATGAAGAATAAAGTTTGAGACAGGAGAGCCTTACAACATTGGTAATGCTTGAATCAAAGGAAATTGATTAAAAGAACATAAAATTATTATGTAAAACCTATAATATTTATTAAATAATCAGATAAAACAAATTTAATGGAAATAATTACACTATTTAAAATAAATCATGGTGCTAATCATGTATCATGTCTCAAAGAATTGAAAATGACACTATGAAAACCATTTCAACTTTTATAACATTTGAATCAATATCTCATGAAAGATGGAAAATAAATGGAACTTTAAATATAATAATAAATGTTTTGTTTATGATACAATATCTCAATTGGAATAATATACTCCTTATAAAATGAATTGGGTTCATATTACAAGATATGTCTCAGTGAAACAATATTGAGACGAATAGTCTTTACAAAGATTATATCATTGATGTTAGAATTAATAAATTATTTTATTATGTGTAAACAACACAAAAAATTTGGAAATAAAGCATAATACAATCACATTACATTTCACACATAATCATTGAATAACATAGTCAATGAAGTATAAGTATAACCCAATGAATGGAAATTCAGTTAAGAAACCCCTTACCTCGATTCCAAACATTCTATGTATGTCCTTTAATCATATATAATAAAATTATATTAGTTATATAATTATTTTATAACCATTTATACGTTTATTAAGTTATAATTTTATAATTTATTACATTAATTTTGATGATATATTTAATTAAATAATAGGTCAATCCCACATCAGGTGTTTTGCAGAGTTTTGGTTCATAATTGAAAAATGACTTCAATAGGTTGACCATTGTAAAATGGGTCATTTCTGTACCATATATGGAATAATAAACATGAAATATTTATCATTTTTATACATTAAATACAAATTTTTAATCATTCAATAAAACCATACATGAAAAATGAATCACATCACTTTATAAAGGTTGTATTTCACACGTACACACAAATGATGTCACTATTTTCCTATAGATGGAAGGGTAATAAATTAGATGATACATTATCATTAACAAATTATAATTTTTTAAAAATTATCATATAGATACATTAAATCTATTTTTATAACCATCCATGATATAGATGATGTAAAATAATACACGTCACATTAGGGAGGTGGTAGTCCACATATACACACAGGTGGCATTTTATATTATCATATGATAGAAAATAAGTGGATAATGATTGCTAAATATTCATAATAAAAATTAATAATATTTAATAGAGTGGATACATTATTTTATAATTTATATAATATATTTAGATGAGTTTGAAGAAGAAATAAAATTGAAAGTAATCGGATAAGAGTTATACCTCAATGTTGAGAATCCTCCATTGGATTATATATTAATACTTTAACGGATTGAAATTTGGAAATAAAATACGATATAGATTTGGTAGAATGTTTCTAGGATGATATTAGGGTTGATATTTTCTAATATATAAGTCTCAAACTTTTCAAATAACGGAGAGAATACATTTCCCTTTTATAAGTAAGGGGAGGGAACCCATAAAATTACATAAAGTATTAAATAAAAATTAATTAATTATCATGTTCATGTGAAAAAATTAATATATTTAATATATAGTATGATTAATAGTATAAAAAAGATCAAAAAATAATATTTAGACATGTTTATGTGTTTTTTTACCATTATCTTTTAGTTTTATTCCCTCATTAATCCTTTTAACGATTAATATGATATCAATATTTTATACTCTTTAGGGGTCAAAAAAGTTACTATAAGATGAAATATAACCCTTAAATGGAAAATAATGGATATTATCGACTATATCCTATTCAATTTCCAAAATATAATATTTTTATGAATTTCATATCATTTAATACATATTATATTACAAAAGATACCATCATAGTCATTTTAAAAACTATTCACATATATTGAATTTAAGGACCACAAGAAAGAAATATAATTCGAATATAAAATTTTAAAACAAAAAACATTTTATATATTTATCTAAAATATTATTTTAACACAATAAGTCATCAAAATTGTATTACTTTTAATATTTCAAAATCATTTATTTAATTTTTCAATTACCTGAACAAGAATTTTGTTGGTGTTTTTTTACAATTTAATGTAATTATTTAATTAGTAAAAATAAAAACTTATAACGATAAAAAAAGTAATTCAAATTTATAATAACCATTTATCACCCAATATAACCAATTTTTATCACTAGGAAAAAAATATCAGAGACATCAAAAAAGAGAGTGACATTTGGTATTTATTCTATACATAAAATAATATTAAGGTCATTATCAAAGTATAGTGGAAAGAAATTATAAAATTATAAAATATAATATTATTAATGTCAAAATTATATTATCCAATTAAATAAAGAAAAGTGTATTGAATATTTATATTCCTTATCCAACAGTTTTAATCATGTATTACCTATTTTACCAATATCATGTCGAAAAAATTCCAACCAAGAATACTATAAATTATGAATTAAAATAAACTTATCCTAATTAAAAAAATTTACATGATTATTTAATATATGGAATATATTTTATCAAATTCAATTCCTATAAGTGGAATAATTTTTTTTAAAATAAACTAGCATAACTTGATAAAAACAATTTTTAGAAATTTTTTTATGTATAAAAAAGGTTTTACATCAAAATTTAGAATAATAGAGATTATAATTAAATTAATTTGATAATATTTAATAAAAATAAACTAGTAAAATTTAATAATATATTTAAAATTTAATTATAATTTTCATATATGTGAATAGAAAAACTAATTTTCTATAAAGTTTTTATTTTTAACTATTTAATGAAAATTTAATCTTTCTATAAAATTAATAAAATTAAACCATAATAAAATTTTGTTGTCATAGTTTAAAAAATTGTATCTCTTTTATCAAATAATTTTTTTTAAATTTGTAGAAATTTATTTTAATATTTTCCCAAAAGAATAAACAAAACCGAATTTAAAAAAAAACGTACTTTGAAGCATATAATGACTTTAAAAAAAATTGAGTGCTTATTTTCTAAGACTTTATCAAGACATTTTTATTGTCTAGATCCTTTATATAGAAATATATATTATAATATGGTCACTCTTATTCATTGCAAAGAATTTAATCTATAGGTTTGAATAATCATATTTAAATAATACTATTTCATCTTCAATAAAGCTCATTATTGGGTGTACTATATGCTATCAAACATACTATTCTTTTAAAAATATAAATATATTAAATTCTCCCCAAAATTAATAAATTTATTCATTACAATTTTATCCTAAGCTTGGTATTTTTTAGATTTAATATTTAGAAACCCCTCTGTTCAAAATGAACATCATAAAAGAGTTTAATAAATATTCTTTTGAAAATGGGAGGTGGAAAACATAATAGTTACCTATTATAACACACAATCTGTTTCCAAAATGATAATAAAATTGGTGGAAAGTAAAAATATGGGCATGGAAGAGAAAATTAATTTCCAAACAATGATGCATATTGGTAGATAATATTGATCATAAGAAAGTGAACACTCATGATAAAGTCAATGACCAATAAACCATAAATAAATAATGGGTTAAAAATACCATAAACTCTTTAAAAATAAAGGAAATAAGATGAATTTATTATTTTAATACCTCTTTTCTAGATTTGAGGAATTCATTTAGCATGATCACTAAGATCTTAAGAAAAAATATTTATATAATGTTCTTCCAATCCATAAATAATATTTTGTATTTTGGTTGCATGTTTCAATCCATTTCTACCATTATCTCAACATTTTCTCCAAATAATTAGTATCAATGATGAATCTTTCATATGTATAAGAAATTAAATTTTAAAATATAATATAATCTTGTAAAGGGTAAAAAATAATCTTTATGTATTTAAAAAATTCAAAATGGCTATCATAGCGAAATAAATAATCCTTCAATTGAATAGATAATACATTTAACTCAAAAATCCCCAGAATATCACCAAAGGATCAATTTAGATATTTCCATAAATAAATGAAGTTATATTATAAATCACCTGAATAAACTCAACATTAAATAATTTTTTAACCATAAAGGTTATCTTAGCTCAGTAAATCTTCTCAAAAAATATCAATAAATAACTAAAAATACCATCACTTAAAACCCCAAAAGTAGTGTCTATTCCTTTGAAAATTTGATCAGATGTAAATTTATAAACTTATGATGGAATAAAAAACTCTTAATTTAACATCACATGGAAACATCTTAATCTAAAAAGATATTTAAAAACTTTTTTGACACTAACTACCACAACCTCAAACCAACACTTCTAGAACTATTTCTATAAAAATAATCTTTTTATTTTATACTTTGATACTAATTAGATTGACCCAATTTTATCCTTAAAAATATAAAATGGAAATATTAGATCACTCACATGACCTAGGACCTATTAAGTAAAGTGTTTTAGAGAATTAGGATAAACCATTACGTAAAATACCCATGTTTTCAAGTGACCATTTTTATAATTATATCTATATTTATTTATTCCATATTTAACATTCAATTTCTTCCAAAAAATTATTTTCTAATGAAACTTTCTATAAATAATTCATTTTTCATCATTTTGTATTACGTGGGGAAATGTATAACATAATAATGGTGAGCTTAAATTATTAATAATGGTAAACATAAGAATTAATAATTTAATGTTAATATTGAGCATATGATGACTATAAGGTTATGATGAGATAATCAAAGAGAATGATCATAAAATTAAACAATTCATACCTAATAAAACATGGATAATTAATAATGTGACATGGTATGAGATTTAGAAATGAAAAAATTCATAATAATAAATAAACATGAGTCATTTGGTTCCAATATTGATCAAAGGAACCATTAAAAACTCTTATAAAGAATAAATAAAATGTATTGGTATTGTATAATATCAAAAATTTATCTTAGAGTCACATAACTAGATAAGTACCATATCTCTTATGAGTATATTATAACAATTATACAATGTATTATGTTAGTGGTAACTTAAAATCAGTTAATTTTACTATATCTTGAGAGTAAAATATCTTCATCAAATATAGAGAGTAACTCTCATCCAGTTAGCTCAATCTCTTTATCCAATACTTTAGAGGGCTATAACAGACCCACCTATCATATATCAGACAAAATACATCAAGGATTTGGGTATAATCTCTAATCAAACATTCATAAATAATTTCTATGTACTATATAATAAAATTAAACACCCGGAACCTTGTATTTTCATCATCATTCTTTTAAAAACAACTTGAATTCCTTTATAGATTGATTTACCCATGGAAAAGAAATAGGTTTTATGATAATATCTTAAAAAAAATATATTAATAAATCCATATAATTAATATCAATGGTTTCATAATATCATATTATTAGTGAAGTATAAGTAATAATTAAAAAATTTTTACAGAGAAGAAAATTCTTATAAAGTAATATTTCAAACATTTTTTGAAAACTAAGAAAAATACCCTTTTCTTTGGATAATAATTTACCAAAAAATTTTATAATATTTGAAATAATATATTCATTGGATATAACTAAGAAAACATATAATATATTCTTTAAAAATAATAATTGTCATGATCACAAAAAAATCCATTCATGTCGTAACTGTGAAAAATAAACATTCATTTAATTTTTTTTGTAAAGAGAGTCAAAAGTAACCCATACAGAAAACGTTATGATATTTTTTAAAACTTTTTGAATATGTAAAAATATTAGGTAAAATATATTTATGAAATTGTTTATTATTAAAAAATAATATTATTCAAATACGATAAAGAACATAGAGGGAGAGTTTTGGTTAAAATTATTTTAAAAAATGGAAAGAATGTTTTTAATAAAAACACATTTTACAGACCATTAAAACCAAAACACATTTAAAACAAAGATCATAATTAAGATAAAATAACCTAAGTAGAAAAATGGTCATTATATAATATGTAAAGAGTCATTTTATAAACCATATAAATGAATATATATACATCGATCATAACATGTCTCAAAGAAGGAGGTTTCAGATGCGAAACCCTTTAAACATGGCTAATTATTGTATCAAAATACATTAAATAAAGGAACATAAAATAATTCTATAAAACCCATAATTTATATGAAATAATATTTCAACAAACATTTCTAGGAAATTATTACACCTGATAAAAAAATCATGGTGCTAATCATGAATTATGTCTCAATGAATTGAAATCTTTACAAAGAAAACACTCACACCGTTTATGACATTTGATTCAATATATCATGAAAGAGATAAGTTCAATGGAAATTTAAATATCATTATAATAGACTAATTTATGATATAATATCTCAATTTTTATTATATACACATTATAAAAGGTTTTAGGTTTATATTATAAGACACACCTCAAAGAAAATATACTAAGGCCAATAATACATAAAAAGATCATATCATTGAAGCTAGAATTAATCAATGATGTGATTATGTGTAGAAATTTTAAAACCCAAAAAAATTGGAAATATAAAATAATAAAATCATATTTCATTTCACAAATACCAATGTCTTAACATATATAATGAAGTATAAGTATAACCTAATGAATGAAAATTTAGATACCTTAATTCCAGAGATTCTATAGATGTCCTTAAAATCATCTATAATAAAATTCAATTAAATAATTAATTTTTTATTATTTTTTGGTTTATCTCATTATCATTGAACCATTTATTACATTTATTTCAATTACATAATTAATTACTTAATCAGTTAATTCAACAATGGTGGTTTTGAGGTTGTTTTGTATATAATTGAAAAATTACTTTGGTAGATTGAACACTTTCAAAAGGGTCATTGTCTTATCATCTCCAAAATAATATTCACTAAATAATAATAATTGTTATACATAAAATAAAATTTTAAAACCTTTTATGAAAATAAGACTTGAAAACAGAATCACATCTCTTCATCGAGATGGTAATCCACACATATGCATGAATGATGTTATCATTTTCCAACAGATGGATGGGTAAGAAAATAGAAGATATATTATATTAATAGAATAATATCTATGCCATAAATAATATATATATATAAATATATATTAAATAAATCTTTATAAATATCCATGAAAGGCAGTGATGGAAAATGAAACACATCGCTTCATGGAGGTGATAGTCTATACGTACACATGAGGGAAGTTTTCTTTTCCCATAGGAGAGAAAAGAGGTGGATAATGTTTTATTACATCATAATAATAAAAAATTGAAATATTTAAGTTAGTGAATCCATTATATTATAATTTAAACCATATATGTAGAGTATGTATAAGAATAAATAAAATTGAAAGTACTCAGTTAAGAGTTACACCACTTAGTTGATAAACCTCATTTGGCTTAAACCTTAAGCCTTGAAAGGAAGGTATTTTGTAAAGACAAGATGATATAGTATGTGGGGACATAATATACAATGGTATTATGGTAGTTATTCCTGGATATATAATGCTAAAACATTATGAATAAGGGAGTGGAGGAGGTTCCCTTTAAAAGTAAGGGGAGGGGCTCCCTTGAGATTACCTAATGTATTAAATTAATATAAATTAATTTTCTGGTTATTGGAAATAAATTTATATTTTTAGAATATAGGAATAGTTTTGGTATAAATAGTCCCATAAAATAAAATTTATACCAGTTTTAGGGATTTTTTAACCACTATCTCTAATTTTTAACCACAAATTAACCATTTTAACGATTAGCATGATATCAATGTTTTTACACTTTATTGGATAAAAAAGTGACTATAAAAGAAAAATAACCCATAAGTGGACAATGAATGATATTATAGACCATATAGCATTAAATTTTATAATTACAATATTTTTTTATTAATATTAAATCATTTAATAAAATATTATTTAATATAAGATAACATTAAAGTTATTTTTTGGAGTATTTATATTGTTTGAATTTAATGATATAAATATATAAGTATAAACAGAATAAAATCATTTAAACTTCAAAAATATATTATATTTATCTAAAAAATTATTAGAACAAAATGATTATTCTTCCACTTTTTATAACTTGTAATGTTTTTACAATCATTTGTTTGATTTTTTATTACTTGAATAAGAACTATGTTAGTGTTAGATAAATATTTAAGGTAAATATTCCAAATCCAAAATTAAAAATAAATCAACATGACAAGTAAATTAATTAATATTTAAAATTATCATTTATAAATAAACATAACCTTATTTAAACCTATGAAAAAATATAGTAAATAATAAAATAAACAGATTGACATTTTCAATTTATTCTTTATATAAAATAATATTAAGGTGTTTATCAATGGAAAGCTAAAAAATTTTAAAATATTAAATGATAAGATTATTATGGTATAAATTAACTATTTATTTTAAATAAAGACACATTTTTAGATAATTATAGGCCTCATCCCATAGTTTCAACCTAGTTTTACGCGTTATACCATTATCATGGTGACACCATTTTCTCTGTGATTACTATTCATTATATAATAAAAGAAAGATGACATATTTACTAATTTTAGTAAAAAATGATTCTAAATATGGACTCCATTTTATAAAATTAAATCAATATAATTATTAGAAAATATATTTAGAATAATCCTACAAAAAAGAGATGAAAACCAGTTTTCCAAAAAAAATGAATTTTTAAGTATAAAAATGTTTTTATATCCAAATTAAGTACAATGTAGATTACTATAAAATTAATTGAAATATTTTTAATAAAAACTTTCTAATGAAATTTTAAAAGAACTTCTAAACAAGAAAAAAATATATTAAAATCTTTAATGGAAATTAAAATTTTCTATAAAATCTATATTTTTCACTATTCATTGAATATTTAATGTTGTTAGAATAGAGCCAAAATTTTTCATTTTTATAATTATTATGATGATTTAAAAATATATAACTTTTATAAATTATAATTTATAAAATTTTTATAAAATTTTAATTATATTCTCTCATAAAAAAATTAAAAATAACTTTTCTTGAAAACTTATTTTGGAGTATAAATGATTTTACTAAAAATTGAGTACTTATTTCCTAAGAATTTATCTATAAAATTATATTGATTATGATATATATATATATATATATAATTCATAATGCGATTAATCCTATTAATACCTTCCAATCCAATGAATAGGTTATAATAGTAATATTTAAACATAATATTTCACAATCATCAATGATTATTATTTCATATCATATATGATATTGAAAAAATTATTTTCTTAAAAATAATAGGGTATTAAATTATCCCATACTTTAATAAATCAAATACTCATAATTTTATCATGATATTGGTTATTATAGGGTTTAATATTTGAAAATCCATTTGTGATAACAAAAAAAGCGTTTATAAAAAATCCTTTGAAAAGAGGAAGTATAAAACATAATGGTTACCTGATAGAACACATAATTGGGTTATAAATATGGATAAAAGTAAATGGAATTGAATATTTGGACATGAAAGAGAAAATTAATTTTCAAATAATGATGTGAAGTGATATCAAACATTTATCACAATAAAGTGAATGATAAGAAGAAAGTTAATGACTAAAAATACAAATACCAATGAGTGATTAGGAAGACCATAAACTAAATAGAAATAAAGTTAATAAGGTAATATTATTATTTCATGATCCTTTTCCTAGTGTTGAGGAAGTCCTTTACAATGTATACTAAAAACATAAGTAAATATAATTACATTATTTTCTTCAAATCCATAATCATAATTTGAATCATTAGTTTCTTACTTCAATTAGTTTCCACCATTATCTCAACTTTTACACTAAATAATTGTATTTATGATGAATACTTCTTATTAATAAAGAATATACTTTGAATATATAATATAATATTGACACAGATAGAAATATAGTTCCCTTATATTTTCTAAATCCAATATGGTTAAAATGAGGAAACAAATAAACCTTCATATAAAGCAATAATTAATTTTACTCCAAAATTTCCATAATAAGACAAATTGTTCAACTTATTCATTTCCATTAATAAATAACATTATATTCCAAAGAACCTCAATAACTGTATCATTAAATAATGTTTTAACCACAAATGTTACCTCATTACTTTCATCTTACATCCCCAATAATGTAATATATTTTTTCCCAAATAATCCTTCACCTTAAACCTAAGTCTTACATATTACTCAACCTATTAAAAAAGATCCCAGAATATCATTATTCACCTAAAAATCTTCCACTTAAAACCTAAAAAGGGGTTTTTATGACTTTGAACTTATGACGAACCTTATGTTTATAAACCCATGATAGTTATATATTATTATTAATTTAACCTAACATGAAAAAAATAATATCTAATGTTATCTTAACCACACGTTGATACAAACTATAAAATCCCTAAACCAACACTATCAAATCCAAGGATAAAAACCTAATATTTTAATTTTAGGATTTGGTACCGATAAACAGGAATCGATTTTATAAATACAAAACATACAAAATGAAATGGAAATATTGGATAAATTACACACAATGGGCCTCTTAGGATTAGATATTTAGAGAATTAGGAAAAAATCTAACTCAACAATACCCTTGTCTTCAACTGATCATTTTTTCCATGATAAGTTGCTTTTATTATTCTACATAATGCCTCTAAATTATCTCATAATATTTTCACAAATAAAACCATTTTATACAAAATTCATTATAAATAATTCTTCATAACCCAGGGATATGTAAATCATAATAAGGGTGAGCTCAAATTCGCAATAAGGGTAAAATTTATCATTAATAATTAAATGAAAATAGTGAGAATACGACGAGTATAAAGTTATCATGACATAATATAAGTTCATGGGACTAACATAAGAGAATTAATACCCATCAGAATATGGACCATTAAACATGTGATAGTATTTAATATTTCACAAAGGAAATAATCATAATAATCAATAATCATGATCCATGGGATGTCAATATTTATAAAAAAACAATTAAAAATATAGAGTAAACATAGAGAAAATGTATTGTTATCTTTGAGCATCATACATTAATATTATAATAAAATAACTATATAAATCTCAATTCTGTCAGAATTAACCTATAACCAATCAAATCTATCATATCACACGATTAATATACTATTAGTTAAGTTAAAAATCTCTTACGAGTAATATAACTTCATCATATATTTGGAGTAACTTCTATCAATATAACTCTTTCTCATTAACCATTATATTAGAGATCTATAAAGGAACCACCAATAAAATATCATAGAAAGTATTTTTAAGGGTTTGAGTTGAAAACCCAATAAAACTTTCATAAATAATGACTTTTTACCATATCATGAAATAGAACACATAGAAAATTTCATTTTCATTTTTATAGTTTTAAACAAAATCTTGAATTTCTTTATAGCCTGATTTACCTATGGAAAATTAACCTATTTTACGTTAATATCTTTAGAATAATAATTTTAATACCCAAATAGACAATATTAATGGAATCATAATATCACATTTCTAGTGAAGTAGGGGAATCATTAAAGGATGTCTGCATAGAAGGAAATAACTTTAAAAGAAAATTAAAAAAATTTATTTGAAAACAAGGGAATATATCATTTTCTTTGGATAAAATTTCATAAAAAATTCTAGAATATTGGGAAAAATATTTTATTTGAAAATAACTTATGATACATATAATGTATGATCCAATAAAAAAAAATTGATGATGACAACAAATATATTCATCTCGTAAATATTGAAAAAAGACATTATTTTGAAACATTAGTAAATAGAGTGAAAAGTTACCCATTTAGAAAATATTAAGAAACTTCCTTAAAAACCATTAAAAAGAGGATCTAATATAATTCAAAATAAACTTAGTAAATAATGAATGTTTTTATGATAACATTATTTAAATAATATAATGAACGGGGAGGGATATTTTTGTAAAAAGAATTTAAATTTTTTAAAATAATTTTTTTAAATAAAAAACTTTTTACTTGCCTTTAAAACCAAAAACCATTTGAAATAAAGAATCTAAGAAGGAAAAAATATAGTGAATATAAAAATATTCATGATATAATATTCTAATATTCAATGTATAAAACATATATATGAATATAGGTACATCAATTAAAACAATTCTCAAAGAAGGAAGTTTGAGATTAGAAACCCTTATAACTTGGGTAATGCTTGAATCAAAAGATATTGAATGGAGGAACATAATATGATTCTATAAAATCAATGATTAAAATGAATGGATCTATTACAATAAAGTCATGGGGAATTAATTACACCATATAAAATAAATCATGGTGCTAATCAATAATTATTTCTAATGGAATTTAAATTGATACCATGAAGACCCATAAAACTTTTATAACATTTGAATAAATATGTCATGAAATATAAAAATTAAAAGGAACTTTAAATATTATGATAAAATATATACTCATGATATAAAATCTGAATTAGTATCTATTCACCTTATAAAATGATATGGGTGTATATTATAAGACATGTTATAAAGAAACATTATTGAGATGAATTATCCTTACAAATATCATATCATTGAAGTTTGAATTAATAAATAAAGTAATTATGTAAAATAATTATAAATTAAAAAATGTTTAAATAAATCCTAATAAAATAATAAGTCATTTAACACATTATCATGGCATAATATACTAAATGAAGTAAAATTATAACCCAATGAATTGAAATTGAGTTAAGAAACCCCATACCATGGGTTCAAAATTTCATTGTATTCCTTTTAACTCATGTATAATAAAAATATATTACTTATTTAATAAACATTTAAAGGTTCATTAAATTATCAATAAATATCTTATTTAATTTATTTCAATGTTATATTTAATTACATAAACATTTAATTCCATGTAGGGTGTTTTTAGGACGTTCAGTTCATAATTGAAAAATGAATTTGGTAGGTAGAATATGGTCAAAGTGGTCATTATTTCATAATATAAACAATAATAATCATGGAAAATTTATTATTTTTATACCTAAATAAAATTTTATAACCATAAATTAAAATCATACATGAAAAATAAATCACATCATTTCATGGAGGTGGTAATCCTCATGTACACACAAACGACATTATTATTTCACAATGGATGTAAGGGTAAGAGAATATGTGACATACTATCATAAAATAATTATAATTATTTCATGAATAGAATATATATATATATATATAACACTTTATTATAAATATCCATTAATGTTGGTTATCTTAAATGAAACACATCACTTCGTGGATGTAGTAGTCCATACATACACACAAGGGTTGGTTTATTTTCCCATAGGATGGTAAGGAGGTGGATAAATGTTACATAATCATAATAAAAATTATTTATATTTAATATAATGAATTCATTATTTAATAATGGACAATATATATTAATATACTATAAAACATGATATAAAATTTAAATTACTTGGTTAAGAGTTTTAACAATTTAATGAGAAACCTCTTTTGTCTTATAGATTATACCATGAATGAATTGTATTTGGGTATGAAAAAAAGCTCTAGGATGTGGTGAAGGATTATATAATGGTATTCGGTCAGGTATTGGATATGAAGTAAGGTTAAAAGTTTGTGAATAATGGATAGGAAGAGGGTCACTTTTATAAGTGACAGCTGAAGCACCCTTGGAATTACCTAAAATTAAAAAAAAATATAAATTAATTTTCATAAAAATATAGAAAAAAATTGATATTTTTAGAATATTTGATGATTATTAGGTTATATAATCTCATAAAATAAAATTTTTACGAGTTTTTGTGAATTTTTAACCATTATATGATCGTTTTAAACCCCCATTAACCCTTTTGATGATTACCACGATATCAAGTTTTCTTTTCTCTTTAGGGGTTAAGAAAGTTAATATAAAAGGAAAAGTGAATGATAAGTAAAAATGGATGATATTTTATACCATATATCATTCAAATTTATGAATATAATAATTTTATTAATTATAAATGATATAATAAAATATTATTTAATATAAGATACCATTAAATTCATTTTTTGTACTATTCATATAGATTGAATTTAAAGACACCAAGATTGAAATGGAATTATAATATATACATTTAAAATAAAAATAAATTGTTATATATATCTAAAATATTGACAGATCACAAAAATTCATCCAGAATATACTAATTTTAATATTTTTAAATTTATATATTTTATTTTTCTTTTACTTGAACAAGAATTATGTAGACGTTGTTATATATTTAAGGGAATTATTCCATAAATAAAAACTAAAAATAAAATGACATGATAAAATTAATTCAATAAAATTTCAAATAATAATTTATAACAAAAAATAACATCTTTTTTATTTTTGAAATAATATTATTAATATTTAAACAAATAGAGTGACATTTATTATTTATTATTTACTTGAAAATTTTTTATGGTTATTATTAGATGAATATTGAAATTAATTAAAAAAACATAATATAAAATATTTATACGGTATAAATTAACCTATGAAATGAATAAAATTCAAGTTTTTACGATATTTATAAGATTTATTCCATATTTTTATCCTTGTTTTTACCGTTTTACCATTACCATGGTGTCAACATTTTTACCCATATTTCTATTCATCTTGTAAAAAAATATAGTTGAACTATTGAAGATATTTTAACATTTTGATTAAAAATAGGTTATAACTTTTATCAAATTAAATTCATAGAAGTGTCTTAACTTACTTTTTAAATAAACACACAAGACATAAAGAAAAATAGTTTCACATAAAAACACATTTCTAAGTACAATTTTTATATATAAAAATTATGAATAATGTAAATTACAATGAAATTTATTGGATTATATTTAATAAAAATTAACTAATTAAATTTTAAAATAAATTTAAAAAAAACATTTTCTTTATAAATAATGGAATGGAAAATTTAGTTTTCTATAAAATATGCATATCATATTTACTAAAAAATTAATCTTTTCATAAAAATATCAAAATTTAAAGGTAATAAAATATTGATATGATTATTTTTTAAATGATACCATTTTTATTGAAAAATATTTATAATATTGGTATAAATTAATTTCAATATTCTCTTACAAAATCAATAAAAAGTATTTTTTCAAGGAAACTTATTTTCAAGCATAAAATGATTTTACTAAAAAATATCTCCTTATTACTTAAGAATTTATCTATACATATTTATTCATTTCAAAATATGGTTACTTCTATTTATACCCTCCAATTAAAAAGGTAGGTAATAACCATTATAGTTAACCTATAATATTTTTTGGTAATTAAAGATCATTGTTGTGTTTCTGGTACACTATCAACCATAGTCTTATTTAAAAAATATCACGGTGTTTCAAGTATTATTTATCGAGATCCATAATTTTGAAACATGGATACTAAATCTTAATATGTTAATATTCAATATATTTAACAAATTAAAACCCAAGGAATATAAATATTTATGTATTTGTTTACTAGATACACAATGTTCATATTTAAGGAATGATATTCTATGTCTCCCATATAGATCTTCCAACATACTAATTTTTTGAGACATACCATACTTAAAACATTTTTTCATAACCCAGGGAAAGTAAAAATATGAAATGGTAATCATATATGCATATTAAGGGTAAATAATGGATATATCAAGGAACACTTAAATACAAAAAGAGAATAAGGCTATAATAACATGAGGATAACATTTGAAAATATATACCTAGCATATCATAAAAAATAATCTTGAATCATAACATAAAGAATGTATGTTCAAAAGAAATGAATCCTAATAGAATCAAAGAACGTGATCCATGAGAAAATAAAATTGGCATAAAATATAAGTTTTTTACATACTAATAATCATATAGAATCATTTCCTTATTCAAAGATCACTACAAAGACTATCATAGTGGGTTGTATTTATGAAAGAGTCTTATTTTTCATTAAAATTTGATTACAAACCATGTTATTTTTATACATTAATTTATTATTCAATAACAATTTAATAATTATTTTTTTCTAATATGAGGACATGATTTTTAATGAATATAATTCTAAAAGTGATGAATTCCACATGAAAATGATGTCCCACGACAAAGGATGTGTCAACTCGTGAACCCGGTGGTCAAAAATGATGAATCAGGCTAAAACGGATCCAAATTTCCTTGAAAATAACTATTCACATCATGAAATAAAATTCATGATCTACATAGTGTGATAGATTCAAATCTACTAGAAATTTACTATTGATTCCATGTAATAACTATTTGCGAACTAAAACTGTCAGATGGACCATGAAATGTGCAGTTTTTGCATATTAAGTGTCGAACAACTCTTTTATAACACAAAGACAACCATAAATGTCTTCTTCCAATTTATTGGCCCATTAATGGTTCCTGATGTTGGATTTATCACTATAAATAGATGGGTAGGGGATAATGTAGAGAGGATTTCATGAGGATCTTCCACTACAATGCCCTGTTGGGTTACTACTGCTTTAGGATTTCTTTCCTTTTCTTTCCATATTATTTTCTTTTCCCAAGTAATGCATTCATTTATCTTTTAATTCAGGTGTTTATATATTCTCCCATCCTCTATTTCTATTTCAATTGAAATATCATTCACTCCCTCTTCTCTCTTCCCTTCATGATCAGTTTTAACTTTGCGAATGACAAGTGAATAGCCTAAGGCTTGTCCCTAGAGATAGTTTTGAAGTGTCCTCTATTATTGCACATGAAATTTTTTAATGCAATGATTATTTTTATGGTAGATGATAGTAAAATTATTGGGTGTGTAGAACTTATATCGTGAAATAAATATTTAATCCAACCCTACTTTCTACCTAAGGAGGTAACATTTTCTACTTCGAAGAGGTTTCCTAGGCAGGTAGAAGTTCCAATCCTAGTAGAGATTATCAATCCTTGTATGATGTAATATGATTTTATAGTTTAATGTAAACCCAAAATATCTAATGAAAGAACATGTATAAAATACCATAAGACCAAGAAATTTCCCCCTTGTTTCATTATGTATTTCATCTACATGAATTTTGGTTTCACTGCATTGCATTTATTTTTTAAAACTAAAAACCCTAAAATTGAATTGTTTTCATGAATAGAAAAATAATTAGATTAGGTGGAATAAATTACTAATTAAAATAGATGGGATTCTTTTCTAGTGAGATGACCCTCGTTAGCCTCAATTCTACACTAGAAAATGAAAATTTCTTTTCTCATTCCATATGGTAGGGGTTCATCAAAGCTATCATCGTATCTATGGAGATAACTGTATTTCTTTTATTATTTATTTTGCACACTTTCTAAACAATTATATATTTCCTAAAATAAACAAATAAATACAAAAAACCATATTTTTCAATAATGTTTCCAAATATATGTTATGATGCATGGATTGACTATTCAGAAGTGCATGAATCTATTATTGACTCACCGTGGTCAACAAGAGATGGTGTTGATTTGACTTGTATACATATCAAGGGATAAAAAAATATAATTTTTATATATGAATTCAAGTACCTCATCTAAGTGCTTATGGAGAACCATTAACAATAGTTGGTTGAAGGATTGTCTAGAGAGATAACTAAATTCTAAGAGTACTTCCTAGAATATAATCCATAAATAGTCAGGACACAAGTATAGACTTTATTGCTTCCTCTAAATATTTCTGAATAATCCCACCATGTGAAATATTTGGAACAAATGGCTAACTAAAATATCAATTACAAGTTGAAAAATATTGAAGGTAAAATATAATATATGTTTGAAAAAATAGAATGTATAAATTAATATATCAATACATACCATAAAGAGAAACCTAATATTGAATTGGAAGAAGATACCTTCATATATTCCAATTGTTCATAATAAATCCAAGAGATTAACGACACCATTGATGTTATCCCAATTAGGTTAAATACCCTTAGGGGGGTGAATTAGGGTATTCAAGATTAAAAAAAATTCCCTTAAAGAACTTTTTTCATCGTTAAATAAAAAACACTTTTCTCTTCTTACTGTATAAATATATGAACTTAAATGAAATCATGAATGAGACACATCGATTTTTTACTTGGTTTACCCTCATTCGTCTACGTCCAAGGAGCATACAACGTAAATGGACCGA
Source organism: Viscum album (assembly GCA_963277665.1). Classification (NCBI taxonomy): domain Eukaryota; kingdom Viridiplantae; phylum Streptophyta; class Magnoliopsida; order Santalales; family Viscaceae; genus Viscum; species Viscum album. Next base: position 57,155,267 of record OY728151.1, on the reverse strand, counting down.
TTTTAAAAAATTCACTATGGCTCACTGCCAATAATGATGTTTAGAATAGATCACATCTATTCCTAGTCTTGATGCCTTTACATGATTTTGTGTTAACTCGCTGTTTTCCCATGGGTCACTCCCTATATATCTTTCGTTGGATCACTATTGGTGGAAAGGATCACCATATTCCTTTTCATTTTCTCACTTCTCTAGAAAGGATCCAAAAATAGTATATAGACTTGGAGGTATCTTAATTAACACTAATGAATTAATTCTCAACATTAAGTAAATTCTATATTGAAGAAAATTTGGGTTACGGCTTCACTCCTATGAATATACCGGGATGCAACACTTCCACTTCCCATATAACTGAAACAAATATATCTTTACTCTAAACACATCAATTACCTATACTTTGGAAATATCTTCAATTGATTCCAAGTCTCAATTTCACTATATTGAATATAATAGTGAATAACATCCTTCTGTAGGTATTGAAGAATGGTACCAATCCTCTATCTTCTTCTTCTTGTTCAGAATTTATATTTGGAAATGATACTATTCACAAGGAAATGTAAGAACATATATCCTTGTGAAATATTCTAGTCTGATACCACTGTGAGAGATCCTAGAACATAACCAGTTATGAAATATACTTGCATGAATCCATGGTAACTTGTACAAACCCTTGTCACCTTGTGCGAAACACTGGCACATTGATTAAACCCTTGACACCTTACACAAACCCATTGATCCTTGTGTAAACCCTTGTATCCTTGGGATAACAACTATTGTGAACCCCTGTTCTCTATTCACACGAGTCCCACATTGTGAAATTATGCTATTATGAATCTGCTTTCGTGAGCCCAATTTTGTTTATTGGGAAAGACCTTGATTAGATCGTGTGAAAGACTTACGTGATGTCAATCATGTGTACCTATTCTCTGCAAACCTTTTTCATGAGATATCACTGCGAGTCTTTTCTTTGGATGAGATTCAAATAAATCCTTTAATAAAAACATTACCAGTCCTTAAAGATGAGTCTTGGGATATTTATAAGTGAGTGTCGACTACCTTAACTCAATAGATCACAGATAATAGTCCACCTCAGTGGGATCATGCGCTTATCAAAAAAATAAGTGAAACATATACTCGTGATTTGAATGAGATCCATGAGTAACTACTATTTCAACATTCTTTGTTTGACTGAGTCTTTGATCTACATTTTTTGTTTCAGTTTTTATGAGTTTGTGGTAGGAATTCACATTTTTCATGAGTCCTTGATCAACCTTACCCTATAGAAGTCCTCACGTACGTCCAAGAAACTCCACAGTCTCCCTTCAACGCCCCAAGGACAAATGGATAGATAAGCTTGCGCACTCTCCATATGGCCCATATTGGTCATGAAAGAAATCACCAACAAATCATGTAAAAATATTAGGCATTCCTTGTACAAACATGCATGATCCCAGACCTGTGTATAACAAAATAATAGATATATAGAAAAAGAGGTGAGAGGTGTTCAAACTCACTGAAGGACATGCAACACATGCCCTTGATGAACTAAAAAGCATTATGACTATATGAAGACATGTCTATTGCATTAGGTTAAGTCCCTTTGGCTTGTCAGTAATCATGCTCTGCGAACCCTCATTCAATATCCACGCACTATGAATCCCAAGTGAAAGTCATATTCATTCTTTGTTTAAGAACTGGGTGTGATATCTAGAGATAATCATGAGTTATGTGAAAGGGCCCTTTGTAATCACCAAATACAATCATGTTCATTGCTCAAGATCTCACTATTAAACTCAAATTCAATCATGAAATTTCATTTGATTTTAATTGTTATTATCTTCCAATTCTTTTCAAGACCCATCACATGTTCTAAAGTCAGCTATAAGGGATACATGTGATAACATTTCTAGGTCATTTCAACACTCATGATATGTAATATTCCACCACGATATCAAAATTTAGTCTTACAATTTTCAATATTGTTTTATTGGAATTTTTTTTCATGAACCATCGCATGCTCAGATCATCATTCATGCTAACTCTTCATTTCTTCTTTGAAAAGTATCCCTTTTCAACAACATCAACCCTTTTCAATAAACACAATCAACCAAAAATCACCATCATGAGGTATTTTTGGATAACAATCTCCCCCTTTGGGACTGGTGATAACACTTACACATTTTGATACCACATTAATGGTTCTTCTATCATCATCCAAAATATATCTTCTTATGATTCTCATAGCGATCAGATATTTACTCAAAACACACTCTAAGACCACCTGATCCATTCTCAACAAGAAAAAAAGATTATAACACAATGTCAATCAATGAAACACTACATTTCATTCCAAAACAACTCTAATACTTTCATCATGAACCTTAACTGTTGTAATATATAATATTTGATCAATAAGCTTTAGCATCATTAGATTTAAATCTCCCCTAATTCATTTATCCTCATATCAGATTCTCCCCAATCTTGATTAAGACATTTTATCCTTGTTCTAGTACAGTTTATCCCCCTTTGTCAATGAACCTAATGGTTACTTCGTTGTTGTCTTCAATAGGGTAAAGAACACATATCAACATATCATGGAAAAAATTATTATAACTTGGGGAGAGGGGTCCCATGTTTACACTTTTTTATGTGTGTGGAGTCAATTGGTCTCTAAGATCTAATCTATTTTTTTCAAACAATTCTTTGGGTAAGGAATTTATCATAATTTCCAAAACATATTATTATGTTGGAACATAGTTGAACTTTACAATACCTAGCTTTAACATCTCATTGATTAAATGATACTTTATTTCAATGTTCTTTATCCTTAAGTGATAGAATGGATTTTTTCTTTCATTTATAGAAGTAGAATTTTTAAAATGGATTCTGATTAGAGATTTCACTTCAAATACCATATCCTCAAGACGTTGCTTCATCAATAATAATTATGTGCTGCTTAAGTAGCAGAAATGTATTCATCTTCTACAGTGCTCCATGAGATGAAATATTTTTTTCATGGTTATTCATTAAATACCCAATCCTTTAAGATAAAATGAACCACCTCACATTGAATTTCTATCATCATCTCAATAGACCCAATCCACATCTGTATATCACAATAAATCTGATTGAGATTATTAATTTTACATAAAAATGAACTTCGTTGTGCCACTGATGCACCGAAGTTTGCTTTTTTGATGCAAGAATGTGGTCTTCCTTAGTATTACAATGATACCATGATGCTGGACTTATGGAAAAACATATCTGGTTGTGTCACTATTATGTACAATAGGCTTCCAATTATATAACTGTATTCTATGACATTAACCAATTTTCCTTCATCATACCAAAAAATTTTCATCCAGGTAGACATTAGAGACTTAATATCCTTGGAATTATCCATTACAAACCTTCTCAAAACTTCCTTAGAATGTTTAGATTGATAAATGATTGTTCTATTTTTTCTTTGTGTCACCTGAAAACCATAGAAACATATCGGTTCACCAATAATTGAAATTGAAGACTCGCTTTTCATTAATTCAGAAAACTATTGGCATTTTTCTTTACATAATCCGCAAAATATTATTTCATCGACCAAAACTAGAACCATCAACCTTTGGTTACAGTCATTATTGACATTTGGATTGTAATCACTACTGGAAAATGGACCTATCCCCATGGTTTTGGGGAAACCCAGGGAGATAGGTCTGGGCTAAAATACATATACCCACGGTTATGAAAAACCGTGGGTATAGGTCACTTTTGTGTGTGTGGGAAATTTTTTTTCCCGCAGGAAGGAATTTTTTTTGGCGGGAACCCTATACCCACTGTTCTTCCCTCTTTACCCATGGTTTTTATAACTATATTTAACTAAATATATATATATACATATAGGTGATGTTAGGGTAGTGGTTAGACGTGGTGTTTGCAGTGAAGAGGTTGCGGGATCGAAACTCGGCGCCTGGATTATTTTAGGACCTATACCCACGGTTTTGAAACCATGGGTAAAAGCTATTGACACCGTGGAAATTGGCTATGTTTCGATGACACGGTGGCAGGACACCTATACCCAAGGTTTTGGAAAACTGTTGGTATAGGCCGGGGACCTATACCGACGTCATTCCAGCCCACGGTTCCCAAAACCGTGGGTATAGGCTATACCCATGGTTTTGGGGGCTATACCCATGGTTTTGAACCGTGGGTATAGGCCATTTTCCAGTAGTGAATCAACTCCACCACAATGAAAACTATGATATTTATAGAACAAATATAGTAATGAATACCATGATATTGGTGCTTACTTTAAACCATATAAACCCTTATTCATCCAAAAAACATTGTTCTCATATTCCCGAATTAGGAAACCATATGGCTGGTCAATATTAAATTTTACTCACAAAACCTAATTAAAAAATTATGACTTAATATTTATTTGAAAAACTTGAAACATTCTTTGTACAACTATATTGGAACCATGGTCTTCTATGCATGATTTGGAGTGTGGTTTGTGTTTGTTGTCAATCCTCAATGGAATCTCGGCTCGTGTACTAGCAAAGAGATCATACCTTTCAAGCAGACTACAGTATTGAAGGTGGTATCGTTTCCCAGTGTTTGCCAAATTTTTGGGGTCCAAAATCTGGAAATTGGTGAGCATCGCGAAAATAGGATTTTCATGAAGATCATGATTTAATATGGTAAAGGCATGAATTTCGCGAAAAGATGATGCATGGTTTGGAAATCGCGAAGACCAGAAGAATGGAGGTGGTGAGTCTTCGCGATTACGTCAAAGCTTCGCGAACGGCAGAGTTGAAGAGCTTCGCGGTGATGAAGGGCTTTGTGAGGGAGCTTCGCAACGAAGGCACGAAGGAATGTTGGGCTTCACGAAGGGAGATTCGCGGCGCTGTCACGAAGGTATGTTGATAGTGATTCTTCGCGACTATGTCAAGCTCCGCGAATAGAAGATTTCCGTGGAGCTTCGCGATTTGGACAGATTTCTGGCAGAAACTTTGGAGCTTCGCGATTTGAGATGACGTGGCGTTGACTTCGCGTGGAAGGGACGAGGGTCGGTGGAACTGCCTATAAATAGAGGCCGACCCCCTCAAGAGAAGTAGAGAGAATTTCAGAGAAAGTCCTTTGCTCTCGGTTCGCAAAAGACTCTCGCGAAGGCAGCGTGCTTCGCGAAAGAGGAGCTTCACGGTGGCTATTCTAGCTCCGTGAAAGACGTGCGCCCCACATTGGCTTAGTGAGCATTGTGAAGAGGCAGGAGCTTCGCGATAGCCAAGCATTGCGAAGGATGGAGCATCGCAAGAGTGCTTCGCGATTGAGCTTCGCGATTGAGCTTCGCGAAATGGCAGGGGCTCTGCGAAGTCTTGTTTGAGCTTTGCAAAATTCAGAGCCTCGCGAAGTATGGTACTTTGCGAAGGCCTTTTCCAAAGGTCGTTTACCCTGTGGACAAGGGAAAATGGGCTTTTCCTCAGTGGTTGGAATTTGGATATTAGTAGAGCATTAAACTCAGGACTCTGATGCAAGCAAAGTCTCATGTTGAACAGGAGACAATGAACTTCATAACTTTCAATTGAAGAGACCTTCATGTCTATAAACTGAGTGGGACTTCACCAACGACAGTGAGCTAGGGGGAGTCAACGGGAGTGACCTGAGGGGAGCAGTGGGATATCCCTGAACCTTTGTAAAGGCAGTGATCCTGGGACAGAGTGACTGTACTCGAACTTGTGTAATCTACAGCTAGTGAAGAATAGTGGTTTTTGGTACGACCGACAACCTGTTGGCGTATGCTCCTTGGATGTATCCCTTAGTGGTGAACCAAGTAAAAAGGATTGTGTCTTCTCTGTGCATGTGAATGTTTTCTTTCTAATCATAATCTTCAGACAAGTTCAACAAGTTCCTACCAATGTGGGAACAAGATCCATCACATTAAAAATAAAAAGTGGTCACCCTGATTCACCCCTCCCCTCTCAGGGTGTCTCGGGGTCCTTCAAGTGGTATCAGAGGCTAAAGGTTGCTGGTGTTGAATCAGACCTTTGTTTTTGTTATGGAAAACGCGGTCAATGTTAGGGGAGTCCCTCCCTTCGATGGAAGCAATTTCCAGATCTGGAAGAACAGAATGAGACCTCATCTAAGATCTCTTGGAATGGAAGTTCTCTTTTCTACTGTGCAAGGAATACAAGTCACTGATCCAACAGGCCGAGCTATGACTGAAACAGACAGGAAACTTCTCGATGAAGATGCTAAAGCACATAATGCACTCACTGCAGCCCTTTCTGATCAGATCTACCTAAAGGTGATGAATTTCACCTCAGCAAAATCTACGGGGGATAAACTTGAGAATATTTATGAAGGAGATAGCAAAGTGAAGGAGGCGAAACTACAAGTACTGCACAACCGGTTTGATGATTTGAAGATGCATCCAGACGAGAATGCAGACTCATTCTTCAATCGAATTACTGAAGTAGTTGGAGCAATTTGGGGTCTAGGCGAAGAAATCAAAGACATTGATATTGTAAAGAAAATATTGAGAAGACTTCCACCTCTGTATAATGCAAAGGTGTCAGCCCTTGAGGAAATGGATCTTTCCAAACTTTCTCTTGATGATCTACTGAGCAGCTCGGTAGCATATGAAATGAGGGTCAAACTAGAAGATGCTACGACTCAGGTGAGCAAGGAAATGGCATTCAAGGCCATGGACAAACTGAAAATCTCAAAGGATAGTAGCGGTGAAGATGACGAAGAAAAATAAATTCTTTCTCTCATTGCAAATAAGTTCCAGAAGGGGAAAAGGGAATTCAAAGGGAAGTTACCTCTCGCATGTTTCCATTGTGGAAAAGTTGGGAACATTTCCTATCAGTGCTTAAAAATTATCAATGATAAAGACAGTGAGGATGAAAGCCTCAAGAAGCCTCAGAGAAGGTTCTTCAAAAAGGGAGACTTCAAATCTAGTAAGAAAATGCAATGGAAGAGTTTTGTTTGTGAAGAGGAAGAAGATGATACTGAATTCTGTGACGAAAAAGAACCAGAATTAAAAACTGGGAACCATGCTTCTATGATGGCCACTGTTGAAAAGCCAGAAGATACTGAAGGACAAAAGCAACTGAGAACTTGTGCAGATCCTGAGATACAACTTAAGGATGCGGTTAGTAAGCTCAAGATTAAATGTAAGAGCTGCAATAAGTGGAAATCTATTGTAGAAGAATCAACTGAATACATTGATCAACTTGAAGCTGAAATTGAACGAATGGAAGAATTTGTGAAGGTACAGTCTAAAATAATCGAAAGTAATGATGATGTAGTAGATCTGAAGCTGAGAATTGAAGAGCAGGCTAAGGTCATCAATGACCTCACCTCCAGACTGGATGAGAAATCCAAGACTACTGATGGTCTTGAGGAGGAAGTAGTTACTCTAAGAAGAAAACTGGAGACTGAATCAGTTTCAAAAGAATCGAAGAAGAAAATACAGTTTGGAAGATTCTCAGATGCAGAATTACTAGCAAGGGACAAGTGTGGTTCATATGAGGTTGAAAAAATCTTGAGTAATCAAAGACCCGCTTGCATGGGAAAGAGTGGAATTGGCTGTGAGGCTGAGACATCAACTGCTGAAAGTGAAAAGACCCAAAAGAAAGATAAGATGAAAGTTGAACATGCTGAAACGTTGACTGGAATTCCGAAAAAGGAACCCTCAATCCAAACTAAAAGGGGACCTACAAATTATCCTCAAACATTCAGAAATGATAGACAGTCTTACTATTCTCCCAAGGAAGAAGGTATGAGGAGAAATTCAAGTGAGAAGACATTTCCTCTCATGAAGTATCAGTTCTGTGGCTATCTGGGCCATACCATGTCATATTGTGAAGAGGCAAGAATCTATCTGAATGGAGAAGATATAGAAGCTCAAAAAAGGATAACAATTTCATATCCTAATTCTTATAGAAGAAATAATTTCTATGGATATTGTTTTTGTTGTTATAACTTTGGTCATAAGGCCGCTAATTGCAGGCAGAGAAGGGACATGGACACCTCATACCGAAGTTCAAGACAAGTCAAGTCTCATCAGCAAGATAGTGTTTCTCTTTCAAACAGGTTTTCACCTCTCAAAGAAGACTTTGACTATGAAGAACCTGGGTATGCAGAAGATATAATTGAAAGACCATCAGTTCTTTATACTTGATCTAATGTCTCAAGGAAGGAAAGGAAGAAGATTGTGAAATCCAACCTTGCAGAGGTGGCTCTCAAAGCTACAAAGAACAACAGTACCTGGATTCTGGATAGCGGTTGTTCATCTCATATGATAGGTAATGCAGGCCTACTAACAAATATCATAAGGAATGTCGATGGTACAGTAAGATTTGGTAATGATGGGGCCCTAAAAATCAAAGGGAGTGGAAGTACCGAATTAGCTAATGGAGAGCTAAAGAAGACTGAAGTCCGTTATGTAGATGGCCTACGTCATAATCTCCTCAGCGTGAGTCAACTCTGTGACTCAGGACTTATAGTCACGTTTAATCAGAAAGGCTGCACTATCAAGGGAAAGACTAGAAATTCTCTTATGAAGGTATGCAGAACAGAAGGTAACTTGTATCAGGTTGACAGTGAAGAAAATGTATGTTACATGACTATTGAAGAAGAAAACAATTTTTGGCATCGGAGACTGTGACACATCAATCAACAAGACATGGAGAAAATATCAAAATTGAGAATTGTCATGGACATTCCCAACCTGAAGCGTGAGCGTGAAAAATCTTGTGATGCTTGTATGCATGGGAAGCTGGTCTGCAGTTCATATCAGCCAAAGAAGAAAAGAGCGTCTCACATTCTTGATCGGATTCATACAGATGTTTGTGGGCCAATAAATGTTGCCGGATCTCATGGAGAAAGGTACTTTTTCCTTTTCATAGATGATTACAGTAGAATGGAATGTGTGATGGTCATTCACAGGAAACAACAAAGTCCTTGACTGTATGAAAACATATCGGCGAATCGCCGAGAATGATACTGGACGAACAATCAAAGTGTTGCGATCTGACAATGGAGGAGAATACACGTCCATTGAATTTGAGAATTATCTAGAGAAGCATGGGATACAACATGAGGTAGCTGCTGTGAGAACTCCACAAAAAAATGGAGTTGTTGAACGTAGGAATCGACAGGTGAACAACATGGCACAAACAATGCTGATTGAGAGTCGTATTCCACAGCATTACTGGAAAGAGGCTGTTCAAGCTGCAGTGTATATTCAGAATCGAACAGGACTCTATATGGGTGAGACGAAGACACCATATGAATTGTGGCATGGACGGAAGCCTTCTCTAAAATACTTTCGTGTCTTTGGAATTAAATGCTTCATCAGGAACAAGGAAGGAAATCAAGGTAAGTACGGTGACAATGAAGATGGAGGAATTTTCCTCGGTTACTCAATGAATAGAAAAGCCTACAAATGTTTCAACAAGAATTTGGGAAGGATTGTGGAAAGCAGTGATGTTAAGATAATTGAAGAGAAAACCACAAATGCTTCAAGGACGCCATATGCTGATGTGATAGAATGTCAGGAAGAATGTGAACGTGAAGAAAATACAAATGCAGAAATAGAGGAAGCTGTTCAAAACACTCATCATTCACATCAAGATGTTGACTCAGAAGAAGAATCTGAAGATGAAACAATGGCTGAAGAGAATACTACTGAACCTCGCAGGAGAAATAGAAGAGCTGAGATTGATCCATCCAACATAATTGGGGACAAGAACGCACCCACTCAAACAAGAAGGATGGGGAATACCACACAATCTGCATTTCTATCAGTTGTAGAACCATCCTCATTCGAAGAAGCTGCAAAAGATAAATCTTGGGTGAAAGCCATGAATGATGAATTAGATCAGATTGACAAGAATCAGACATGGAATATTGTCCAGAGACTCGAAGGTTACAATGTTATTGGTACCAAATGGATCTTCAAAAATAAGTTTGATGAGCATGGAAGTGTCATCAGAAACAAGGCACGACTGGTATGTAAAGGATACTCCCAGATTGAAGGCATTGATGTTGAAGAAACCTTTGCTCCAGTGGCTAGACTGGAGTCAATCAGGCTTTTCCTTGCCATGGCACTTCAAAGAGGATATAAAGTATATCAAATGGTTGTCAAGACATCATTCTTGAATGGTGTACTCGAAGAAGAAGTCTACATTGAACAACCAGTGGGCTTTGTTTTGGCTACTGATGAAAAAAGGTCTGTAATCTGAAGAAAGATCTATATGGTTTGAAGCAGGCACCACGGGCATGGTACTCACGGCTGGACTCATATCTAAAGAATTTGGAATTCAAAATATGGGGAGTTGATCACAATATCTATGTGAAGAATTCTCCAAAAGATCAATTCATGGTTCTTGTCTACGTTGATGATATCATATTTGGTGGTAGTAGGCAGAAATCAGTGGATGAATTTTCCAACCACATGAAATCAGAATTTGAAATGTCTATGATTGGGGAGGTCACATATTTCATGGGGCTACAAGTGATTCAAATAAGGAATACACTTTCATTTCTCAGGAAAAATATGCAAGAGAGTTGCTGAAGAAGTTCAATATGCAAGACTCCAAACCAATGTCAACTCTGATTGCAGTTGGAACTAAACTTGGAAAGCATGAGGATGGGAGCTCTGTTGATCCCACCATGTACAGGAGGATCATTGGAAGCCTACTGTACCTGACAGCGACAAGGCCAGATATTGTCTTTGCAACATGCCTTGCGGCCCGCTTTCAGAGTAATCCAAAGGAGGAACATCTGGCAGCAGTAAAAAGAATCATGAGGTACATTCAAGGTACACATAACTTCGGGTTATTTTTTGCTGCAGGTAGGGATAGTGAATTATCAGCGTTTTCTGATGCTGACTGGGCTGGTGATGTAGTAGACAGAAAGTCCACTAGTGGTGGAGCTTTCTATATTGGGCAGAAATGTGTTGGCTGGTTGAGCAAGAAACAAGAAAGTACTTCTCTTAGTACTGCTAAAGCCGAGTATATCTCTGCCACAAAGGCATGCACTCAACTTCTATGGATGAAGCAGCAATTAACTGACATTGGCGATGAGGTGACGCAACCAATAGTGATTTATTTTGACAATAAGAGTGCAATTGATCTTACGAAGAATCCTGTTCAACATTCTCTTACAAATCACATTGAAATCAGGTATGACTTTATCAAAGAGAAAGTTGAGCAAAGCGTGATTAGATTGGATCAGGTGGGAACAGATGAACAAGTGGCTGATATCCTGACAAAGCCACTGTCAGCGGCTATGTTTGAGATGCATCGGTTGAACCTCAGTGTTCGACCACCTCCCAGTGCATAAGGAGGATACAGAGTACCCCTCTCCCTGTTTTTTTAAATGTTTTAATCTGTTTATGGAAATAATGTAGGTTTCTGGGGGAGATACTATCCATAGGGAGTATGGCTTGAGCTGAACATGAAAATTTTTATTGGTCTTTGGATTTATTGTCAATGGGGGAGAAAGGAGAAGAAAACATTCAGGAAAACTTCTGTGATGAGAAGAATGAGAAGGAAAACAGTGGGACCCAAGTCAAAAATAGTGGAACCCAATTGAAGCTTCCTCTCTTGTTTTCTACACCGAGCATTGCTCATGTAGACTTAGAGTGTTGGCTGGGATGATTCCTGCGGTTTTTGGTTTTCACATTGATGGAGATCTATGGAATTTTTCTTCTGATTGCCAACAAACCCAAAGGGGGAGATTGTTGGAACCATGGTCTTCTATGCATGATTTGGAGTGTGGTTTGTGTTTGTTGTCAATCCTCAATAGAAGCTCGGCTCGTGTACCAGCAAAGAGATCATACCTTTCAAGCAGACAACAATATTGAAGGTGGCGTCGTTTCCCAGTGTTTGCCAAATTTTTGGGGTCCAAAATCTGGAAATTTTTTAGCATTGCGAAAATAGGATTTGCATGAAGATAATGATTTAATATGGCAAAGGCATGAATTTTGCGAAGAGAGGATGCATGTTTTGGAAATTGTGAAGACCAGAAGAATGGGGGTGGTGAGTCTTCGCGATTACGTCAAAGCTTCGCGAACGGCAGAGTTGAAGAGCTTCGCGGCGATGAAGGGCTTTGTGAGGGAGCTTCGCAACGAAGGCGCGAAGGAATGTTGGGATTCACGAAGGGAGCTTCGCGGCACTGTCGCGAAGGTATGTTGACGGTGATTCTTCGCGACTACGTCAAGATCCGCGAACTGAAGATTGCCATGGAGCTTCGCGATTTGGACAGATTTCTGGCAGAAACTTTGGAGCTTCGCGATTTGAGATGACGTGGCGTTGACTTCGCGTGGAAGGGACGAGGGTCGGTGGAACTGCCTGTAAATAGAGGCCGACCCCCTCAAGAGAAGTAGATAGAATTTCAGAGAAAGTTTTTTGCTCTTGGTTTGCAAAGGTCTCTCGCGAAGGCAGCGTGCTTCGTGAAAGAGGAGCTTCGCGGCGGCTATTCTAGCTCCACGAAAGACGTGCGCCCCGCGTTGGCTTAGTGAGCATCGCGAAGAGGTAGGAGCTTTGCGATAGCCAAGCATTGCGAAGGCTGGAGCATCGCAAGAGTGCTTCGTGATTGAGCTTCGCGATTGAGCTTCGCGAAATGGCAGGGGCTCTGCGAAGTCTTGTTTGAGCTTTGCAAGGTTGGGAGCCTCGCGAAGTAGGGTACTTTGCGAAGGCCTTTTCCAAAGGTCATTTACCCTATGGACAAGGGAAAAGAGGTTTTTCCTCAGTGGTTGGAATTTGGATCTTAACAGAGCATTAAACTCAGGACTCTGATGCAAGCAAAGTCTCATGCTAAACAGGGGACAATGAACTTCATGACTTTCAATTGAAGAGACCTTCACGTCTATAAACTGAGTGGGACTTCACCAACGGCAGTGAGAAAGGGGGAGTCAACGGGAGTGACCCAAGGGGAGCAGTGGGATATCCCTGAACCTTTGTAAAGGCAGTGAGCCCGGGACAAAGTGACTGTACCCGAACTTGTGTAATCTACAGCTAGTGAAGCATAGTGGTTTTTGGTACGACCGACAACCTGTCGGTATATGCTCCTTGGATGTAGCCCTTAGTGGTGAACCAAGTAAAAAGGGCTGTGTCTTCTCTATGCATGTGAATTTTTGCTTTCTAATCATAATCTTCATACAGGTTCAACAAGTTCCTACCAACGTGGGAACAAGATCCATCACATTAAAAAGAAAAAGTGGTCACCCTGATTCACCCCTCCCCTCTCAGGGTGTCTCGGGGTCCTTCAAACTATGGATAAGAATCATATGATTTTATATAGCCTTGAAATAGGTGAAAATGTTTCATCAACTTCAACACCTTTTATCTGGGAGTACCCTTTACACAGTAGTCATTCTTTATGTCAAATCACTACAACATCTTCATTCATCTTATTATGAAATAAACTTTTTTTTCCTGAGGACATTTTTATCTGTTGGCCTCAAAAAAATCTCCCATTTTTGATACTTCTCAATTTAGTTAAGCAATTGATTCATATCCTAAACCCAGTTCTCATATTTAGTTGCTTCACTAAAAAATTTAGGATTTTACTATTCTATGTATGATTCATGATTTAGATTCTTCATCCTCAATTTCTATATTAGAGCTTTTAGATCACTGATAATGTTTTGATTATCAATTTCATCTCATATCTTTGATCATTGTGAATAAACTTTTTTTTTCTCATCCTTTTCATTTTTTGAAATTTTCTTATGAGTCCGCCTCTGGAATTAGAACATCACTCAGTATTCTTATATCTTCATCACTTTCCTCCTAAGATAGATCTTATATTTTCAGAATATTCCACTCTCCATCTACTATAGTAAGATCATTGCTCTCAGCTATATTTACCATCCACTAATTGAAGAATTTATATTCTTTGTTTTTCATTGGGTTGAAATGAAATATCCCCTAATATCTATGAAATTTAAACTTCATGTCTTTCTCCTTATTGAGAATGAAACACTTACTTCCAAAATCACAAAAGTACTTTAGAGTTGGATTCTTTCCATACAATAGCTCATATGGAATATTATATTGTTTTGGACATAATAAAGCTCAATTTGATGTGTAGACCGATGTTGTTGTCGTTTTTTTTGAAACTTCTCTAGAAGATATTTGTCAATGATCACTTTTTTAGACATGTTATTGATAATTATATTTCTTAACTCAACAAATCTATTCTGTTGTAGAGTTCTTATTGATAAAAATTGATGCCTTATCCCATGTTTCTAATGATAATATTCCACTTGGATATTTGTGAACTCTTTTCAATTATCCATTAAATATTACATATTTTTTTTTCACTTAGCATATTATTAACTTCCATTAGATAAGTACATATGCAACTGAACACCTCAGATTTGTGGGTGATGATTAAAACCCATGAAATTATACTAAAATCATAAATGAATAGAATATAATATCTTCTCTCATCAATGTCTCTTGGTGAGGTAGGTCCCCACATATCAATATGCACTAAACCAAGAACATTTTTTGACCTTTTCACTTTTGAATTATATGTCTTTCCAATGATATTCCCTTGTTGACAAGAATCACACATATCGGTATAATCACATGATAACTTTTGGAGGTCTCAAGAAACAACATATCTCACTAGATCTTCCAAGGATGTTTTGATCATGTGACCAAGATGTGTATTCCATAACATGTTTTATTCTTCCTTAGACAGAAATCATATATCTTCTTCTCAAGTCACAATGTTTAGATTCCCTTTCATTTTCTTTCCCTAAAAAACCACAAGACCATATTTTTTGTTGATGACACATAACTTCTTGGATGAACATGTGGCATATCCTGAGTCACATAGTTGACTAAAAATAAGAAATTTGTGACTCATACCTTTAAAAATTAAGACAACAACACTTATCATGTCTCTTCCCCCAAACCTGTCTTTCCTTGATCCAAGAAGTCACATGCCTTTATCGTTACCAAATATTACTATACCTTCCTTATCTTAATGAATTTTTATTAGAAGATCATTATTTACTATCGTATGAGAGTTTTAACAACTATCAATGATCAATATTTCTATGTGATCTCACGCTCTAAAAGAAATATCTTCCACCACATCCTATTCACCTCTACTTTCTTTAATCCTTGTTTTTTGACTTCATACCATATACAAATTGATGATATTGATCTTCCTTAAAGTATGATAGAAACATTTAATCTTGAAGAGATTCATATGGATTTTTTATTTTCATCTCATTTGTTTACACATTTAGCTACTACTTATGATCAAATTAAGTCTTCCTTGACATATTTCTTTCCATGGTTGATGAGAAATATCTTGACATTTTCCCAAATCCTCTACAACTGAATCAATGACCATCAAATGATGACCTATAATATTGAGATCTTTATTGATTCTGATATAGATTTTATTCCCTTTGGTACCTCTTTGTAATAGATAATTAATTTTTTAGTGTACCATTTTTTCAAAACAATTACATCTTATGCGTTGAGAATTCTTGAGTGAAAATATTTCATTGCTAGTTCTCTCTTGTGTTTTTTGAATCTTATTATTCTGACTTGTACCCACACTAATTTTCAATATTAGAGTTATATTTTGTGGTATAAATTCAACCATAACTTCTTTCTATTTTTTATTAATATCCATTGTAGTTGTATCATTCTAATAAATCATTTTCCTTTCCAAACACTATTTTTTATACTCCACTGGAAGACTAAATTATACTTTTACCTTTTATTTCACATTTGTATCCTGCATTGCTAGAATCAAGAGTTTCTCTTGATATTTCACTTTTCTTCACATTCTGAAAACATCCTATTCTACATAATCGATACGCTTGATATTATTTTTTCCAAATCTAGTCAAAACATCAATTTCTATTTTCTATCATTAGATTTTGATCTTGTAATCATAGTTCTTTTCTAATATCTATTTCAATGAAGAAATTTTTTTTGCTGTTTATTCATTTAGCTAATACTTATCTTCTTCCTACCATGGCATTTAATGTTTGGAATCATGAACTACTTTTTTTTGATTTCATTGTTTTTCTATCTTGAAACATCTTTTTCCTCACGTTCAACTTCTAATTCATCATGAAGGTCAACTCTTCCTTAAACTTCTTCTTCATCTCTACCACATTATTCATTTTTCTAAAATCTACCAACAACTTCCACCATAGAATCTGCTTCATCTTCCTTACATTACTCTAAATCTCCATCCTTTGATTCTTCTAAACTCTCATCTTATTTGGAAATTATATTCTTCTTTTTCTATAAATTTTTCCAAAAAACTTTTCTTACCATTCACATTGGATGAATATTTCTTCATAGTAATTTCCACATCATCCTCATCATTATCTTGAATCTTTTTATTCCACCTCCCTGCAAGATTTCCAACCTTTCCATATCGAAATTAGGAAAGTGGTAGTTTCCATTTGAACATTCCATTTCTTCTTCATAAATTTAATGAGAGGAATTACATGAATTTATCTGTATCTTTTTCCTAATTCCCATATTCAGAAGTGAGATTCTTCATTTATTTGAATGCTACTTCTTTAGACTTACCCTTTTTCATAGGCTCTTTATCATCATTCCTCATCTTGTATAAAACAAGAGTACTATAAAAGTTATCCAATTTCAGATCCTTTAGATCATTATCTTCTAATTCTGAAAACATTCAGATTTAACTGAGATTGAAGTCTTCTCAAGTTTCTCTTGACAATCATTATGTCTTTAATAATTTCTCCAAGACCATGAATTTCTTCCACAATAACAGTCACCTATTCAAATAATGCATTAACATACACAATTGGGTATATTTTGAGATCCTCATACTTGTTTCATAGAACCTAAAACTTTTCTTCTCTGACTTTTTAGCCTCCTTTATAAATATTTATCATTTTTCCCACATAGAATGTGTTGTTTTTTCATGATATAACCGTAATATATATTAAAATGGATAGAAATTCCCCTAAAGAATTGGTTAGTTTGGTGTCATCATTCAATTCCCTTCATTCAGATAAAGAACCAATTTCAAAACCGGATGAAATACCATGCATCATTGCTGTAAAGACATTCATTCCTAAAGACCAGAAGTAGTGGTGGATTCGATTCTACCCTAATTGAAAATTGTTTCCATTAAAGATCAGAAACCATTTGTGATTCACAACCTCCATGTCTTCTACTAATATATAACTAATGACTTTAATTATTTTGATCTGATTCTAATTTTTATCCAAGTTAGGTTAAATACCCAAAGAGGGGGGGGGGGGATCAGGGTATGAATGATTAAAACTACCACCCATTATAATCTTATTTCGTCATTAAAAAACCGTATTATCTCTTGATTCTATATAAATATTTGATAAATGAATTCAAGAATGAGACAAAATTATTTTTACTTGGTTCACCCTCACTGGGTTATGTCTAAGGAGCATACAATGGCAATGTGCCGATTGTACCAAATTTAATAAGGATCACTTACAATATTGATGTTCAGGCTAGATCAATTATATACCTAGGATCACTGCCTTTATAAAATTTAGGGTCAGGTCAATTCTTTCCCAAGGGTCACTCCCTATGTGTCCTTCCATCTCTTAGTGCTAGTGGAAAGGATGACTATCTTCATCTTTATTTTTTCACTTCTCTGAAAAGGATCTACTCACAATTTATGGACTTGTAAGACTCTTCATTATTTCTAATGAATGCATCATAAACTGTAATTAGATGCTCTATTAAATCTCTTTCTAGGTTTCTCCTTCAACATTTTGAAAAAACATGGATGCAACTTCTCCAATTTCCAAAAATCTAGAAAAAACTTATCTTTACAACAGGCACATAAATAACCTAAGCATTGGAAATATCATTAATTGATACCACATCTCACATTCACATCATGGAATGTATTAGTGAATAACCTCCTTATACATGTATTTTTGAATTGTGAAGATCCTATATCTTATTATTCTCATTCAGAATTTATATTTGACAATGATATTATTTATAAGGCAATGTAAACACATTTCTCCAGGCACAATATTCTACGGTGATACCCCTGTGAAAGATCCTAGTGCATAACCACCTGCACGAGATCATGGCGTGAAACCCATGAAACCTTGTGAAAACCCTTAGAAACTTGTGAGAACACCATGAACCTTGTACGAACCCCTGTAACCATGTGCGAACCCATGGAAATTTGCATAAACCCCTAACACAAACCCTTATTCTCACTTTTTTGAAGCCCTACTCTGCGCAAGTTTGCTGTCACGAGTCCTCTTTCACAAGTCCACTTTCTATCTTTGCACAAGACCTTGTTAAAATAATACGCAAGGATTACAGAATATCAATTTTAACACCACAAGATTTCATAATACATTATCTCTTTAAATAAATTCAATATCTTGCACAACATGCAACACTGAGTTCGTGCGCACCACGACTTACCAAACTAGTCATTTAAAAAGAAGTTATGAATATCATTAACCACATTATGAATTTTATTGACTCCATATAATTTTAGCATCTATATTATGTGTATTTTTAGACATAATATATGAACAAATCCAATTATTCAGATAAAAGAAGTGCTTTAAAAAAAATACAATTTTACTACCTTTTAATAAAGAACCATTTTCAAATAAAATATTTGAAACTTTTATATATTAAATTTGATAAAAAAAATATTATTTATAAATAGGATATAAAAATTTAGTTGGAATAAATTTTTGTTCTTTTTTTGATAACTTTCAAATTTTGATGAATAATGAAAAATACAAAATTTTAATTGAAAACAAATTTTTTAATCAAAAAAATTTATATGGTTAAATTATAAATTTGAACAGTTTTGAAGTATAACTAGATTATATTTTTACCATTTAATCCAATTTTGGTCATTGGAAGTAATTTTACATTTAAATTAGACATAAACACATATCAATATTTTGATTGTTTTTACTTCTAAAAAACCCGCTTCCTGGTTTTGATAACGAGAATTAATTTTTAAATCAACCAATAAAACATCTATGTTTTGAATTTGGTAAAATAGAAATCATTTTTTAATCCGGAATATCAAAATTATCATAGGGCAAATTTTTTGTTTTTTTCTGAAAACATTCAATTTTTGATGAACAGTGTAAAATAATACATAGTGCATAAAAACTGACTTTTTCATTTAAATAAAAATATTTAATTACAAATTTATCTTAAAATATATAAATAATAAAAATATTAGTATAATGTATTTCATTAGGGTCATTTTATAATAATATAAGATATATAACATTTTATTGAACCATTTTAACGTCTTTTTACCCACCTTCTAGGCACATTTACCCACCTTTTCAGCATATTTGAGAATTTTCATAAAACGTAGTTTTACCGCTTCTGTGAATTGAATTTTAAAAATCCAAGAGATATGGTTGACATCAGTATGTAAAATGTGGTTCAATAGGATGAGATATTTTTTGGTGAATAGTAAATTTTGAATTTTATTTACCACGGTTAATAGTAAATAATGTAATTAAAGGTAAAAATAATATTAAAATTACCCCAACACATGTACTAATTCTATTAGATAAATTTATTTCGACCAAAATCAACCTCAGTACAAAAAAGTTCATTTTGATCCATTTGGGTTAGATTAGGACATTTACTATATTTTTTTAAAGAAGAGTCAAAAGTGTTAAATTCAAATTTTAATAACCACACCATTTTTAATATAGGGTTAAACATAATATCAATTCAACTATAAATATTAATTATAAATATAAAAAATTTTCCTACATCATGGTATTATATTTATAATTTTTAGATATTAAATAGTTAAATTTATTTATGACACACTGATGATTCAATAATTACTTTATTAATGAAAGATTAAAATAATTTATATTATAAATATCAATTTATATTTAAATTGAGTCATTTGATGCCATAAATGAAATTTATAGGATAATATTACATTTTAGGATTGATTTAATGTATTTTTTTTAAGTAATCTACTTGTTATGACTTTCCCAAAAACTAAATACTAAATAGTGTCAAAATTGACATAAATGAGTGTTTAAAACAAATACTATATTATAAAATGATACTATATTTATAAAAATCTATGATTTGGAAAAAGGAAATTTATAATGATAGATATGTCATTAATAAAGCACATGAGGTTCTCTTGTAATGTTTTAGTAAGTTTATTTACCATGTATTATAATAATACAAGAAGTCATTGTAAAAGTACACAATGTAACTAAGGGTTAAATATACAAAATAAGGTTAATATGGTTACATAAAAATGAATAAAACCAAATTTTTGTGAGGATTTTGACCCATACCCACATTATCCTAGAAATAAATATATTTGTAGCCATTAGAGACCAAAAATTATTTTATAATAAAATAATATTTCAAGATTTTCCGAAAGTGACCCTCACCTCTCTTATAAAAGGGTACCTACACTTCTATTAAATTCACACCTCCAAATCCATTTGTCTCGGCCAAAACATGCTCAAATATCTTCCAAACTACCCTCAATTCATCTTATAGGTGTTACATTGACCATAAATCTTGTCTAGTGATCCCTTTTGTTCAAATAAATAAGATGAACCTAAAGAAGAGGTAATTATTTCATCACCTCTTTTAAAGTTCATTTTTTCTTCCACTTCATCTTTATTTGTTGTTTCCATACCTAATTAATAACTCCACTACCTTGTACATAATATGATGTTATTATAAATATGCTACAACCATATTAATTATTCAATCGATCATATGAATGACAAAGTCAGCATACATGCGTACGTACGACTTACCGTATCCTGGTCGTGGTGTAGCTTGTTAATCAACACTTCATTATTTGGATGGGTCTAATAATGAGTATAATTGATGTAAATAATAATTATAAAATGTTAATTATTCTTTATATATAACATAATATCCAATTACATACTATTTCACCATCAATAGAATGAAATCATCGCTCGTGCGTACGTACGACTTACCGTCTCCACGACGCGATGAGATTCATTTCAACGTTCACCATTCAATGATAATTATAAATATATATTATTAATAAGTATGTAATATATGACATAATAATGATACTATATATATATATGCATGCATGTGTTTACATATATCTCATTCACTTACTTATGTTCAATACGATATGAAAACAGAGACGACGTTTATGGGTACGTATGACCCACCGTCTCCATAAATGGTGTTTTCCATTTCATATATCAATATATTATACATAATTATATTTTAAATATATATGATAAAAAAATAATGGTTTATATCCTCGAATCAATAAAATCATGATATAATTTATACAATCAGGAATAACAAGTTAAAACATGTATGATGATGAAAGTAATTATTACCCGAAATATTATTTTTACATAGAAATTATTATTAAATGGGTAGTATAAAGCCATAAATGAATCAAGTATGATATCATAAATATTATTATGGTTCTATTATAATTTAATAACATACTATGATAATTATATAGTATGTTAAGTGTACCCTCGACCAAAGTAAAGTACAAGGTATGGGTTAATTCCTCAATCTCATTATTATCTGATATTGTTTATGTGTATGTATTTAATGGGACATTTTTATAATCCATTCCATGTTTAATAAATTATTTTATCAAAATGAATATTTTAAGGCCTTGTGGAAGGGTCTCTTTATCAAGATGATAATATTAAATGTTTTAATGATTTATTTTTCTAAATCTGTTTAATTAATGTCTATGTTTTAAAAATGATTTTAAAGATTTATTTATATGGACTTGATTATTTTAAAATGTTAATTCCCTTAAAAAGATCCAATTTGGTATGGGAAATTTTTATTCAATAATCTCTTTTAAATAACTTCCTTTAAAAATTCATGACTTTTAAATGATTTGACAAAATGGGATATTTCTGTCAAAGAGTTTTACTGATCATCTTCAACAATGTCAACAACCTTAACTGGATATTATTCTGGATTGAGGTTGATTTATTATAATACAATATCACATATTGTATTGAATGAATTATGATTTGTTTGACTATGGATGTGCTATTTTTATACCATTCATGGTTTATGGTTAAAGTATTAACATTTTGTATTCTTGTTTTAATATGAACATTTTTTTATGTTTCAGAATTTTCATATAAGGAATGCATTGGACTTAATAAGTGATGGGTGGGCCCACTATAGCTCCTCGATGCATCAGTAGGTCACATGAGAAAAAAATAGTGTCTTGCCACATGGCCTTGACAAAATTGTAATTTTTAGTCTTGCACGAGGCCATGACTATGTGGTTATGATGTCCGACATATACATTCCCTCGTTATGAAATTAGTTATTACATGTGATTATTCAACTTGTAGAATATCCATGTGCATGTTTATATGGTAATGTTTGATTTATTTTTTGCATATTATGTTTATGTTTATGTTTAAAAGGCTGTTTTTATTACACATCTTTCCATGAAAGTTTATAGATTTTGTAAATTATTTACCCTTGTTAGGCATCTGAGCTCACCCCTTTCTTATGTTTTATTTTCCCAAGATTCCAAGAAGTGTATTATGATTAATGTGAAGGGTTATGCTAATGGAATAATGGAGTAATATACGGATTATTTATGCTGTGTTGTATGTTAGAAAGTGTAATGTAACATTCATGTATGTAAAATATTTTTTGAGAATCCAAAACTGATTGGTCCTTCAGGACATGATTTCTTTTTATCATTCAATTGTTTTAAAATATTTCATCGGATCTGAGAAATTAGGGTCAGGGTGTTACAGTTGGTATCAAATGAAGTTTATCAACAACCTTATATATAGATTTAGATAAAATATAATTTTCAAACATTACCCTAAGATAGACTTTGAGGATTAATATAGTAGAACTTTCTATAATTTTGTAAATGTAGAGATTTTGTGAATTTTATAAGAAATAAATCCATGTCCAAATACGAGTAGGTAGAGGTAGCTCTGGAACAGATGTATCTATGGTCACAACTAAAAAACATCACATTGAGCTATACTTGAATGGGAACTGGTGCACGAAAACGGGCCTTGCTGCACTCTTGGTTATGACACTCACAGGGGATATGCATAAGATAATACACATTTTATTTACAAACCATTATGAAGGATTTTGGAGTAAATATTTTAGCAAAGAAAACATTTTTATGACTATGATACTAGATATGTGAAAATCCTCAATTAATGTTGATAATTTTTCTAGTTTTTGGATAAAAAATTATGATATGATCGAACCTAGTGAAATTTTTCATTTAGAAATGGCGCATAGTAGAAGGAATGAGAACTCTAAGAATATACATAATCCAAAGAGTAAAAAGGATCATATCTTTCATGGTGTTATTCCAAATTTTAAAGGGGAAACAGACTCCCATGTATTCTCATCATATGAGGAAATAATATCATGTATTAATAAGATATGTAATGAATTATCTGAACCCTATGGCTTTGAAGGGAATAAATAGAAGAAGACGATGGTAGAGAAAAGATTAGTAACCTTATAAATATTTATGCTTTCCCCCCATTTATGTGTCTATAATTTTCACCAAAGTTCTTCTATTCAAAACCCTATTTTTTGTGACTTTTTCATATCTCTTACCATCTTATTAAGACTAAATTTTAGTAACCCTATTTTCTATGTGGGTTTTCTACAAAGGTATTATCTATTTTAATCATTTTATTTTCTAAGAATAATTACAAATTGTGAGGATGAAATTTATTAAAGGACGAGTAAATTTAACACCCAAGGATTTTATAATATGTTATCTCTTTAACGTAATTCAATAGCTTGCACCACATGCAACACCAAGTTTGAGCGCACCTCAACTTACCAGTCTAGCCATTAAAAAAGCGGTTATGAATAGTATTAACTAAAATTTGAATTTTATATACTCTATATAATTTTAACATCCATATTAAGTGTTTTTTAGACATTATATAATAACAATTCCAATTTTTTAGATAAAATAAGTGTTTTCAAAATAAATGTAATTTTATTGTATTTTAATTGAGATCCTTTATTAAATACAATATTTTATACTTATATATATTATATTTGAAAAAATATACTTCTTCTTTGGAAGAGTGACATATAAATTTATTTTGGATAAATTATTTCTGTTTTTATGATAACTTTGATATTTTGATGAATAGTGAAACATACTGAATTCTTATTGAAAACAAATTTTTAATCAAAGTAATTTATATTGTTAAATTATAAATTTGAATGGTTTTAAAGTATAATTAGATTATATTTTTATAATTTAATCTAATTTTGGTAATTGGAAGTAATTTGAAATTTAAATTGGATATAAACACATATCAATCTTCTGATAAGTTATACTTCTCAAAAACCCGCTTCCTAGTTTTGACAATGGGAATTAATATTAAAAAAATTAATGCAACTTCTATGTTTTGAATTTTTTAAAATAGAAATAATTTTTGAATTCGAAATATCAAAATTATCTTAGGGTGAATTTTTGGTTTTTTCTAAAAACTTTCAATTGTTGACAAATAGTGAGAAATATTGCATATTACATAAAAACTGAATTTTAAATTTAAATAATTATTTTTAATTAAACATTTATCTTAAAATAGATACATAATACATATATTAGTACAATTTATGTCACTGTAGTCATTTTATAATAAGATTAGATATATAAAATTTTATTGAACAATTTTAACGTATTTTTACCCACATTCTAGGCATATTTTTACCCACATTCTAGGCACCTTTGAAAATTTGCATAAAACATAATTTTACCAATTCTGGGAATTGAATTTTGAAAATCTAAGAGAAAAAGTTAAAATCAGTAAGTAAAATGTTGTTCAATAGGATGAAAATAATTTTTGGGTAATAGTAACTTTTGAATTTTATTTACCACGATTAAAATTAAATAAGGTAATTAAAGGTAAAATTAATATTAAAATTTCCCCAACAAATTTCATAATTCTATTATATAAGTTTATTTTAACCAAAATAAATCTTAGGTCAGAAAAAATAGCTTTTTGATCCGTTTGGGTTAGATTAGGAAATTTATTATATTTTATTTAAAGAAGAGTTAAAAGTGTTAAATTCAAATTTTAATAACTAAACCATTTTTAATATATGGTTAAAAAGAAGATAAATTCGACTATAAATATGAATTATAAATATAAAAATATTTCCTACATCATGGAATTTTATTTATAATTTTTATACATTAAATAATTAAATTTATTTATGACACAATGATGATGCAGTAATTACCTTATTAATTACAGATTGAAAAAATTAATATTATAAATATCAAAATAAATTTAAATTAAGTCTTTTGATGCCATACCAAAATTTTCATAGTGGATATGACATGTTAGTGTTGCTTTAATATATATTTTTAGATGTATTAAACTGGTTTTGACTTTCAAAAAAACTAAATAATAAATAGTGTCAAAATTGACATAAATGAGGTTTTAAGAAAAACAATTTATTATTAAATAATATAATATTTCTAAAAATCTATTTTTTGGCCAAAGGGCTTTTATAATGGTATATGTCATTAATTAACCAGTTGAAGTTTTCTTGGAATTTTATTTAATGTTTATTAAACATGTATTATAACAATACAAAAAGACATGGAAAAAGTTAAATTATTTAACTAAGGGTTAAATATAATAGAAAAGGTTAATATGGTTACATAAACTTGTCTAAAACTAATTTTTTGAGATTATTTTGACCCATACCCGCCTTATACTTGAAATAAATCATCCTTGAGCCACTATAAACTGAAAATTATTTTATAATAAAATAATATTCCAAGATTTTCCTAAAGTGCCCCTCACCCCTCTTATAAATGTGTACTTCCCATTCTCTTAAATTCACAACTTCATAGACATTTTTCTGTTCCAAAAATAGATCAAATATCCTCCAAATTACCCTCAATTTTTCCTAGAGGCCTTACATTGATCAGAAAGCTAGCTTAAGGATCCCCTTTGTTCAAATCGAAAGGAAGAACATGCAGAAGAGGTAGTTATTTCATAACCTCTTTTAAAGTTCTTTTATTCTTCCAATTCCTATTTCTTTGTTGGTCCCATACAAAAATAATAATTATAGTACCTTGTACATAATATGATGTTATTATAAATATGGTATAACCATATTCATTTTTCTATTCATCATATGAATGACAAAGTCACCATACGTGCGTACGTACGGCTTACTGTCTCCACGTCATGGTGTAGTTTGTTATTCAACACTTAATTTTTTGGATGGGTATAATAATGAGTATAATTTATGTAAATAATAAATATAACATTTTAATTATTCATTATATATAATATAGCATCCAATTAAAAATGATTTTACCATCAATAGAATGATACCATCGCTCGTGTGTACGTATAGCTTACCTTCTCCACGACACAATGAGATTCATTTACATGTCCTCCATACAACATTAATTGTAAATATATATTATTAATAAGTGTGTAATATATGACTTAATAATGATACTAGATATATATATACACACAGACATACACACATACATATCATTCACTTACTTCTGTTCAATACGATATGAAAATGGAAACAGAGTTTATGGGTACGTATGACCTACCATGTCCATAAACAGTGTTTTCCATTTCATATATAAATATATTATACATACTTACATTTTGAATATATATGATACATAAATAATGTTTTATATTCTTTTATCAATTAAATAATGATATAAGTTATACGTTCAAGAATAACAAGTTAAATCATGTATGATAAAGTAAGCGATTATTACCCGAAATGTTCTTTTAACATAGAAATTATTATTAAATGGGTAGTATAAATCCATAAATGAATCATGTATGATATCATAAATATGAATATGGTTATGTTATAATTTAATAACATACAATTTTCATTATACATGAGTTTAAATGCAGCCTCGACCCAAGGAAAGTATAAGGTAAGGGTTAATTCACCAATAACATTATTATCCGAGATTTTTTATGTGTTAATATTTACTGGGGAATTTTTATCATTCATGTCCATGTTTCATAAAAATGTTTTCGAAATGAATATTTTATGGATTTTTAGAAGGTAATCTTTATCATGATATGCATTTTAAATGTTTTGATGATTCATTTTTCTAAATCATTTTAATTAATGTCCATATTTAAAAAATGATTTTAAGGATTTATTTATAAGGACATGATTGTTTTAAAATGTTAATTAATTTAAAAAGTTTCAAATTTATATGGGACACTTTGATTCAAAAATCTTTTTTAAATGACTTTATTTAGAAATGCGTGACTTTTAAATGATTTCACAAAAGGGATATTTCTCTCAAAGAGTTTTACTGATAATTTTCGACTATGTTAACATTACTTACTGGATATTATTCTTGATTGAGGTTGATTTATTATAATAAAATATTCTATATTTTATTGATTATGTTGTGGATATTCTATGTTTATACCATTAATGGTTTATGGTTAAAGTATTGACCTTTTGTATGCTAGTTTTAATACAGATGTTTATATTATGTTTCAACATTTTCATATGAAGAATGCATTGGACTTAGTAAGTGATGGGTGGATCTTGCTATAACTCCTTGATGAATCAGTAGGTGTCATGAGATAAACTAGTGTCTTGGCACAAGGCCTTGACAAAATTTTTATTTGTATTGTTGGAACGAGGGCTTGACTATTTGGTTATGGTGTCCTATATTATGCATTCCCTTTTTGTGAAATTTGTTATTACATGTGATTATTAAACTTGTAGAATATCCATGTGCATGTTTATATGGTAATGTTTGATTTATTTTTTCTATATTATGTTCAATTTTATGTTTAAAAGGATTTTGTTTTTATTACCCATCTTTCCTTAAAATTTTATAGCTTCTGCTAAATTATTTTCCCTTACTGAACATCTGATCTCACCCCTTTCTTATGTTATATTTTCTTAGGATTCCAAGAAGTTTATTATGATTAATGTGAAAAGTTATGCTAAGGTAATAATGAAATTATGAAAGGATTATTTATGTTGTGCTGTATGTTAGAATGTGTAATGTGACATTCATGTATGTAATCTATTTTTTGAGACTGCTAAACTGATCGGTACTTTAGGACTTGATTAATTGTAATCATTCCAATGTATTAAAATAATGTACCAGATCCAGGTAACTGGGGTCGGGGATTTCTATAAACTGTGTATACATCTTCTTCGCGAACCTCTGTCGCATGTTCTCACCATGAGTATTTTCTCTGAATGAATTTCTAATCAATCATTTAATCAAAATTTCATCAATACATAAGGATAAGTCTTAAGATATTTATAGGATTTGTTTCACAATATTAACTCTTAAAATCAAAGAAAACCATCCACCAAATAGGGACCACACACTCCTCAATATATGGGTTATATATCTTCTCCTACTTTGTGTGAGATCTGTGTGTGAGCCCTCTTTCAACATTAATTCTTTGTGAAAGACTTTAGACCACATTTGTTCTTGAAATTTTCATGAGCCCCTGGTCAACATTCGTGCTTTGCATGAGTCTTAGATTATCCACAACACATGGCAATCCTTGATTATGTCCAGAAAACTCCACACTATCCAATTGGTTCTGTAAGGACAAATGGATAGACTAGCTTTCACACTAAATATAGTTCCCATATTTTTCATGCAATAAATCATCAAAAAAGGAAGTAAAAATTCTAGAAATGTCTTATTAAAACTCACATGATCCATGAACATTTTAAAATAACATAATAGAGATAAAGGTAAATTGGCGAGAGATGTTCACACTCACTAAAGGACATGTGAAAAAAGCCCCTAGAAAGTAGCAATGCACCGTGAGTCCCTGGAGATATGTCCACTGCATCACGAAAAGTCTGGTTGGATTGTCAACATTCACACTCTCTGAACCCTCATTTAGAATTTGCACTTTGGGAATATCAAGTGAGAGTCTAATTTTCACTTTTCACAATATCTGGTCAGGAGCCCTAGTGGAAATCATGACTGCTGCGCAATCCCCCTCCACGAACCCCCAAATAAATCATGTGAATTGCATAAGATTTCAACCTGAGACTTAAATTCAAGCACACAAAATAATGAAATATTCAATTTTATTGTCTTCCAATGATTTTCAAGACCAATCACCTATTCCAGAGTCAACTATGAGTGTCGTACATCACCATATTGTGAGATTAGTTCACTACTAATGCTTTGAAATATTCCATCATGATATCAAATTTCAATCTTGTTATTATCACTATTATTGTATTGTAATGGGTTTCATGACCCATCATGAATTTAATTCATCATTAACGCTAACTCTCCATACCTTCTTTTAAAACTATCCTTTTTCAAAAACCTCAAATTTTTCAAGAAACATAATCATTCCAAAAGCACTATCACGAGGGGTTTTTGGATAACACTTGAAGAATATCCTCAACCAATCCATTTTTGTATCAATATTCATGAATACCAAGAAGTGATAGAGAGTGAAAATAAAGACCCACCTGATGATAAGAATATGTAAAAATATTTAGATCAATTTTAGAGGGAATGGGTAGAGATGATTCACTAAGTTCTTTCCATCTACAAGATAGAATAATTAGAACCTCACTACATATTTTTGGCCATGGAAGGAGAAGAAACCACCCAGTGCTGGAATTCAAAAAAAATACTAGAGGATCCTGAATATGTATCTCCGTCCAATGAATATAAACTCCAAGTGGCACTTTCTAACAGAGAATAAATTCAATCCAAAATAAAATAGAGAAATGATACATTTTTTTTATCTCAAACTCATTTAATTTTATTGAATCTAAATTGAGTACCACTCAAAATTGTTTTGAATTTTCATATTTATATAACCCATTTTACGACCTAGAAGAAGATGGTGAAAATGAAAATTCACTTTCTAAGGAACACTTGGAGATACTTGAAAACACTGATAATTTACTGGAGGGGGTTCAAGAAGTTATCTTAGTGTCTATAGAGAAGTAACTAGAGACACACAGTGCTGACATTAAAAGGAATGATTTGAAAATTAATTCTTGAAATTTAATTTTATTTCAAATTAAATTAAATTATAAAATTACTTTTGATTATTATTTTAATAACGGACTACTCAAGAAACCACTGGATAGTGAAGAATAAGTTTCATAACTTGAAACCAAAGAGAATGAGGTTCCATACCTCATCTTACTATTGTGATAAAAGCTGTACCACATGTAGAGGGGGGAGATTTGGTGTACTCCACACATGGAATTATCCACAAAAAAACAAATACGTTCAAGATAGGAAAAGTAGAGTGTGTTGGTTAAAATAAAATAAACTCCACCCACTAACAGACCATAGATAATAGCTAGTACTGCTCATATTGGGTAGTCCAAAACTAGGGCCCACTTGAGGGATAAAACTATGATTTATCATTTTTTTCATTTATATGTATTTAATTTTTAATTTAAATTTTTATATTAGGAATAAATTATGATGTAAAAATATATTTATATATATTTTATGAGTTTACTTTGACATGGATCTTGTATTTACTTGAGTTATTTTATTTTTTAGGTTCATGATGGCACAAGGTAGAAAGAGAGTTGCGAAATGAAAATTCATGCTGTGAAAATATTTCATGACATGAACTACTATAGAATATACCTGAACAAGAACAATCAAAATTGAAGCATCATTTCAGTAGGATTATGTGTTTCAATTAATTATTTAATTTTTACTCCCATTATTTTAATTTTTTTCAATATTTAATGAAAATTACATTCCCCACATTTAACCGATGAACTATAGTGTTTATTCAGGAGACATAAGTTGCTTCAAATAATAATTATTCCATGATTTAATTTTCATTATTGACATTATTAGATGATTGAAAGGTAAAATGAATGGGTAAAGTTAAGAATGAGGTGAAAAATTTGAAAAATCTATATTTTTGGAAAATGTGTTGATTTTTGTAAACAAAATTCTTATTAGAATTATAATTTTTTGAATTTATAAAATTGATATGGGTTGGTTAATTTTTTTTGTGCACTACCATGATTAATTTTACCCAAATATATATTCTAACCCCTATGAAACATATTCTCAACCAATATCTCACATTTATTTTTATATTATATTTTTTGAGAGACCAGGTTATGTTTTCTTCTAGAACATTCATGAAATCTTATCAAAGATATGAATAAAAAAAATTAATTTTAATATAACCAAGGAATTTTATTTGTTAGTACTTTATCCTTAGAACCACCATAACATCAATCCTATTTATTCTTGTAGAATCAATGAATGATATTGTTATGAAATTAGCTATGTTACAAGTATAATATATCCATTCCTACCCTACTCATAGAATATTTCATGATATTTAAAATATTAAGTATGTGGGAGAATTTATCATTATATTTAGGGATTCAAATTATTTTCCTGGGGGTATTTCATGGGATTTGGGGAAAATCCATATTTGTTTTATACATGATTATTAAACAATCTTTCTAAAAAAAATAAAAAATATAAAAAATAGTGAAAAATATGGGTTGTGTATTTTGAGGATCAAAAATAATCATTTCAAGACTGATGATCTTAGGATCGTATGTTGTTAGGTGGTGGATGAAAGATAAATATTAAGAAAAACATTTAAAAAATTAAAAAAAATAGGGAAAAAGAAAAATACAAAAATGGAAAAAATTAGAAAAGTAATAGCAGGTGATTCATTCATAATTATTACTTATATTATGTGCCTAATTTGATTAATGGGTATTGGGAGATGAAATATTTTGCTAGAGTATTTTCATCCAGATTATATTTATATATCATGTAATATTCATCTGATTTAGACCTATAATTTTATATTTATTTGTATTCATTACCTACCAAGACTATGCCCCATATATATTTAAAACTTAATGAAAGTCCTCATACTTATATTTTTATATCTTTATACAATAAAAATGTTATATTCCTCGAAAGAATATGGTATGCGACATGAACTTGAAACAACATCACAATTGTAGTTACATCCATTACCTTGAGTGATGAGTAATAAGAATTCAATGTGAGGTAAATTGAAATAATCCTGAAAATTAGGGATGAATTACGAAATATGATTTGAATGAAAGAATAACATTTCTGTTTCAATATTGGAAAATTAAAAAATCAAAATTGAATTTATTCTTTTAAGAATGAGAAGTTTAAGTATTTTCCTTGGTTAAATTAAAATTTTATTTTCCATTATCAAATATCTAATTTTGTTGCTTTGAAGATAAAATATTTTAATAATTAAATTCCATTGAAATGTTTTTTATGTTACATGATTGAGGAAAATAAGTTTCTATGTGTGGGGGAATTGAAGGAGTCATATTTTTCAGGAATATTTTATTATAAAACATTATTTTTTATTCTTTATATTTTCATTTTATAGATAATTTATTGTTTTTTATAGAATAATATTATGTTTGATAGAAAATGATTTTAAAAGTGATTAATTCCAATTGAAGATGATGTCCTATGACAAGAGATGTGTCAAGGCCCAAACTTATAGCTCAAAAAATAAAAACCAGGATGAAACAAATCCAATTATTCTAGAAATTCACCATTCATGTCATGAAACCACTATTCTTTATGTGAATAGTTAGAAGGATATAAATCTGAAATAAATTCTCTATTGACATTATCAAATCACTATTCATGATTTGATACCATTATATAGAAAAAGAAATGAGTAGTCTTGATCTATTAAATTTCAGTGACCCCTTTAATGACCTTAGGATAAATGAAGATGACCTTTTACCCATTTATTAGTCCATTAATGGAACTAAAGGTTAGATTTAACCTTATAAATAAAAGGATAGAGGGAGAATAAAGAAATTAATTCCCAATAATCCACCGCTACACTACACTAAAGAGATTATGTTCACTTATGATTTCATTATTTTATTTTTTTCTCTTATTATATAATGCATTTATTTATCCTTTAATTCAAGTGTTTCTATATTCTTCAATATCTATTTATCTTCCAACCCAAACCCCATTCATTCTCTCTTCTATAATTCCACCAAGATATATTCTCACCTTTTAACTAATAACTGAATGACCTAAGGATTGTCCTTGTGGCTAGTTTCAATTTTTTTTTATTATTTCACTTTAAATTATTTAATTCTATGTTGTTTTGTGGTGGATGAGAGTGAAATACATGGTTGGGGTGAACATACACCATGACATGAATCTCAAATATATTCCAAATTTCTACCAAAATAGGTGAACCTTTTCTACACCAAAGTGGTTTCTTAGGCAGGGAAAGTCCTACTCAAGCTAGATATTATAAATCCTTTAATGATGTAATAATATTATTAAATTTTATGGTAACGAAAAATAAGTAATAAAATAACCCATGTATCCAACCATAGGACCAAGACATTTATTATTTATTTTTATTGTATTTTGTATTTACATTTATTTAGGTTTTAATACACTCTATTAATTTTTTAGAAACCCAAAACCCTAAAATTTAATTGTTTTTATAAAAAAATTATATTAGGAGGAATAGAATTAGTGATTGAACCAACTCTAATGATCCTCAAGTGAAACAACCCTGGTTATCCACTGGGCTGTATTAGAAAAATAAATTTTCTTTTACCATGAACTTTAATAGGCATTCAACAGTTCACTAACCATTCCATCATATTCTTATCCAAGGTTCACTCCCAAGACTATTATAGTGGACACACTCACTTATTTAACTCGGTTCACTCTCAATTACAGTCTTTATTATATCATAAGTTATTCATCAAGAGCCAAGGAATTTGAGGGATATATAATTTCTTTAACACCAGTCACATAATAAAAACCAAACATATGTATACCAAAATATTATAAAACATTTATAATATATCATACACTTTTGAAAAGAAACAGGTTTCATAAACATTTCAACATTTCATCATTAAGTAAACCATAGAAAACAAACAATTTTCACAAACATCACATCATCATAATCATAAACCATTTTGTGAATGAATCAAAATGGTATAATTGTATAATATTCCCATTATATCATATATAACATCATATATGTAATATTATATAAAAATACCATTAAAATTTCACTTGGAATATTTCACTCGAACAATACCCTCTTCAATTTGAACCACTACTTTAAAATGTATATTTTTTCAAAATAATGGAGAAATATTTTATTTTAAAATAAAAATAATAAATAATAAATTAATTTTGAAATATTTGAGTGGTTATGGTGCTATGAAATTTAATTCATGTCGTTTATGTTAAAAAAAATATTTCTTTCTCATTTTCAGTAAAATGTAAAAATACCTCATTAAGAAAATGATAAGAATATTAATTTTAAAGTATTTTTAATATAAATTAAAAAATGGATAAAAATGGTTTTGAAAAATAATTGGATAAAGAAGAAATAATTAAGAAGATATTTTAAATAAATCATGTTCATGGAATAAAATATTCTCAACCAAAGAGGAACTATTGTCTATTTTTTTAATTTCTAAATACTTTTAAGTAATAATGAGAGGAAAATGGTAAAATTACACTTCAATTCCATGAATAACCTTATTAGAAGTAATTTCATGATATTTTTGGGTTTTATATCTTGAAATTTAATCATCATAAGCATAATCATAAACAATCTTGATAAACAATGATATTGTAACACAAAACCCTTACCGATTAGGTAAATTTGAAATTGTAATCCGCACAAAAAGTAACTTCAAATGAATCATTAAATATCATGAAAAAAATATATTCATGATATATAATGTTAAATGGGTAGTATATACATATCAAAACATAAATTGTAGAATAACATTAATCATGTCTCAATGAAACAATATTGAGATAAAGAACCCTTAACGATTTGGTAATCACCCAATCAAAACCTCATGAAAGAGAGAGATTTATATAGATTTTAAATGTTAATAAAATTATTGAGAAGAATCATAAAAGAAATTATTTTTTATTTTATACAAAAAACAAAAGAATAAACTTGTTAATATATCATGTGTATCAACGAAATAATAGTGAGATGGGAAACCCCATCCCTCAAGTCTCCTCTTTCTTCTTGTGTGTTAGAACATCATATATAATAAATATATATTTATTATATATGTATTAAAAACCCTATATTAATATTTATAATAACATATACTATATAATTATAACATTTTTTAATATTTTTATTAATAATTTCATTATAAAAATTGTCGTTTATGTGTGTTAACTATTTCATTTTTCAAAAGAGTTTCAGTTCGGAAGATCCAATACTTGAATAATGATCATGGTTATATAATATCCAAAACATTAATAATGATTAAAATATCATATATATTCATTATATATATATATTTATATTCATCCATAAAATTTATAGATAGAAATATTACTTATACAATTCAAAGAGATGGTAGGCCATACGTACGTGTGAACACTGTTTTCATTTTATAACAAAAATATGTAATGAAATATAAAAAAATATTATATAATTAAATAACTATAACAATATCATAAATTTAATATATAAAATATATTTCCATATTTATGACCATCAATGTAAAATGGTGATGAAAAAAATTACACCACAACATGGAGACGGTTAGTAATACGTACACACAAGCAGTGTTTCCATTTTTTATAAGATGATGAAGTGGTGGATAATGGTTTTTACATAATAATAGTAATAATTATATATTTTAGTTATAATTAATTATTTATTTAAAAATGGATACTATGTTTTTATAATATTCATATGAATAAATAAAATTCAAAGTACACCATTAATATATATACCATTTTTTTGAGAAGACTATTTCTCATTACACCGTAAGACATGAAAGTATGGTATTTAGAAAATAATATAAGCAATAATAAATTGGGAAGTAATTTAGAAATTTATTATAATAGGTAATGGATGATATATAAGGATAATAAAGATTTTATAGTAGAGGAGAGGTGGTGTCCTTTTATTGGGGTTGGGTGAAAGACACACTTGAAATTACTTACAAGATTAAATTACATAAACACATATCATGGTCATTTAAAGTGAAAAATAGAAACCAAAAATTCAAATATAATTTGTTATAATTTTTGAATAAACTCAAAAATTCACATCAGGAAATGTTTTGGATAAATTTTAAGTCTTATATCCAAGTTAATAAAATTTAAACTCTTTTTAACCATAACCATGAAAATGCAAAATTCTACCATGATAACATAATTATATGAAACAATCAAAGAGGATTTATAATTTTTTTTGATATTCTAATTTATGATTTTTAGTACATTTTATTTGATTAGTTTTATATAGGTGTTAAAAATTACTTTTAATATAAGTACACAAGACACATAAAAAATAGTTTTTATGAAATTACATGATTTAAGAGTAAAAATCAATTATTATGGAAATAAATTACTAAATTGGTTTCCATGATTTTTATGGTTAAAAAATAAAATGGTGTTTTTTGTACTTCGTTTCATCCAAAACTGAATGAAGTCTTTCCACCATTTCATTTAATACAAAGACCCAAAAATAGTTTTAATTTTGAATAATATCAAACTTATATTCACAAAACTCAAGATTTGTTTCCCAATTTCAAAATAATGATTTAAAAGAAATTATTTTAATTTTAAATAATACAATTTGTATAAAAATACTCATAAAATATGATAAATTCATGTGTTATAGAGATTTTAATTCTTTACCCCATGATTTTAATCCATTTTACCTCATTTACCAAGGTGTTTATATGATTACAACTCATAATGATCAAAAAAATAAGTTATCCACAATAAATTATAATAATTTTTCCAATTAAAAAAATTAATATATTCTATCATATTCGATTCATATAAGTGGTATAGTTAAATTTAAAATTATACTATAAAAATGCGATGAGAAGCAGTTTTCTAGGAAAAAATGTCTTCTTATGTATTTGATGTTCTTATACCAAAATAAATTATAAAATTTATTCAAATTACAATAATTAGATTATAAATAATATTAAGAAACTAATTTTACTTTTAAAACATTTGAAAATTAATTTTATCTTTGTAAATGCTTGAAACGAAAATCCAATTTTCTTTAAAAATTTATATTTTCACTATTCACTGTAAAATCTGCTGTATTAGAACAATACTAAAATTCCATCATAATATAATTTTGATATGTTTATTTAAATAATTATATTCATTTTATAATTTTTTTAAAAAAACTAGAAAATTATTTATCATTTCCACATAAGAAGTACAATAAAATAATTTTTTGAAAAAACGCATTTTTGAATAATAAGATGACTTCACTAAATAATTGATTATTTTTTTACTAATTTTTAATCAATAATTTTTTTAATTGGAAAATTATAAATATATTTAATAATGTGGTTACTCATTTTAATTTTCACCAACTCAATGATGAGGTTATATCCACTATATTTAAATAATAATGATTTTATAATATATCTTAATTCGATTAATGTTTGGGGTTGCATGATAAATAATATATTGAGATAATTATTCTTTTAAACTAATTTTTTTGGGTGTAACATTATCCACTCCTTAAATAGATTATTCCTTCAAA
This sequence comes from Viscum album, assembly GCA_963277665.1. Lineage (NCBI taxonomy): Eukaryota > Viridiplantae > Streptophyta > Magnoliopsida > Santalales > Viscaceae > Viscum > Viscum album. The sequence goes on along the minus strand of OY728151.1, from coordinate 57,117,607 downwards.
GATTTATTAATACCATTCAATATATAATTTTAAATCATTTAAGAAAAAATATAGTGGAACAATCCTTAATTGTTTCATGATTCTTGTAACCAAAATATCATTGATAAGACATTTAAATAACATAATTTTTAAATCCAAATCTATAAAAACATCAATAGTTCCACTTCAACAATAGACATAATAAATTCCCTTCATCGGTCTATGAGTTATCTAATGGATTAGAGTATTGTCTGAGATAATTCCTAAGTTTCCCGCATCTATGAAATAAAATTCAATGGCATTTTTTTCTCAATACCATTAATTTCCTCACAGAAAACAACTTCCTCTTAATTTTAGACATTCTCTTGGTGGTCCTTTCCCACAATCTTAACATGAAGAAAATTTAAATTTATTTACACTATGATCAATGTTACCTGAAAATCTTTAAGATTCAATTTTTTTATTATTATGGGTGTCTAGAAACTCACCCAAGTTGATATCTTTATTAAAATAATGAGAAATGTGAAAAAGTATAATCACATGGTTTCAAATTCTAGATCTTCTTCACTTTGTTACTCCGGAGCTCAATCATTTCATTGACCTTCACATTCAACATTAACAAAATTCCTCGTGGTTCCATCCATTAATTAAATCCAAATATTATATTGTGAAAATTAATAATTATATTGGGAAACCACATAATCAAGAAAAAACATTTATTGGATATCTAAATCATGGAACCTTCTTTTAAATATATGGCACCATAGGTTTAACCTATTCCATTTATGATCATCATATATTCAAATACTTCATAATGGTTTATAAATAATCTATGAGTTAACCAATGAATATCTCCTAGGATTATCAAACATGGTGCATAGTAGGGGAACAATAACCATAAAATAGAATGATATTTAAGATATACCTGACTAATTATTTTCTGGGTTTTTACCCCAAGATGAATCTATGATAAAGACACATAAACTTGTAGCATACAGACATGGATTTACTAAATATAAAACTATATAATCTCTACCTTACAAAAACATTTTCATGTTATACTATAGTTAGACTTATCACAAGGGTTTCAACCAATGTTATATAATCATAATCACTAAATATAAACTAAATTATACGTCAATAAAAATTATAGTGGCCCATAATTTTAATAAATATATATTATATCTCAATAGATGAATATTTTATATTTTTATTAAATACATTCCCAAGTACCATAAAGGTTTAGTGTACTTTGAGACTAGACAAAAAAGAAACTTATTTTTTGATAAAAATTTGATATATGAAAAAATGATATCCTCACACAGTAATCTTCTTAGATATATCTAACATAAAACCTTTCTTCATAACATGGGAAATGGAAATATAAGAATGGGTGAGATCAGATGCATAGTAATGGTAAACATGAGAGATATTAATGATCAGTTAAACATTATATGTAAATAATGGTTCGAGAACATGATCATAACATTTAAAAATACATAACCAAAATATCATAGACCATAATGTTCAATTATAGAATAAATCTTGGTAGTTCATAATACCTGAATCATAATGGAATTAAGGAAAATCAGACATGAGGGAATAACATTGGCATAAGACATAAGTTTGTTGCATACACATAATCATAGAAATTCATTTTCATATTCAAATATCACTTACAAGGCCATCATAGTGGATTGGGTTTACTCCTCATTTTATCTAATCCTTAGTCAAGGTTAACTCCCAATACTATCAAAGTGGAGAGAGTCCCATGTTGAACTAGTTTCAATCCTCATTTTACTCCTTATTATCTCATGAAATATTCATCTTTACCCAATGAATTGGAGGGATATATAATTCTAGGTCCACCAATCACATAATTAATAACAAATATATGTGCACCATATGATCATAAAATAGTCTTCATATATCATAACTCATGGAATATAAATGAGTTTCCTAAACATTTAAACATTTCATCATAACATAACCCAGGGAAAATAAACAGGTTTCATAAGATCTCCTTATCATAATCGTAAACCATCCAAACAAAGAATAAGGATATTATCATTTTATCTTATCCTCAATAAATCATAGTTAACATAAAATTTTGTTATCTTAGAATAAATTTACTTCATACTATCAATTATAATATTTTGTGAAGATAATACCTTTTTATATTGATATTAATTATTTTAAAATCTAAAAATTTACAGAATATTATGAAAATATTTTATTTAAAAAGAAAATAGTAAAAATTTAATGTATGATTCAAAAAATTTAGTCATCATGATGATGGGAGATTCTATTTATACTATTTTTGTAATAATATATATATATATATCACATTTTTAGTAAAAAGGAAAATGTACCCCATTCAAAATAAGATAAGAATATTTATTTTATACAATGTTTTTAAAAATAAAACATTGGTAAAAATTACATTAAACTATAATAGGATAATATTTTACATATTCATGATATGTATGTTAAAAACATAAACATGGTAGAAAATATTATAAAAAAGGAAATAATATCTATTTTTCTTTAAAAAATTCTCAATTATTTAATGTACCAAAAGCGGAAATTTTCACAATTACTTGAAAATTACATAAATAAATTTAGCATAATAAAATTAATGATATTAATGATATATAGATCATCATATTTCATCATCATAAACTTAATCATAAATAATACATGTAAACAATGAGATTATATCATAAAACCCTTACCACTTTGGTAACTTTTGAATCATAAACCCAATTAAATAATAACCTAAAATGAAACTTTAAATATCATAAAAATAATGGTATTCATAATATATCATGTAAATTTGGTAGTTTATACACCTAAAAAGAATATATATGTTTATAAAATCAAACATAAATCAATGGAAAAACATTGAGTCAAAGAACCCTTACTAATTTGGTAATCTCTAATTCAAAACCTCATTAAAGAGAGAGATTTATATGGATTATTAAATAAAAATAATTTTAATAATAAGAATAATAATATTCAATCATGGTTAGTATATAAAAAAACAATGGAATCAAGTTGGGAATATTTTGTATGTCTCGAAAAATATAAGTTTGAAGAGAGCACCTTACCTCATGTGTCATCTTACTTCGTGCATGTTCGAACCTACTATATAATAAATATTGGTTTATTATACATATATAAAATAATAATAATAATATATATCATAACATATAATATTTACTTATAACATATTATCGCTCATTTATTAATAATTATTTATTAAATCACTATTTCCCAGTGTTAACTATTTTGTTTTTTCATGAGAATTTCAGTTCAGAAGTTTCTTTCCTTCATCATTGATCATGGATACATAATATCAAGAATTTTAATCATTATATAAATATAATTTATATTAAATATATATATATATATAATCAATAAAATTTACAGATAGAAAAATGTTTTACACCTTTCATGGAGAAGATATGCCACATATATGCATGACCACTGCTTCTATCTTATAATAAAAATAAGGGAAGAAAGATAGATATGTTTTAACATTAAATAACCATAATATTACCATAAATATAATATATAAACATTATATTTATATTTATAATCATTTATGTGAAATGGTGACAAAAAATTATACTACTATATAGAGATGGTAACTCATACATACACACAGGTGATGTTTCTGTTTTACATAGGTCGGAAATGAGATAGAAAATGGATGCTCTATTACAATAATAATACATAAATATATTTTATATAGTCAATTAAATATTTTATAATATATACCACATATTTATGTCATGTAAAATAATAAATAAAATTAGAAGTACATGTTTAAGAGCTATACCTCGTTATTGAGAAACCTCTATTGGCATACACCTTAATCCTTGAAAGGATGGTATTTTTGAAATAATAGATGATCTATAATCTGAGAAATGTGTATATAAATTTATTTTAGTAGATATTTTATAATATATAAAGCTCGTGTTGTTTGGATAATAGATTATAGATGGTATCCTTTTATAGGGAAGGGAAAATGCATATTTAGAAATATTTAAAGGATTAAATAATATACATATATAAATAATATGAATGTAAATTGGAACCAAGACACCAAAATTGAAATAATAATATATGATAAGTTTTATATAATCTCAAACAATTAAATTTGTACATGTTTTGGATATATTTTAAACTGTATCTTCTAGTTAAACAACTTTAAACTCATTTTAACCTTAACCATGATGACCCAACTATTTATGAAGATAACATTGTTATATGAAAAAAATATAAGGGTATTTAAAAAAAATTATAAATTATTATTCAATATTTTGAATCAATTTTTTATGATTTAATTTCTATAGGTTTTATAAATTAATTTTAATATAAGAAAAAAAAACATGGAAAACATTTTTTAGGAAAATATCTAATTTAAGAGTAAAAATAATATAATATTTTAATAAAGTAATAAATTAGTATACATGAATTTTTTGGAAAAATAATAATCAAATTATATGTTTATAATTTTGTGGAAATAAAAAATTTATTGATATCTTCCAACAAATTCCATTGAATGAAAATATTGAAAAAATAGTTTTTTAGTTTGAATAAAATATAACTTATCTAATCAAAAGTCAATATTAGGTTAAAAATTTCAAAATAAAGATTTAAAATAAATAATTTAAATTTTTAATAATACCTTTTGTTGAAAACCAATAACCAAATATGATAATTTCATGTGTTAGATATATTCTAATAATTTACCCTCTGGTTTTAACCCAACTCTTTTACCGAGGTGAAAAATATTTTATACGGTTACAATTAATATTGAAAAAAATTCAATTATCCTTATTAAATTATGTTAAAAAAAGGATTCCAAATATAATCCATTTGATCAAATTTTATTCAAATAATTGGTCCAATTTAATTTAAATTTAAACCAATAAAAAATATTGAAATGTGGTTTTCTAGAAAAAACGTATTTTTAAGTATAAAATTATTTTATACCAAAATGAAGTGTAGAAATGATTAAAATTACGTTAATAAGATTATATATAATATAAATGAACTAATTTTACATTTATACAATTTTATAATAAAATTTATCTTTGTAAATTTTTGAAATGAAAAGGCAGTTACAAAATGAATATATTTATTTATTCACTATAAAATAAATCTTTTTTAAAAATTATCTTAATCCCACTCTAAGATAATTTTTATATTCTAATTTAATTTTTTCATATTATAAAACAATATATTAAATTTGGAATATGTTAATTATAATTTCAATGAAAAAAATCTATAAAATCATATGTGAAGAATATGATTTTTTGATTCATAAAATGACTCCACTAAAAAATTGAGTGCTTATATCCTTAGAAGTAATGAATACATTTGTATTGATTTTTACCATTATATGTATATTTCATAAATTTTTTACTCATATTCATACCTTATAATTTAGAGTTTTGGTTATAACAATGACATTTAAATAATAATAATAGTATAATATATCTCAACTCACATAAATATTCATGTTTAATGTTAAGAAATATGCTGATATAATTATACTTTTAACTAATTATTTAGTGTGTTATATTTTTCTTGTTTACAAAAATATTTCTAATAATTATTACTGATTTCATTTTTATCTTAATTGGACTTCATTTATTCTTTAGAGACTCTTCAATTTGACTTTCTTAGAGGATTAATCTCATCAATATCATCTTTATACTCACACTAACCTTATTCCTTAGAAAATATTTGGTAAAATTTAAATTCCACCACACTGTAAGAAATTTAGTGGGATTTTATATTTTATTTTACTTTACCTATTAAATTTATTTTTGAAATATATGCCATTAATTTTTTTTTTGTTCTCATAACATTCATTATTTTCATCACAATCACTAGAAAATTAACTTTTCTCTCCCTTGATATTCATCTTATTCATGTATTAGAATATCATTTCATCTTTATCCAATTTCATGATATTAAGATAATTTATTATCTCATATGTGAGAAGGGTTTTGTGAAACTTATCTATAAATAAGTTTTAATTTTCTTCAATGGATGAAATATTGGGATCAAATCTGTCTCGAATGTTTCTCATTAACTTTTTTACAATAGTAGAGTCTTTAAGATTGTCTATAAATCCCTTTATGTGACTAAAAATCTAATAGAACCTTATTAAATAGTTATCTATAGTCTCATCCTTATACATTATCATGTCCCCAAAATTTTCCTTCCAAATACACAGTTTAGATTATTCGATCTTTACATTTCTCTCCATATATGTTCTATAGCATTCCACATTTTGTTATATTTCATGAGTCCTATTACTTTTATGTATACCATATCTAATAATAAATATATTATATATATATTTTTCATTTCACATAAACCACTAATTTTCCCTTTTCTGAAATGACATGAGAGAATCTCGTTCAATAAGGGTAACATCATTCACAACGTTAAAAACATCTTAACATTATGATATAATATAGGAAAGAATTTAGTTATTATATCGATGAAAGGTCTTCACATGAAATATTAGTACACCAAAGAAATTGATATAATTCATATCTTATATTATATACCTTAAAATATTGGGATATCAAGGGGGAATATGGTTTTCTCTAATACCACTTTAATATCTCAGATCTGATGAAGTATCACTGGATGGGTGAATTAATGAAACTCATTTTAAAATATAATTCTTGAAAATAACCCCTATGTTTAGATATGGTCTTGGTCCTCTAAAAATAAATCCATCCCTCAATAAAATCCAATTTTACAATGCATGAACATGATGTGAGAGAATACTATTTTATTTTTTTGGTTTATAACCAAGTAATTTTCTTTCATTGTTAAATTATTTTGTGTAGAAGTTTTTTGGAAAACACAAATTTTTTTGAGAAAGTATCAACAACTTCCTGGTGAAGGTATCATTGAAGTCTCAAATACAATGTAAAATTTTTTATATTTGAATAAACAATCCATATAGGTTTTACCTCACTGTTGAGGGTGAACAATATCTCATGTAAACTAATGGATGGATCAACATAAAATATGATATATTCTTCTAAAAGTATTTTGGTTTCATGATTGTAGTTATTATAGTTCCATGAATGATTTCCACCCCATATTAGTAATAAAAAAACCACATTATGCTTGATATAATGAATGTATGGGATGATATTTAAACATCTTAGCAATAGGCACAAATATTAATAGAAACCAAAATATTATAGAGGTTGATATAATTTAGTTTCTATCACTTTTATATAATAGTTCTTTAATAATTTAGGGTATTATATTCTCAATTATTTATTCAGTATCTTCTATACTATTTATTTTTCTCTTCAACATTTTATTTCTTTAATATTCATAATATCTTGTGAATAATATTTCAATAACAGATTATAGAAACTTATCATAATTTTTAGCTTCCAATTTTTCGTAATGAATAATTAGACTAGTTAGAAATAAAAAATTTCAAGTATTTTAATTTTAAATCTACATTATTTTTTCAGGATACTATCAATTAGTCTTAGTAGATAGTTTAATTTAAATATCCACAAATAATTTCTAAGATCACGACTCTGATCATTATCTTTTATTTTTAATAATTTCATTGTAGTGAACCAATATATGAATTGATCTTATGTTCACTAATTTTAAAAAAGTAATGAACCTTATGATGTTTATTATTGTTTACTTTATAATGTAATATAAATAAACTTATGAAGATAGTTTTTCAAAAAGTATCCAAATATTATAAACTTGGAACCCAACCTCAAAAATTCTTATATACAACCATATGAAGTTACCCAACATTATGAATATATGAGGAAGCCATATGAAATCTTATGATGAACCTTACAAATACAATCTTAGTGAAGAATTTATAAAAATTATAGAATTACTCTCAAAATAAAAATTATGATGATTTTAATGAACCTTACGATGTTAACAGTAAACCTTATAAATAAATATAATATAACCTTATGATATATTTTAACCATACAATGATCTCAAGACCTTGACAATTTTCAAATATAGGGTGATCTTTATGAATATTCGAAGGGTACCTTATGATGTTTAGATGCGAAATCTATGAATTTTGTAATATTCATGACTTTTCCATATTCCATCAAATAATATAAGTATTGAATTAATTTTTATCAATATAAAAACCATTTAAATCATCACAGAACCTTTTCAATCCCCTGAAATAAACTAAAAATTATTCTCAAAAATTCAAAACCAAAATATACGTAGTTTGTAACATTTATAGTATTCCTTCAAAATTACAGTAGATACTTCATCACTATAAATGATTCTTGATATCCCAATATATCATTGTGATTCTAGGAACACTATAGAATAACGATCTATTTTCATTTTACAACATATCATTCTTCAATTATGGAATTGATGGAATAAATTTTTGGTTTCTTGAATATTATAATTCAATCACTATTAAAGGTAAAATTTTTATTTTTTACCTTCTTCTATAACTTCACATCATAATTATTTTTCACATTGACAATCAAAATGGATGGGTGATTGGGTAGTAATTTGAGAATTATAGGATTTCTCCCATTCTATTATGATTTCAAGGTCTATCGTTTAAAAAACAATGATTATTAGGTCTCTATAAATTTTTATTATGGATAATATTCCATTATATAATATTGTCAAAGCATTAACGACCATGTTTTCCATCACATAGATGTAATTTATTGACCAGTCATAGTGCTTGATTAACTCTAAGGGTATCCTTTGGTTATTTTTTAACTCCATCATTGTGAATATATAATTTAATATTTTTTATCAATATATATATATATATATTCACCATAGATATTGTTCCTATATATATTTAACAAAAATATTTCTATGAATAACTAAAAATCATAAATTATATAATTTCTTTCATGATCCTTTAATTAATGTCATTCATTCACTTCCACCATTTTATATTTCACGAGGACACATCCAAATCCATTTTTGGATGTGTCACTACATATCAAAAAACCTTTCTCTACTATATGGTTGTGCTAATATTGGTGATGTAACCAATATTATCTTTAGGTCCTTGAAATATTCATCACATTTATCAATCCAAATGAATTGACTCCCATTCATGTTAACTTGGTTGGTGGATTTTAAAAAGGTAATAAATTTCTCAAAAAACATTGATCATATCAAAAATATTCAATAAAACTGTGGTTCCAAGTTATATTAGTTGGTATGGGACATTATCTAATTACCATTATATTTGAAAAATCCATATATATACACTTTTATATGAATACATAACCCATGAATGGTACTTTCTATATCAAGAATTAAAACATGATAAATTTGGCTTACAAATTATCCTTTCTCAAGGTCTTATATACAATAATCAAATAATATCCACGTTCTTCATTATTAGTAGAATATATTATAATAAAATCTATAAAAATACCCAAATTTTTTTATCTAATCTTGAAAGACAATATTTATCTGATCTACGAATATATCATGTGAATTTTTACATTTAAATAGAATCAATATGAATTCATAATGTTTATATCTTGTATAAAATGCTTTATTGGGTACATCCTCCATTTTAACAATTAATTAATGATTTTAATATGTATGATTACTCATTGATAAGTATTTATCACCTCATAATTAATAAAACAAATCATCAATACAGGCTATATGATTCATGTTCTTGATCTTAATATTGTTAAGTTCATGATAATGATAAAAAAGATGAATTGATCAATAATTCTTCATAGAAAATAGAATTAGTGAAACCCATAGTGAAGAACCTGGGAATATACTACCCCTATATAGATTCTCATAGAGTTTCTTCTTTAATTCATATAATTAAATTGGGTCTACTCTATAATGATTCTTTTATAGAGGCATAACACCGGGTATGAGATCTATGAAAAAATCAACTTTGTGATATGGGGTAAGGCCAATAAAATTTGAGGGAAAAAATCTTTGTATTAATTCAAAAATTTTATATCCTAAATATTTAGTTTATCAACAAACATTTGAGTTAAACACCCCTCGTGATTTGGTATTAAGACAAAAATATTTTATGTAATATCCATAGGGTGTTCATAGTCAACTATACAATGATAGATAATAATTGGTTTATTAGGTATATGAAATATGATTTCCTTATTCAATAAATTGATATGGTCTATATATATGGAGAGTTATTCTATGTTCAAAATCACATCAAATTCAACTAAATGGAGAATAATACTATCTACAAGAATCACATTCCCACAAACATTAATAAATTAAGATTTGTAGACTTGGGATGGAATCCTTGTACCGCTATTAGATTTTATCAATAATTAAATATCTATCCATTGGGGATATTAATTGACTATATTTGATACATTTCAATATATGAATGAATTAATATAACTAATTTTAAATGAGATGTTTTCAATATTGAGTATACCTTCTTGAAAAATAATTTCATGATTTTGTATTCAATACCACACAAAAGCAAAAAGGGTTATTGTTACTATTAAGAAATAATAACCAGAGTATGAAATAATATGATAAGGAAAATAAATCCCAACATGTCCAAAATAATGATACATTCATTTCAAAATCTAACATTTTAGGTTCATCATATATATAGTTAGCTTAATTATTGGTTATTTTATGTTTTATCTTATTATTATTCATAATGTATTCCCAATAAATAGCTAAACACCACATTTATAAAAACTAATATTACCCAACCATATCATACATACATATTAAATAATTTTACATTAATAATCAGAACACTTCAATATAAAAAATTATACTTAACCTATAATTTTATTACATTTGGAGATTAGATACAATACCAACTGATTTCACAAACAGTATTTAATATCTACTGGTATTATTCTTCACAGAAGATAACCTTGTTAGAATGTAATAAATTATATCATTATTTATATATTTTGGAATATAAATAAAAATTAAGTGTGAGATCAAATTCTTAGAAAGGGTTAAACACAAGAGATATCAATCGAAGATTATTAGTGATCACAATAGAAAATGTGGGTGTGCCAATAGAATTAAGGTACATGAATATAATATAAGAAAATCAATGCTAATAAAACATAGTTCATAAAAAATGATTCATGACTTGAGGATTTTGACATAGCATAATGAATGACTCATATGAGTGTGGAAACATGAGTAAATAATCATGATTCATGAGAATATGAAAAAGGTGCCTTACATAATATTAAAATTTCCCACAATAAATGTATTAAAATCGTAATATATGTTATGTTTTACCCCAAATAAATTAATATTATAATAGACTAGTCTAACCGACTACCCAAAATATTGGGCCATGGGATAACCACCCAAGTCAATAAACATTTTATATTTGGGATAAGGACCCTTATGTTATCCTAATATCATGAGATATAAATACCTTAACCCATAAAATGGAGAAATATGACAAACCCACCCATTATTTAATGATAAAACATATATGTTTGCACAACATGAATATGAAATCATTCATAATTCCATCATAACTTAATTAACCCATGATAAATTAACAGTTTTCAAGATGACATTCCCAAAACATTATTTCAATGAATCTTGAGAAAGAAATTGATTTTATCATTAGATAATATCTCTATTAAATTATAAAAATGTTAAATGATGTTGAAATATATGAAAAACACATTATATGATAATTATAGAATTACTTGAAAAATAAGTAGTGATACCCTATATTTTTTAATAATATCAATTTCAAAGGAAATAATTCATAAAATAATGAGAATAGAAATTAATTATTAATCTATAATAAATTAGAAAGTATTATTCATACTGAATACCAAATAAGATAGTTGGAAAATGAGAACATGTAAAAAGTATGAAAATAAAATTACTTCCACAAATTCCAAATTAATTCAATAGAAAATTAACTAGGTAGATAATTTTAAGAATAAATTCTATTAAAACAATACAAATAAATTAAAAATAATTACAAAATTCCCTTATGAAATAGAATAAGTATATTTAAGTATATTTATAAAAAAAATTATGAACATGAAGGAGAAATATTCCCTACTAATAAATGAGATAAGGTCAGATCCACATATTAGTGACCTTTTAGTTAAATTTGGAATCAAAATAAGGTAAAATGGATAAAAGAAATGTAAAAAGTATACATAAATGTATTATTGTAAAAAATGTGGTTGTTTATATTAATAATATAAAATTTTGACAATTATAAATTTAAACATTGACATTCTAATTTTTAAAAATGAAATTTGAAAAAACCCTTACAACATTGGTTACCATTAAATCAAAACCCATTGAAAAAAGTGGTGAATTTGAATCATATTTCAATGAAGTTAAATTGAGATGAGAAAACCCTATGTAAAGTTTTTTCTTGTTGAGAAACAATATAAATCCATTTACAATAAATTTAAGTTTTCTAATAATATTTATAATAAACATATTCATTTGTATTTTCCTTATTACTATTATGTTATAATTTCAAATTGCCCATATATTATTTTTTAATAGTTAAAATTCATATTTGGGTGTTAATTATTCCATGTTTCCATGAATGTTTCGATTATGATGATCTGGTCCTTAATCCTTGATATTGGGATCATCACCTGAAAAATTTACAGGATAATTTAATATATTATTTTTCTAAATTTATAGTCCTATATTCATTTAATAAAACTTATGGTGACAATTTTCATGGAATTCTTAAAAATATCCTCTTTAATGATTATTGAATTTATAAAATTATTTAACTAATTAAGGAAAAAAAATATTATTGAATTTGAATTATAAATAGATCTTAAATTAGTATTTATTAAATTATATTACTATTATTTAATCTTTCTTAGAAATTCATTATGTAAACATTATAACATTGTTCAATTAGGTTGTAAAAATGACCAAAACAAGAGCACATTATAATGATTAAATGACTAAGAATATTTTTGTTGTATAGTAAGAATATAAATTAAAAAAAAACTAATTTTTTTTCAAAAATATGTTGTTAATTTAAATAATTAGAATCTATAATATGTGGTTACAAAAGATAAATATGAATGATTAATTATAGGATAACACTTAGTTGAAAACTTGAATATCGTCTTAGACACCCTCATGGAAATGAGGGATTTGGGATTCATTTTAGTGATAAGAGGTTCCATAAAATGGGATGATTTTTAAAGATATAATTTGGTTAGTTAATAAGTAATAAATCCAATGAAAGTTGTGGGTAGATGTGGGTATAAGAGTGGTGCATTTTTAGATGAGTATGAGTGATATTTTCACAAATATATATTCCTTAATGAATATGGAATATAATTTCTCATGGAAAGTGGATCCACGTTGGAATAATAATTGATATAAGATAATCGTATATTTATAATTCCTAAAACAATAATTTATAGATATTTTTTTGTGTTATTTTAGGTGTTTACCTATTCTTTTTAGCCTTTTATCTCATTTTACCTTTAACATTGTAACTCAATTTTTACCATGGTAACACATATTTATGCATAAAAATAAAATTAGTATTATTAAATAATTTTCATATTCTAATTACAAATTTGAAAATAAATTTATTGGATTATATTAGTAAAATATATAAAAATTAATTTTAAAATAATAAATTTATAACGTATAAAAATAGTTTTTTGAAAAAAAATTAAGTATACCAACATATATATTATTATTACTTACAAAATAATTATTCTTATTTGAAAAGTAATTAATATTATAATATATATAAATAATTAATTTCAATAAAATTATTCATAAATATGTATAAATTTTATTCATTAGATCATAAATGCCAAAAATATTGAAAAATAATTCATTAAAAATTATTATTTTTTATATTTAATTTACTCACATAAAATTATTTATCCGCTAGAATTTTAATTTTATCAATTTATCAATATTATGATCTCTATTTTAATTTTATAAACATGTAAAATCATTACTAAAATAATAATAATATATAACGTATAAAAAGTACATATTTTATAATAATATATTCTAATTAATTAAAATCTATTTATTTCTTTGTATTATTATTTATTATATGAGATTTTTTTATTTTTTAGAAACGTCACTATACCTAATTGATACCTATGTATAAAAAAATAATTTATCCAATGGAAATATTTCCAAGGGCCATATATATTAGCCATATTATATTTCAATATATATTCTTACAAACATTTATAGAAAAAATCATCCTACACATTTACATTATTTTCAAAACATCTGTTGTATTTAAAATGTTTTTTCTTTCAACTGATTTTTATAATCAGAGTAATGATACTCAATTAAATCCATGGGAATAAATATTTCATGTTTGTAGTTTTTTTATTTACTTATAGTTTTATTCCAATTATAGTTTCAGTAATAATATTTCATATTTCACAATCATAATATATTAACATTTATCTTTCATTATAATACTTTATCTCCATAAAATATATCATGGTTCATTTTAGTTCATGGTTTTATGTATTAAAAGCTACAAAACATGGTATTTATTTAAGTAAGAGTACATACTAAAGACTCTAGGTATTAAAATCCCCCATTCATATTCCTTTGGGCTTATATCATTTGTCCCTCAAATCATAGGTATGTCTTTAGTTATTCCATTTATTCTAAAATATATCTTTATTAATCTAATTTCTTAGTTTTTCAAAATGATTTATATAGATTTTGTGATTTTTATTTCACTTGATCTTATAGAACACACCTAAATAATGGGGATTTTCTATATATTGATTAAAAAATTCAAGCATAGTCAAGAAGAAGTATTTTAAGGCTGATAATTGTTAGACCACCTCATATAAAGTTCTTATTTTTTATATATATTATATATATACTTCAGATATGGTTATAAAATATTTTTTTTTTCAATTTTGATCAATTATGATTTGTGTGATGGTTTTGATGTCTTATATGTGTATTAATTGATTGAGGGGTGAAATTTAGTGTAGGTACACATTACTTCCCTTTTTTTTGAAATTTTTTGATAAATTTTATATGTATTTTAGTTCAATTACTATTTTTTAAAATTATTATATAACATGGTATTAGTGTTCTATAAAGTTGAAGTATCTTATTCATATTTAATGACACAAAAATTCAATATAACTAGTGTTAAATTCTTCATTTAGGTGGTGAGTTAATTAGTTTTATATTTATTAGATAATTTTATGGTTTAGTGTTTTTAAATATATTTGGTGAATTCATTTTTACTTTTTCAAGGAAGAAATATTGTAAAAAAATATTTCATTTTTTTCAAAATGCATCATAAAGAGAGTTTTTATTTAAAATATTTTATCGTGGAATTATAAACCATTTTGTTAAAAATTTGGTGTGTTTTGTTGTAATTATATTTGGTTTTATCTTTCCTTAAATTATTATTTATGATAGTTTATATCTTATGTGGTTTCTACTTTATTGTTATTTTTATTTCGTTTAATTGTGGAGCCACTTCCTATCTTAGATTATATAATTCATAATGTTGGTCTAGGAGTATTAGATTTGAAATTTTAGGATGTAAGATCTTTTTATAAGGGTTTATTATGTTTTTATTTATTAAGTGGTATGTATTAGTGTGTGTGTGTTTTTATAGTAATGGATAATCAATCCACTAGTGGATGTGCCATGTTGTCTCTAGAGGGTTGCACCTTAGGTTTAGTAATTAAGCCACATGTACTGAAAATTTGAATATATATATATATATATATATATTATGAGTGTTATTTTTCATCCAAAATAGGTACAACCAAATATTTATTTTCATTTAATGGAGTCTTGGGAGAGAATTAGGAAAAATTCCTTTCAATGGGTGAATTTAGAAGAAATTTAAATTTTAGGTCATTAAACATAGTTATTTTTCATTGTTGGTCAGACAATTATTTTTGTATTGTTGATTTACATGATTACTTTTCATGTTAATGAAATCACAGAATCAACCATTTATTCATATGTTTTGTTTGCTTAGGGATTATTTTTATATCAAATTCACATAGTGTTTTTAGGTTGTTAATTGAGAGTAGTAAATACTATTTTATTGACCTTGATATAGTTATATACAATTAGATATACATTAATGATTAGTTTAATTTTTTTAGGGTAGGTATTTATAACCATTAATTTTATGGGTGTGATTGGATTTATTTTTTTACCAGAGTTTTTGCGGTGGGATATTGAGTGAACTTGTTTTTATAATGGGTTCCAATATGATCATTCATTATTTTTGTATCCATGTTTAATGGAATGTGGTCTTAGTAGTACCTTCAATTTATCATCATATATTTTTATTAGGTTGTTTTTTTAATTTTTTTATTAATATCCTCACTCTATTGGTACATCCTTATATGATTATCTTTTATCAATTTAGTTATACCTGATGTTATTATTTTTTTCATCTTGTATTTTATGGTACAGATTTAGGCACACCCAACAAAAGAAATCTGTATATGTATCCAACTTTATCAGATTTACTCTGACTAAATTAATATATAATGGAATTCTCATGAATTCATTCATAATCACCAAAACCTATGCACAAGGTGAGGTTTTTGGTGCACAGGGGTATAATTTTTCTCATTGACATATAGAGTTATAAGGGAGGATGTGACTCTTTGAAATAAATGTTATAGTATTTATTATTTTTGGGATATTGTTAATGTTCATATAGATTCAATTTTATGGTATTTCAGTTATTTATTTTCTATGTGGAATTTCACTTTATTTTATATAAAAAATATTTTAACTGACTACCTGGATTTATTAATTTTATAGATTTATCTTGAAAACCCTCAAATTATGAACTTGAATCTGAACACTTGAGCCAAAAGTTTACATTAATTCAAGCTCCCTGATCACTAGAGACTGACTATATATGATTATGGATAAAAATAAATAATTAGGGGTATAATTTCCCCTCCACATATATAGAAAAAATGATAAATGCATGATGATTTAATTTTTTTTCACATAAAACCATTTGGAATATAAATACATAGTGTAACGATTTCAATTATATAAATATAATATTTAAAAAAAATATTCACTAAAATATTTAGCTAAAAAATCCTTCTAGTAATTTACCAATGATTAACTATTACTAAACGATGATGAAAAAAAGGTCTTCCCTTTACATGGATCATGACCATTTTTATATTCAGGTCCAGTTAAGTGACCATATTGGGGAAAGTATAAAATTAGTCTATTCTACCTAATTACTTCAATTTGATTATATTCTTGATAAATACTCATAGTATAATTCCAATAAATAAATGATAAATAAAAAATAGTTTCGATAGTTTTATTGATTTAACCAAGCCATTAAAAACTATGTTATCAATACTAGGTACAAAAATTATATTTAAGATACCATTTTTATTTGGGAAATAAAAATTAAAAAACCTAGATTTTAAAAAAATTAATAAAAATATTATCTCATAAGAAATCAATTTTTATAACTCCCTATTTCCTCAAACAAAATGGAAACTCTATATATCCCAAAATATATAAAAGTTTATTCTTTCCCAATATCCTTAAAAAAACCTCACAAACTCAATTTGACCTAGATATCCATTTATAAAAATATATATTATAATAATATAATAAATGTATCACACAATAACTAGCTAACTGCTTGATACGAATCAGTATTCATTCAATTGAAATCAAGTTGTCACTCGTCTGGTTTTCCCATCTATTTTGATTTGTCACTCACCCATATTTGCAAACCCTGGTCCTTTAGGTGGCCTCCATACCTTGAATAAAATATATTATTCAACATCTTGATTCTTATTCTATATGTATTTATTATTCATAGACAAATCTTATAGGTTTCCAAAAATATTTCTCACAAAAATTAATTCTTCACTAATGTGAACACAAAATGTAAGAATTTCTATTTAAAATTACATCAAGATAATTTTTCCAAAACCCAGATTAATGATCGGTATAATTGGAAAACTTCCAATTGGATGTTTCATTGAGTAAAAAATACTCATCAACATTGTATCTAGTGTCTCCCATTAATATATTTTACTAGACCCCATTACCCATTTTCTCATCCAATAATCCTCCATGAACACCTGAAAACTATTGATCCCATGTATTATAAACTATTAGGATTTAATTTAATATTAAAAATAGAATTTATAACATACCTTAAAATATAAGTGTTATTAAAAACTCCACCATTTGGGATTCTCATCCTACATAAGAACTTATAATGTTTCTCAGTGAACATTTCCTACTATTTTGATCTCATATCAGACTCTCTCTCTCATGTCACCTCAAGAACGAATCCATGATACCACTGTATATACACAAGAAAAAAATATTTCACCTCTAATTATTTTTTCTAATTGGATAATTATCTTCAGGAATCAATCCCCAGATGAGATGTACACATATAATTAAATATCTTTACTATGAATCACGTGTGGAGGGTTTAATCCATACCGTCAAAGTGATGACATTTAAAATATATTATACACCTCCGGATTCCTTAAATTATTTTATAGTAAAAAATCCATAGTGAAAATATACTCCATATCATAAATTCACTAAGAAATAACATTGTGAACTTCCCTTACACCCATTACTTATTATGACATATCCGATTCAATACTCATATTAATACTTAATCAACAATGTTAAACTATAAATCTCATCACCATTTATCAGTATATGAGAACTAGTTACTCTAATAAGTGAAAATATTCTTCCTTATTAATTTAATACTATTTATGGTATGATGAACTAGGATTATTAAAATGATCGCAACTCGCCTACCTTTAACTAGAACAATGTAGAGAAACTTAGTAAACCATATAAGGCCTTATCATAATATATCTATATAAAATTATCTTAAATATTTTTTTATAAAAACTCTTAAAATATAGATATTTCTCCCAATATACAAGGAAATCTATCACATAGGCACATATCATATATTATAACATGTGTCTATTCCTCTTAGATCACATATTTTACAAAGGTTGAAAAGCTATATTCAACTTTAAATAACCCCCCATTCTTTTCTATAACACCTTATAGAATCAAGATGTGAAATTAGTTTGTTAATAAAATATTATCCCGATGTGTATATCCTGAATTTTATAAATCTCTAACCCATTTAGTCTTCCCTAATAATCTATAAACTAGGTCACTCAGGCAAGAAGTGAGTGGCCATTATTAGTCTGTTTGCAATTATGATTTTTTTCACTATACTTTAGTGATCAAACAAGAATAATTATGAATTCCATAGTCAATTCTTCCCATTTTTGTGTTTTAATTAGAATTAAAAATGGTAAAAATCTAAACTTTTGTGCTTAACTTCACCCAGAAAATGTGGAGGCATCAAGACATATAGTTAAGAATTTCCTTCACCATATTAGTTCACTAATAGTTTAACCTGATACAAGGTATACTTTTTTCATACCATGATTAATTACTCATATATATGAATAAGAGTTTATAATTAATATATCCCTCATCGAATTAGGGTATACCTATATTCAATATATATACATCACCAAACCCTCATCACAGGTTTATCCCAGAATGCTCTATGCATCAAAAATCTTATTACTCATCACCTAGTAATATAAATATGACTCAATGATGGAACTAAATTAATTATATAATAATTACTAAATTATAAGAATATTTAAATTCAATATTACATTATATTTCAAGAAAAGCATCATTATATTCCATTCTTTACTAGATTCTTACACTATCTTCTCACGCGCCTTCCATATAAGCATATATTTCATGAAATATCTTTTCCTTTAGTCATATTCCATTTCAAAATAAATAATTTAGAGGCACTCTTCCCAGTTAATATATTTTATATTTTGGTATCACTATGAGAGGATGTATAATAAGATATTTATTTATAAAGATCATTAATTTCTTTGTGATGATTTTTTGTCATTATTACTTCTAATCATGAACTTCAATTAATATCTATTTCTCTTGGGTTGGGTAGTTTATCTCTTTGAGAACAACTAATGAGACCCATAAGTGGATACCATATCCTTTTGCATCAATAATTTTACTATTTTGACACTTTTAGAATCATAGTAAATGGGATAATCCTTTTTGTGGTTTTGTGAAATTAGATATGTCGTTCAACTCTTGAAATACAATTTTACACAAATTAACCCACTTTTATTTCGCATATATCTTCGTCCTGCTAATCATAGTTTATTTCAATTGGGATAAATATTGAACTAATAATCAATCATCAAAATCCATGACAAGGAATATTTTATCATGAAAACATTATTGGTTTAAGACAAATATTTCACTACCTCTAACATCTCAACAAAAACTAAGATTTTATTCTTTGAGACGAAATACTTGAAAAAATGCTCCTATTGAATTCAAAAATAGAATTTTGAGTGTTTGGAATGTATTTGATACACTTAAAGTGTTCTTAATATGACCTTTATGATCTTACCATGAAACTCATAGATATGATATTATACCAAAATATCATTGATGGAAACTACTAAAAATAATTCTTGGTAGGGATGGAAAATCAAGATTTTGAGAATCATGAAGTCCAATGATATACTTTTAAGATTGAATGGTAATAATAGAAACTCACATACTATATACCTACTAAAAAAATTACATCTATAATATATTATCTATCCTATATCAAATAAGATGATATCCTAAACAAAGATCAATGTTGGATAACCATCAGGATCCCCTCCCCCGAATAATCAAATCATATATCCATGTCAATGGGTAACTATTATTTATAGAAACATGATATAAATATCTATAATCCATATAAAATATGATGTTTCAATCACATTTAGTGGTTAATAAGAGTGTATTACTTTACGGCCAGAATCTTCCACATATATATATCCCTTTACATGATGGTCATAAAGATGAATCTTCAACTCTCTCAACATAGAGTGTTCTTTATGATGAAATGTATTGATGTGGTCTGAACACCTGAAACAATGTATATGTTAAAATAAATCTCCCAATTAGAGGGAAAAGATAAAAAATGAACTGGGAAACATGTGTTGTAAATAGTATACTATTTTTGGGAAAATATGTTGAACCCTTATCTTCGCAACATTAAAGATGGCACTGGCCATCTGTATTGTAATATATCTGAATAACCTATGATAATTATTTCTATTTTCACTAATAAATACAATTCTTTTATATAATTGTTAACTTATTATAAAAGGGAAGTGAATCCAATACACACATGGTAGAAATTAATGCAATCATAAAATTGTTTTGAACGTAATTCTACAAGTGACCATATCCCCAATAAATGCAAGCATAAAATTATTTTTGAACGTAATTTTATAGGTTCCCCATGCTTTAGAAGTAATGTAATCTCTTGAGAGACACTATTAAGATGAATAAATATGGTATATAATCCTACATTGAAAACATTCTATCCGAGTTCCTCAAGAATGTGGAAGAAATGATACTCAACCATTACATTCATGTCAGTCACTAAACTAGTGAATTTATTCTTCTCTCATATTCCCTTCACAAAAGGATCCCCAACTAAAACCCCCCAAAAAATACCTCCACTCAGACCACTAAAAAATAAAATATTCCTAAAAGAACTCTTTATAGGTCCCTTCCCAGTAGTGATATCCTTACAAACATCATTTGAATATTCTTTCATATTGAAAATCCTAGATTTCTTTTAAGGTTTGTCCAAAGGCCTATCACAAATATATGGTATTTCCGAGCCTCACTTTTTTCTAGTAATATAGAAAATAAAAAAATATATTAAAATATAGTAGTGTAGTTTATTATTATAATATATCCTAAATTTATTTCAATTTTTTTTATACATATAGAATCTTTAATGTATCAAGGAATTACGCATCAAAGAAGAGATCAATAAAGGATTTTTTTTTTCAATTCCTAAATCATACATTATTGCAACATGAAACCCAACTATCTTTGGGTTGGTCCTTAAATCTTGAAAGTGGCTAATTTAACCTTATTATGTTCAAGTTACTTATCTATCTCAAATATTATTAAGATCATATAAATCCAACAACTATTATCTTGATGTCTTATATGGCCTTGTAAGCCTATATTATACTGCATCTTAATGTCTTAGTTTAATACCACAAAAGTGGGTACACCCAATTATACATCTATAACTAAATTTTAAATTACATTAAATAACCTTGGTTTAGGAGTCTTCCCACCATAAACTATAAATAAATACATAGGAGCATACTCATATACCCCACTCTTAATAAGAATTTTTATTTAAAGGGTCTCTTTAAACCTGACGTAGTCCCCAAACCACCCCATCTATCTCAAAATAATTTTTTTTGAATATTTCTTTTCTATAATACTAATTATTTATTTTCAAATCATGTCACATTTTTTAAAAGTGTGACTATTAAATAAATGGTAGGAAAAAACATATTCCATATTTATTTATATCTCAAAATACCATGAGAAAATCTTGATACACCACTTTCTTAGGCTCTAGAGGAACCACAGCCTAATAATAAACCTAAGGGTAAATCTCAGATGAAATATACATACACATATAGAAATATATATCAAAATTTTAATCTTAAACAATTCATCACCATAAAATTTAATTAATTATAATGAAAGTATGAATTAATTTTAGAAAAAATTCAAAAAACTATTGTTGAAATTTTATAATTTTAACCCCCCTTTGATTTTTTTTTCAAAACACACTCATGTAATCACATGACATTTGAACCAATGTAAAAAATATGATGCATGTACTCATTTCCTCATTCCATATCGGGAAAAATATATAATGAATGAATCATGAATATTAATTATCACTTAACGAAACACCACAAGCATGACTACCAAAACTAGTAACAAAAATACTATTACATTGTAACTTGGGATAAAACCAAATAGTTGTGGTCTTTTCTTAATAATAACTTCAAATCCATGTTCTTAGAATCCTATCATCATTATACGAATCCCCAATATCAAAAGTTAAAAAATTATCTAATACCATTTTATAACACTTTTCCCAAGATTTTAGGGCTTGAGTCAATGTGATAGATAATTTCATTAATTTATACCCATAAATAAGATATTATTTACTAGAAAAAATGGAAAATGCCACTCATTGGGGACAAAATTCTATAAGTGTCGCAACAAACAATAATAATAAGGGATAAAAATAATTAAATTTTCTGGATATATTATGGTATTACCTGGAAACCATAGAATTGAAAAATAATAAAATAATTAAATAAAAATATTGTAAAGATAAAGAAAATATAAAATAAATGATTTTAATATATGGTAAATAATATACATTATAATAATAAATATAAAGTAATGTTGAAAGATCTAATATAAAGTAATTCCCAGAACACATCTTTCTACCACCTAAACCTACACACCAATCTTATCATGTACATTTTCCTAAAATTAGGGATTTAACATTTTTTGATCCCTAGATATGAAATATACATTCTTACAAAGATGGAAACATATGGTGTGAGTATTAAACCCAATAAAAAACCACCTAGTGACCATTTACATTAATCCAATAATATATGTGAATTTATGTATATAATTATAAATTAATATTTAATAAACATGAACTCACATCAGATCATAATGTACTAGTCCATATATATTGAACCCTAGAAATATCTACTTTGGCTAATTTTGGTGGAAGTATTTAACTTATAAAAGAGGAATACAAATACACCACAACATAAATATAACATGTAATCCTACATCTCAAAAACAATTTTAGCATCCAAACTATGGGAAATGATAGATCATGTTCATAACCTTATGGAAAAAATAGAAAAGAATGGAAATTAACCTTAGGTAAAAAACTTGAATCTAAATAAATAGGAACATGAATCCAAATTGTGAGGAAGACTTAATTATGTTCAAATTATCAATAAAAATAATTAGCCTCAAAATATATTAAATTATTTCCCATATTCTTTCATATTTCATACAAATCATTTTCATCTGAATAATGAGGAAGGATTAATCTTAACGCAACTCTTGGGAAAATACAAAGAAACATAAAAAATATATATCAATATATTGGCAAATAAAAACACTCAAAACACTAAAAATTCAAAATAAAAATACTAAAACCAAATATGAATTTTATGTCCTACAAAATCCAAACCCAAAATCTCTCATAAATTCCTCCCACCATTTTCTAAAATCCTTTACATAACCCATTTAACTTTTATTAAATGTGAAGGCTATAAGTAAACTAAAATAATATAACATATATCAGAAACTGATAAACAAGTGGTTTATAAACCTCTTCCGTCCTCACAAATGAAAGAATATTTTACCAAACTAAAAATTTAAAAAAGTGACATCTTACCCTTTATATGCATAAAATACTAAATAAAAACATAATTTCTCTTGCTGGACATTCCAAAACACATATTTTCTAATTATAATGAAATTAGGTTCCATATTGGTTGAAAAATATCATGTTTACTCCTAGAGGTATCCTTTGTATCACCAAAACTGTTAAGATATCATAAAATAATAGATTGAGTCAAAATCACACTCATAAAGAACACATGAATGGGAAGTTCATATAAAAATATAGAGACATCCATGAATATTGATGATCACATATCTTTAAACATGATATTTGATATTGTTATAGTGTATATAATAATTCAATTTTGTTAAACATAAAACAAAAAACCAAAAAAAACATCTAATTTTGGTATATGAATTTTGAAAAGATGTAATAAAGAATGAAATTCAAAATAATACCCTACATATTCTTTGCATCACCTAAATCTGAAGAATGAAACTAACGACGATTAAATATATTAATAAAAATGTAACGACCCAACCTCGGGCCCCGTGCTGTGACTAATTGGTATCAGAGGAGTTCGGTTCTACCATAGAACTTTAGACTCTGATCTTTTTCTATGTGAAGCAATAGTGTTTAGCATATTGAGTGTGGTTATCAGTCCAGGGAGTCCAGTGTTGGTGCGGTGGCCAACGTATCCGTACACCAGGACCCTGACTTCTGATTTCTGACTTAATGCACGAAAACATTGATTGCATGTGTGTTTCAAGTTTTCTATGTGATTACTTTGTATCAGCTCACAAGGTATAATGGTCTGACCGTGGCGCACCTATTTCCTTTTCAGGATTGCCCCACGACGACAGCTAGCTAGGGTTCCGAGAGTTGAGCGTGATGACAACCCACCATGTGACGAGGCCTCGGTACAAGGACCTTTGTCAGCAGTGGCACCGGCGGTAGCTCTACCCGCCGGGCCACCGATGCTTCCTGCCCCAGCCACTAATGATGCACGTCACCTCAGTGCACTGCATGAGTTCCAGTGCCAGCGACCACCCAGGTTCCGCAGGGAGACGGACCCCCAGGTAGCCGAGGATTGGCTGAAGGTAGTGGGGAGAGTTTTCAGGTTAGTGAGGACACCAGCATACCTCATGGTGATCCTCGCTGCGAGCCTACTACACGCAGCAGCAGGCAGATGGTGGAGCTTGATGCTCCAGGTGCACGATGAGACATATCTTCTCTAGATGGACTTTGAGAGCCTCTTCCGCTCGGAGTTCATCCCAGCCAACCTCTGTGCGGTGAGCATCCAGGAGCTTCTTCAGCTGCGGCCGGGCAGCATGACAGTCACCCAGTACTCGGCGAGATTTACCGATCTCTCGCGCTACTCGATAGACATGGTACGGGACCCATTCTTCCGGGCCCGGACCTTTGAGCAGGGATTGAGACATGAGATCAGGGTATCACTAATCTCCCTCAGCATTCTGACTCAAAAAGGAGTATTGGATCGATCCCTTTTGATTGAGAGATTTCTTGCTGAGTCTACACCAGCACCGAGACCCACCGCAGGGTGGCATGTAGCAGAGTCTTCTACAGCAGGCAGTCGACAGATGACTCATGGGTCCAGGCAGACCAGACCCTCATGTAGATGACCTCAGGACACTGGCTCAGCAGTGCGGGGCACACAGCGCGAAGCCAGTCTTTCGAGAGGCAGGCAGTGCTACTCATGCGGCGAGCAGGGCCACATGGCTCATGATTTCCCGACCCGACGTGCCGAGGAGTAGCAGAAGGTTGAGGGACCACCGAGGTAGAGGCAGAGGGTCGACCGTGGTGGTCCACAGGGAGTAGGCGGACAAGGCAGAGGAGTTGGCCGAGCAGCAGGTGGTGGGAGACGCTTTGAGGCTTTACCACCACCACCACCAGGACGTCCACCCCGGCCATAGGGAGCTGGCGGGTTGAGATAGGCACAACTCCAGGCAGCAGAGGCCTATGACCATAGCGCACCTGAGATGATTTGAGGTATTATATGTGTCTATTCCACCCTTACTGCAGTTACTATAGACACATGAGCGAGTTACTCTTTCATAGCCGCTGCCCTTGTTCAGAGCTCAGAGATTCTGACAGATCTGTTGGCTCGATCCTTACGGCTAGAGACTCCCACGAGAGAAAACTCGACAATTATGCACTGGTTCCGGCAGTGCGAGATTACTCTAGGAGGCGAGAGCTTCGTCTGGGATCTTCTTATAGCGGCGTCGAGGCCTTACGATGTCATCTTGGGCATGGATTGGTTGTCTACATTCCATGCACAGATTGACTGTATTAGGCGCAAGGTGTGATGTGTACGCACCGACGGGGGCAGGTTCACCTTCACCGGTGAGAATGGATCCTTCGAAGCACAGGATGGACTTCCGCAGAGGAGAGGACAGCCCATAACTCATCAGTTGGCTAGCCTCATCCTAGAAGCAGTTGATGTGTGGAGTCCTGATTTTCCTGCAGTGGTGGATCAATATGCGGATGTTTTCCCCGACGATGTTCCAGGGCTACCGCCTCGCAGAGAGGTAGACCTTTATATTGACCTGTAGCCCGGGACAGCCCCGATATCGACTCCAGCATATCGGATGGCCCCCTCCGAGATTCGAGAGCTACGGGTATAGTTGGAGGACTTGCAGGGCAAGGGGTTCATCCGGCCCAGTGTTTCACCCTGGTCTTCCGCGATATTCTTCGCCAAGAAGGCGGACGGGAGCTTGCGACTTTGTGTCGACTATCGTCACCAGAACCAGGTGACAGTGAGGAACAAGTATCCGCTACCAAGGATTGATGACCTCTTCGATCAACTCAAGGGAGCACGGTGGTTCTCAAAGATAGACCTCAGGTCAGGCTATCATCAGCTCAAAGTTCGAGACAAGGACGTGCAGAAGACGGCCTTCAGATATCGGTATTGCCACTATGAGTTCTTGGTTATGACTTTTGGCGTAACCAATGCTCCAGCGGTATTCATGGCCCTCATGAATAGGATCATTCAGCCATACCTCGATCGATTTGTCATGGTATTCATCGACGACATTTTGATTTACTTGACGACCGAGGAGGAGCACGCCTTCCACTTATGTGTTGTACTAGACACACTCCGAGAGCACCAGCTTTATGGAAATCTCTCTAAGTGTCAGTTCTGGATACGCGAGGTCCACTTCTTAGGACACATCATCTCTGAGGCGGGAGTTGCAGTGGATCCTGAGAAGATCGAGACAGTGCTAGCTTGGGATCCACCCAGGAGCGTGACTGAGGTGCGGAGTTTCTTGGGACTAGCTGGATACTACCGGAGATTCGTACCAAACTTCTCCAGATTTGCAGCACCACTCTCAGCTTTGAAGAAGAAGGGGAAACCATTCGTGTGGTCAGACAGATGTCAGCAGAGCTTCCAGGAGCTGAGATAGAGATTGACCAGCGCACCTATCTTGAGGCTGCCTAAGGAAGGAGTGGGGTACGTAGTCTACTGCGATGCATCAGGGACTGGAATCGGATGTGTCCTGATGCAGGAGCGGGCATTGATTGCCTATGGATCATGTCAGTTGAGGCCTCATGAGAAAAACTACGCTACCCATGACCTGGAGTTAGCAGCAGTGGTCTTCGCTATGAAGAATTGGCGACACTATCTGATGGGAGAGTGCTTTACAGTCTTTTCTGACCATCAGAGTCTCAGATACATCTTCTCTCAGAAGGATCTGAATCTGAGACAACGACGATGGCTCGAGTTCCTCCAGGACTATGACTTTGAGATATTCTATACTCCTGGGAAGGGGAACGTGGTAGCCGATACTCTCTGTAGGAGGACGAGAATTCAGTTACTTGAGGAGGCGACAGAGCAGCTAGCCTCTATGCAGATATCCTTCGTGGATAGAGATGGAGCATCCTTTCTCCAGTCTCTCATAGTCACTCCTCCACTACTGCAGTGGGTCAGAGAGGCACAGCGTGGGGACGCTGACTGTGAGACGCGGCGTGCACATATATCCTTAGGATAGACCCCTGATGGTTTCTCCTATGGAGCAGAGCACGACATCCTTTTCGGAGGATGTACCTTGGTACCTGTTGCTTTACGGGAGGAGGTGCTGAGAGAGTTTCACACTTCTCCTTTGGCGGTACATCCTGGAGTGGCGAAGATGTACCAGGATATCAGACGACAACACTGGTGGCCGATCATGAGGAAGGATGTGGCGGAGTTCGTTTCTCGATGCCTCACATGCCAGCAGGTGAAGGCTGAGCACCAGGTACTAGCAGGCTTGGTACAACCCTTAGAGGTCCCGGATTAGAAGTGGGATGGGATATCAATGTACTTTGTGACTGGACTTCCACACACTTTCAGAGGTCACGACTCTATCTGGGTGATTGTCGACCGACTCACCAAGTCGGTGCACTTTCTACCCATCAGAGAGCGGGGCTCAGTAGAGAGCTTGGGACGAATTTATGTTCAGGAGATCGTAAGGCTTCACGGTGTGCCATCATCAATCGTCTCCGATCGAGATGCTCTCTTTACTTCCTGGCTTTGGAAGGGGTTGCAGGAGGCATTCGGGAAGCATCTACGTCTGAGCACAGCCTTTCACCCTCAGACGGATGGTCAGACGGAGAAGACCATTCAGACTCTCAAGGACATGCTCCGCGCATGTTTCCTCGACATTGGTCACAGCTCGGAGGACCACCTACCCTTGGTGGAGTTCGCGTACAACAACAACTACCACTCCACCATCGGGATGGCACCATACAAGGCTTTGTACGGCAGACCTTGCAGATCTCCTTTGTGCTAGACAGACCCTAGGGAGTCAGCACTTGTGGGACCGGAGATGGTCCAGGCCATGATAGAGAAGGTTCAGGTCATCCAGGAGCAGATGAGGGCATCTTAGAGCCGGTAGAAATCTTATGCTGACAGGAGGCAGAGGCCACTAGAGTTCGAGGATGGTGACCACGTCTTCTTGCGTTTCTCACCTCGATGTGGATTACGAAGATTTGGCCGAGGTGGCAAGTTGTCTCCACGCTTCATCAGACCATTCTAGGTCCTCAGCAGGATTGGCGAGGTGGCTTATCATCTGGCTCTACCACCTCAGTTGCACCGGGTGCAAGACGTCTTCCACGTATCTCAACTGAGGAGATACGTGCACGATCCGACACATATCATTGACCATGGGGAGCGTGACGTTGATGATGGGGTGACTTTTGCAGAGGTCCTAGTGGAGATAAAGGATCGATAGGAGCGGGTCCTACGTGGACAGTCGATTCCTCTAGTGCACATCAGATGGCAGCACTAGAACCTCTAGGAGAGCACTTGGGAGCAGGAGGCTCTGATGCGTGCTCAGTACCCACATTTGTTTCCTTATTTTTCGATGTATCTTTACGGGGACGTAAATCCCTGAGGTGGGAGTAATGTAAAGACCCGTAAAATTAAAGGGAAATTTTTTCTTAATTTTCTTTGGAATTTTACAAGAACACAGTTTCAGATGGCACTTGATTCCGAGGCCCAGTGTGCCCAGAATTTCTATCTGAAGTTTAGCTTGGGTACGTTCAGTGAACGAACGAGCGGGAATTCCTATCTTATGAACTAGTGCTCGGAATCGAATTCTGAGGGCACTGATGAAACCGTAGCACCGGTAATTGCTTAGGAACGCTTAATCCGGAGTTTCTTTTACACGAGAGAAGTTAAGAAAAATTGTGGAAGTTAAAAATAAAAATTTAACAACAATTTTTATTTTTACTCTAAGGGTATAATCCTTGGAATAGAAGTTGGGTAACTACCCAACCTCCCTTGGGAGGTTATGAGGGTGGTGGGGCCCACACGAACCCCACCCCTTCATATCCTATAAACCCCCCTCAACTCCCATTTAATTTTTGATAACTTAAGATTATTATCTTATGGAATTAATGTGGTGAGTTAAAAGTAAGTTTTTGAAATTCAAACTCTAGAATTTCAAAAGCCTTGTTGTGTTAATAAAATAAGTTGAGAACTTATTTTATTTGGGTTGGTGTTTAGTTGTTTGATAGATTTTGGAGAAAAAGCTAAGGAATTCTTCATTTCTTCATTCCCGTTGACGAAGAACGTGAAGAACGAACGATCTCCGACGTGGAGCGTCGAGCCCTCGGAGACCGTCTTCCACGACACCGACCCGTGACGTGACGTCTTCTTCCACGAT
Organism: Viscum album; assembly: GCA_963277665.1. Classification (NCBI taxonomy): domain Eukaryota; kingdom Viridiplantae; phylum Streptophyta; class Magnoliopsida; order Santalales; family Viscaceae; genus Viscum; species Viscum album. The sequence continues at coordinate 57,087,055 of OY728151.1, read as the reverse complement.
GTTCTTCTTCCATGACATCCCTTCCGCGACTGTTTTCCGCGACGAAAACTCTATCAACGTCTTCGAATCCTTGCTTTGCGACGCCGACGTTCGTCATCTCTTTAATCAAGGTAGGGGATTTATTTTATTTAATTATTTTCCGTTCATGATTCTAGTTTGTCGTTCTTTGTGGATTTACGATTAAATGTTATCGTTTAATGAGAGGGGGCCAGACCACACAAACACGGCCGACCCTCCTCTTTATCCTTGTTTGATACTTTGTGGTTTGGACGAAATGGCGTGGTGCCGTCGCACCATGCGGGAATCGCATGACAAGTAATTCGCGGCGCTGTCGCGCCACGCCGTGAAGTTGAACAAGGACGCGACACCGTTGCGCCATGTCGAAGAAAACCAAAGACACCGCGGCCGGAGCAAGGCCGCGGCAGAGGGGCGTGGTGCCATCGCACCGCGCCGGACGAATCAAGCCGTGGCCGGTTCCGGGCCGCGGCGGAGCAGGGTGACCGGCGGCCGGTTTCGGGCCGCCGGTGTCTGCGATGGAGGAAGGACCGACCGTCGCCGGTCCTTGTCGGCAGAACCGGCCGGCCGGTGTGGGCCAGGCGGACAAAGGGGAGCCGGGGGAATTAATTCCCCCAGCCGTCCAAATAAAAATCGACCCCCTTAATTGGGGGGCCACGGTTACACCAGGGGGCAGGCGCCCCCCCCCCCCCCCCCCTTGGCAACGGCTCGGCCATTGGCCGAGCTGGCCAGCACGCTAGGCGCGCTGTGCCCAGGCCGGGCCGACCCGGACACAGGGAGGGTCGACCCTGTTCGGGCCGACCGGGGGGTCTCGTGCCGGGTCGGTCCGGGCCCGAAACCCCCGTTTTCAGAATGTCTTCTGCCTTTTTCCCTTAACTTGGGCTACGGACCTCCGATCGACTCACCCTTAGTTGCGATGCGATCCTTGAATCGAGGCAGTCGTTTCGGTATATCGCACTCAAGGTTTTGGATTACTTTGGGTTCGGCCGAGTTGGTTCGTACACGAAACAAATCGGATCCTCAGAGCGAAAATGCTCATAACTTAAGCTCCGGATGTCCGATTGTCATGCCGTCAACTTTTTTGGATTCCTCTAAGTGAGACGGAACTTTTGTCTTACTCTGCTTGAGGTTTGGACCCAGGTAGAGTACGGTCGAGTTGGTTTTGCCTTAAAAACCAACTGGGCCCCTGGACGAAAAATCCAATAACTCTCAGACCGGGCGTCCGATTGACGCGCCATCTACGACGTTGAGTTCCTGTTGACGATACGGAACTTTTGGATACATCAACTCTTGACTATGTGTCAGTTGATGTATCAGCCTCTCGGATCGTGGAGTAGACCCTCCCGAATGAGCTTGCTATGTGCGGGAACCCTAGTGATGGCTGCGACTGCTACTGTGACTGCGACGACGACTGTGCGGAGATCCTCAGTGGATTCGACGATGACGACTACAGCACTCAGCGATCCTGTGTGGATCAGTGATACCGATCTTGTGTGGTTCCGATCCTGTGTGGGTCAGCGCTCAGTGGATCTGTGTGAGCCAGCGCCTATAGATCCTATGTGGGTCCGATCCTGTGTGGGTCATTGTGGGTGTTAGTACCTATCGATCCTTTGTGGGTCCGACGACTTAGATGGATCCGTGATCATCTCTATCGTTTTTTGAAGAAGTATACCTGTGTGAGATGAATCCTGTTTTACATTCCTATGTGGACTGTGTTGTGCTATCCTGTGTGGATTTACGTTTTTCTTTCCTATGTGGATTGTGTTGTTCTATCCTGTGTGGATTACGTTTTGCTTCCTGTGTGGAATAAGTTTGCTTTCCTGTGTGGACTGGGTTGTACTTGGGCTCGGATGTTGGAGCCGAATGAGAATTGATGACTTAGGTATATATATGGTCATATACCTAAGTCGTGTCGGATGTTATTTCACGATTGTATCTTTCCTTTGTGGATTATATTTTGTGGATTCTAGGAGACCTTCAGGGGTCTCGGGGTCCCTACTGAGTAGCTTATACTCACCCCTACATGTTCTATACCCGCACTACGTTGTGTTGGTTGTAGACGACGGACAACACTGATCGTGGTGGAATCTTGCGGAGCAGGTCGGTACCTGGCGGTGGACCACTGGGCGGGGTGTACTTGGAGCAGACGGCTGGACCAAGGAGCTGTGGAGGCTATCTGTACCCACCCTTCAGGTGGGACTTCCAGAGGACGGCTCGACGCTGTGGCTTTTTTTTCAGTTTCTGTTTTTCCCCTTTTAGTTGTACTTTACTGTTGGGCTTGTATTTCTGGACCCCTTTACTTTTCCTCACTTATTGTTGTACCAGCTTTTACTTAGCATTTACTTTTTCCACATGCTTACTCTGTGGTTCTTGTTTACTTTACAAAGGCAATGCCTTGCCTTTTTACCGGGATTTACTCCTTGGTGCTAGTCGCCAGCCCCTGGCCTATGGAAAGTGGGCTTGGGGTAGTCACGGCACGGGCCCCGAGGACGGGTCGTGACAAAAAAATCTTCAAGTCTCATTTTATAATGGAAGAATACCATGATGGAACTTAGGGTATAGATGTTATGAATAAAAGTGAAATAGTGGTATTTAATATGTTTATATTAATAATTAAGAAGATTACATTGAGTTGTAAGAGTGGAAAGAACAATGGGAACTAGATCATCCTCTACTAAAAACATAATTCCTTATAACCCACTAAGTATTGGTGCACTATCTCCTTTGTGGGTATATAGAGGCTACATCCACATATATTTTTAATTAATAACTATATTCTATGACATAAAATACTAGGTGGGTCGTTCTGTTATATTAGGGTATAATTACTACATGTTTATATGCTATGACCCTCTTCAAACATTCAATATTAACCCAAACCATTTAGAATAATCCATCTTTATTCATGTAAATATTAAAATATAATTCATAAATATACCTCAAAATTTGGGGGTTGTTACATGAAAAATTAACAAGGTGTAATATGAAATATTAATTTCTTATAACACAATCCACTATATCAGAAATACCCAAATGAACTATTTTCATTACGAAGGATTAGAATAAAATTCTTCTTTGTTTCCATTAAATTTCCTTCTAATTAATTATATGGACATTTAAATAATTATAATTACTTTTCATGAGTAGGAAAATGTAATTCTTTTAGTGTACCTTCCATATTTACTTTTTCTATAGAAAACCGATTAACTTTTTCAATTTAATAAAATAACTTCCCCAAGATAATTCTAGAACATATCTCTGGTGATATACATAGCTCAAACATCCATGAATTTAGGTTCTTATTCATCATTATCTTTAGCTATACTAATCAATCACAACAAATTCTGAATCATATTAGATAATGGAAATATTTCCTTAGTCAAAATCTAAAAATTCACAATGTCTCTTTAGATTCATCTCTTCTAGGAAATATTAATCTTTAAACTTATTTTTGTAATTACTCTCCATCAAGATCATTATATAACCCTTCTTCCCTGATTTATTTCCACTACTTACTAGATATTTCTTATAAGGAATATTAAATAAAGTTAATTATAGAGATTTTTTTAAATCATGAAAATATGATCAACATTCTCTAACTATTCTTTTACATTCTCTGATAAAATATAACATCTAAATAATAGTGCATTTTTCTTCAAAAAAAGAGATGTAAAATCCACTTCCCTCATCTTATCCAAATTATCTTACCTACTAATATCCTAGAAAAAAATAATAATAATGATCATAAGTTAAGGTTTTGTATGAATAATCTTCTAAGCCCATTTTCCTTGTAAAATAATAAACCCTTTGAAATATAGTTCTATAACAATAAAAACAACCCATATAAAACCACAAAATATCTAAATCATTCATAAATAAAAAATTTAATTTTAAAATATGTATAATTGGATTATTATTAGTTCCATTTTAATAATCACATTCCCAAAATTTTTTTCATAAGGACCAAAACATGTTTTTATAATATCTATTTAAAAATCAGTTCTATGCAACAAAAAATCATTGAGTTATATACAATCTCATTTCTTACAAGAAAATAATTTATTTAAAATAATTAAAGAGTGATGAAATGATATTTTGTTCTATCATATTGCATTAAATACTTCTATTTCTAACTCATTATTATTTTGATATGGTGAAAATAAAATCCTATGAGGTCATCATCAACCACTAATTATACTTGGACATCTTAATAACTCATTTTTTGAGATAAACATATAAGTTGAATATATATATGTGTAAATTTCAAGTTCCAACCTAATTATTCCCAAATACTTCAATTAATTCCCATGAATAAAATTTAAAACCATTCTATGATACCATTTTATGAAACTCTTGACCAAGGAACATGAATTTGGAGACCCATGAAAGAATTAAACATGACCTCAAGTGCATTACAAAAATTCTGTATATTGGAAACTAATGTCTATGGTAAAAAATAATATATTTGAGGGAATTAATTTCACTCAAAATACATAAACCAAAACTTATAAATTCATAATTATATAAAACAATTTTTACATAAATCTATTTGGAATATAAATAGAAATTGGAAAAGTTTCTATTTTATGAATCTAACAACCATTAAAATATGCTACATAATATGATGACACAAAATAAGTAAAGTAATTCAAATAATGGTCCACCAAAGCCTCAAGAAATTTCAGTGACTTGGATATGTTACTCACTGTTGATGAATAATTAGGCTTTCCTTTTTCTAGTATCTTGAAAAATAATTTTTACATGTCTATAAAAGTGCACAAGTAGGGAGTCAGTATGTGCATAGAATGATTTATTTAAGGACTCTAACATCCTTCCATACCTAAAAAAATCTTAATAGTTCAATTCCAATCAATATCTAATGAACCAAAATAGTTTTAATTAAAAGTTGATTTATCATAATATTCAAAATTTAATTTATCAAAACTATGAATAACCAATAATTTCCAAATCCAACATTTTCTAAAATAAAAAATGAAAATCATGATTTTGAATTAATTCAAAAACCAAATTTTCATTGAATAATCTATTTTTATAAAACAAATCATTATATTAAATTCAATGGAAACATCCTTTTTCACATAATTCAGGGAAATTTTATATTCCCTAATATATATCCAAATTCTATGAAAATTTTCATTTTCCTAAAAAACCATTCATTTTATGTAATATTTAGAGTATGATCCTATTAAAAAATTCAATAATCACTAGTGAGAAATATGACACAAATAGTTATTCATTCAGACTGAATCAAGATATCAGTCACCTAGTCCCTCCTTGTGTGTGATGTTATAACCTATCCATACATTGATAGGTAAATTATCAAGGTTTCTTTATAGCCCCAAATTCGAATGAATATCGTTCACTTTTATTCACACATTAAAATCATATGCTTTGGTGTAAATAAATAAAATAGGTTTAAAAACTAGTTCACATAGAAATTTATTTCTTCACATACAAAGACACATATATAAAAACACAATTAAATATTTTCAATGTCATATCAAATCAAATCCATTTTTCGAAAACATAACCCCTCCGAAGGGTATTTTGTTTTCAAAACAATGTGTTTCATAAATATATAGTTTTCATAAAATGATATCAAATCATAAAAAAATTCACTTATATGAACTATAAAAGTAAATATTTTGAAAAAAATTATCATTATAAATTATAAAATCTTTATTGTAATAAAAACCCAATCTATGGAAAACATTTCCCCGATGAAGACATATTTTTTGCATATAAAATTGATTATCTAATAAAATGATATTTTAATAAATATTCAATCATAAATAAATCATAATATATTATCTAATAGCATTAAAGTTATCTAAGAAATGTAATTAGACATGTCATTTTTAAATCACCCAAATTCAATTTCTAAGATATCACAATATAATGAATTAATCAAATCATTTTTTGAGATGAATAATGAATAATAATTTGTCTTAAAAAATTCAAAGATGCAATATACCCATGACTAAATAAAATAGATAAAGTGAGAAAATAAAATTAATTGGAAGAAAATCTTGATCTTACTAAATATTTTATCTCAAACCATTGATATTGTTACATACCAAGTTTGTAATGAATAATAGATATTTTTATCTATGTCTATTAATGAATTAAATAGTGTTATAGAGGCTTAAAATTAGAATAAATCCAATCTTAAGCAAGGAATACACAAATATTTTTAAAAGATTGTTTTATTGCCTTTTGATTGAAAACCATATTTAAATCTATCATTTGAAAATTTAATAAGCTATATTTGTCAAAATAAACTTATTCTTTATGATTGGTACATTGAAATTTACTTTGGATAAATTTCTGGTATTTTTCCGATAAAGTTCATTTTTTTTAATGAATAGTGAAAATGTTGTATTTTAATTCAAAACATCTTTTTAATCTAATTTATTTATATGATTATATTATCTTTGTAATTGGTTTTAAAGTTAAATTAGAATATATATTTACCATTTAATCCAATAGTGGTTGTTGGAATTAATTTCACTTTGAAATTGGACTTAAACTAGTGTCAATCTTTTGCTACTAATTGTTTCATAAAAACATGCTATTTGCTCAGACAGCGGGAATTAATTATTAAATTAATTAATGTAACTTATATGTGTTGAATTTTGTAAAATAGACATCATTTTTGAATTCCGAATATCAAATATAGCTTAGGGTGATGTTTTGGTATGTTTCTGAAAAACTTCTATTTTTGATGAATAGTGAAACCACTAAGTGGTACTTAAAAAACTGATTTTTCGTTTAAATGAAAATTTACCACCTCTGTGTTTTGAATTTCAAAAATATGACATACATGGTTGTCATTAAGAAGTAAAATGTGGTTCAATGGAATTAAAATAATTTTTTTGGTGAATAGTAACTTTTAAGTTTTTAATCGCGATTAGAGGTAATTTGTGTAATTTAATGTAAGAATAATGTTTTAATAAAATGAAATGAACTTGAAACATGTCCTACCCTTATTGGATGTGTCATGGACAACCAATACAATCCATGGGTCAACTTGTGGAGCCTATGGAGCCACTTTGGAAGGAAAAGGACATTAATATCTTTTTATTTAATGTTAAAGTAAAAATGACACAAACATGAGTTGTTTCACTAAAACAATGTTTAAATTGGGTTATAAAAGTCATATATTTGACTATAAATAGTCACTGGAAATATAAAAAGATTTACTACATCATCGTATTTTTTTAATAATTTTTTGACATTAAATAAATTAAATTATTTTTGACACCATGATGATGCAGTGATTACGTCATTATTTAACGATTTAAATAAAATGAAAATATATTGTAAAATATAAGACCTACACATGTCAAAAACCTATTGGATGGGAGGATTTAGAACCCTTATCACCTTATACTTTAAAGTTATAATTTTGGGACCTTTTTTATCCGAAAATCATTTTATAACAAAGTATCTTTTCTTAACTTTCCAAGAGTGCCCCTCCTCTCCTCTTATAAAAGGCCCCACCTATACCACCTTACCCACACATAAAAAGCCTTTGGATCAGCCAAACCCTACAAATTTTGTCTCTCCACATCCCTCTCTTACTCTTAGAAGCCTCATTTTGGGCAGAAGTCTTCCCAAGGAAGCCTTTGAGCTCAAATCAAAAAGAGCTACCCGATTTAAAGGTAGTGTCTTCTCTTGTGTTCTTATGTTTTATTTTGCTTCTCCAACCCCCTAAAATCTCTTTATTCATTTATTTTGTAACAACACCAGTATCTTCCATATACTAGGATGTTTTTATAGGAAGTATTCGAGCTACACTTACACACACCTACATCTAATGGTTAATGAACATACTGTTTCCGTGGATGGTGAATTTCTGTCTCACGAAATGATGATTGTTCAATATTATTTTAACACCTTCAAAGGTTGACATTAAGATGAAACTATATTTATATATGATATATAATATGTTTATGTTTTACATAATCATCTGTATTTTTAATTTATGGCATACCTTTATGGTTTCCATTATGGGTAAACATGATATCTTCATTTTAGGAAGTGTGGACTACCGCCCCCTGAAAGTGATTTGATTCATTAATTCCATATGTGGGACGTATAAAGGATGTAATTAATGTTATTATATATGATATTATACTGGAATTATAATATACCTTTATATCATTATGATTCCATTCCATAAAATACGAAATAGAAATGAAAGTAGCGTTCATGCGTACGTACGGGTTACTGTCTCCATGAACTGTGCATTTCATTTCATACCTCTAAATGTTATGTAATATTATAAATGCAAGTATATACTGAATATATATGATATATATGATGTATACATCATGAGTATTACTCTGGAATATAATGGATACATGAACAACTTGTAATTATAAAGAGTTTATTTTTGACTCAAGTACCAATGATCGTCAAAACGATAGTTATTAACTTAAATAATTACATAGTGTTCATGACATGGAAATAAATGATATAAAAGGAATAATGAACTCGAAAAAGGTTCTTAAACAAGTATAAATCAACTCAAGTTTATTATTTCGGAGATTAATGAACGATCAAGTCAAGTCAGATACGAGTTAAGGGACTTCGTCTCAATCTCCATTCATTGAGGCTTATTTTGTTTTATACACAACTTTCTTTTATACAGTGTATAAACCCCTTTTATTTTTATGCTTATTAAAAAGGAATCTTTTTTTATACGAAGCGTTTTACTAAATGACAAAAGGAATGTTTTTTTGTATTTTTGTCATACGTAGGAGGCAACAACGACTTATCTGCCATTGTGACCATTATTTGAGTTTTGACTTCCTCTACAAGCCAAACCTTTTTTTAAATGAAAAATAAATACCATGTTCTACTTTTATTTTATTTTGGTATTGAAAATGGTTTTCATAATGTTTTTTATATCAATGTGTTGTTTTAATATCTTGTGATTGAAATGTGGAAATATTATGTTTCCTAAATGCATGTGTTATGTGGTACGATTATGTTATGGTTTTTGGGAATTGTTATGAGGACGGGTGGTTCCGTGATAAACTAAGGGCTGGTGAGCTCAATATAGCTCTCCAATGCATTGGGTAATGTGAATGAGTTAAACGTTAAGGTTTATCTGAAGAGATTTAGGGAATATACTGTGATGGGTATTCCAAACGTAACCAAGAGGGTTACTCCCTACGTAAGAATGTTATGAATGCCTCAAGTTACCTTTATGTCTTATGATTTCTATTATTTATTCATGATGTGATGTGGTATGTTAAAGTGATTATGTTTTATGAGTAGAGTATGATTTCATTGATTCTTGTGTATACATGTACTCATGTTTCCTTTCCATATTTTTATATCCCTTACTGAGATTTTTATGCTCATCCCAAGTATTTGAAATGTTTTTCACAGGTCAAGGGAAGGGTACATGATATGATGATAGTGTCAAGGAAGTGTCAAGAAAGAATCCATGTTTTATTATAAATATGTTTCCGTTGATGGGAAAAATGAATACTATCTTTTATGTAACCACTTTGTTTAAATGTGGAATGTAATGAAAGTTTTTGGATCTAATTATCTAAAACTCTAAACCTGAAAATATCCTCAATGTGTAATCTTGTAATAACTCAATATTAAGTAAGGTTTAAGGTTGGGGCCCTATAGTTGGTATCATAGGTCGGTTTAGATAACTTTAGGAGTTAGAATTTTATTAAATGGTTATCCAAAAATATATTTTTTATGGCCAAATTGAAATGATATAGCCTTTGATGATTACCATGTTGCTTCATCTAAGACATGTTTGTTCAGAATGGTTTTCCGTAGAGGAAATAGGGAAGCAGTGCTAGGAAGGCATACAGAAGGAAATAACCATCCGAACCAGCATCCTGAGATGGTCGGAATTGGAACTGAACAGTTTGTTGTAGTAATGGAACAGTTGAATCAAGCGATAAATGGTGGCAGTATCCACACACAAGATCAGCCATATCAACCGCAGAGGAACATGTCAGTGGTGGAACATTTCATGAGGCAGCATCCCCCATCATTCAGAGGATCATCTAACCCTGTGCTAGCTGAATGGGGGATTAAATAATTGGATAAGATTTTTTATGTCATGGAGTGTTCATACAATCAAAAGGTTAGTCTTTCTATTTACCGTTTGGAGGGTGAAGCATATTAGTGGTGTTCGATGGTTAAAAATATCAGGGATACTGATGATATTGACGCTCTCGACTGGGATGAATTCAAAGGTATGTTTCTTGAGTAGTATTTTCCTAAAGCTGTTCGACTTAGGATGGAAAAACAATTCTGAAAATTGAGGCAATAGGAAGACTCAGTGGCTGCCTATGAAGAAAGGTTCACTCGATTGGCAAGGTATTCTCCAAATTTTATCCGAGACCTTGATAGTAAAATCAATCATTTTTACTTAGGATTAAAGCCAACATATCGATGGGCATTAGCTTCTCATGAGTTCAAAAAGTTATGAAGAGCTTGTTCGATGTGCTGAGAAGGTCAAAATGGAGTTTGTCGATGATCAAGTGTTCTATAATAACCAACAGAATAAGAGACCTAGGTGGAAGGAGAAATGAATGAATTCTTCAAAAAGGTCTGACGGTAAGAAAACTAAGTTTTCAGTTTGTGATAAATGTGTGAAAAGCCATGCTGGGGAATGTCTTCTGAATTCTGGAAAGTGCTACTGATGTGGTAAGATGGGACATAAGGCTCGTGATTTCACTGAAAAAGATCAAGGTGACGGTAAGACCAAATTTGATTTACAGTTAGTGAAATGTTTTAAGTGCAATGAGATGGGTCACTATGCAAATGAGTTTCCGACAAAGAGCTCGAGTAATGGGAAGCAGTTAGACTACAAGCAGAAAAGGGTGGTGAAATCCTTTGCAACTACTTTACCAGATTTCGGGCCATCAAATGATGTTGTATCAGGTACTTTGTTTTTTCAGATTATGCCAATGCGTTGTTTGATTCGGGCTCTACACATTCTTTCATCTTTGAAACCATTTCTAGTAAAATGGGAATACCATCTCAAGAAATGACTCCTGAACTTGTGGTAAAAACACCTGGGGGAAATGTTGAGGCAAAAAGAATTTATACGAATCTTCCTATCCTTATCCGTGGAAAGAACCTACTTGAGAACCTTATTGTTTTACCTCTAGTAGAGTTTGATGTTATCCTGGGTATAGATTGGCTCTCTATTTACCATTCTAATATTGACTATAGAGCTAAAGAAGTTTCGTTTCATAAAGAATTTCAGTTTGTGTACAAGAATGAACCCTTACTGTTGATAACATATCAAGAGGCTGAGAAACATGTAAAATATGGAAATGAATGTTAACTTTCACACATTGTTAAAAATAAGGGAACTGTTCAGATTAATGATGTGCCAGTGGTAAATGAGTATCCTGATGTTTTTTCTGATGAGTTTCCTGGAAAAATACCAGATTGGGAAGTTGAATTTACTGTTGAATTAGTTCTTGATGCTAAGCCAATTTCAAAACCCCCTAATCGAATGGCTCAAATTGAACTTTTAGAGTTGAAGGAGCAATTTCAAGATTTATTAGAGAAAGGTTTCATTCGACCTAGCACATCACCATGGGGTGGTCCTGTTTTATTTGTTAAAAAGAAAGATGGTTCTATGAGACTTTGCATTGATTATAGAGCCTTGAATAATATCACTGTTAAGAACATGTATCTTTTGCCTCATATCGATGATTTGTTTGATCATCTCCAGGGAGCTCAGTATTTTTCAAAGATTGACTTGAGATCGGGGTACCATCAGCTGAAGGTAAAGGAAGAAGATATTCCGAAGACCGCATTTCAAACGAGATATGGCCATTATGAATTTGTAGTAATGCCTTTTGGGCTAACCAATTCCCCTGTTGTATTCATGGACTTAATGAATAGAATTTTCCATGAGTTCTTGGATAAGTTTGTGGTGGTTTTCATGGATGATATTTTGGTGTTCTCTAAAAGTAAAGAGTGGCATGATAGATATTTAAGGGTTATTTTGCAAACCTTAAAAGAAAATAAATTGTATGGGAAATTCAGAAAGTGTGAGTTTTGGTTGCAAAACATTTCTTTCCTTGGTCACATTGTTTCTAAATATGGGATAACCGTTGATCCTGCAAAAACAAAGGTTGTTGAAGAATGGCCAAGACCCACAAATGTAACCGAGATTCGTAGCTTCCTTGGTTTGGCAGGCTATTACCGAAGGTTTATTAGAAATTTTTCCCGTTTATCTAGTCCAATGACTACGCTAACTCGGAAGGGTGTTAAGTTTATCTGGACAAAAGAATGTGATGATTGTTTTCAGGAAATGAAAAGAAGATTGGTGAATGCTCCAGTTTTGGCACTACCTTCCAGGAATGGGGAGTTTGTTATCTATAGTGATGCTTCATTGAAAGGACTTGGTTGTGTCCTAATGAAGAATGATTAGGTAATTGCTTATGCTTCACGAAAATTGAAAACTCATGAGGTAAATTACCCTACACATGATTTGGAATTAGCTGCTGTTGTTTTCGCTTTAAAAATTTGGAGGCATCATTTGTATGGAGTAAAGTGTGAAATATATACTGATCACAAAAGTTTAAAGTATATATTCAATTAGAAAGAATTGAACATGAGACAGAGGAGATGGCTGGAATTAATCAAGGATTATGATTGTATTATTCTTTTCCATCGGGGAAAAGAAAATAAAGTGGCAGATGCTTTGAGTTGAAAAAGTAGTGCTTCATTAACAATGTTGCGTTTGGAACATGATCCTTTGGTTAAGGATTTGATGAACATTGGCATAGAAGTTGTTGGTGTAGGATGTCCTTCTGTTTTGTTTTAAGTATCAGTGAAATATTCTCTCTCAGACAGAATCAAGCAAGCACAGAAGCAAGACAGTGAGTTACAGAAAAAGGTATAGCTGGTTCAGAAAGGTAAGTTTTCTGAATTCAACATTGATAACGATTTTGTTTTGAGATTTGGGAAGAGATTGTGTGTGCCTTTTGATTCACAGTTGAAGAGAGATTTGTTATGTGAAGCTCATAGTTCTCCGTTTTCAGTTCATCCTGGCAGTACTAAGATGTACAGAGATCTGCAGAAGTATTACTGGTGGGACGGAATGAAAAGAGATATTTCTGATTTTACTGTGAAGTGTTTGACATGTCAACAGGTTAAAGCAGATCCGCAGTTACAGAAAGGGATGCTTCAGCCTTTACCAGTGCCAGAGTGGAAATGGGAGAATATATCCATGGACTTTGTTGTGGGATTGCCGATGACACCCTGAGGAAATAATGCAATCTGGGTTATTGTTGATCGCTTGACCAAATCTGCTCATTTACTTGCTATACGAGATATTTTTTCCCTAGATCAACTTTCCCGTTTGTATCTAAAAGAGATATTCAGGTTACATGGAGTTCCTCTCTCTATTGTATCTGACCGTGACCCCAGGTTTACTTCTAATTTTTGGAATGACCTTCAGAAGTCATTGGGTACTGAATTAAATTTTAGTAAAGCTTTTCATCCTCAATCAGATGGGCAATCAGAACGAACAATTCAGACATTGGAAGATATGCTACGTGCTTGTTCGATAGATTATCAGGGATGTTGGGACCAATATCTTTCTTTGGTTGAGTTTTCATATAATAACAGTTTTTTTCCAGTATACAGATGGCTCCGTTTGAAGCATTATATGGGAAGCGTTGTCGAACCCTAGCTTTATGGGATGAAGTGGGTGAAAGGAAGCTGATGGGACCAAAATTGGTAGAATAGTTTGCAGAAAAAGTTCAGCTGATACAGAAATACATGAGAACAGCTCAAAGCAGGCAGAAGAGTTATGCGGATAACCGGAGCAAGGATCTATCTTTCGAGGTAGGTGATCATGTTTTTCTCAATGTTTCACCATGGAAAAGTGTGATGCAATTTGGTAAGAAAGGGAAGCTGAGTACAAGGTTCATTGGACCATATGAAATTCTAGAGAGAGTTAGATCAGTTGCATACTGAGTGGCTTTACCTCCGAGTTTATCTCAGGTACACAATGTTTTTCATGTTTCAATGTTAAGGAAGTACATGACAGATCCATCTCATGTTTTGAGTCCCGAGGTAGTTCAGCTGGAAGAGAACCTATCTTATGAGGAACAACCGGTCCAGATTCATGAGCACAGGGAGCAAGTGTTACTGAATAAGGTTATTCATCAGGTAATGGTTTTGTGGAAAAACCACATGATTGAAGAGGCAACATGGGAATCTGAAAACACAATGAGGGATAAATACCCCCACTTATTCGATAAGTAAATAAATTGTGGGGACACAATTTTCTAAAAGGGGGAAGGATGTAACATCCCAAATAAGTAATGAATAATAGATATTTTTATCTATGTCTATTAAGGAATTAGATAGTGTTTTAGAGGCTTAAAATGAGAATAAATCCAATCTTAAGCATGGAATACACTAATATTTGTAAAATATTGTTTTACTACCTTTTGATGGAAAACCATTTTTAAATCTATCTTTTGAAAATTTTATAAGCTATATTTGTCAAAATAAACTTATTCGTTATGATTGGGACATTGAAATTTACTTTGGATAAATTTCTGGTATTTTTCCGATAAAGTTCATTTTTTAATGAATAGTGAAAAATGTTGTATTTTAATTCAAAACCTTTTTTTAATAAAATTTATATATATGATTATATTATCTTTTTAATTGGTTTTAAAGTTCAATTAGAATATATTTTTACCATTTAATCCAATAGTGGTCTTTGGAATTAATTTTAATTTGAAATTGGACTTAAACTAGTGTCAATCTTTTTCTACTTATTGTTTCATAAAAACACGCTATTTGCTCAGACAACGGGAATTAATTATTAAATTAATTAATGTAACTTATATGTTTTGAATTTTGAAAAATAGACATTATTTTTGAATTCGGAATATCAAATATATCTTAGGGTGAAGTTTAGGTATTTTTCTGGAAAACTACAATTTTTGATGAATAGTGAAAACACTAAGTGGTACTTAAAAAACTGATTTTTCGTTTAAATAAAATTTTACCACCTCTGTGTTTTGAATTTCAAAAATATGACATATATGGTTGTCATTAAGAAGTAAAATTTGGTTCAATGGGATTAAAACAATTTTTTTGGTGAATAGTAACTTTTATGTTTTTAATCGCGATTAGAGGTAATTAGTGTAATTTAATATCAGAATAATGTTTTAATAATATGAAATGAACTTGACACATGTCCTACCCTTATTGGATGTGTCATGGCCGACCAATAAAATCCATGGGTCAACTTGGGGACCCCATGGAGTACTTTGGATGGAAAATGACATTAATATAGTTTTATTTAATGTTAAAGTAAAAATGACACAAACATGAGTTGTTTTACTAAAACAGTGTTTAAATGGGGTTATACAAGTCCGATTTTTGACTATAAACAGTAATTGGAAAGATAAAACGATTTCCTACATCATAGTATTTTTTTTATAAATTTTTGACATTAAATAAATTAAATTATTTATGACACCATGATGATGCAGCGATTACCTCATTATTTAATGATTTAAATAAAATGAAAATATAATGTAAAATCTAGGACCTACACATGTCAAAAACCTATTTTATGGAAGGATTTCGAACCCTTATCACCTTATCATCGAAATTTATAATTTTGGGACCTTCTTTATCCGAAAATCATTTTATAACAAAGTATATTTTCTTAGCTTTCCAAGAGTGCCCCTCCTCTCCTCTTATAAAAGGCCTCCACCTCTACCACCTTACTTACACTTAAAAAGCCTTTGACTCAGCCAACCCCTTCCCATTCAGTCTCTCCACATCCCTCTATAACTCTTAGAAGCCTCACTTTGGGCAAAAGTCCTCCCAAGGAAGCTTTTGATCTCAAATCAAAAAGAGTTACCCGATTTAAAGGAAGTGTCTTCTCTTGTGTTCTTATGTTTTATTTTGCTTCTCCAACCCCCTAAACTCTTTTTATTCATTTTTTTGTAACAACAACAGTATATACCATATACTAGGATGTTGTTATAAGAAATATTTGAGCTACACTTATACACACCTACATCTAATGGTTAAAGAACATACTGTTTTTGTGGATGGAGAATTCCTGCCTCACGAAACGATGATTGTTCAATATTATTTTAACACAATAAAAGGTGGCCATTAATATGACACTATATTTATATATGATATATCATGTGTTTATGTTTTAATTAAGCTTCTGTATTTTTAATTAATGGAATACCTTTATGGTTTCCATTATGGGTAAACGCGATATCTTCATTTTAGGAAGTGCGGACTACCACCCCTGAAAGTGATTTGATTCGTTAATGCCATATGTGGGACGTATAAAGGATGTAAATAATGGTATTATATATGATATTATACTGGAATTATAATATACCTTTATATCATTATGATTCTATTCCATAAAATTCGAAATAGAAATGAATGTATCGTTCATGCGTACGTACGACTTACCGTCTCCATGAATGGTGCATTTCATTTCATACCTCTAAACGTTATGTAATATTATAAATGAATGTATATACTGGATATATATGATATATATGATGTCTAAATCATGATTATAACTCTGGATATAATGGATACATGAACCACTTGTAATTATAAAGAGTTTACTTTTGACTCAAGTATCAATGATCGTTAAAACGACAATTATTAACTTAAATAATTACATATTATTCATGACATGGCAATAAGTGATATAAAAGGAATAATGAACTTGAAAATGATTCTTAAAATATTAGAAATTAAATCAAGTTTATTATTCAGGAGATTAAAGAACGATCAAGTCCATTCGGATACGAGGTAAGGGACTTTGTCTCAATCTTCATTCATTGAGGCATATTTTGTTTTATACACAACTTTCTTTTATACGGTTTATAAACCCCTTTGAATTGTATGATTATTCAAAAAGAATCTTTTTTTATATGAAGCGTTTTACTAAATGAAAAAAGGAATGTTTTTTTTGTCATACGTAAGCGGTGACAACGACTTCTATGCCGCCGTGACCATTATTTGAGTTTCAGCTTTCTCTGCAATCCGTACCTTTTTTTTAAATGGAAAATAAATACCATGTTTTACTTTTCTTTTATTTTGGTTTTGAAAATGGTTTTCATAATGTTTTTTATATCAATGTGTTGTATTGATATATTGTGATTGAAATGTGGAAATGTTATGTTTCCTTTATGCATGTATTATGTGGTACGATTATGTTATGGTTCTTGGGCATTGTTATGAAGACGGGTGGTTCCATGATAAAATAATGGCGGGTGAGCCGATATATCTCTCCAATGCAATGGGTAACGCGAAGGAGTTAAACATTAAGTTTTCTCCGATGATATTTAGGGAATATACTGTGATGGGTATTCCAAACCTAACCAAGAGGGTTACTCCCTACGTAAGAATGTTATGAATACCTCAAGTTACCTTTATGTCTTACGATTTCTATGATCTATTAATGATTTGATGAGGTATGTTAAAGTGATTATGTTTTATGAGTAGAGTATGATTTCATTGATTCTTGTGTATACATGTACGCATGTTTCCTTTCCATATTTTTATATCCCTTACTGAGCTTTTTATGCTCATCCCAAGTTTTTGAAATTTTTTTCACAAGTCAAGGGAAGGGTACATGATATGATGATAGTGTCATGAAAGTTTCAAGAAAGAATCCATGTTTTATTTTAAATATGATTCCGTTGATGGGAAAAATGAATACTATCTTTTATGTAACCACTTTGTCTAAATATGGAATGTAATGCATGTTTTATGATCTAATTCTCTAAAACTCTAATCCTGAAAAGATCCTCAATGTGTAATCTTGTAATAACTCAAGATTAAGTAAGGTATAAGGCTGGGGCCTTATAGATATACACTAATGAAGGCAGAAATGAAGAGATACAATCAAAATCTGCAATAAAACCAAGAGAATACCCCAAGATGATTTAAGAGGTAAATGGTTTTGTTTAAAATATATTAAGTTGGTTTAAATCAAAATCATGTAACTTAATCCCATATAAATGGTTTTATTATGTGGTCTCTATGACTATTCATATGACTATGCATTTCCCACTTTTCTCAAACCCAAAATTTATGGTTCAAATTCAAGGTATCTATGTAACACCCCAAGATTTCATAGTGTGTTGTTTCTTCAAAATAATTCAATAACTTGCACTACACGCAACAACGAGTTCAATCACACCTTGACTTACAAAAAAAATCCATTAAAAGAGGTCATGAATAATATTAACTAAATTTTAAACTTTATATAATCCTTATAATTTTAGAATCCATATTATGAGTTTCTTAGTCATAATGCAAGAACATATTCATTTTCAGTATTGCACTTTTATCAACTTTTAATAGTGAAAACTTTTTAAATACAATATTTTAAACTTTTTGACTAAATGGAGACATCAAAAAAATTTAAAATGAAACATACCAAGCTTCCACGGTATGCTTTCATTTGAATAAAACAGTAGCGTGTGTTGTACGCAACTTCGAGTTTTAACACACACCACAACCGATAAAACTAGCCGTTATGAATAGTAATATGTACTTTTTAAAATTATATATATTTTATATTTCAAAATGGACTTCATTTTTGGATTCGGAATATCTAATTTAGCCTAAGGTGAAATTTTGGTACTTTTCGGATAACTTTCATATTTCAATGAATAGTGAAAATTACTAAATTTTAATTAAAAACAACTTTTTTAATCAAAATAATTAATAGTGATAAATTATGAATTTTAGTAGTTTTAAAGTATATTTAGTATATATTTTTACCATTTAATATAATGTTGGTCATTGGACATAATTTTACAATTAAACCGAACATAAACAAGTGTCAATCTTTTGATAGTTATTATCTCTTAAAAACACGCTTTTTGTTTTGACAGCGGGAATTAATTTTAAATTAATTTCTGCCACTTATTTGTTTTGAATTTTGGAAAATGGATTACATATTTGGAATCAGGATGTTCAAATTGTGTAAATAGGTAACTTTTATTTTTAGACATTTTGAATAATTACTGCGGTAAATATTTTATTTACCATGGTTAAGGGTAAATCCGGTAAGTAAGGGTTAAAAAATAATATTATAATAATACTAAATTACCCTAAAACGTGTCTTAACCCTATTGGTTGATACATGGTCGACCATGGGCATCTTTGGGTCGATTTTTGGACCTCATGGATCCACTTGTAAGTGATAATGACACTTTATTTTAATTAAGTTAAAATGAATACAAAAATGACACAAGCATATATCTTTTTGAAAACCAATTTTTACATAGGGTTATATATGTTGGATTTTCTATTATAAATATTCATTAGAAAGATAAAACTATTTCCTACATAATGATATTTTATTTATAATTTTTAGACATTAAATATTTTATTTTATTTATGACACAATGATGATGCAGTAATTACTATAATATTTAAAAATTAACATAATTGATATTATAAATACCCAAATAAATATAATATGAAACTTTTAATGAATTAAAATAATTTTCTAGGATAATATGATATATTAGGATTGATTTAATTTACTTTTTTCGAAGTAATAAATCTGTTATGAGTTTCACAAAAATCAACTATTGAATAGTGTCAAAATTGACATAAAAGAGTTCTTAAAACAAATATTATATTATTAATTGATATTAAATTCCTAAAAATCTAAGGTTCGGCAAAGAGACTTATATCATGATAGGTTCATCATTAATGGACCACTTGGGGGTCAATTGGATGTATATAGTAAGTTTATTAACCATATTATATAAAAATACAAAGAGACATTGTAAAAGTGAAACTAATTAACTTAGAGTTAATACTTAAAGATAAGGTTAATATAAGTACCCAAACCTGTCTAAATTCTATTGGTTGAGTGTTTTTCGACCTATCCCCACCTTAACCTTTGAATAGTCAACTTTGGAGCCATTAGAAACTGAATATGAATTTATTATAAATTAATATTTCTAGCTCTTCCAAAGGTGCCCCTCACCCCTCTTATAAAAAGGAACTCCTCCTTCTCATTTCTTCACACCATCAAAGCCTTTTTGTTCGGCCAAACTCTGCCCACATACTCTCCCAACTTCCCTAACTACAACATAGAGGACTTAGTTTGATCAGAAAGCCAACCTAAGTAGCCCTTTTGATCAAATCAAAAGGAAGAACCCGAAGACGAGGTAATGTTTTCACCACCCCTTTTTAAGTTCCTTTCTTCTTCCACTTCATCTTTCTTTGTTATTACCATTATAAAATAATAACTCCAATATAATATATATACTGTGATGTTATTATAAATATGGTACAACCATATTCAGTATTCTATCCATCCTTTGAATAACATGTCACCATACGTGCGTACGTACGACTTACCGTCTCCACGTCGTGGTGTAATTGTTATTCAATATATTATTATTTGGATGGGTATAATAATGATGTGTAACTCATGTAAATAATAAATATAACATGATAATTATTCTGTATATATGATATAAAATCCAATTATATATTATTTTAATATCAAAATAATGATATTGTTGCTCGTGCGTATGTACGGACTACCGTCTCCACGAACGCGATGAGATTCATTGTCCATCATATCCATTCAAGTATAATTATAATTTGATGATTTCAAAATAGTATCTAAGGACTTTATATAATTTTGGATATGAATAATATACATCCCATTAATAAAGAATATGGCTCACATAACAAAGAATATAAAGTAAAATGAACCCGTTAACACCCGAAATAACGATAATTCTAAGATATTATTAACAAATCAATGTTAAAAGATCATATATGATATCATATTAAAGTAAATGATTCTTGTATTATTAAATAACAATTATTTCACCATTATACAAGAGGTAAACCTACCATCGACCAAGGAAAAAGTACAAGTAAGGGATTTTCTTATCTCACTTTCAATTCCGTGAGATTTCCATTGTTCGCCACTAAATTATTGAAAGTGGTGTATTGTGTACTTCCATTTGATATATATTATCATGATTATCTTTATATTCATGTTATTCTGTAAATCATTTGGTGGTTATTAACTTTTGGCCATACGACTCAGTTGATTAACGTGGTAAGGAGTTTCTTATCTCGCTCTTAATTTCGTGAGAATTCCATTGTTCACCACTTAATTATTACATGTGGTGTATGTGTACTACCCATGATTGTATTCATTGTGTAATATAATTTAATTTATGGGTATTTACATAGTCATGGTATGATACTTATTTCATGGTTGTTTGTTTCGTAAGTTACCAAATCGATAAGGGAATTTGAGATTTCAATTTCCAATCATTCGGCTTTACGCATATTTCATTGATTATATTACTCCAAGATTATGTGTGGAATCACTATTCATTTGATTATGTCATAATTTCCACTACCCTTCCTGTGGATATACTTTTGATACACATAATAACTCCATTGATAATTCTAAAGTCATTAATATGAATTTGATAAGAGTAATTTTAACTCTTTCACCATTTGTTGAGTTAAACATCCAATTCGTTGGTGTTGTTTCTACAAGAATATGTGTGAATATCCTTTGATTGTTTTACACTGAATATTCAATCATATTTAGTGTATTTATATTTATTCACACATAATTATGTCGTTGATTTATCCTTAACCTAAGGATACGGCCTTTATGAGAGATTTCATCTCAATTTACATTCAACTGAGACTTCTTTGTTGATATACACCAAATCACTTTTATGTGGTGTATATAATGTACTTTGACATAGTATATCATGAATCCCTTTATTCTCATGATATTACAAATTTTTGATTACCTCAAATATTTGTATTCAAGTGTCTCTCTTTTGGTTAGAATCTCTAACCAAAATACCATTTTAAAATGTTTTAAAGACTTATTCTTCTATATCTTGCTCATTAATGTCCATGTTTTAAAAATGGTTTTAAGGATTTATTTATATGGACATTAAAGTTTTAAAATTAAAACTCCTTTTAAAAGTTTCAAAGTGGTATGGGACACTTTGATTCAAAAAATCTATTTTTAAATGGCTTCTTGACAAATAGTGTGACTTTTAAATGATTTCAAGAAAAGGGGGATATTTCCCTCAAATAGTTTTGATGATTATTTTCATCTATGTCAACATCCTTCATTATTCATGATTGAGGTTAATGTGATACAATACAATCTTCCATATTGTATCAAATGAGTTATGTTTGACTGTGGATGTTCTATTTTTATACCATTCATGGTTTTTGGTTAAACTATTGACATTTCGTGTCCTAGTTTTAATACGAATATTTATTTTATGTTTAAACCTATTCATATGAGGAATGCATTGGACTTAATAAGTGACGGGTGGAGCCCGCTATAGCTCCTCGATGCATTGGTAGGTCTCATGAGACAAACTAGTGTCTTGGCACAAGGCCTTGGCAAAATCTTATTTGTAGTCTTGGCACGAGGCCTTGGCTATGTGGTTATGATAGTCTGGCATTATGCATTCCATCATTATGAAAGTGTTTATTGATAATGCATGGGATTATTTGACTAGTTGAATATCCATGTGAGTAAGTAAATGGCATTATTTTATTTTATCTTTGCCATTTTATGCTGAAGTTCAAGTTTAAAAGGCTTTTGTTTTAGTTATAAACTGCCTTAAGTGTTTATGCTTATTTATGAAAGCTTCTGCTATAATGTTATCCTTACTGAGAATCTGAGCTCACCCCTTTCAATGTTTTATTTTTCCCAGGATTATGAAGAAGTAATTTATGAATGACCTGCAGGGATAGTATGAGGGGATATGAAGACAAGATGTTTTTTTTATGATGTAATGTAAAATTTATGGATGTATCTAGTTATTCCAAGGATACTAAACTAATCGGTCTTTCGAGACTTGATATTTCTCTTGATCATGCCAATGTTATGTAATAATGCACCAACTCTAGGTAACTAGGGTCGGGGCGTTACAATTGGTATCAGAGAAAGTTTAGTACAAACCTTGGTAGCTAGATTTAGATAAACTCTAATTAGAGCATGTAGACTAAGATGAACTTTGAGGATTAGTATAAAAGAACTTCCTAGAATTTTGGTATTGTGGAGATTTTGTGAGTTTTCCGAGCAGTACATCCCTGTCTGGATACAAGCAGGTAGAGGCGGCTCTGGCACAGATGTACCTAGGGGTAAAACCCGAAAATACCGCTTTGAGCTAGACTCGAACGGGAACTGGTGCACGACAACGGGCCTTGCTGCACTCTTGGTTACGACACTCTCGGGGGATATGCTTAGGATAATTTACATTTTCTTTACAAACCGATTTAAGTAATATATACATAAGATGAGAGTAAATGACCTTGGTTAATCCTAATATGTTTCAAATTGAGAATATTGTGAGATTTTAATCTCTAAATGATTTTACGACTACTATTACTCACACAATGCTTTCTGGTTTTAGTCAATGGCTGGATTCCAAGTAAGTCATAGTGACTTTGAGAATGATGTACAAGGTGGGAACGATGGTGACAATGAGAAACAAAATAGAATATTGATAGGCGTAAAAGATATCGTCTTTATGCCAAATCAGTTTTCCAAAAATTTGATCAACAACATATATATTAACCAACTCCCAGACTCAACAAGGAAGAGAAAGGTGATAAATGATAAGATCTCCAGCAATGGAGACCATGGGGAAAAGAAACCTCAATTTTCATCATGCAGGAAATGTGGAAAGAGACACCTAGGGAAGTGTCTCAATGGGACAACGAAATGTTTTACGTGCGGGAAGGAAGGACATAAAGTGAATAATTTCCGAAGAAAAATGAAGAGTACTATGGAAGAAGATAAAAATGGTCCCAAGAGTCCATTTACAGTCATTTGCCTTAAATGTAGGGGACCTGGCCATTACCCGAGTGAATGTCCTATTCTATAGAATATTTTCTTGGTCAAAGAAGAAGCTATGTGGAAATAAATAGTTGGAGAAAAATTTAAAAAGTATTAGCACTCCTTGTTGATGGTTTTACTTTGGAATAATTTTCTCTTGTATTTGTAACCCCGCTGTTTTCCATGTGAGAATGATATTTGAGGAAGAATTGTCTCTTCTCTTGTGGATATAGGTATAAATAACCATTTGGTTTTATATGATCATTGGGGTTTGAGAAAATGATAAGTTATTATAATTTGGGATGAAAATGAAAAGTATGATATAACATTTGTGGTTAAATTATGTTATTTTGAGGAATTTATCTCATTTTGGTAATATTATAAAATATAGTTTTTGAAAAAGGACAACACGTAGACTGTGTGACAACCCGTCGTGTCGGAAAAAGCTGTGGGAATCGAACCCACAACCAAAGTGCGATTGGGATTTATCGCCTACCACTGGACTACGTGAAGTCCCTGGTTAGTGTGACTATTTTTTTGTTAAATGATTTTATTGATTAATAATAAGATGATTTGGGTTCTTATGTCTTATCAAATGAATACCCTTGGTATAGGAAAATGATTTGGTGATTAAGTGATAAATGTTATTTTGGAAGATGTTCGTTTTGTTAGGAACACTATATGCCCAAGGAAAATAGAATACAATGAGGTTTCATTTTTAGAGTAATGGTGGATTTTTATCTACGTTTTTATTGTTGATTTATAGTGATTTGGGTTATTTATAGAAATGATTATCCTATAGCAGAGAATATGTGATGATGTTAATTACTTTTAAGTATGTGACTTTAAGAGTATTTGATGTCATTTGGAGATACAATGTAACATGGGAGACTACATAATCAAATTCTTCTATGTTTTGGGTTTCAATATTAGTTTGGATTATATTAAAGGATTTTAAGGACAATTGGTTATTGAATGGTATCTATTTAACTTTGGGGTATTGTTGGTTTAATTTTAGAAATTAAGATTAGTATATATTTATCTCAATGAATATCTTTTTGGGGGATCATTAGATCATTCACTAACCATTTTGGTTTTGATTAATCTTCAAAGACAATGTAAATATATGGTTTATCCTGCATGGATCATGTGATTCTATAGAAGTTTATTCTAGCTCTTCTAGTGTGACCAAGTCTTCTTGAATACTTATCGTTTAAAAAAAATTGAGTTAGTGGTGGAAATTTATTAAAGAATGAAAATATACTTAAAATGTAAGTATATCTCATAATGTTCTTAGTCAATATCATAAATGAATTCCTCTTCCTTATGTAATGTAACTTTAAAAAAAATGTTGTCCTAGATGGTACCTTAAATCATCACTAATTTATGGCTTTGGGATTGTTGGCCTTTTCATAACCATGTTCTATACCACTCTCCATCAGATAATTGATGGTTATATTTCTCTTCCATATCCATATTTTCCTACATGGAACCCTAGTATGTGTTATTTTCGGTAATCTTCATACTTTCCACACTTTATTTTAAATAGAGGCCTCATTAATTCATTTTTCGATGTGGGATTTCAACTAAGATATTTTGAAATGTCAAAAATGTGTTATCCCAATACCCTATGTTTTGTTGGACCGATGGTATTTCAAATCATCATAAATTGATGAGTTTAAGGACCTCAATTTTATACTTGTTTGTGATTGATGACCTCAATCACTACCTATAAATATTTACGTTTTTCCTCCAATTATATGTCTCTAATTACCACCAATGTTCTCCTAATCGAGATCATAATTCGATGGTGACCCTTTCATTTCTCTTTTCCTCATATTAAGACAAAATTTTAGTAACCCAATTTCCGATGTGGGTTTTCCCACAAATATATTTTCTATTTTCAACCTTTTATTTTTGAAGAACAATTTCTAATTGCGAGGACGCAATTTATTGAAGGGGGGGGGAGAATGTGACACCCCAAGATTTCATAGTGTGTTATTTCTTCAAAATAATTCAATAACATGCACTACACGCAACACCGAGTTCAATCACACCTTGACTTACAAAAAAAATCCATTAAAAGAGGTCATGAATATTATTAAATAAATTTTAAACTTTATATAATCCTTATAATTTTAGAATCCATATTATGAGTTTCTTAGTCATAATGCAAGAACAGATTCATTTTCAGTATTGCACTTTTATCAACTTTTAATAGTGAAAACTTTTTAAATACAATATTTTAAACTTTTTGACTAAATGGAGACATCAAAAAAATTTAAAATGAAACATCCCAAGCTTCCACGGTATGCTTTCCTTTGAATAAAACAGTAGCGTGTGTTGTACGCAACTTCGAGTTTTAACACACACCACAACCGATAAAACTAGCCGTTATGAATAGTAATATGTACTTTTTAAAATTATATATATTTTATATTTCAAAATGGAATTTATTTTTGGATTCGGAATATCTAATTTAGCCTAAGGTGAAATTTTGGTACTTTTCGGATAACTTTCATATTTTGATGAATAGTGAAAATTACTAAATTTTAATTAAAAACAACTTTTTTAATCAAAATAATTAATAGTGATAAATTATGAATTTTAGTAGTTTTAAAGTATATTTAGAATATATTTTTACCATTTAATATAATGTTGGTCATTGGACATAATTTTACAATTAAACCGAACATAAACAAGTGTCAATCTTTTGATAGTTATTATCTCTTAAAACACGCTTTTTGTTTTGACAGCGGGAATTAATTTTAAATTAATTTCTGCCACTTCTGTGTTTTGAATTTAGGAAAATGGATTCCATATTTGGAATCAGGATGTTCAAATTGTGTAAATAGGTAACTTTTATTTTTAGACATTTTGAATAATTACTGCGGTAAATATTTTATTTACCTTGGTTAAGGGTAAATCCGGTAAGTAAGGGTTAAAAAATAATATTATAATAATACTAAATTACCCTAAAACGTGTCTTAACCCTATTTGTTGATAAATGGTCGACCATGGGCATCTTTGGGTTGATTTTTGGACCCCATGGATCCACTTGTAAGTGATAATGACACTTTATTTTAATTAAGTTAAAATGAATACAAAAATGACACAAGCATATATCTTTTAGCAAAACAATTTTTACGTAGGGTTATATATGTTGGATTTTCGATTATAAATATTCATTAGAAAGATAAAAAGATTTCATAAATAATGATATTTTATTTATAATATTTAGACATTAAATATTTTATTTTATTTATGACACAATGATGATGCAGTAATTACTATAATAGTGAAAAATTAAAATAATTGATATTATAAATACCCAAATAAATATAATATGAAACTTTTAATGAATTAAACTAATTTTCTAGGATAATATGATATATTAGGATTTATTTAATTGACTTTATTCTAAGTAATAAATCTGTTATGAGTTTTACAAAAATAAACTATTGAATAGTGTCAAAATTGACATAAAAGAGTTCTTAAAACAAATATTATATTATTAATTGATATTAAATTTCTAAAAATCTAAGGTTCAGAAAAGAGACTTATATCATGATAGGTTCATCATTAATGGACCACTTCGGGGTCTCTTGGATGTATATACTAATTTTATTAACCATATTATATAAAAATACAAAGAGACATTGTAAAAGTGAAACTAATTAACTTAGAGTTAATACTTAAAGATAAGGTTAATATAAGTACCCAAACCTGTCTAAATTATATTGGTTGAGTGGTTTTCGACCTATCCCGACCTTAACCTTTGAATAGTCAACTTTTGAGCCATTATAAACTGAATATGAATTTATTATAAATTAATATTTCTAGCTTTTCCAAAGGTGCCCCTCACCCCTCTTATAAAAAGGCACTCCTCCTTCTCATTTCTTCACACCTTCAAAGCCTTTTTGTTCGGCCAAACTCTGCCCACATACTCTCCCAACTTCCCTCACTACAACCTAGAGGCCTTATTTTGATCAGAAAGCCAACCTAAGGAGCCCTTGTGATCAAATCAAAAGGAAGAACCCGAAGAAGAGGTAATGTTTTCACCACCCCTTTTTAAGTTCCTTTCTTCTTCCACTTCCTCTTTCTTTGTTATTACCAGTAGAAAATAATAACTCCAGTATCATATATATACTGTGATGTTATTATAAATATGGTACAACCATATTCAGTATTCTATCCATCATTTGAATAACATGTCACCATACGTGCGTACGTACGGCTTACCGTCTCCACGTCGTGGTGTAATTGTTATTAAATATATTATTATTTGGATGGGTATAATAATGATGTGTAACTCATGTAAATAATAAATATAACATGATAATGATTCTGTATATATGATATAAAATCCAATTATATATTATTTTAATATCAAAAGAATGATATTGTTGCTCGTGCGTATGTACGGACTACCGTCTCCACGAACACGATGAGATTCATTGTCCATCATATCCATTCAAGTATAATTATAATTTGATGATTTAAAAATATTATCTAAGGACATGATATCATTCTGGATATGAATAATATACATCCCATTAATAACGAATATGGCTCACATAACAAAGAATATAAAGTAAAATGAACCCGTTAACACCCGAAATAACGATAATTCTAAGATATTATTAACAAATCAATGTTAAAAGATCATATATGATATCATATTAAAGTAAATGATTATTGTATTATTCAATAACAATTACTTCACCATTATACAGGAGGTAAACCTACCATCGACCAAGGAAAAAGTACAAGTAAGGGATTTTCTTATCTCACTTTCAATTCCGTGAGATTTCCATTGTTCGCCACTAAATTATTGAAAGTGGTGTATTGTGTACTTACATTTGATATATATTATCATGATTATCTTTATATTCATGTTATTATATAAATCATTTGGTGGTTATTAACTTTTGTCCATACAACTCAGTTGATTAACGTGGTAAGGAGTTTCTTATCTCGCTCTTAATTTCGTGAGAATTCCATTGTTCACCACTTAATTATTACATGTGGTGTATGTGTACTGCCCATGATTGTATTCGTTGTGTAATATACTTTAATTTATGGGTATTTACATAGTCATGGTATTATCCTTATTTCATGGTTGTTTGTTTCGTAAGTTACCAAATCGATAAGGGAATTTGAGATTTCAATTTCCACTCATTCGGCTTTACGCATATTTCATTGATTATATTACTCCAAGATTATGTGTGGAATCACTATTCATTTGATTATGTCATAATTTCCACTCCCCTTCCTATGGATATACTTTTGATACACATAATCACTCCATTGATAATTCTTAAGTCATTAATATGAACCTGATAAGAGTAATTTTAACTCTTTCACCATTTGTTGAGTTAAACATCCAATTCGTTGGTGTTGTTTCTACAAGAATATGTGTGAATATCCTTTGATTGTTTTACACTGAATATTCAATCATATTTAGTGTATTTATATTTATTCACACATAATTATGTCGTTGATTTATCCTTAACCTAAGGATACGACCTTTATGAGAGATTTCATCTCAATTTACATTCAATTGAGACTTCTTTGTTGATATACACCAAATCACTTTTATGTGGTGTATATAATGTACTTTGACATAGTATATCATGAATCCCTTTATTCTCATGATATTACAAATTTTTTATTACCTCAAATATTTGTATTCAAGTGTCTCTCTTTTGGTTAGAATCTCTAACCAAAATACCATTTTAAAATGTTTTAAAGACTTATTCTTCTATATATTTCTCATTAATGTCCATGTTTTAAAAATGGTTTTAAGGATTTTTTTATATGGACATTAAAGTTTTAAAATTAAAACTCCTTTTAAAGGTTTCAAAGTGGTATGGGACACTTTGATTCAAAAAATCTATTTTTAAATGGCTTCTTGACAAATAGTGTGACTTTTAAATGATTTCAAGAAAAGGGGGATATTTCCCTCAAATAGTTTTGATGATTATTTTCATCTATGTCAAAATCCTTCATTATTAATGATTGAGGTTAATGTGATACAATACAATCTTCCATATTGTATCAAATGAGTTATGTTTGACTGTGGATGTTCTATTTTTATACCATTCATGGTTTTTGGTTAAAGTATTGACATTTCGTGTGCTAGTTTTAATACAAATGTTTATTTTATGTTTAAACCTATTCATATGAGGAATGCATTGGACTTAATAAGTGACGGGTGGAGCCCGCTATAGCTCCTCGATGCATCGGTAGGTCTCATGAGACAAACTAGTGTCTTGGCATAAGGCCTTGGAAAAATCTTATTTGTAGTCTTAGCACGAGGCATTGGCTATGTGGTTATGATAGTCTGGAATTATGCATTCCATCATTATGAAAGTGGTTATTGATAATGCATGGGATTATTCGACTAGTAGAATATCCATGTGAGTAAGTAAATGTCATTATTTTATTTTATCTTTTCCATTTTATGCTGAAGTTCAAGTTTAAAAGGCTTTTGTTTTAGTTATAAACTGCCTTAAGTGTTTATGCTTATTTATGAAAGCTTATGATATAATGTTATCCTTACTGAGCATCTGAGCTCACCCCTTTCAATGATTTATTTTTCCCAGGATTATGAAGAAGTAATTTATGAATGACCTGCAGGGATAGTATGAGGGGATATGAAGACAAGATGTTTTTTTTATGATGTAATGTAAAATTTATGGATGTATCTAGTTATTCCAAGGCTACTAAACTAATCGGTCTTTCGAGACTTGATCTTTCTCGTGATCATGCCAATGTTATGTAATAATGCACCGACTCTAGGTAACTAGGGTCGGGGCGTTACAATCTAGGACCTTTTATGTGTTAATGAATTTCAAAATGACACTGAAACTATGGTGTGTAATAAAAAAACAAAATATCTAAGATTCATTACCTAACTTTTTAGCTTTAGTAAAACCCTTCTATACATCAATATAAAAGTTGAATTCCCATGAAACATGGAACCCAAGGTAAGACACCCATTTATATCTAATTTTGAAGTCGAAATTCACTTTTGAGATAATATATCTCTTTATTTCATAAATTGAATGCCAAAAATCAATTATACCCCCTTTAAAAAATAATATATATCCCAAATCTAGGGTATTATATATCCTTTTTTATATACTAAATGTTATGAGCTCCAATTATTTTTACTATTTTTTATATAAGTTGGTATATCAAAAATATTTATTGACCATGAATTATATTTTGATAAATAAAAACAATAATCAATTCGGTTATTTAATAAGGTAATATTCTATCATTGTTTTGTTATACTAGTAGTCGTATTTAGTAGAATCTAATATATGAGGTGGTATTCCAAAGGTCTATGAAATCTCTAGATTTGGAACATGTTATATTAAATTTTCATGATATGTAAATGAATGTAGAAAATATGACTTCTCTTCTCAATTTAATAAAAAAATCCCTAAGAAAATACTTCCATTTGATATTTTTGTTTGACATATAAAAAATAGTTTGTGTCAAATTTTAATTGTATATTTTATAAAATGGTAGTTATAAATTGAATAAATTTGTATTTTATATAATCATGTATCTATTTATTTTATTTCAATCCTCTAATTTTCTAGGCTGTTACATTATTTAATCCTTATTAAAATTGTGAATTTATATTAATATAGAAAAAATATTTAAATTTTATTATAGATAAATATATAACTGAAAATGGATAATTTTTTTTTAATTATCTATCATCACCCTTAAAAAATAATTTTATTTTAATAGATGAAATCTTATTCTATGATTAAAAAATAGTGTATCATGATTTATGAAAAAATGCTATTTTTATTTCCTTAAATTTCCTTTAACCTTTATTAGAGAGGGTTTATTCCTGATTTTATTTTGTATTTCTTATTTTGGATAATTTTTGATGATTCTGTTTAGAATGTTTTTTTTATCATTATATATAAAATCTAAATATTGCAAATATCATTTTATTTTTAATGGGTTTTCAGTATTCTTTAAAAAATTGATGAAAATTATTATTTCTTCATTTCATTCTCTTTTGAATACATGATTTAGCCAAATATACTATTTTTCCACATTCCTTTCTCTTAAATATTTATTGAATATAATTTTTTTATGAAGGTCCAAAACATATTACCTTTCAAATTTTTTAATTTCCAATTATATTTTGTTTATTTCACACTTGAAGTAAAAAAAAGTAGTCTAACTTTTTAAATGACCTCTAAATTTTTTTTAATTGAACTATTGAGTTTGGAATTCAGTGATTACCTTGACAAAGAGTTTTGGTGAGAATCAATATTGTTTCAATTCTTGATGAATTTATTTTATTAATTAATTAAATAATTTTATGTCTTATCTCCTATTTTTTTAATTTTGGAGAAAAATAGATATAATTTATATGATAAAAAATCGATTGAAAATCCTTTAGAAAATTATTTCCTACAATTTAGGGTTTTATTTAAAGTATATATAATCTCCTCACCCCATTATAATATTAATAGTGACTAGAAAAAATGTTATGAGACCTCAGGAGTACCTCCCCATATACTAGAGGATGCCAACTCACTGTGGGGGTATAAGGTCGTATTATGTGGAAACTATACCCCCGTATCATAGTATAAAATAACAAGTTAAATAAACCAATCTAATCCAAAACATTGAGTTGGATAAGATGATTTAAATAAACAAGAATAATAAATAATAAATAAATTTGGAAGTAGATAGTAATATAGACTCACTAGCATCTAAAGAGGATGACTATATATGAAAAGTAAATAATATAATAAAATAGATTTACAAGAAGATTTTATACACCCATGAGGCCCATAGACTCACAACTATAATCACATATAACATATCCTAGTGGACGAATATTCTATCTCAGGTCTCTACCCAACATGAACCTATGATTAGTGAACTTTTCTTTTGTACCCAAGTGTCTTGTTCATATGGGTACGGTGTTAGAAAAACTTGGTAGGACACCACCAACACAGTCACACACACATACAGTAAATGTAGTGTATATGGATGTTACATTCTCATCTGAATAAATAAAAAAAGGAGTGAAATTGTATAGAAATTACCACAGTTAATTATCATGTCTATAATAACACCGAAGATCTGCACAAACCTACATTGGATTGTATGGGGTGTATCTAATCATGTTATATTACCATTCAAACTAATTTATGGTAGAAATTCCCTCTACTAGAGGTTATCCTGGGTGGTCAGTAATATCAAGAATTAATTTGATCCCTAAGGGGATGATCCTATTCATTCTAAAAGTAGTAAATAGAATTATCATTAATTCATAAGAGTTAATACATGAAAATCCAATATTTATAAAATAAATTTCCAATCCACATGAGGCAATCGTGAGGTTTCCATAATCGTTAGGTTTCCCCACCAAAATCTAATAGGCAATCTTCAGTATTTCATAACTATCAGGCCTCATCGGTGAACCCCATGACGTTATCCAGGGCACTTCATAGTTATCAAGGATCATCAAATAACCATAGGGGATAATATAGGGTTCCTCATAATAGTAGGATCATAAGAAAGATCCAAGGATATCATACAATAAATCCCATGTATCCAGATTATCTTAGAGGGAAATCTGTTCCTCTCATAACATATCATCATGGATGGAAACCTCCTCAGTCCTATATCACATTTATAAATTCAGCCTCTCAAGTTCAAAACCTGCAATCATCACAACCTTAGTAGATCTAAATATCGACATAGGTTTTAAGGTCACACCCACAATAATGGTGACCCATTTCTAATACACACTCTATCACTAGGGACAACATGTCATGGGGGAACTCACTGAGGTCCCCTAGGTTTCACCATTTCCAAGACCCCTCATAAGGATCCATGAATTTTGAAATCATATACTTGGTCCAACACTATCACTCATATGGAATAAAATCCCTTGGTATCATAAAAATATCATTGATGCTTTATTGGAATCCTAAGAAAGTATCTCAAGGGATATGGCCTCATTCCCATCCACTTTCCAAGTCACACTAGGTCAGTACAAAAACCAAACCTAACCATAAATCTATTTATGGTACAACCACACACATCATCAATAATTAGTGGGGGAGGAGGAGAACTCACCCCAAAATCTTCTAAATTATCACACATGGCCTACTCTGGCTATCCACTTGCCATCCACACTCACATATACAATGAGTTATCTAAGGCACCTATGCTAAGGGATTATTTGATAATCTATTTCATTTATTTAACTCACACCCCTATTAGGTATCCTATATCCCTAAGAATACAAAAATAATTAAAATCTCGAACATCAGGGACTAAGACTTCCATCCAATACACAAGGATCCATCATATCCTTATGAAATTTCTGTAATTTGAACATAGGTTTTTAGTTTTAATTTAAAAAATTAATAATTTAAATAATTCGAGTGACCAAAGTGGATATACGACACATATCACATGATTCTAAATATAATTCAAAAATACTACATGGTATATGTATAAGGACAACATACCTTAATTCAAATCTATTCCATTTTTATTAACCCCCAACTGCTCTGGGAAGGCTGGTCCAAGCTCAACTGACCATCATCCAAACAAATGATGCACTAACTCACATAGAAACACCCCATTAATTTAATTACAATAATAAATTTAATTAATTAAAAATATAAAATTAATTATTAATCTTAATTAAATATGTTATAATTACCTAAATACCCACTAGACACTCTCATAGAACTAAAATGGTGACCAACCAAATATAGATTGTCTATGATGTGTTCTCAACACTATCCCTGGCCAAATACCTTACCCAAAACATAGATTCAACTTAAAATATAATATAATATAATTAAATAAATTTTGAAAAATTTAAACGATGACATTACTTCATCGAAACAACTTGTGATGTCATCTAGATACCATATCTGGAAATCCTCTTACTAGGATGTATGAAATTCCCATCAATACTGTTCCATTCCACCATGAACTAGTGAAATCGATACCAAAAATCAAAATCAAATAAAATAAATCATGAAAAAACTAAGTAATCCCAGTAATGGAGAATAATAGGGGTAAAAATATCACCTTAATAATAAAAGAACAACACCCAGAAGCAACCGAAACTGAGGAGAAACATTAGAGGAAGATGATTGGGGGTGGATAGAAGTGGGATCACGAGGTAAAAGAAATATAGGGCCTCCCTCTTATGAAAATAAGGAGGGTAATTGTTAATTTCCCACATTTAATATTCCATATAAAGTTACCACATGGTTCGAAAAACCATTCAAAAACTAAGAGGATGATATTGTCTCAAGACTTGATTTTTTCATGGTTTGGACACACTATTTTTCAAACCATGTGCCAATGGTAAATAACCATCTATAAATCAGTCTTCATTAATTTTCAAGGTATTTCTACAATAGTGTGACATCAATTTTCCATATCCTAGATTTATGAAACCTAACATGGTTTACACTAAGATCTAAATGGTTTGACCTTAACCATGAAATAACTATTCCAGGCAACCTTGGAATGTACAAACTGAGCTAAAAACATCCTCATGATTAGGGTTTTTCATGGTTTCTACTAAACCATGGACCCTAGGTAGAATACTCTAAAATATTCTATTTTTATTCCAAACATATCCCAAGACTCACTCGAGCACCTGAGGTACCTCCCATGCCACAAAACATATAAAAAACGTGTCTTTAGCACACTAAAACTGTCAATATTTGAATCAAAATATTAGTTAACAAAGAAAACCTCATTTATGATTTTTAATATATTTAAATTCATCATATAAAACATAACTCACCCAAAAGTGGGGTTTTCCAACCTCCCCAACATAACACCTCTCATCATAGATAACTCTAGTCAACTATTCAACAATCAATCCCAATATACTTGTTTTATTAGTTAAATAATAACTCATTATGTTCCATCTTCAAATTCCAAACATGATTCCACTACATAACTATAAAACTAAGGTAAGAAATTATTCAAAAACCAAGAAACCACAAATAACCTTCACTAAAACATTAATAACATTCATTCCCATGATTTTACATCTAGAGAAACCACAGTTTCATTGATCGATTCATTATCTATCTCTTGGTGATCCCCACCATAGCATATGTTCATACAAGCCATTATCAATCCACAATTCTTCTAATCACTATAATTACCTATATAAATGCATTTAAAATGTTCTAACAACCATTACAGTGCATTTTACAACTCAATGTAACTCATTAAAGATGAAAATACTGGTCAAAATATGGTACTACAATTCATCTAAGATTCTGAAGCAAATCAGACTAGTCTCCACCAACCATGAAAATGCCCCACATACACAAATTTTTTATTATAAATCCGCATGAAATTCTCAAAAGATGACCTATATACCTAATAGGTAAAACCTAATGTAGTTTAAAAGTCACCATGTCTAATATCATATAAAACAACAGTTAAACCTCCCATTTTTTACCATTCTCAAAAAACGCTCGGCTGCACTAACCGAAATAGTGTATCACTCAACAAATCATAATGTCTAAAAATTTATAGGAATATAAAGACTATATAAATTACATAAACTATAATTTAAACCCGAATCTCAATATAATTATATGATTGGATCCTAAATAAAAAAATCTTCTTAAGTACTCACACCCATGCATCAGTACACCTCTGATTTCAAAAAATGTTAGATCATATCAAATTAATCTGGAGACCAATTCTAATGAACCAAATCCAACAAACAATATATAATAATTTCAAACCAAGTATTTCTCATGGATCCAGATATACTAATATTCATCCAATCACTTTCAACCCATTGCCACATCATCCTTCCAACTACTAGTCTACCACATGGATGACCCTTCCAGCTCGATGGTCATGTCCCCTTAGAAAAATATAATAGAATCTCTCACTTGAGCACTAATATTAAATATAAAATTAAATTTTGTATTGACACTTGGGAATGTTATCACTAGTACCCTTTGATATCTAAATTATAACAAGGGCCTTACCCTATAATAATGGGGTTCTTCCTATGGGTTTTCTTTACATATTCATCTCAAAGAGAACAAACTCAATAGGGTCCATCATAACATGTGTGATGCTACTCTCATTCCATTCTCACCCATCCTATTAATTCCAAACTAAGATTGATTTTAAAATCCATTGTGCCACCCCACATAATATATTTTGTTGTTACCTACCCCATGAAGTGAAAATTTATATTTCATCAAAAACCTTGGTAACATTTCCTGTTACATCTAACGAAATCCATCAGTCCTTAGCTTGAATATAGATACTCACTAATCAGAAATTCAAACGGAAAATTCACAACTACTGTGTCTGACCTTTGTCTCATTAGAATAATAATAAGTGTATGATCTTATACTACCCAAAATAATAATTCGACTTAGGATTAGTGAGTCACATGTCAACAAACCTAGTCTTACATGCCCCAACCACTGACCATTCCCACAACACATCAACTACATCCTTCTAGTTTATACTTAATGACACTCAAATAAATCATGGAATCCCATTATTCCATGATTTTTACATTATAATCGATCAACTAGATCATTTCTCAAAACCAAAACCAACCATCCTTTCTGTAACTATGTCACTAACAGCATATCAAAAATCAACATGGCCAGATACCTGAATTGTTATACCCTCAAAAAATGAACATTAATAACCAAGATCTAGACCTCAAAGTTATTTCATCATTGAAAACTTCATAATAATAATTCCTATACAATATAAATCAAAAACTCATGTGCACTGATATCAAAGAATGCAACCTATCCATGATTTCCATATACAGAATATATAAGGTATCACCGTTCCTAGACTACTTACCCAGTGTAACTTCACATATAACTATATCATAACTCGAAGAACATACTCATGATTCCCATATATATATTACACATAGGCCTTCTCTAACCCATGTCTTAGGTTACCTTGTTATATCATATCACAACATTATTACCCATATCATCCATATCCTAAGACTTATATCAAATCAAAAGGCTTGGCCACCTATCCCATATATCAGATATCATATAAATCAAATATCCTAGGAAATATATCTTTGTTCCCACCTCAAAGGTCATATGAAAAATCAAATTCAAAACTACCCACTCTAGGGTTCATAATTCCATCTTAGGAATTTCATGCTAACTCATTAGCCTACTCATGGGAACTAATTCTCATTAAAAACTCACATACGAGACTACCCATTTGAGAATCATGATATAATCTAAATGTATACAAAATGACATCACATTACAAAACACTTTCTACCGGGGAATTTATATTCATTAGTCATCAATAGGTGGGATTACGTTCAAAATAATTTTATATATTAGGATAATACTCACTGGGACTCCTTATATTGGAGTAAACCCTTTAAGGATCATGAGCACATCTATCAGAAAATATGTATATAATGTTATAAACCTACAATGATCTATGTTTAATATCCAAAAATTAAAGGGTTTAGTTATGTATAATGCTACCACCAAGATATATGAAAATATTCATATAGTTTATTACTTACACATTAAATAACTAGTCCCATTTTCTTTTTTGTATCCAATATAATAATTAAATTCCCTCAAAAGGGGTTCATAACTTAAGGCATCTCATACATTCCAACCTAAAAAGGGTCTCCCATATACACATGGAGTATATATTAATATTCATTGAACATCTTTCTATAGATTCACAAGACCTATCATCAGAATAAAATTATATTTTGGTTCAGCTTTGTTGAATTTCACTAACAAAATCATTGGGAAAACACATTTTAGGTTGTTACTAAAACATTAAATAGCTAAAAAATATCACCAGTGATACTATTTATAATCAAACATGTGTATTCTAGGTGACTCCTACATGCCAAATATAAGGCATGAACAATGGCCTCTTTCCATCAGGACAAGAACCAAAAAAAAAAAAAATCAGAAATCTAAAAACAATAGTGTGTCACGCTAGGTGAAAATCATACAATCGTAACATCAAAAAATAATAACAACAATCCTATATGTATATTAACCTAGACATCCTATCATAAAATGTGATATCAATACACTATTCTAATATCCATCACAAGCTCCAACACATTCCTATGTCACCTATCTAAAATCTCCCTAAATTGTAATACAAAATGAATTTCTAAAAATTATGTGATATCAGCCTCATAAAATTATGATATCAATTTGTAACACCCACAACCTAGTCTAAAATGAGTATTGACCAAACCAGAATGTTATGTGGCCTCCATAACTCCACTTATTACACAAGAGGTTACAAAAAATAGTGGGAATCTATGGTATTTCCATGGGGAGACTAAACCCATATCATTGAGTGTAATAAAAAGAAAAATAAACCAATAATTATCCATAACATAAAACATGATAATAATAATCATATAAAAGAGTTATCATAAATAAATTAATATGAAATCATAATGTCATATACACTCACTACCCATCCACCAGGATGACCCTATATATAAAGTATGTAAAATAATAAAATACATATAAAAATGCTTGATACAGCCCAAGCCATACCTCATCAAAAACCAATATATTCTTAGATATCCAGATT
Organism: Viscum album; assembly: GCA_963277665.1. NCBI lineage: Eukaryota > Viridiplantae > Streptophyta > Magnoliopsida > Santalales > Viscaceae > Viscum > Viscum album. The sequence continues at coordinate 57,047,454 of OY728151.1, read as the reverse complement.
AAAGACTACATTATCGTAGTACTCTTCCAAACATAAACCAATAATCATTGAATATTTTTTAGGTTCTCATCTTCCATGGACACCCAAGCATGGTGTGAGTAGAAATCAATTGGGCACCACCAATGCGTTCTAATATATAACCAGTAAATACAGTGTATGCGAATAATTATCTAAATAAATAAAGATATAATATTAATATAAATAAATAATCACTATCGATCCTTAGGACTTCTATCAAACCTATGATTGAACGAACCCTACGTTATCCATTATTGGGGAATCATTGAACGTTTCATATAATTATGCCAACCAATATAATATGGAAACAACAACCCGTAGTTGGTTATCTCGGGTAGTTCATATCATCAGGCATAAAGATGATCACTAAGGGCATGATCCTAATGGATATACTAGTAGTATATGGAATAATCACTGATCCCTAGGAGGTAATATTAGATGATCAAACAGTCATCAGGTTTAGTTTTTTAAACCCATGAGGTAATACTGATAATTCCATAACCATATAACATTATGTATGAACCCCACTATATAATTTTGATCATTCCATAATCATCATGCATCATTTACAAACCATAGGAAATGATACCGACAATTCCATAATCTTCAAGAATCATTTTAAAACCACATGGGATAATCCTAGTGTTCTATAATAATAATATCATAGACTAGATCCAAGGTGTTCCTATAAGGCATCTCATGTATAAAAAATATCTCAAAGTGTAGTACTTTCCTCCCATAACATATCATCAGGGCGTGCTATGTACAAGATCACATTTTTTATAAATAATTTTAGGCTCTCAAGTGCATGACCTACAATCTTCATAGCATTAAAAACTTAAATCATTAATTTGGGATCTAAGGAGCTACATATAGTCATCACTACTCATTTCCTATATACACCATCTCAATAGGGTCAACATGTCATAAAAAAACACACAGGGGTCCTATAGATCTCATAATATCCATGAAACCTCATATGGGATCCTCAATACACCCATCACTTAGAGGGAACATCATACCTCAAAATCATCAAATTCTCACCATGGCCTCACATGCCTTATTGGAATGTCTCTCAAGGGACATTTCCTCAAGAACATCCATTTCTAAATTCACTCTTGGATGGTTCTAAAATCCAAATGGACCCCTAATATCATCATGTTTTACCCACATGTGTCTTGGATGCTTAGTGGGGGAGGAACTCTTTCCCCATGATTATCTCAATTATCACTCATATCTTACTCAGGATAGTAACTCCCCATCCAAACTATCATCTACAAGGGGTTTTTTATAAATATCCATTGTTATAGGCCACTATATTTCATCATTTACTTTATTTAACTCACACACAATGTGAGGTTCCTTCATCCCAAGGAATGCAACTACAATCATAATTTTGGCCTTCAGTAATCTAGAGGGACCACTAATAAACATGGGCCCATCGAGGCCCGTGACACATATTACAATTGAAATATAGGATTTTATTATTAATAAAACAATATAAATAATATAAAAATACCACAATATAAATAGAGACACCATAAATATGAAATTTATATAAAAAATTCATAAATTCCATTGGGTAGATGTATAAGGACCACCGACCTCAATTCAGTGTAGTTTCTTTTTAACTAACTGACTAAAAACTCTTCCCAGTACCATCCAAGCCCAATCATTGAATCTCATAAGGCCCATATGACATTAAAACACCCCCTTCAATTATTTATAAATGTATCAATTATTTATAATTAGTTAATCAAATTAATTCAGTTAGGAATAATTACCAATGTACACATCGAATGCTCTTATCACACATAAATAGAGACAAACCACTTGTGAGAGGTCCACGACGCACACCCAACACCATATTGACCAATATCACCAAAAAAATAATTTAATTAACTTATAATTTAATTTAAATCCCTTATAAAAATAGAAATCTTTATTTACCTTTTTTGAAACGACTCTTTACAATGTATAGATACTCATTTGGGAGGTCCTCTTGCTAGGATTTATGAAATACCCATCAATACAAAATGATTCAACAATAATAAAATGAAATAAGAACTAATAAACTAAACCATGTAAAATAAATTAATAGGAAATACCAGAAAACTAAGAATAGAGGACAATAGGGAAGAAAACCTCACGTTAAATGCTGAACAACTTCACATGAAATTGGATAAAGTAGAGGGAAACAAATAAAGGGAAAGGAGATGAGGGTTTATTACTATTCAATAATTAATAAGAATGAAAAGAGGATAACCTCATCAGAAAGTTAGGGGTGGGTGGATTTTTAATTTTTCACTTTTAATGATCTCCATGGTTTAGCCGTAAGGTTATACAAAAAATTCACCAACCATGTAGATGGAATTATCTCAATCATTCAATTTAAAAGCGTTTCGTTGCACTATTTTCTGAACTATGTGTTAACCATAAAAATACCTCTATAACATGGTTATATTTATTTCTCATGCTTTTTCTGCAACCATTTAATAATCATGATCCATGCACCAATTCCAAGAAACCTTGAACAGTTTACTAGGACATGAACTTAGTTTCTATATAACTATATGCTAATTACATTGGTCAACTATTCATTATAAAAACATAACTAAAAAATTCATTACATTAATTTTATTGTATGGTTTCTGCTAAACCATTTACACCTAACCATTTAACCTAGGGAGAATCATAAAAAAAACTAAAAACTAACTCAAATGTCTTGAGAATTTCCCAGGAACTCAAGGAAATTATTTTTTTTCAAACCATATCTAAAAATATATTTTTAAGACCGTACAACTCTAAACATTTTAATTTAAATCTTAGAACTCCACTTAAACTAGTAACCATAATTCAAAAAAACTGTATTCCCGCTGAAAATTGTAACCCACTAAATAGAATGGTTTTATAAACTCCCCACCTAAAAATTTTATTCCAAAGAGAATTATCATTGACCATTCAACCATAATTCATAAAATACTCATTCCTTCAATTAATCAAAATCTCCCTATATTCAATTTATTAATGGAAAATTTAATTTCACTACATAACTCAAAACACGAGGTGTACTATTTCCTTAAAACTAATCCACCACTTGTAAGCATCACCAAAACATCAAGATGTCACATTCCCACACTTGAATATCCATAAACACCACAATGTCTTTGATGAATTAATCATCTAGATCATGATACTCCCCAACCTAACCTCTTCTCATATGGTCCAATCTCAATCCATGGTTCTCCCTAATAATAAAATTTACTATTGAAGCACGTTTCCAATATTTTAATGACTATATTATTGCAATTTATAACTCATCATACCCAATTATACATGAAAATACTAGTCAAAAGTTTGAACTTATTCTCACCTCTAGTTAGGATTCATATTAAATGAGTCTACACCACCCATGAAAAGAACTATATACATTGAATTTTCCTCATAGAGCATTGACCAATACTTAAAATATACCACAATACCAAATATGATGTGTCAGATATGGTTTTCAACCGAATATTTCCAATATCACAAAAAACACTACTTGAACCTCCCCTAATGAACTATTCCCAAAAAAAGGCTTAGACACACAAAGTAACATGACATCTTAAGCTCCCGATCAAAATAACTAAATACCTAGAGTTATCATGAGACTATTTAACTCACCCAAAAAACATTCCATACCCAAATCTTATAAAAATTATATGGTTAGATCCATGATCAACCAAATCAATATTTTTACTCTCCCCTAAGAGTCATTACACCTATGATCAGAAGAAAACTTAGATAACATCAAATTTATCTCAAGTCCAATGTTAATTTAATAACTCTATCCAACACCACATCCAAATTCAAAACTTGGGATTTTCAATAGAACTAGGTACAATCAATATCATTCGTACACTAGAGTCCAAGATTCATATTGACCATACAATGATTGGTCTACAATTCTCATGAACATTCCATCATTAGGTTCATGTCCCCTTAAGAAAAAAATGCTTCTCCCACCTGTGCTCCAATACAGAATATCACACGCTATCTATTCCCACCTCATGAGAATGTCATCCTTGGAACTAGATGAAATCTCAAGTATAATGAGGGTTAAACCCTTCCATTACCAATGATATTCTCCTCACTATATGTATTTACTTAAAAAACTCATAGAGTCTAAATTAAATAGGTTTTATCATTTCACACTTGCTACTTTTTTCGAGCCCCAATCACCCGTCCTATCAATAAATGACTAGGATCAACTCCCAGATCAATTATGCCCCCACACCCGGTCCATTATCATGTCACGTATCAATGTGGAGGATCATTTTCTATTTCATCACAACCCTATGATACAATTCTCATAGTATCTCCAAAAATAAATCAATTCATATCCCACACATGTCCATTCCTCAAACCAAAATTCAGCAGTATCACATGTATCCAATGAATTCCACCTCGATATCATCAAGTAAAACAAATTGGTGTACCCTCCTATATCTTCCAATATCAAAATATAACTAATTATAAATAATTCTAACATTATGACACCAAGTATTATTAACATAAAAAACCAAACATGACCATGAAATGTAAATAACATCCTTCTAAAGCACCCTTGACACTATTCTACAAAATTGGGCATGTCCCGTATGGAATAATATATCCCGTGATCTCTTTCCAAACCCAGTTACATTTGAAACTATAATAATCAATTCAATATTTGACCATTACATGAGAATAATATCCAAAATCAATATCGGTGGGTACTCAACTAGTACTTCCCTAAAAAAAGAACTATGATACCCAAAAACTTTCAGTCAAGGTTAGTTCCCCATGAAAAACCAAGAAATAATCATTAAATGTCATATAAGGAAGCACCTCATATGTACTGAGATAAAGGAAATCCACATACTCATGCCTTTAATGATAAAAATATCTAAGGCATCACCATTTCTATACCACATACTTGGTATCACCCCACATTCACCGATCTCATAAACTGAAACACTTACCCATGCTTCCTATATCTAGGGTACATATAAGCCTGATCCAACTCTTATCTTGGATATCCCCTGTTTATCATATTTCAACCATAATAATAGGGTCACCTATATTTAGATCCATATCTCAATTAAATAGTATCTCATTAAAAGCCTATAGGAAACATATCATATAAATCATATCTCATGAGAAAAACCTCTCTCTTCCCACCACAAAGGTTACATGTTAACTCACCTTCCAAAATTACACACTTTATAGTTTACAAGTTCATTTCATGCATCCCATTTCTACTCACCAGCCTCATCACATGAAATAATTCACCCTAGGAACTCAATTTTAAGGATACCCCATTGAGAATCATGTTTTCATCTAAACATTTGAACAACAACCTCACATGCCAAAATACATCCTAATAGAGAACTGATTCTCACACAACATTTTACAAGAGGAACTACCCACTCAAGAATTCGATATCATAGGCTGATCCTCAACTAGAATGAACATATGGGATTCAACCTCATGAGGATCAAGATCTCATTTGTTAGAACAAGTGTATATAAATACATCAACCTACCATGATCTATATTGAGTATCCGACGGTCACATGGTTTGATTATGTAGAATGTCATTGCCAATATATATAGGAAAACACCATATAAGTTTTCACCGGATCTTAAAATAACAAAGACCATATTATTTTTCATTACTAATAAGGGATTCACCACTTACGGGATATCATGCCCATACCAACCTACTAAATGTATCAATACATTCCATATACCAAGGGATAATATAGATATACTTATAGGTTATCATGCTCGTACCAACCTATTAAATGTTTCTATATATCCATATACCAAGGTACAATAGAGATATCATCATTAAGAATATCTACATAGATCCATATGACATGATTTAGAATAAAATCATCATTTTTTTGTATGAGTAGAATCCCACCAAAAAAATATATGGGAAAACACCATTTTTATTTATATTGACACTTTAAGTAGATGAACTATATCATAAATAATACCAATAATAAGAAATAAAACATATGTCATGTAAATTCTAGATTCTCAATATGATGCATGAACATTGTCCTCTTTCCATTTGATAAGAGATAAAAAGCATAAAAACCATAAATTAAAAAACATAAGTGCATTCCTATAGTTTAAAATCTTATAAATGTAACATCAAAAACAAAAACTGCAATTACATATCCCTAGTACCACTAACTTCCTACTGGTAGAGGTATTCATAATGCACCGGTTTGGCATCCATCAAATTCTATGAAACATTACTATATCACTTATGAACTATCTCTATAAATAGTAAAATAAAACAATACTCTAATAAATTCTATCATATTGGACACATAATCCTATGATGCCAATTTTTAATGTCCCTAACTTGGATTACTAAAAACATGGACTGGATTAGAAAGCTTTATGACCTATGTCATTCCTCTATGTTTTCCAAAGGATACAAACTAGGAGCGAGGGTCTAGAGTAGTATCATTGAGAGAATATACCCCTATATCCAAGTGAAAAATAGAAAGGGAAATAAATATAGTATCATCTATAAAATAAAATATGATAATGATATGAAAATATATCAGAATCATCAATAAAAAATTACTGATGGAAAATAGATCCACATAGACTCACTACTTTCCCACCATATTATCTATATATACAGAATAAATAAAATAGTAAAATACACATTCAAGGGGATGTGATATACCATTGATCCCCACCTAATTCCATCCCCATTATCATGCACGTTATCTAGTAGAATTATCATGATATCTCGAGCATCTTCCCAACCTAAACCTGTAATTAGTGAAATCTTATTGGGTACCCACGTGTTGTGAATGCCCAAGTAGGGCATCAGTACAACTTAGTTAGGAACTACCAATTTGTTTCCATACAAAACATGTAAATTCACTCTATGTTCTTGTGAAATGATCAATTGAATAAATAAATTTAGTTTTAAAACATAAATAATTTACCGTTGCTGATCCTTGGGTCCCGCATGCCACAAAGGATTTACTCCAATATGATTAGACTATTGAGGGGTGTATATGATCTTGTTATATGATCATGAAAATGAATATAAAGAGGAAATAACAACCCCTAATAGGTTATCTTAGGTGTTCGATATTATTAGGCATAAAGTTGACATATAGGTGGATGACCCTAGATGATCTAAAAGTAGTACCAAGAAAACTTTGTCATCCTTATAATGTAATAATAAGAAAACTGAAAGATATCAAAAATCATCACCGAACCCCAAGACTTATTCCTCATCATTCCATAATCATAAAGCATCATCATTGAACCAAAAAAGTAAATATTAAATATTATATAATCATATGGTATCATTGCTGAACCCCAAGAGGTGATCCTATTCCTTCTATAATCATCACACATAATCATCAAAACCAGGGAAGTATTCTTAGGCATTCTATAAAAGCTGTAAAATATGCCCTATCAAAGGATATTATTCAAGGAATCTATGGTATCAAAATAATATTGGAGGGCTGTGAAGTATTCAAAAAATATCTCACCAGGGTTGTCCATATAGGTTAGTCCATGTCATATACACATGTTCAGACACTCAACTGCATGTATTATAATCATCATAGGCCAAATAAACTAAATCATTGATTCTTATTCTAAGGTGAAACCCAAAATCATCACTACTCCCTTTTAATAAAAACCTTCTCCCTAGGCTCAATATGTCACTGAGGCACCCAATAGGGTTTCCTAGGTCTCATTATAGCCAATAAACCTCATAAATTTCCCTCAATATTGAATAGGTATATTGGTTAAACACTCATCACTAAGAGAGAATAACACCCCTCGATGTCATCAAAGTCTCATTGAGGTATCAAAAGCCTCCTATGCAAGTCTCATAAGGGAGACGGCCTCATGATCATCCTCTTTTACAGCCACACTAAAATTTTTTAAATACCAAACCCAACCAATAGTCACATTATGATATACCCACCCAGATCATTAAGTCATAGTAGTGGAGTAACCCTCGCTCATAGATCAGCTCAATTATCACATATGGTATACAAGAGCCACTCACTCACCACCCATAAACTCCTCTATAAAAATATTTATAAGGATCGTATTCTAAGGGCCACTATATTCATTATTTTTATTTATTTAATTTACACTACTCAAGGGGTTTCATAATCCTAAGGCATACAACTATAATTATAACCTTTTCCATCAGTGGTCGAGATGCCTAGATATTACCCAAGGGTCCATTAGTGCACTTTTAACTTTGTGTAATTGAAACATAAGATTTAAATTTTAATTTAAAAATTAAATAATTTAATAGGTTAATTGAACAAAATCACAAGAATACACGTATAACATGAAAAAATAATATTCTTAATTACCTTCGAGTAGATGTTTAAAGACCACCGACCTCAATGTAGTGTTATTTCCATGTAATTCAACCCTTATAATGTATTCATAGGACTGTCTATGAAAAACTAGCCTTCATCTTATAGCCAAAGCCCCCAAACCACATTGAAACATCCCATTAAATTAATTACAATCTTTTTATTATTAATTAACAATTTTCCATTAATTTATCAAATTAATTCAATTAGGAACAATTGATTAAATACCCATTGGACACTCTTCTATCACTAAAACTATAGTCAACCACTTAAGGAAGTACATTTCACACTCCCAACACTATACTAGGAAAAATACCAAACCTGAAACATTTATTAAACATCAAAATTTTATTTAATTCAAATGAACACCCTTTGAAAAATCCAAATGGTGATATACCTTCAATAAAATTTATTACGACAACATGTATATGTCATATAAAGATATCCACTCACTAGGTTACATGAAATCCCCATTAATACATGAATATTACAGTATTACTTGGTATAATTAGAACCAAAAACCTAAACTAAAGAAATAAAATCATGAAAAAACAAATAAAAACCAAGAATATAGGCCATTGACGAAGAAAATGTAACCATAAACATTGAATAACCACATCCAGAATCACAAAAAACCATTGAGAAAAAAATAAGAATGAGTGGTGGAGGTTGATTGGACATGAAGATATGAGGGAGAAGGAAAATTTGGGTTTAATATTAAGAATATAATGATGAAAGGAGGGTCATTAATTTTCCACTTTTAAAGATATGCATGATTTGGATGCGCAGTCAGCCAAACTGTGCTCTAACCATGTTGATGTCACTATTTCAAACCATTAATTTCACATGGTTTGTCCTCACGATTTTCTAAACTTCAATAACCATTTTAAACTCAGTCTATAAAATTTATTATAGTTTTTCTACAAAAATTCAACAGTCATGCGCCATGCCCTAGGTCAAATCAAGATCACATGGTTTACTATGAAATCCACAAGGTTTCCCTTTAACTATTTTCTATCCATGAGGGAAAACCATGAACTACAAAAATTTAACTGAAAAGATCCCCACACTTCATACATTTCATGATTTGTCCTTAATCATGAACACAAAATCATTCACCCAGCTAAGACTCTTTAAAAAAATCTTGAAAATTAACCCAAAGCTCTCGAGACTCACCAAAGAAATCAAGGTGCCTCCAAGGACAAAACAGTATATCCAAAAGCATATCCCCATGACTCCCTAAGTATCTACATTCAAATATGAATCTCAAATCTGTAAAAGAAAAACCACAAAAGATTTTTAAAAAATTAAAATTCATGCGAGAAATTATAAATAACCAAAGAAAGAGGTTTCACAACATATATAATTTAATGTTTGGATTCAGGCATGACACATGGGTCATTTATTTATTTAAATAGAAAATTAAATTTATTGGGACATCATTAAAATTTTAATTAATGAAATAATAGTCAACATATTATTTTTAAGAACCTAATAAAGGTGGGTCCCCTTTATGGTAGATAATTTTGACCATCAAGGTTAATTTTCATCTATGTCTCTAATAGAGTGGTAGAAAATTAATTTTTTGAAGCCTTAGTTAAAACATTTTTATTATAAAACCCATTTAATGTTCATATATAATGAACAAAATTGGATTTCCATTCATATAAAATACTGTTATAATTCTATATTTTAGAAATCTTGATGACCGCAATGGCCCTTTCTAGTTACAACCTGTGATAGCCACCATGACCTGAGTGGCCACTGGTCTTCTTCTCCCAATCCCTATGGATCAAGGATAATTTTATTACTCTCCGTTAATAATAGATCAAGGGGAATTCTATCCCCAAACCTAATGTAGCTAGAATATAGCTATGTTAAATCTAATAATATCTCTTAATGTAGGGTTAGTTTATGGATCTAGAAAGTTCCAATGTAATTAATACTGATGACTTATAGAATTCAATGGTCAAATGAAATAGAAAATTTAGTTTGAATCTAGTTGAGTGATAGCGACTATACAATGTAGTTTTAATTACTCAAAGAGAGAGAGAGAGTACGATGGTAGTATGGACTAGGAGAGAGTGCGGTGGTAGTGTTAAATTAGGATAGAGAGGAATGTTGGGTTTGAGTGGAAAATTGGGATAAATTGGTGGACCTACATAAAACTAGCATAACATGGTAGCTTTGTATTGAGTTTAGAGGAGGTTTAAACTCTCTTTTAATTTTTTTCATGGTTGTTTTGAAAAACCATCCTAATAAGATGTATCACGAAACATTTAGTGGTGGTATGTAAAATTTCCACTAAATGTTTCACTGTAGTTTTATATATTTTATATATTTTAAATTTTTGCATACCTATTATTTATTATTTATTTATCCAACCATACATGCATACATCATTAATTCCATGAATAAATTTGAACTATACATGTGTTGAGTGAGATGTGAACCCCTTACCTCTTGGTTATTCTATAAACTGTTTATCACTCCTACAATCCCTTCAGGTTCTGTGTAAATAGAATTTAATATACACACATATATATATACACACATTAAAAAATATAACAACATATACATAAATAATAATATTAAAAAATAATAATAAATAATAAAATTTTTATAATACATTAATATTAAATATGAAATAAATAAGTAATAAATAATAAATAATGTACAATAGATTATAAAAAATACAAAATCCAAAAATAAAATTGAAAAATATTCAATAAATAATAACCAATAAATAATATACCATAAATAATAACCAGTAAAAATAAGTAATCAATATTTATTAAATATGAAACAAGTAGTAAATAAAAATATAAAAACATAAATAATAAATAATAAAAAATAAATGATAAATAATAAATAAATAAATTTGTAAATAATTTAATAATAAATAGTAAATAAATATATAATAAATAAGAAATTAATTACTAATTAATTAATAATATAAATGAATATTTATGAAATAAAAAATAAAAAATAAAAAAATAAGAAATAAGAAATAAGATATTATAAGTAGTAAATAATTAATAATAAATAGTAATTATATATATAATTACATATGAATTTATTTAAATATATAGATAGATATATATCTATATTTATTATAGAAAATATAAAAATAAGTAAATTTAAATAAATGTATATAAATAAAAGCATAGAGACACACACACACCAAACGACAGAATACATAAAAAAATAATTACAATCATCATATATATAAATATACATCAATGTAGAAAAATATATATAAATTGTTATAAATATATTTAAATATTTACTAATATGCATAAATACACACACACACACACATCCCTAGATTTAGAAATATATAATTGTTAAATACATATTGATTAATATTCATAAATTATTAGTATATATACATAAATGTATATAAGTACATACATACATATATATAATATAAAATAAATCACTAAAATTAGGAAAAACCTAATATTTAAAGCACAATCAAATCAATATGTATGTAAATCTATGGATTAATCTCATTTATGAACCAAACAACATATGATTTCACTCTTAAATGAAGCATAAATCACATCAAATGTTCTAAAATCATGGTATTCGAATAAAAAATTATAATTTATAGGCCTTTCAAGACAATCTTGCCTCAAAATATTGACCAGGGTCCCAAAATGTCAATAACATGCATATATCTTTTTAAGATTTGATTTGATATATGGTAGAGCCCAAAAAGACACCCATATCAATAGTTATGGTCGTTTGATGTTGATGTTCAATTTTCAACTTCTCTTAAAATAGTAATAAATTTTATTCTATTTATTATTACCATGTAGTTATTTATTTTTATTATAGTTCATTTCATAATATTCTATTTTACTATTTATGGAGAATAAATGGAAAATCATAAAAAATGATGAATATTTTATGGTGAAATCATGTTTTTTATGTTTTTTTAAAATTGTCAACAGTTTCGTATAAAACCACCACTAATTCACAATGTTATTAAAAAATAGCCACTAATAAAATAAAAAAAAGTGATCATTGGTTTTTGTGAAACCACTATTACAAAATAATTCATTATAAATTTATCCATGGTTTTGAAAACCACTGCTAAAAAACAACCACAAAATTCAATTTTTCTTGTAGTGTCTCATGAGAGGCCTTGAATTCAATGGATCAACACATAACAGGAGGCCTAGGAATGGTGTGGATAACCCTAGGTATGATACTGATCATTTTAAGAGATAATATCATGGTCATTGGATTAGTGAGGTGGCTGTATTTTGAAATTATTTAGATAGAAAGTAACAATTAAATAAATACTTATTATGTAAAGCGATTAATATATATTAAAATGAGTATTAATTTTAAAATTAATCATAACAATTATAAACTTAATAATATTATATTCAGCATCTTTATTAGCATCATAATTAATATATATATATATATATTGAATAAAAAAATAAGGAATTTTGGGTGAGTTATTAATTTGAAAAAATAAATAGTTAATATTGCTCATTTTCAATGTAGAACATGAAAGAGATATTTTTAATCCCAATGAAGGGGTTTTATAAGTAAAATATATCATTTTTAATTATTGTTCATTAGAACTACTAGTGACCTAATATTAATAAATTTTGATGGTAATGTAACAACACCCTTCATTGAGTTACTTGTATCCCTTTTAATGGAGAAATTAATAAAATAAAAATTTGATACTAGAGTACATGTGTTATTATCAATGAAAATTAAATTAATTTTAATAATTAAAGGGTAATAATATGGAAAATGATATAAAGAAAATTATAAAATTATATTATGCAATTAATGAGGAGGTTTGATATAAGGCCTTAATGATGTAAACCCATGATTTTTTATTTATTAGGATTCTATATTTGTAATCGTTGATATGTGATATATTATAAAATGGTGCATTCATTCACTCAATTAATCATACCTGGGATATGAGATATAAATTATTTCATGATAGAGGTGTATACCGAGGTAGAGGGTGATATTATTATATATAGTTTTTTCCTAGAACTTCCTTACAAGGTAGATGATTACATTGATATATAAATTTTTCTCCATAGAGGTTGTTAATTTGGTATACCATAGTGTAACTATTTTAAAATTGGACATTTGGATATTCATGAGGACTGGTCAGTGTTGTTTTTTCCTATAATTACATATTATAATTAAGATAATTAACTTTTATATGTGATGTGCTGGTGGGGACAAAGTAATATATGATTTTGTTTTGTATAACAACCCAATATTGACATATATACACATTACATTATTTTTGACGAATCTTTCTTGCATTACACAAACATACACCCAAATAGACTATTATTTTAGTGCCTTTCAGAATTTGGAACATATTGTTATAATTTGGTGAAATATATTTAATATCTTCCATTAATATATTCCTCTTTAATTTCCTACCCAAAGCCTTTCTTTATATACTGGGGAAAGAAAAACATATGAAAAGGGTGAGCTCAAATGCTCAGTAAGGGTAAAAAAGAAAAATATTAATCCAAAAATGAACTTAAGAATTTAAAACATGATCATAAATTTATAAAATCACAAAACATATAGCATATATCAAAATATTGAGTCATAAAATAAGTCTAGGAAACTCATAAGGAATAAATCATAAAGGAATATAAGCCATAAGAAAATAGTATAGACATAAAACATGGAGTTGTCACAAATAAACAAGTATAGAAAATCATTTCCATATTAGTCAATCCTCATTTCCATGACCATCATAGTAGAAAAAGTACTTTTTTAAGTTGTGTTAACTCTTTATTCCAGCCTTATATTACTAAATCAGGTTCACTTCCCATTCTATCCTTGTATTACTAAACATATATCATCTCCAATTGCAGCCTTATATTATTCAACCAATTTTACTCCCATTATAGCCCTATTTATCTCATGAGATATAAATATTTAACTAATTCATTGGTGGGAGATATTGGTCCCACCTGTAACATAATTAATACCATACATATGTGTTCCAGAAGAATATAAATCATTCACCATATGAGAAACCATGAAAAGAAATGGGTTTCATATCCATCATTCAGTCACAACTTAACCCATGGAAAGAAATGGGTTTCATAAATATCATTACATCATAAACATAAACCAACCATATGACAAATAATGATATAACACTTGAAAAATATCCCCATTTAAAATTAAGTAACATTTTATATATCATATAAAAACAATTCTTAAGGAAAACATCATTTCTTCTTTGAAATTTTTTTTTCACAAAATGCTATAAAAATTTTAAAGAAAAAATTTAATTTGAAAATTTTCATGTAATTTTAATATAATATTATAGTAAATAAGGTTACCTGAAAGCCTAACAATCCATTCATTCAATATAAGTTAAAAGAAAACATTTTGCTCATAATTTTTCATGATAAGTCAAAATATACTTCTTAGGGAAAACAATAAAATATTCCTTTTAAACTGCATATTAAAAACATAAAAATGTGTAAAAATTTATTTCATTTTTTATAATTATATTAAAAATATTTTTGAATACATTTTTAGGAAACATGGACATTGAAGATAAATATACCGTAGTAAATAATTACATATAAAAAATCTCATAAAATAATGAGATTGTGAAATTGAAACTTAACTCTTTATAATCTATTGAATAATATGCTCTATGAAATAAATAAAATTATATGGATATTTATATTTAATAATATTTGTAATAATACCCCTAGAAACATTCATGGTACATATATATACCACAAAAAGATGATGGATGTGTATAAGGCATGTGTCCCAGAAAAATAAAAATGAGACAAAAATCCCTTATATTAGATCTGATTTCTTTTGTATGTATCCAAAAGTCCTATATAATTGTCTAAATAATTTCATTATTTTATTCTAGAACTATATTTTTATTTATAAAATCATATATGATTATGTTACCTCCCATTTAATAATATTTCATTATTACACTTTTTTCGAGTGTTAACTGATTCATTTTCTTACGGATGTTTTGATGTATAAGTTTAAGTTATTCTTCATAGGTTATAGTTATCTAATTTTTATAATGGTATTAAGGTAATATATATCATATTAATTCATTATATACATTTATATAATCATTTTCTAATTGTTAATAAGGAAAATAAAGTGCATCATATTATAAAGATGGTAGGTCAAACATATGCACAATCAATGATATCATTTACATAACAGTAAAAAGTAGGAAAGTTCATGGTATATTTATTGTTATAGAATTAATATAATGTTATAATATTATTATATTATTATTATTTATATCATTATACTAATCCATGCAAATTTGTTGTGAAAAACATTTTACACCATGACGTAGAGACAGTAGGTTGTACATACACACGCGTGATGATATCATTTTTAAAAAGATGGATAGAAGGTGGAATATTCTTTCTATATAAACATAATAACATATAAAAATATAGGGGATACTATATTTATTATTTTTAATGGAAACATGTAAGAGTTAGTATAATAAGAAATAATCCTAAGAGAGTTGGTAAAGGAGATTACCTCTTCTTCAGCAAGCTCCCTCTAGATATCCTTTTAGGGACACTAGATTCAGAATTTTGAGAATACCAGAATCTATAGAAACGGTATAGGTAGTTTAAGAATTAAATTGGTCTTGGTATGGCTGAGATTTCAGTATTAATGAGTTGTGAAGAAATGGTGTAGGAAGATCCCTTTTAAAATTTATATGAGGGGAACTTTTAAAATTTCTAAAGATATTAATTTATATTGAAATCTTTATCAAACCAAATACCTCCAAAATGTTATATATTAAAATATTATATTTTATAAGGTTGTAATAAAATCAACCAAGAGTTTTTATAGAATTTTTGGTTTTAATTTAAACATTTTCATTTTAATTAACCCTTAGTTAACTAAATTTATTTTAAACTAAGGGAACTACTTTTACAGTATTAATAGATTGTAACTTTTAATTATTTTATATAAGTCATAACACAAATGAAAAATTTAGGAAAATTTAGAAACTTTTATAATAATTTGGTATTTTTAATGATTTTTTATGACATTTAACTTATTTAATTATCATTATTTTGATAAAATAGAAACCATGTCAATTGTGACACTATTCAATTCTTGGTTTTTAAAAAATATCAAGATAGAATGTTAACATTGAAAAAAATATTTTGATATATCTTTAATGGGATGAGGTTATATATTAAATTAATTGTATACATTAATTAACTAAAATTCTAATTATTTTAGTATTTTTAATATCATTAATTTCATTTAATTATAAATTAAACAATTAGTGCATCACTGTTTCTAATTCCATTATGGTAAATATTTATACCATATACAATTTAATGTAATTTATATAAAGAATATAAATTGATTATATTTAAAATAAATATTTATTTTCTAAATGAACTTCTGTAAAACTATACATTTAAATATTTTATTAATTAAAATCATATAGTGTGATCAACTTGAGTTACTTTTAAATAAAATATTATAAGGGTCTTATTCATACCCATATGGCCCCAATTGGTCATTAATTAGACCCTTTTAAAACCATTGATTAGATATGAACAAATAATAATATTTATAAATTATTTGGGTCATTTAATAGTTCGTCTAATTTTAATTAAGTCATTTTGTTTATTTTTATTCTTCTTATATAAGCATTTAATCAGCATTTTATAAGCCTTTAAGGTAATTATTTATTTTATAAAAATAAAAAATAGAATACCATGATAAATTACAACATTTTATATTTTAGATTAATATTTATATTTGAATTTATCTTCTATATAAACATGTAATAATTTTTTTTATTATTTAAAAAATTAACGCGAAATTTTAAATTCTAATTAAATGAAATAATATATGTATCATAATATCATCCAGTAGTGGAAAACATAAAAAGTAAATTTTTTATATGAGAATTTAATATTATTCATTTATATTCATTCATAATAGAAATTTGTCTCCATGTGGACACATAATAGAAACTAAAGACACTGAAAATGACATTTAGTGCCATTTTTTCAATTATATATTATATAAGTACTTCTCATTGACAAGTATCCATTAATTGACTTAATTTTGATCCATAAGTGTTAAGGGTCCAATTTAATTCATCCAATAATTTTTTTTTCATTTTAGTCATTTTATAATCATTATAATTTTATTTGTAACCTAAATTACCTAAATTACCCTTTATCATGGCAACAAAATTTACCATTGTTACTATTCATATTTTCAAAAATAAATGGGAACTTTTTATTAAATTTGTTCATTATGAATCAAAATTTTACATCCATGTTATGAAATTAAAAACATAGATGTTTTATAATAAAATATAAAATAAAACCTATAAATTTTAATGAAAAAAGTTAAAAAAATAATTTTAAATCATAATTTTTTTATAATACAATAATTTATAAAATACATTCAAAAAACCATAATTTTAATATTTAAAATTAAAATTAAGACATAATAATTTAAAAAAAATCCCAAAAATAGTTTGACCTTGTAAATAAAATATAAATTTCATTAAAAATTAGTATTTCACTATTCATCAAAACATGAATCTTACTAGAAAAATACCAAAAAATTAATCAATTGTAAATTTTTTTATTCTAATATCAAATAAGAAGTTTAATTTTTCATATAAATTATATAAAAGGGTAAAAATGATATTTTAAATGGATTTACCATAAAAAAGTGCTAAAATTACCCTTTTGAAAAATATATCTTTTTATTCATAGAATAAGATTTATTCTTATATTATGATTTTAAAATAAAATTGATTACTATAAAAAATATTTTATTGAATATATATCATATTTATTTAATTATTTTAAATATATAATTGTAATTAATTTAATTCATAAATTTAAAATGACTTTGGGAGCATAAAAATGAAAATATATCCTTTAAATTCAATTTGTATGTATTTTCATTTCCAAGTAATTAGTAAATAATAAACTCATATTATAAAACCTATATTTTTATAAGTTAGTTAAAACTATTAATAACCTCTAATTTAAAGGATATGTTATTATCATATAATAATAAAATGATGTTTCATAGAAAATCGGTGTTGTTTATAACACAAGGTGGGTCAGTCTTCCTTGTGATTTAGAAGATCAAATAAATAAAATTATTTTTAAAAATATACTACATAAAAATATGTGGTATTACATTATACCCCCCTTAAAATGAATGTATCCATTTAAATGTTTATGATCAATCAATAACTTAATAATTGAAACTTTTTTTTATAGAAACCCATCATCGTAAAACCAAATAAAAAAAGTAATTTTAAAAATTAATGTTAGAAAAATAACTGTTATCCTAAGTAACATATAACTGAGTTTCCAAATTGGATAACAAAGGTTTAAGGTTAAAACATGAACACAGATTATAAACCTAACTATTATGTACTGATGGGGAATGATAGAGAAAATTTCAGGGGAATGTTAATAGTCACAAACCCACTAATCTGTGATGATATAAGGGGCAATTTTATTCATAGTAAAATAAGGTACTAAGATATCATTTTTTTCAAGATCATTTCCAAGGAGTTGATGAATTTTTGGAGAATATATATTTACATGATTTTAAGAAAACCTTTCCTTATGTTGTGCCTCGATCAATTTCTAATTCATCACTTATTCAAATAAAATAAGATAAATTTTTCTTTCTTAAATAGTTAGTAGATCATAAATAGAATTATAGATCCTTCTATCTATATTTATCTCGACAAAAATGTTAGCACAAGTTATCCAGTGTAATTAAATACTCATTTGGAAAGATAATACATTAATCTCTCAAACCTCATCAAATGTTTAAAATAATATATTCTATAAATGGTTAACCTTATAATACTTCCAAAATATGAAAGTAGAAAACATTAGAATTAAGGTCACAACATTGAATTGATCTCCTATATATCATAAATCATCTCTTATTTTTCCCATACCATACATGTGAACACAATTATCCTGTATTATTTTAAAATATGGTAATAAAATAAATTACCATAAGAACTTAGTGAAATGCTTCATGCTTTCAAAAATTAAAACTATATTCATACAAAAAATAATAAAATTATATATACTCAATCAATGATATCGCGAAAAAAATTTCATTATATTAGTCCCAAGGTCATCAATACTATCAAACATATCTTTATTTCATTTTGGGAACATTATTTACATATTAATGGGTATCCATAATCATGTGTTTCCAAAAAATATCTCAATTAATTTTTATGGTTTGTGGTACTATTAAACATATTCTTTGAAATACTAATGAAAAAACAAATTTGGACCCATAGATAAATGTTTCATAAAAGGAAATCTATAACAAAATTATTCATTCCCAATACATAAACATGATATCAATCAACTATTTTCTAAATCCCTTAACCATTCTTTATTATTTTGTTAATTAACACTTATTTAAAATCACATGTTGTTCATATTTTATTTTTCATAAGAAATATTTCCATTACACAAACAACTTTGATGATGAGTTTTCCCCTTGGTTATTGCCTTTATTAATGCCATATATTCCACATTTAAAACATTTAACTATCATTTATGAATTAAGAATACAATTATTATTGTCCATTATTTCAATTGAACATTTTCCTTTACAATTACAATATTTGTGTCCTTATTTTACTCTACCAAATATCCTTTTGGTTCCTTTGAAACATTATCTTAGATGCCTCTTCCCAGATGATTTTTATGAGGGAAATTGAACATTCTTTCTTCTATGGTCACCGTGAAACTCCATATTTTGCTTATTTTATGGGTCATGAAACTTACCAAGATTTATATTGTTGATGATATTTTGATATTACGAATTAAGATTAATAATAAGGTATTTATATACAACACCCATATCATTTGGTTGCTCAAAAGTAAGATCATTCCATTGTCCATAAAATTCACTATTTACATAAATCCTCTTGGTTTCAATCATTTTCAAAAATCCAAAAATAATAGTGTGAGAAACTATAATGGTAGAACTAAATAATCAAGGGAAATTACTTATAATATTTAAATTTATGAAACCATAGGTTTAATCCCAGTTTATTCTTGATTACTATGAAAAATCTAACATTGTAACCTATACATAGAATTATACAAAGATACATCCTTAAGAATACCATAGAAATATCTCTATGGATATCAATAATTTTTTTTCATCCAAGATTAAAAATTTAAACTTAAACATCATTTTGATACAAACTATAATGACCCATGATTGACGTACAAAGACATTACATTTATTTTACATAATTTTTCATATATTACATAAACACACACACAAAGAATGTATTAGTTTAGTGCCTTTGGAAACATGGAATTTTTTTTTATAATTTGGTGAAATTTATTCAAAATATCCCATAAATACCTTCCCCTTTATTTTTCCTACATTTAATATTTCTTTATATCCCAGGGAAAGAAAAAGACATGAAAAGGATGAGATCAGATTCCCAGTAAGGGTAAACAAGGAAAATATAAAAGAAAACAGTAACATAAGAAAGTTAAAACATGACAATAACTTTTTAAAATCATACCATGTATAACATATATCAAAATCATGAGTCATAAAATAAATATTATCAGTTTATAAGGCATAAATCATAAAGTAACATGAGTTATGAGAAAATAGTATCAGTATAAAACATGGAATTTTGGAAAACACATAGGCATGGTAAATCATTTCGTTACTAGTCAAGCATCATTTACAAGACCATCATTGTGGAAAAAGTAATTTACTGAATCATGTTCACTCATTGTCCCAAGCTTTTATTAATGAACTGGATTCACTTCTTTTTCCAGCCCTATATTACTGAACCAAGACCATTCCCCTTTCTAGACCTATATTACTGAACAGAGTTTACTCCCATTATAACAATGTTTATCTCATGAGATATAGATATTTAATCAATTAATTGGAGGAATATATAGGTACCAGCCCTAAAATTTTTAAAACCATACATACGAGTACTGTAAAAACACAAATCAGTCATCATATCATAACACATTAAAAGAAATGTGTTTCATAAACACCATTCAATCATAAAATAACCCATTGAAATAAATGGTTTTCAAAATATAATTCCATCTTAAAAATAAACCAACCATATGTATAATAGGGACAACACCCCGGAAAAATATCCCCATTAAAACATTAGTAACATTTGAGATATCATATGAAAATAATTCTTTAGGATAATATCTGTTCTTAATTGAAATATTTTTCTTTTCTTAAAATGAAATGAAATTTTAAAAGAAATAATTTTATTTGAAAATAAATGTATATTCTTATAAGGTAATATTCAATGAAATTAGTTGGTATGAAATTTTAAAAATCTATTCATTCCATAGAGGTTAAAAAACATTCTTCTTGTACTTTTTTCAGATAAGTTAAAAAGTAGCTCATATGGAAAATAAAAAAATATTCCATTCAAACCACTTATTAAAAAAATGAAAAATCAGAAAAAAATTACATTAAAAATTCATATAATTATTATAATAATACGTTTGAATATATTCTTAAGAATCATGGACATTGATGATAAATATACTTGAGTAAATTCTTACATATAAACAATCTTAGATAGTAATGTGATTTTGAAATTAACCCTTACATATTTATAATCAGTCGAATTGTATGCTCCATGAAATAGTGAATGTTATTTGGATATTTAAATACAATAAAATTAATAATAATACTCATAAAATCATTAATGGGAAGTGTATACATGACACAAAATAAGTAGGTAGTTTATAGGCCATGTGTCATAGAGAAATAAAAAATGAGACAAAAATCCCTTACCTTAGTTTCAATTTCCTTTATACTTGTTGTAAACTATAGTATAATGGTTTAAATAATGTACGTAACTTATTATAGAACCATATTTATATTTATTATTTTATATATTATCATATTAACAAAATTTTAATAATATTTCATTATTACACATGTTTCAGTTGTTAATTGCTTCATTTTCTAACACATGTTTTGTCATATAAGTTCATTTTATTCATCATAGATTATATATATATATTTTTAATAAAACATTTAAAGTACTATATATCAAATTTTTTCATACTATACATTTATATAATCATTATTCAATAGTGAATAAGGAAAATCAATCATATCGTGTCGTGGAGACGGCATGCCATACATACTCACGAGCGATGGTATAATTTACATAATAGGAAAAAGTATGAAAGTGTATGGTATATTTGTTGTTTCATAATCTATATAGTGATATAATATTAATATTTAATTATTATATTCATCATTATAACAATCAATTTAAGTTTGTGATGAAAATCATATTACACCATGGCGTGGAGACGGTAGGTCGTACATATGCACACGTGGTGATTTAATTTTTTATAGGATGGATATAAGGTAGAATGTAGTTGTTACATAACTATAATAACATATTATAATATAGGTGACCCTCTAGTTATTACTTTACAATTTAAATAATAAAGTAATAGGTCATAGAAGAGGAAATTATCTTGAGGGTGTCGGTAAAGGAGATTACCTCTTCTTCGGCGAGCTCTCTCTAGATCTCCTCTTTGGGACACTAGAGTTGGTATTTTGAGAATAAAAAATTATTGAACGTTTATAGGGATGTTGATAAGGTAATTGGGGTAGGAATGGATGACCATGAAGGATAAAATTTGAGATTTTATAATGTTTTAATATCATAAACTAATATATTTTAGACATGTTTTGGTATTCATTTAAACGTTATAATTTTAATTAACCCTTAGTTAGCCGGTTTTATTTTAAACTAGGGTTACTCTTTTTTCAAAAGTAAAATATTTTAAATTTTAATTATTTGAAGTAAATTAGACCATTAATTGAAATTTTAAAAATATTTGGACCATTTTATAATTATTAGGTATTTTTAACGTTTTTTGTTCAATTTCTATCTAATTTAATGAAACATTATTTTTATAAAATAATAATATAGTCAATTTTGACACTCTTCTATTCATTGATTTTTAATAATATCAATATAACATGTTAATTTTAAAATAAAAGTTTTATTATATCCATATGTTCTAATGTTTATATTTAAAATTAATTGGTTACATTATTTAACTCAAGTAATATTTATCTTAATATTTTTAATACCATTAATTTGATTTATTCATTAATTAAATAATTACTGCATCATTGTTTTTTAAAGACATTAAGGTAATTATTTGTTCTAAAAAATTATAAATAAATCTATATGAAGAATAATTTTTTTAAGATTTAAAATTGATATTTATGTTCGAAAATCACATATAAAAAACCATATATTAAAAGATTTTGTTAATTAAAATCCTATAGTGTGGGCAACATGACTTCATTTTAGTGAAAATATAATAATGGTCTTATTTATACCCATGTAGCTCTGAATGGCCATTAATTAGATCCTCAGATATCCATAGAAGAGAGAAGTGTAACGAAAAATATTTAGCCATTATTCTGGGTTATTTAATACTTCTTATAATTTAAATTAAAATCGTTTTATTTGTTTTTATTCTACTTGTATAAGAACTACATCAACATTGTATAAACCTTTATGGTGATTATTTATTTCATAATAAATTAAAAAGAAAATACTAGGATAAATATAAACATTTGAAAATTAAAATTAACACTAATAGTTTGATTTATCTTTTTAATAACCACATATTTAAAATGAAATATTATTTAAAACATGAATGTAAAATCATTAAATTCATATTAAATTAAATATAATAATTGTCGTAATATCATCAAAGTAGTCTAAAACATAAAAAATAATTTTTTTTCATAAATATATGTTTATTAAATAAAAATGATTCATTTATATTCGTTCATAATAGAAATATCTACCCATGAGGACACATAAAGGAAAATAAAGACAAAGAAAATGATATTTTGTGCCTTTCTTTGAATTAAATATTATTTAAGTCATTTTCATGGAATAATGTCTATTAAATAACATAATTTAGATAATTAAGTGTAAAGGGTGTAATTTAATTCATACAAAAAATGTTTTGTCATATTAGGGTCATTTTATAGTCTTTATAATTTTATTTTTAACATAAATTACCTAATTTATCTTTTAAGTTGACAACAAAATATACCGTTATTAATATTAATAATGGAAAAAATGGATTTTATTTATAAATTTGGACTATATGAATTCAAATTTAAAATTATTTATTCAAAATTGAAAACAAATAATTTGAATAATTACTTTTAAAATAAATAGTTAAAATGCCATGAAAAACAGTTTTCTAAAAAAAAATTCTTTTAAAACATTAAATGTTTTTATAATAAACCAATCCATAAAATAATAATTTGATAATTTTAAATTATAATTAACTAATTAAAATTTAAAACTAATCCAAAACACAATTTTACCTTGTAATTAAAATATAGGTTTTAATACAAATCTGAATTTCACTATTCATCAAAACATGAAACTTATCAGAAAATTATGAAAAATAAAACCAATGTAAATATTTATAATATTATTTCAAAGAATAAGTTTAATTTTTAATTAAAAAATTATAAGCTATCAAAAATTATATTTAAAACAGGTTTTCCTTAATGGTGATAACATTACTCTTTCAAAAAATATGTATTTTTATGCATAAAATAGGATGTTTTCTTATCTTAAGCCAATAACATCTATTGGATGAATATAAAAAATATTTTACTGAATATATAAAATATTTATATCATTATTTTCATTTAATAATTGTAATTATTTTAATTTATAAATACAAGATGACTTTGGGGAATACAAAAATAATATTGCGTTTATATTCAATTTGTATGTATTTTCATTTCTAAGTAATTGTAAAATAATAAATCTATCTTATAAACTATATAGTTTCATAAGTAAGTTAATACTATTCATAACCTATAATTTAAGAATTAATTTTTTATCATATAATAAAAAAATGATATTTTGTAGAAACTCATTGTTTTATTTAATGCAATCTAGACTGATGTTGCGTGGAGGGAAAGACATCAAATAAATAAAAAAAATTTAAAAAATATTTCTCATAAAAATATAAAGGTGTTATAGTTTGATGATATTTTGATGGTCTTTGATATATTTGGATACTGGTATGGATTTTAATTAGATGATTCCTTATTACCTTATATGATATCATTTTTATAATGAGAATAATATAATCCATGAAACAACCACTTGAGGATGCTATTCTTGAGTTCAATCCAATATCAATTTAGTGAGAAGATAAACAAGAAAAATATATTATTATTCCATATTTAACCCAATTAATTAATTTGGGTGTGTCTATAAATATGATATTAATGTTATAGATCATAATGTATTCCCTCTTCCATATCATTAATAAAAAAATTGATTATGATTGTGGGTTTAGTTGGAGGTTAGATGTTATTTATGTAGATACATGTTGGTGATTGTTCAATAGTAACCCTATATATTTTGGTATCATATGTAATACAAAATGTATACTTTTAAATTCATAAGAAAATTTTATTTAAATTTTTTGTTATGTGATAGTCAAATGGGTGAAAGAAAATAATTTGATATATATATTACTAGTATAAGATGTTCCATAGTTTTGTGTTGAATGAGTTCCTAAATAGACATAAAAAATTGTGAAATTTAATCTATATACTATAATTTAACTAAAAGATTATAATTCTCAGACATATATTGATATTTTTTAGTCATTTAGGGGATGATCTACTAAGTATATAAATATACTCAACCATGTTATTGAATATAATTTATCACAATTGAGTTTGTGATCGATTTGGTAAAAAATAGTCTAGTTTAGGTGTGTTAATTATGGCTCGTAATTTTCAACTAGTACAATATACCAATGAGGTTTATTAGTGTTGGGTTTTTTTCATTATGGGGTTGTGTTGGTGTTTCAAAATGGTAGATTAACTAGACTAAATCTTTTCTTATGATATGATATTAATGTACTATGATTTTTTATGATATCAATCAATCATGGATTAGTTATTATTCATGTATTTGATGTTTAAATTTCTTTAAATTTCTTCACTTTATCTCTAAAGGGTAATGAATCCAAAATGTGATACTCATACCCGTGGTGAAAAGACTCGAGAATTTTATATACGATTCCCTCTAATTATGATAAATATGTTCCATAGCTTGATCCACATGTAACATCCTACTAAAATGAAACCATGATATATATATATATATATATTATAAATGTTAAATGTGGCTTCTAAAAATATTCTTTTTATTTTTAGTTACAAATAAGAGTAACTGAACTGGGAAATATTATATATATATTTATGTATATAGGTTATTTTACAAAAATTTATGAAATTCAATAATGTGTTTTTTAATATAAATTTTTGTAAACAGTTATTTTTATTAAATAAAAATAATTATATTATTTTTAAATGATACAATATTGATTAATGATTAGTTGTTATATTTTAATAGAAATTAATAATAAGAACTATTTGTGTTTAATAAAGTTATTTTTCTATAAAAAATGATTTATACTATGATTTATAATTTAATTTAAATATTAAATTTATATATTTTATAACATTAAATTTAAAATAAATCAATTTTTTTTATTAAAAATAAAAACATTACATTTGGATAAATGTATGGTAATTTTAAAGAATGATTTATTTTGAGGTGAATAGTGCAACATACCGTTTTCACAATTACCTTGACTTTTATTGAATTATTAGTTTAAAAATATCATTTGGAAGTTTATGAAACCATTTACTTGAAAAAATATTTAATTTATATGTGCATTAATTAATTAAAAATATGAAATTTGGTTTATAGACCTATAATTAGTATTTTATAACATGAGTCATAGTTTTCTAAAAAAATTATTTAATACATTATACATTTACTATATGTAAATTAATTTTTATCACATTTATAAATTTAACAAAATGAAATTGATTTATAATTTTTAATTGTTGAATCCAAATTATGTAACAATTTCTATTTTATTTTTTTCGAAAAAAGGATATCTTACCTTAGTTAAAAACTAATTACCATAATAAAAGATAAAATGGAAAATGTTAAAAGTCTAATGAATATGTGTTGAAATTATATTTAAAAGAAGTGTAGGAATGGGTGGTTGAGGACAAGATCTTCCTTATATATTTTTATATAAATCTTATCTCAACTTTGGATCTATATTCCTTGATAGTTACTTCCAATTATTATAATGTTTTGGGTATTTATAAAAATGTAATCCCTTTTCACATATAAAAGGGTCAATCCTGTACATAATTACCATCTAAACAAAAGCCACTTAATTGTTAATAAAATTTGTTAAAAATATAAAAAAATATTTTCATCCACCTTCTAGAGGTTTTGGCATTCAAAAAATATCAGCCCTCAAAGACTTAGTCCCATTTTCAAAGGTGATAATCTAAGAAGTGAGGATACATTTCTAACCATGCCTTTCACATTTATATATATTTTTTATATTCACTTACTTTCTATTAAATTAAATTTCTCCATATTAATATGATAAAAATAATCATTATTATACTTTTAGGTTTTTATAGTTATGGTGGAATCATTAACCACCTTTCTATTTTATATTTAGAAAAACCAATGTATCATCCATAAGTTTTTCAGACTACCACCTCTATAATGAAATGTGGTTTTTTTCCTTCAACACCTCACGATGATGGAACTAATAGGGAATTTAATATATATGTATGATAATAATGATATATTTTATATTCTAAAATGATAAATCATATTGATCTTTTTCCACATTCCATGGAAAATGAAATCATCATCCATGTGTACGTGTGGACCACCGCTGCCAGGCAATGATTATTTTTTGTTTTTCATTTCTACATTTCCATACAATTTTGTCCATAAGAGTGTATATAATAGATAAATGATATTTTTTTGGTATTATTAAGGTTCTAAAAAGATAAATTTGACAAACTATTTAAAATATGAGCAATAAACCACCATGGTAAATTCATCCATCCAAATGAGTTTTATATCATAAAAAACTAATTCTTCATACCATAAAATAAATTCATACAGGATATATTATTCTTATAATTATTTAAAATAAAAATATAACACACCAATAAAAACTAAATATGATCGTTATGATTCTTATATAATGATATTATAATTAAATAACTTTATAAAAAATCATGAATTATTATATAATCATGTTTGGGTCGGTTTAACAACCTACTTGAACAATGAAATAAATCTATATCATGGATGAAAGTGATAATTTAATTTCATATAATATATTGTAAAAATATTTAAATAATTTGTTTATTATGTAATGTTATTACATATAAATTTAACTTTTTTTCAAAGAAAAAACCATTCGTTTGCTCGGAATACTGAAAACATGTTTATAATCAAATTCTTTATTAAGAATCATTATCAAAAGTCACATAGAATGAAATTATGAAATTAAAAATAATTATAAATCATAAATTTTATTAAATTTTATGATCTATGAATTATGAAATTTGGTAGAGGAAATAAGAACAACACCACTATTATGAAACCAATTCCAAATGATCAAGACTACTCATAGCCGATAGTGAAAATAGTTAATAAAAAACCAATATGCATATAGAGAATAATAATAAATGAAAATTATAAAAGGCAATTGATATGAATGATTTTTAATAAATTGTTTTTTAGTATTGTTAATTTTTTTATACTGGATGATAGAGTTCATTTTACTAAGAAAGAGTTATGGTAAGGTTTTCTTTTCTAAAATTTTAACTCCTTGAGACATTCTTATGATTATAAAACATGTTTTTTTAGAATGGTGTATATATTGACCTTAACAAAATTTATCATAATATTCTAGTGATTCATAATGTTTTATGACCCATTCCAAATCATATACTTCAAGGGGGTTTCATTTTAAAATTTCTAATGTCTTAAGGGTTTCATAAACACAATTTATGATACATTGATTCTTGGTATTTCGTACATGGTTATAGTTGTAAGGATTTAATTGAACCTTTTCCCTATAATTTTATATGATATTTCCTTTTTTAATTTGTGAAAATTAATTATTACAATAAATAACTAGTTGTTTGATAAAATGATTTTTGAAATAATTTTATAACATTTGAAAGAATAATTAAATTTTTTACCAATATATATCTTCTTCTATGTCCATATTTTCCTCCCCACATTGTTATGCTATATTTTTTTGAAAGTTAATATATATTATTTTCTTGGATTCCCATAATTATATTTTTAATTTTGAAGAAAACTAAAATATACATTTTGTTATGAGGGTTTTCAAACAACAGTATGAAAAATAATTAAAATGAGATTTCTATCCTTTAAAAATAATGTTTTTTCTTCCAAACTACACTTATTTTGTAACCATTATGTATTTTAATGGATCCATTATTGAATTTTATTGTCCAAAAGTAGATGTTTTCTTCTTCTTAATTCATTTGTATCAATAAAATTCTTAAAGTGACTCAAGAATTTGTGTTTATATGATAATGATAATTTTTTTTGTCAAATATATATTGGCCCATAAGTAATTGTTTGCCACCCTCACTGGTTTTAATAATAATAAATCATGTAAAATATTATTAATCATTTCTAATCAATTCAATCATATTTGTTTATGTTTCAATATGTGTAATTATTCTTATCTATGATTACATATAAGTTTAACACATTCTGATAATATTTATGTTGTAAGACAGTCTAAAATGAAATATTTTCTATGTATGAGAACCTGACACCAAAAAAAAAATTGAGTCAATGATGCCGAAAGAATATGTCTGACTCATCGATGACAACAATACAAAGGACTCACTGATACAAACATACAAAATGTCTCTCTAATAGTTGAAAAGATCCACCGATAGTTAAATTGTCTCACGGATAGATGGACTGACCTACCGACACATGATGCTACCAAAACAAGGACTCACCAATGCCCGAATAGACCGATAGAAGGATACAATGATAAAATGAAACACTGATACCGATAGAAGGACTCACCAATGAAATGAGCCACCGATTCATTATACACTGACAATAGAGTAACCGTATTTAAATTTATTTTTATATAATAGTAATCATAATGGTCATATTTTGAGTTTTTTTATGAGACTGATTAATTTAATTCTCTTTGAAGACATCTTTTATGAGGATGTCATAAATACAAGGTACACCAACTACCTAAAACATGCACATTATCAGGATGCATAAATATAAAATAAAAGAAATTGATCTAAAGAATGTGGCATATGAAAAGAGATACAAATATTCACGTAGAACAAGTATCATACCCACACAAACAAAATAAATAAAGGAAGAACACAAGAGGAACTCATCATCCGAAGTTATTGTGAAGAAGAGTAATGTTATCCACCAAAGTTACAATATCTCTGAATCATTTCAACTGAACTTGAGGAGAAGAACCTATATTTTTCCAAGAAGATAAACACAATTCTCCATAACACTCTATTTCAGTGTCTGCTTCCAAAAGAAGAATACATCTTCAAATATGATAAATCAAAGAGTCTAGACTGGAACTTTGTAAAAAATATAGCCTTCTAAACCCTATCTAATATTAATTGTTCTGTTCTGTGTCATTAGTTACATTTTATAGCAGTGTGTGCATATGTCTATAAAACACACACTATCTCTTACACTAAATAAGAGATTACAAGATATCCTCAGACAAATACCTTTTTTGCAGTTGTTTATCCCACTTAAAACTGTGGTCGAGGTCCTTTATGACCTCATTGAATTTATTTCCATGTAGAACTGTGGTATAGTTCGAGTGACCTGGACAACTGTAAACTATTGTATAAACCCTGGTCTAGGGTGCGAATCAAAACCATTATCTATATAGACTTTTGTGTCTCAGGTGATCACCAAGTGGAGAGGACTAAGTTTCGACTTGATACTAAACAAATTATTTTATATCCTTTGAGTTTTCAAATTTAGTTTTCTATATTTTTACTTATATTTTAGAAAACAGAATTTAACAATGATAGTTAGTCTTGGCTAGTGTTTATAACTATTTTGTATTATTATATTAGTTTTTAAATTTTTATCAATATCTCATAAAGTTATGATTGGGAAATAACCAATCTTTTGAGAAAATAGTTGAACAATCAGACTATTATAAATTCAGAATTTTGATTAAACATCCTATTAATTTTTAAACAGGGGGAATATTTTGAATAATCCTTTTAACCAAATTTTCTATAAGTATTATATTCACCCACCTCTTGAGTGTCGTACTCCGACAAAAAATATCATTTAAGTATAATTTCATGTAAATACTAAATTTTTTGTATTTATATTCTCTATGAATGTTTTTCATAAATATTTATGGTTTCTAAAACAAAGTATTTTTCACATAGTTGTAAGATTTTTTTAAATTATTTCAAAAGTTAAAGAATATTTCTTATTTCCAATGTACCTTTCTAAAACATCTAAAATTTATTTTCAATCCAAGTAATTATTATTTGATACATCATATAATTGATTAAGGATATTTTTAAATAATACCAAAAATATTTTTTCCCATAATGGATTAAAAAATTATTATTTTTAGTGTGGAAATGATCCATCAATAACTTTTTCATTTCTAGTCAATGATGGTTTATGAACTAAATTTTTATCCAAATCCTTCACTTTGTGAACACCATATTTTTATTCTATTTATTGAAGGGTGTTAATGTAGGTTATATTGACCAATTAATTGAGGAAATTATTATATTAACCATATAGGCTTTTTATATATAGGGTAAATATCAAATTCTTTACTACTATAATTGAATTCAATTTACCATTAATGTTATTTTATATTATTAGGTACCCATTTATTTTCAATGGGTTTATCATGTAATTATTATTGATTTAATTATGTGGATAGAATTGAAAATTATATGAAACCAATATTGTAACCATTGGTTCACAAAAATGTGTTTAATAAAGTAAATTTTATTTCAATGAGTTATTAATTATAAAAAAAGAATGGTTTTTATTCAAATTTTTTATAAAGACCACTTTATTTCCATGGTTTAATTATCATGTGACAAGTGACTTATTTTTAGGTGGAAAACCTAATCATGTATAAATAATGTGTGAGGTCATATATCACCCTCCAATGCATTGTTTAAAAGTTTATATATAATTAGTTATATAATCATGAGCTTATTTTAGAGTCTCTTAAAAATTTGAACTAATATTTCTACTCATGAAAGTAATGTTTCTTGATTTTAATGTATGTTTCATATTTGATAAATTTCATAGTATTTTTATTATTCTAATTCATATGTTATACTCTTAGGGATAATAAATACTAAACCATGATTCCACCCATTTTTTATTCTTCTATAATGTGATTCCAAGACTTAGTTAATGATTTATAATCTTTTATTTTTTAGGTATAAGTTTTTTATGTATTTTTATTCTACACATATGATGAATTTATGGTCACTAATGATATTAAATTTTTATTTCCTTTGTTTTCCCTTACCGAGTATTTGAGTTTGACGATTTTTTAAGTTTTATTTCCCAAGGATATGAGGATGGGTATTTCATGTGAGATGTTTTTAAGGAGTTTATAGTTTATTATTTATGAAAAAATGTTTACAGGTGATGTAAAATATGTTGTTCAAATAACCAATCTTCCAAAAAACTAGACAATAGATTCTCTAGTTTTTGTGACTATGTGTGTGATCATATTATTATTCAGATAAAATAATGATATAAATGTGTTTATTTATATTTTTTCTATCGGATTTCTATCAAAATATGGTTTAGTTATTTTGGGGATTAGTCAAGATAAATTTAGTGAAAACCGTAGAGATTAGTGTAATGTATAAGTATAAATATATGATAACATCCTAGAACATTAATAATATACATATAGTGTGGGTATCCTAGGAATAACATCCATGTCTTGATCGTATAAGTGGATGCAGGATCTAGTATAGATTTACCATGGGGTGATATCCCTAAAAGGGTGTGTTGGGTATTAACTGAATCATAACCGATTGTACAACAATGATGCCCAATTTCACATCTAGTTGGACCATCTTTGGGTATATTCTCTACTTATTAACATTTTATTTAAAATCCATTAATATTTATTTATTATATAAACTGATTAGAATAAAAAGTATTATAAAACCTATGTTAATGAAAATTAGATTGAATTGAATGTATCAAAAGAAAAAATATAAGTTTTGTAAGAGACTACATATTTTGATTGAGTTTTCATATCCACATGAACATTTAATTTAATTTTATTGGTATTCATTTTGGGTTTTAGTATTTAGATGAAATTAGATCCTGAAAATAGATCTGATAAACATATATTTCTATATACAATTATTACTTATATTCAAATGTGGAAGCATGCTTAAATAGTTGATACTTTTAATAAATGCTTGTTATTCTAAAAAAGGGATTTTTCCTAGTCATATCTAATGTAGTAGGCATTATATATTAATATAAATTAAATATTAATAATGTAACACCCCAATCTTCCATTGTACGCTTCCCTTTGAATAATACAGTAGCGTGTGTTGTACGCAACCTCAAGTTCTAACACACTGCGGCCAATCAAAGTAGTCGTTATGAATATTAATACCCAAGTTTTAAAAATATATACATTTTATATTTCAAAATGGACTTCATTTTTGGATTCGGAATATCAAAATTAGCCTCAGTTTAATTTTTTGTATTTTTCCGAGAACTTCCAATTTTTGATGAATAGTGAAAAATACTAAACTTTAATTAAAAACAAATTTTTTAATAAAGATAATTTATAGTGAAAAATTATACTATTTAGTGGTTTTAAAGTATAATTGGAATATATTTTTACCATTTTATCCAATGTTGGTCATTAGAATTAATTTCACTTTGAAATTGGACATAAACAATTGTCAATATTTTGATTGATATTGTTTTTTAAAAACGCGCTATTTGTTTTGACAACTGGTATTAATTATGAAATTAATTAATGCAACTTATATGTTTTTAATTTTGTAAAGTAGACATTATTTTTGAATTCAGAATTTCAATTATATCTTAGGGAAAGTTTTTGGTATTGTTCTGAAAAACATCATTATTTGATGAATAGTGAAACCACTAAGTGGTATTTAAAAAAGTGATTTTTTCATTTAAATGAATCTTTACCACTTCAATGAATCTAATTTCAAAAATATGACATAAATGGTTTTCATTATTAAGTAAAATGTGGTTTAATGAGATGAAAATAATTTTTGGTGAATAGTAACTTTTGAGTTTTGTTAACAGCGATTAGAGGTAATTAAGGTAATTTAAGGAAAAAATGATATTATAAGAATATAAACATATATTGACACATGTCCTATTATTATTGTATGAGTCATATCCGACCAATAAAAACCATGGGACGATTTTTGGGACTCCATAGAGCCACTTGTGTAAGATAATGACATTAATACCTTTTATTTAAAGTAAAAATAAAAATGTCACAAACATGTATTGTTTTACTAAAAAAAATTTATAAGGGGTTATACAAGTCATATTTTTTACAATAAATATTAATTGTAAATATAAAAATATTTCCTACGTCATGGTAATTATTTTATAATTTTTAGGAATTAAATAAATAAATTTATTTATGACACCATTATGATGCAGCGATTACCTCATTAATGAACGATTTAAATAAAATGAAAATATTAGGTAAAATATAATCCATAAACCTGTCTAAAGCCTATTGGATGGGTGGATTTAGAACCCTTATCACCTTATCCTAGAAATATATCATTGTGGGACCTTTAAAATCCGAAAATCATTTCATAATAATGAAACATTTCATGACTTTCCAAGAGTGCCCCTCCTCTTCTCTTATAAAAGGCCCCCACCTCTACCACATTATTCACACCTTAAAATCCATTTTTCATGGACAAAATCTGCCCAAATACTCTATCAACTTTCCTATCTTACTCCTAGAAGCCTAACCTTGGGCATAAGTCTTTCCAAGGAAGCTTTTGGCTCAAATCAAAAAGAGTTACCCGATTTTAAGGTAATGTATTCTCTTATGTTCTTTTGTTTTATTTTGCTTCTCCAACCACTTAAACATTTTTTATTCCATTATTATGTAACAAAACAAGTATATTAAATATAAGAGGATTTTTTTATGAGAATTATTTGATTTACACTTACAAACACCTCCGTTTAATGGTTAAAGAACATACTGTTTCTTGTTGGTGGCGAATTACTGCCTCACGAAACGATGATTGTTCAATATTCTTTTAACACCTTTCATGGTGGCCATTAATATGTAACTCTATTTATATATGATAAATATTATGTTCATTTTTCCTTATGATTTTATATTTTAAATTTATGGCATACATTTATGGTTTCCATTATGGGTAAACACGATAATTTCATTTTTGGAAGTACGGACTACCGCCCCCTCAAAGTGATTTGAATCGTTAATTCCATATGTGGGACATATAAAGGATGGAGTTAATGTTATTATATATGAAATTATACTAGAATTATAATATACCTTTATATAATTATTATTTAATTCAATTAAATATGAAATAGAAATGAATGTAGCGTTCATGCATACGTACGGCTTACCGTCTCCATAAACGGTGCATTTCATTTCTTACCTCTAAATGTTATATAATATAATAAATGCATGTATATACTGGATATATATGTTATATAAGATATCTACATCATGAATATAATTTTGGAGATAATCTATATTTTACAACATGAACAACTTGTAATTATAAGAAGCTTATTATTGACTCAAGTACCAAAGATCGACAAAACGGCCATTGTTAACTTAAATGACTACATAATGTTCATAACATAGTGATAAATGATATAAAAGGTATAGTTAAATTGAAAAAGGTTCTTAAGAAATTATAAATTAACTCTAGTTTATTATTCATGAGATTAAAGAACGATCGAGTCAAGTCGGACATGAGGTAAGGGACTTCGTCTCAATCTCCTTTCATTGAGGCATATTTTGTTTTGTACACAATTTTTTTTATATGGTGTATAA
Organism: Viscum album; assembly: GCA_963277665.1. Taxonomy (NCBI): domain Eukaryota; kingdom Viridiplantae; phylum Streptophyta; class Magnoliopsida; order Santalales; family Viscaceae; genus Viscum; species Viscum album. The sequence goes on along the minus strand of OY728151.1, from coordinate 57,010,866 downwards.
ACCCCTTGTACTTTTAATTTTATTTAAAAGGAATATTTTTATACGAAGAGTTTTTACTAAATGACAAAAGGAATGTTTTGTCTTATGTATGTGGCGACAACGACTTCCCCGCCGCCGTGACCATTATTTAAGTTTCTGCTTCCTCTACAAGCCATAAATTTTTTTAAATAAAAAATTAATACCATGTTTTACATTTCTTTTATTTTGGTATTGAAAATGATTTTGATAATGTTTTGATTATATCAATGTGTTTTATTGATATATTGTGACTTAAATGTGGAAATGTTATGTTTCTTTTATGCATGTTTTATGTGATACGATTATGTTATGGTCCTTGGGAATTGTTTACGATATGTTTAAACCTTTTCATATGAGGAATGAATTGGAATTAGTAAGTTATGGGTGGAGCCTGCTATAGCTCCTCGATGAATTAGTAGGTCTCATGAGATAAACTAGTGTCTTAGCACAAGGACTTGAAAAAATCTTATTTGTAGTCTTGTCACAAGGCCTTGACTATGTGGTTATGATAGTCTGACATTATGCATTCCATCATTATGAAAGTGGTTATTGATATTTCATGTGATTATTCAACTAGTATAATATCCCTGTGAATAAGTAAATGGAATTATTTCATTTTTTTTTTCTATATTATGCTTAATTTCATGTTTAAAAGGGTTTTGTTTTATTTATACATTACCTTAAAGGTTTATGTTTATTTATGAAAGTTCCCGCTATATTTTTATCTTTACTGAGAATCTGAGCTAACCCCTTTCTATGTTTTATTTTTCCGAGGATGTAAAGAAATATTTTATGACTGACCTGCAGGGATAGTCTGAAGGGGATATGAGTGTAGACTATGGAGACTATGTTATTGCAGTTTTTCACTTTATGATGTAAAGTAACATTTATGAATGTATCTAGTGTTTCGAAGGATACTAAACTGATCGGCCTTTCGAGACTTGATCTCTTGTGATCATGCCAATGTTATGTAATAATGCACTGACTCTAGGTAACTGGGGTCAGGGCGTTACAAATACTCTTAGTTTTTTCATTAGTGAGTTATAATTATTAATGATATTCTAGTATATTATAATTTTTATGAAGATTTTGTGAATAATATAACAATTTTGCATGAGTAGTTCAACTTTAATGGTTTGGAAACATATATTTAAATTCATAAATAACCTAAAATTTAATTTTATGACAAGGTTACATTTTTATGGTTAACTTTTATAGAACACATGATTGAGGTATAGACAACTCTTAGGATTATTATATGATTGTTGTTGGTGTAATAAAGGGTTCGTTGATTTTGATAAAAGTGCATTAAAAAATATTTATAGACAAGGAATTTGTAATCTATTTGATGAAAAATTAATATATAAAATATTTGGTAAATTTTATAATTTTTTTGTGATTACAGTATATATTTATCATTTTTGACTTTATGAACAAGGGAATAATTTATTTTAGTTTTAAAAATTAATCATATTTGTTGGAATATATAGTATTACATTACTTTATGGTTTTGGAGATTCATGTGGGTTTAGGAGAGGTATTTTTTGGAGAATATTTGATTAGAGTATATAGATATAAGGGTACATTATGGTAATAATGGATAATATTCTTTGAGGAAAGATAAAAAAACATTGAATAGAATTAGAGAGTACGTTATATTTCATTTTATAAGTTATATCTCAGGTCATGAATATGTTAATAATACGCTCACATAATTTCATTAATCTGGAATAATTAAAACTAAGAGGATAAAATTTATTTATAGGGGTGGGTGATGTAACCACCTGAGTATAATATATGTTTTCCATTAATTATGTTAAATATGTTTGATATATTATTCCAAATGTAACATGTAAATAAAAAAACTAATATATATATATATATATGTTATAAATAATATATATGGACACTAAATGGAGTTTTAGAATCAGCAGGTATGAATATGAGTAACAAAATTATCAATAATATATATATATATACACATACAAACTTACATATTTATAATTGTTATTTTATACTTATTTACTAAATTAATTATTGTGTTTTTGAATCCATCATTTTATTCAATTTTATTTTTATTATAGAAAAACAATTATATTTCTGTGAAGTGATATAATATTGAATAATTTTTCTTTATTAGTGATTTATTGAAAAGATTAATATCTAGTAATTTAAAAATTAATTTTCCTATAAATATTGTTGTTTTATTGTCTGTATAATTTTATTTGAAAGATAAATATATGTATTTTAAAATCCAAATTTGAAAAAATAAATTTTATTTTTGAATTTAGTATAAAAATATTGTCTTAGGATTTTTTTTGTATTTATATGGAAGGATTGATTTTTTAAGTGAATATTGCAATATACCGTTTTGAATAATACCATTCCATTTAAAGTATTTACAAAGTCATATAATATTCTTGATTATTATTCAATTTCAATAAGTCCCTTTCACTAATAATAACCCATTATTATCTTTGGAAAGTTTTTTAATCTTGAATTAGATATAAAAACATGGTTATACTTAAATAAGATTTTTTTTTCTAAAAAATTCTTTCATCGCGTTTTGTGGTTATAATTTTGAATTAAATTATACCAATTCTGGAAATTAAATATGGAAAATAAATTTAATATTTTTAGTTATTTCATGAAAATTTGGAAAATAGTTTTCTTTTAAATTTGTTGATTTTGAGTAGTAACCTTAATGATTTTTTATCCCCACTATAAGGGTAAATTAGGAAAATTTGGTTAAAAAAATGATATGGACTAAAAATGAATATAAAACCATCATCAATGTAACTTTATGAGTCCATTTCATCCACAATCATCCAATAATTTAATATATGACCACTTCTTAGCCTTTTTCTATTTGATATTAATAATATATATGTAAATGATAATGAAAAAAGTGAAACTTTATTTCTTTTAATATATAAAATATTTTTTAAAATTGATAAAACATTTATTAGTTATAATAATTTATTCACAATTTAAATTATTATTCTATAATGGTAATTTATTTATAATTTTTTTGTGATGAAAAAGTAACATTAAATTCTGATGCAACGTCGGCACAATGTTTTTTCGATTTATAGAAAAAATAAACAAAAGATTTGAAACAAATTAAATATAATTTAATATGAATGAATTATTATGTACCATTAATTATATATGTAAAGATAACATGTTACGGATTTTTCAATGGATTATATTCAAATTATGTTGTTTTTCATGTATTTTTCAATATCAAATTAAATTAATAAGGTCAAAATTGACATTAATAATATTTGACAATGAATAATATTTTATTAAATGATTTCAAATTTATAAAATTCAAATAGTTGTCCTTGTGATTTAAAAATGGTTGAAAATATAAAACATGGTCCATTTATTATCCAATTTTGATTTTATAATAACTAACTTGATCCCTAAAGGGTAAAAATACTTGTTATCAGAATCATTATCAAAAGGGTTAACAAAGGTTTAATACAATAACTAGAGGTTGAAAAAATCACCTAAAATTATAAAATTTTAATTTTATGAGACTATATAAACCCATAAACGTCCTATATTTAAACATATCATTTCATATATAGTAATAAAAGATAATAAATTTTAAAAATTTAATATTTAATGAGATTCTAAGCATTCCCCTCTGATCAATTATAAATGGAACCACATCTCCTATTTTATTCAATCGTCAAAAGTGTTTTGGTTTATTAAATACCTCACTAAATAATTTCCTTAAATACCATCACATCTTGGGGTATATGGTTTTATTATAAAACCAACTATAGAAATATTTTTGTGTAAACCAAATGAGCCTTCCTGAATAAGTGGTCTAGTCCTTAACAAAGCATTTTCATTTTATTTATCCCTCACACCCTATTAAATATTATTTGAAGATTCTAAATCAATAATAGTAATACCTTACATATATTTATGTGTTATTATATTAATTACATAATCTCTATCCATCAACCCTTTTATAAAATGTAAAATAAATCTATCATTTTTCTACATGACTGACTACTATCTCACGAACTGTCGTAATTCGTTTTGAATCACCACCTATCATGAATTATTTTAATGATGTATTTAATTTAATTATTTTATATTATGTAAATATTTATAATTTTTAAAAATAAAAATATTTTATATTTTCTTACCTTTTAATTCATTGAAAAATGATAACATCCTTTGTGCGCACGTGTGGATTACCAAATCCATGAAGAAATGTGATTTGTTTTTCACAACTACATGATATTATTTTGTCTAAAAAAGTTTATTTAAATAAATAATATTTTATTTATGATATAATTATAATTTTTGGAAACATAATATAATAATTCACTTAATTCTATCATGATAATTGAAAAATTGAAATGTTATTAACGCATACGTACATCCTACCAACTCTATGACGGTGAAAGATTTAATTATTGATAACCATCATTAAAGGTTTGTTTTAAAATAATAATTGATGTATAAAAATTATAATTATGTCATGATTATTATTATTTTTACAATGGATTAATAATCCCATTGAACATATTCAACATAACTAAGTCACATTGAATATATGATCAAAATATCATCAAATTGACCGACAAAAACATAAATGATTGTGTAATTGAATATAAAATTTTGATAAATTAACTAAATGAATAATTAACATGAATACTATTCCTAATCTAGTAAATAATTAATAGAAGTTTAGTCTTTTTTAATATCAATAATTTATGTGATGATTTGGGCTTGAGGTAAGAGACACCATGTCTTAAAACCCCTTTTAAATGTTTTTAATGATTTATTTTATAAATCATTATCTTTTATAAGAATATTTGTAAAAATCATTTTTTTATATAATTATATGAACATAAAATATTTATAATGGATATTTTCTATCTCTTTTAAATTCATTTCAATGTTTTTATAAGGGAATTTTTTTAATACATTTTACATAGAATGTTTTGAAAAAATGATAAAAGGAATGATCTATTAGAACATATATAATGATAAAGAAGTTTCCCAATACCATTAAAATTATTTTATTTTTATATTACATTACAAAATTCCATGTTTTATTTAAATAAAAACTCTCTAACCCTATGATCTTGGGATTTTAGTATTGAAAATGGGTTTCTAAAAAAATGGTATTTCGATATCCAAAAGGGTTTTACAAAAGGGTTTAAAATTGTTTTCCAAGGGTGATATGATGAAATGATTAAAGATTAAAATTTCATATTCATGATTGGGTATGTGGAAATGTTTTATGATATGATGAGAATGGTATATAAAAACAATTCATTTAGTAAATATTAAGTTCTCTGGAGAATTATGTTGGAAGTCGACGGTAAGGTTATTAAAACTATAAGGCTTATTGTAAGGGTTATATGATGATGATATACCATGATACCTAAAAGAATTTACTATGATTTTTAATGAGTATTAATAAAAAAATATTTCAAAATGTAAGATACTTGTCTTTTTAAATAAATTATTATTTCATTATTGGGTAAAGGGTATATTGTTAAGGAATAATTTTTCATGGTTTAACATGTTTTATAAGAAACCCTCATGATTTTGAATTTTCAATTTATATATTACTATAAGGTTTTTTATAATAAAATTTGGGTTGAAATGATAATTTCAATTGAATGTAAATGATAATTTTGTGCTATAATTTTATTATGTTAATGGAAAACACTTTTTGTTATTTTGGGATTTTAAAATTGACAAGAGAGTTTCATTATTTCTTTTTTTATGTTTGTTACTGAGTTTTTTCTTCATCAATTGATTTTAATAAAATTTATAGGTTTTAAGAATTAGTAGTATGAAATAAGAAGTCATGTTGAAAATTTTAAAGATTTTTCATTGAAAGAAAACATGTGTCTTTTTAAGAGTTTTGTATTGTGAAAAAAATGGATACTAAGAGGATCTTTCCAAAATGTACTATATTGGTTTATTTTTTAGGAGTTGTGACCAAATTTTATAAATCTCTAAACCTAAAATGATCCTAAAAAATCATGAATTTCAATTATTATCTAAAGATGAAATGATGTGTTGAATAATGATCATGTCTGATAGTTGGTATCCGAATTTGGATTAGATAAATTTATATTCAAGGATAATGAAATTAAATACCATTAAATGATTATAATAAGACATTATTTTAATATTACCATATTTCCTCATATAAACTATACATATTAATAATGGTTTTCCATAGTAGAAACATGAAAACTGTAGTAGGAAGGCATTTAAAGGTTGATATATTTCCAAATCAGTAACCTAGAATAGTTGGAATTGGAATAGAATAGTTTTTACCTATAAGGGCTTAATTGGCATAAGCTTTAAATAGTGGTGAAATCCATATGAGAGATAAACCATGTTCAGCACAATAGAACTTGTCTATATTGGACCATTTCATGAAAGAAAACCCTCTAATATTTAGTGGATCAACTAACCAAGTGGTTGTTTAGGGATGAATTAAACCCCATGAAATGATATTAAATGGCATGTTTTGTTTAGAGAATAAAAATATAACTCTTTCTATTTACCATTTTGAAGTTTAAGTCAATCAATGGTGGTCAATGGTTAAGAATACGAGATGAATAGTAGATATTTATTCCATGGAGTTCATTAAATTTAATAATATTTTCCTTTTGAAATATTTTAGGATGGATATTCTAATTAGGATAGGAAGAAAATCCGTAGAATTATGATAGGAGGAGGAATATTCTGGGGTATTAAAGAAAGATAATATCACTTGATTTAAAATGTAAACACTATATTTTTTGTACGATCTTGATATTAAAATTAAACAATTTAATTAGGATTGAAACCATGATGTCAAATGTAACCAGATTCCCAAAAATTCAAAATATACCAAAAACTTGTCTAATGTGATAAGAATGTTGAAATATAGTTTAATGATGATAATGTATTCCACAAAACAAGAAGAAAATAAGTTCTAGATAGAAGGAAATGGTGAAGAATTCATCAGTGAAATATATAGGTATAAAAATAAAACATCCATCTTGTTGTAAGTGTGAAAAAAATATCGTGGTGAATGTCTTATAAAATCTGGGAAATGTTTTTGGTGTGGCACATTATAAAGCTTGGATCATAACTACATGGAAAACAACTATAAAATGACAAAAGATGATGTTAAGATACATTAATCGAAAGGCATTGGGGAATAATACTAACATGTACACAGATATATCCATTTAGGTTCATAAATCATCAATATTGAAAGAAACGTGGTGTGTAAAAAACATTTTTTACTTTTATGGTTGTTGTTAGGCCATCAAATTAAGTGGTGAAATGTATGTAACTTGTTTATTCAAATTATATCCATTCCCTTTTTGAATAAGAATCTTCAAATTCTGCCACTTATAATAGCTTTTTAATTTTAATGGGAATAACAACTCATGAAAATAAGATAGAACTCTTGGTGAAAACATCAGGTTGAAACAGCAATGCAACCAAGATTTATAGAAATCTTCTTCTTATTATTAGTGTGACGGTCATCCCTACAAATCTTGGCGAACTATCCATAGTAGTGTTTCAAATTTATGTGTGTGTGTTTTAGGTTTTAGTTTAAAATATTATGATACATTTTTGGGCCCATAATATTTTATTTTATGATTTCATATCATTGAAAAACTACTATGAAACTGAGAAATTAATTAGAGATGGAATTAAAAGTTACCTATTTAATATTGTTTTAAAAAATATATATTGTTATGATTAGTGATGTTCATGTAGTAAATTAATATTTTGATGTATCTCCGGATTATTTTACATGATTTATCCCTAATGGAGAAGTTGAATACACTACTGAATTAGTTAATGATGCAATCAAAATTTCAAAACCCCCTTATCTAATCTCTCAAGTAGAACTTTTGTAATTGAAAAAGAAGTTTCGGGAGTTCATAGATAAAGATTTTGTTAATATTATCACCTTATGAAGGAGTTATTTTATTTTATTTGTTAAAAATAATAATGTTTTAATGAGTCTATACACTAATTATAGAGAACTAAGTAACATCATTGATAATAATAAGTATCCATTGCCTCATATTTATGATTTTTTTATCAGCATCAGGATGTGCAGTATTATCCAATGATTGATCTCAGGTCTGGGTATCATATGTTAAATGTGAAGGAGGAAAATATTCCAAAAATAGTGTTTTAGATAATATATATCAATTATGAGTTTGTAGTTATGCCCTTTGGATTATTTAATGCATCAATTGTATTTATGGAAAAAATGAATAGAATTTTCCATGATTTATTAGATAAGTTCATAGTTTTTTATATAAGGACATATTTTTATATTATAAAATTTAAAAGGATCATGAAATAAACCTATGTATTATTTTACAAAAATTAAATTAAATTAATATATATATAAAGAATATTTAGTAAGTGTGAAATTTGGTTGGAAAAAATATATATTTTTAGGAATACTATTTCTAAAGAAGAAATAACGATTGGTCATGCTAATTTTTTTTAAGAATGTAAAAGAACTAAAAATTTCATAAATATTTATATTTTTTCTAGATTACTGGGTTAATACTAAAGGGTTATTGAATTTTTTTCTAATTATTTAGCCCAATGACTAAGTTAACTTGAATAAGAGTCAAATTCAACTGGTAGAATTATTGTGATGATTTTTCAATAAAATAAAAAATTTATTGGTAAATGATATTATTTTGTACCATCCCTCTCGGAATGATAAATTAATCATCTACAATGATACCTCATTGACGAGACATGGTTTTTTCCTGATGTAGAATGATCAGGTAATTGATTATTGTTCTCATTAACTAAAACCTTTATGTTAATGTATCCTACAGATGATCCAAAATTACATGTTGTGGGTTTCTTTTAAATATTTAGAGGCACAATTTACATGGAGTGAAGTGTGAATTATAAACTGATCATATTTTTTTATGTATATATTCACTCAAAATGACTTGAAGATGAAGAAACGAAGATAGTTGGAACATTGCAAGTATTATGATGATATAATTCATTACTTTCTAGGAAAAGAAAATAAAGAATTTAATTCTTTAATTCAAAAAATTAATTCATATTTACCTAATATGTGTCTTGAATATGATCTTTTGGACAATTATTTGTTCAGTTTTTTCCAAGGAATTATTATTTCTGTAATATCTTTTGTTTTATACAAATGTCAGTACCATCCTCTCAGTTAGACATAATTAAACTTGCTCAGAAGGAATACCGTGAGTTACAAGAAATGATATTTTTGTTTAATAATGGTAAGTTAAATGAATTTAATATTGATAAAATGTTGTTTTTATTTAGAAAAAGGTTATGGGTTTCAATTGAGCCTTAGTTAATGAAATAATTTTTTGTTCCCTTGGTTATTTATTTCCATTCATCCTTGATGCACTATGATTTATAGAGACCTTTGAGATTATTACTAGTTAGATGGAATACAAATAGATATTTTTGAATTTCCTAAGAAATTATTGAAATTTTAATAGGTTAAAATACAAAAAAAATTAATTATGTGGATTATTCATCCTTTTCTAATGCAAAAGTGGAAATGATAAAATATATCATGGTATTTTGTAATTGGATTAATAAATACATCTCAAGGTAATAATACAGTTCAGTTTTTATTAACTGAATAAATAAATATGTGTTGTTACTTTCCATTTGAGATATTATGTATTTAGATAATATTTATCAACTATAAATCAAGGATATAGTCAATTTACATTGAGTTACTCTCTCCATTATATCTTAACATGATCCCAAATTGAGCTTTAATTTTTAGAAAGGACTTTAGAAATTATCGGGTACTGAATTAAATGATAGTAAAACATTTCTTCCTCAATATTATGGACAAACTAAGTGAATGATTCACAAACTGGAAAAAATACTTCTGTATTTTCCAATGGATTACCAAAAAATATGGGATAAACATATTTCATTGGTTATTTATTTTATATAAAAATTTTCATTCCATTGTATAGATGGAACCTTTTGATGCATTATATAGAAAGAAGTGCCAAAAACCATATTTTTTGGATATTATAGGAGAATGAAGGTTGATGGGACCATATTTGTTAGAGTATATGTTCAAGAAGGTGTTTTTACTCAAAATATTTTTTTATTCCTTAGAAATGATTTAAAATATATCCAGATGAATAGATTAAATATCATTCTTTTATGGTAAGTGGTTATGCTATTCATAAAGTATATCAATAGAAAAGTGATATTAATTTTTGTAAAAAGTGGAATCTAAGTCCATGGTTAATTGGACTATATGAAGTTGTAGATAAAGTTGGATCATTTCTAAGCTAAGTGACCTTACCTTCTAGTTTATTTTAGGTACACAACATACTTCATGTTTCAAAGTTAAGAAAAGAAGTTTTGAACTCATCTCATGTTTTGAGCACAAAAGTTTTTTAGTTGGAATATAATATTTCTTCAAAAAGAACAACCTGTTTAGATTATAGTCCAGAGATAAATCATTTTTTAGAACAACATAAATCATTAAGTTTTGATCTTTTTGAAAAACAATATGGTTGAAGAAGCGACATGTGAATCTGAAAATTTTATGAGGAGAAGATATCCCCAATTTTTTAAGAAAGGAATAAATTAATGGGGATCCAATTCCAAATAGGTGTAAGAATATAAAAACTCATGTAATTACAAGTTAAATAATTTTCATCCCTGACTAATACGAATTAATTATATAGTTACATAGATTAGAAAAATATTTAGTAATTTTGCATCAAAAGAAAAAAAATTATTCCCAACCAAATTGGTTTTTCAAGAATTATATGGTTGTATTTTAAATCATATATTTTTAATTATAGAATTTAAATTTGAAAAAACGAATTTTATTTTTAAATTCATAATTTTAAAATTTTATTTAGAGGAAATTTGAGAATATTCTAAAATGAATAATTTTTCAATTAATAGTAAAAATTACTAAATTTTATAAAACATTGAATTTAATTTTAATGTATTTATAAATTCTTATAATATTTTAATTTGTTTTAAAATTCATTTAGTTTCTTTTGATTAATTTAAATCTAATTATATTCTTTGGAATTAATTTTATTCATGAATTTATTATTAAAACATTTGTATACATAAAAATGAATTTTTATAAAAAATAGGTTTTTATTGAGTTTTTAGGTTTAATTTAGAATTACATTTTTCCAACATCTGAAATTGAATCCTAAAATATGGATTAAATATTTAGAATAATAAGTTCAAAACTTGGTAAATAGTTCCCTTTTATTTCTTTTCAGTTTGAATATAAACCATAGTAAAATTTTATTACCAAGATAAGGATAAATGGGGTAATTAATATTTACAATAATATGATAAGGACCAAAAAATTACCCTAAAAATGTAATTTATTTCATGGGTGAAAATATTTTTCCATAAGAATAAAATATTCCAATATATAACCTTTTTTCCTTTTGGATGTGAATTTTACCTTTATAATTTTTAAGTAAAATATTAATCCAAAAATATCAAAATATTTCACTTAATATTTGTAATATTTTTCAATGAGAATTATGTGAAATTACATCAAATTATAAATATATATTTTAAGTACAATTTAATTTTTTATCATTCATTTTTTAAAGTATTAGAGTTGAAATAATTAGTTTCAATTATTATGCAACACCGACACAATGTTTATGAAATTAATATAAAAATTAAACAAATTAGTTTAACTATATTAAAAGCAATATAATTTGATTTAATTATTCTTGTTAATTTAATTCTATAGGTAAATATAATATATTGTTTATGTGTGAATTTTTTAGATTAATTCCATTGTTGTCATATAGTTATCAAATTCAAAGTAAAATTATAGTGGTAAAATGTCATTAATAATATTTTATTAAATGATTTAAAAATACCAAAAAATACTATATTCATCCAATTCATTATTATACATTTTAAAATATCAACCATGGTCTATTTATCATTGATTTTTTCTTTTATAGTAACTATCATTACTCCAAAAGAGTAATGAACTTTGTTATTATGGTAATCATGAAATGGGTTATATAAGAGTTAAAACAAGAAGATATTCATTAAAAAATCATCTAAACATGTAGTTTTTTTATTTTATGTGATTATATTAGCAAAAAATTAACTTTTTTTAATATATAATTTTTATCCAATTTTCCATGTAGAATAATATCTATTAATTTAATGATTTATTTAATTCTACGATTGTACCTCACCTCAATTTTATAAGGGAACCTAGTATCCTATTTTATTTATAATTAAAAATATATTTTTTATCCATGTCCTTTAATAATTTTTTAAATATATCCCTATCTATGTTATAGAGGATTTTTTTATAAAAAAAGCATCCTTGGAATTCTTTTTGTGTAATCATTTAGTGGTTTTCCAAAGAAGATATACAGTCCTCAACCAAGAATTTTCATTTTATTTTTTATTCTAAATCATTAAAATATTATCCAACCACAATTATATATTAACATTAGTATCTTCCATATAATATGTTTTTGTTATGTTAATTACATAATCTATATCCATATTCTTTTCAATCTTATGGGAAATAAAATTGTCATTCGATTGTACGACAGACTACTATCTCACTTACCAATGAAAATAATTTTCCATAACTACCTCTCACAGATATTTGTAATGATGGGTTTAATGTAATAATATGATATTCAAGAAATATTTATCATTTTATAAAATTAAAATATCATATTTTTTTACCATTCTATTGATTTCAAAATGATGATAGTGTTTGTGCGTATATGTGGACTACCACCACCATGAAGAGATGCGATTCATTTTTCATCACCGCATCACATGGATGGTATATGTAAGTGTATATAAAGAACTAATATATTATTTATGATATAATTATAATTCTATAAATATATAACAATACATATATTCTTCCTATTGTGATAATTTAATAATGGAAATGTTACTCATGCACATGTATGACTTGCCATCTCTATGATTGAAACGTAGTTTCTTTTTCATAACTATATTTCAAGGTCAGTTTTCAAGTATAATTGATTAATAAAAATGATAATTATTTCATTATTACTATTCTATCTATAACATTCCATACCTAGTTCAAACATATGTAACCAAACCAGATTGGACACATGACCTTCAGAGAGCCTCCTCATATGCCAGAAGTTGTCAACTAGTTAGGTGGGTCTATGATTATACAATGGGGAGAATATATCATCATGACAATTTTATAGAACAATTGTATAAAATAATATAAAATATGATAACTAGTATAATAAATTAGTTATGGAATCATAATTCATTTTGATATAATATAAATTTGAATAATAATAAAAATAAAAAATAAAAAATGATTATCATGTCATGATGTCATACAAAAGGGGAAGTACATAGGATACAAAGGAATAAAAATATACAATTTTCCAAAAAAATAAAAGGAAAAAAACTATATCCACATAAACCATGAGCATAAACATAGTCCTCTTCTCCCATAATAAATCATAGTACCAAAACAATCAAGCATATGAGGATGAATTATTACCTTTTTCCCAACTTGAATCCAAAAGATCTATTCTGGAAACAATTAGCAGCCTAAATAGGGTGTGAGATACACTCAGTAGGCTACTAACAAAATTTTATAGAACTATCCATGTGGTGTCTATAAAATGATTTCTGTGTAGGTAAAAATAAATATAAAATAGAACTTTAATAGAACATTACTCTAACAGTTTCAAATATGGATCCAAAAAGACACAAGGATGACACTACCTGATTCAAACTAAGATATACATATATACATGAAAATATATAAACAAATATATCAATGTATGTATATATATTATCTATATAGATCCGGATATATATTACCATATATATAGAGACTCAAACTAACCAAGATTTGAAGCATAACTCAGGTTTCCATGGATATTCGTATGAGTCTCATAGAGTGATAGGGGAATCCATGTATGAGTATCATGAGTCATATGGTTCTCCTTGTCAGCGTATTACAAGTGTTTGGGGTTCCATTCATGAGTATCACAAGTGTATGATATTTCATTCCAAGGTTTCATGTGTATATGGAGAAACATTCTTGAGTATCAATATTATAGAGGATTCTATGCCCAAATATAAATTACACATGGTGCACCATGTAAAATTATCATACGTGTATTATATTCCATGCTCAAGTATCCCATGTGTTATGTCAAAAGTATTATTTTCAAATTTATATATTTTGTTTTGGAAATCACAAATCAATATTTAATCATTTTTTATATAAAGGATTTATATTGAATATGAATACTCTGTCAATCATATCGACTCTTTCTATCATACTGACTCTATCAATAGTACTGATTGTGTCAATCATAATGATTGTGTAAATCATAAGGATTGTGTCAATCGTACTGACTATGTCAATCGTACTGACTCTTTCAATTGTACTGGATTTGTCAATTGTACTGATTGTGTCAATCATACTAACTCTTTCTACAGTACTAACTATATTCATCATACCCACTGACTATATTCATCATACCCACATTGTGCATCATAGTCACTTTTCATCATATCAATAAATTGCACTAAGAAATATCTATCACACTCATGTTATCATTTTCATATATCTTTTGTTATTAACAAAAACTATGTCATGGATTTAGTTATAAACTAATAAAAACGATGTCATGTTTTTAATTTCAATATTTTCGTTACAATGCCAGGTGTCTAAGTCCCTCTGAGGTTTTTGGAGAAATATGACTGGTAGTGAAAATATGACCATTAGAAACAGAGGCCTATAAATAGAAGGTCATTAGAATCATAGAATCAATTTTTTTTAATTTTTTGCTTCTATTAGGTTCTAGAGAGAGGTGTTGTGACTTCTCTCTTTCTTAATTTGAAAGCTTTGGAATTAAAAAACATGGAGGGATTGTTCCTGGATTTTTTATTCCAGGAAGTGTATCATTTTTCCTTGTGAAACCAATCAGGTGATAATGATCGAGGGCTTATGGGGATAAAAAGACGTGTTGTAGATCATCGTATTGAGGGACTTTAATTGATATAAGGACAGAGGTGTCGATTCTCTTCTTAATCGAGGATTTACGGGGATAGGAAGAAAGCTTTACCGATCATTGTATCGATGGATTAATGAGGTGTTGGTAACACATACCTTTTATACTAGGTGAAAGGATATCCTTCTCTTTGGGTTAATATAATCGTAATACTTTTACATTTCTATTGTTATTTGTATTAGAAAGGGAATTGTATTGTTTCCTCTTTATTTTCATTTTCAATTCAATTTTAATTGTTTCAATTACAATTCTTTTGATACATATTGTATTAATAGATTCTATACACTGTATGGTAGAATCTTTCCTAATTGAATTAATCTGATCATGTTATTTAATTAGAATATTATTTTTTACATTAATTATAGTATTACATCATATAATATCTATAAATTCAAGTCCATTGTGGTAAATTGTATTGATTGTTAATTGTATTAGTTTAAGACCTCTTGAACTATGTTCTTTCTTAAGTTTTTAAATACAATGCTTTTATACTTAAAATTCTCCACCCACTTGTATTGTTCCACCTAATATACATAGACATCTATATTACAATCCAAAATTGGTATCAGAGGAGGTTTCCACTATTTTTTACTACTTTCTATATTTCCTTTGGAAATATAATTGTATTTATTTTTCAAAAAAAAAATTATAACAATTTACTACACTAACGTGTGGAGTGGGAAAGTATTGTTTTATAAGATGGGAAGAATGAATGTTGGATCAATGGAAATTCTAAATCCAACAAGACAACCTATATTTGATGGGAATGATTATGAGTACTTGAGAGATTGAATGAAGAATTTTTTTATTAATATTGGAGTGTACAACTTTATCATGCTTTTTAGAGGATATAAAATTCCAGAAAAGGACTTTAATACTTTCACTAATCAAGAGAAGAAAGAATATCAATTGAATTACAATGTATACAATACATTGTTATGTTCTATGACTAAGAATATATATAGTTATATACCGTCATGTGAATCATCTAATTGTATCTAGCAGAAATTGTAAGTCACACATTCGTGGACATCTAAAGTTATAGAAACAAGAAGAGGAACACTTCAAGCAGAATATCATGGGTTTCTTCTTCCTTATGGAGAACCAGTATGCAGGGTGAAATAAAGTTTTATGAAAATTATCAATGTTATACTATCTATCATTGAAAGTGGTCTTGATGATGAATCACTTTTGGACAATATTATTTATATTATTCCTAATGGATGGGAATAAAAAAACAGTTATCGATGAGAATAAGAAAGTTACTCAAATCACTCTTAATGAGTTATTTGAAACTCTACATCTGTACGAGGAAAGAATGAAAAGAGATGATGGTTTCAATAAGAAATATAATTGTAATGAGAGTGTACTATTTAATAATATATCCAAATCTAAGACACCAGAATGGTTGACAAGATCCAAATCTAAGAATGTTTTTTTATCAGAATCAAGTGATAATGATCACTCAGATAATGAGTTATCCAATCTTGCTCGAAGGATGAAAAATGTTGTTGGAAACAAATACTTTCAATATATATTCAAAAATAAAGATTGGAAATAAAGGAAAGATTATATGGTCACTTGTTAAGAATGAAAAAAACTAGGTCATGTTAGAATATATTATCCTATACTAAAAATAAAAGATAGAAAGGCTAATCTTTCTGAAAGAAACTGGAAAAAGTATTTCATGTCAAAGACAAAGAATTTTTTGAAATAAAATGATACATGGAGTGTAAGTGGTGGTGATTAATTAGATGAATCGTCATATTATGAATCCTCTAGTCATATAAATATAAGACTTATATCCAGAATACCAATGGAAAATCATTGCAACATGGATAAGGTACACAATGATGAATCCATTACAAAAGTATCTTTAAATTATAATTACCCTAATGAGAAACATTATTACTATTTCAATGAACAATTTTTCTCTATAAAGGAAAATATACCTTCCTTTTATGAAGTGTCCAAATTTTTATAATTTCCTGATAATTAAAATTAAAAACTGAATAAAAAGATTGATAAAAAATTTATAGATTATATATTCATACAAAAGAAGTATCAGATTTGTTAAAATATCTTGATCATAAAACTATAAACATTGAAAATAATTCAAAGTATCTTAAGGAAGTATGTTTTGATAATGATAAGCTTTATAAATACTTTTAACAACTTGTTTTAAAGAAATGTGTTTTTGGAACAAAAAATAATTTGAAAACAATTTCTTGTGAGAATGACAATTTAGTCGTTAGACTGGAATCTAAAATCTTTTCTCTTAAGAATGTTTAATCAAAATTTACATGTGGTTTGGAAAATTTTGATAACATGTATTCTCAAATTAATCCATTAAAAATACATCTGGATTCAAATACACTCACTTAAAACCCATTTTTACTAGTAACTAATGTGTTCTCCAAATTCCCCCATTATCTAATAAATGTCACCATGGATGACATTTGGAAATAAAGTGTTCTCTTAATAGAACTCAATCTTTAGGATTTCACAATTCTCATTTTGAAAAAAAATGTGGATACCCAAAATACTTTTATCTAACATTTTCAGATCCAAACATGTTTGGGTTCCGAAAAACTAATTGTTTCTTTTTTTTGGAAAACAAGAAACGCACCAACAAGAACATTTTGTACATAGATAGTGGTTGTTCTCATCACATGACCAGAAACAAAGATTTATTTGAAAATATTATTGAAAAAAAGGTGTAAATGTTACCTTCAAAGACAACGATCAATGAAATATTGTTGGTATAGGTAATATTATTTTTCTTTGTAAATATTTAATTTCAAATTCTTTGTCTTTAAAATTTCTTAAGCAAGACATTATTAGAATATGAAAATTATGTGATGAAGGATACCTTGTGAATTTTAGGAATGATAAGTGTTTAGTTCACAATTCTACGGATGGATTCATTCTTTATGACCAAAGGCATGAAAATGTATACACACTTGACTTAGAAGACCTCATTATCTAGGACATACTTTACTTAAGTGCAATAAAAGACCAATCATGTTTGTGGTATACAAGGTTAAGACACTGTAACCATAGAAACCATTGTAAAAATACAATGAAAAGGCCTGTTGAGGATATAATGGATCTTATTTATGATTATTCCAAAGTTTTTTATTGTTGTAAATTTGGAAAGTAATATAAAACTAGCTTTAAATCAATCAATGATGTTTCAAATTATAATGTATTAAAGTAAGTGCACATGGATCTTTTAAGTCTTACACAAACAGGAAGCATTGAAGGAAAATACTATGTGTTTTTTTAGTTGACGATTAAACTAGATGTACATTGGTCTATTTTCTAGAAAGAAATGTGAATCATTTTTTTATTTCACAACTTTTAGATCCCAAGTTAAAAAATTAGAAAAACCTACAACTTATAACTATTCATAGTGACCATGGTAGTGAATTTCAAATTTGGAATTTGAAACTTTTTTTAGTAAGAAAGGTATTAATCAAAACTATTCAGCTCTAATAATCCCTTAGAAAAATGGTGTTGTTGAGAAAATAAATCATATTCTTCATGAAATGACCAAAACCATGTTGAGTGAATACTCTATTGCTGATCATTTATGGGAAGAAGCTGTTAGTACTAAATGTTATACTATAAATCATGTTTTAACTAGACCTTTTCTTAATAAAACTGGTCTTAAATTATGGTATGGCCAAAAACCTATTGTTTCATACTCTATAGTATTTGGATGCAAATATTCATATTGAATACAAAATATAAATTATGTAAATTCACACCGAAATCTGATGAAGGAATTTTTCTAGATTATTCCACAACTTCTAAGTCTTATAGAGTTTTTAACATAAAATCTTGTATTGTTTAAGAAATAGTGAATGTTATATTTGATGAAACATACCCCTTTGTTTTTAGAAAATCATTACCTACATTAACTGATGTATTTTTCAAAACTGATTATCAACCTACAATTGAAAACTCTTCTGATAAGGGGAATACTCAAGAAAATGTTTCTAAAACATTTACCTAAGAAGAATTTCTATCTTATGTTGATGAACAAGTTTGACAAAACCAAAATCAGTTGTTACTTAGATATTATCCTACCGATAATCTCATTGGTGATGTAAATCAACCTATAAGGACCATAAATTCCTTGAGGAATGAAATAGAACATCTTGCTTTTCTATCTCAATTTGAACCTAAAACTCCAAGGGAGGCCTTGGGTGATATAAGATTGGATTAAAGAAATGAATGAAAAACTAAATGAATTTAAAAGGATTAATGTCTGGAATTTGGATGAAATACCAAAAGAAACACTAAAAGTATTATCACACTAATTGGTACCTCAAATATACTTGATCTTGATGAATCTGGGAAATGAGTCGATCAAACAAATTTTAGAGCTATGAGAGGATGTTTGTTATGATTTACAACTAGTAATCTAGAATTAATATTTTAAGTATTCTTATGGGAAAGATATCAATAAAATCCAAAATAATCCCATTTAAAAGCTAGGAAAACGATTTTCTGATATTTATATGGAAATTTTGATTTAGACCTTTTTTATTCTTATGGAAATGATTTTGTTCTAAAAAAGTTTTCAGATTCTGAATTTAGTTTTTTTAGAATGGATATAATGTGTACATCTAGAATATTTCATTTCTTAGGATATTCTTTAGTATCTTGGTCATGATAGAAACAACACACAGTAGCACTTTCCACTGCTCAAACTAAATATGTCACATCTAGATGTTATTGCACTCAAGTGTTGTGGACGCAACAAACACTCACTGACAATGGCATGATTTTTTCAAAAACTCAAATACTATGTGACAATACTAGTCCCATATATCTTAGTAAAATCCTAGCATATCACTCATGTGAAAAAAATGGATATTAGGCATCACTTTCCTAGGTATCACACACAAAAATAATATGTTATTTTACAATTCATCAAAACAAAAGAACAACTTTTTGACAATTTTACAAAACCATTACCTACTGATAGATTTCAATTTATCATACAGAATCATGGAATGATTAAACTAAAAGAATCATTCATATCTACTTTCTCTTTTTACATATCTAATTATATTAAAAATATTTTTTTCCAAGGGGAGAACATTTGTCTTTTTGACTTTTTTTACCTATTTTATACTATTTTGTTTCGTATTTTATATGTTATTTTATCTTAATTCATTAAGATTAGTTATATTTATTTTATTTTTTTCTATAGTTATGACATTCAACTTAATTTTTATTTTGACATTCTGTTTTTTGTTTATCATTTTGAAATTTTGTTAATCAGTCTGATGGAGCCTTTTCCATCAGCTTGAATACCATTAGTAATGAATTTTTTTCATCAGCTTGAAAACCCCTGGTAATGAAATTGTCTTCCATCAGATTGATAACCAATGGTAATGACTTTTTTTCATCAGATTGATAATCTATGGTAATGAGTTTGTTTTCCATAGGCTTGAAAACCTATGGTAATGACTTTGTTTTCCATCAGTATGATAATATATGGTAATGAATTTCATTTCCATCGGCTTGAAAACCTACGGAAATGAATTTTTTCCCATAGTTTAGACAACCTATGGTAATGAATTTGTTTTCCATCGGCCTGACAACCTATAATAATGAATGTGTTTTCCATCGGATTGATAACCGATGGTAATGAATTTGTTTTCCATCGGTCAAATAACCGACCGTATTCACATTAATTTTAATTAGTTTGACATTTGATTGTATTTTATTTTCATTAATGTATTGTATTAAGTATACTTTCATAATACTATGAAACCAAAAACTTACTTGAAATATCTGATAGTTACATTATCTTTTAACTTTTTATTGTCTTTCTTTCATGTTATTATTTCTCAGTTTTAATCTTTTTAATTTTTTTTTAAAAAACTACTTTTATACTCCACCATTGGATTCTTTATCATCTAATAACAATCGTATAATACCAACGGTCATCAAAATTCTCCAACAAATAGAGGTCCCCATCCTCAAACCCACACCGGTTGTTCATATTTCTCGTATAATCTCAGCCTCTCCTCCATAAGACTCAGTACAATATTTTCTTTTTCCAATCAGCATTATTTCTCAGTCTTCTACCCACACTCCTGCCAAAAGGTCTTCAAATACTTTCTTAGAGAAATAATTCTTAATAGAAATGTTAGTTTTCTATGTTTTTTTGACAGTTATGACTCAATAATTAAGAGGATTATATTATTCCAAGGATGGGAACATTTGGGTGTTGAGAAACCTATATCTCAAGACCCAATTCTTGTTTAAGATGTTAGAAAATTATTAAATACATTTTCATTTGAAAAGAATATAATAATTAAGTTTGTTGTGTATGATAGAAAATTTTCAATGTCAATAAAACAAGCTTCTCATAACCTAAATGTTCTGACTAAAGGTGATTCCTTTTTCCCATCTTATAAGCTACTATTAAAAGTTAGTACGTTTAATAAAGAATGAGATGAAAAGTCACTATTTCTTTTCGATGAGGAGAAAAGAAAATTAGCTCATCTTTCGGCTAACAACTAGTTTGTTGTCCTTTGGATGCATGGGTTTCGAATTCCAAGGAAACGGGATAGGTAAACTCTTAAGGTTTCTGACATTATTATGCTAGATTATTTTGTAAACCTGAGAAAGGTAAATCTCATGGGTTATATATTTGAAAATATCATAAATGTGACATCTGAATGGATCAAGTCTCATCTTATAATGTTTCAATATTTTTCACAAAGTTCATTCTTGAATGTTTGAAGTTTTTTAATATTCATATGAAAGGAGAAATGAAAGATCTAAAGCCTTCTTGGATAAGTAATAATATGATGAAGAAATTTTATGTTTGTTTTGATGTAGAATCAAAACACTTTGTCAAAGATGTGGAAGTAGAATCGACACCAAATCAATCAGCACCAATGCTAATAGAATCAACTCCAACAGTTTTTTCTTCTCAAAATTCATATCCACAAATCAGGGAATGATTGAAGAAGAAAAAGAAATATAGTAAATAGTTTGTACCCAAGTGGATAAAGAAGAAATAACAAATAAAAGAATGTGATCCAAAGTTTGGTCATGACCCAGCTAAATCTCTTGCTGAGAAAATAAGGGGAGAAGATACTCTACAGGCTGAGAAGAAGAAGTTGAATTTTTTGAATAGAAAATCTCATGATTATGATGTTTCTAAAATCCTTAAAGGTGTTGAGTTAGAAAGTTCCCAACTGAAAAAATAAGTTCAACCAGAATTGATCATACATGCTTTTCCAAAGAAAGAAAACGGGAAACAAATAGTGCAAGAAGTTTTTCAATCTTCTTTACAACATGAAGGTGAAAAATAGGAGGAAGACTTTCTTTGGGAATTTATTTAGAGTTCTAAGAAAAATAGAGAAGAATCATATCTTTAAAAACAAAGTAATGGAACTCAATAAAATCCTCATGTTGATCAAACACTAGTTCGAACCTTAGAAAGTCAATCAGAAAGGATTCCTTTCCCTATTATACAACTAGCTCAAAGTTCTCATTCCTAGAAAGTAATTGTCATTTGTGAAAACGTGGAAGAATAAAGATCAGAAAAGGAAGTAAAAATCATTGAAAAAGAAAAATAAAAAGGAAAAGTAAAACAGCCTATTAGAGACTCGATCTGATCAAATGAACTTGAATCATAGGATGATGATACTGATTCAGAACATAAAATTTATTTGAAGAAAAGAGATTACATTGTTCATGTTTTGGGAATAATTGAGAATAATATTCATTATTTTCCTAGAATTGAAGGGAAAATTGATATTATTACAGACAATAAAAGGAAGAAATTCAGTTCAGTAAGAGAGATATGAAAGAGAGTAATGTCAATAGAAGATGATTTAAAAGTATTGAGTGATAGTTATATTTCTCATAAGAAGGCTTACAACAAGATGAATAAGTGTACATATAAAATATAAATCTCAGTAAATAAACATGAGAAATCAATTGAATAATTGAGAAGAATCTCAAATTATCTTGTTATTTATTTTAATAAGCATTATAAAGAAACATTCAATAGGTTGAATCAAATTCAAAAAAATCATGGTGCTGATGCTCTTTTAGTGAATGAATTGAAAGACAAGTTTAATGCTTTAAAATCATAGTTATCAATGTTTTTATCTTTCAAAGATGAAATAGTTTTATTAAGAAAACAATACACTTTTTTGGCTAAAGAAAAAAGAATATGAAAATCATAATTGATACTCTTGAAGATGTGATCAGGGTTAAAGAGGACACTATCAAAAACCACAATCAACTTTTTGTATACCAACAAGATCTTCTAAAATCTAAGGTTGATTGTACCACAGATGACAAGAAATAGATAAAGAAGATAAATTCTGTTCTTCATGAGTTGATCAAGAATGAAAAATAAAGAGAAAACAAATGATCTTTTGTTCTATCTTTATTTATTAGTTTTTCATTCAATTTCTCTATACTTTTGATAGTAATTTATTTTATGTATTCATTTCCATTTTTTCCATTTTGGGTTACACTCTAACCTTTCCATTATTACTCAAGATTACCACATTCTTTTTTTAAATCACAAAGGAGGATAATGTTTTATAAAAGGGAGGAGAATGTTTTATAAAAGGAGAGAAATTTCACAAAGGGGGAGAATTGTTTATTTTTAATCATGTAAAATCTAAGAATACAATCCTTAAAAAAGTGTACACCCAAAGGGGAGTTACTTGTATTCAATTATTTAAAAGAGTTTTCATAACTTAGGGGTAGTTAAGTATTTCTTTCTAGTTCTACTTTGTGTTTTTTCTTTCCAAAAAGGGGGTGATTGTTAAGTAAAAAGTCTTATTTTGACTTTTATGTCTTCTATTTTGGAAATCATAAATCTCTTTTTACTCATTTCTCAAATAAAGGATTTAATTTAAATATTATTCCTCTATCAATAGTACTGACTCTTCCAATCATTCTGACTCTATCAATCATACTAATTGTGTCAATCGTTCTGATTATGTCAATCGTACTTATTATGTCAGTCATACTAACTCTATCAATCATACTAACTCTATCAATCCTACTAACTCTGTCAATCATACTAACTCATTAAATCATACTAGTTGAATCATTCATACAGACTCTGTCTATCGTACTAACTCTATCTACTATACTGACTATATTCATCATACCCACATTATGCATCGTACTCACTTTTCATCATATCAATACATTTCACTAAGTAATATCAATCGTACTCATGTTATCATTTTCATACATATTTTGTTCTTAACCAAAATGATCCATGGAGTTAGTTATAAAATAATCAATACGATGTCATGTTTTCTATTTCATTATGTCATTTATAATGTCAAGTATCCAAGTCCCTCTTAGTTTTTCAGAGAAACATGACTATAGGAAAAAATATGGCCATTGGAACATGAGGAATATAAATAAAAGGTTATGTGAAATAGAGAATCAAATTTCTTCTATCAAGTTCTAGAGAGAGATGTTGTGACTTCTCTCTTGCATCGTGTGAAAGACTTGGAATTACAGAATGTGAACGGCTTGTTCTTATATTTTGTATTCTAGCAAGTTCTTTGTTTTTCATTATGCAACCGATAAAGTAATAAAGATCAAGGGATTTAGGGGATAAGAAGATGTTCTTCCAATCATTTTATTGAGGGCCTTAAATTTCTTGAAGGACAAAGGTGTCGATTACCTTCTTAATCGAGGAATTATGGGGATAGGAAGACATCTGTACCGATCAACGTATTGAGGTCTTACCAAGGTGTTAGTAAGACATACCTTCTATCCTAGGTGAAAGGATACCCTTATCTTTGGGTTTAAATAATTTTAATACTTCTACATTTCTGCTGTTATTTGTATAAAAAGGGAATTGTATTGTTTAATCTTTATTTTCATTCTCAATTCAATTCTAATTGTTTCAATTATGATTATTTTGATACATATTGTATTAGTAGATTCTATATGTTATATGATATAATATTTCATAATTTTATTACTCTAATCATTATATTCAATTAGAATAGTATTTCTTTACATTACTTATTGTATTACATCATATCACATCTATCAAATTCAAGACCATTTTTGTAAATTGTATTGATTTTGAATTGTATTAGTTTAAGATCTCTTAATCTAAGTTCTTTCATAAGTGTTTAAATACAATTTTTTTAATCATACAATCCACACTCCTCTTGTATTGTTCTAACTAATTTACATATAAATCTATATTATGATCCCAAAAAATGTAGATGTGACATCATTATTGAGATTCAATACTATATGGGAAGCCATGCCAATGTATCAATAGTGTGAGGGATACCATACTTGAGAATAATAGTTATGTGGGATACCTGGGTATTGAAATTATTTATAATTTAACTATTAGGATTAAATAAAAGACAAGGGATTGGATCTATCCATTCTAAATTTCATTTAGGATTTAATCCAAGACAACTTAGAAGGTGATTTTCTAATAGAATCATTTAATATATCAAGGGGGATTTCATAAGCACACCTCTAGATGTGGTAAAAGTTGAAAGGTTAATTGTCCATCAATGTAAAGGATTTATGAGGGAATTTCTAAAATGGTGAATGGTTCCATTTAGAGAAAATTATGTTTTTGAGGAAATACATGAAATGATTGATTCAAATCATGATATGGATGATATAAAATAAATTAGTGTTGGGATAAAAGTACCAGACCATAAACCTTATCTTGGTAGTACTATATTTTGTGTCATCCTTTAATTCAACCTCAAACAACATAAATTGATAAAATAAAAAATTTCACTAAAAATAATTCATATTATATCTCATAGAAATATCATTCAATAGGGTAATATAAATGATGGAATTAATGGAGAAAAATAAAGAGATTATTTCTAGTTATCCAATGAAACTGATGGTAGAATAATTAGAGTATGGATAAATGTGAGATCTCAAAGACTAAGTAAATGGAAAATAGGATCTCCAAGAATGGAGGGAGTATATTTTGTGTGGGTGGAAGAAAAATGGAAAAGAAAAGTTATGTAGAGAGAGTGTAATTTTTGTAATTTCACACTTTTTAAAGGGTTCCTGGTTTTTCCACATGGTTGTCCAAACCGTGTGCCAAATGTGTGCGAAACAAATAAATTGGAATACCCCATCACATGGTTTGGTTGCATGATTCATCAAAAAAAGGAAAAAATAGTGTGGAGTTATTACCAAAGTGGCAGTATCAGGGAAACTAGGTGCATAGTTTATCAAACCATGCCAAACCATGTTGGCCCCCTATACAAATCACCTATAATATTCCACATGGCCTTGTGGACTCCCTAACATGATTCATATACCATGCCCTACCTCATCTAGTTTTGCATGGTTGGTCTGTACAGTTACTCATAATTATGCACTAACCGTGTGTCTCAGACTCCTTCTCTAAAATTCATTTCTCTCGGATTCTAAAAAGCCCTTTATTCTCCCAAACAGTTTCTTCAACCCTTAAGCACTCACACTAGAATAAAAAAATTATACATAATAATAAAGGGTTCAAAACTCAACTAGAAACCATGATTATATAATCTTTCATACATGAAATAGTTGATACTTAGGTTTCCCTTTAGTGGGAGGTAATGCATTGTCTGAGAATAACTCCGACCACAAAACATGTACATCGACCTCTCTCTATAATTTCTGATTCTACACATGGTAATATTTTCGTATCACTCATACTAGAGGAAGTAACCTTCGTCATATAGTATTTTTCATTGAAATTTTTTATTAATAGGTTTATCTCAAAATAAGTATCAACACATAACTACATCACATCATGATTAAGAAAATGAGATGGTTGAATTGTAATGGTGAAGCAAAGATACTTGGAAGACATTGTTCATGGATCTGTACCTCTGAGGTTGATTCCATCGATAGGCTACCAACCCATCTCTCTCCAATATCTTCAAAGCCCTAACATAACAGGGATATAACATCCCATATATCTAAATCCATCTATAAATCAAAAATGGAATGACACAAAAGAATACACGATGTCCCAAATCTGACCACAGAGGCTAGCGGTGATCATCTGCATAAGAATTATACCTAGGCTAAGCCATCTCCATATCCTTCTTGATGAGATACAACTATGATAATATATCCTAAATGGAAAGTGGTCCATGTAGAATCTTATCTCCTACCTCTAACTATCACATGGGTGATAAACATAGTTTACTCTATAAGGATTCATAAAGATCCATCTGTTTAGTTTTTTGGAAGGTTTTATTACAAAAAAAAATTATAAAGAGGTAATTTTTTATCCTAAGAACCTACAAAATAAAGATAAGATTCCCATAAAAAGTCCTCTAATATATGACTCATATTCTTGGGTTACCCATATTTCTGTTGGATAAAGGTTATGATCAGAAGAACCTTCGTAAAAAGGGACTTCTGTAACCCCTACCAAAATCAGGATGTAAAATGAGAATATATATCTAATAAAATAGAACATGAAACTCCATGGAGACATATGACCTCTTAAATATTTAGAATTCCAAGATCAACCATTAAAATGTATATGTAAGGTCCTATAACTTTCTTAAGTAGATCCCACATTTATTTTTTCATTAAACTTCTTTTTTTAGGGGTTTCCTTGTAATTAGACCTTGTTAGTTGAGCCTTGTTTGGAGACGAGGATCCTTTTTTGGGGAAAATAACCTAAATTTTGGGGATGTATTATAAGGCCCTAGCCTTAAACCCTACTTAATGTTGATTTATTACAAGATTACACATTGAGGTTCTTTTCAGGTTTAGAGTTTTATAGAATTAGATCATGAAACATTCATTACATTCCACATTTAAACAAAGTGGTTACATAAAAGACAATATTCATTCTTCCCATCAATGGAAACATATTTAAAATATAACACGGATTCTTTCTTGAAACATCCATGAAACTATCATCACATCATGTACCTTTCCCTTGACCTGTGAAAAACATTTCAAAAACTTGGGATGAGCATAAAAAGCTCAGTAAGAGTTATAAAAATATGGAAAGGAATCATGAGTTCATATATACATTAGAATGAAATCACACTTTACCCATAAAACATAGGCATATCAAATCATGAATAAATCATAGAAAACATAAGACATAAAGGTAACTTGAGGCATTCATAACATTCTTACGTAGGGATTAACCCTCTTGGTTACGTTTGGAATACCCATCACAGTATATTCCCTAAATCTCTTCGGAGAAACCTTAAGGTTTCACTCCTTCGCATTACCCAATGCATTGGAGAGCTATATCGGGCTCACCCGCCCTTAGTTTATCACGGAACCACCCGTTTTCATAACAATGCCCAAGAACCATAACATAAATGTATCACATAAAACATGCATAAAGGAAACATAACATTTCCAAATTTCAATCACAATATAACATTTTAGTATATTGAAATAATGAATCCATTCAAAAAGAAACCATTTCCAAAACCATTTAAAACATCTAATAAAGAGATTTTTGAATCAAAGTGTACCATACCACCTTGAAGCTTAAAATTTTAAACCATTAATATCCATATAAATAAATCCTTTAAACCATTTTGAAAACATGGATATTAATAAGAACAAATAATTAAAACATTCAAAACAATATTTTGGTTAAAGGGGTTTTACAAAAATTAGAGACACTGGAATACAATAATTGAGGAATAACATTTAGTCAGAACTTTATAATATCCTGAGAATAAATGGATTCATGATATAATACTCCACAGTACAGTATATACACCATATAAGAGTGAATTGGTTCATAACAACAATGAACACTCAATAGAAATGTCAAATGTGATGAAATCCCTTATTGAGAAGGTATCCTTAAATTAAGGACAAATCAATCTCAAAAATATGTGTGAAAAATATAAGTACACCCAATATAAGTTTACATTAAGTGTAAAACAATAAAAGGTCATTCACAAATATTCAATGGATGACATATTCAATGACTACATCTTGAACCCAAAGAAATTGAAATTGGGTTAAAAAGTTCCCTTGACAGCCTAACGACATCACATCAAAATGAGTTGATGAGAGATAAAAAGTGTATATCATCAATTGGACATAAAATTTACATCAATAAGGATATATGAGAACATATCCCAACATAACAATATGTAAATTAAAAGACCCAACAAAAGAAGTCTTTTAAAAAAAGGAGGGTGAAAGGTTCCCTTACCGACTTGGGTATCTTTCAAAACATACACCCCAAGAAAGAGGGAAAATAGATCATTGATGTAAATACTCATAAGCGAAATTATATTACACCAAGAGTAGAATAATGGGCAGTACATACACCACTCAATGGAATTTGTGGCAAATGTAGCATAAATCTCACAGGAATAAAAGTGAGATGAAAAAATCCCTTACGAAAACTCGGCAGCCTAACGACGCCACATAAAACTTCCGAATAAGGATTGATGAGATCAAATAGGGTATCTCATCAAATTAAAATAAAATTTACAGAAAGAGGAATATAAAATAACATCCCCCAACATTACAAAGAGGATCTTAAAATAAGTGACATAAAGGAGAGTACTTAAAAAGAAAGAGAGAGGTTAGATCTCTTACGAAAATTCGGCAGCCTAACGGCGCCACTCAAAACTTAAAAAATGGATTGATGAGAGAGAATAGGGTCTCTCATCACATGAACACAAAAATTACAGTAATAGTAATATAAAAGAACATCCCAATCACAAGAAAGATGAGCTTAGAAGGAATGACATAAAAGAGTGTACTTAAAAAGAGAGGAGTAGGATCCCTTACCTCGGGTCCGACTTGACTCGATCATTCTTTAATCTCATGAATAATAAACTTGAGTTAATTTCTACTTCCTTATTACCATGTCATAAACATTATGTAATCATTTAAGTTAATAATATTTGTTTTGCCAATATGTGGTTCTTAAGTCGAAAGTGGACTTCTTACAATTACATGTTGTTCGTGTGGCCAAATGTTTATTATATCCAGAATTGTATTCATGATTTAGATATCATATATTTCATATATATCCAGTACATTCATGCATTTATAACATTACATAATCATTTATAGGTAAGAAATGAAATGCACCGTTCATGGAGACGGTAAGACGTACGTACGCATGAACGCTACTTTCATTTCTATTTCGTATTTTATAGAATGGAATAATAATGATATAAAGGTATATTATAATTCCAGTATAATATCATATATAATATCATAGTTCCATCTTTTATACGTCCCACATTTGCTATTTAACGAATCAAATCACTTTGAGGGGGCGGTAGTCCGCACTTCCATAAATGAAGATATCGCGTTTACCCATAATGGAAACCATAAAGGTACGCCCAAAATGAAAAAAAACAGAATCTTAAGGAAAACATAAACATATTATATATCATATATAAAAATTGTGATATCATAATGGACACCTTTGAATGTGTTAAATGAGTATTGAACAATCATCGTTTCGGGAGGCAGAATTTCGCCATCCACGGAAACTGTATGTTCTTTAACCATTTGATGTAGTTGTGTGAGAGTATAGCTCGAATAAATATTATAACAACATCATAGTATATTGAAGATACTGGTGTTGTTACAAAAGAAGTAAATAAAAAGAGTTTAGGGGGTTGGAGAAGCAAAATAAAACAAATGAACATGAGAGAATGAATTATCTTTAAAAGTGTAACTTATTTTGATTTGAGACTAAAGGCTTCCTTTGAAAGGATTCTGCCCAAAGAGAATCCTCTAGGATGAGGAGAGGGATGTGGAGAGAGTTAATGGTCAGGGTTTGGCCGAGCCAAAGGCTTGAGGAGTGTGTGAAATGAGGTAGAGGTGGGGGACTTTTATAAGAGGAGAGGATGGGCACTTTTGGAAAGTAAGAAATATTACTTTATTTGAAAATGTGATTCTGTTTTAAAAGGTCCCACATTGGTATAATTCGTGGATAAGGTGATAAGGGTTCGAAATAAACCCATCCAATAAGTTTTGGACATGTGTAGGTCATAGAGTTTACATTATCTTCTCATTTTATTTATATCGTCAGATAATGATGTCATCACTGCATCATTATGATGACATAAATAATTTAATTTATATAATGTCTAAAAATTATAAAAAATTAATATGATGTAGGAAACCTTTTTATATTTCCAATGTCTATTTATAATAAAACATCTGACTTGTATAACCCCACCTAAAAATTGTTTTAGTAAAACATATCATGTTTGTGTCCTTTTTACTTTTACATTAAATAAAAAGTTATTTATGTCATTTACCAACCAAAGTGGCTCCATGGGGTCCCCAAGTTGACCCATGGCTTGTCTTGGTCTGTCATTACACATAAAATGATGTTAGGACATGTTTCAAGTTCATTTCATATTATTAAAACATTATTTTTACCTTAAACTACACTCATTACCTCTAATCGCGATTAAAAACTTAATAAGTTACTATTCACCAAAAAAATTATTTTTATCCCATTGAACCACATTTTACTTCTTAATGAAAACCATGTATGTCGGATTTTTGAAATTCAAAACACAAAGATGGAAAATTTTCATTTAAACGGAAAAATCAGTTTTTATAAGTACCACTTAGTGGTGTCACTATTCATCAAAAATTGAAGTTTTTCAGAAAAATTACAAAAATTCACCCTAAGCTATATTTGATATTCCGAATTCAAAAATGAAGTCTATTTTACAAAATTAAAAACATATAAGTCACATAAATTAATTTAATAATTAATTCCCGCTGTCAGAGCAAATAGCGTGTTTTTATGAAACAATAAGTATCAAAAGATTGACACTGGTTTAAGTCTGATTTCAAAAGTGAAATTAATTCCAACGACCACTATTGGATTTAATGGTAAAAATATATTCCAATTTCACTTTAAAACCAATTTAAAAAGATAATCTAATCATATAAATAAATTAGATTAAAAAGAGGTTTTGAATTAAAATACAACATTTTACACTATTCATTAAAAAAATGAACTTTATCGGAAAGATAACAAAAATTTACACAAAGTAAATTTTGATGTCCCGATTCTTAATAATATTTTTATTTGGTCCAAAAGAATGTTTAAGAGTGAACAAAACTATATTTAATTATGGTTCAACATCAAAAGGTGATAAGTGAACCTTTAGTGAAAACTAGGGCATATACGCCTAAAATTGAATTCTTTCCGTATTTTAAGACTCTATCCTTTATTGGATAAATGTAAAAACATTTAAAAACATATATAATCATATTTTAGTTATTTATATCCATTACCGCCATTACAACGGCTACATGTTAACTACCATTTAAAATAATATTATTTTATTATTAGAGTGCAACGTAAGATTCCCAAGAAACTCGTTGTTGCGTGTTGGGTACACCATCGAGCATAGCGTCCCCTTTAAAGTCATATCAATATTTTATTCACAAATATGGATAAATATTAAAATTTCATATTCTTTATTTACCCGGGGTGTTACATCCTTCCCCCCTTTTGGGAATTGCGTCCTCGCAATTTTTAAAATTGAGCTTGGAAACATCTTTGAAAGTCCCACATTGGAACAAGAGTCGGTAAAACAATCACTTTAAAATAAATAAAGATAAGAAGAGAGGTCACCCGAGTTAACCCATACTAGGATTCCAAGTATGAAAATATGGACATGGGGGGAAAAACAAAGGGTCATGTTCTGATGGAGAGTGATAGAAAACATGTTTAGGAGAAAGTTAACCACAAGAAAATCACAAACTTGTGATGGGTTAAACGGTATTCGATTCCCCAGTAGGAAAAGTTAATAGACAACTTTTTGTTTAAAGTTAATTTTTATTGAGGAATTTATTCATAAGGAAACATAATCACTTATCATGTTGAGTTTCAACTTTTACTAGATTCCTTAATCAAACTCATTTTTTTTTCAAAAGACGAGTATTTAGGGAGACTTGTTCGCATTAAGAGTACTATAATCAACTTCTATAGAATCACCTAATCCACAAAAGAGAACTATATACATCCCATGTATTTAGGATTTAACCAAAACCAAAACCAAAAAGGTTAGTACAAGGCCAGATAATCTAGAAAAGGATAACCCATTAAAAAGAAAATCCATGCTTAATCTCGAAAATTTGTCCAAAAAAACCCAAAGTTCAACGAGGACCATCCGATAAACAATTTTTCCATAAAATTCTTCAAAGTAAACCAATATAAGATTGAAACCGAAATATTTGAAGGATTTAGTCACATAGTCTTCCATGTTAAATTGTAACATTTATCTCCAAACAACATTAGTTGCTCCTAAAGTCTCGTATTGAAAAGTAATTTACCTAATCACATATCCTCTATGATAGGTTAATCATTTTCATAAATAACCCAAAATCAAATTACTCTTAAAAAAAGAATCAGTCAAACTAACCAGGGACTTCACGTAGTCCAGTGGTAGGCGATAAATACCAGTTGCACTTTGATTGTGGGTTCGATTCCCGTAGCTTTGTCCGACGCGATGGGTAGTCACACGGTCTACATGTTGTCCTTTTTCCAAAACTATATAATTCTCAATTCATTCCCCAAAAAGGGATAAAATCATCAAAAATAACCATAACATAATTTAACCTCAATTTTATCTCATGCCTTTCACTTCAATCATAACATATAGTAACCCATAATTACCTCAAAAGTAAGGATCATATAAACCCAAATGGTTCTTTATAACTATGTACACAAAAGAAAAGATAATTATTACTTGAATAAAATTTTCCTATATTAAACATCAAGGTTACACATAATATAAAAAGTCTTCTAATGTAACCCCATCATCAAAAGAGACTTAATACTCTTAAGAATTTCACTATAACTCTTGAAGCCCTTATATGTTGACATCTTACTCATTAAACATTCTTCATGATCCATTATCCATTCCTTTCCAACTTATTCCGAAATACCTCTTTCCTACAAAAAAAATCATGAATCATATCCTATGATTCCAAAATAGGAAAACAATAGTCATGAAATAGTACATACCTTTGATTGGTCATTGTCAGTTTCTTCATCCTCAATCGGAATGGAATTAGGTATTGGTAAACGAATATTGGTACGCTCTTGGTGACCCCATTCATGAAACTTCTTCATAGGACATGTGTTTGCATAATGACCATGCACACCACATTCAAAACATTCAATTGATCCCTCAGAAAGAACTTCTTTCCCTTTCCTCGAGTCAACTGGATGCTTCCTTTTTCCATGGCAGGTTCTTGCTTTATGACCTTAATTTCCACATCTATAGCATATTTCTGTCCCTTTGAAACATTTTCCTAGGTTTTTCTTTCCACATCTTTGACACATAGGTTTTTGAACACACTTACCTTTATGATTATTACCTGTACTTCCGTAGGGATTTGTTTCTTGCATATATGATGCCTTAGAGAAATCTCCAAGGTTTAGGTGGTCAATCATGACTCCAGATAGTTGGTTGAGGATAATCACAAGATTTCTCATTGCAGCTCCCATATCATTCAGTTGCTTGCTCAAAAAACTGTCACAGTTTCCTTCACATCCACTGTTACTTTGGTGCCTGCTAGATCCAGCCATTTACTAAAACCAAAAAGGTCAGTGTGAGTATATCAACAAAACCATCATGTACTAATGAGTAAGATAAACACTAAGATATAATTACTCATTCACTTTATCTAAATCTAGGACTCTTTCTGAAATCCTAACCATTATGGTAATGTCACTTATGCTTAAAGAATACCCTAACCTCTAAAGTTATCTAAACTGACCTTTGATACCAACTATAAGGCCATAGACTTAAACCTTACTTAATCTTGAGTTATTACAAGATTACACATTGAGGATCTTTTTAGGTTTAGAGTTTTAGAGAATTAGATCATGAAACTTGCATTACATTCCACATATAAACAAAGTGGTTACATAAAAGACAGTATTCATTCTTCCCATCAACGGAAACATATTTAAAATATAACACGGATTCTTTCTTGACACATCCTTGACACTATCATCATATCATGTACCTTTCCCTTGACCTGTGAAAAACATTTCAAAAACTTGGGATGAGCATAAAAAGTTCAGTAAGAGTTATAAAAATATGTAAAGGAAGCATGAGTTCATATATACATTAGAATGAAATCACACTTTACCCATAAAACATAGGCATATCAAATCATGAATAAATCATAGAAAACATAAGAGATAAAGGTAAATTGAGGCATTCATAACATTCTTACGTAGGGAGTAACCCTCTTGGTTACGTTTGGAATACCCATCACAGTATATTCCCTAAATCTCTTCGGAGAAACCTTAACGTTTCACTCCTTCGCGTTACCCAATGCATTGGAGAGCTATATCGGGCTCACCCGCCCTTAGTTTATCACAGAACCACCCGTTTTCATAACAATGCCCAAGAAACATAACATAAATGTATCACATAAAACATGCATAAAGGAAACATAACATTTCAAAATTTCAATCACAATATAACATTTTAGTATATTGAAATAATGAATCCATTCAAAAAGAAACCATTTCCAAAACCATTTAAAACATTTAATAAAGTGATTTGTGAATCAAAGTGTACCATACCACCTTGAAGCTTAAAATTTAAAACCATTAATATCGATATACATAAATCCTTTAAAGAATTTTTAAAACATGGATATTAATAAGAAAAAATAATTAAAACATTTAAAACAATATTTTGGTTAAAGGGGTTTTACCAAAATTAGAGACACTTGAATACAATAATTGAGGAATAAAATTTAGTCATAACTTTATAATATCATGAGAATAAATGTATTCATGATATAATACTCCAAATGATAGTATATACACCATATAAGAGTGAATTGGTGCATAACAATAATGAACCCTCAATAGAAATGTCAAATGTGATGAAATCCCTTATAGAGAAGGTATCCTTAAATTAAGGACAAATCAATCTCAAAAATATGTGTGAAAAATATAAGTACACCCAATATAAGTGGATATTAAGTGTAAAACAATAAAAGGTCATTCACACATATTCAATGGATGACATATTCAATGACTACATCTTGAACCCAAAGAAATCGAAATTGGGTTAAAAAGTTCCCTTGACATCCTAACGGCATCACATCAAAATGAGTTGATGAGAGATAAAAAGTGTATCTCATCACTTGGAAATAAAATTTACATCAATAAGGATATATGAGAACATATCCCAACATAACAATATGTAAATTAAAAGACCCAACAAAAGAAGTCTTTTAAAAAAAGGAGGGTGAAAGGTTCCCTTACCGACTTGGGTATCTTTCAAAACATACACCCCATGAAAGAAGGACAATAGATCATTGATGTAAATACTCATAAAATAAATTATATTACAAAAAGAGTAGAATAATGGGCATTACATACACCACTCAATGGAATTTGTGGCAAATTTAGCATAAATCTCACTGGAATAAAAGTGAGATGAAAAAATCCCTTACGAAAACTCGGCAGCCTAACGACGCCACATAAAACTTCTGAATATGGATTGATGAGATCAAATAGGGTTTCTCATCACATTAAAATAAAATGTACAGAAAGAGGAATATAAAATAACATCCCCCAACATTACAAAGAGGAGGTTAAAAGAAGTGACATAAAGGAGAGTACTTAAAAAGAAAGAGAGAGGTTAGATCTCTTACGAAAATTTGGCAGCCTAACGGCGCCACTCAAAACATCCAAAATGGATTGATGAGAGAGAATAGGGTCTCTCATCACATGAACATAAAAATTACAGTAATAGTAATATAAAAGAACATCCCAATCACAATAAATATGAGCTTAGAAGGAATGACATAAAAGAGTGTACTTAAAAAGAGAGGAGTAGGATCCCTTACATCGGGTCCGACCTGACTCGATCGTTCTTTAATATCCTGAATAATAAACTTGAGTTAATTTATACTTCCTTAAGAACCTTTTTCAAGTTCATTATTCCTTTTATATTACTTATTACCATGTCATAAACATTATGTAATCATTTAAGTTAATAATATTTGTTTTGCTGATATTTGGTTCTTAAGTCGAAAGTGGACTTCTTACAATTACATGTTGTTCGTGTGGACAAATGTTTATTATATCCAGAATTGTATTCATGATTTAGATATCATATATTTCATATATATCCAGTACATGCATGCATTTATAACATTACATAATCATTTAGAGGTAAGAAATGAAATGCACCGTTCATGGAGACGGTAAGCCGTACGTACGCATGAATGCTACTTTCATTTCTATTTCGTATTTTATAGAATGGAATAATAATGATATAAAGGTATATTATAATTCCAGTATAATATCATATATAATATCATAGTTCCATCCTTTATACGTCCCACATATGGTATTTAACGAATCAAATCACTTTGAGGGGGTGGTAGTCCGCACTTCCTTAAATGAAGATATCGCGTTTACCCATAATGGAAACCATAAAGGTATGACCAAAATGAAAAAAAACAGAAGATTAAGGAAAACATAAACATATTATATATCATATATAAAAATTGTGACATCATAATGGCCACCTTTGAAGGTGTTAAATGAGTATTGAACAATCATCGTTTCGGGAGGCAGAATTTCTCCATCCACGGAAACCGTATGTTCTTTAACCATTTGATGTAGTTGTGTGAGAGTGTAGCTCGAATAAATATTATAACAACATCCTAGTATATTTACGATACTGGTTTTGTTACAAAATAAGTAAATAAAAAGAGTTTAGGGGGTTGGAGAAGCAAAATAAAACAAATGAACATGAGAGAATGAATTACCTTTAAAAGTGTAACTTATTTTTATTTGAGCCTAAAGGCTTCCTTTGAAAGGATTATTCCCAAAGGGAATCCTCTAGGATTAGGAGAGGGATGTGGAGAGAGTAAATGGTCAGGGTTTGGCCGAGCCAAAGGCTTGAGGAGTGTGTGAAATGAGGTAGAGGTGGGGGCCTTTTATAAGAGGAGAGGAGGGGCACTTTTGGAAAGTAAGAAATATTACTTTAATTGAAAATGTGTTTCGGTTTTAAAAGGTCCCACATTGATATAATTCGTGGATAAGGTGATAAGGGTTTTAAATAAACCCATCCAATAAGTTTTGGACATTTTTAGGTCATAGATTTTACATTATCTTCTCATTTTATTTAAATCGTCAGATAATGATGTCATCGCTGCATCATTATGATGTAATAAATAATTTAATTTATTTAATGTCTAAAAATTATAAAAAATTACTATGATGTAGGAAATCATTTTAGATTTCCAATGACTATTTATAATAAAAAATCTGACTTGTATAACCCCACTTAAAAATTGTTTTAGTAAAACATATCATGTTTGTGTCATTTTTACTTTTACATTAAATAAAAAGTTATTTATGTCATTTCCCGACCAAAGTGGCTCCATGGGGTCCCCAAGTTGACCCATGGATTTTCTTGGTCGTCAATTACACATAAAATGAGGTTAAGACAAGTGTCAAGTTCATTTCATATTATTAAAACATTATTTTTACCTTAAACTACACTAATTACCTCTAATCGCGATTAAAAACTTAATAAGTTACTATTTACCAAAAAAATATTTTTATCCCATTGAACCACATTTTACTTCTTAATGAAAACCATTTATTTCGGATTTTTGAAATTAAAAACACAAATATGGAAAATTTTCATTTAAACGGAAAAATCAGTTTTTATAAGTACCACTTAGTGGTGTCACTATTCATAAAAAATTGATGTTTTTCAGAAAAATCCCAAAAATTCACCCTAAGCTATATTTGATATTCCGAATTCAAAAATGAATTCTATTTTACAAAATTCAAAACATATAAGTCACATTAATTAATTTAATAATTAATTCCCGCTGTCATAGCAAATAGCGTGTTTTTATGAAACAATAAGTATCAAAAGATTGACACTGGTTTAAGTCTGATTTCAAAGTAAAATTAATTCGAACGACCACTATTGGATTTAATGGTAAAAATATATTCTAATTTCACTTTAAAACCAATTAAAAAGATAATCCAATCATATAAATAAATTAGATTAAAAAGAGGTTTGGAATTAAAATACAACATTTTACACTATTCATTAAAAAATGAACTTTATCGGAAAGATACCAAAAATTTACACAAAGTAAATTTTGATGTCCCGATTCTTAATAAGAGTTTTATTTGGTCCAAAAGAATGTTTAAGAGTGAAAAAAACTATATTTAATGATGGTTCAACATCAAAAGGTGATAAGTGAACCTTTAGTGAAAACTAGGGCATATACGCCTAAAATTGAATTCTTTCTGTATTTTAAGACTCTATCCTTTATTGGATAAATGTAAAAACATTTAAAAACATATATAATCATATTTCAGTTATTTCTATCCATTCCTTCCATTACAACGGCTACATGTTAACTACCATTTAAAATAATATTATTTTATTATTAGAGTGCAACGTAAGATTCCCAAGAAACTCATTGTTACGTGTTGGGTACGCCATCGAGCATAGCGTCCCCTTTAAAGTTATATCAATATTTTATTCACAAATATGGATAAATATGAAAATGTAATATTCTTTATTTACCTGGGGTGTTACATGTATTGTTGTTTTTATTAGTTAATTATATGTATAAATGTGTTAATTTTAATTATATTGGTTTCCTTATAATATTTGGAGGCTAAACTGGTGGTTCAAATAATTTATTGAAACTGGGATTATGAATTACTATATGGAAATTATAAGTTGTGTACACACATTACACGATGTGTAATTTCCACCTTCCAGATGCTATGAAATGGGTATATGTTGTGAACCAGTTCAATGCATGGAATTGATACAAGTCATTTAAACCATTCATTTCATCTAAGTGTTGATAATGTTAAAATAAATTTGAGGTGATGGATTTTTTTATGGTAACCCATTTTAAATAACTAAATGATGTGTAAAGGGGTTATATACGATGTATTTGTAAGGATGTGTGGATATAATATTGTACATATAATGATATTTTTTCATTACTATAGTGAAATCATTCCTTTCTTGGCCTAGGGTCACATTCAAGTGATATTGGAAACCATCATCCCTTTAGGATGTCCCGTTCTTGCATCTGATCCCTGGTGTGTATTTTTCCTTACCTTTTCCATCCACTCCCTTTCTATCCATCATTGAAGTGTAAATATATTTACCATAGTTTTTTTGGGTTTTGATATTACATTTTTGTGACCTAGGTTCCTTTTTATGATCTTCTTTTCATCAATTCCTGTGGGTGATTCTAGTTAGAAACATTTCTTAATCACTGGATAAAGGTTGGGGTCTAAAGCCTTACCCCATAGTCTTCTTAATTTTAAAATATGTTAAATATTGATATTATGCTATCATAACTACATATTAACAAATTTAATGATGAATTAGATTATTCCATGGATTTCTTTTGGGTTAAATTGATAGTAACATGGCTTATGGATACCCATTGGGTGAGAAAAGTCATTAATATATAACTATGGGATAATGAAATATGTTTTTTTATCATGAAATTATACTCAAGTGATTGGTGGAAATAGATTCACCATAAAAATGGATTTTTTAATGAAATTTAGGAAATTTTATGCTTTATGACATAATATATAAATGGAATGGGAAATTAGATGATAAATTATAATTTATTGAATTAACCATTTAGTCATATGATCGATATTTTGATATTATTGTTTTTATGAAATGTGTTGTGATTTATTCCATAATTCTTTATTTAGTGGGTGTAGCCCAATCATATGTTGTAATGATTATTTTGAGTGGGATCAATCTAGTACAATGCTGTAATTGTTTTATTGAGCATAATTTCCCTAGTCCCTTACTATGATTCTTATATTGATTGGGTTCGGCACAGTCCTTTTTTGTAATGCTTGTATTTAGTGGGTTCTTCTCAATCCTATGATGTAATTCTTATACTGGGTGTGCTCTGTCAAGTCCTATGATGAAATTATTATATTTAGTTGTCTATGAGTAGTCCCATATTTCAATTCTTATATTGAGTTGGCTATGCCAAGTCCCATACTAAAATGATTATATAACGGGCTTGGCCATAATTTGTGATATTATTCCTTGGATATATGGTTATTGGTTGTCATGGTTGTGCTAAATGATTATAGATATCCTGACATGGGGCCGATACAGGTTATGTTTTTCCATGGATATATGGTTTTATTTGGAATGGTTGTGATACATGCTTGGAGATATTCTGGCATGGGGCTAAATAAGGATGATTCTAATATTGTATTAATTATTTAAGTAATAAAAATATTTTTCACTTTATTGCATGCACTCAGTATTAGACTAATTATTTTTATAAATGGGGGTGTCGAACTACTATGTTTCACTCACACCAAATTCAAATCACTTTTGGGTACCCAAGAAGATTACATGGATGTGTGTTTTGAAAATAGAAAGGGATATTGATATTGATTGTTTCTTACTAAATGTGATGTATATTAGAGGCAAGACCGATATGGGGTTTGGGGATGAAGCCTTTTTTTTTATATTATGTCAGATGGTTATTTTGTTTTTATTTATTAGTTTTATATTTAGATAAATTTCTTTTAGTCATTACATGGTTCACTTTTATTTTATTTATTAGTTCCACGTTTGATTTCTTAGTTGTATGTTGTACTATTTCCACTATATTTTTGTTACCCTGATATTGATTACTATAGTATATTTAATCTTTTTTATAAATCTATACCAAGGGTTATAGTCTCATCACTATATTCATCACACCCCTTCTACAATTCAACATCCACTAGCATATGTGGAAGCATCCCTCATGTCATGTAAATAACATATTTTGGCCATGTGAGAAAGTTTAGGGTCGGGGGACGTTACTAAGTGGCATTATAGGGGAAAAATTTTATATTCTATTTAATTACAATTTCTAAAAGGTATAAATGATACTAGGATTCATCAGGACCTAGAATTTTACTTGTGTATGGGAGTAGCTAACCCATGTATGGTTAAAAGTCTATGTTCTCAGGGATGGGATTGTTGTTTATATTGTTCACTTGTTTTGGTTGATATTAATTCACCCTTATTGATTCACATGTTTCCTGATCTTAGTTTTTATTTAGATTTATTCTCATAGCCTCTTATTAAGTAGTATGATTATGAATACATCCTGATAATCACATAGGGATATATATTAACATTCATTGTTCATGATAGGGACATATTTAATGTATGTCATATATATTTTGTAGTAAGAACTATGGAATGAAATGCCTATTATATCTAATAAATGGAATGAAAAAATCTTATTTCATTCTAAAAAAATTGTTATTTATGTTTAGGGAGACCATGAACTAGTGGTTCTCTATTGTTTTCACATATTGAGGTTAACCTTATTGATATATAATGTTAAGAGGACTGTATTTTTCTTAAAGAGAAAATACCAACACTTAATTTTCATGTTGATCATTAAGAAAGATGTAGTCATCATGATATTAATGTAGATGAGCTATATTTTCATAATTCTCCAAAGTATTAGATGTATGTTCAGCTTCATGACTGGTTCCTAAGGGTCATTCTATCCATGGAGAGGGAAACTATGTGCACATTCCTTTCAATTTCTATGATTATGAAAGAGATTTAGCTACATCATCTATCAACATTCACTAGGGAGGTAGGCCCCCAGGTAGATGAGTTTTTGATTGATTTAGTAAAAATGATCTTTAAACACCTCAATACTCCCACAGATTGGAGGGTGAAGATTATTGTATACTTTCTTCATAGACTTTCCAATAGTTTGTGGGATATTCTTGAGCAGCCAATGTATTACATTGAGTTATCTTGGATGGAATTTGTGAAAATATTCCCGAGACACTTCTCTCCCAATACATTGAGGGATAATAAGGCTTATGAGTTCATAAACCTATCATATAATAGAATTTTAGTGTTGTACTGTGTTGGAAGTTTCACTAACCTACAACATTTTGTTCCATTTTTTGGTAGCAGATAACACCTTTAGGGTGAGTAATTTTTAGGATGATATTTTATATGAGATTAGGTTTTAGGTGAACATATTCCTCTTGAGTAGCCTTTCTGACATAATGAATCATGAACTCTAAATAGAAAAGAATTTGATAGGGGACCCATGCAGTGTCAATTATGTTTTATAAGGGTGATATAGTAACTCTTCTTCTAGTGGTAAGAAGAATCAAAATAATAATTATCACCAAGAGAATAGTGTAATGATTAGTTAGGGAAATGGGAATCTATATAAATTCCATATTAAATTGCATTTATTTAAGTGTTCTAGGTCATCCTGAAAGCACTCTAAGTGTCTACACCTTACTGTGGAGGTTTTTTTGCAGCAGGATGTGCTAGATGTAGAGATTTTGTAGGGGAATAGAAAGGGACCAGGATAAGTAGTAGAGTCTAGGAAGGAATCAGCTACTCCTCAGCAGATGTGTAGCTCGAGTTCCAATGGACAATTAGTTCAAAGCAAGAGATGTGGTTCCTCAGTGTAGGGATGGCAGTTCCAGGTTAAGGGAACAACACATGGGAGTTAGACTGAAGCCCAAGGTATAAGGGATAATGAGAAACATGCTATGAAGTATACTGTGGAATGTACGGATATAGGACTATATACCATCAAAGGTATAATTCTTTTATCCCCAACCCTTGATTATGTACTATTTAATATTGGAGAATCACATTAATTTTTATTTAATCTCTTTGTAAATGTTTTGGGTTTCGATGTGGAAATCATGGATGGTTATTTAACTGTCGACATATTTTTGGAAGTGTAGTCAAAGAATATATTAAATGTTTCTAGGCATGTTCTCTAGAGATTTGTGGTTACTGTTTCTTTTAGGATCTATTCTTTCTGAAAATAAATGGTTTCAATTTGATTCGAAATACGG
Source organism: Viscum album (assembly GCA_963277665.1). NCBI lineage: Eukaryota > Viridiplantae > Streptophyta > Magnoliopsida > Santalales > Viscaceae > Viscum > Viscum album. The sequence continues at coordinate 56,966,784 of OY728151.1, read as the reverse complement.
ATTATCTAGCTATATACTGTGATGATAATAAATCTTACATAAGGATTGTCACATTTTGTTCTCTAGAAAGAGGTATCTATTCTCACCCAGGTGATTGGGATGTTTGGGCTGGTAATGTAAGACCAATTCCGTTCATACTGTACTCTCTCATGGATCATATATATGTTGTTTCTATATATTATGGTTGAATTTAACATGGTACTTTTCATCTAGTTGTAGAATATTTTTAGATTGTCTTTCCTTACATTTTCTATGTCTTACAAACCAATATGGACATTAATTTCATGATCAAGATGGTGTTAGGGGTAGATATGTTTCTATTACACCATGTAGGATGGAACCTGTAGTGAATTGAGTTTTTATAGATTAGTTGGAATATCTATAAGATAAAAGTTTCTTACATCCCTGTAGATCTCCTTGGTGTTCTCCTATTCTATTTACCAAGAAGGATTACGGGACATTGTAATTTTTTGTGGATTATTAGAGATTGAACTATATGAAAATAAAGAACTGATATCCCCTTCAATGAATTGATGATCCTTTTAATTGATTGTTAGGTGATAAGATCTTCTCCATGATTGATTTGAGACCTAGATACCCCCAATTGAGGGTGAGACCATTATACATACCTTAGATTAGTTTTAGGAGTGATAATGGATTGTATGAGTTTATAGTCATATCATTTAGTCTAAAATATTCACTAGTGATATTAATGGCCTTGATGAATCAAAGCATTCACCCTTTTATTGATCAAGTTGTGGTGGTGTTTGTTGATAAAATTTTAGTTTAATCCCAGTCAATAACTGATTAATACAAACATCATGATATTGTATTGAGTACATTAATATTGAATCAAAATTACACCAAGCTAACCAAATTCTATTTATTAATAGAGAAAGTGAACTTATTGGGTCATTTAATATTAGAGGATACAGTGTATGTGGACCAATAAAAGGTTCCCACAATGATATATTGGGAGAGGCCCAAGAATGTATTTGAGATTTAGAGCTTTCTGGGTTTATTAGGTTTTTATCAGCACTTAACCCATGATTTTTCCTATTAGGAAACACTATTTTCTGAGCTGACCAAAAAGGGGTTGATGTTTTTTTGGTTAGATATATGTGAGATATATTTTCTTTAGATGAAAGGAAGGATGGACTCAACACACTCCTCACTTTACTAGTTTTAGGTAAAGAATATACCATGTACTATCACATATCCAGAGTTAGAATCGAAGAAGTTACGACATAAGAGGATTTATTTGTTTCTTATTGAACCAGATTGTTCAGACCACCTGAGAGGACATACCCTACTCATGATTTATAGATCGAATTGGTGGTACATACCTTGGGATGCTGGAGGAACTATCTTTTGGGAGAGAGGTATGTGGTGGACACTAAACATAATTTCCTCAATTACATATTTTCTCAGTATGACCTAAACCATCAATAGAAGTGGCGATTCGAGTATCTATAGCATTTTTAATTTGAGTTTTCTAATACAACTGGTAAGGGAAATGTCGTTGTCGATTCCTTGAGTAAAAATATGAAGATAAAGATAGTTCACTAGTCTTGCGATGAGTGGAGACTGATGGAACTATTTTCATGCATGATTCTAGAGGATTAAGTGTCTGAGGGATGGGTAGCTCTGACTTTGATATATGTTATACCCATTATTTGGGACCAGATAAAGACCGAATAATTATCTATTCTCAAGGGATTAGTTCTGAGAGACATCTTATATGGTAATGATATACTAGTAAGATATTCACATAAAATCAGAAATTATCTTATTTTTTGTGGCTGAATATGCATTTTTGTGGGAATGAGTGGGGATAAAAATATAGAGTTTCATGATTCTATATGGGTCATACATCATGGATTGAAAAAAATGTATCATGATCTATGTAGAATGTACTTAAGGTTAAGAATGAATAATTACATAGTGTAATTGATGATGTATTGTTTCCCCTATATGTAGGTGAAAGATGTGAATCAGAGTATATCTAGGCTGTTGTAGCCTCTTCCCATTCTTGAGTGGAAATGGGAAGATGTAAATATGGTTTGTCTGAACAAAATCCTAAGAAAACCTGTAAGAAAAATTCAATATGAGTGATCATGGATTGACTGATGATGACATAACACTTCTGTAATATTAATGAGACATTCACCATTAATGATATAGGTAGTATTTATGTGTACAATATAGTTTGGTTGTATGATTTTATGAGGAGTATCATTTGGGACAAAGATACTCATTTCTAATAAAAGGTCTGGGAGGGTCTCCATAAGGCTTTGGGATCACAAGTTATTTTGAGTATGAACTATCATCCCTAGACTGATTGTCAAATTGAGTGGAAAATTAAGGTTTTGGAGTATCAGTTACATGACCTTGTTTTGGATTTTGGTTGTTTATGGAAGCAGCATATGGGACATGTGGAGTTTCATATAATAATATCTTCCAAGAATAAATCCAAATCTAGAAATTTGAGGATTTTTATTTATGTTCATGTCATCTTTTTTATTTTTTTTCTAGAGGAATGTGAGTTAGCACTTGTTTTCCCTAGTCTCGTGCAGGATAAATCAGAGTACGTTCAATTGATTTGGGGGTAGTTGGTGACCAAGAAGAGCAGGCACAAATATTACCATGATCATAAAAAATGAACTATAGAGTTTGAGGTTGGTCATTATGTTTTCCTTAGAGTGTCACCCAGTGTGGGGAGACACCACATTAGAAAATAAGGGATGCTACCACCCAGGTTTTCTAGGTCATCTGAGATAGTTGAGTGGGTCAGTCCAGTGGTGTGCCTATTAGTGCTTCCACATCATTATAGTTCCATGTATAACATGTATCATGTTTCAAAGCTCTAGATATATTATTATGACCCTTCTCATGTGATAGATGTAGTTAATGCCGATCTTGGAGTAGATATGGTATTTAAGGATCATTTGATATAGATTATGGACCATAGTGAGAGGTATATCTGAGATTGGAGAACTCCTTTTTTTGAGTTTGATGACATCATGGGCATGTTTAGGAGGAGACTTATGAGAGAGATTATAATATTTGAACATAGTGGCAAGTATTGTTTTTTGAGACTCCGCTTAGATTCTTGGAGAATCTTGAGAATGAGATATTATATGGTGGAAAAGTACTGAGATCCCATGTTTTTCTATGTACATTCCTATTTTATTTTTGATTTAAATGTCTTTTTTTAGGTTTGAATAGTCCTTAAATATTTTTGGTTGAGTCTCTTTCGGAGATATAGATCCTGTTTTGTGAAATGACCTATAGCCTAAGGATGTATGGATTTATAAAATAATGGAGTCCAAGTTTAAATCTATTAATTGGGATTATGTAGGTTTCCCCATGTATTTTGGAGGATTTAATGGTTGTTTTGGTTCGTTTTTAAAAATTGGTCTAAAAACTATTTCTAGGGAATTTCTATGCTATGTAAATTCATTACATAACATGTAATCATTGTTGTCCAGATTCTATGAAATGGGTACAATATGTGAACTATGTAAACTATTCGCATTATATAAGTTTAGTTCCTATTAAAATAAATTTGAGATGATAGGTTTTTAGTGTAACCCATTATGAATAATTTCAGAATGTGTAAAGGGGTTATACTCCTTGTATTTATCAGGATGTTAGACTATAAGACTTTTTGTGAACCTATATTTCCTCATTCCTTTAGTGTAGATGTGCCTCTTTTGACCTAGGGAGACATATAGGAAATTTTGAGTTCCATTCCCCCATAAGGACTTCCTAATCATGCATATGTTCTCCAATGAGTGATTCGACTTTAATTTTCCCTTATCTTATTTTTTTATCTAATATTGTGGTGTAAATCAATTGATCAATATTTTTTGGGGGTTTTATCTCATTGTTGTGTAATATTGGTATCTTATTGTGATCTTCCTTACCTCCATTCTACTTGGAGATTTTGGGTGGAAGCATTGCTTAATCACCTAATAAAGGAAGGGGTATAAAACCTAACACTATGGTTCTATTAATTATCATATTTTTGAAATATTGCGATTGCACCAACATAATGTGTGGATTACTAAATTGAATGATGAATTGTATTATTCTGTGGATTTATTATTTGTTAAATTAATAAAATCCCAGCTTATGGCTACCCATTGAGTTATTGAACCCTTGAATTTATAAGAATAGGCTAAGGGTTTAAGCGTGTTTATCATGAAATAATACTTAGGTGATTTCTTGATTAAAATTCACATTAAATATAGTTTTTTATAGAAATTACTGGAATGTTATTTTTTTAAGACCAAATTGAAAAATTAAATATAAAATTTAAAGATAAATTGTAATATTCAGAATGAAACCTTGTGCCATACGATATGATATTATGACATCCTTATTTCTATGAAATGTATTTTGATTTATACAATAATTCTTATATTGTGTGGGAACAACCCAATCCTATGATGTAATGTTTAAATTGATAATTTTTGTCCTAGTCTTATGATGTAATTCTTATGTTGAGTATTATCTATGTAGTCTCATGTAGTAATGCTTATATTGAGCAAGCTTAACCAAATCCTATGTTGTAATACTTATATTGAGAGAGACCTACCTAGTATTATACTGTAATTATTATATTGAGTGGGATCTAATTCATCCCATTTTATAATGCTTTTATTGAGTGAGATCCACCTAATCCCAAGATGAAATTATTATATCATTGAATTAGTCTATATTTATGTGATGATTCCATATACATAGTGTTATTGGTAGGCATGGTTGGGATACTTGCTCCAAGATATCCAGACATGGGGCCGATACATGTTATGGTCTGCCATGAGAATATTGATATGGTTTTCATGGTTGGGATACATTGTTAGAGATATTCTAGTATGGTTTCAAAGAAGTTTTATTAGTATATTTCATTATTTTTTTAATTAAAACACATGTTTGTATCGTTATTTCATCCACTTATTATGAGACTGTTTATGTTTAAACAAGGTGGTGTAGACCTTCTGAGTTTTACTCACACCCTGTTATGGCCACCATTTGTTACATGAGAATATTACTTATCTGAAGGTTTGGACAAGGGTAGGGGGCCTTGTTTCTACTTTCTGTTTGTTGGATGGGATGGATTTTAGAGACAAGACTGATATGGGGTTCAGGACCGAGGTGTTTTGAGTTGATTTTGTGTAAATAGTTATATTATAAGAATTTTTTCCATTTTTAAATTTAGATACATTTAATCCCGTCAATACATGGTTCACTATTATTTTTTTATAAACACCTCATTTAACTTATCAAATGTATGTTATAATATTTCTTATATGTTTTTATTACTTTAATGTTTTAATTAATTTTTATTTACTATGTATTAAAACTATATATTATGGATTATAATATTCCCACAATATTTATAACAACCCCAATTCTAGTTGGTAGCCTCTGGCATATGGGGAGGCATGCCTGAGGTTACCTAACTATACATGTTTGGCCACATGAGATAGTTTTGGGTAAGGGGATATTACAGTCTCCTTGATTGGTATGAAGTGTGTGACCTTTTTCAACCTTTGAACTATCACCAATACCATATCACTATATCAAGGGGATATTTATAATCTATTAAAAAATTCTATAGTGGCATCATCCCATTTACACTCAGGAATGGGAAATGAATATAAAATATTTAAGGGTCAATGGGGTTCTACATTCTGATGATAGCTCGAACACCATGTAATGAAACTAGTTATCTCTCTTCTATTCACTAGCCACCTATACAGTGGTGTAAGTCATTTTACATCTTGGAAATACTATGATACACTTCTCATGTGGAGGCATGAAACTCTAACATCAACTCCTATCACATGTCTCCAAGCATACAGAAACTATTGTTAAGGTAGAAGAAATCATCCCCATCAATGAACCAACCGTGTAGTGGGTCTTATCCTGATTCACTCACACATAGGACTAATCTCTTTGGGTCTAATAGTTTCACAATCTTCAATATAACTTGAAGTGAAGAGGTCACTGATAATGATGAATGTAAGAGATACCCCTGATATTCCAACACCTCTAGATGCATCTTTGAAAACAATACCATCTATTTCCACTCACTACCGGCCTCTTAAACATCTTATGTATAAATTTTATGGCTTAGGTAATAACCGGTGGTATTTTCCCTCCCATGTGTATAGGCCATCCCAAATTCAAATGGCTATATTTATTCAAACCACCTATAATGTCTATGATTTAAGTCACAATGGTTAAAATGTAACTGAGGTTTTTTATACACCAAAAAAATACTCCCCCAGAAGATAATGTCTCAAAAAATACAATGAATGAACCATACATGAAAACTTGAGGATGTGTGTATGGTAATACTACTCACAAGGTCTAAACTGACTAGACCTGTACACCATGACTCGATCTACCTCCTTCATAAGTAATCCAAAATTTATGCCCAATGCAGCATAATAGAATATATAACAACTTCTCTAATATAAAAGAATCAATATTTGTGTTGAATTAAATATTCCTTTAGTCTTCTTAAAGGCTATTTCACATGACTTAGACCATATAATCATGAATGTTTTCTTAGTCAATCCTCGATGAGGCACTTTTAGTCATGGAAATTCTTGAAAAAAATTCTTTTAGTAGCCAACCATTTAGAAGAAACTTCATACATAAAATATATTCTAATGATTCTCTAGTGAAAATCTATATCTAACCTTCTAATGGTAAAAAATACATCCTCCTCAAAGATGATGTGACCCAAAAGTGAACCATAGTGTTCCAAAAGTGTTATTTTGTGATCATAGAATACATATAGTGCTTTAATAGTGTATTCAACAAGATGTGAAGAAGTTTTCCAGGGTTTTGTCGATTATGAGAAAACCGTAATATTTCTTCCTTTAAAACTACCACAAAAGAATACAGATAGTGGTGTAAAATCTAATTTATTAGATCCAAGAAGATTATGGTCATGTTTATGAGGCTGAAAAATGAGTAGATACTCATACATGATAAATATACTATATAATGATATATGTGGGGTGTCTTATGGTACCACTTGAACATAGTGATAACATTAACATCAGTCAATCATCGAGAAAAACGAATCTCCTTGAAGGTGGAAAAATAGTTCATCTATATGAGGTAGTTAATACTGCTTCTTGATCGTAAACTGATTCAATCAGTTTTAATCATTTAAAATCCAAAGGTTACCATCTTCCTTCTTCGAATAATGGATAGATCAAACCCATGGTGAAGTACTAGGTCTTATAGAATATTTATCTTCTATGTCCTCTAGATACTTCTTTATCTTCCAATTATTTATAGGTTCCATATTGTAAGGAGGAATGAAAATTAGTTATACTCTTAGAACATTATCAATAGTGAAATCTTACTCTCTATTAGGTGGGTATTCATAAAATTCAGTAGGGAAATTGTACTTGAAACGTTCCACTATAGGAGAAAAATCTATATATCATATACCTTGATTGTCCATAAATAAGATGGAAATCTAGGATGACACTCCACCCAATCTATGATGTTCTGGTCTATCTCAACTCTCTAAGACATCCCATTCACTTTTATGAATATAGAATTCACCATTGGGTGATGTTAAATACACCATTTGGTGTTACAAATCAATGTGATCATGAAAACAAGCCAAACGGTCCATTCTATGTATGATTTAGGAACAAATTATCTCATGTGAAAAAATCAACCGCACAAAAATTAATCACCTATATCAAGGTATAATTCCATAAATTCATGCAAACTCTTAGATCAAATCTGCAACAATTTTTCGAGAGTCATTATGCAACAAAATTATTCCATATCTAGGACAACCTTACTATAATTTCTAAAGATATAATTTTTTTGAATTTCTAGTATCAAATATGGAAGATAAAAAGTATAGTCCACTAGAATAGAACTTACAATTAAAGAATAACCAAAACATTACTCCTTAGGAGTAGTCATTACTATATAGATCAATCTAGACCAGTAGCCTTGAGATAAAAGATCTCTACCTTGGGTAGGTATACTCTTTGGAGCTTAATATCTAAATCTTAGTTACCTTTTCCATGACCAACTCCTCAGCCTAATTATCAGATAGTACTCTATCCACCTACCAAGAGAGGTTCTAGTGATCTAGTTATTAATGGTACTGTTGGCATGAATGATGTACCACTAAACACAAATGGTAGGGTCTGGTAAATGAATTAACATTCCCTAACCTACCATAGAATCGACACACAATAGCTTCTCTAGGACACCAGGGATTCTTATGCCTAGGATTTCTGTACTGGTGACATAGTACATAACCATTAACAAGTTTCATTTGACTTTATATACACCAATGCGTAGGCTCAAATCAATATTTCCTACTACTATTCGAACCAATTATATATCCCAGCATGAACCCTCATAATACCCATCGACTTCTTCCCTTAGGGTTTTCTCATTTATAAAGTCCATACTCTCTATCTTAGAAATGGTGCTCAACCAAAATACATTAAACCACCATCATATTGAAAATATGAGCCTATCCTCAGACCTGTTCATTTTTATCAAATCATCACCAGTAAGTGTAGGTGTCAAGAATTTAATCTCTTTAAAACAGGATGAATGCTATATCAAATTCATTGCACTATATCATATGTCCAGAAACACTATATAATGGTATACTGTCAATTTCTACTGTCCATATGAAACTCCACATAGACCATTTATTGATGATGATCAAAATGGGTGATAAAATCCCACCATCGCTTAGAAGAATCATGAAACATATAGGTTCTAAGGTTAACCATCCTATATTGAGGAATCTTCCGATATTTAACATCATGATCATGTCCTATATCCATGACTCTGTAGCCTGGGGGACACCATTCCCCAAGAATGTGGGTGGATGATATATCAAGAATTCATGTGTCAATTATTACATAGTAGGGGATGGTCTCAAAGCTCCTTGAATGGGATACAAAAATCATTGTAAAATCTCTAGAAACAAAGAATCAAGTCTTAGATTCGAGGTACTGGGTAGTTCCATAGGTGGAACTATAAGAGGTGATACTGGTGGATTAGGCCCCACCACCTCTAGGCTATGGTCTTCACCACCCTCCATTCACACAACATGATGACATCGTGGTGGAATATATGTACAATATTCAAACACACAACATAGATAAGGTTCAAAAGAATATACAATCATAGATAACAGAATATGATATGTACATAAACTTCATATATAAGAGAAAACCTATATTCCTTCTACTAAATCGAGGTTTATGTGACATATAGAATCATAAAGGCTCATTAGAGACACTACCTACTTCACAATAATATGTTTGGGTCATGGTTAAGGACACACATTACATAATAGGGCATCCAATATATGAAGTTTCTATTGCAATGTATCGATGAAACACCCATTATGTTTCAGTTAGAATCCCCATTTAATGGAATTTATTTTATTGAATAATTTAAATTAATTTAAGTTCATACACATTCATATGAATATGTATATCACGGTCTAGTAAGATGAGTCTCCATTCCCATGTTTTAAAGGGTTACTTTTTAAAATTTTCAATTGGAATGTCATGTAACTAGGACTTAACCCATACATTGGGTATCAAGATGTAACAAGTCATATAAAATGATGTGATTAGATGATTCACATTTACTAATTTATAGTAGTATATTATTTATAAAATAAAATTGGTATTCATGTAATTAAATTCAACTAATGTTTCATCCAATGTGACGAGTGGCCCAGAGATCAAACATGGCCAAATTAATAAATTAAGGTTCCACCATTACAGTATATAGGAAAACATTGTATATTTTGACTCACAAAATAAAATTAATCCAATTATTCTATCCCTATATTAATAATTAGCACAATTACAAATATAACAGTCAAGGCATTGGTACTATGAAACAAGAAATGCACACGATAAAAAATAAGTAATGGAATATGCATGACATATGAATCATTAGGTTACTAATGTGATGCATGAAATGATACCTCCTTACCATACCAGGATAAGGAAAATAAAACATATTACAATGAAAATAATATTACCAAAAATCATTTGTGTCACCCAATGGTAAAATCAATGCAGCTATAATAGGAAAAAATAGAACAAAGATTTCATATCCTAGGCAATTTGTATTTTCCCTGTATGGGGGTTAAGTACTCCCAAACACAGGTTGATTACCAAAATATGACACATTCCTAATATCCTATCTAATAACTCAAATAACAATACAAAAGGAATAAATTCCATTATGATACCACGTTGTAATATCCCAAATCGGATTCACTCATAAGTAAGTGAACCCGATTTTACACATGACGATAAGCAGGCTTACCAGTACACAAGAGGCTACCAACTTGTAGAATGAGTGTATGGTGGTATTGAGGGGGGGAATATGTCCTCAAGATTAGAGTGTAGCATAACCATATACAATAACTTAAAATTTTAGAACTAATACAATAACTAATACGTGGAACAATAAGAAATATAGATATAATAAATAAAATAAGCGTAATCAATGTCATATACAAAATTATGATAATGTCAAGATGGTAAACTAAAAGGGGAAGTACATGAGATATAAGAGAATATGAATATAAAATGGTATAAAAAAGGAAAAATAGAAAAAGTATATCCTCTAGAATCACAAGAATAATCTCAGTCCACTACTTGCATACTCTATCCTAGTTTAGAGAATATCAAACACCCAAGGATGGATGCTTCCCATTGTCCCTAACTACATCCACAAGATCTATTTAGTTACTAATCAATGTCATGAACAAGGTGTGTGATACACTAATTAGGAAACACCTAATGATATCACTAACTATCCATCTATTGTATATAAAATGATTAGTGTGTAGGTAATAATATATATAAATCATAAATGTAAATTTAAAATGACTACAAACTAGTTGGCTCTGGATCCAAAAGGACACAAGGATGACACTACCAGCTTTAGCCTAGTCCAGGATATCTCTAGACACACACACACACACACACACACACAGATATATATATATATCTATGTTTGTGTGTTTGTGTGCAATAAGACTATATATATAGTGATATATATGTGTATATATATCGTTACTAAAACTATCCCAGACTCGAGGAGTAACTCAGTTTTCCATGGATAGTCTTATGAGTCTCATAAAGTGATATGGGATTTCATGTCTGAGTGTGATGACTCATATGGTTCATCTTGCCTCAGTATCATGATTGTATGGGATTCCATCCCCACATTTCACATGTATATGGGATTCCATGCCTGAGTATCACTAGTTTTTGGGACAATATACCTTGGTTTCACATGTATATTGAAGACCATGCCCAAGTATCCCAAGTACACTAGACACCATACCCAAATTTCATATATAAATGGGGTACCATGCCCAATTATCGAAAGTATATGGGACTCAATGCTATATTATCACATATATATGGGAGGCCATTACCTAGTGTCACAACTATATGGGACACCATTCATATGTATCATGATAGTGTGGGATGCCATGAATGGGTATCATAAGCTTGTGGGACACCATTACAGAGCATCAAAATTACATATAACATCTAAGTCATGAATATATAATAGAAAATAGATGGATTCCATCAATTCAAAATTTCATTTAGGAGTCAATACAAGACCACTTAGAATGTGTCTTTGGCATATAAACATTTAATAAAGGGGGAATTTTATAAGCACACCTCAAGCAATGGATCTAGTTGAAAGGGGAGTCCTCCATCAAGGTTAAGGGTGTATGGTGGAATTTATAACATTTATAATTATATATAGGATAAATAATGTTTTTGAGGCAACATAGATAAATTATGGAATACGTAATGACAAAATTTTATATAAAATAACTTGTATTTTGGAAAAAAAATACTAGATCTTCTTTTTTATCCTCATAGTACTCTTATAATTCCTTTTCCTCCAATAATTCAATAAAAAATCAGAGAAATCAACGTAAACGGAAAATGTTCTAAAAATTGGATATATTATCTCACATATAAATTGAATTCACAAGGGAATGAAAAATGAATGATTAAAGGAAGAGGAATGAATAGATTAACCCTTACTATCCAATGCAATTGATGACGAATGAATTGTAGTCTGGATGACATTGGGATCTCAATGACTATGAGTAGGGGAAAGAGGAATCCAAGTATTGAGGGACAATGCTGTGTGTGGGAAGATGAAAAGAATAAGAGATAAGTTAAATAAAGATAGATTATGTTTTGTAATTTCACACTTTTTAAAGAGAACAAGGTTTGGCCACATGGATATCGAAACAATATACTAGAAGTTTTATATAATTTTCCAAGGGAACACCACCATACATAGTTTATCCAAACTACACACCAACTATGTGGGGTTACTACCTGTTTTGAAGTACCCATTATTCTATATGATTTTTTTTCAAACCATGCACAACTCATACTAGGCCCCTCTACAACCCCTCTATAGTTTTTCACATTTCCATGAGGCAACATTCACAAGGTCTATACATCATGATCCACCTCTTATATGGAAGGAAAATCAGTCCCCACTGTTACTCCCAACCATGTTCACACTATGATCCCCAAACTATTTCTCCAAAACTGGTGTTCTAGGATACAAAATAACCTAAAATGTGGATGAAACCTTCCATAAACCCTTAAAAACTCAAATTAGTAGGAAATAATATTTTTACATAAAATTGAAGGGTTTATAACTCATTATTGAAACTAGTATCTAACACTATAGACTATGGACTAATGACCTTGTTGACCATTGTCAACCCACCTAATTCATTTGGAAAACATGACCAAAATATCATCAGAACATCCACCATGAGTAGAAATGATTATTTAGTTGAATATAACTTGGTAATAAATAAAATAAAATTATTAATATAAAATAAAAAGTATATTATAAAATTATAAAATTAATATAAGTTTAATATTAAGAACGAAAAATAACATATCTGACGAGAGATACTCACGGTAAGGGGCACTTTAACTTAACACCTTATTTTAAATTCTATTAATGATTTATTTTCAAAATATTTCACTTTTATGTTTATATTGATATAAATATATTTTATATTTTATGATATAGACATAAAATAATTATAAATGATATTTTATAGGTCTCTTCACTTTCAATCAATGTTTTTCCAAATAGATTTTTTTATAAATTATATATATAAAATTATGGTTAAAAGATAAATGGAATGTTTTATTTTAACATATATGATGATAAAAACTTTTCCCACTACTATAAACATTATATGATCTTTGGATTCCTTAACAATCTTCCATGAATTCTCTAAAAAATACTCCTTATTTTATTTCAATTTTAGTTTTGAAAATGAGTTTTTAAAAGAAATTGTTATTTCAATATCCAAGAGAATTTCACATATAGGTTCAAAAGAAATTTTGAAGTTATTTATAATGAAAATTTAAATGAATAAAATATTATTTTCATGAAATGTTTGTTTGAACACATAATTGTGCATCTTGCACTTTACAATGACGTATTTCATAAGTTTGAAGGAAATGAAATTTTTTGATATACTACATTGAAGAATAGAAGGGAGCATCATTTTATAATAGATTTCATGTAATGGTTTATCCTCTGTTGAACTAATTATACATATAATTTTATTCTGAGTAGAAGAGAGTATATTTCCACCCTTGTCTAAAAAATAAATGGCAATCACACTAAATATCCAAACCAAGGATAAACCATTGGAAAATGTGGGGAAAAGTTTGACCACTCATAGTGGGACACAACTAGGCTAGTATGTGGATGGATAGAGGGAGTATAGTTCATGCAAGAGGTAGGCATGCCTGTATATAGGGTGCATGGTGCGAGAAGTCAGAGGCGTACATAGTCTGAGCCATAGGCTTAATGGTTCAAATCTTCAGAGGTGGTGTGTGTATGTTTTATGGGAGGAAAACCTCATTTCAAGATTGACAAAACATAAGTCACACATTTTCTTACACACTTAAGGGATGCACCATGGTGATTTCAATGTACCATGAATTTTACAGATGTACTATTGATGCGATGAAAACAGAGCTGTCTGATCAAACCACATGACGATCTTACCCATCCACAGTCAATCCCTCACATCAAGATTTAGATTTTAGTCGATCCCACAGTTTTTAAATTTAAATTAAACTTGAATGGTGTGAGTCTTCCATATTCAACCACTTGCTTGTCTTTTTCTATCTCATGCTGCTTGTTTGGCTTCAGAAGGCAGCATAATTCTACTCACATGATCATTTAGAGATCACCACAGTTAGCCATCTCCACTAATCCATTAATAATGAAACTATCACAAGAATAAAATATCAAAACTAGGTTCATGTCACAAGAACACCCACCCAAACACAAATCCTTCACATGATAATCGTTTGACATGATATCGATGTGAATATAATCACTAGAAATTATCATGAGAAATTTATTACCACAATACCTTACATCATCGAAATAACTTTTCATACAAATTAATTTGTATTTATCTTTTAATAATTTAGTATTTAAAATGAAAATCAAATATTTAATTGAAACTGGTCAGGCGATGATAGGATGACCACCATATAATAGGATGAAGATAACGAGAAGCAGTTGTGTGACAGCATGATGGGGATCTGGAAAAATCTCCACCACATTAGTTGAAAAATAAGGAATCCTCCTTGTGTAAATAAACATCATCCTCAAAAAATATCAGAATATAAATACCCATTATTCCCTTAAAAAAATATACATGTGAGGGAAAAAAGGGCAGCTACTGAATATAGGGAGATCTAAGTAACAAAGGGTGTCAATAATCGTCCCTGAAGAACCTCCTCAGATGGTCACAAAAATATATTATATGATCTCTCAAAAATAATTTGATTTCATGTTGAACTAATAATCATGTGAAAAGTTGTTCATATGGGGTATTCTTGAAATATCATGATACCCCTTGACGGTTTCTTGAACATCGTCGAATAAGGCCTTCATCCGTGTGGACAGCCCCGATATACACCAAGTTAACGTGCGACATCCAATGTTGTGAACCCTTAGTCTCAAGATACTAAAAAATAACGTAAAAATAAATTAATTCAGTAATAAAATTCCCCATAGGTCTAAGGTTATGATAAGGATAAACCTAATGTATGAACTATGTGCCTGAATGTGGGTCAACAGTCTTCATTCGAGGCCCATTTCTATCTGTGTGACACTAATATGAAGCCTACACACATGTATGATGTGTCATTTATGTGATCCCTCAGGGATCATGTAATATAAGGTTGAGGTTTGTATGAAATCCTCTTTTTCAAGAAAATATATGGAGAAAAACCCTCGATCTTGCGATGACATTTTCTCAACATCATAGTGCCGACTCATGGCCTTTCACCCTCCATATTCCATGAAACCTTTATTTACTATTCAATGTGAGCCTTTTCTCATTAAAATAACTACTTCATCATAAAAACTCTCAAATAATTATAGAAATTTTCACGTTATACATTCCTTGATCATGAAATCACATGAAAATATAAAGACAGTGAGATCCCTCTATCATATGGTGAAAAATGTTGGCCCTCTAGTACACATGATTCCCATGATGGTGTTCGTGAGAATAAACTACTGGAAGTAATAAACCTAAAAAATGAGAAGATGTGAGTCCCCTATCTTGATGGTTCTTTCATATAGACTTTTTCATGGAATCCTTGGCATGTAACACCCTCATAGATCCTTTTTATAGTATTAGAGACTAGTTGGAGGCACCTTTTTAAATCATGCGAATCCCACGAGTGAATGAGATTCATATGGACCCTCTAAAGCATTATAATTTCTTTGGAACCCATGATGATGTAGGATACCACTCCTATCATGGAAATATCTGAAAGATAGCCCCCAATGAATTACTTCATCCTTGTGGTGTGATGATCTTTCAAATTTCACAATGCCTTCATGCAGCCTTGGAAGTGGATGCATCGACATGATGCTTCCCCGCAGACACTCCCATCATGAATGGAAAATGATAAGGGAATGAGACTCATGTTTCATACACAATCTCCATGTAATTCACACCCTCATCCATGAATATGGAGGTGCTGGTACAGGGACACTTTTTATAATCATAGAATCCAATTAAATACATATTTGAGGTCATGTGAGCTAGAAAAAATTATACAGAGCCATTATACAAGACCCAAATAAGTGAAATTTGATAAAAACCCTCGGTTGTGTCTCCCTCTACCTAGTAAAATAGTTTCCCATTGAGCTATGAGGAATGATCCATTATATATGAAACATCAACACTTAGGTGGAAACAATATGATAAATATGTTAGCAAGACCCCTCCACATGAGTAGTTTAAAGTCACACAATCTAACAATTCTCCAATGATCTTGTGATTTACATGGATAACATTGGGAGAGTCATGATATTCATGCGGAAGGCCTTAAAATTTTTTGGTTAATATCATGATAGATAATTTACATGTCACTACTGTCATGTGGTAGTTTGAGGACAATTAAATTCATCTGGTGATAGCCCCTCTTGGCATGTCAAAATCTCCGTGTGATACACATTGGACAAGACATATTAATCATGAAAATAACCATTTAGTTTTCCGCCATAGTCATGTAAAGATATCCTAGAAAAATATCTTTGATCATTAAAAGGATTATCTAAAATTATGGAATTTTCATGAAATTTCCCATTGTCATGTCAGCATTTTAATGTTGTTTTATGATGATAAGTTAGGCCGATCAAGAGATAAGGTATGACCATTTATTATTTAATCATGTGTACGACACCAAAAATGACATCAATATTTTTGAAAATAAATCCAAGGCATGATAATTGATCAATCTGAAACCCTTGAACATGTCTACCTTTTGAAATAGATTCCCAAACATGTGAGGAAGACAGTCATGATTTGTCGAGAAGGTAGTCAAGATATGTTTGGAAGATCTCCATGGACTTTTCAACATCATATGGTAGACCTAGTTACACTCATACCATGTGGACCTAGAATAAGAACCATTGGACTCATAACCACTTTATAAAGAAAGTGTTTTTGATAAGATAGGGTTACACACTAATGTAACCCAATAAATGACATGATTGTGGAAAAACCTCTCACAGTCATCATCATCTCTCTTTACCTAACAAAAGACATTGAATGATTGTATCATAGGGAAACCTCAGTGTGTATACTATAATTAAAATGGAACCTTAGGGTGTAATCCCCAATTAAAGCGAAATATCAATGAAAAATCCATGATTATATACGTAACCTCAGTGTATAAGACCTGAACAACAACAAAATATGATATGTCTTGCATATAAGGGATATAGGAGCCTGTAACACCCTGAGAGGTGAGGCTTGAATCAGGGTGATAACTTTTTCATTTAAACATATCTATCTTGTTCCCACATTTGTAGGAACCTATTAAACCTGTCAGATGAGAATGTGCACAAAACAGTCAATCAAATGCACTGAGATGACACATAAATTTTACATGGTTCACCACAAAGGTCTGGTACAAGGAGGATATGACTATAGGTTCTTGGAACTACCAAAGTCCAATAATATTCACAATTTGGGGAGTAAAAGAGTTATGACAAAATAACTCTATTTAGGAACACTTCCATTATAATAATTTTAGGGATAGAACACTATGTCCCTTGGAACCCTTCTGTTGACTCCCCCTTCCACTATAGATTGGCACTAAAGTCTTTGTCTCAGTCTAGCATGAGATGCTTCTTGCATCAAATTTGGGAATTTATGCACCAAAAGTCACTGTTCACTTAAAACCAAATGTTCAAAACCAATTTTCTCAAAGATCATTCAAAAATCATTGTTTGTGAAGCTCAGTTGCCTTCCCAAAAAAAATTACGTTTGCGAAGAACCCCTGTCTTCATGGAACAAACTCTTTCGTGAATCTCACAAAGTAAATGTGGTAAACCCTATCATCACAAATCACCATTTTCTCAAAATCATTGGAAATAATATAGACTTAACATGTATCTTCGCGATGATCAAGATCACATGGAAAGTTAGTTTCACAGATCTACCTCAGCTTCGTGAAATCAGAGAGATTCTTGATTTTTTGTGGAAAAATTATTTCTGAATGAATAAGGGTAGCTTCATTTTTATAGGATTTTCCATTCCTAAAGCACCACCATGTCTTAAAGGGTTTTATTGATCTTTCAAAATTTCTTCACAGTGATCTTCCCTTCGTAATACACAAGTAAAATTTTACATTGACGTGAAGCTTTCCATCAAACCCTTCATGTCATCGTGATGCTCCAATTCTCGCAATCATCGAAATCACCATCACCAGTCACAATGCTTTAATTCATCATCATTCATGAGGCTCATCTTAATAACAGATCACACCATCATAATTATTTAATCCTTCAGAAAATATGGTTCCCAAATACCATCTTAACAAAACTCATGCTTTTTTGATATTTTCCTAAGGATCTTAAGAAAAAAAAAATTCGCATTGCTTTCCATTCACCAACTCCTTGACCCCAAAAATTTGGAAAACACAAGGAAAGGATGAAACCATCAAGAATATTTTTAGCTTGTACTATAGGATCCCATTCCTTACAGGCCCTCTGATCTTCTATGTGAGGATTGAAAATACAGACAAACCATACTCTATTTACAGTAAAGAGCATCCTAGGTTCCAATGAGGGAAGATTTAGTGTGTAAGCCCTGATCAAAGGGTTTCCATATTTGTATAATCCCCTAAAAATATTGAACCACAGAGGAAGAAAATAATTCCTTCAATCTTGGTCATCCATCTTATCATAGAAACAGGTTAATGGATAAGTTAACTATGTGTACATTGATTCCTGCAGTAACCAGGATACGTATGACACCTTTCTAAGGCTCAAGATCAAATGGGCCTCTACATTTCAATAAGCCCCCTCATGTCTGGAACATTTCAACCATCAAGATCCAATCATTCCCATAGACTGATCAATATTCATATCCCATCAACAGATGAGAAGAGGGATCATACACGAGCATCATTTTAAGTATCAGTCTCGACCATGTTATTGAGTATCTCAATACCATAAGATAGTTTGGGATGATGTGAACTATTAAGAATCTAGTTCCTATAATTAAAAAAGATATGTAGTACACATTCCTAAGGCCTAAGATCAGTACCATGTCCTCCATGAGATTGGAAATCATTCCTCTATAACGGAAACTTTAATGTTTAATCTATGCATGGATATTCTCTCATGAGAATATGTTTTGATATTTTTCTATCTATTGTTTCTCCCACCGAGTATGACTCACATGGTCTTAGAGGCTTGAAATTATTATACCAATATCATGAAAATAATTATATTTTGTCATATCACCAATCGGATGTAAGTCAAATTATATCCCATATCCTTTTAAAGAGTTATACTTATAATAAAGAAATACTGGGTATTTCTATATGAATAATTCCAATTTAAGGCATCTATAGTTGTATATCTCATAAGGAAGATTAGCATGTATGAAATACTTATAATCATTTTAGTATCTCAAATATAATACATAGGACACCTCATCAAGTTAAAAGATTGATATTTACATGTTTTCTTCATGATGTTAAACTACATGAATGGGTCCAGTCACATGGCCTTAATCAATATCAGGAGAACTACAAGTGTTTTTATTTGTGTTATCATATGATATGTAGGAATTACTGTAGTGGTCCAATCCCTTCTCCAAGGATCCCACTACCTTCCTAGATGGAAATAAACTCTAGAGTTACTGAATACGACATAAAATTAAGCATCATAAATAAACAATGGAGGGATAGAGAACCCATGATATGCACACTATTTTTCCGATTGATACATGTTCAAAATAAATTCCTTGAAAAAGGGGTAACCAGTCCCATATTGGGGTCTTGGAAGGATTTGATGAACGTATATTAAATATATAAGAGAGTCTCATAGTGAGAAAAATTCCCCCCAAATTTTGTGATGAGGCCGACCTCAAATCCTCTCAACTAATGTGAGGTCCTAAGCACCATTAGGAGTGAAACCCCAAAGGACCACCTACCTTTGGAATGTAAGACTGTACCCAGTTATGGATGTGGGAACCATAGATAGCTTCTAGGGAAAACTAAAAAAAATGTGAAAATGAACACGAATTATTGAGAAAGGAATTGATCTGCCCACAATCAATCATACTATCGGGTTGTACTCCCAACCAACATAATTTTCCAATGAAAGAACTGTAGTGAACCTGATGTGAAATTATTTAAAATTTTTACCCATTTAATGCGTTAAAAATGATATATTGTATAATTTTCTTTATAAACATTTTTTTCTATGCTCATTACATAACAAAACGGAGAACATGACAAATTTATTTATCTTTGATGAACCTTGCATAAAATGAAGGGACCACCTATTTATCCATTAAACTATGTAAGTTATTGATCGAACATGTACTCTTTTACATGATGTATCATTGATAAGGTGTCTTGTTTCCTCATCAAGACTACCAGATACCTTTATTTCAAAAGGATTATGAAATCATTAGACCAGATGCTTTGGCCTCGACGCCCCAATATACACTATCACTAATACACCACATCCAATATTAGTTGGTTAATGTATTGGTTTCGGAGTACCACCTCAATAGATCCACCAAAACACTATAATAGACTCATGAAATCCTTCATAGGATAATTTCCCACCAGAAATCATTCATACTATAAGCCGCAGGAGAGGAAGTCGCATATTTTCTCACATTCAACAACTTTGGGAGCTTATCCATAGAATGAAACAACACCTAACATCCCTACCGTAGGGAAGTAGATGAAGAAAGTCAACATGAAAAATCAATCACACAGTAAATTCCTTGTAGGTATCCTATACGTTTTGTTCATCATAATCAATATATGACTATGATTCAACAAGTAGATGCATAGTACGTTTTCCTACACCAACTGTCCATGATCGAGAACCCAGTAAGAGATCCTGAAAGGGTTATCCCAAAAATGAATATTCATAGAATTTTTATATCCTTACCACCTTAAATTTGTTTGTGGAATACCAAATTATCCAGACAGTGACCTAGATTCAATCCCAGATCATCACTATCTAGAAGACACTAGCATCATAATAGAAAGTCTTGGTAACTATGGGATCCCTAGGAGCAACCCCAACCTACATGGATGGGATAATTTCTATTAGATTTTAAGTTTGTATCATCTTCAACATGGGAACTAACCCCTAAAATAGTACCATGGTCACCAAGGCCTCATATGGTATACCACAAACCAACTTTCAAAACAAGATACACTATTAAAAAGGGGTACCAACCCACTAATGTCTTAGACAAATATAATATCAATCAGATCTGATGAATACTCATCAGATCTAAACTAGCACACTTCTAAAGAGTAAAATAATTACCTCTAATAGTCATATATGTCAATGTAGGTTTACATATCTTCCACAACTAGAACATGAAAATAAAATCTTAGTGGCATATTTTAGTCATCTACAAAAGGTGCTATCAACCGTGTTGGTTTTTCAAAGGTAAATAATTGTGTATTGTGGGGCTAGTGGAAGTTGTTGATTCAGTCTCTAGGTTCCATGTAGAACTATCATCATAATCCACTAAACATACCACTAACAGAGGAGATGATGTTTTAATAGATCCTTCTTGCAGGCACCTTGAAGATGATACTGAAATTTCTATCGATGAACAGATCACATAACTCTAATGAGAGAATAAAGATATCCAAGAAATAAATGTGGAGATACTTCAGAGATCGAAACATCAAGAAGCTGTACATGTACCCTCTTATGGAATCCTGCCTTGCAGTGAAGTTCCCCAGCTCATAGGGCTTTGGGGATTTTCATAATTTTATACCCTCACTGGATAAAATCCATACATTTTTCTACCTATACCCAACCCACCAGTGTAGGAGAATATTCATGTTTTCCACCTCCTCATAGAGGAAATTCTAGAAACTATATTCTATTAGATTTTACTGAAAATGACTCAGGAGAGCTGTGTGGGAAGAGTCAAAATCATTTGAGACTCACAATGCTTCAGCAAGTACCCCTATACTAAAAAATAACTCAATAATGCACCCACTCGAATGGGGTCATATATAACTGGAAGCACCCATATCTTGAATAAATACAATGAAAAGTATATTCCTTCCAATTGATAAATGTTCCCAGCTATTTCAACATTTCCATGGAAAATGGTTTGATATAGCTCCCGACAATGATAAAGCTAGGTGTGACAATGATGTCGGTCTATGGAAATAATTAACCACAACATCAATGTATTGAGAACACAATAAAAAGATTTTTTCTCTTTAAATAACAAATTCAAGTGAAAATGGACATGGGGATATTGAAACCACCGACACCTAAATCCCCACTCCAGTCATTTGATCATTCTAAACAAGACACACCAATTGTGTATCATAGCATGATCCACCTACCTTCCAATGATAGATGACCATCTTTCAACAAGATATTGACCAAATCCAATTATTTCTAAACAAAAAAGTCATTAGGTATTTTGAATGTTCCATGTAAAATAGTTTGGAAGAACTACCAATAATAAGGAATCCAAATGAGGAAGAGTTTAAAGGCTATGAAAACCATTTCCCCCACCATCCTCATCTTAGGCACACAATATAGATTTTCTGTGTCATCAGGGATGGGATGGAGATACTGGTAAGTGAATACTTGAAGGAGTTGAATAATCTTGAAAGTAATGAAAT
Source organism: Viscum album (assembly GCA_963277665.1). Taxonomy (NCBI): domain Eukaryota; kingdom Viridiplantae; phylum Streptophyta; class Magnoliopsida; order Santalales; family Viscaceae; genus Viscum; species Viscum album. The sequence goes on along the minus strand of OY728151.1, from coordinate 56,943,967 downwards.
ATGCATTAGATTTATCCAATATCTAATGGAACATCCACTCTCTTGATATGTTATTAACCATCGTCCTTACTGTAAGATGTTAAACTAATTGTCTATTATCCTAAACAAAAGATGGTAAATTGCATGGACATCATCCTCACCTTAAGATGTTAAAATTTATTGATTTTTTCATCACTGAAAGAAATTAAAATACATGGGTCACATCTTTACCACATGATGTTAAACTACGTGGTTGATTTCTTTTCTGCATGTAATTAAACTGTATAGGTTTTAAAGAACATTGTAAAACTTGATTTTCATCCTAATGAGATATGTAGGGATTCTGGGATCCTATATCCTATCCTAGACACCTATATACACATACTTACGACAAGATATTAAACTAAATGTATTATGTACTTACTGCATGATGATAAAATCCATTGAACATGTTTCGATCATAGGATAGAAAACTCTCAGGCATTTCGATCTCTAATAGACATCATTAACATTTGGTGGAAATTGTAGTTACTTGAACCACAACTGATGCAGTACAATCTTGATCCCAGAAATTTCTCAAAATTGATAACACCACTTAGTTTCCTAGTGATGGTGTCCTCTTATTGGACACCTCACTAAAAAATTAGAACTGGGCCTCATGGACATCTTATCAAAATGATAAGTTATGTGGACCAAAGAGATCATGTTCATATCCCTAATCACTCAGGGCATGTCTGTAGGCATATTCCTGCCATAGGACGGAGGGAGGAGTATATCCCTACACCCATGCATGATGTACATTGACATATTATGATAGCATATAGAGGACATGAGTGGGTGTATGTCCACATTTCAGTCAAAGGAATCAACCAACATACCATGGGAACTGAGAGAGAACATGCATACATTATTTTACATACCATTTTGAGGTTCCAATACATCATGAAAACATCATAGGATCTCCAATAGTATATTTTGGTGAAGATTAATGGATAAAAACAAATTCCTATCACTATATCCATGGCAGTTCAACATTATGATCATTATGAATAGGTTACTACTTCAGAGAAAGACCAAAACATTGCTCCCATCTTGGGGTAATATTAACATTTTCCAATAATGGATACGACATAAATACTGTATTTATATCCCTATTCTAACTAGGTATCACTAGGTGAGAACATCACATGCCTTAGGATAGGCACATATTCCTATTGAAAAATTCCAATGGAATATTCTAAAGGACCATGATCGGTCTTATATCCTCATTCTAGAAATATATCACCTTGTGATATGGAAAAATGCCTTATGAAAAGAATATATTACTATAGAAAAAGACAACCGTAAATAAAAAAGGCATGAGGTTGGTTTGATATCTCCATTATTGTTGAGGCTCACGAAGTGATAGTAGCATATTGATCAAGAAATTATCATATTCTTGTCAACAAATATACTTAAAATATCTTAGTAGCTTATAGAAGGAGGATCATATCTCTCATCCCATTTCAGTGGTCCATCAATATATTCTAACGAGGAATGAATACACTGATCAGGATCATATTTTTGTTCCAACTATGGCTCACCAAGTGAGTGTGGCACATGCCTCATGACATGATGACATTCTTATAAGAAAAGTCTGGTGACACATTCCGACGGCCCAAGATCAGGATCATATCCCCATTTTGGATGAGGCCCACCAAGTGAAAGTGGCATGCACCTCAGGACATGCTCATATTATTATCAAATAAGATCATTGGATTAATCCAAAGATATTTTTAGAAGTGGGATCATATTACTATAGCATAATAAATTAATTAAAAGACTCTGAAAGCCATATTAGAGTAGATTTATATCCCCTCTCAATCCCAAAAGGTTGGAAGAAATATTCCCACAATGATGCATAGTGAAGCTTATACCACTGAAATATTCAATGTAATGTGTCCTTAAGGATGCTAAAGAAACATTATCAACACCCCATGGGTCGGTCACATATTCATCCGAAGCAGAAGGAAATCATTACTATGATATTCCTCATCATGGAAGTGTTGAGATGAATCTTAGGGACTCTAATTTTGACATACCACTTGGTCAACCTCCCCTAGTGATATCAACAAAGGTCACGAAAATAACCCCCTTTCTAATAAAACTTATTATATAGAGGTGATCAAAATAATAATGCTCCATCATATATAATGATTCTCACAATACTAGGGTTAAAAATATATTTCACCCCAATCAACCACTAGAAGCACTTCACCATGGTCCATAGGTGACCCAGAGGGGCAAAAACTATGGTTTGAACAAGTGAAGATATATATATATATATATGATGAAGAAGCTAATAGCATGGATATATATAGTGTGTTCTATGGAAGAAAACCCCAAACATGCCCAGAATCATTACCACTTTCAATTAAAAGATCAAGAAGGTCCAAAAAAGGGAGTTCTAGAATATTTCATAATGACATGACAATAAACTTAACAAAGATTGTATTAACAACAAGATATCAAACTCTATAGAGTTCATCTCAACAACAAGATATTAAATAGTGTTGAGTTCATATTAACCCCAAGACTTTATATTTAACAGATTTATTCTTAACCACATGATATTAAACTGTATGGAATATGTCCAAACCACATAACTTTAAACTATTCATAGATATTATTTATCATAATATGTTAAACTACATGAATTTAATCTTAACCACAAAATGTTAAAATGTAAAAAGGTTATATTAACCACACAAAGTTAAAAAAAATATAGAGTTACTCTTAACGACATGACATTATAGTATATGAATGTTTTCCTAAACATATGACATTAAAATGTACACAGTTCATCTTAACCACATGATGTTAAATTATATGAATTTTATCTTTACCACATGACGTTAAACTATAAAAGTCCCTTCTTAACCAAATGAAATTACACGTCAAGAAGTTTGTCTTAACCACATGATGTTAAAATGTACAAATTATTTCTTAACGACTTGATCTAATACTATATGCTGTCATCCCAGTTACATGGAGTTACATTATAAAATATCTTCCCAGTTTCACAATGTTAAAATACAGAAGATAAACTTGGAAGCGAGTCATTAAACTATATAGTTTCTTTCAATTTGGTTTCATGACACTTAACTACACCAGCACATCCTCACTACATGATGTTAAACTGCATACGAATCACGATCTCCAAATGACTCACCACACCCGATCCAGATATGTGATATGGAATGATGAGATTCCCTCGTCCCCATATGAGATTTATCTTAACCTGGGGATTCTCTTAAACCAATAACTATGTGTGTATTGATTTATATCATCACATGATACATAGTGACTCCCGAACCTTTGGTCTTGGGCCCAGCCTCAACCTTCATTTTCCTTCACATGGGGTGATCCATGTAATTACTATAAGATGTTAAATTGTATGGATAATGTCATATCTTTATGACATTAAACTGTATCGGTTTTAGAAATATTTACATCCTGATTCTCAATTTCAATGAGATACAAAGGGATGAATCAATCCTATATCCTGGCCCATCCAGCACATGATATATAATACCCCTAGCCTATCATTAATTTCCACTATATATTGAGAGTATCCCTTTCCATTACTTGTTTCTCAAATCTAGAAAAGATTATGTGAGGTTAGAAAATTCTAGAAAGGACTTCCCCACACAATCAAGGTATATAATCTCATGATAGGCTCCTTATGGTCATGAATGAAATACCATAAAAGGTATACCATGGTTCATCACCACATGATGAAAAATTGCAAGGTTGATTTCCTTAAAATGATATAAAAATTCTCATTCATATAGATATTTCCCAAGAGGAACAACATCATTGTTGATTGGTCACCTAACACTCATCCATTCAAGAACTACACGTGAATTGATTTTGGATATCATAGTATATGTAGTGTCACATAGATCCCCAATGTTTTATCCAGTCACAAAATTTTTTCCCCTCCCTGCATATAAGTCATAATTTTTATATGATAATCATTCCTTAAGAACTACATGTCAATTGATTCCTATTATTGTGGGATACATATTGATTATTATACCTCAATCTTTGGGTCTAGATTCAATACACCTTTTCACGTTGGGAAGCCTATATCCTTTCCACATAACATTAAACTAAATGGTGCTTCAAGAACTAAGTGTGGATTGATTCTTATTATCACATGATACATAGTGACATCAAGATCTATAATCCTTAACCTAACCAAAATAATCAATAGAAATAATTCCAACATCTACATATGGGTCAGACCTGTGTAGAGAGTTTTTTTTTCAAAAAATTATGTGTGGCATGATTCTTTCCATTATAAGATATGTAGTGACACCCGGATTCCCAATCCAGGGCCCAACTACAACAAATGATATAAAATGTACCATGACGTCCTAGGGACTGAGTCCTATAAACCCATTTTTTCTGAGTATGAGTCAATTATATGTTTTCATTTCTTGTGCATGTGATATATCATGCATTAAATTTCACATCGGTTACCAAATCCTTACCTCATTATGTTAAACTGAAAGGAAAACATCCTCTTCACTTGTCATTAAAACTACACAATAAATACATCTTTACTACATGACAGTTAAACTACAAGGAATGTACTTACCACATTATATTAAACTATACAAAAGCTTTTATGTCCCTACTATATGATGCTAAAATGTGTAGGTCATCAACTGTCATCATTCCATATCAAAAAAACATAAGTGCCTTACCCTGGTCAACTAGAGTAAGTGGTGGTTCCACCATCATTTAAAGAACCTCAATAAATAAACCACACTTCATGCCTTGAGTGCCTCAACTTTTCATAATCATTTAATAGCCCATGATAATGAAAATAAATCTCTTTTCTAAGCCATGCTATTGATATAGAAGGGATTAGACCCACCAACCAGATATATATAGAAGGATTTATAATACTTACGAGCCTCATGTCACAATGTTGGAACTCATCACCTAAGGGTGTTTTGGCTCATCTCTAATACGATGGTCCCAAATCAGTACTCATGACTAGATAACCATGACACATGATTTACAACATCTTCATCCCCCACTTTGAAATATGTTGGTGTACTCTTGGACCTTCATATCATAATTAAGTTATTTTGTAACATTCCCCACATTAGGACCACTAGTTTCATGACCATAAACTAACTACAATTTGGTCAAAGATATATTAAATTAACCCTTATCCTATCATGGTTCAAATTGGAATACAGTAAACTACGGGTGAAGGAGACAAAAAAAATTTCAAGTTGAAAACATTCTATGGGTAACCTAAAAAAAATCAAATCTTCACACACAAAACTATTCATCTCTAGAGGTTAGGAACAAATTAGGGTGAAAATAAAAAAATACATAAATATAATAGATTCCAATTTAGGGCCCTAGTTAAATCCAATCTATGATTCCTAGACATCTAGTCTTGGTAGAAGCTAGATTAATGGTTTGTCACATCTCCTAGTACTAATAACAAGTTCACTAGGAGGTGGCATAAATTTTATGGTACTCAAACAATTCATGAATCGTACATTTTCTTTAAATAAAATATCATGATTTAAAGCGTAGTAGGTCATCAGAAAACTGTCATATCACTTGGAAGGAAAAAAGTGATCACTCCTGTTGTCCACTCCCTCGATACAAAAGGGATTATACCTACCAATAAGATACATCTTGGGCCAACATAATGTACTTATGAATTAATGTTAATCATACATCATCGTGGTATAACCCATAACCTGTGGGTGTTTTGGGTCATTCCTAGAGAAATTTTACCATATATTCCTTATTACTTGAGTACTTTTTACAATGATTTATGATTCCCTTTACCATATTATTCAAGAAAATTCAACATCCTCAACGTTACATCACCATGTTTTGTACCCTTTATCAAGAAAGGAATGGAACACTCCATTCACAAACCTTTTATGGTGCACACCTCATGATTACAAACCATAGGTCGTAGGGATTGAGATTCATATTAATTTATAATTTTCCCTAGGGTTTGAGATACCTTCCTAGATATCTTTTATTCTATATGAAACATAATTAGTTAGATGCATGAGTCTTCATAAATCTTTTATGGCCCTAAAAAATAGGGGGGACCGACTCTACTTGTCTATAAATATAATACGTATGGACTAATGGATAAAGTATTATACTTAAAAAATTTGAGTCATTTATTCCTTGTAAAAAATGGAAATCCAATACTCATGAGATCTGACAACCCTATGGTAGAAACTAAAACCTCAGGGTGTTGTAGTTCAACCTCGACATACCTACCACATACCATATCCACCGAATCATACTTTTGTGTTAAAAATAATATCACCCACACTAAAAAAATCTTGATGGACCTATCATCCCTAGTATTTCTCCCACAACCAATATCCCCCCATAAATATTCCATAAACCTTGGAAAAGTGTGGATTACCCTTTGTTTGGCCCTGTTGGAGATGCATAAGGTAATTTACCTACCAACCAGAGGTTTCCCCCTTGAATGAAATGAACTCCAATATTTGGAAACCCTAGAAAAACCATGTTGGACATCAGCACCCCACGCTATTTTTAGTCATCTTTAGCATATATTCCCCACATTTAATATCCATTAACCAAATCATGGAATCATGACCTTACACTACATAACACCTCATAGTATAAGATAGGATACCTTAGAATACTACACAAAAAAGGTCTAATATAGAAGACCTTAATCTATAAAACATCAAAGGTTCGAACTAGAATACTGTAAAATACAGTTTAATGAAGGTCCAAGATAAAAGAATCTAAAGTATGACATTGTTATTGTCTACCTTGTAAGACCATAAAAAATACAACTAAAAGAGAAATAATGATCGAGTGGTTGAAAACTCGATAAGGGTATCCTTTTAATGAATCATGTATTTTCTCGATAGAAATCCACATTATGTGATATAGGCAATATTGAGAATGTATAAAATGGAAGAAGCACAAAAAATTGTTAGGTCGAAAACCTTTAAGAAGGTGGCCTGAAGAAATTTATGTCCATTCCCACCAAGTCTTCCTCCATATGAAGCTTAGGAAAAAGTTTGGGAAATATAAATAAAGAGATAAAAAGATACTGGGTCAAGCCATATGGCCTTGGAAAAAACCAATATATGATTTATATATCCCATAACATTAGAAGAAGATAGATAATTTTACCCTTGAGAATAAAACCATGTCTATATTGACCTTGAAAATCAAATGATCTTAAGAATACTAGAGTGGGTGTATCAATGAATAATTTCATTTCAATGGGAGTTCATGAACATTTTTCAAAGAGTAACATGTTGTAAGTTATAAACTCAAATTCATGTGATTGGATCTATTTGTTACACACAAAGGGTGGACATTATGGATGATTTGAGAAACATCTCCACCCAAACATGAATCTCTACGCATTATTTTATCACAAAAAATTGACATACCCCCACTTATGTTAGAGATTGATCTATATAAGGAAATTCACCATTGATTTCTTTATCCATAAACCTATATTCACCATTAATGAGTTTGATCTGCATAGTGGTATTTTTTAGAACTATGTATGGCGTGATTCCCATTTTCATTGGATATATAGAAACTCCCAAGTAACTAAATTTTTATCTATCCATAAGTTCCAATTCACACAAACCTTATCCTATTTTGAAATTAGCACACATTCTGATCTCATGGTAGACATTCCCCCAGGTTAACGATAAATCCTATATTGGATTTAGTTAAGCATTTATGGCTAGAAGTATCAACTAAATAACTCTTAAAAGTCCCTCAGTCAAAAATTTGGGCAAATCCTCTCACTAGCTTAGGGTTGTATTCTATCAGATATTCAGATATACAACAAAGTGATCAAACTTTAACTTAAAATAATATTTTTTCCTTCTGAATGAATCTCATTTTGAGGGTGGAAGTTTTTTTAAACCCATAATTGTGAATCTTTCAATTTTTCATTAAGGATTTCATAAGATTGACAGAAATGAAAAATTCACATATGATGCATAAAATACTCTCAAGTTACATATTTTAATAATAAATTTCATGTTATGGTTGGAGATTTTTTTCACTCATTCAACATAGAATTTTATTCTAAGTATTTGAGATTGTTATTCCCACCATATTCCAAAAAAATATTGCTATCCCACTGAATAACAAATATGGGGCTCAACTATTGGCCCACATGGGGCCAGAGTAAACCATTCACAATGGGGGATTACAAATATTGTAGGTGAATGATTGGATGTAGCGTAGTGTCTGTAATAGGTGACTGGGCCAGTGTGAGAGGCCTTTGGTGTGCGAGATCAAAGGTACATATTGTCCGAGCCAGAAGCTTGATGGTATGAAGCTCGGGTGGTGGTGTGTTTAAGTTTTGTGTAGGCTAAAACACATTTTTATATCGACCAAATTGTGGTACAACCTTTGGTTATATTATATAGGGATTCACCATGCTGATCTCGACGTGGGATATGATTTTCGGATATATTGTTCATATGATAGAAGCACATTTATCCCATCACACATCCTGACAATATCAGCCGTCCATATTGAATACTGAAAATCATGAGTTTGAAATAGGTTGATCCTACACTTTGTAAATTGAAATTATAACTACAAAACATGAGATATCAATCTTCTTCCTATAGATTTTCTGCTGCACTACTCATTCAACATGGCGAAGCATCTCGATGCCTCTCACATGATAACTAACTGATTATCACAAATATAAATGTCCACCAATCCATTAAAAAACAATCCATTTTGAGAATCAGATCACAATACTAGAGTAATGATGTAATAACTCCCACCAAAGCATGAAACCATCACTTGATCATTCTTTGATCATGTGATGAAAGTGAATATAATCACTTAAAATTGTCATAAGAAGTTTTCAACCATGGGACCTTTCGTATTTGGAATAATTTTTCATCCAAATTAATTCAGATTTATTGGTCTATAACACATCATTTGGGATGGAAATTGAATCCTTGATAGACATTAATAATATAGTTTCATGAGGAAAATTGTATGAAGGGATGAATATCATGAAAATCTACCTCACGATCACATGATGTCGATCTAAAAAATATCCATTGCCTCAATTGAAACACTTGACATTTCCAATAAAATTAGGCATCATTCTCAAATGACCATAGACTATAGGTAACCTCAATCTCCTTCAAAAAATACATACACATGAAGGAAGAAAGGTGATCCATGGAAAATAAGGATAAAATAGTAACAAATTTCATTGACGATCCTCTGTGGATAACATCCTCTGGTGATTGCATGAATTTTTTATATGATCTAATGAAGACTATGAGATCACATAATGAACTGATTATCATGTGATTCCAAGATTATATAGGGTATTCACACGATATCATGATACTCTTTGTTGGTTTTTTGATATTCACCAAACAGTTCCTTCATCCGTATGGGAAGTCCTATCATGTACCCAGTGGACATCCATTTTGAGATGGTGTGAAATCTCAATCTCATGATACTTCAACATATCTTTAGAAGTAATGTATTTAGTACACAATGCCTTATAGGTCCCATGTTAAGGAGACACCAAATTTATGAAATCTATTAATGAATGTGGTTTGATATTCTTTGTTTGAGGCTCTTGTATATGGATGCATCACTAATAGTGTAAGAACCCAGATCTTCATTTCAGGTACGCCTTTTCTTTTTCGGGAGTTTTTAAGAAAAATGGAGTTTATGGAAATTTTCAAAGTACACACCGTGTACTTTCTGAGTACACACCGTGTACTCTTTCTCTATCTCAAAGCCGTGTGTTGGCCGTACCCAGGCTACGCACAATGTGTGTAGGGGTGATGTGGATGCCGATTTTGGAAGAGTAAGGAAAAACCTAGTACATGTCGTGTAATTTTTTTTCACCAATCGGACCGAGGTCGCGCTTGACACACATAAACACCTCCTTCTAGGTCTTGTTCATCTGAGAGCGACCCATACAGATGAATCTTTGATGAGCTCCCGCCTCTTCATCCAATCCCCGATTCGAGCACGGTCGATTGCGTTGGAATCACAGTGGTAAGATCTTCCTACTTCTTGAGCCTCATTTTCTGTTTCCTCTTCGTTTCTGAGTTATCATGGGTTGAGCGTTTTGTGTGTTTTCTCAGATCTATGACATTCTAAGGGGAATCAATCATCGTGATTCACATATATCAATCTTCTAGGATCATGGTAGGTGGTTTGTGCCTTTCTATAGCTAGTTGATGAGTATTTTGTGAAAATTCCACAAATTCCATTTGGCAGGGAATTTTGGGTTTCATGTTTTTCCCCTACTGCTTGCCTGCTTTGCTTGATTACTGTAGTAGAAGTTTATACTTGTAAGTAGAGTAATTTATTTTGTGTTTTGGTTTCTTTCACAGGTTTTTTATGCCTATTTGGCATTTTTCCAGTTGCCATGCCTAGTCGTAGGATAGTGGAACTGCTACTTTTTATGCAGTTGAGCCTTAGAATGATAACCAAGTAGTTCTTGAGGTTTACATGGACGATATACATGCATTGAGCATGTTAGTTTTACTCAGGACTGTGAAAACCTATAGTAGTAGACCAAAGGGAGAATTGACATAAGGGATTCTCCGGAGTGTCTTTAAGTACGATGCGAGACCATAGAGGGAATTGAAGATGAGTGCTTCCTCAAAGAGTATGTAGTTCCTCGACGTGGGCCACAGGGGGAATGAGACATTGAGTGCTTCCCTAGAGAGCCTTTAGTATGATACAAGACTATAGGGGTAATTGAAGGTGAGTGCTTCCTCATAGAGTCTATTAATTTTGTAGCTAAACCAGAGGGGTGAGACTATGTGTGCCACCTAGAGGGTTGATGGTATTTCTAGGTTGAACCATAAGGGTTAGGTTGTGAGAGATACCCAAGGGATTACCTGTTTTCTTCTTGTTTCTGGCTGTTTACTTGTGTACATATATGTTAGAACTGTGAATTGTAGCTGCTGTGTATTTCCTGTTTACTGTTCCTGTACTTTACTTTCTATGTATTCATTGACTGTTAGGCATATATATTTGGGTGGTTGCCTACTGGGACTTTGTCTCACACCCTGTTTGGGCCATGCTTTTGGGCCAAAGTAGATTATGTTGTTGCAGGGTTAGATAAGGGAAAGTGCCCTTCTACTTCGGGTTCTTGATTCACTGAAGCTGGAGAGCATGGGACCGAGCCAAGTCTTGTGATGCTAAAGAGTTTACTTTGTTTTCTTTTGCACTTTTTTTTTCAATTGTACTTCATCACATTAGTTTGTTTAATGCTTTCCATAGACATATGTACCATGTTGAATCATTACTATGTATCCATTTCTTTGGTTGTTTACTTCAATTGTTGTATGCTGTTGATTGTTTCTGCTATTGTTTCTCTTTGTTTTCTGCTGTATACTTTACCGAATTAGGGCATAGTTTCCCCACCGACTCACCGAGGCCCTTGCTGCTAGTCGGTAGCCTTTGGTGTTTGGGGAAACGCGCTTGAGGTCATGTGGCGAACTGGGTGCGGGGCAGCAGTGTAGGGGCTCCGAATTTGGGTCATTACAAAGTGGTATCAGAGGAGTTCTTTTCTCTTGCTTTACTATTTGGAGACTTTAGCTCGGGATATGATGAACTCGGTACTTGTTGTTAAGCTGTGCTCAGGAGTAGCTAACCCATGTACAGGGAAAAGACATACTACCTTGTTAATTGCAGTTGGCTGGTTTTGAGTTTTTATGGTTGATATGTTTTCACCTAGAGTGATTCGCATGACTTGTGCGGTTATTGTTTTGATATTTCGGTTCTATTTCTATCGCAACCCGATGACATGAGTGTATAAAATCTCATGCATCATATAAGAATTTCTATAAATTACATGCCATGCATTTTTCCCACACCATCTAGGGTGCATTAGCGATTGCATGCTGTTGTGATAGGCTCTGTGTAGATTATGCATGCTGTTGTGATAGATGCTTGATGGAATCCATGTTGTTATGTTAGAGAGATATTGTTTTACCTTGTATCTGACTATAATAGATGCCAAGATTTGATTCCTAAGGAGTATGGGACCACACGAATCAGAATTTGGCACCACTTTGCCTTGTTTTTAGTGTTTATGGGGTTCTGTTTAGTTTTTGAGTTACTGCCCAGAAAAACCCAGAATACACGGCGTGTTCATTTTGGATACATTCCGTGTAGTTTTCAGGCCATGTTACTGACTGTGTGAGTAGAGCACGGTGTCATTAAAATAACTTCAAGAACACGCTGTGTACGGCTGGTACACGCCGTGTAGTTTGGAGCCATGTACCCGGTCGTGTCACTAACAACACGGGTCAGGGAAGCTCGAGTAGAACATGTTGTGTTGTAAGGTAAGACGCCGTATAGTTCTGTCCAGGTACCCGGCCATGTCATGTACAAAATGGGTTGGCATAACCTTATCTTAGACACAATGTGTGTTTTTTGGAACACGCAGTGTAGTCTTGTTCAGGTACCCGGCCGTGTCATGAACAACATAGGACAGTGTCACCTTCACCTATACAATCCATGTTTGTTCGGAGCATGTCGTGTAAGGTTCAGCTGTGTAGAATGTCGTGTGTTTAATGACACAGGCCGGTGAAGCCTTCTCAACTACAGGCTATGTCCGTAGGGAACACGCCGTGTAGTCTCAGTTTAAGAAAACCGGGTGGGTTAGCAGTGTAAAGAGACTCGGGTAGGGGAATAGTTTTCAAGTACACTCCGCGTGTGGGTGACACACGCCGTGTAGTTTGAGGTGTACACGACTTGTAGGATAGGAGTACACGTCCATGTCAGTGGCTCAAGAAGACACGCCATGTAGTTTTTATACACGTCGTGTAGTCGTGTTTTGTAACCTTGTGTGTTTTCCTTCCCCTGTTCCCGTTTTCTTCTCTTGTGTTCTCTATCCTTGTTTTCCCGATTGATGGTGTACTTTTGATCTTTCAGAGCTATGCCTCCGAGACGTCCTTCGGTTGTACGTCTATCGTCAGGTAGTGATCGTACGCTAGATATGGCTGATAAGAGACTTCCAGCTGATCCTCCAGTCGATCCAGCCTTGGCACCAGCTGTCATACCAGTTGCAGGTGCTGATGCACATTTCATGGAAGGTTTCATGAGGATGATGCAGACCTTCTAGGGAGCGCCGCCTCCTGCCACAACTATGGTAGGCTTGAAATGGGTTTTCAACAACAAAATCCTCCCACGTTCTCGGGGGAAGGAGGACCTTAGGCTGCAGAGTCATGGCTGGAAGCCATACCGACTATCTTCGAGCATCTTGAGACGCCTCCAGAGAGGAGGGTCAAGCTCACCACCTACATGCTCCGAGACTCCACCAAGAGGTGGTGTGATGTGATCTCACAGGCGGGTCAACTGTAGGCTATGGCTTGGGAGGAGTTTCAGTGTGTCTTTTATGACTACTTCTACCCGGAGACCCTGAGGGCCGACCGAGCTCGGGAGTTCCTGAGCTTAGAGAAGGGTACTCTTTCTGTCATGGAGTATTCCTCTCATTTCACTGAGCTACAGTATTGCACACTCCTTCGGGATGGGAGTGGGGTGTTCTTGGAAAGGAAGTTCGAGGATGTTCTCAGGCGGGAGATTTGCTCACAGGTGAATATATTATAGTTGACTTCCATCACTTCCATTGTCAACCAGACACTGATTTCAGAGCACAATATGAGAGACTCCGGAGCTGCGAGCTAGGGCAGTTTTACTTCCAGAGCTAGTCTTCCTCCATATGGAAGCAAGAAGCACCATAGAGAGTCTACGCGCGGTGATCCGAGGAAGTGTGATGCATCATCAGGCAGCTAGGTGACATGATACCAGTGTGTCCGGTCACGACACACAAGGACACAGTGCCAGAGGGACCCCATGGAGTGCCGTTCTTGTGGAAAGATGGGCCACCTTCAGCGTTTCCGCTTGGTTTTCTCACCAACATCTGGTGACCGGGGTTCTTCCATGAATCCCCGTTCAAGAGTATCCCCACCAGTCTCTCACCACGTGAGGAACTAGAGTTCTTCTGTCCGTTTGGGCCGAGGTGGAGGTCGAGGCCATGGAAGTCATCCACCAGTCCCTTAGCACCAGTAGGGAGGTTGAGCTCAGAGAGGTCAGCCAGGGGCATAGGGCTGCGGTTTAGGCCAGTCTTTCGTCATGGAGCAGACCTATCATGAGTAGGATCCCGACCCTTCTATAGTTCGAGGTACTATTTTAGTAGCCTCGGTTTTATCTTAAACTCTTTTCGATACAGGTGATATGCATATTTTTATCTCTGTTTCCACTGTGGAGAGCATTGGGATCTATGTATTTTCTTCTGCCGACTCGTTTACACTAGACACACCTTTGGGGACAAGTGCATCTAGTGTGCGCCAGTTTATAGAGTGCCCTATCGAGGTTGTAGGGCATCGTTTTTTATGGGACCTCTACATCCTCGAGATGACAGGCTATGATGTCATCCTCGGGATGGACTGGTTGGTCTCCTTCCAGACAATCATTGACTGTTATTGCCGTAGGGTGAGTTTCACCTCACCATAGGGAGAATATTTTCTTCATAGAGGTGGATAGGATGTTCAGGTGAATCAAGCAGGACTCGAGCATCATTGGCTACGAAAGGGTGACAACCCAGATTTTAAGTCTTTATCTAGATGATCAGGGGACTTCACAGTTGGAATTTACTCCAGTGGTGGATCGTTTCAGGGACGTCTTTCCAGAGTACTTTTCGGGTTTCCCTCTGGAGAGTGAGGTAAAATTTTCTATTGAGCTCATTCCAGGAGCAACACCGTTGTCCATTTCTCTTTATAGGATGGATACACCTGGGTTACAGGAGTTCAAGAAGCAGTTGGAGGAGTTACAGGAAAAGGGATTACTCCAACCCAGTACTTCTCCTTGGGGTTCGCCTGTCCTATTTGAGAAAAAGGAAAGTGGTACCCTTCAGCTTTGCATGGATTATCGGATGGTTACCCAATTGATGGTCAAGAACCGGTATCCCTTACCGAGGATCGATGACCACTTTGACTAGCATCGAGGAGCCCGGGTGTTCTCGAAGATTGACTTGAGGTCCGGTTATCATTAGTTGCGCATTAGACAATCATATATACCTCTGACCACCTTCAGGGGCAGGTATGGTCTATACGAGTATACAGTCATGCCGTTCGGTCTTACAAACATGCCTGTAGTTTTCATTCCACTGATGAACTGAGTGTTCCATCCTTACGTGGATTCCTTCATCGTGGTCTTCATGGATGATATCTTGGTGTACTCTCACACTCGACACGACCATGCCACACATCTTGAGATCATTCTTCGTACACTGATAGAGCATCGGCTTTATGCTAAACTCTTGAAGTGACACTTTTGGATGGATCAAATTCACTTTTTAGGTCACGTCATCTCAGAGGAAAGAGTATTTGTGGACCCAGAGAAAGTGAGATCTGTAGTCTCATGGGAGCAGCTGAAGAACGTTTTTGAGGTGTGGAGTTTCCTAGGGCCGGTTGGATACTACATATGCTTCATTCAGGACTTTTCACACCTGGAAGCACCTTTTACAAGATTGACCAAGAAGGGGGCGAAGTTATTATGGTCAGATTCTTGTGAGTCATCCTTTTAGGAGCTGAAGGGAAGATCGACGTCAGCGCCGATACTAGTCTTTCCATAGCTAGGCAAGAGCTACACTATTTATTGTGATGCTTCAGGTATTGGTCTAGGAGTTGTTCTTATGAAGGGAGATGGAGTCATTGCGTACGGGTCTCAGTAGTTGAGGACACATGAGAGGAACTACCCGACACACGATCTGGAGTTGGCAGCTATTGTCCATGCCTTACGCTATTGGAGACACTTTATTCTAGAAGATCACTTTCTGGTATTCACTAACCACAAGAGTTTCAAGTATATCTTCACTCAGCGTGATATGAATCTGAGGCAGCGCAGGTGGGTCGAGTATCTTCAGTATTTTGATTTTGAGCTTACCTATACGCCAGGAAAGGGCAACGTAGTGGCAGATGCGTTAAGTAGAAGAACTCAGATTCAGGCTGTTCAGGGGGCCAGTAATGAGTGGCAGCTTATGGCTCTATTCTCTAAGATGCATCTGGAGGTAAACGATACACACGAACATACTTTCCGATCTTCTGTACCTGTTACCTATACGCTACTTGATCGGGTATGGATGAGACAACTATTAGACTCAGAGGGCTTAGTCATGCAGGACGATGTATCGGGAGAGGACCCTCTTCTAGGATGGAAAGTGGGTGATGATGAGATCTTTCATTTCCAGGGACGTGTATGGGTGCCAGCAGACATACGCGAGGAGATGATATGGGATTTTCATTCCTCAGTATGGGCAGTTCATCCCAACGTCACCAAGATATATCGAGATCTTCATCACCAGTACTGGTGGCCAGGTATGAAGAAAGATGTTACTGGTTTTTTCTTGAGATTCTCTACTTGTCAATAGGTGAAGGCAGAGTATTAGCGACCAACAAACCTTTTACAGCAGTTACCCATTCCAGAGTGGAAGTGGACCGATGTTGCGATGGACTTCATGACCGGGTTTCCGAGGTCCCCTGAGGGGAACAATGCTGTTTGGGTTTTCGTGAACAGACTCACGGAGGTTGCTCACTTCTTGCCAATCACGGAGACCTTCAATGTTGATGATTTGGGACGACTTTACATCTGATAGATCATTCGTCTTCATGGAGTTCCACACTACATTGTTTCAGACAGTGATGCACGCTTTACTTCGCGGTTCTGACAGGGACTTTAGAAGGCTTTGGGTACCCAGGTACTTCTGAGTATGGCATAACAGCCCCAGACTGATGTCCAGTCTGAGCGCACGATCCAGGTGCTTGAGGATATGCTCTGAGCTTGCATCCTAGACTTTGGCGGTTCTTGGGAGAATCATATCACTCTGGTGGAGTTCGCTTACAATATCAATTTTCAGGCAACTATTCAAATGGCACCATACGAGGATTTGTACGGTAGGCCATGCCGATCACCCATGTGATGGATGGAGGCAAGAAAGGCATCTTTTCTAGGACCTCGTCTCGTTCAGGAGCCCTCAGAGCAGATAAAGCTAATTCAGAAGAGGATAGCTACGGCACAGTCTCGTCAGAAGTCTTATGCTGATTAGCGGAGGCGACCTCTGGAGTTTGAGGTCGGGGATCAGGTTTTCCTGTATGTCGCACCGAGGTTGGGACACAAGGGGATTCAGAGACGGGGTAAGATTTCACCACGGTACTTCGGGTCATTTGAGGTTTTGGAAAGAGTTGAGCTGGTCGCCTATCGGTTGTAGTTACCCCAGAGGTACTGGGCCATGCACGACGTCTTCCACGTCTCTCAGCTCTGATGTTACTTTTTGGACCCATCTCATGTCTTTCAGGCTGAGGAGGTTGAGCTCAAAGCAGATGCATCATTTGAGGATCATACCATCTGGATTGTTGATCAAATTACGAAGGTTCTCAGAGGCCGGTATATCCCTCTTTTATGGGTGCTATGGCTGCATGGGCGAGTACAGGACAAGACCTAGGAGAGAGAGGCCGATGTACGATCGCAGTGGCCGGAACTGTTCAGAATTTCCACTTCTACGCCTCGCTAGGGAAATTCAAGGATGAATTTATTTATGGGGGGAATATTATATGAACCCGGATCTTTGTTTCTGGTACGCCTTTCCCTTTTATGGAGTTTTTAATAAAAATGGAGTTTCTGGAAATTTTCAAAGTACACGCCATGTACTCTCTGAGTACACGTCGTGTCCTCTTCTCCGGCTCGAAGCGGTGTGCTGTCCGTACCCGGGCCACACACACGATGTGTAAGGGTGATGTGGAGGCTGATTTTGGCGGAGTACGGAAAAACCTAGTACATGTCGTGTACTCTAGAAGTACAAGCCGTGTACTTTTTTTCCACCAATCAGAACGAGGTTGTGCCTAACGCGCAGAAACCCCTCTTTCTAGGTCTCGTTCGTCTGAGAGAAACCCGTACAGCCAAATCTTTGACAAGATCTCGCCTCTTCGTCCATTCTCAAATTTGGGCACAGTCGATTGCGTTGGAATCGTAGCGGTAAGATCATCCTTCTTCTTGAGCATAGTTTTATGTTTCCTCTTCATTTCTGAGTTATCGTGGGTTGAGCGTTTTGTCAGTTTTATCAGATCTACGATGTTATAAGGGGAATCAATCATCATGATTCACATATATCGATCTCCTAGGATCGAGGTAGGTGGTTTGTGCCATTCTGTAGAAATTTGATGAGTATTTTGTACAAATTCTTCAAATTCCCTTTGGTGGGGAATTGTGGGTTTCCTGTTTTTACCCTACTACGTGCCTGCATTTCTTGATTGTTGTAGTAGAGGTTTATGGTTTTAAGTAGAGTAATATATTTTGTGATCAGGTTGCTTTTCCATATTTGTTCTTCCTATCTGGAATTTTTCCAGTTGCCATGCCTAGTCGTAGGATAGTCGAACATCTACTTTTTATGTTGTTTTTCCTTAAAATGATAGTCGTGTAGTTTTTGAGGTTTACTTGGATGATATACATGCACTGAGTATGTTAGTTTTACTCAGGACTGTGAGAACCTAGAGTAGTAGACCAAAGGGAGAATTGACACAAGGGATTCTCCAGAGTGTCTTTAAATATGATGCGAGACCACAGGGGGAATTGACGATGAGTACTTCCTCAGAGAGTCTGTAGTTCCTCAACACAGGCCACAAGGGGAAAGAGACGTTGAGTGCTTCCCTACAGATCCTTTTGTATGATACGAGACTATAGGGGGAATTGACGGTGAGTGCTTCCTCAGAGAGTCTATTAATTTTGTAGTTGAACCAGAGGGGTGAGACTGTGTGTACCACCTAGAGGGTTGCTGGTATTTATAGGTTGAAACACAGGGGTTAGGCTATGAGAGCTACCTAGAGGGTTACCTGTTTTCTTCTTGTTGTTGGTTGTTTAATTGCGTACTTATATGTTAGAACTATGAATTGTAGCTGCTGTGTATTTCATGTTTATTGTTTCTATACTTTACTTTCCATGTATTCATTGACTGTTAGGCATAGATATTTAGGTGGTTTCCTACTGGGACTTTGTCTCACACCCAGTTTGGGCGATGCTTTTGGGCCCAAGAAGATTATGTTGTTGCTGGGTTAGATAATGGCAAGTGCCTTTCTACTCCGGGTTCTTGATTCACTGGAGATGGAGAGAATAGGACTGAGCCGAGGCTTGCGATGCTGGGGAGTTTACTTTTTTTTTTATTTTTCACATTGTTTTCAGTTGTACTTTTTCATGTTGGTTTGTTTACTGCTTAGACATATGTACCATGTTGCATCATTATTATGTATCCATTGCTTCCACAGTTTAAATCAATTATTGTATGCTGTTGATTGTTTCTGCTATCATTTCTGCTTGTTTTTTGATGTATACTTTACCGAATGAGGGAATAGTTTCCCCACTGACTCACTAAGGCCCTCACTGCTAGTCGACAGCCTCTGGTGTTTGTAGAAACGCACTTGAGGTCATGTGGTGAACCGGATGCGGGGGACCAGTGGAGGGGCTCCGAATTCAGGTCGTTACAAATAGGAAGCCTCAACACATGTCTGGAGAGTCCCTCTAATTATCCCTCAAAGATCATGAAATTTATAGGTGAAGTGAAGAGAAAACATTCTCTTTGTCATGTGGATATATGGAACAACACCCTTGGTCTTGCGATTTCCTTTTCTCAGACCTGTAGTGTAGTTTCAAGGAATTGGTCCCTCTATGTTATATTTACCTTTATTTTCCATGAAATGTAAACCCTCACCCATGAACATAACTACTTCAACATTCACCCACATGCATAATTATATAATCCATAATGTTATCCAATCCTCGATCATTTGAACTTAGCACAATAAAAAGACAATGTGATCCCTCTATCAGAAGGTTCACAATGTAGACCCTCAAGCGCACATGATTTCCATATTATTATCCATGAGAATAAACCAGTGGAAATAAAAACCCTCTATCTCACAAAGCCTTGAGTGCCCTGTACTGATGATTCATTCATATATCTTTGATAATTGATTCTTGAACATATGACACCGTCAGTAATCCTTAGTAATGTATCATAGACCATTGTGAGACCCCATTTGAGGGAATTAAAATCACTTGATCGAAGGATCTTTACACAGACCCTTGTAAGTGAGAGAAATTATTATGAACCCACAATCATGAGGGATTCAATTGTTGGATTGGAAAACCACGACAGATAGAGCCAAAATTTTTCCCTCGTTCCTACAGTGCAAGGAGTAGTCATGTTTCATGATTCATGCTTGCAGCCAGGGAATTACCCATCTCATCATGTATCATCCCCACAGAAACCCACATCATTCATGTAAAATGTTAATGGTGTCTGATTCACGTTTCATACAACCTCTCTATGAAGTGTTCACCCTCATCCATACATATAGAGGTCCTAAAACAAAACCCCTATTTATAAGAATAAAATCCATAACAATACCTCTTCGAGGTCATGAAACTACAAACCTTCATGCAGATTTATAATACCAGACCCTAGGAGGTTTATTATGAAAAAAACCCTCAATGGTGAATCCCTATTCCTAGAATATTTGTTCCCCATAATGCTATGATGCATGACCCCTTAGGTAGAAAACATCAACCCTCATATGGACACAAGATCATAAAAATGCCTATGAGACCCCCTTCACATGAGTAGTCTAAGGTTGAGTGATCATATGATTCTACATTGATCGTGGGATGTCCATGGAAAACCTTGGGCTAGTCATGCTGGTAACACAACAAGCCCTGTAAAATTTATGTCAAACTCGAGATAGCTAATTGGCATGTTAGTGTTTTCATGTGGTATATTGAAGACAATTAAATTGATCAGGTGAAAAACATCCATTTAATTTATGCAATACCACATGACACACCAAAGATAAGTCACATCGATATTTTGAAGAACCTTGGAGTGATCCACCTTAGTCATGTGAAGATAACCTAGACAATTCATTTCAATCATGAGAGGTAGTATTTAACATGTCAGCAAGATCATGCGATTTCCAATAGATCCATCCTCATTTTCATTCTATTCAATGAAGATAAGTTAATTTTATTATGTGATAAGGTATGATAATGTATGATTTAATCATGTGTAAGAACCAATATATGTATTATTTGTATATGAGAAGAAATCAAAGTCATGTCAATTGACTAGACAGACACCCTTGAACATATCTTCTTTATCAGATAGATGACCCAACATTTCTTGTAGAAAATCAAGATATATTCCTCAGAATGTCAATATATATCAGGAAGATACCCTAAGAAATGTAAACCTCATCTGACAGAACCAATTAGACTCATAACATGTGGTACCCGACCAGGAACTTTCAGCCACATAACCCATTTATAAAGGAACTGTCCTTGATACAGTATGGTTACGTACATATGAGGCCCTATCAGTGACATGATCCTAGAAATACCTGTCATTTTCAACATTATCTCTATTTACTTTTCAGAATATGGATAATGAGTTTCTCAAAGTGAACCCTCAGTACGCAAACCCATATTATAAGGGAAGCCTTAATGCATAAGTCTCATTCAAAGGCACAATATGATATATCGTGTATATAAAGTAAACCATAGTGTGTAAGTTGTATCCATCGTAATATAATACCCTAAAATTTAGTAAATCATAGGTATAACATAATTTCTACAGCCATGATAATCCACCTTATCCCAACAATGGGTTTTGTTATGAGAGAACTTCAAGAACACTGATTCCAAAAATAAATAGAATATGTAGGACACCTTTCTGTGGATCGATCTCAATTGGGCCTCTAATTCAATGTAATTCTCCTCATGTATCCAACATTTAAAACATCATGATCCAATAATTCCCATTATATTATCACTCTTCCTTGATCATTAGAAGATTAGAAGAGGGATTATACACAATCATCATTTTAGTTATATGTCCCTATCATGCCCTCAAGTATCTCAAAGCCATCAATGATTTCTGGATAAACTAAACTACAATGAATTTGATTCCTGTTCTAAAATAGGATATGTGGGATTCCTTTATAAGGCCTTCTCTTAGTACCAAATCCTCCACGAGATGGGTAATCATCCCTCTAAAATTGTATCTTTAATTTGTAAGACCATCACAAACATGCTCTCATGTGATGCATCTGATCTTTATCTATCTATTTTTACTCACATCGAGTATGAATCATGTGGTCTTAGAGGATGGAAATTATTGTACCAACAGAATGATGATAATTCCCTTGCAGGTGATCATCAATTGTGTGTATTTTAGTTTACATCCCATCTCCACTGAAAGGGATAAACTCCCAAAAAAATAAAATGAGGGCAGTTTTATATGCATAAGTATCATCTAAGGCCTTAGTTTTTGTATTCACACAATGAAGAATCCCATGTAAGAATGATGTTGACTTAAATTATTATCTATAATAATATATATAGGAAACATCATTATTGTCTGAGACCAATATTTATATCGTTATCAAATGATGTTAAACTTCATGGATGGGTCCAGTCACAAGACTTTAAACAATGCATAGTAAACTAAGTGGGTTTGGTTTTTTGTTTTCATAGGATACATAGAATTCCATGTAGAGGTCCAATCCCATATCCAACACACCAACAACATTCATGTATGATAAAAAATCAATATATACTGAATATCTCCATCACCTTAAGTGTTATAAATAAATAATGAAGTGATAGAGGACCTATAATATGCACACAATTTCTCCTATGTGTACATGATTATAATCCAATCATTAACACAGGGGTAACTAGTCATGTATCAAAGCCTAGGAAGGAATTTATGAACACATCATAAATATTTAAGAGATTCCTAGAGTTGGAAATAATTCCCCAAAAAAGGTGAGATGAGACTGACCTTCCATCACCTTAAACAAAATGAGTTCCTAATATTCATTGGGTGTGAAACCACAAAGGACCACCTTCCATTATAAAAAAGTTCCATATCCAGTTGTTATTGTCATACCTATTGGTTGTTTCTATGTAATACTAATAAATAGGAAACCAAATGATAATTATGGAGCAAGGCATTGACCCCCCATGATCAATCAAACCATTCAGTTGTACTCCCAATCCATGTAATGTACTGATGAAATAACGGGACTTGGAATTTTTTTGATCTTATGAGCCTGATATATCTCTCTAATACACTTTGTAATGTCTATATTTTCTGGAGAATTATTTTAGAAGATTACCAAAAATTTAATCCAAATATATGGATTATTTTAAGGGTTATTTATGACTCCAATGGAACCTACGAAGCTTTTATTTTCTATCAAATGAGTTTCAATGGAATCAAATGATTTCAAATTATAAGGAAAGGATATTTTAATACAAATAATTGTTCCATTTTACGGAAAAATGTTATGTTTTTAAGAAAAACATTTTCATGTGCTCTTAGGTTATCTATGAAACCTTCAGGATTAAATTTTTTTCCTTTCTTTTTTCTTATAATATATTTTATGAAAAAATTTGGGCATAAATGATGCTTTTATATATATGAAAATTATTATTTTGAACTCATATTTTATTATGTTAATGAATTTTTTTAGGATTTAAGGTTTTCAAAATTGACTAATTGGTTTTTCTATAACATTTATAAGTCCCTTAATGAGTTTTTATGCTCATCCCATGCTTTTAAAATTATTTTCATTAGTTTCATGGATATGTATGAACAAACAAAAAGTCAATTATAGAATCACAATTATTATTCATTAAAATAAAATGTGTTCCTTTTTAAATGTTTTTTTGGTGGAAAAAATGGATACTAAGAGGATGTGTCAAAAATTTATTGTATGTGTTTTTATGTAATATTTATGGCCTAATTGTTTAAAACTCTAAACCTAAAAGAATCATTAAGAATAAAGAAAGAGAATTATTTTCTAAATACGAAATTATTGGTTGAATAAAGATCTATTCCTTATATAGATGTTTGTTAGAATGGTTTTTATGGGTGAATATGATGGTTATAAAATTATTTAGGTTTTGTAATGTCAAATTAGACAACCTATTTGCTGTATGATAAATAAACTAATGTGGTATATTCATACTTCTAAAAGCGAATTATATGATTAAAAAATGATTTATTTATAACACAAAATATCATCATATAGGATATATTATTATTATACTAATAAAAATTTATGATTTTACACACTAATAATCACTATATAAGATCATTATTCTTATAGAATAATTAAATTACAAAAAAATCAATTCTTAATCATACATTAATTATGATATATTCTTTTTTTGGGTTGGTTTAACTACCTACTAGAAAAATGATATAAATTAATATCATGGATAAATATAAGAATTTAATTTCTTAAAATATTTGATATAAAAATAACATATGATTTTATTTTTTTATGTAATGGTAATATGAAAATTTTACTCTTTATTTAAGAAGAGATCCTTCATTTGGCGGGAATAAAAAAAACCTTCACAACATCAAATTAATTTTAAATGATTTTAAAAAAACTTATGTAGAATGAAATTATATCTTTAAAAACAATTACAAAACAAAATTTTTCATTTTATGATCTAAGAATGACAGACATTTATGTAATAATGAATAACAACATAACTATTACTAAAAAAGTTCACAATGATCAATATTAACAACACATAATACTAAAAATAGATAATAACTAACCAAATAAAAAGTATATATACTAATTATTAATTTTTTTTAAAAGGAAATATATATGAAAAATTTTATGAAATGGATTTTTAAGATAGTTAATTTTGTTATACAAGAGGTTAGAGTGCATTTCAACTTAATAGAAATTATATTTAGCGTTTATCATCTCAAATTTTTACTCCTTAATATATATTTATTATCATAAACCATGATTCACTGGATTGCTGATTCAATTATAAAATTTCTATTTTGTATCATTATTCTATCATTATTCAAAAATATGTTATGTTTCATTTTAAACTACGTCATTCGAGGGGGTTTCATTAAAAAAATTATAACCTCATCAGGGTTTCATGAACTGAATTTTTGATACATTAGGTCATAGTATCTCTTAACTGAGTGTAACTTTCAATATTTTTAACCTAATATCCCCAATTTTATTCGGTATTTACCGTTTTATCAAGAGAAATTAGTTCTCATAATCAATAACCACTTATTTGAAACAATATTTTCCAAAACAACTATAACAATGGTAAGAATAAATCCCATTGTTACTAATGAATCATTTATTCCATACTCACATTTTCCTTCCAAACAAGGTTCTAATTTGTTTTTGGGAAAGATAATATGGGTTATTTTCTATGATTCTAGAAATTATCATTACCCCATTTCAAAAAGAAAATTAAATGCTATCTGTTTGTTGCTATTTATCAAATAATGGGTTTTCAAAATATTAAAAAGGGTTTTTTAACCTTCTAAAATAAAATGATTTATCTTCCACCCCACATTTATTTTGATAATCATTTAATATTTTCAAGGATCTATTATTGATGTTTATTTTTCAAATGTAAATTTTTTCAATGTGTTTAATTTCCATTGTTTGAAAATTAATTTTTAAAGTGATCTCTAAATTCATATTTTTTCTATAATGTATAAAATGTTTAATAATATATTTTTGTATGTTTTCTTTAATATTAACACATCATTCAACTATATTTTTATTTTCTATAACAATCAATCTCTTCGTTTTCATAATTTATTAATTAAAATATGGTCTTACCAATTTAATAAAATATATTTTTTTAAAACTCTTTCATAAGATCAAGAATAATTATTATTTTTGAAGTGGTGTTTCTAAAACATAAAAAAATGTTTTGAATCTATGTAATAGTACTTTAATAATTATTATCCCTGATTAAGGATATTATTTAAATGATACCATCCCCCATTTTCTCCAAATTTAATATTGATGTTATTTTCTATCATAAAATTGATCAATCATTTTGATTTTGTTTTCATGTAATTTATGGGATAAAAAAAGCTTCTTACAAAATATTTAACTTTGTAAATAACCCATTTTGATTTCTCCTATTGAAGGGTTTTTACCTGAGTTCTAAAAATTGATTTATTAGGGAAATTATTATCTGAACGATATACCATTTATATATATGATATAAATACCATATGATTTACTATCCTGTCTGAATCATATTTACCTAGAATGTTACTAGATGTTATGGTTTACCCATTTATTTTCCATAGGATTAGAATGTTTTGAATTTTTAAAGAATTATTAATTATTTAATTAAATAAATCCATTTGAAAAGAATATAAAATTAATTTTTTATTTGGATTCATTATGACTTGTTAAATGACACCCATTTTATTTCCATGAGTTATTTATGATTTAAAAATTGAATAATTATCATCTAAACATTTTAAAAATCCCACTTTATTTTCATTAATTATTTGTGATTTTATAAGGGAATGATTTTTATGTGGAATAATTAAATATGGATGAATGATGGGTGGGGTCTTATATCAACATCAAATTCATTAGTTAAAATTTCATATCTCATGGGATATGTATTTTTCAAAACATTTTTGTTACTTGTATGAATGGGCACTGATGGTGTGGATCAGAAACATAATGTTTTCATATGATAATGTTTGTACCATTTTTGAAAGATGTAATAGATTTAGGATTATTCTCATTATTAAGTTATTCTATAAAGGATCATTTTTTAATTATGTTTTGACACTATTTTTATTCATGTATTTTTTCATAAAAATAATAAATCCATGATTTATAATATATTATTTATTTATTACATGTTTCTTATGTAGATTGATTATACCCATATGATAATATTATGCCCTCTAATGATATTCATTTGTTTTTATTTTGTTTTCCCTTAATAATCATCTATGATTACCCTTTTCTTATGTTTTATTTTTCCATGATTTTAAGCTAGGTATGAAATTTCATATGTTTCTATTAAGTGATAGAGTTGAGCTGTTATGAATAAATATTGACGAGTGATGTAAAATAAGTTTTTCTTGTAGCCAATCATCCATGGCATTGATCTTTTTCGCTATATAATGTGTATGTGTTTTAGATGAAATGGTTATTCATGTAAAATAAGTATAAAAATGAATTTATTTATCTTGGTTTTATTTAATTTTTTCTAGCCAATAACCAATAGCTTACTTAATTACTAATTGCATATTTTTTATTTTATGATATACCCTATTTTAATCTAGGTTGAGTTGAAACCCTTACATGAATTGGATTCCCAGAGGAATAATTGGATGAATTACTTGGCCAATAGGTATAGTGGAATAAATCCTTTACATATTTTTTTTACTTGAATACACTAGAACAAACAATCCCTAGAACCTCTTCAAGTTTTCTTATCCTACAACCTAATATTGTTATCAACCAACAATGCTATTTTGTAATGTTTCACAGGACGATGACATGTATTCTATATCGATCATTCAATATTGGGTCCACATTTATCAACATAGTGATTGATATATCTCTAATCCATCATCCTTGGGTCACTCTAGTTTTTATACCTCCTATAATTCATGGTCTAGAGTCCCTCTGGACCAAAGGTCATGGGTGGCCTGAAGTCCCAATCACAGCACCTGAGAGGTGCAGTGAGCATTGGCGTTGCGCTTGGTTCGATGATGTCTGTCCGGATCCGAAGAGGTGCATGCCTTTTGCTCATTGATCTTACTGCAGACGAAGGTATAGTCGCTATGTCCTATGTCCGACTGATTTTGCTGGCTTGCGTGTTCTTGTTTGGTGGCTGGACCGGTTCTGTGTTGCTACTTCGGCTTGACTTTGGGGAGAAGGATTGGTGCTGCTTTTTGGCCAGTTCTGTTGATGTTGTTTTTTCTATGCTATTGGAAAGGGACCTTCTTGGTGAGAAGGTACTGGGTGCTGGATGTGGGTATTTTTTGGTTTTGAGTGGATGGTGTATGGTAAATGCTGGTTGACGTGTGGCTGTTTGGTTTTTTCTGCTGCTGTGGATGAGTTTATTGCTGTGCTGCTGGAGTGGAAGTGGGATGCTGGGAGATGTTTGGTGGTCGAAAGAGGTGCTGGCTGTCTGAAAATGAGGATGATGGTTGTTGGTTTGTTGTGGATGCTGGTTGGCTGGTTGCTGCTGCTGGATGTTGTTTGTTGCTGTAGTCTGAATGCTGGTTGTTGGTTAACTGTGAGCTGCTGGATGCTGGTTAACGCTGGATGTAGTGCTGTTGGATGCTGGTACTGACTAGATGTGACGTGATGATGCTGCGGTTTTGTCTGTTTTTTTGGGTCTTTTCCTTTCTTTGTTTTTCTTTCTTTGGCGTGGGTTGTAAGGTTTTTTGGGTGTGTGTCGTTCGACCCCTCCCCTCCCTTGTCTGCAGTGTTTGTGTCTTTTTGTTTAATAAACTTTTGGGGGTGCCAGGAATAGCCTGGACCTGAGCCTTCTTTGCCCAATCACAGCACCTGAGAACGCATATGGATGAATAGTACCTTTAATTATGGTACCTTTATAGTACCACTATAGTATTTCAATATTACCCACAGTAACCAACCTAATCTTGTCCCTTTGGGGAATTAATTAATTCATTCCAGTAGACCGATTGGTGGCTTAACCAATAAGACAAACAATGACTCCACCCCTGGCTTACTGGTGGTGGGATTTGGTGGCAAGAATTGATCAATACATTTAACTAGGGAGGTGTCCCATTGGGGTTGGTTCATGATGTAGTAGAATTATTAAATCTATTTTTTGTATAGGTTACATTATAGAGTAATCACATGTCTAGTTTATGTTTGGATTGTGAGGTTGTGCTACCTCTAAACATAGGATTACAATTAGACAGAAATATTTTTAGAGTGGTAGGAAACTAACACACTCATATGAATAGAAATTTACTATTTATAAAATTTAATAAGGTGAAATTAAATATTTTATAGAGTACACTATTGGCATTGTATGATACATCATGTATTATTATTATACTAGGAGTATTACATTTGTTAATTATATAATGATAGTTCACATGGGCTGATCTACATGAATATTTATTTTTTCGAAATATAAATTTATATAATTAGGCTATGTCGGATTGTATATATCCTATTTTGATATATATTTTCCATCAATATATTGTCCTTGAGTTTTGGATAAATATAAGTAAAAAAAATTAACGTAACACCAATTTATGGATGATGTTTAAGGAGAGGATAAGAGAGAAATTATTGAATTATTAGATTTGTAGTGATATAGCATACCCAAATATAAAATATTTATATCTTATAAAGAAACTAAGTACTAGATCTAAGATGAAAATATTAAATTAAAAGTAGTTTAGATTCTTTTTTCTACCATGTACCATTGGTAGTTAACTTACCATGGGGTAAAACATTAGAGTGGTTAAATATTTATCATTAAGATAAAGATGAGGGTATAATTTTATTTGGATAAATTTACAACACAATTCATGGAAGAGTTTTTATCAACTAAATTATTAATAAGGTTTGAATAGGAGTTACACATTCTACAGTAGGTTAGTTCTCATAGTTTTATTTTTTTTGAAGAAATTCATGGGCTTGATATGTTATTCCCTAGACATGTTGGAAAATGATGAGTTGAGAGCATGTAATTTTATATAAAAGTTTTGACTATATATTTAGTGATTTTTTTATCTTGTAGTTAATTATATATAATGAGTTACTATGGTGAGAATATATATTTAACATCATGATTACACTTCTTCCCTTCATGTTGGGAGACTCCAGGGCTCTGATACAACTGATATTGGGGGATGTAATTTTGTTTCCCTAAGAGTGTTGAGTCCTTAACACGAATTTTAATTTTATTTATCTTTATAGTCTTCGAGTTCTAGATTATGAATTATTTAGATATCTGGTTGAGAAGGGATTTATTTTCCTTGCATGAGGATATAAAATGCCATAATGAAAGGATGTGCCCCACCATTCTAGGTGAGCAAAGGGGACTTGAGTGGAGTGTTATGATTGATTGTCCTCTTTGTTATGGTCATTGAAATTTTTATTAGTTTCCTTAGGGACATTAATTAGATTGTTTCATATTGCCTCAAAATTATAAAATGTTCTAATCTTTATAGTATTAAAATCAACTATAATAATATCTTTTTCTATAATTTATAAATTGTAAATTTGGTCATTTTCCTTCCTATTAAGAATGATGGATGAATGATCATGGGTTGGGAGGCGAGGGTGAATATAACTTTTTTACTAATTTTAAATTTTACCAAAGTTTATAAATATATAGTTTAAAATATAAAAATAAATAAATGTATTTATATTTTAGTTAGGATCAATTTGATCTTAAATATACTCTTCAAAATCTTTGTGTGAGAGTTTTAAACCAACTATAAAATGTGAACTGACTTATTAAGGGGAGTCACAACCTATTAATATTGAATTTGGAACACCTGGAGTCATAGACCATCTATCTTGTCTTTTTTACTCCTAATGGAACAAGGTAAAACCTTCATTTTGAAGTAGAGGATGAACCATCTTTAATGTTTTTCAGCACAAGGTTCAACTAAAACAAAACAAAAATTCAGACCAAGGAAATCCTAGAGATATGAATTTTTCTACATGGAGGAATTACTGAACATAATGTTTTTAGGGGTAGTATAACCTCACTCTAAGGTAGTAATTTTTAAGGAGAAGTCAAAAATAGAAAATCATGCACAGATATTAAGCTCATCAAATAATAATCAGGGTGAATTCCTATTTTTATGTAAGTATCTACCAAATCATGTATCCTCACAACATTGATATATCCCATTGGTTCTCTCAAACGTTTTTTTTTAATGTTTATTCATTTATAAAAAATTCAAAATATTTTTCAAATATATGGCCACTTCAAATGTTCTAACTATTTAATTTCCTCTTTTCTAAATCACAGTCACCCTTATAAAACCTAAGAACTTATTTAATGTTTTAAAATGTTTATTTCCTATATAATTCTTTATATGTTTTTCAACATTTAATGAACATGACAACTCTATTTAATCTTCTTGAAAATATATGCAACATTGTTAAAAATAAAAACCTTGAAAATATACTACAAATATATAATACACACATATACCAATGTTTCCTTCATTTAATATTCCATAAAACATTTCAAAATTATTTTTCATATGAATTATATTATTAATAAATAATTGTATAATAAATAATTCAATGAAAACATGTAAAAAAATATACAGAAAATAGAAATATAAAAAAGATAAAATAAATTGATCAAATACTAAGTTTTTTAGAATAAACTGATCTATATAAGAGTCATTATATTAATATATATCACTCATTTTGATATATAACATATTAGTACTCTTCTATACAGTGTAATAGTTATCGTCTGAGCCATTTCATACTCAGTAGAAAACATTCATCTTGTGTATGAGTCATTATTGACTATGTGTATGAGTCATTCTTTATTCTATATATGATTCATTCATTACCATGTTTATTATTTATTTTTTACTCTTTGTATGACTCAATTAATACTTTTTTTAGTAAAGAGACTCTGTATGATTCATTTAAAATCTTTATATGATTCTTATGCCTTTTTTCTATGATTCATTAGTCACCTACAAAAATTAGTGCATTTGTGTTATAACCTAACTCATACTAAGATGGATTCCCCCCATTAAATCAGTTCATATAACAAATAAAAAAAATGATGTATAATAATAAATTAAGCTTTTATTTTTTATATAGTACATAATTAAAACAAAAATCTTATTTAATGTTAGAGGGAAAAAGGTGATTTTAGATTTCTGAAAATCATGATTAAATGATTTTTCATGGAGATACTCAACAATCTCCCTCTTCTTGAAAATTATAAAGACGATTAAATTTTCAAAAACATATTCTTAATTTTGAAGTTATCCGAAATATTAACTGATAAAACAATTCATTAGTTTTTTTGTAAAAAATTATATTTTCCAATTAAAATGTTTTATTATTCTAGAATGTAATTACAAAATATTTTACAATCATTAAAACAGAAAATATAACTACAAAAAAGATAACTAATATTAAATTGAATTTCCAGACTAAAAAATTTCTGAGTTCTTTGGATTAAAAAATTATATATGATAATCATAGAATTCACTAAGAAATTAAATAAAAATTAAAAATATAAGAATTAGAACAAAAAATTAGTGAAACCCCCCTTAATATAATCTTTTATTCCTTATATAAAACTGTTATCTATAGATTCTCAATACGCCTTGTATAGTTTACTTAATTTACCAGCTAATTGTTTTTCCAGAAAGATAAAATGATCCACATAAACATGTCAATATATTATGTAAATCCTAAATCAATTTTAAATATAATTTATTATAACTAACTATGATTAAATATAATATTAAATCATAGAAAAAGAATATTTTTTAGTTTCACCATCCAAAATTTGAATGAAATTAAAGTGTATGTCGTGAAACCATAAAGTAAAAGACAAATAAGCCTTTTTACTGGACAATGATAACAACATAACACCAAAATATTGAATTAAAAACTAAATTACTTGGCATGAAGATGGGTTATTAAGGTGAAATGATGTTGCTCTTCAGGAAGGTCATTAAAAAATATAGGAACATATGCGGAAAATAAATATATTCTTCAAAAAAATCATTTTATATTTCCATAATTCAATGTTCTTATTTTCGTACTTCAATATTT
The DNA here is from genome assembly GCA_963277665.1 of Viscum album. Lineage (NCBI taxonomy): Eukaryota > Viridiplantae > Streptophyta > Magnoliopsida > Santalales > Viscaceae > Viscum > Viscum album. Next base: position 56,911,217 of record OY728151.1, on the reverse strand, counting down.
GTTGATTCTAAATATTTAGTATCGATATCAACTATTTTATCAATATTTAAAATGCATTCCAATTTTTTTTGAATATAGTCACTAAAAAATGATATTTAACTTTAATATGTTTAATTATTTATAGATTTGAATTGTTCTTAAATAAACTTATAATATATAAGTTTTCACACAAAAAAGGTGACTTTTAAAATTATATATAAATATTATTCAATTGTTGATCAATATATATAGATCAATCATAACAACTTCTAGAATCTATGATTTTAACTTCTGTCTTAAATAAATTAACAGACTTTTGTTTCTCTGATCATTAAGAGGCAAATATATTTCCTATAAATTTGAACATTCCACTTTTTTTATATCTATTTTATATGCACCAAAATTTAAATAAAAAAATATTTTAAATTAAAATTATGTTCTACCAAAATAGAACATATGAGAGTTTAAAAAATCATGAACATATTAAACAATGTTTTTAAGAACCTCTATGTAACATTTATCTGGGTCACATTGAAATATAGCAAATGTACAGGCTGGAAATTTGAAATCCTAAGGATAAATGGTCAAATATAGTAAACTATCAATCATTCCTTTATGAAGCTTACTATCAATTTATTTTCTATATTTTTTAATATATACTTTACATGAATTATTTATGGGTTTATTTAATCTTTTACATGAGTAATGTCCAAATATTTTTTCTAAATCATTAGAATACATATAATGATAGAAAAATCATCTATCATCTCTTAAAAAATTGATTTCTAAGAAAAAATTTGAATTCTCCCGTAGGACTTATATTATATTCTTTTTTCATTAACTTTGAAAATTAATTATATAAATTATCATTTGAAGGTCAAAAAATTATATCATCAAAATATAATTATAGAATCAATATATATTTTTTGATTTCTAGATAAACAAAATTGGATAAATATTTCATTTAATAAAACTTTTTTTTAAAATAAAATTAGACAATATTTCGAAATAATAACTTTGAAATTTTTTATGTAACTAAAGAGAATGGGATTATTTAAAATTATTATTGGGATTATTTTCATTTTTAACACCAGGGGTTCCCTTACATATACTTCATATGAAATAAATCCTTTTCAAATTCCACATTTAATTTTTTTTAAATAATATAAATCTAATAAATTATGTATATGATACTAAAATTATTATAGAACACACCCTTTTAAATTTGGTAAATGTTTCTTCATAATATATCCCCAGTTCTTGGAAATATCCTTGTAAAACTAATATGGTATTATTCCTAATAATAATTATTTATTCAAAAATATTTTTTCTAAAAATAGATTAAGTACCAGTTAAATGAGAATATTTATGTGGTTTAAATAATTATAAAACATTATTTCTAGAAAACCTGTTTGAATCTTCTTCCATAGAAAATATCTATTTAGAGTTAGTTGAACGTTCAACAAAATTTTTTCATAAAAAATCATCAAAAATGAAATCATTATAATCACAACATTGTCTTATGGAATTTTGGGTTTGAATTATTGAAATGATATTTCCAATGAATTTATGTAGAGGGTGATCTCTTTGTGATTTATAATTAATTTTAATAGGGTTACTCTACCCCAATATTAATACTTTCATTTTTGGGTTCATTATCTCCAAAATAGAAAACAGTATACTCTTATTCAAGATCTTCTAAATCATAATTCATTTCATTAAATTTATTAGCATCAAATTACAAATAATTAGACTCTTGAATAACTATTTTACATTTATTATAAACTCGAAAAAATTTACCATATTTTTAGTAATAAAAAATATACCTTCACTATATATCTCATCAAACTTATTGAACAAATATTTAATCTTATGAATATATACTTTACAACTGAATACTCTAAAATAACTAATTTTTTTTCTCTTCTCTTGCATTTTTATTCAAATTTTTTATTTATAATATGACTTAAAATATATTTATTATATACATAGAAATATATAATAATAGCTTATATCCAAAACTATCTTGGAGTTTTGAATTTATTTATCATGGTTCAATCCATTTTTTTAAATTTTAAATTTTTGAATCAACAAAACTATTGGGTTAGTATTTTAATTATTTTCAATGAACTATTATTATATGTTTAGTGATATTTGGATGAAGTGGTTATTAATAGATAATTTTTATGTATTCATCTAATGAAATTGGATGTCATTCATGGAAAATTCTCCTAGGAAAATATGACGACTGATTGTGCCGATCTTAAATATCTAAGGACATGTGTTAAGAAGGAATTTTTTTAAACAAAATGTTTGGAAGGATTAAGAAGGATTATGATTAATATGATAATAATTTATAAGTATTTGAGTTGTTTTTATTTTTTTAATAAATATGTTTAATTTCATTGTTACCTAGAATTTTTCAAATTATTTCATTATGGTCTTACTTAAAAAACTAGGCCAACACTTACTAGCCACAAAGGGCAGGATATTAACCTCACATGGGGGACTCGAGTGTCAAACCCCTTGGGGAGGCCTGCACATGGAAGAAGACTGGGAGATAAGAGTCATGTATAATCCCCAAGGAGCCTAGCCAATGTGTAAGGACCATGATGCGCAAGCCCAGAGGCATGCTTAACATGGTCTAATAGCTTGATGGACCGAAGCCTATGGTGGGAGTTTAAAGGTGGTATTTAAGCTTAACCCATTAATATCTCAAGAAATACATGGTCACACTTTATCTTATAAAGTATAGGTATTTTTTGATTGGAAATCAACGTGGGGTGGGATATGAATTGTCAATATTTACCTATTTGTAAGAAGAAAACATACAACAAATTCAACCAGAAGTGATCAACACTCTCTATCCATTTGAATCATGCAATCCCACTTTCTGAATATTTGAAATTAATTGTAAATATTCCCTAAGCTATCTTCTTTTACCTCTCAATAAGGCATTATACCACACAAACTAATATATTGGCCATCACGATTGATCATGCACAACTAGTTAGATGTGTCTGGTTAATCGAACAGAGAAAGGCATGAAATTTTTATTGCTTAACATTGATGAACATAATTCATTACAAGATGGATTTTGAAGAATGAGTGATGATTTCATGATGCTATCGCATGATATTCATAAGAACGTGTGACAAATTGGAGAATATCACTGTGATGTCACATGATTGTGTGAAGATAACTATTGGAGTCTTTTCAATAAATATACGACTAGATAAAGATATTATATTTTATATGAACTAACATTTATGATTTTTAGGAGGATGACAATTGTGACATTATTATATTCTGTATAAATAAGAATAGATAGTACCTAGGGAATCATAAGAAATTCACTAATTCATCACATGATTGATGGAGTAATGATGCATATCATTCTTTTGGTTTGCGTAATATCTCAATAATATTAAATAAGAATAGATTTTCAACATTTATGAGATATTCTGATTTCTTGAGATGTTTGAAGAATTTATCAACATTCCCTAAAATTCACAAAACCTCTACGTATATAAAATGATCCATGTTTAGGAGTTATGTTTCATAGATTTTATAAATTGAGATCTCTCATAAAAAAATAGAGCACTCGAGAGATATCTTACTATGAAACAGAAGAATCCCAAAAGACTTTGGTCTTCTGAACAAGAATGTAGTTGTGGACAGAACCTCTTGTATCTCAAATATAACCCATGGAAAAACCTATATTTTCTTGTGAACAGTTTGAGAAATTTATAAACATCCCAAATCACATGATGAAAGGATACAACATTGGACACCACGTAGGTCTCACAATATAAGAACCTTGGGAAATCCAATGTCATGAAAAGGATACTTCTAAAAATATATTTTATCTCATGAAGATCTTGAGATAGACCTAAAAACACCATCTGAAACTTGTGAAGGTCATTTGTCAAAGAACTGGAGGAGATACATGTAAGACATCTAGGTCCTATGATGACATTGAAACAATATCCCACATATAGTACTTATGATCTTTTAAAGAGTCTGTTTTTTTTTATTTTAAGAGAATTGTATTATTGTGAAGATGATATGCAGAGGAATTATGCTTAAGAAATAATAGTTCATGTAAATCATATATTATTATATTAAAGAAGTAGTGAATTAATGAGAACTCTTCTTTTAAAGGAGGAATAAAATCCCATGAGTTGAAAGAGGATCATGTGAAACTAGTAAAAATATCACATAAAGTTTTTTAGATTATGGGATTCATATGAAATAGTGATGAAGGTTGGTAAAACATTTCAAGAAATCCATGCTATCCTAGCATCAAATACACTTGATTGGTGTGAGGTTATAATTTAAGAAGAAGTATATTAATATTATGCAAGTTATATCTTCCATAAAATATTTATGAATATTGTCCTCACCTCTTTCACATAGTATAGTGAGGTCAAGACTACATTCACAAGTAAGTAGAGCCCAAGAATTATTTCCCTGAGGCAACATATCATTATTGGTGATTAGAATTAATTATGAAAGGTCGGATGACATATTCAATGGTAATAGAAGATAAATTAATAGTACAAGAGAATGTTAAATCCTATAAGGTCATGAAGGAATATTTAAATTCATCCTATAGTGGAAGAAATGTTCTCAGAGGTCAAGTATGCCAGTCAGTGCCTAGAGTAATTGAGTTCTTCTAGTTGGAGACAGAAGCAGATAGATTCTCTTAGTTAGAGCCAGAGAAAGGAGTATTTTTGTTGGACAAGTTGGAAAATGGAGTCTCTCTATTATATCCAGGGCATTGTAATAACATTTTTGATAGTAAGGAATCCATATTCGGGAACCAATAAGGAAAAGTGTAAGAATTTATATTGAACATTGTAAATTTTGTGTGTTTATCTTTCAATTACTACCACTAAACATGAATTGATATTGAGAGATAATATTTAGTTGATCAAGAACCTAAAAAATTATGGGGAGTTGAATTTGAAAGAAAATATATTCCTAAAAAACATAGATTCACCCCACCCCACTTAGTGGTTAATCTAGTTTAGGGAACTACAAATGGTATTAGAGCATAAAATTCCTTATAGAGTTCCAAGAAGCATTATAATATATGGTGAATAATAATTTTTTCAATATAATAGGAATTCCATCATTTTATGGGAAGAAATATCATTGTTGGAATAATAGGATGCTACCCTATGTCCTGTCACTCTTTCTATAAGTAAGAGATGATACAATAAGAGGTTTTCCACCCATTTCTTATGAAATTACATGAAAAAAATCTGATAATAGAAATATGGAGTTATATGTAAAGTATCAAAATGAAATCTTTATTTCAAAAATAGAAACGTTAAAAAAAGGTTATGGGTCTCCAGACTTCTAAAGAGATATGGGATAAACTCATAAGAATCTATGAAGGTATCAACAGAGTCAAGGAATCCAAAATAAATGTTTTTTGGATTACGTAAGAGGAAATTAAAATGAATGATGAATAATGTATTGAGGACTATTTCACCAGAGTCAATGAGTTATTCATCAATATTTGATGATTTGGTGGGAATTCAGATGACCCTTTCACTTTTGAGAATCTGAAGAGGAATTTCACATATCATTTTGATTCAAATACTTCATTCCTCGAAGTAATAAATTATTTATCTTTTGAAAAACCAAAAAAAATTATCATAACTTATGAGATGAGGAAAATTCATGTGACAATAAAGAAAGATAAATTTAAAATGGAATTTTAATCTATGAGAATAGGAAAGGCTAGAGAAGAAGAGGCTGAATAATATGATGATTTAAAAGGTGACGAGGATGATGATGACTTAAATTGAATTGTTTCCATTATATCAAAAGGGTTATACAATGGAAAATGGAATGGATTTAATAATAAACAACCTAAATTATTAAACTATCATAGAAATGTAAATTTTTATAACAATGGTCAAAAGAAGAAGGTTGAAGATTTAGAATCATAATTAGAATCAGATGATAAAAGATTCTATAAACACAAATGGTATAATAAGATGAAGATACACTACCGACACTAGAATAGAAATCTTATGATAAATCATAAGAAAGATTCATCATCATGTTGTTCTTCAGATAATGGTGTTAGTTTTTTTCCATGAAAAGGGAATAATTTATTCCTCATGTAGTTGTAATGATAAAAAGTAAAGAATAGAACATGAGTAGAAGTTAAAAGAACAATTAGCATCTGAAATTGAATAGTTCAAAATCACTAGAAAGAAATTAATAATATTGATAATGAAAACATGAAATTAGCTACTAAAACGTTTAATGAAGATATAGTTTCTATTAATAAATAAAAGAAAGATCTAATCAGGAAAGAACTATCTTTTCTTCGGGAGATCAATATATATAGATATTTTTTATTAGATAATACGATATGTTATCTTAAAGATAGTTTGATTGATAGAGAAAAATAATTTTTTATGATAGTAGACATATTTCTCATAGTTCAATATGAGTTCAATATGGAAAGTCATGATTTTAATAAATCCATCGAGATCAACGGATAAACATATCAAGTTAGAGATAAAAAATGTAAAAGTGGTCTTATTCAATTTAATGAATATTTTAAACCTAATGAGACTAAAAAAGTGTCCAAAGAAAAAATCCCATGACTTGATTGGTAGAAAAAGGGCCCATATTAAGAGGAAGATCTTAGAATGAATATTAATTTAAAAAAATGAAGAGGTAAATATTTATTCATAATTATTTTATGTGTTTTGACCACACAGTATAGGGAATTTAAGGAGGTGTTTGTGGCTATCTTTTTTGGAAAACATGATGAGATTTTTGTTCATAAAGTCTACAAAATTCCATGAAATAGAAGAAAATTGTGCATCCATTGAAGGTGAAATTTATCTTTTCTACACATATTTCTTAATTTTTTGTTGAATTATGGGCATGATTTAGAATTTTACAGATAAATATGATTATTTTATAGGACCTTGAAATATAATTGTGATATTCAGAGAATTATTTCACATTCATGGCGTGTGTGTATTGCTTAAAAATCCTTAATTGTATCACCTTTTTTTTATACACCATGTTATCTCTCAATGTATTAGATTTGATTAACTAAAGTTTCTTTATTTAGGAAAGCATGATATATCATTACTCTCCTATAAGTAATCTTTGAAATTACCTATAATTGAGAATATATAATTTTTAGAGGAAAATGTGATGAGATAAACACCCCCACTCATCCTTTGTATTTTATTGGCAAGGGGGAATAAATATCACAAATATTAACTTTTGATAATGATGTTGATAAAAAAAGGAAAAGGGGAATATTTTTGGGCCCAACATTTAATTTTTTTCAATAAAGTTTTATTATGTGTTTAGGGAGATGTGGATGAAGCAGTGTTACTAGTATAATTTATATGGATTCATCTAATGACATTGGTTGTCACAATTTGAAATTTTTTCTTCAAATATCTAATTATTGATTGAACTGATTTTAAATGTCTAAAGACATGTGTTATGAAGGAACCCATTGTTAACGAAAATATTTGGCTGAATTAAGAAGGACCATGATGAATATGAGAAGAATATATGAGGATTTTAGTTGGTTGTAATTTCTAAAGAAATAAATTGAATTTTTCTAACTTATAACATTTCTAAGTATTTCATACTGGTCTTACATAAAAAATAAGACCAAAACATAATATCCACTAAGGGCTATCCATAAACTACACAAAGGTAGACTGAAGAGTCAACCCCTGAAGGATAGATAGACTAAGGAAGGAGTGAGGATAGTAGGGCCCATATATGAACCCTGTGGATCCTGTACCATGTCTAAGGGTCATGCTGCATGAGCCTGAAGGTGAACATAATATAGGATAGTATCCCACTGGGTTTAAGTCCATGGTGGGTGTATGAAGGTGGTATAGGTTTCTAACCTCATTTTCTTCTCATGATAGTAGAGGACAATCTTATCTTATAAAGAAAAGGGGTGTCATGAGTTGAAGTTGATGTGGTTTAGGTTATACATGATAAATGTTCACCTATTCATAAGAATAATGATACAACCAAGGTCGCTGGATGAAATTGATCCTTTTTATCCTTTTTATTCCCTTGATCCCACACTCTTTATATTTGAAATCAATCATAAATATTTGACTTATCCATCACCTTCTACCTATCGATAAAGGAAAGTCCTATATGAAAAACGACAATGAGCATCATAAGTGATCATGCCAATCCTGGTATATGAGTTCTGTTAATTGAACCGAGAATGGAATTAAAATTTTCCTTCCATTCCATTGATGAACACAAGTCATTTAATGTAGTTTTTACTATAACTAATGATGATTATATGATATAATCACATGGTATTCTTAAGATCCTGTAACAACTTGGTGAATATAATTTAGTTCTCACATGATTTCATAGAGATAAAAACTTGAATATTTGCATGTAATTAATGACCTCATGCAGATCTAATATTTTACATGCATTGTCATTTTAGATTATCATAAGGATCTCAAGGCAATTAAAATATACATCGTAAGAATAAGTTTGTAAAGTCACCAGGTAATCACAAGAAATCCACAGATCCCTCAAATGATCAATAAAGTGATCATTCATAGAATTCATAAAATTTTTGTAATCCATCAGCAACAATTAATAAGACACGATGATCAGAATCAATGAGACACACTGAGATAATTAGAAATTTGAATAATTCATTATCATGCCCTAAATATCAGATCACCTATTATAATATAAAATGAGGCATGTTCAAGAGTTCAGATGTTGAAAATTGATGAATTGAGAGTTCTAATTAAAAAACATAGCACTCATGAGATATATTATCGTGAATGATAATTATCCAACAAGACAAATGTCTTTTAAATAAGAATATATCCATGGACAACACCATATATTTCACAAAGCTAACCCATGGAAAAATCACTGTTGTATTGTGAATATTATGAGTAAGCCACTAAAACCCCTTATGTCATGAAAGGACGCCACTATAGAAACCACTCGTGTCTAAAGAAATAAGAACCTATGAACATCAAATATCATGTGAAGGATCCCACAGAAGACATATCATGTCTCACGAAATACATGAGAAAGACATACCGACACCACCAACATCATGAAAATGTTTTCTTACAGAGCACTTTAGGAGATTCACATAAGAAATTCAGGTCATGTGAATAAATTTATACAAATACCAACATAGAGTAATTTAGATTTTTTAAAGAGTCTATTTTTTTTTTTCTGTGAAGACTATTGTAATTTTGTCAGGCACAAACATTGAGACAATATTCCTAAGGGAGAATAGTTCATATAAAACTTGTTTTATTATAAGAATGAAGTAGTTAGGTCAAAATATCTCTTCTTATATAGGAATAAGGACATCTCTTGATTTGCAATGGGACCATGCGAAGGTTGTAAACAGATCTCATAAACGTTTTTACATCATTTGTTTCTGGCGGCTCAGTGAATAATGGAGATACAAAAAATTTAGTGCAATCCTTGAAGGACATATACTTGATTGAAGTGAGATAATAATTCAAGAACAATACTTTTGATATTGTTCAATTTTGGTACAATAAAAAATATTTAAAAATATTGTGCAAAACACATTCACATTAAAAATTGATTATGAGAATTCATCCAGAAGGAAGAAGATCATGATCATTGTTACACTTAAGCAACTGGTCATTACCGGTGATCTAAATTAATTGATAAAGGCTAACATACATCTTTAGAATCTTTCCAAGATACATGAAGAGTACACAATCATGTTATATCATAAAATTTCATGGAGGAAGATTGAATATCATCATATAGTGGATCAATCCTTCTTACAAGGGAAGTATTCTAATTGGTATTTGGAGAAGTTGATGTCTTATGGTTGGAGCTAGAAAAAGGATTCCCTTTGTTGGAGCTAAAGAAATAAGAATTTTAGTTGGATCTATAAGAAAAAAGAGTCTCTTATTTAGATCTAGAGAATTGTGATTACTTGTTTAATAGTGAAGAATCCATGTTGGGGGAACAAAATCACAAGGTGTAGGTATTTGTACCGAACATTGTAAATAGTATGTGTTCCAAACTCTATTACTAATATTGCACATAAAGTGATATAGAGAGATAATATTTAGTGGATTGAGACATAATTTTTTTAGTATTGAGAACCTCAACAAGTTGTAGAGGTTTAATTTTAATGAAAATGAATTTATAAATGAAATCACTGATTCATCGCTCCCCCATTAGGGATAAATTTGGCAAAGGGAACTAGAAACCCCATTTTTTTTATATCTTAGGGGCATAAAAATTAAGAGAATAGATATATTATTTAAATATATTTTTAAAATCTATATTTTAAAATTTTTCACACGTATCACTACTAATGGACACAATTATTTATCCATTATTATTTTTAGCTAATTTAGAATAAGCAGAAAATTTTGAAATAATTTCATATATATCAGGAAAAAAATTATCCGATGTATATCGACTAAAATCATGAATAATTATATATTCATAACATTAAACATTTTAACTAGAGTAACATATAGATAAAAATAAATAACGTTTATTGATTTTTAAATGCCTTAAAATTTTCAATTTAATAATAGATTTATAAATCTATTAATGATTTTAAAATTCAGGAAATATCCCAAAATATAGGTGTTTTGTAGCTCCAAATCAAGAATGTAGTGAAATATTTCTTGTTTAGACAACTTTTCAAGTAGACTGAAGTTTTAATTCTCAAGCCTCTTAGGAAAACAATTTATCCGACTATATAAAAATAAAAAACACAACATTTTGATCAGTTTGTTTGACAAAATGATTAGAATATATATTATCTTTTCAATTTTCATAAAAAATATTTATTTATCTTTAAAAACTATATACTTATCATTTTAAATATTACATTCACTATATCATCATATAATTTATAAATACTAATAAATTATCTTTTAAGACATCAATATGTAAGACATTTGAAATGATAACATATTTGGAAACAATAAAATTTCCAAAACCATTAACATTATATTTGGAATTATCCATAAAAGTAAAATTACCTACATTATATTTCTAGATAGATAGAAAAATTGAATCATTAATTTTTTATGTTCTATGAAAACAAACCATCTATGTACAATTATTCCCTTCTAAAATTCCCAAAAGAAATGTCTTAGAATGTTTGATTCAGGAAAATTTTTGTACCCATGCAAACATGGGTCCAATCAGGTTAGAATTTGAATTTTTGGAAATCCATACCAGTTTCAAACATTTATTCATAGGTAATTTAGATGATATTATTTTATTATTTTATTCCATAATTTCTATTTTAACATATTCTTTCCTTTAACAAATAAAGATAGACATATCCTTCAACATTCAACTTCATTTTTATCATGTAATTTTCATCAAAAATAACATTTAACTTTATTTCATTAAAATTATCATTTTTAGAAAGATAATCTATGATAATGTATTTTTCCTTTTGAAGAAACTAAAAATAATACCATATTTTATAATTTATTAAAGAATTTGTATTTGTTAATTTTTAATTTTATTCAAAAGCAGTCATGTTTTCATCAATAAGTTTTTTTACTTATTACTGAGTTCCATGTGTGAATATGAAAATTTTAAAAACATCATTTAATAAAAATTATATTTCATTTTATATCTCATTAATTGAAAGTTTTTAAGAACCTACATTTATAATGATATAATTAGAATAACTAACCTAATTTGAATTATACAGTATACATACATTTGTCAATTTCTTTTTAGAAACAAATTCTTCACTAGAATATGAGTCATTGATACACCCTCATTAAACTAAACTTTAACTATTTCATTTTTTTTAATTTTTTTTCTTTATTTCTCTATTTAAATATGAAAAATTTGGTTGGAATTTAATCTTCCTTTGTATTTATAACAAGTTACTTTCATAACATCATTAGAAATACCTTTCTTTTTTGGTATTCTCTTTGATAATTTCTTAAATAATATATTATTTTTATTCTAAATTATACTTTCTTATTTTGAAATAATAACTTATAAACATAAGAAGAATAATACCTATCATTTTATTTTATTTTATAATATGATTAGTATTAATTAGAATTTAAATATTTAAAATTGATGACTTTTCTATTATTTTTTTCTTCACCATTAATATTTTTTAGTAGTAATTCATATTTCATCAAAGGACAAATATATTCATTGAATTTATATTATTTAATTTTTTTTCTTTATTTAATAATCACTATGTTAGTTTTCCACTTATTATGTAAAGACATAAGAACACCTTCAATATAAACTATATTATATAATTATTCTCTTAAGGAACTCATGCCACTTACAATACTAGTAAATCTATGAAATATCATTAATAGTTTCAAATAAACCCATTTTAATGTCTTGATTTGAATATTTATTATAAGAAGTTTAGTTATTTTTCATTTATAAGCTCAATAATGATATACCTAAAATGTTCTCCAAATACCATGTGCAGTTTTAGAAGACGTTATATGACTAAACACATTTATTCAAATTACACAACATAAAATATCAACTAACATATAGTATAAAATATAAATAAGAGAATTATTACCAACTGATGCTTTAAATCACTTTCTAGTAACATGTAAACTGTTACGGCCAGGGTCAAATGATAAATGTTAAGATACTTAAGGTATGATTTCATCATTGATTTACAATATTCACAGTTAGTACCATAAAAGAATGGTTGTCTCTAAGGAATCCATCTGTCATTACAGATTCTTACGTACATCCCAAATTGTCTTTTCTTAAATGATTGTGTCTAGGAAGAGAGTAATAACCCAAAGATATATAAATCAACACTTATAATACTGACAATGACCTACTTTGAATACCAAAACCCGAAACTTCACTTTAAAGTAAATGAGTAAACAATCTTTACTTTTTTCGGAAAAAGGAATAATTGAAATCCCTACCTTTTAGTGTACCAAGGAACAAACAAATCCCTTTATTTTTTCCCATAAAAAGTAAGATAATGTATCTTTTTATGGGTTTTTTAACCTAACAAAATGGTCTTAGTTTTTAATGAAAAATCATAAAACAAAAATCATGCACATATAAAAGATTAAAACAATAAAACACCATAGAAACTATAATTTAGAAAATGGGTATCTGAATGTCAAGGCATCCTAAATCATGAGTTGGGAGTTGTATAATTCCACATGTTAATGTCTAGAAAAATGATGAAAAGGTTTTTAAATTAAAATTTTATAGTGAGTGTTTATAACTAATGTATCCTAAACAGTTGGATAAATTTGACTAGTTTTATCAAACTCATTTTATAAATTTTATCCAAGAACAAACACTTCAAAATATTTTGCAGATTTGAAGACAGATTAAAGGCTTTAGTTGATGATGTTACTACTTTATGAGGATTAGTCTTATATTTAAAACCAAAAAATAAAATATGTTTGACTCTAATTTCCCATATAACACTCAATGTGAATTTATTTGTTTAATGAACACATATAATTAATTTAATATTATACAAAAAAATCATATATTTTTTTAAATAGTAACATTGAAAAAATATATAATATAAATAATACACTCTTATACCCACGTGATATTCTTTTACTCTTATATAAAATATTTAAAAATTATTTTTCATAGGATCAAAATAATTGATAAAAAATTTAAATAAACAAATAAATGATGGAATAAAAGTAAAAAATTAGTAAATCAAAATATGTAAAAGTAATTAAAATAGATCATATTTTAAATTTTATAATTATAAAATTATATATGTAAGAGTCATTATATTTTTGGGTATGATTCATTTCAATATTTAATATTTGGGTTATTTTAGAATTTTTGTATGATTCATCATATTTATAATTTTATACATAGAAAATATTCCATTGCATACATGTCATTCATGACTCTATGTATATTTCTTCATTGAATTAGTGTATGAATCACTCTTTAATCTTTGTATGATTCATTTTTTTATTTTAATATGATTCATTCAATACTTATAAAAGTTATAGTAAACATACATTATATGGGTAATTAATTATCTATGCAAGATTATATTGCTTAAACAAATGTGTCATTTGTTACATTATAAAATTTAAGAATATGATTAATTTACTAAATCATAATAATATGTATTTTTCTCTAAAATCATATAAAAAGACACACAAAAACATGAAGAATAATAATTAATAAAATTAAATTTTCTTCTGTAAGTGTGAAATTTTCAAAAACATCACATAACTCATCTTATGGGAAAAAATGAATTTTTAAAAAAGGAAAATCATTATTATGTGATGTGGGAATGGGTCATTCAATAATCTCCTCCTTTTTGATAATTATAATTCTAATTCTAATTTCTAAAACATATCCCTAGTTTTGAAATTATCAAAAAGATTAAATGATAAAATAATTTTTTCTATTTTTAGAAATAAGAATGTTAACCATCTAAAAGTTTGTCTCCTTTTATGAAATATTTATAAATAGTCCAATTTTTCTAGAATAATCAATATAACACCCCATAATATAAAAAATATTAAACTGAATGTTTGGATTGAAAATTTTTAGTGTTCCACTGAATTAATAATATTTTAACACTGAATTTAAAAAAATTAATAATAGATTGAAAGAAAAAACATATTGAAACCTTAAATATCTCCCTAAATTATGTATTCTAAATGTATAATCCACGAAAAATTTAAATAAAAATATAAAAATTAAGGAGTTAGATAATAAAATTAGTTAATATACCTTTAAAAAGATTCTTTAATTTCTAAAACTATTATGTGTTTGTTTTAAAAAGTTCTTGTATGATGTAGTGAATTTTCATCTTGAAAATGATTAAAAATATCCAAAGTGACATGGAAATATTTCAATATATTTATGGAACCATTACAATATTTTTAATGAATTTTATATAGGCAAACATAGATTAAATATGCAAGTAAACTATAAATAAATAAGAGTTTTCTATTTCAATAGATATAATTTGTAACATATTCAATTTTATGTTATAAAACAATAAAATAAAATAATTAAAAATAATTGAGAAAAAAATATATCATTTTTTTACAAAAATGATGAATTATAAACTAATATAGTTGTCATGAAGTGGTATTCTTAAGGTAGAATACTTCTTTTCTTTCAGGAATGACCTTGAACTCTATATAAAAATACATTTTCCACAAATAGATTATGAATATAGATTTAGTTTAAACATTAAATTTATTTTCCTATCATTCTATGTTTATATTTTAGTCAGTAAAACTTACTTAAGTTTAATAGTTTAGTAAAGAAATCAGCTTGACGATCATCAGTGAGAATATATTCCAAAAAAATAATCTTTTTGAACATGATATCTAATAAAATTATATCTAAATTCAATATGTTTTGTTCTGGAGTGATGTAAAGGGTTCTTAGATATAGGAATAAGAGATGAGTTTTCATAAAAAATCACTATGTTTTCAATTAAAACATCAAAATGAATGAAAAATTTATTAATCGTTTAAGATTTAGCACAACAACTTACAAAAACTATCCCTAAAAAACATTATTTTAGAGGAATTTTAAAAAAAATCACTAATTTAAAAAAATTTGACACGTTTCCTAAAAAACATCATTAAATTAGTGACATTTGTTGAAAAAGTCACTAAATTAGTAATGTTTCCTAAAAACATTGCAAAATTAGCGAGCCTTCTTAAAAACACGGAAATATTAGATATGTTTTTTAGGAAATGTTAGTATATATATACATATATATTAATATTAATATTAATATTTAAATATCTCAATTCCCTGCATCAATGTAAATATATAAGTACACACACATATATATATATTAATATATATAAACCCAAACATATATATGTAAACATATATATATTTATATATATATATATATAAACACACACAAACATATAAACATATAAACAAATATACATATCTTTAAATATAAAATAACATATATATTTTTAATTTAGGTATGTTTTCATGAAAACATGTCTATTATTAGTCATATTTGTAGAAGTTTTTTAAAATGTGATTACTTATATATACATATACATAAACATATATATTTACACACACACACACACACTCATATATTAAAACATATATACATTAATATAAACATGTAATTTATATATATATATATAATTTTTACGTATATATATATATATATATATAAACACACACACACACATATATATAATATTAAAAAATAAATAATAATAAAATATGAACATATATATATAACAGAAATAAATGAATATATATATAAACATAAAAAAATATAAATTATAAACATATATAATATTATATAATGATATATATAGGTAAACATAAAACATAAAACATAATATATATATTACTAATTTTTAAATACTTAAATCTATTTATATGTATAAATATAAAATTATACAATTAAATGTTTCAAATGAAGTCATGTTTAAAAAAACATGACTATTTTAGAGTCCTTTTTACTAGTAGGCAAAGTAGTTTCTTTGTTTCTTATTATCCCTCTATTCCAATATTTTGTACTTATATTTATACATAAACATATATATTTATATATACACCCACACACATATATATACATTTATTTATAATATATTTATATCTATATAATTTTTTAATTCTAAAAAACCAGATAAATTATGAAATTTTGGGAACACAATTTATCGATGTTTTTGTTGAAATATCAGTAAAAGTGGTGTGATTTATCAAAATATATAACAAATTTTAGTAAATTAGGTTTCTCTAATAACATAAATTTATAAACATTTATAAAAATTTAATATCTTAAAAAAAAATTATCGACAATTTTTAGAAACCATGGTATATGAATTAGCGACATTTATAAACATTGCTAACGTAATAAAATAATCATCACTAATTTATTTTTTGGTAGTGTATGTTTTCTACTTCTATAGTAAATAAAGAAAAAAATGTTACATATTTGAGATCTAAGAGACTATTAGTTTAAATAGAAAGTGACACATTATAATTGTTCATTTTCTACATAATTTACATCCACTAAAATCAAAATATGGATTGATTTTTACTTAAAATGTAGTTTTTCTAGGATATAACAAATAAAGTATAACGAAAACTAAACATTTTTACTAATTCTATTAATATATAATAAGTTAGTTTCTATAGGGTAGCCATTAAATATTTCAAAAATAAAAATAAAAAACAATAAATCTGATCAAGGTGTAGTTAAATATAATAAACAAACAATCATATCTCTTGAAATTTTATTATATATTGATTTCCCAAATTGATAAATATCTATTTTACATGATATAATCACAGGGTTATATAAAATTTAAATTAAGTCAAGTCCAATTTTTTTTACTTACTATATAGTATAAATAGATTTATTTAGACATATTCCATTATCTTTTAAAAAAATTTGATGTTTAGTAAAAAATTCTCATTCCCCATATGAAAAAAATCAAATCCACTTTTAATTAATTATGAAAATTTATTCAAAATATAATTTTTTAAGGTCTAAAAATAATATCACTAATATATATTTATAAAATAAATAATATATTTTTATGTTATCATCATAAAAAATATAGGAAAAACAATTCATTTTATAAAACCATATTTGAAAATCAAAGATGATAGTCACTCATACCAAGATCTTTGATCTTATTTATGTTGATACGGATATATGTACAGTTTTAAAAATTATTGGGGAGGTTTTGATTTAAAAAAATGGGTTGTATTAAAAATAAAACCACATAAATAAATCGATTTGGAAAATAACATTGGATATTGATTTTAAAAAATTTAAATAAAAGAAATTCATAATCTAATAAAATTCTTATAACTTATAACCATACAAAAATGGAAATTGTTTCTTTATAAACTATGATTTATTATTTTAAATAGTATGTTTAATTAATATATACATATTAATAATAATATTTCTAGGTTTATCGAGATTATTTTATAGAATCCAATTATTACCAATTACTTTAAAATATTTAGGTGGTTCAATTAAATTTTAAAATTTTTTCTTGGAAGACCAGTATAACTCATAGTTTATAAAAAATCTAGTTAGAATCATTCAATTATTTTTTAATGTTTTTAGGAACTAAATAATATATTATTTCATTACATGTATGAAAATTACTTAATAATGTTTTTGTTTTAAATTTTTAATAAAAAATTCTAATCAATTTATTTTGATGGTGAACTATATTTGATATATGTGTTCTTTCATGAGAGAGACCCTCCCCCAAAAAAATTTCATTTTTATTTTACGGTTTATTCTCTATAATATTAAAATCCATAAAATCTTCTTCAATCTGGTCAAAATCATAATTATTTTATTTCAATTTTGATTCATCAAACATCACATGAATAGCGTCTTAGACCACTAAGGCTCTTTCATTATAAAAATTATAATATTTACTCTATTTTTAAAAACCCAAAAATATATCTTCACCATATTTTTCATCAAAAATATTAAGGTAATATTTAGTGTTAAGAATATATACTTTATAATTAAATTCTCTATAATATCTAACCATATGTTTTATTCGGTTCCAAATTTTAGAAAATCTAATATTTAAAATAGTTCTTAAAAGAAACTATTATAAACATATAAATATTTATTTATATATTCTACAAAAAAATATCTAAGGGTTTCAAACACAATTATCAGGATTCTAACCACTTCTTATAAAGTTTAATTTTTCTCTCAACAACTCCAATTTGTATGGTTTACTCCCAAGGTCTAGAAAATTATGATAATTACAATTTTATTTTATAAATTTTATAATTATAAATTATATACCTATATCAATTTTAATTGATAATATTAAGTAATATTTTTCATTTTAAACTAATTTAGAATAAGTATAATGTTTTAATTAGTTTCAGAACTATATGTAAGAAAACGAACGCAAGTATATCAATTGAAATAAAACGCAATAAAAAATGAATATCTTTTACCACAAATACTATGAGTATGTATAGGTCTAAATAAATCTTGATAAATTATCTATATAGGATAATGTTTTTCATTTATTTAATAGGCTTAAAATAATATCTATGATGTTTATCTTTTAGGAATGTTCCACTAATATAAAACTTTTCAAGCTTTAAGTAAATATTTTTTTACAGAGTCTTAGTGTTTTTACAACTTGTAAAAAAATAAAGCTATCATCCCCAAGACTCCTATGACACAAAATTTTGTCGAATATTACAATACATTAATACATAACAATTTGGTCGATTAGTTTATAAAAATTGATATAATATAATATATATTTTTTATTTTAATTAAACATTATAGATTAATAAATAAAGTATATATACTTACAGTTTATAAATTTACCATAATTCCATAATCTTATTATTGATAAATAAAAGAAATATTTTTTAGTCATTTAATATATAAAAATTTGTATTGATAACATGTTTTGGAATACTAAAATCCATAAAACCTATAATAATAACCTTGAAATTATCACCAGATATAATGTTATCTCCATCAAATTTTTGGAATGGTATAAATTTTTATGCCTAAAAAATCTTATGCTTGGAACATTAAATATAAATATACCATGTTTCCCATAAAAAAGTCCCAAGATAAATATCCAATAAATTTGGATTTAGGATAATTTAAGTAACTATGGAAAATATTGTCAAATATTCTTAGAGTATGATTTTTAGAACCCATACTGATTTTATAAATTTATTCACAAGTAATTTAGATGTATGTTCCTAGCCATAAACATTACATATTCTAATGAATTTTGAATAGTATTTATTTTCTATCATTCCAAAAGATCTTGTATGTTTAGATTTTTAGAGGGTCTGGATAAAACCTTAAATAGTAAACCCAAAATTACAAGTGCACGCATATACTCAATATCAATTAATTTCTCCAAAGTAAACCCTTTTAAAATATTTTGTTCCTCTTCCAGAAATATATTCTCAAATTTTCCCTTGATCTATCCCCATGTTTGTTATCCCATAAACCCTGTGAAAATCATTTAAGAGAATGGGATAAGCACAAATATATCAGTAAGGAATATAAAAATATGGTAACCTTTACTCTATTAATAAACATTAAAACCCATGAAAAATATATGATAAAGTAAAAATTTTCACCCATAAAATGTATTAATTAATTTATTTTGAAAATAATATCATTTTATACCTTTTTTGTAATCACATGATTTCCATAAAAACCATAATTTTTTTTATAAAAACCCTGCTTTTTATTACACAATTAAACATAAGTTATTACATAAACTTTACTTGAAACAACATAGAAGATCAAAAGTAATAGTGTATTTGGGTCTTAAAATTATTACATAATAACTTAAAACATGAAATCCAACATATTTATTGAAAACTTTCATTACATGTCCACTAAATTCCCTCGTACTTAGCATTGCATGGGATAACATAAGGACATGCATAAGAAAAGGGTGAGCTATAAAACCCAGTAACGGAATAATCATGGAATAACATGAGGAATACAATACATGTTAGAAAATAGGCATATTAATATAGAAAAAGAGAAGCATAAACATAAAGGCATGATAAATCAAGATAATCATAACTTGGAAATGTGGCAACAACACCTAATATAGAATTAGCATGAGCCAAGTCTCATTACACATGGAGCATGAGTAAACCATCATTGCACATGAAGCACAAGTAAAACCTAGTTGAAATTAAATTAGAATGAGTAAAAACCCATTTCACATGATGTATCATGATACTATACTTTTCTGAATGCATTGGAGCGCTATCAGGGAGCACCCTTCTTAAACATTTCATTCAATGCATAAGTGTGGCACATGGATCATAAAACATTGAATCATTAAACATAATGTTTTATTCTATGATAAAATAATTTAGAATAAATACATGAAACAATTTAAACAATAAGTAAATGTTTATAAAGGTGAATACCCTTGATAGAGAAATGGGGATGATATTCACTACACAATGACTTTGGATTTGAAAAGCATGATGCAATTTCTGCAGCATAACGGCGTGACATAAGAACTCATAAAAATGGTTGATGAGAGAGAAAAGGGTTTCTCATCATATTTACTTGAAATGAAAAGTAAGGGGGTCATATAGATACATGTACCAACAAATTTAATGGAATATAGATTCATAAAACAAAATAATTTGTTGAATTTAAATTATGAGAGAGAAATTCCATTCAGAACTTTGGCATAGTAACGATTTTACATAGGAGGCATTTAACGAGAGAGAAAGGGGTTTCCAATCACTAAAAATTAAAAAGTGAAGTATGGGGGAGGTTATAAACCATACCACAACATTTATAATCGAAATTAAATGAGCATAACAATTTTATGAATTTTAGAAAAAAATGAGAAATGAAGAAAACCCCTTACTTGGAAGTGTGCTTCCAAAGGCATGAGAGAAGCTTGAGAGAGGATTATTAGGATCTTGGTGAAATATGAGAGGATTATAGAGATAGGGGGCTTGAGGTTGGATGAAATAAAAAGGCTTTGAGAGGAGGAAGTGGGAGCTTGGGTGGGTTTATATAGGAAAGTTGATGGAATTCATTATTATTTAGGTTTGGGACACCTCACATTATACTAATCCAAACCAAAAACCAAACCATTATTTTTTCCCATGGTTTTTTGAAAAGGGATGTAGAAAAAAATATTTTATATTTCCAAAGTCCGAACTTCTTAAAATAATGGGTTTTCTTATGTGGAGGTGAGTCACACTCCGAAGGAAAACAACATAAAAAGACAAAATGTATAATAAGTCTAGGAGGGTCCACTAATGATTTGTAAAATAAATCAAAAAAACCCAAAATCACATTATTTTAATGTTATACCCTATATTGTCCAAACATATAGTTTATAGTATTTTATTACATCACTATTGGGTCATTATGATGTCATAAAACACATTAATATTTAAACGGTATTTAATTTTTACGAAAACATTGACTGTCTCAGAAAATTATTAAAAATTCACCATTGGATAATTTTGATGTCCTGATTCAAGAAATAATATTCATTTTATATAAATAATTTTCTAAATATTTTAGTTTTCACTTTTAAAATAAAAATCAACATTTATAAAAAATTCATGGGTTTTGACAAAAATGGATTTCAATCCTTAATAAAAATTAAAATTGCATTCATAAAATTATACAATCATTTATATTTAATAAAAATTTAGTTAATAATAATAATAATATTTCATTAAAATAATATTTATTTAAAAAATCCATTAATTCATCGAAATAGATTTCATCGTTGAACATTAACTAAAAATATTATTTGTGCTTTAAAAACTTTTTACAAGGTAACAATAATAAAATGAAATTATATTAATTATTATGTAAAAAAATAATGTACATAAACATAGTGCTAATGTGTTGTTACATAAACCCTTATAACACCCACATAAGATGGAAGATTAAGGTGTACGATGGTGATAGACTCTTGGGATGGCTCAGATAACATTGCTCGGGTGACAATCATTATCAACTTCTACTTCTCTCGTAGGTGGTCCCACTCGATCTTAACATATTCAAGCTCGAATTGGGCTTGGTCAAGAGCAAATCACAAAGACAAGAAATCCATTCCATGCTCTGACAAATGGGCTTCGTATGGGGAATGTCTATTGGATGAGGCAATCAATTCCTTTTTTTTAAGTAAATTGGATTTGATAAAGCCCTATATTTATACTAATCATGTGATCACTTTTCAATGGCTATGTTACCAATGGTCACTTTTCATAATTGTATTTTAAAATAAAAAAACATAAAACCAAATAAGTGGACATTTTTTATAATAATTTTACATTAAGATACATTTAATTAGATCAAGAGGGATTTCAATTAATGAATTATTAATTCCTTTCAACATTCCCCCCCCTGAAATAAATTTCTCCATCAAAATTTCCTTTTACCACACAAAAAAAGGTGTGGGTAACTCTGCTACATCAATTCCTCTGATTCCCACATCGCTTTTTTACACTTGTGGTTTCGCCACAACACCTAGACAAGGGGCATTGTCTTATTTCGTAGAACATTTTCTCTACTATCTAAGATCATCACGGGTTTCTCCTCATAAGAAAGATCATCCTCTAACTGTACCACCTCTGAAGAGAACATGTGAAGGGTTTGATATGTATTTCCTTATGGATACATGAAAGACATCATGTACTTGGGCTATGGTAGGTGGAAGTTCTAGTCGATAGGCCACAAACCCGACACGATTAAGTATATCAAAGGGGCCGATGTACCTTGGACTTAACTTCCCTTTCCAAACCTCATGACCTTTTTCCGTAGATATATGCGTAGAAATAACATGTCTATAACTTTAAACTCAAGGTCTCATTGAAAGTTATCTACATAACTCTTCTGTCAACTCTGGGATTCCTTGATATGCGGCTGAATGGTTTTCACATTCTCCACCATTTCTTTTGCCATTTATGGTCTAATCAGATTAAGCTCACCAAACTCATCCCAATAGGCCAGTGTTCTGCACCTTTTCCCATAAAGGAATTCATATGGTGTCTTTTGGATGCTCGAGTGGAAACTGTTATTATAAGAGAACTCAACCAATGGAATATGTTGATCTCATCATCCTTTAAATTGCATTGAGCACACTCTCAACATGTCTCAAGTGTTTGGATAATCCACTCATATTGGACAGCAGTTTGAGGATGATAGGCCGTACTAAAGTTCTGTTTAGTATTTAGAGCATGTTGAACACTGTTCCAAAACATATATATGAATCTTGGATCTCAATCTGACACAATAGATAGTGGTACTCTATGAAGCCTTAACACTTCCCTGATATATATCTATGCCAGTTGATCCAATGAGAAATCCTCCCTAATAAAAATGAAGTGTGCAACCTTTGTTAGATAATCCATAATGACCAAGATTGAATTGTTTCATATCGATGTCTTCGGATGTCCAGTGACAAAGTCCATGGTGATGTTCTCCCATTTCCATTCTGGTATGGGCAATGGTTGCATCATCCCCTTAGACTTCTGCCTCTCTGCCTTCACTTGATGACACACCAGGAACGTTGATGTATATTTATAGATCTCCTCATTAATATTATCCCACCAATAATTCTCTCAGATATCTCGATACATCTTTGTGTTCCATAGGTGAATAGTGAAATTTGAACTTTGTGCATCATCCAAAAGTTCTTTCTTCAACTCCATAATTGGTGGAACACATAGTATTTTCCCAAATCTCACAATTCCTTATTCATTAACATTAAACTCCAAGGATTTTCTTTTTCTGATAGCTCCCACTTTTTTCTGAATTCTCACATCATCCTTTTTAGAATCCTTTAACCTTTCCAAAAGTGATGGTTGAGAAAAAATTTGTGAAAGGACTGATGATGTTACCTAATTTATGATTCCCATGTCCATCTTCATAAAATCTAATAAGATTAGATCCTTTTAAATTATCATCAATGATAGAATCACTGGGTCCTTTCTACTTAGGGAATCCGCCACCTTGTTCTCTTTCCCAGGGTGTAATGGATTGATCAGTCATAGTCTTTGATCAGCTCTAACCATCTTCATTGGCGCATGTTCAACTCCTTCTGGGTGAATATATACTTGAGGATTTTGTGGTCTGTATGTATTTCACACTTCTACCCAAAGATATAATACCGCCAAATTATCAAATCGAAGATTACTGCATCCAACTCTAGGTCATGTGTTGAATAGTTCTGTTCCTGAACTTTCAATTTCCTTGAAGCATAGGCAATGACTTTGTCATTTTGCATCAACACACATCCCATTACCTTCTTTGAAGCATAATTGAATACCACCAAATGTTCTCCAATTGCGGGTAAAGTGGGCATGGGCATAGTGATAAGGCTCATTCTCAAATCCTTGAAGCTTTCTTCGCATTTGTCTCCCCAAAAAACCATTAATCCCTTCCGAGTTATCTTGGTAAGAGTGTCGGAAAATCGTGAGAAATTTCTCACAAATCATCGATAATATCAAGGTAACCCCAAGAAGCTACGAATATCTGTTACAAATGTTGGCCTTATCCATCTCTCAATTGCATCTATTTTGGAAGGATCCATATATATTCCATTGCTTGAGAGGATATGGCCCTAGAATGATACCTCCTTCAACCATAACTCACACTTTATGTACTTTTCATAGAGCTTCTCCTTATGCAAGGTGTCTAGTATAGTTCTTAGATTCTCCTCATGATCCTCCTTGGTTTTGGAGTATATCAGAATATCATCTCTAAAGACTACTAGAAATTTGTCGAGGTAATCTCGAAATACTCAATTCATCAATTCCATGAATATTTATAGAGCATTAGTGAGTCCGAAAAGAATTACTAAGAAATCATAGTGCTCGTATATTGTACGAAAAGAAGTCTTGGGGATATCTTACTTCTTCACCCTTACTTGATAATATCCTGACCGAAAATCCAACTTAGAGAATTATTGTGCTACACAAAGATGGCCGAACAAGTCATCAATTTGTGGAATAGGATACTTGTCCTTTATCATGATTTTGTTGAGCTCACGATAATTTATGCAATGGTGAATTGATCCATACTTCTTCTTGATGAAGAGGGCCGGTGCACCCCATGGTGAATCACGTGGGTGTATAAACCCTTTATTATGATTCTCATTTAACTATTTATTCATCTCTTCAAGCTCCATAACAGCCATTTTATACAGAGTATTATATATTGGAAATGCCCTAGGTATAATATCAATTGATAATTCAATATATCTTCTAGGAGGAAGACTACGAAATTCCTTGGGAAACACTTCAGCGAATTCTCTCACAATAGGCATGTCTTTTGGGATGGTTGCCTCCTTAGACATAATCATCTGAGCCAGATACACATGGTTATAGGATATTAATATCCACACTTGAGATGATGGAGCTAAAGAAGGTTCATATTTTTCCTTTCACTTGTAAATAATCAGGGGTCGATTCTCCACATGGAGAGTGATTTTCCTCTCCTGACAATTTATGTTTTCTCTATATAAGGAAATCCAATACATGACATGAATTGAATCAGATTCCACCAGAGGGAGTATAATAATGTTCTTTGTAATTTTTAATCCAGATATTATGATAGGGGAGAAGTTATGTTCATGGGATGAAATGATTTCCCCATTTTTCGTACTCATAGACATATTCAATTCCATAATTTGGGTGGTGATGAGATTGTTCTACTAAACCTTTGAGATATAAAAGAATGCATAGAACCTGAACCAAAAAGTATGTTCTCTATTGTTTAATGAATAACTAGTGTACCTATCATCACATCGTTGTTGGGGTCACTTAAGCAGCAGTGATGGAAAAAGCTCACCCTTGCTGCCTTGGACGTTTTTGGTTTCCTCCAAAATCCCTTGGCATAGGGCACTGATTTTCAAGGTGCCCTGGTTCATTGCATTTGTAGCAATGAACAATGTGTTGGTGTTTAAATGGATAATTCCTCTTATCTATTGAGCTTCAGGTATTTCTTATCTGTAGTTAACAGCTAGGTGCCCTTATCTTCCACACCTAAAGAATTTCCTCATCACCTTCAGTCAATTTCCAGGGTGCTTCTTTCCACACCTTCGGAACATTGGGTGCTGGATCCTCTTAGCACTGTTGGATTTATCCATTGGTCTGCTAGCATTGAATTCCACCTTACACTTCTTATACCCATGATACCCTCGAGATTCTCTGATCTCCATTTTTTCCTTGAGGGCATATCAGAAAATTTCTTCAGAGCTGTTGAAGTCACGGATCGCCAGTGCTTTCTGCAGGATAGGTTTCAGCCACCAAAGAAGCAGTGAACCTTGCATTCGGAGGTAACAACAAAGCCGGAGGCGTATTGTGCAAGCCTTGTGAATTTATACTCATATGCTCTGACAGATTTGTCGTATTTTTTCTTGAGGGAATGGAAGTCCATTTCGATCTTAAGTCGGAGGGTGCGCGGAAAATATTTATAAAAAAAATCATCCCAAAATCCTTCCATTCCAACACCTCAATCTCCTCCTCAGGCTTTGTATTTTTGATCAATGTCCACCATTGATCAGCTTCACCCTCCATACAATAAGCAGCCAGGATAGACTTCTCTTGTTCAGAACATTAAAGGATAGAGAATATCTTTTCAAAAGAGTTAATCCATTTTTCGGAAGTTGAGGGACCAGACGATCCATTAAAATTTGGAGGCCTTTATCTCATGAAGCTATTGATAGAAACCTATTCTTTCTTAGGGGGGTTTGAATGTTCATTTTGACCCATGTTTCTATTCAAATCTTTAGTTAGATGATAGAGAAGCATGAAAATGTTCTTGATTCCCACTCCCATAGGATTGGGCATCTCATTAGTACAATCATCAAATTGATCTTCACAGCTGTTGTTAGCCCGGGTCCTTCTATTACCATCCATTGGATGGAATAAAAGAAAAGATAGGGGTGACACATAATGGGTAATACAAAAACTGATGACTTATAAATAACTTTTATTTCCTTAACATATGAATAATTTGGCTTCAGTCTATGTTATACATGATCTACTTTCTAACATATATTCCAAGGGAATTTTTTAGTCCCTTAATAATGGTTCATAATAAGCTTGTGAATTTACTAAATCATATCACCTGGGAGTGTCGTAACCAAGAGTGTCACAAGGCCTGTTGATGTACACCAGTTCTTATTCATGTGTATCTCAAAGCGGGGTTTTTAGGTTTTACCCCAAGGATACATATGTGCCAGAGTCACCTCTACCATCTCGTATCAAGACATAGATGTATTTTCTTGATAAACCACTTAATCAATACTCACCAATACATAGGGATGTTTTTTTTATTATATTTAGTCTTGTCTCTATGGATTTACTAGGGTTTTCTAATCCTAATACCAAAAATAACTAAACCTATCCTCTAATACCAACTATGAAAAACTTTCTTATTATTACCTAATTAAACTTAATTTATTACATAAAAATCACTTGATACAACATTAAAGATCGAGAGGTCTAGTTTATTTATGGCTTATGATCGTTAAATAACAACTTAAAACATGAAATAAAATATCTTTATTGGAAAATTATTTTACATGACCACTATATTCCCTCATACTTAGCATTGCATGGGATAACCTAAGGACATGCATAAGAAAAGGGTGAGAAATAAAGCCCAGTAAGGGAATAATCAGGGAATAACATGATAAATACAATACATGTTAGACAATAGGCATATCAATAGAGCATAATAGAAGAATAAACATAACGGAATGATAAATCATGATAATCATAACATGGAAATGCATCAACAACACTTAACATGGAATTAGCATGAGCCAAGGATCATTGCACATAGAGCTTGAGTAAACCATCATTGCGCATGAAGAACAAGTAAATACTCACTGCACATGAATTATCATGAGTCAAAACCCATTTCACATGATTTTCATGATACTGTACTTTACCCAATGCATTGGAGTGCTATCAGGGCGCACCCTTCTTAAGTATTTCATTTCACGCATAAGTGTACCACATGGATCATAAACCATTGAGTTATTCAACATAATCTTTTATTCCATGATAAAATGATGTGTAATACATACGTGAAACTATTTAAACAATAAGTAAATTTTCATAACGGTGAATACCCTAGATATATAAATGGGTATGGTATTCACTACACAATGACTTTGGTTTTGAAAGCACGATGCAATTTCAGCACCATAACGACGTGACATAAGAACTCATAAAAATGGTCCATGGTAGAGAAAGTGGTATCTCATCATATTTACATGACATGGAAATTAAGGGGTCATATAGTTACATGTAACATAAAATGTAATGGAATTTAGATTCATGATACAAAGGAATTGCTTGAATGTAAAGGAGGAGAGACAAATTCCTTTCAGAATTTCAGCAAAGTAACAGGTATGGATGGGAGGCATTTAATGGGAGAAAAAGGGGTATCCCATAATTCAAAAATAAAGAAGGAAGTATTGGGGAAGTTTGAAACCATACCCCATCATTTATAATTGAAATTAAAAGGGCATAACAATTTAAAGAGTGTTGGACAAAAAATGAGAAAGGAAAAAAACCCTTACTTGGAAGTGTGCTTCCAAAGGATTGAGAGAGGCTTGAGAGAAGTTTCTTGGAAGCTTGGGGAACCACGAGAAGATTATATAGAGTGGAGTGAATAAGTTTGACAAACCCAAAAAGAATTGATTGAAGAGGAAGTGGGAGCTTGAGTGGGTTTATATAGGAAAGTTGAAGGAATTCTTTATTATTTAGGTTTGGGACACCTCACATTAAACTAATCCAAACCAAAAACCAGCCCCTGGTTTTTGCCCATTGGATTTGGTAAAGGGAAGTGTAAAAAAATATTTTATAATTACAGAGTCCGAAATTCTTAAAATAACGGGGTTGCTTATGTGGAGGTGATTCACACTCCCAAGGAAAACAATTTAAAAAGACAAAACGTTTAATAAGTGTTGAAGGGTCCACTAAAGCTTTGTAAAATAAATAAAATAAACCAAAAATCACATTATTTTAATTTTAAAACCAATATTGGACAAACATAAAGTTTATAGTATTTTATTACATCACTATTGGTTCATTATGATGTCACAAAACACATTATATCTTTAAACAGTATTTAATTTTTATTCAAAAATTTGACTGTCTCAGAAAATTATGAAAATTTCACCATTGGATAATTTCGACATCCTGATTCAAGAAATAAAATTAATTTTATCTAAATAATTTTATAAATATTCTAAATTTTACTTTTAAAATAAAAACCGACATTTATAAAAAAATCACGTATTTTTGACAAAATTGGCTTTCAAACCTTAATAAAAATTAAATTTGCTTTCATAAAATAATAAGTTCATTTATATTTAATAAAAACTAATTTAATAATAATAATATATTTTTATTAAAATATTATTTAATTCAGAAATCCATTAATTCATCAAAATAGATTTCTTAGTCCAACATTAACTAAAAATACTATCGGTTCTTTAAAAACTATTTACAACGTAAAAATAAAAAAATGAAATTATATTAATTATTATATACAAAAATAATGTACATAACCATAGTGCTATGTTCTTTTTAGATAAACCCTTATAAAACCCGCATAAGACCAGAGAGTAAGGTGTGCGATGGTGACAGACTCTTGGGGTGGCTTAGATAACATTACTCGGGTGGTAATGTCTATCAAATTCCACTTCTCTCGTAGGATGTCCCACTCAGGATTAACATCTCTAAGCCCGACATTGCCTTGGTTAAGAGCGAATCCCAAATATGCAACCTCCTTTCTGAGCTCTGGAAAATGGGCTTCATATGTAGAACGTCTACTGTTTGAGGTCATCGCTTCCATTTTCTGAGTAAATTGGATTTGTTAAAACCCTATATTTATACTAATAATGTGATCACTATTCAACGGCTATATTAGAAAAGTTCACAATTCATAACATTATTTTATAATCCAAAACATAAAACCAAAGAATGTGTCATTTTATATAAACATTTTACATAAAGAGACATTTATTTAGATCAAGAGAGATTTCCCTTAATGAATGATTGAGTCCTTAGAGTTTTCAAAATACATAATGGAACCATGGGATATTATTATAGTTATAACACAAATAAATGGAATAACCATGCAGTTGAATATCACACATGTTTCTCTTATTAAAATAATTTTCATACGCCCGACTTAAATACCAAATGCATTGGAGGTTATAACTTAACAACTCATCCTTGGTTTATCACGTGACCGCCTGGAAAAAGTCTAAGTTCCATTATATAATCATAATATAGAAAATATTTCAATTTTAAACATATCACTCATCAAATTTCATTTTCAATCATAATAAATCATTGCCAGTTATTGAATAACCAATCCATTTTTAGAACCCATTAATAAAATATAAAAATATATTTTTAAATCAATGTGTCTCATACAACATTGAATCATTTTAAATAATATAAAAATTTAACATTTTTAAACATTAATTTTCATTTAAATACATTCATAAAAACGATTTTTAAAACATGGACATGAAAGAGAACGATTTATAATAAAAACTTCTTAAAAAATTTACAATTTTGATTTAGCTAAAGTGCCCCTTACTCTGAGTAAGACTCATCTTGTACAATATTTATCTAAATCTTATTAAAATGATCTCCTTTTATTAAAATCATAACACCAATAAAGTAATGCTTTTCATCATTAATATTGGGTTCACTTTTATAAGAGAGGGGAGGGGTATTATTGGGAATTGTAAAACTATTAAATTAACATAAACTAATTTTCTATTTTAATGATTCAAAAAATATTTATTTATAATATATGATGAGTTTTGGTAACATATCATTCATAAAATAAAAATTAGTTAAGTTTTGACTAATTTTTAATCCTTATGTTTTGGATTTAACCCTTATTTAAACACTTTAACTATTAGTGTGATAATTTCTATTTTCAATATTTCAGGGTTATTATATTTTCTGTAAAAGGAAAAAAAGAACCATATATGAGTAAATTATTACGTCTTAAGACATTCTCAAATCATCTGGACACATTTTAATTTTTTTGAAATTTTTTATATCATTTAATAAATTGTTATTTATGTTAAAATATCATTAATTTCAATTTTGACACTATTTATTACATGAATTTTTTAAAATATAACATCAACATTTTATCTTCGAGGAAATTAATTTTAATAATAAATAAAATATAAAGGTCATCCATAAAATCTGTAGGAGAAATTAATAATATAAAATGACATTTATTTTAATATTTTTAACATCATTTACTAGATTCTTCCACTAATTAAAAAAGTAATGCATCATCTTGGTATCGCCAATTAAGGTAATTATTTAATCACTAAAAATTATAATGATATTACAAGGATGTAGATAGAAATTTTATATATCAAAATAATATTTATATTTGAACATATCTCTTATATAACCCCATATTAATAATATTTCTCTAGTTAAAAACAGAATTATGACAAATTTACATTACTTTAATATAATATGATAAATGTTATATTCTCATAGAAAATGTAATAAATACAATCATAACAGATTCTTTAATGATTATATATGAAGATTAATCATTCAATAAAATTAGGACTAGTGTTAGGGTAATTTTATAATATTTATAATATTATTTTTATCATTAATTACCTGATTTACCATTAACTATGGTAAATTTTTTACTAAATTTCTATTCCTATTGTACTAAAATAAAAGGTAAATATTTTTAAAAAAATTTAGTTTCCTGTTAAAAAAATTTAATACATTTTTCAAAATTTGAAACATAGAAATTTTAGAAATTAATAAAAAAGTAATCCCATTGGTGGAACGAGAAAAAAGGTTTCTAAAGTAAAAACCACAAAAGATTGAAATGTTTTTATATCAAAATTCAAATTTTAAATGATTCAAATGACCTAGGTTGGGCTAAAATATAAGAACTAAATATAAATATACTTTTTAACCACTCAAATATATAATTTAAAACATTATATAAATTTTTTGAAAAATAATTTTTCAATTAAAATGCACTATTTTTTCATTATTCATCAAAACATGAAACTTATTATAAAAATACCAACAATTATACGAAAATAAATTTTAATATTAAGATATAAAATAATAAGTTTATTTTTTCAAATATAATTTATAATATTTTCAAAAAACTACATTTACAACATGTGTGCTATCAAAATGTGGAAAAACATCCTTTTAAGAAAAATACTTTTTTATGCATAAAATTGGATTTTTTCTAATATCATATCTTGAAAACACATAACATAAATTTTAAAAATTATAATTCATATTATTTAAATATATATATATATATAAATAATTAATATAATACACTATGTGTTACTTTTTTATTTATTGGTTTTAAACACACGTGGACACAATTTAATAGTTTTTAGTAAAAAATTTCCTTTAATATTGAAATGAATTTTATTTTCAATTTATAATTCATTGGTCAACAAATAATTATATATACATGTTTACACCATATTTTTATAATTCATTTAATACTATTCAGTCACTCCATTCTAATGGCTATTTTATAACTACAATATTTAAATAATATTATTTTGTAGTTCTTTTAAGGTCTGCATGGCATATCATATACACTATCGAACATAGTGGTTCTCTCTTAAGATATTGGGATGTTATATTAGATGATAAGAATTTTTAAATATAGTCTTTAATGTGAATAGATTTTGTAAATATAAATAAACACTAACTTGCATAACGACCTTTCATTATACATGCAATAGAAGTAGCTATATATAAAATTTATTTTAAACTTTTCACAAATAAGGTATTTTATATTTAAATTAATTGATTATCAAAACAAAGACCAGTATAATTTGTATTAAATTTATTTGTAGTTACCATTTTTTATATATTTTACTTTCTATAAATAATCTGGATAGATCTATCATTAAACATTCAAAATCATTTTTCTAGTTGTTATTTTCATCAAGAATAGATTTATATTTTCATTCATTAGACTAATTGTTTTTAGAAAGATAATCATTGAGTATTTTGATTTATTTTTTATATGACTATAAATCATGCTATATTTTATCAATTATACTATAAAAATTTTTCCTTAAATTTTCATTTTCTTCCAGAGTTGTCACGTTTCACTAAAATATTTGTTTTATACTTATTCCAAATCACATTATATAAAAAAAACTTTTAAAAGAATTATCATAAAACCTTTATATTTCAATATATTTCTCATCAATATAATTTTTCATAAACCCAATTTATTAGATTCATAATCAAAACCACTATCATTAATCAAGGAATCCCTGAAATATAGATTTCATAATTCCTTTTTAGAAATATATTCCTAAATAGAATTTGAGTCTTTAATACAATACCATCTAATTGAAAGTTCTATTTTTCCATTTTGTTCATCTTTTTCCTCTTTATATATTTTTTAACATTGGAAAATAGGGTTTTATATTTTCCTTCCATATATATTCATAAAAATTTTCTTCTTGAACATCATTAAAAATGAAATCACTTTTTTGGTTTACCATATAATCATCACTTAGAAAATCTGTTCTATTACCTCTATTATATGCTGTATTATTTTTTAATCCCCTGAAAAATATTTGGAAACAAAATCATTATCATTTACTTATATCTTATTATTTTATTAGTAAGAAGTATCATTCATATAATGAAAATAATGGCCTTTTTCCAAGTATTTTCTTTATATGAAATAATTTTAAACTCTAATTCAGAATATAGAAATGGACCAATAATTTTATCAAGTGTGTAATCATTAAATTTATTTTATTCACTAATATACACTTTAATAACATGATATTTATTTTTTAAATACATCTGTAGTCATTCAATAAGAATTGTATAATTTAATGTTATTTCTAAGGCACTCATACCAATTATAATACTAGTAAATCTATAAAACATTTGATTAGTAGTTTCCTATTTAACCAGTTTCATGTATTGATATTATTATATATGAATACCATGTCTATTTATGTTTAATTTATCATATCCATAATGAGTAAATTAAAATATTCTCTAAATATCATGTTTAGTTTTACAAGCCAAGATATGACTAAATACGATTATTCCAGTTTAATAACATAAAATATTCATTAGTTTATATTTTAAAAAGTAAATAATACCATCATTACCAGCCAATGTTTCTACTATGTATTTGGATACTTGTATGGCATTACAATTATGGTCAATTTGTTAATACTAAGATACTTAAGGTAATATTCCACAATTTATTAACAATAACTATAGTCATAATAATACAATAATGGTGCCCTTTAAAGAATCCAATGATCATTAAAAGTTATTCATTACATCTAAAATTGATCATTTCCTAATTTGGTTAAGTCAATGATATTATTATCTAATAAATTATACATAAAATAATACTAATTAGTATATTGATGACTAGATTTAATAATAAATATTTTCCAATAGTTACGACAGTTGAATGATAAAGATGAGGGTAAATTAAACTTTTTATTGAATTTTAAATATTTATCATATTTAAATAAAATTAATGTTGAAAATTTGAATATAAACACATGTATTTTTAGATTAGTCTAGATCAAAGTTATCTTATATGTACTCCTCACACTCTCATCCTAATAATATGGTACCAACTAAAAAAGGTAACCTAACATTTAATGGTGAGTGACAACCCATTAAAAATAAGTCTATGACACATTGAGTCATAAACAAGTTACCATTCTTTTTTACTTCTACATGTATAACATAGAAACATCATTTTGAAGTGGATAAAGAAAAAAATATTTTCTTTTTATGATCCAGGGTATATTTGAAACCTGTACCTTTTATCATATGATGGAATAATAAGAGACCTTCCTTTTTCTACTTGGATTCACTACCGAATGTACATATTACATGGGTGGTATAAAATATAACAAGGTTATTCCTTTTAAGGAACAAACATAAACCATAAATCACACACATGTAAATGACTAAAATAATACAACAAAAAAGAAACATAAATTTAGTAAATGAGAATCTGATTGTCAAGGAATCATAGATCATGCTTTTAGAGTAGAACAATTCCACATGTTAATGTCCAAGATAAATGATCACATAAGCATTAAATTCAATTTGTATAGTGAGTCTTGCCTAACTCATGTATCCTCAAAACAATGATATAATGAACTGGTTTTTCAATATATTTTATTTATTTTCTTCATTCATACCAAATTCAAAATATTAAGTGCATGCATGGCCTCTTAAAATGTTATTACCGTTCAAGTTCTAATTATCTAAAGAATAATTGTACATGTGAAAAAAATGAATGTATTCAATGTTTTGATATGATGATTTACTAGATAATGTTTCACATGTATTTCTTCCTTTGTAGTTCTTGTGAACATTATTTAATCTTATTGAAAATATATCCATCATTTCAATTAACAAAAAATGATAAAAACATATAACATATATATAATACACATTTCTACCAAAACAGTCAGTATTTAATCTTTATAAAACATTTCCAATTAATGTTTTAACATTTTCATATAACTAAAAAATAATTATATAATTAATAAATCCTTGAATATATGTAAAAAATATGAAGTAAATAAAAAAAGTTAGTTAAAACACCATATTTTTAGTTTTTTGTGAATAAACCAATATACATATGATTTATTCCATATTTTGTATGAATTATTTCAAACTGAAACATATGAGTCATTTTCTATGTTGTGTAAGAGTCCTAATATGAGTCATTTCATTCATAATAATATTGTATTTGCATATTATTCACTAGTGAATCTGTGTTTTTTTCATTCTTGACTCTTTGTATGAGTTGTTATTGACTCTATGTATGAGAAATTATCAACTCTATGTTTCTTCCATTTTGTAGTGTATATATTATTCATTAGATAGATAGCAATGTTCATGTAAATTGAATCTATATAAGTAATTTTGAGTTATTGCCTGAGTCCTATAACTTCACCATATTAGTCAGTATTTACTTATAAAAACTAGATCATATATAATAATACCTCACTCATACAGAGATATATTTTTCTATAGAATTGGTTCGTAAGATGTATAATGAACATGAAGAACATCTACAAATAAAATATACTTTTACTCTATAAGTAGAAAATTATTTTACTAAATATCTTCATAAATATTAGAGGGAATAAAAAACAAATTTTTTAGTTATCAAAACAATAATTATATAAATTTAGAAGGATCCAATCAACAGCTAGGAAAAAGTATATTTTATGGGTACATTCACACTATTGTCTCTATATAATCGATGTAGGTGGATTTGAATTAAATATTAGGGGAGGAGCTTTTCATAGACAACACTGAGTAGTTTATGTAGCTAAGGTAGATAAACTAGTGGTTGTTAAAGGTTTTATTCTTGTTTACTTCAATCACTTTTCCTTATTAGTAGGCTTAATATCATTAAATTATTACATAAACCCATCTATATTTTGGGTGTTATGTATTATATATGATATTTTTTTTAGTTTAATGATGTTATCGATACTGAATGAGGGATATGTTATGTTAATTAGAGTTTATAAATTGTGTGATTTCATAGATGTATAATATTACAGGTTATAATAATCATTTACTTTGATGAAATAGTCATACGTTTTCATTCAAATATTTTCTTGCGTATTATTAGTGTAATATTACAAAAAAAATATTACATGGAGAGTTATATTATTTTGTTTCAGTGTTTTTTAATATATTTACATTTCTAGGAGAGATAACATTTGATCCCTTAGAGGATATATCCTTCATATTTTATCCTTATTTATCAGGTCACTTTCTATAAGAGGTAGATTCATAGGAGGAACATATTCTATATTCATTTTAACAGTTTTCCAATTTTCCCCCTTGAGTGGTGGTGGGTCTATCCCATTGGTGTTTTTTGGGATTTATTATAAAATGATTTTTTAATGAAAACCTATCTTTCTATCAAAATATTAGGAGAAATTTTGTAAATCCATTCATGAATGTGAATTATATCATTATATCATACTTTATGACTGGGATATCAGAAAGCATATTTTCATGCTTCTCTATTATCAAATCACAATGTAGAATTATCTATGTCTAATATATTTTTAATCATATGGTATGAAAGACAATAAAAAACCTTTATTGTTCTAAGTAAACAATTATAATTATCAGTTGAGAAACTACATGAAATTTTCTAATCATTAAATTTCATTTCACGAGATGTAATTAAATGGATTTTCATTCATTGAAGCATTGGATGAATTCTTTGTGAGTTACATATAATGCGTTTATTAACTTTTAATGTATAAGTTAATTAAAGATAAATTAAGGAACATTATATATGGATATATAATTTGTAATTCTATGTGATAGTGGTGAGAATTCATACTGCATCATTCCTGAAAAAAACTCCATTGGACATGGATCTCTCTTTCTTCTTCCTCCTTATCACTATGAGGTGTTAGCATGCCTTATTGATGAAAGTAATCCCACCCATGTATCATGTGATTCACTATACTATGGATAATTCATTGAGAGGGTAGTATATTAGATTCCATTTGGTTATCATAATAAATCCCATTTAGTTAAATATCACATTATCCATCTTCTATGAAAGGTTCACATGTTTCATTATTTCCAATTTATGATTGAATTCATTTATTTATCATTATAATGGTGTACTATGTTTCTTTAATAACATCTAAAATGTTGAAAAATTATTTTCATATACTATGAATCCTATAATTGGCATGATATCATTGCAATGTTTTTAGATTCTTGAAATCATTCTATGAAATGATCATTTTAAAGTTATAATTCGTATCGTAATCTCAATCATAAAATATGAATGAAATTTTTTTTCTTTTTGGGTGATACATGAATTAAGAAATGAGATATCATAAGGAGTAACATATTAAAAATAACATATATTTGTATTATTCATAGTTCATGACTCGTAGATATCGTATCCTACGATTGATTGTGTCGTGCTTCAAAGACAGATTATCTCATACCTATTATGATATATTAGTGAATAATAAAATGAAATATGTGGTATTATTGGATATGATATTATTATAAATCCTAAAATGCGATTAAAAACATTAAACTATTTATGCATAATTACCTATTAATATTACTATATGATTCTTATTGCATCACTAAATAATAGTGTTATAATATCATATAATCCAATTTATATTATTAAATATGAATCATGAAGAGGAATTCATTTAAATACATCTAATAAATTAATTTAATTATATAATATATGAATTGTTTATAATGAAGTATAATAGTGATTTTGGGATATTTTTTTTAAAATTTTTAATAATTTTGTATAATGAGTTTAAAATTAATTAATTAAATGTTTATGAAATATTTATTAATAAATTTTCCATAATATTAAGTGTTATTATTAATATAACTTTTTCCAAATTGTATGAAATTTATTGTGACTTATAAATATTGTGTTTATTTAGATGTCATAAGTGAAATTTATATAGTGTTTATAATTTACAAAAATAACAAAAATATAAATTGTTTATTTTTGAATTTTGGATTTCTCATAATGTTTGATTTGAATAGTTAAAATTAATAAAGACATTTTAGTAACTTTATCTTCACCACATCAAATGTGTTTTTATGATTCATTTAATTAAAATTTAAATAATATTAAGTATATGATACATAGATTTTTTAAATTGATTATTCATTAAAAATTGAAATATAAAATTTTTATATTATATATAATATCATATATTTAAATTGAAAATAACATATATCAGTAATATTAAGCATTTAATATTTTTAAATTAATACTAAGTGTTTATATTTAATATTATTTCATTTCTATATTTAGTGGATAAATTATAAAATTTTAAATAGATTTTATTTATGAATTGTTCCAAACAATTATCTAATGTTTAAATTTATGAAAAGAAAATTTGTTTGAAATTTATTTCACATTTTATCATTTTTGGATAATTTTTTTCTGTTTTGAATATATTTATGCATTATTTTAAAGGTTTTAAATTACTTCTAGAGATTATCATACATGCATTTAAGGAGTTACGTGGAAGTTATGACAATGTATTTTTTTCCAATCTACCTTGGCTTCAGTTTGAAAATATTGTTATCACATTGAATTTGTTTATTGAATATAGATTATACGTATCAGGTATTAGGATTATGGATAATTTTAATCTCTATTATGTTATGTATTACTATGTATGGGGAATTTGGTTTAGACCTTCCACTGGCTTAGAGGTTTATGCTTTATTTTAGAAACACGAGGGTTGGATAGTTGTGGCTCTAGCCTAACTCTTGTTTAGGGTATCAATTTAATATAATTATAAAACATTCCATGAAAGGTTCATTTATTATATGAATAGGATATATTTTCTTGTGTGTAAAAATGATTGTCTTATGTTTTCGGTTGAGTAACACTAACTTTGAGTTGTGTATAAAGTTCCGAATCAATATGGTTTGAACACATTGATTTTATTTATAGAATATGATTCTAAACTCTATCACTAAAATAATGAATACATAATTGGAATTTTATGAAATAATATAATGAGATTAAAATACCTTAAAATACTAAGTGTAAGATTCCTTCCCGAGTGGAACTTTTGGAGACCATTACCATCTAGCCAAGAAGGTCTTGGAAAAGTTGGGTACCCCAGTATTTTATTATTTAAGTAATGAATGAAATTGGAGACCCTAATAGGATTACAGGGAAATTAATATAATTTTACGTGGGTTACATATAGTTAGGATACCCAAATAGGATTTAGTTACTGGATGAATTAAGTTTATTTTATTCATTTAATGGATTGAGAAAATAGTCACCCCATCAAATATCCATAATTAATATATGATAGGATTGGGATAATTCCCTAAATAAATATTTAATAAGTTATATAAATTCCTATTTCTACTTATTAATTATTGAAATATGGATCATGGCTCACTAATGAGTATATTTAATTTTAAAAGAGTCATTATTTTAGTGGGATCTTATTTAATAAAATCAATTTTTAGATGTTTGAAAAACATGACAATTATAAGATAAAGAAAATTTATTTTAGATAAATATGACCATAATCATCATACATTGTAATAATATTGATCATATTGAGAGGATAAGATTAATATTAAAAATTAAAATTATAGGTATCTTAATAAATGTTCTTAAGTAAAAGGAGGAATTTTATATACTAGAGAAAGACATTCCAAATAAACTGAGCGTTATAGTTGTTCAGAAACAAAATCTAGATTGTTATGGAATAATATAATGATTTAATTAAGGTTCCTAAAGAATTAGATAGAATGTTACCACTGAAATATTTATATAAACTTATTTAATCAATATTATTTAGTATGCCAATGACTTGGTGAGATGAGTGTTATCCCTATGGATTATTATGGTTTTAGTATTCATAACCTTTTCATATATGTAAATATTTTAATAGAATGAATGAATTGAGGAAAATACTACCCAATATTTCATAAGTATTTATAATAGATTAAAAGAAAATATGATGTCTAGGTTTTAGGGCTGTACAAAAAATATATGTGGGTAATAGATTAAATCAGAAAAAAAAATGTTTCTTAGAGTGTTAAAAATGTTTCTTTGAGATTCCGATTTACTGAATAGAAACATAAAGGTAAAATAATGAATGTAGGATTAATCAATCTATATTATTGGTTGGGTTGATATATATGAATGGGTTTATAATACTCCATGTAATGACTATTTCAAGTATCATTGTTTTAAAAAATGATTCATCATTTTTAAGGGTATTTGATAATAACTCTATGATTTAAAACTATTTTAAACGTACACAAGATGAAATACAAGGGATGAATTTATAGAGAATATAGTTTGGATTAATTATTTTAAGAAAAAAGTTGCAAAATCCTATTTTAAATATAAATTAATTTCTCAAGCTTAGATGGATCAATGTAAAGGGTATATAAAATCATTTTATTTTACTTATATGATAATAAAAGCTTTTTACAAATAATGAGTTGTTATTACAAATATAAGATGAAAAATTCAATAAATATAGTTTATGATTCATTAGTTTCCATATCATGTTTTGAAAAAGAGTAAAAGATAAATATGATTTATCCTAGATAATGTTTTTATCCAATTATTTGCTAAAATAGGAGGGAAGGTGTTACCACAACCCATCAGTGATATATTATAAAAAATAGGGTCTTATTTTTAATGACTTTTTTGTAAACACATAGAATACCGTATTTTTAAAGAAAGAATAATTTATTCATTAAATGTTCCTACATAAAATTGCTGAGAGTTAATTATTTCAAAAAATAATTTTGTGTGACTCTACATAATATTATAAGAATAATATATTTTCTAATATTCTGGTGGGAGAATTCTTGAACATTGTGAATTTAAATGAATAAATGAAAAAATTACACACATCTAAAATTTAATTATTTTACACATAATATCCTAAAGGGTTTTGGATATGTAAATGTTAATATAAATGTAAAAGGAAACATTTAATTACCATGGGAATGTGCATATCAATATTTACGAACAGCTAACACCAATAAAAATTAAAATAATATTTTAATTAATATATTAACAGAGTTTTAGGGTATTGAGGTCAAGATAAATGTAA
Organism: Viscum album; assembly: GCA_963277665.1. Taxonomy (NCBI): domain Eukaryota; kingdom Viridiplantae; phylum Streptophyta; class Magnoliopsida; order Santalales; family Viscaceae; genus Viscum; species Viscum album. The sequence continues at coordinate 56,868,969 of OY728151.1, read as the reverse complement.
GGAGTTACATTTAGTTTCCATAAAAAAGTAAATTTCACTTTATTTGAAAGAAGCTTATGATGTTATGAAAGTGATAATGTAAATTGTTACAATAATTATAATCAGATATCTTGAAAAACGTTTTAAGAAAATGATTCCAAGGATGATGATGTTAAATTTATAAAGTGTTCTAAATTGGGTAGAAATTAACATCATAACATTTTATTTTGTGGAGTTAAGATGTTCGAATATGGTTACATAGTTGAACATTAAGAATACGATTCCAAAATCATTCCATTATTCAAACATTTTTTCACCATAGATGTTACTCAATACAAATTTTAGTGTGCGGGTTTTGTCATATGGTCACATAGGGTTGTGGTAGTAATTAAATATTTGTTTAATCAGATTACAAAACTCCATAAGGTTTAATTAAAATAAGGATATTCTAATAGTTTATCATATATGATAATATATAGGTAGTTATATAGGGTTTTGAAAATTATTCATGAAATTGAATTTATAATATAAAATTTATCATATAAAATTCAATATCCACTATACCATTCTTACACGTTTGCTTCATGTATGTTTATATTGATAGATATTTCCTGAATTGTAATTATAATTAACCTTTCAATGTAATAATTTGAGTTATCCCTAACAGATGTATATTATGGAGTATTAATTTTTATGTATAAATTTTAAGGATAGACTAAGAAATATTATTATATGGAGAATAAAATATGATCATGATGAAAGAAATTTTTTTTGGGTGTTTCATGGCCTGTTATGTATACTGACAAGGGTGCAATAAACATTATCATTTCTATAATAATGTTGTATGGGTCATATTTGGAGTTCCAACTACTTGAGGTTAGTGAGATACCTTGTGTTAAAACTCTATTACATTGATACTTTTATTATCCATGACTTATGGATTCTCTAATAAAGGGCTAGTTTGGTATATTGTTGATCATGTCACTAGTTGGAGGTCAACAAATATTGGATTTTCCTCTCATAGGATGGGTATGAAATATGTGCACTTTATTTAGATTGAATTATGTTTTTTCATGTAACACTCTGAGATTATGTGAATTTTGTTTTTCAAAGAAACATAATATTTTCTACACATTTCATTACATGCAACATTACGATTCATTTTCACTAAACACAACACCATGTATAAATGAAATGTGACATATTATTAAAATATTACTATTTAATATGATAATTATCTCATAACCTATAAAATGGTTTCTATGAATAATATTAACAAAATTATGAAAATATATGTGTTAAACATATATATTAAATGAATTTGTTGAATCTAATTAATTATAAATGATAATAAAAACTACATGAAGAAAATGAAATATTTTTTTGAAAAACTATTTTCCACACAAAAATGTGTTTTATATCAATAAATTAAAAAAAATCTTTGGTGAAATATTTTAGTAAAATTTTTATATATTATATATTAAATAAAAATATTAACATTCTTCTAATGTATTTTCTAGGAATGAGATAAAAATAAATCCAATTTTAAGGTTAAAAATGTATTTTTATAGAAAGGCACTTTTTTTGCATTTTTCACTTAATTTAAAAATATTTTTTTCCAAATTTAAAAAATTTATCTAAAAAATAAAATTCATATTTAAATAATAATTTCAAAATTATTTTCAACATATGTATTTATAAATTTATAAAATTATATATATTTTTATGAATAGTTAATAGTACTTGTTTTTAATAATAATTTTCATTTATTTTAAATAATTTAAATATGTAAAACTATTTTAATATGGTTTAAAAATTAATATTATTTCAAATATAAATCTAATAATCAAATTTCAGTTATTTGAAATAATTTCTTGTTGATTTTTTTTGTAAATATTTTTTAAACATTTGAAACATTTTTCTTTGGAAACCCGCTTTTTTTGATGTGTGTGTTAGAATAATTTTAAATTAAATTATTAAAATTCTGTGAATAGAATTTGGAAAAATGAATTCAATATTTTGAATCCTAATATTTTATATTTTTTAATATTTTCAACTTAATGTTGACCATGATGAAAAGTAAAAATGTTAAACATAATTATCCTTGTTATGGTAAAAATGGGTTTACTCGAGGGTTAAACTAAAAATATAAGTAATAAAATGACCTTGTAACTTTTCCAAAATACATTTTATAAACATATATAATATTTTTACCCTGTAAGGTTCTATAATTTCCAAATTTCAGTTAATGTGGCATGAGGGAAATGTGGGTACATCGTTTTCTTTTTGAAAATTACAAGTGTCCCACACACCTCTAAAATAAAAGGCCTTGCACACTCCTATCCACTTAACACATATAAAACCAAATTTTTGGATAATAAATGAAAAAATTTCTTACATTATTCTCTAGATGCATCTTATAGACATTTTTACTATTACTAATCACTAATATGAAGGCTTTTGGTATAATCTGAAAAATGATCTCTAAAGAAGAAGTAAATTCCTAAACATGTGTATTTGTTCTATTTATTATTAAAAATCATTTAAATATTATTTATTATGATGATACAATAACACAAATATATCCCATATAATTATATTCCACTTTTTAATGTAATAACAGATAACCATTTCCATATTTCAGACATATGTTATGTTATATACCAATCTTCTTTTATGACTTGTATATATATAATCATTGACATATATTGTCATGAATATATATATTCTCATGATATTATATATTTCATTTAATTTTATTCTTTAATAAACCTTTCAATGGAATTTTACCAATGTGGTAAGGGATTTGTGATACAATATCATTGTTTATCATGTTATTTAGGTTTATACATCCGATGATGAAATATTAACATCCATATCCCATAAAACACATGAATACTATTATCATATAGATATGTCATGATTATAAATTTTCCCTTATTTCTAATATCTTTATATAATCATGATTTTTTAGGAATGATTAAAAAAAATAATTTTTATTTAACTATTCAGAGGAAACCCCGTTTTATATAAAAAATAATTTTTTCTATTTTTTTAAAATGATTTTTAATTCTTAAAATGAATAATTAAAAACATTATTAAGCATGTTTTAATTTTTAAATATTTTGTAATTGAATATTAATGATGTTTTCTATACATGTCCCATTTATATTTTATTGAAAATTTGAAGGTAATTTTTTTTTTAATGTGTATCACATTTACCACCGTTATGACAACTTGATGTTTCAAAGATTCCTTTATATGAATGCATGTTTAATTTCAAATAAATTATTTCCAAAAAAAAATTATGCTTTTTTTATTTTTTTTAAATTAATGTTATATTCCTCAATATGTTTTTTAAATTATTTATAAATCTTCATTTATATGTTTAAAAGTTTATTTTTAATGAATGGATTTTAAAAATGTTTTATAAATTTTTAGTTTTAAAAACTTATTTTCAAAGAAATTTTATTTTCCTAAAGTAAATTTGAAAATCATTTTTAAATCATCCATTATGAATTTCAAAAGTTATTTTTAGAGAAATATATTTTAAAATATTTTATGTTTTAAAAGGTGATTATAAAATTCGCAAAGCTATTTTCTTCAAGAAATCTTCGAAGTTATATTTCAAAATATTTTTCCATATAATATGAAATAATTTGATGTTACTTATGATTTATGTGGATATAAATCTAGGATACCCTTCTTATAATTTCTCTTAATTTTTTTATGTTTTTAATGACATAACGTGTTTATGAATCTTGTTACTCATCCATGGATTATACTATGATAATTTATTTTTGAAATCGACTTCTTTTTTTTGTGGGTTATGATATGATAAAATACAGATATTATAATATAACAAATTTCATTTCCATTAGTTATTCTGTGATGAAATTTTTATGAAAACCATTTTTTCATCAGTTATGATATGATTAAGGTTTTAGAGCCTTCTGACACACATATGTATTATTTTAATTATGTGACAGGTGGGACCTATGTATCCCAATAATTTATTGTGTAAATATTTATATATCATGAGATAGAAAGTATAGTAAAGGGTTTTAGATCTATTTTAGTATGGGACAATGTCTACTATAATAGTCTTGGGAGTAAACCTTTACTACTATGATGGTTTTGGGAGTGAAAAAAAATTAATATAATACTCTTATCATTGTGCCTTGACAATTAATGAAATGATTTTATATGCCTGTGTGTATGCCACAAATCTATGTATTATGACAATGTAATGATCACATGGTTTATGTATTTTTATTCAATTATGATTAATGTATTATTAACTAAAACAATTTATACCGTGAAACAATTTTATTATCTATGATATATAGGGTATGGTGTTAAATTTTTATTCTCATGGTATCATACCCTTATGCTCATGATACATTCAGATATATCATGTTTAACCTTACAGATCATCAGAGACCATTATTTATTTATGTTTACTTTCCACAGTTTCTGAAGAAAGGTTTTAAGTATTATATTTTAAATAAGAGTAAAATGCAGAAGAAATTTTTAGGATATGTTTAAGATATCTCAATAAATAAAAACATTGTGTTTCTAGTTTCAAAATACACCAAAAAATTATAATCCTTTGGTGAGTTATTATGATGCATTTTTAATATTAAAATAAATTGATATAATATTTATGTATGAGATTTTTGAGTCACTATAATTTGTATCAATGGAATTATTTAAGTTAACCATTAGAAACTAGGACTAGAAAACATTAATGACATACCTAGGGATATTTCAATGTATTTATATGAAGATATGTCCAAGGATATGTCTAAGTATGAGTGAAATTATAAGAAAAATGTCCTAGAATTATGGTAATGTATAGAGTGACTAGTTTCCACGAAATTATATTTCATAATGGTTAATAAAAGTGGTTGTAGCTCTGGAATAGAGGTACCTTGGATAAATAAATCTGAAAATTGAATATTTAGATTCAATCAACCATCACATTGAGCATGAAAACTGGCCTTCTAAACAACTATTTTGATACTCCCAAGAGATATAATATTATTATTCTTAATCTATTTTGGTACCATCATGAATCATTCAAATAATTACCATGAATGACATATGTTTTTCCTGAGATATAATATATTTAAATTAAATCAGGACAGTTTAGATATCTTACTAGTTATTTTTCATGATTATGTAGTTTACCACTATGATTATTGTTACTAATATAATTATTTGTGGTTCTAGTTAATGGATTGAACCAGGAGGAACCATTTTAACACTAAATATGTTGAAAAATTTAGTGATTATGAGAAAATAATTAGATAAATACTATAGATAAAAGTATTATGAGTATTTCTAATCAGTTGTTATGATATATGACTAACAACCTGAACTTTGATGAGATTCCCAATGTATAAAATATGATGAAAATAGAATTTTATAAAAAATTGTTTTAATGAACATATAATAAAGATAATTCATCTTTCTACTTGTCAAGATAGTGAAAAAATAACCTAGAATAATATATCAAATTTAGTGGAATATATTTTATTTGTGTAATAAAGGTCTCCAAGTAATGAGTTTCCAAGGAATTCTATGTATTATATGTGGAGAACATGGGAATTATTCGATTCAATGCCATAAACTAACAGGTATCCCCTAGACCATAAGTATTCATATTATATTCTAACAAATGAATTGAAAGGAATGAGGAATGTATTTATTTGGATTCATGAATTATGTTATGTAAGTGTTTTAGTAATGGTATTTTAGTTATAAGAATCATGAAAAAACTATGGATTATGTTGATTTTGGAAGCATATATGTCTTCATGTAATATTGATATAAGATTTATGGATATCATCATGGGTTTATGATCATAAGGTTGATAATATGTTTAATTTCATGAAAACCCCTTTTGAGATGATATATGATGGAATTTTATTGGGATTAATAATATACTGGGTGACAATTATTGAAATAAAACCCTTTGATTTTGAGGATGAATTAATTTTTATGGATATACGACTAAAGGTGTTGATAACAAGTAGGGTTTATCTTATCATTAATAGAAATGTAATTATGTGTAATTCTAATTTTTAATGGTTTTTTAATATATTTTAGAAAAAGTGTAACCCATAATCCATGAGAAAACATGTTTCATCTAGCAAGGCTATGGGTATTGAACACAAAACTAAAGGGAAACAATGGTATAATAACGACCAGTTTTAACATGAAAGATTATTTCTGTTGGTAAAACATAAAGTGGTATTTTCTAAATATGTATTTCTAATTTTATTATGTCCCCAAGTTAACAATGATAAAAAAATTTCTAAAATGATGTTATAAACATTATCCGTACTGAAAAAGAAATGGGAAAAAACATCATGGGGGTTTTCACTGGACTCCCAAAAACATCAAAAAAGAATAATGCTACATGGGTTGTATTTGATCACCTTAAAAAGTCAACAAACATTATCTATATCATAGAAATTTTTTTCGGGTAATATTTATAGGATACACATCAATAAATCATTAAGGATTACATGGAGTAAAAAATTCTATTGTATCTAATCCGAATCCGAGTTTTACCTTGATATTCTGTAGAAGTCATCAGTAGAACGTAGATATGGAGAAACATCTACACTATGTGTCATCCCCAGGCAGATAGAAAGTATGAGAGAAAAATAAAAACCCTATAGGATATGTTAATATCTTTTTCGATGGATTTTAAAGGTGGTTGTGATCAACACTATCCACTAGTTGAGTTTTCAAAAGAAAATAGATTTCACTCGAGAATTAAGATGGATTCTTATGAATCCCAATATGGAATGAAGTGACGAAATCCAATGTACTAAAATTAATTTGTAGAAATAAAATTATTGGGATAGGATATAGATGACGAAATGGAAGAAATGTTTAGAGATATTAAATAAAAAATAACATAAGTACAATGTCAACAAAAAGGTTATGCTGATAATTGTTGAGGGTATATATAATTTCAATTTGGAAATAAAGTATTTATATAAATTTATATGTGGAATAAATAAGTTAAAACTAAACTGTAGGTAGATCTATCTAGTTTAAATACTTAATCATATCTGGATAGTAGCATATCATTTGGTGCTTACACCAAACCTATATCAAGTTCAAGATGTTTTCTATGTCTCTCTCCTGATAATGTATATACCTAATACATGACATGTACTGAACTAAGAGTTCATACCACTAGAGAATAAAATTTATTATGTGGAATAATCACAAGATATTTTACATCGTATAGAGAAAATTCAATGAAACTAGAACACTCAATTGGTCATTTTTTTTGGAAAAACAACTAGCTTAAAAAAGTTGTGTCGGAACATGAGGATGAAATAAGGTAGAAGTATCCTTCGATTTTTGAACCTAATTAATGAATTATGAGGGAGACATTCATTTTAAGTGGGCTATAATTTTACTTCATAATATTTTATATTTTTTAAATTAAATTTAATCTATTCAATATTGTTCGTTACATACAACACTAAGTTCAAACAACATGCTACATACTATTAAAATACTATTATTAAATATGAAAGTTATATCCCAGCCAATGGAGTGGTAGGTATGAATAGGATTATATATATGATAAAAATAAATGGTTTCAAAATTTATATAGAACTAATTATTTATTGACCAATTAATTGCAATAAAAAAATAAAAACTATTTTAAAATAAAGGAAATATTTTTATGAGAAACTATTTTTATTCACGCATGCGTGTTTTCTCAAAATAATTAAAAAAATCACGTTTTTCAAATAATTTTAATTAAATATTCCAAGAATATATATACAATATAATTTTTACTTAGGGAAAGTTTTTTCTTTGCATTAGATAGGAATAAATCCAATTTTATGCAAAAAATTATATTTTTCTAAAAAACTATTTTTCAGGTATTATGCACTTATTTTAATAATATATTTTTTTTCTAATTTTAGAAAAAACATTTTTAAAAAAATTTATTTATTAGATAATTATTTCTACATTATCTTGGAGTGAATTTTTGATAATTTTTGGAAAATATAATTTCTTTTGATGAATATTTAAAAATACTGGTTTTCATTAAGATTTATCATTTATTTTATATAATATAAAAAATTCAATTTATATTAACATCGTTTTGAATGTAAAATTAATTAAATTTATATCATTTGATTTAATTTAGGTCATTGAAAGAAAATTCATATTCAAATTTTCATTTAATAAATTTTAAGCTTTTGAAACTTTTCTCTTTAGAAAATCACATTTTTTTCGTGTATAAGGGTTTAAATTAAAATTAAAATTTCCACTTATATAATTGGAATGTGAAAAAATGGATTCCATTTTTTGAATTAGAATAATTTTTATTTTCTAATTTTTCCATCTATGTTTTTTTCAATTATTAATATTCATAGGATTAAAAAATTATTACAGTAGTTAAAGTGAAAGTGGGTTTATCGGTGGGTTAATCTAAAAAGATAAGAGCTAAAATAAATTAGAAACTTGTCTATACCCCCTTGTATAGAAATATGTCCAATTATCACATTTTTTTGAATATCCCATTTGGTATCCTTTTTTTACTGAAAAATGTGGGTACACCTTGTTCTTGTAAAAATTTACAAGTTTGGCACTCACCTCATTTATAAAAGGATACACCACCTCCTCTACTATTCACACTTATAAAACCATTTGGTTCATAAAATGACTACCTATATATATAATATAATTACGTCCCAATATTATATAACACTTATTTTAATTATTAAATCCTCCTATGCAGAATTTATGTATAAACCTATAGAGTCTCTATGAAGAAGTAAACTCTTAAACTTGTGTTTTTGTATTATTTCCTCACCCCTCTCATTCAATTATAATTATATTATAGTGATATAATAACATCAGTATAACCCATATATTAGGATGTTTTTTATTTTAACTTCCTAACTGATATCCACATACCCTTCCATAAAATTGGACATAAAATCTTCATTCATTTGTACTGCAGACTACCACCTCACAAACCGATGTTATTCGTTTCCCATCAGCACCTTTGAAATATGGATATAAAAATAGATTAAATTTATATTATATATATATAGTATTATTATATTTATATAATTATTATTTCTCATATACGTCAAAAATTTCTTTTTTGTGGGATTAAGATAATGTAGCTCGTGTATACAGCAGACTACCGCCTCACGAAGTGATGTTATTCATTCATTCCTTAACTGAACAGTAATCAGGATGAGTAAAATGAATATATAAAATATATCTGGAAAAAAAATTATTCCAAAATTTTAATATATTATTTACCTTTAGTTTTATAAATACTCCATGAAAATAGAAACACATTTCATTAATATGTTTGACCTACAAAGTGCATGAACAGTGGATTTCATTTTCTATATCTATATTCTATGGAATAATTTACATATTTATATATATATACTGAATATATATATATATATGATATTTATACCATGGTAAATATTTTTCTGATTATGGAACCATGATAAATGTAAGAGTATCCAAAATAACTAATCAAAACATACACAAAAAACAAACCAGTTATTGCTAGAAATGTGAATTCAACATGAAATTGTTAGTAAATAGATAATAAAATTAAATAAGTAAAAATTATATGGTATTATATATATTATCATGGTTATATAATATAATTATAATAAACGTATATTTATTCTACAATATGTATGAATTTGTTTGATGAAAGTTGACAATTATGGTAAGGGATTTTTGTCTCACTTTTTTTTTGTTTGAGACAAATTCCACATTCACCATGTGTTTCTCTTATGAAATTTATAAATAAAACATGAATTTATTTTATATATATTATCCTGAAAATTATTTTTTATTTATATATCCATTTTATAATCTCTATTTCATGAGTTTTATGTTTTAAAAGATACTAAATCGGTAAGTGATTTCTATCTCAATTCATCTACTTTAAGACATATGTTATATTATGAACATGCATTCTTCTTTGATTTGAATAACCATTTTACATGTATTATCAAGAATATACCTATTCTAATGATATTATGTGTTTAATTTAATTTTATTATTTCATGGTGATTATGATTTAATGTTACCAATGTTTTCTGGGTTTTATGATACAATTTTATCATTTATCATGATTATTTATGATTATACATATGATGGTGAAATATTATGATCCATATATGAAGAAAACAATTTCTATCACTATCCTTTGTTTATGTCATTTGAATAATTTTTTATATTTCCTCTTTTTATGTAATCAATATTTCAAATGATTTTTTAAGAAAAATCATCTTTGTCTCTCCCTATGGTCGAAATTTTTTTTCTTCCAAATCCATGTTTTCTAAAAACTTTACTTTTTTAATTTTTTCAAAATATGTTTTAAAGTAATATTCAATTCATTTTAAAAATAATGACATTTTTTTTTACAAAAAATTATAATTGAATATTTGTTTTAATGAATCTCCCTAGGATAATATTATCCACAATCATGACCACTAATTATTTTAAATATTCCATTATAATCTTAAAAGATTATTTTAAAATACAAGCATTTCAAAAATGATTTATGAATTTGTAGTTTTAAAAAGTATTTTTTAATGAAATTATATATTCCTAAAGATTTTTTTTAAAATATTTTTGAATATTTATTTATATGTTCCAATGTTTAATTTTATAGAAAAGGATTTCGAAATTATTTTATGTTTCTAAAGGTGATTTTCAAAGTTGAAAATATATTTTCATCAATAAATATTACAATGTGGTCTTTCAAAATCATTTTTTATCTAGTATGACATCCTTTGATGTTCAATATTCCTTACTTTGGATATGATCTAAATATACCATTATTATTATTTATCAGATTGGTTTGTGTTTATGATGAAAAGTTTTTTATGAAACCCATTCAACTTATATGGGTTATACCATGATAAAATTATCATGAAACCCACATATTTATTCATGTTTTAAACTATTGTGAAATAATTAAATGATAATGAAACCATTTTATTTTCCTTAAGTTATGATATGACGAAATGTTTATGAAATCCATTTCTTTTTTTTTGATATGATGATTTTTTTGATCTTATGTAATACGTATGTTTTATTTTTATTAATTTTTGTATAGAACCTATATCTACCTCTATTTAATTGGGTAAATATTGATATCTCATGAGATAAATAAGACCATAATGTGGAGTGAACCCAATTTACTAAGGGATAATGTCTTCTATGATAGTATTCGAAATGAACCTTTAGTACTCTTGTGGTTTGGGTAGTGAAATAATTTCAATATGATATAATTTTCAGTGATCCTTGATTATTATGGAAATTATTTTATGTTATTATGTGTATTCTATAAATCAATTTCTTATTACACTGTCACGCTCTCATAGATTATGTACTTTTATTCCATTATTATTCAAGTCTTATGGACTACAATGAATTATTCCATGAATCGTGTTTATGGTCTATGATATGTAGGGTTAGTTTTTTATATTATATTTTCTTATTCTCATAACCTTATTCTTATTATATGTTGATATCTACATGGTTTACCCTTAATGAAAATCAGAGAGAACCCATTATCATGTTTCATTTACCTAGGATATGAAAAAAGGTTTTAAGCATTGTATTTACAAGAAGTGTTCTATGTGGGAAGATATTTATGGGATATGTTGAAGATATTTCATGAAATATGAAGATTGTGTATATAGTATCTAAAGAAACCAAACCTTTAAATCATATGGCAGGTTTTTTGTGAAATGTATTGAATACTAATTTGAAAATTTGTAATATTCATGTATGAGAAGTTTCGGTCACTAAATTATGGCCACATATAGATTGTAAATATGTTGTTCTTATCTATTTCGATGAGGTACATGTTATTTTATCTTCCATTAAGGTGAATAACATTTAATATAGTCATTTATTTTAATATTCAATACTCAAATATAAATGAATTATTTTCTAAAGTATATGGTATTGAAATATTCTACATACCATGTTTACATGGTGTCTTTGAAAAAATGAATGTATAAGAAATCATTATCTCATACGATATAACTTTTGGCCACATATAAATAGACACATATAAAAACCCACCACTAATCCAATTCATAGTTTAAATGAGACTAAAACATTACCCAATACATTTAAGTATTATCTTGGAAAAACCATCATAACATTATTCCACATATGTTATCCAAATAACAAATGAAACAAAAAGAATGAACATAAGGGTTACCCATGGAAAAGATATGGGTTTTGTAAACATGTCATAAATCATTTCCAAAGGGTGTATCATAATGGTATTCATGATATAAGGGATTAAATAATTATTGGAAATTTATAAAGTAAGTATAATAATATATTTTGAATAATGATTTAATACAAAAGTGATTACATTAAAAATAGTGGTTAGGTAACTTCAGAAATGTGCCATTTAGGTATATTTTTATGGAAAATAACAAAGAGTCATCAAAAACTGTATTGGTGCATTTAGTTACCAAAAATCTAAAATGAAATAAAATGGGATTTCAATTATAAAAAGTGTGATATTAGAAAATATTTGTGTTCAATTTTTTTTTCTGGAGTGTACCAAAAAATAGTTATGAAACGGAACATTTCCCTTTAATTAGGTTTTCTAATTGAGTTGAATTGAGAGGAGAACATTTTTAAACATATATTTACCATAAAAAATAATGAATTTTATTATATATATATGTGTGTAGTATATATAAATAATATATAATAATTAAATATTAATAATTAGTATTTGAATTGAGGGAAGGAGTGATAGTGATTTATGCAATGTAAATGTTGTGGTTCAGATATATTCCTTACCTTAAGATTGAATGAGTTCTAAAGATGTACATAATAGCATAAATAATTAAATTGAATTAAATAATTACTTAATTCAAAACCTTTTCCATATATATTTTATATATTATAATTCTATTATGTTCATTTATGGATAATTTTATGATTTATAATATTCAATTTTGTAGTTGAGAGAGCATTCATTTTATGGTTTCATGGATGACTCACTTGTTTATAATTATGATTTTTTTAAAACTAGAAATAAAGCTACAGATATAAAATTATATAGTATTAATTTAATTAAATAATTTTAAATGATCCCATATATCATTAAATATAAATGTTTACTTTTTTTCAATTTTTTCTTACCATCACAAACTAGTTTTATTTTATTAATATTATATTAATATAATAGTTACAGAACATTAAGTAAGTTAAAATGTTTATTAAAATCATATTTAACCATATTAATGTTTTTATTATCATCCTTGAAAGCATAAATGGGAAACGAAAGCTCATTATCTACATAGATGGTTATCCCCCATAATTTGGACGATGGTATTGTTTTTCTTCGATTAAGAGGAGATGAGAAAAGGGGTTGACAAATCGTATTACATTAGAAATATAAAATTACACTATATACATGATAATATAGTTATTATTATTTAATGCATGACTAATTTTTGTATGATTTATAAGTAGAAAATAAATTAAAATATATTTTTTTAGAATGTGACCCCTTGAGTATCACCTCCTTGAAGGACCCTTTGAGGAACTTGGAGTTGTTCTTTTGGGTAAAATAGTAGAACTTTAATGATCAGAGAGTGTGGACGCTATGGTTTGGTTGATATTTGAAATTATTCATGTCTTAGAAAGTGTGTGGAGAATGGGTAGTGAGGGATACTATTTATAAGGGAATGAGAGTGGTGTTTTTTATTATTATATTCATTAGTTTATTATTTCGGATGAAGAATATAAATACTATTGATTCTTGTGAATAAATATAGAGAATGGTTCAAGTTAGTTCTTACTAATGGGTTCTAACATCAGTAATCTCCCAAAATTTATGTTTGGATTATAATACTAAATATCGTAAATTACCGTATTTTACTATTATCATAAAATTCTTCTGTTTTAGAAAAATATAAAATATTTACCCAAAACATTATTCAATGTGTATATTTAAAAAATATAATACACTTTAGGATGAAAAATCCTTAATATGAAATATTTTTTTTTAATAAAATGATCATTTATTGTAAAATAATAATTTTTATATTATAATATATCTTATAAACCATTAAAAATTTACTTATTTCCTTAAAAAATTAGCTTAAAAATATAATAAAATTATATATTAATTAATGAAACCATTTTATGAAAAATAAATTTTAATTTAATTCATTATAGTAGTCTTAAAAATTCAAATAAAAGGTTTAGATTGTACAATATTACCCCCACACAATTTATACATTTTAAAACATTTATTTACTTAAACCATGAAATAAATATATCATAATACCATTTTATAAGATACATAAATATTAATTTACTTCTCTATAGGTTAGGTTTCTATTCTAATCATTACATTAATATTCAAATAATCAAATTATTATTACACCTATTAGATTTATAAAGGTCATATACGTTCTCTATAAATACCTCTTATTCGATTCTTTATTCATTAAATTTTATTTTCTCTTCAATATTGTATATAAATTTATAGTAAAAATTGATATTTAATGATTAAAATTATGTTGTATTTCTACATCATTATTCATCAGATCGGCCATTCTGGTGGATTGAGTAGATCCAAATTATCCAATTATTTTTATCTTATTTCCTATTTATTATCCCACTATAATATTTGGAATAGTTATTGGTTTAGTTTTTTTATTAATATACCATTAATAATTTATAATATATTGTTGGTTTCTCTTTGTGATGTATATTTTTATACATTATAAAATAATAATAATAAGGGGATTACCATTGAAAAAATTATGTGTCATTATATTATTCTGCCTTATGAAATTTCACCCCTAAAAGTTTATTTTTCTTAATAAGGTAAAAATAAGTGAGTTTACTTCACCTTCATCACTTCCTTCAGTTCCCATGTCACCTAATTGTACTTGTGATTTATCTATAAAATATAGACTTGGTAAGTTTTCATGTTTTCTATAACTTTATCTATATGGCTAAGATCTTCACCGACTGATCCACATATGAGATATCATTTTACAATTGTATGACATCTGATTTCAGTATATGTGATGGATCTAGGGTGTACATCCTCAAGTGGGATACATGGAATTAATCATTTACTAGATACATGGTTAGTGGATGTTCTAGTTGATAGGATGAAACTCAAATGAAATCATGAATATCAAAGGGGGTGATGTATCTGGGAATTAGCTTTCCATTCCTCCCAAATCGCATGAATCTCTTCTATAGAGATATGTTGAGGAATAACTTGTCTCCAACCTAAAATTATTAGTCCCACAAACAATTGTTTTTATAGATCATCTATAAAAAGTGGGCAGCCCTATTGTTCAATTGAATGGTATTTACGTTCTCTACCATTTACTCAACCATTTCTTTTCCCAATAGCTTTTATTCAATGACTTCATCACAACATGAAAGTGTTCTACAAATTTTCTCATAATGTGTTTCATATAGATCCATTTGGATTCTTGAGTGGAAACTATTGTTATAAGAGAACTATACCATATGAAGATGTTGGTCCCATACTCCTTCAAAGTGTATTTATAATTCTATCAAAATGCCTTAAATTGTTTTATTAGTCCTCTTAGAATATCCATCAGTTTGAGGATGAAATTTCTTTATAATGTTTAGATTATTATTTAGATCTTTCTGGAGAATTTTCCAAAACGTGGAGGTAAATTTTAGATTTCAACCAGATACATTCGATAATGGTACTCCATAAAACCTCACTACTTATCTAATGTATATTTTTGAAAGTTTATCGGGATATAATTCTTGTTAAATTCCAATAAAGTGAGTAGTCTTTAGAGGATTATCCAAAAAAACACATACTCAATTATAACCTCCAAATTTATTTTTATGTCTAGTAGAAAATTCTATGGTGATATTCTCCAATTTCTATGTTGGTTTGGGTAATGGTTTCATCATACCCTTAGAATTTGTTTCTTTTAACCTTCACTTAAAGAAATACCACTCACTTTGATGTATAAGAAATAATATCCTTCATCATAATTTCCCACCAATATTGTAAAGACCCAGAAAATTCAAGGAAATTGTTTTTTTAAATTTCTTTGGAATTTTACAAGAACGCAGTTTCTGATGGAACCAGATTCCGAGGCCCGGTGTGCCCGGAATCATTTTCCGAAGTTTGGCTCGGGTACGTTCAGTGAACGAACGAGCGGGTTTTTCTAACATTTGAACCGGTGCTCGGAATCGAATTCTGAGGGCACCTATGGAATCGCAGTGCCAATATTTTCTTAGAAACGCCTTTTCCAGAGTTGCGTTAGCTCGAGTTTGGTTTTTAATTTTTGGGGTTAAGTTAAAAAATAAAATAAAGTGGTGCGACAACTTTATTTTCTTTCACTTAAAGCCACTTAAATCCACTTAAGCTGAGTTAAGCGGATAGGGTGGAACCCAAAATATCCTACCCACTTGGTAGGATATTTGTGAGGTGGGGCCCGCACGAGCCCCGTTGTTTTTTTTCCTCTATGTAACGCACCCGTGAAAACCCCTTTTAAATGAAAGTCAACCGGCGTGTTTTCCTAAATTCTTTACCCCCCTATTAATTGTCCAGTTAAGTCATTACCATTAATTCATCGAATTAATGGTTCGTTTCTTAACCTTGTTTTTCAAATTGTTGGCATAAGAATAAAATAAGACCAACACGTGTTTATTTGAGGGTTGCTTGTTGAGAGGAATTGGAGGAAGCTCTAAGTCTTGGAGATCTTCATACTTCTTCGTGAAGAACGTGAAGAATGCGAAGAACGAGAAGAACGCCGGCCTTCGAAGAAATGCGATGAAAAATGCCGAACCCTCAGAGATCGATGACGCGACACCGTGTACCGCGATGCCGTGTACCGCGACGCCAGTAATTTTCCTTCCGTGACGTTTTTCCACGACGTTCCTTCCCCGCGACAATCTTCGATCAACAATCGATTGAGGTAGGGTATTGCGGTCCTATTATTTTACTTTGTGGATTATATCCTCAACATGGGTTTAATTTGTGCGATTAAATCTGTGTGTTTTAACCCTCGGAGATCGTCGACGCGACGTCGTGTACCGCGACGACAGCGACGCCCCTTCCGCGACGTGGCGATCCTCTTTTCTGCGACGGTCAATTCCGTGATGAACTCACGTTCGACGACTATGACGAGGTAGGGGTTTGATTCATTTAAATATTTGTGATTTCTATCCAAGGTTGTTAAAATAATTGTAGTGAGATTTTTCAAACCGCTAACACGGTGGGTGCGGACCAATGAACAAGTTTGAACCCACCACCCCTTTTGTTCTTGGTGTGCGAAACGGCGGACGTCGACAAAAAAATCTGCACGGGCGATGTGAGGTCCTCACAGTGAAGGACGGACCCTGAGAGGGCCTTTGGCGAAGACGACGTGAATTTCCGACCACCGGAACACATCTAGTGGTCCGTGGAGCAACCAGCCGGTGCGGCGGCGCCGGCGCCGGAAGGCGGCGGCGCCCGGCGCGCTGCCGTGGAGAACCACCGCGGCTAAAGCCGCGGCGGTGGGCCGGTCGTCCCGCGACCGCGTGGGACCGGCGAAGGACAGGACGCGGCTGGCTGCCTTGTCCGTTGGCAAGGGCAGTCCCATGCGGGGCTGTGACTCCATCATGCGGGGGCAGCACGCCCCCCGCTCCGCTCGGCCGTAACCGGTCGAGCCGACCCGCCTGGCGACTGGGCCGCGCCCGCGCCAGCCTGGTCGGGTCGCGCCCAGGCCGAGCCGGGCCACCCAAGCCAGGTCGGGCCGCGCTGTCTGGGTTGGACCCGGACCCGGGTCGGGTCGACTCGGTTAGGGCCGACCCAGGGGGGTTGGGCCAGGTCAGTCCGAGCCCAGACACCCCGTTTTCGGACCTTTTCGGTCTTTTGCTCATAAAATGAGTTACGGGCCTCCGATCAACAAACCGTGAGTGGAGATGTCATCCTTGGATCAAGATGGTCGTTTTGGTATATCGCACTAAAGGTTTCGGAGTACTTTGGGTTTGGTCGTGTTGGTTCGTACACAAAACCAACCGGGCCCTCAGAGCGGAAACGCTTATATGTTAAGTTTCGAACGTCCGATTGATGTGTCGTTGACTTTGTTGGATTCCTCTAAGTGAGATAGATCTTTTGGCTTACTCTACCCGAGGTTTGGAATCCGGTGGAGTATGGTCGGGTTGGTTTTGCCTTAAAAACCAACCGGACCCCTGAAACGAAAATGCCAATAACTCTCAGACCGGGCGTTCGATTAACGCGCCGTCTGCGACGTTGAGTTCTTGTTGACGATACAGAACTTTTGGATACATCAAATCTGGACTATGTGTCAGTTGATGTATCAGCCTCTCGGCTCTTGGAGCGGACCATCCGGAACAAGTTTGCTCTGTGCGGGAACCCTAGAGGTGGCTGCGTCTGCGACGACAATGAAGACAATACGGGAATCCTCCGTGGGTTCGGTAGCGACCACTACAGTACTTTTTGGGATACATCAACTCCAGACTACATGTCAGCTGATGCATCGACCTCTTGGCTCGTAGAGTGGACCCTCCCGGACTGAGCATGCTGTGTGAGGAAACCCGAGAGCTGGTTGAGACTTGATGACTACTGATCGAACGACTCGGTGTGTTACGGATAGCCCAGTGGTAAGCACTTGGTTGTAGCAGCATACCCACGGCGGAGGAGCGCTTGGTTGTAGCGGCAGACCTGCGGTACTCAATTGAAGGATCACCTTTGGAGGTTATGAGGGGGAGCGCTTGGTTGTAGTGGCCGACCCATGACGGAGGAGCACTTGGTTGTAGCGGCAGACCTACGACGGAGGAGCACTTGGTTGTAGCAGCACGGGGGAACACTTGGTTGTAGCAGCAGACCCACGACAGAGGATCACTTGGTTGTAGTGGGAGACCCGTGGTACTCAACATAAGGAGTACCTCAAGAGGCTATGAGGGGAGCGCTTGGTTGTAGCGGCAGACCCATGGTGGGAAGCGCTTGGTTGTAGCAGTAGGCCCACAACACTCCATAGGTGGAGTACTACAACAGTCCAAGGTTAGAGGGATGCGCTTGGTCGTAGCGGCATACCCACTGTACTTGATGGAGAAGGAGTTTCCCAATATCTATGGTTTCAACTTCATGATCGATCCTATGTGGGTTATTGTGGGGGTTAGTACCTATCAATCCTTTGTGGGTCTGATGACTTAGATGAAACAGTGGCTATATCTGATCATCTCTATCGTCATACAAAGAAGTATACCTGTGTGAGCTGAATCCTATTTTTTTTCCTATGTGGATTGTGTTGTGCTATCCTGTGTGGATTTACGTTTTTCTTTCCTGTGTGGACTGGGTTGTACTTGGGCTCGGAGGTTGGAGCGAGCTGGAATTGATGACTTAGGTATATGTATGGGCATATACCTAAGCAGTGTCGGATGTTACTTCGTGATTTTATCTTTCCTTTGTGGCTTATCCTTTGTGGATTCATGGAGATATTTGGGGGTCTCGGGGTCCCTACTGAGTAGCTTATACTCACCCCTACACGGGCTATTCCCGCACTATGTTTTATTGGTTGCAGACGACGTACAACGCTGATCGTGGTTGAGGCTTGCGGATCAGGACGGTACCTAGAGGTGGACCATTGGGTGGGACGTACTCGGAGCGGTCGGCTAGACCCGAGGAGCATTGGAGGCTATCTGTACCGACCCTTCAGGTGGGACTTACAGTGGATAGATCAACGTTGAATATTTACTTTTAGTTGCTATTTTCCCTTTTTGAGTTGTACTTTACTTTCAGTTTGGGTTTGTATTCTGGCCCACTTACATTCCGCACTTATTGTTGTACTCAGTTTTTACTTAGTGTTTACTTCTTCGGCTTGCTTGCTTTGTGGTGTTTGATTACATTACAAAGGCAATGCCTTCCCTTTTTACCGGTATTTATTCCTTGGTGCTGGTCGCCAGCCCCTGGCCTATGGAAGGCGGGCATGGGGTAGTCATGACACGGGCCCCGAGGACGGGTCATGTCAAATTGGTATCAGAGGATCTCGTTTCTACCACAGAACTTTGGACTCTGATCTCTTTTTTTCATGTGAAGCAATAGTATTAAGATTATTGGATATGGTTATCAGTCCAGGGAGTCTAGTGTTGGTGCAGTGGCCGATGTATCCATACAACAGGATCCTGATTTTTGATTTTCGACATAATTCACGAAAACATTGATTGCATGTGTGTTTCAAGTTTTCTTTGTGA
Source organism: Viscum album (assembly GCA_963277665.1). Taxonomy (NCBI): domain Eukaryota; kingdom Viridiplantae; phylum Streptophyta; class Magnoliopsida; order Santalales; family Viscaceae; genus Viscum; species Viscum album. The sequence goes on along the minus strand of OY728151.1, from coordinate 56,848,695 downwards.
TTACTTTGTGTCAGCTCACCAGGTATTCTGTTCTGACCGTGGCACACATGTCTCTTTTTAGGATGGCCACATGATAGCAGCCATCTAGGTTTCTGAGAGTTGAGCGTGACGACAGCCCACCGAGCGATGAGGCCTCAGTACAGGGCCCTTTGACACCTAAGGCACCGACTGTAACTCTACCCGTTGAGCCACCGATGCTTCCAGCCCCAGCCGTTGATGATGCACGTCGCCTTAGTGAACTGCACGAGTTCCTGCGCCAGCGACTGCCAAGGTTCCACGGGGAGACGGACCCCCAGGCAGCTGAGGACTGGCTAGAGGTAGTGGTACGAGTTTTCCGGTTTGTGAGGACACCAGCAGACCTCATGGTGACCCTCGCAGCGAGCCTGCTGCACACGGGAGCAGGCAGTTGGTGGATCTTGATGCTCTAGGTGCATGATGAGGCATCTCCCCTTTGTACAGACTTTGAGAGCCTCTTCCGCTCGGAGTTCGTCCCAGCAACCCTCCATGCGGTGCGCATCCAGGAGGTTCTACACCTGCGGCAGGGCAGTATGACAGTATCCCAGTACGCGGCTAGGTTTACCGATCTCTCACGCTATTCGACGAACATTGTATGAGACACATTCTTCAAGGACCGAACCTTTGAGCAGGGGATCAGGAGAGACATCAGAGCTTCAGTTGTTTCTCACAGCATTCCGACACAGACAGGGGTGTTAGAGAGAGCCCTCTTAGTGGAGAGTTTCCTTGCTGAGCAGTCTCCAACAACAGGACCCACCACTATCTGGCATGCGGCAGAGTCTTCTGCAGCAGGCAGTAGACAGATGACGCAGGGGTCCAAGAGGACTAGACCTATAGGTGGTCGACCGCGTGACACATGATCGTTTGTGCAAGGCACCTGGGGTGGAGAACGACTTACCATGCGCGGGCAGTGTTACTCCTGCGGCGGGGTTGGTCACATGGCTCGTGACTGTCCGACCCGCCATACAGATGACCAGAAGATGAACAAAGGACCTCCCAGGAAGAGGCAAGAGTTCGATCGAGGCGGACCGCATGGAGTAGGGGGCCATGGTAGGGGAGTTGGCCCTGCAGCTGGAGTTGAAAGACGCTTCGAGGTGTTGCCACCACCACCACCAGGAGGTCCACCCCGACCACAGGGAATAGGTGGACGTGCGAGAGCTTAGCTGCAGGCGGATGAGGCCTACGATCATGGTGCTCCGGGAGCAGATGGATAGGAGTGGGACTAGCTCCAGACCTAGAGACTTTTGTTTATGCTGCTTCTAGCATTGTTTGTAGATGTTTTGTGTCTTTTTACTTTGAGTTGTAGTAATAAAAGACACCTTTCTTTTAGGTTTTACCTTACTATTCTCTCTTTGTTTTGTTACTATGATGTTTCGGTTTAAAAACAGTAGAATTGACCAACACATTGAGATACCTACTGGAGGAGACCCAGTGACCACACACAGATACCGTCAGGGTGACTCAACCCTTGGAGGCGAGAGTAATGGTTGGATCTCTTGGTAGTAGCGTCGAGGCCTTACGACGTCATCCTTGCTATGGGTTAGTATCATCCATGACGGGATTGATGGTATTAGGCGAAGAATGTGGTTCATCCAGGGGATGAGACCGGATTTCTCTTCTCGGCAAAGAAGAAATCTCAGCAGCTCTTGTAGGACCAGAGAAGGTCCAGGTCATCCAGAAACGGATGAGGACAGCTCAGAGCCGGTAGAAGTCTTATGGTGAAAGGAGGTGAAGGCCACTAGAGTTTGAGGTTGGTGACCACGTTTCCTTACGGGTCACACCTCGACGTGAGTTATGAATATTTGGCCGAGGTGGTAAGTTGTCTCCATGCTTAATTGGACCATTCCAGGTCGTCAGCAGGGTAGGCAAGGTGGTTTACCACTTGACCCACCCACATTAGTTGCACCAGGTGCACGATGACTTCCATGTATCTCAACTGGGGAGATACGAGCACGACCTGATGCATATCTTTGAACATGGGGAGCGGGTCCTATGTGGACAGTCGATTCCCCTAGTGCGCATCAAATGGCAGCACGTGAACCTCCAGGAGAGCACTTGGGAGCGGGAGGCTCAGATGCATGATCAGTACCCACATTTGTTTCCCTAGTTTATGATGTATCTTTACCGGGACATAAAGACCTGAGGTGGGTGTGATTTAATGCCCCGTAAAATTCAAGGGAATTTTTTTCTTAATTTTTTTTTGAATTTTATGAGAACCCAGTTTCTGAAGGAACCTGATTTCGAGGCCTGGTGTGCCCGGAATCATTTTCCGAAGTTTGGCTCAGGTATGTTCAGTGAACGAACGAGCGAGTTTTTCTAACATTTGAACCGGTGCTCGGAATCGAATTCCGAGGGAACCGATGGAATCGCAGCACCGGTATTTGCTTAGAAATTCATTTTATGGAGTTGCGTTTGCTCGGGTGTGGTTTTTAATTTTTGAGGATAAGTTAAGAAATAAAATCAAGTGGTGCGACAACATTATTTTATTTCACATAACGCCACTTAATGCCACTTAAGCTGAGTTAAGAGGATAGGGTGGAACCCAAAATATCCTACCCACATTGTACGATATTTGTGAGGTGGGTCCTGCACGAGCCCCACCGTTTCTTTTGCTCTAAGTAATGCACCCATAGAAACCCCTTTTAAATGAAAGCCAACCGGTGCGTTTTCCTAAATTCTTAACACTCCTATTAATTGGGAGGTTAAGTCATTACCATTAATTCATCGAATTAATGGTTCGTTTCTTAACCATGTTTTTCAAATTGTTGGGATAAGAATAAAATAAGACCAACACGTGTTTACTTGAGCGTTGCTTGTTGAGAGGAATTGGAGGAAGCTCTAAGTCTTGGAGATCTTCACGCTTCTTCGTGAAGAACACGAAGAATGCGAAGAACGCGAATAACGCGAAGAACGCCGGCCTTTGATGAAAGGCGACGAAGAATGCCGAACCCTGGGAGATCGAAGACATGACGCCATTTACCGCGACGCCAACGATTTTCCTTCCGCAACGTTCCTTCCCCGCGACAATTTTCGATCAATAGTCGATTGAGGTAGGGGATTGTGGTCCTTTTATTTTCATTTGTGGATTATATCCTAAACATGGGTTTAATTTGTGTAACTAAATCTATGTGTTTTAACCCTCAAAGATCATTGACGCGACGCCGTGTACCGCAACGACATTGACGCCCCTTCCGCGACGTGGCGATCCTCTTCTTCCGCGATGGTGAATTCTGCGACGAACTCACGTTCGACGACTACGATGAGGTAGGGTTTGATTCATTTAAATATTTGTGATTTATATCTGCGGTTGATAAAATAATTGATGTGAGATATTTTAAATCGTTAACGCAGTGGGTGAGGACCAATGAACTAGTCCGAACCCACCACAGTTTCGTTCTTGGTGTGCGTAATGACGGATGTCGACAAAACAAGCCGTACGGTCGATGTGAGGTCCTCGTAGTGAAGGATGGACCCCGGGAGGGCCTTTGGTGAAGAAGACGTGAATTTCCGACCACCGGAACACATTCGGTGGTCCGCGGAGCAACCCGCCGACGCGCTACACCGGCACGGCGGCGCCAGCGGCAGAAGGCGGCGGCGCCCAGCGCGCCGCCGTGGAGAACCGCCGCGGCGGCGGGCCGGTGGTCCTGCTACCGCGCGGGACCGGCGAAGGATGGGACGCGGCTTGCTACCGCATCCACTGGCAAGGGCAGCCCCATTCGGGGCCACAGCTCTATCACGCGGGGGCAGCATGCCCCCCACTCCGCTCGGCCGTAACCGGCCGAGCCGACCTGCCTGGATACCGGGTCGTGCCCGCGCCGGCCAGGCCGTGTCGCGCCCAGGCCGGGCAGGGCCACCCAGGCCGGGCCGGGCCGCACCGGCCGGGTCGGACCCGGACCCGGGTCGGGTCAACCCAGTTCGGGCCGACCAAGGGGTGGGGGGGGGTGGGTTTGGGCTTGGTCGGTCCGGGCCCAGACCCCCCGTTTTCGGACCTTTTCGGTCTTTTGCTCATAACAAGAGATACATGCCTCCAATCGATGCACCGTCTGTGGTGATGTGATCCTTTGATTGAGACGGTCGTTTAGATATATCGCACTCAATGTTTTTGAGTACTTTGGGTTTGTCCGGGTTGGTTCGTACACGAAACAACCGGGCCCTCGGAGCGGAAACGCTTATATCTTAAGCTCCAAATGTTTGATTGACGTGCCGTCGACTTTGTTGGATTCCTCTAAGTGAGACGGATCTTTTGGCTTACTCCGCCCGAGGGTCGGATGCAAGTGGAGTACAGTCTGGTTGGTTTTACCTTAAAAACCAACCGGGCCCCTGGAACGAAAAAGCCAATAACTCTCAGACCGGGCATCCGATTGACGCGCCATCTGCGACGTTGAGTTCCTGTTGACGAAACGAATCTTTTGGATACATCAACTCTGGACTATGTGTCAGTTGATGTATCAGCCTCTCGGCTCGTGGACTGGGCCCTCCCAAACGAGCTTGCTGTGTGCGGGAACCCTAGAGCTGGCTGCGTCTGCGACGACAATGAAGACAGTACGGGAATCATCTGTAGGTTTGGTAGTGACCACTACGGTACTTTTTGGGATACATCAACTCCGGACTATATGTCAGTTGATGCATCGACCTCTTGGCTCGTGGAGTGGACCCTCCCGGAACGAGCATGCTGTGTGCAGAAACCCTAGAGCCGGTTGAGACTTGACGACTGCTGATCGAACGACTCGGTGTGTTACGGATAGCCCATTGGGAAGTGCTTGGTTATAGAAGCAGACCCACGACGGAGGAGCTCTTGGTTGTAGCGGCAGACCCGCGGTACTCAATAGAAGGTGTAACTATGGAGGCTATGAGGGGGAGTGCTTGGTTGTAGCAGCAGACCCACGACGGAGGAGCACTTGGTTGTAGCGGCAGACCTACGACGGAGGAGCGCTTGGTTGTAGCAGCATGGGAAAGCGCTTGGTTGTAGCAGGAGACCCAAGGCAGAGGAGCGCTTGGTTGTAGCGGCAGACCCATCGTACTCAACAGAAGGAGTACCTCTAGAGTCTATGAGGGGGAGCATTTGGTTGTAGCGGCAGACCCATGGTGGGAAGCACTTGGTTGTAGCAGCAGGCCCATAGTACCCGATAGGTGGAGTACTACAACAGTCCAAGGTTAGAGGGAAGCGCTTGGTTGTAGCAGAATACCCACTGTACTTGATGGAGAAGGAGTTTCCCAATAGCTATGGTTTCATCTTCATGATCGATCCTGTGTGGGTCATTACGGGGGTTAGTACCTATCGATCCTTTATGGGTCCGACGACTTAGATGAATCAGTGGCTATATTTGATCATCTCTATCGTCATACGAAAAAGTATACCTGTGTGAGCTGAATCCTGTTTTTCTTTCCTATGTGGATTGTGTTGTGCTATCCTGTGTGGATTTACGTTTTGCTTTCCTGTGTGGACTGGGTTTTACTTGGGCTCAGAGGTTGGAGAGAGCTGGAATTGATGACTTAGGTATATGTGTGGGCATATACCTAAGCAGTGTCAGATGTTACTTCGTGATTGTATGTTTCCTTTGTGGTTTATCATTTGTGGATTCTGGGAGACCTTCGGGGGTCTCGGGGTCCCTATTGAGTACCTTATACTCACCCCTGCACGGGATATGCCCGCACTACATTGTGTTGGTTGCAGATGACGGACATCACTGATCATGGTTGAGGCTTGCAGAGCAGGACGGTACCTGGAGGTGGACCACTGGGCGAGACGTACTCGGAGCGGTCGGCTGGACCCGAGGAGCAGTGGAGGCTATCTGTACCCACCCTTCAGGTGAGACTTCCAGTGGATGACTCGACATTACAGCTTTACTTTCAGTTGTTGTTTTCCCTTTTTGAGTTGTACTTTACTTTCAGTTTGGGTTTGTATTCTAGACCACTTACTTTCCGCACTTATTGTTGTACTCAGTTTTTACTTAGTGTTTACTTCTTCTGCTTCCTTGCTCTGTGGTGTTTGATTAATTTACAAAGGCAATGCCTTCCCTTTTTACGGGGATTTACGCCTTGGTGCAAGTCGCCAGCCCTTGGCCTATGGAAGGCGGGCTTGGGGTAGTCACGACACGGGCCCTGAGGACGGGTCGTGATAAATAGTGATCTTAGAGATTTATATTCATCTTTATTCTCCCTAGGTGGATGGTGAAGGTCACACAATATAAATCAATGAAAATATATTTCTCTATCAATGTATATGATGGTACACATATTCATGACACAAATAATTTTTCTTCTTCCCCATCAATTTTGAACTCAAAGGATATCTCATTTTTAATAGCTTATAACTTCTTCGGAATTTCCACATTATCTCTTTTAGCATCATTTATGTTCTCTACAAGGTATGTTTGAGAAATAATTTGATAAATGAATGATGATTTCCCATAATTTAGGATTCAAATGTCCATACATTCTTAATATAATAATATATGATCCTTCTCAATTCTTATCACTGATTGGGTTGTTGGATCTTTTCTACTTATAAAATCATTCACTTTATTTTCTTTACCTGGATGATACTAGATTGTGTAGTAACAATCCATGATGAGATATGACCATATTAATTGGTGTATATTAAGTTATTTCTAAGTGAATATACATTTTAGGCTCTTGTGATTAGTATGTATCACACACGTCTCCACATTGATATAATATCATAACATTTTTAACATGAAGATCACAATTGAAAAATCTAAATGTTGCATGGGATAGTTTTTCTCATGAACATTAATGTGCCTTGATGTATAGGTTATCAATTTATCTTTTTTCATTAACACACATCCTAACCTATTATTTGATGTGTTGTTGTATACCACAAATATTTCCCCACATGCAGGTAGGGTGAGTATTGGTGTAGTTATAAGACTTCTTTTATCTCTCTGAAGCAGTCTTTCTATTCATTGGTCCACAAAATCTTCACTCCTTTCCATGGTGGATTAGTTATTGGGATTGGAAATTATGATAAGTTTTTCTCAAATCCTTGATAATACCCCACCCGAATAATGAAACTATAGGTCTCTATTATAAATGATTACATGGGCTACTCTTTAATTTTAATTATCATAGAAGGGTGCATGGATATCACTTTTCTGGTGAAAAAATAACCCAAGAAAGATACTTCCTCCATACAAAACTCACATTTACAATAATTTACATGTAGTTTATTCCTTCATAAAATATTTATAATATTATTAATATATCCCACATGATCCTCCTAACACATGGAGTATATTAGAATATCATCTATAAATACTAACACAAATTTGTTGAGATAATATCTAAAGACACTATTCATTACATCCATAAAACTTTTGAGAGTATCAGTGAGTCCAAAGTGAATCATAATGAACTCATAGTGAGAATAACTCATTTGAAATGCATTCATGGAAATATATTCCCTCTTCACCTTTAATTGGTGATATCCTAACCAAAGTACCACTTTAGAGAAATAAGTTTCCCCCAAAAGTTGATCGATCAATTCATCAATAAATGGAAGTTGATACCTATTATTTATCGAGAATTTGTTGAGATCATGATAATGAATTAATTAGAACATTTATCCATCCATGTTCTTGATAAATATGGCTTCCACACACCATAATGAAGAACATGAGTGTATGAAACCCTTTTCCAGATTCTCATGTAAATGATTCTTCAATAATACTTTCTAAATGGTGACCATTCATAAAGAGTATATGAAATGAGAAGATAACTACATATATGATCAATTGCTAACTCAAACTCCTATGTATGAGAAAGATCATGTTTATCATTAGGGAATACATCAGTATAGTCTCTCAAAAGTTTTATGTATTCATGATTAACATTCTCCTTTATCTAAATAATTCGAGAAAGATATGTTGATCATAAGGTAATAATTTCCCCAATTGATTTTATGATTCTTATAGAAATTCACCCTCATCCTTACACTTATATAGAATTGTAGTATTCATTGATATTTGAAGAGTGATATCATCTTACTGACATTTGATGTTTTATTTATATAATGATATCCAATCTAGGACCAATATAGCATCAAAGTCCACCTAATGAATCACGAATATATTTATTATGAGGTTAAATATAAAAAATTGATAGGGTATGAGTTATATGATTTTAATAAATAATTTTCTCACTCACCATTCAAATTGTTAACTAAAAATTCATATTTTTAGGTTTTTTGTGAATAGTTTTAGTAAACTACCAAGATATGAAACAATGTGTTGAATCAAAATCAAAAAGTATTTTTTCTATTATTGAATGAATAAATAGTGTACCTATCAACACATAATTATTTACTACTAGACAGAGGGGATATCCCCTTGGAGTTATACCCACAGTTTACAAAACCATGGGTACATCCTGCATCGAGTTAGTCTACACCCACAATTTATTTAAAATTGATGGTATACATAATTTATCCAAACGGTTTTTAAAAAACCATTGCTATAGAGGGGTGAAAATTTGGTCCCACCCTGGACCCCCTTTCACTCATTCGGTCGACCTCCCCCAAAGGTCCATTACCATCTCCCCCTTGGTCAAACAATTTCTTCACCTGAATGATGACCATACTTCTCCACTTTCAGCATTATCCCTTGATATTCTTCATCAATTTATATCCTATAAAAAATAACATGATCGTCAAGGCACATCCCCCCTCGGTCAAGGAATTTTTCTATTAGTTGAGTTGCATCTCACATTCATCCATCATTCTCTTCTGATTGGGTGTTTTTGTGATTCTAATCTTGTTTGAAAGTTACTTCCTAATCCGTCTATATCCATTGCTTTGGAAACCCCAACAATGTTTAATTTTATTTATATCCACTTGATGTTTGTTTTTAAGTTCCTTTTATAAAGACTAGAATTTCTGATTACATGCTCTATTGAACTATACGATTCATATATTTTCGATATAATCATGAAATTTACCTAAATTTTGTACAAAAAAGTAATAACTAATTCAAATGTGAGTATAGAGTTGTCTTATATATGTTTCAATGAATTTATCTTAGAAAAATATATAGTTTTGTTTGTTTAGTCTAATTATGTATCATCTAAACTTCATGATATCAAAATATGATTGTTGGATCTTATTATGAATTCATTTTGAAATAAAAATACAAAATTGAAGATAATGAGTTGTTATAAAATATGAATGTGATGAAGAATAATTGTAAATTTTATTGAAATATACATTATCTCATGACTAGTGTTTCTACGATTTTATTTTTACAATTTATTGTATTTTCAGAAGAGATTCAATTATGTGAAGTATCATTGTAAAATCACACATTATTTCTTTCATGATGGTATTTAAAGATCCAACATGATTGAAAAAATTTCAAGGCAAGGAAACTACATCTCTTAAAATTTTATTGATGATGTATAGTGTTGGACATGTTATTAATTATATAGAAAGAAAATAAAGATAAGTATATATATAATTACTAATGAACATGGTTTTAAAAAATGTTTTTTCTATTGAACATAATATACTATAATTAGAGAAAGATCCATGATGTTTGTAGTTGGTACTTGGATTCATTGATCTGCATTATCAAAATCTACGATAAGTTTATAGTTAAATTTATTTCGTCCTTGATAGGTTGGGTTTGGTTATAACATACATTGATGAATATTTTTATTGATGTACAGTAGTTCAAGAATTTGTTTTTAGTTTTGATATTAATTTTTTGTATTACATTTAACTGTTCATTTTTTTCTTCTAATAATTTTTTTATATTATATATCCCTTTTTAATTTTTTTTATGCTATGATATTTTCTATTTGATTACAAATTTTTCCATCAAATAAACATTTATTATCATGTGGGATAAAAATTGATTGTTATCACATATTTAATTCACTCCATCTTGATGAAGTTGTTTGGTTATATATAATAGCAACAATTTATTTCAGATCTGGCTTCATTGATTTTTATTTTCCAATATATTTTATATTAAGGCTTCTTTACATTTTATTATTAAAGAATAATGATCTTATTGGTTCACTATTGAACATTAAATATTATTGGGACCAAAATAATTATTAATTATGTTTATAATTACATGATACACATAATACCGGGGGATTATAAGAGTTATAAACTAATTATTTATCAAATACATGATATTTTAATAGTTTATTTTAAAAAATTAAATTCTAGAAAAAAATACAAGTATTGTATATTATTTGAAAATAATTAATAGAGAAATATTATATTTACATAAAGTGATTCTAAATGATGCTGAAAAATAAATAAAATAAACTAGAAAATATACCCTCATGTGATGCTATCCATTTAATTGTAAAATATGATTACCTAGTATTACACATTTGAATCCAGTGCTACAATTAGATATTGTTCATCAATTATAGCATAGTTTATTTCCATTATTCATTATTTTTCTAGATACTGTCATTATTTGATTAATCTAATAATAAAATTGGTTGTAATTAATTTTTTATTATGGTTTAAAATTTTTATTGGAAGATAACTTTTTAAACTTATTATATAATGTATAAATTCTAGATGTATCATACCCATCCGATTTTAACTTAGCATCAAATGAATTTGGAATTTTTTATATATATTTAATTTAACAATGCTTTTTAGTGAGGTTATATAAAGTGACAATGCTATAAATTTGATGGAAGACCATTGATATGATGGGAAGAAGTTAGCTTCCATATTAAAAAATTTGGATTTCATAGAAACAATAATGTTTGGTATCACCATAGAGAGATGAGTCAGTATTATACTATTTCTGAATGAAAAGAAAGAAGTGTAATAGAGAATTTGATATTTGATTTGTTTATATTTCTTCATAATTATGACAGTGATAGTATGCAAGTACAAGAAGGAAATGATATCAATACACAAGAGGAAAATACTAAAGATGATGATGTTGAGAGAGTGAAAATCTTTATAGAATGATGCCTGGACTCTAATATATAAGGAATGTACTAAAATGAACATGTAAGAATTGCCAATGTGGTTATATCCCTATAGAACCTTTAATGGAATTTATAATACCTCTATCAATTACATTTTTTTGAAGGATGTTCTTTATGATGGTGCGGATATTCCCTAAAAAAAATTACAAGGAATTGATGTTAATTAAGAAACATAGATTTTCTACTAATAAATACCATGATTTTCAGAAATATTTTAGTTTATTTTTGGAGGAAGCAACTGAAAGTAATGAATTTAAAGAAGTAGGTACATCTCAATAGAATGAAAATATAGATGTAAAACCATATAGTGTGAATAAAAAGTCATGTGAAATGCTCCATTTATTCATAGACATAAAAATATGTTCATGCCTGCAGAAATATTAGCCAATTTGTGAAAGCCTGGCACTGATAGAATTAAAGGAAATGATGAGTTTCTTCATCATTCATATGGATTGGCATGATAGAAATTTGATGCAGAACATCATGGTTTTTCATTTGAAAAGTGTAATGATATGTCGAGTCTATCCTATTATGGATTTAATCTATTTGTTCATATGCATACTACTCACAGCATGTGGCCAGTTTTTATTCATGTTTGTAATCTTCTTCCATGGATGTGTATGAAAAAACATTCAGACTTTTTGGGTATACTGATATCTAGACCTTTTAAACCCATTAATGATATAAATTTCTTCTATGGATCTATAATAATAGTGTTGAAGTAACATTTGGATTTGGGTGTGCATAAATTCAAAGATTCTTCAAAGAAATTGTTTCAGATACATACCTTCCTTCTTCAGACCATAAATTATTTCTCTTATATAATGATTTTTGGGTGGATCACAAAGGGAAAACAATCATGTCCCATTAGTATGAATAATACATTATTGATAAGACTTAAATGTGTCTGTAGGTTTATTTTCACAGGGAATCGACAATTATTCCCAATGGATCATCAATACTGGATGAATCACTAGAGGTTTGATAATATTATTAGCACTGAACTAAAACCTCATAATATGTGAGTATGTGACCTGCTTAATGATTTGAAAGATTTTAGTTCTTCAATAAGTAATGGTAAGTTGGAATTTAAAAACCGGAAGAATGTTGACACTAAATTCACATATAATTGTAAAAAGAGAAGTTTATTTTTTTTAGTCTTCATACTGATCTACCAATTTTTTACTTAATTGTTTTGAAATAAGGAATATTGAAAAAAAATATATGTGAAATGTTTCTTTAAATTATTTTGAACATAATGGGTATACCAAAGATTAAATCTGATCTTTTTCGGATTTTTTGGATTGGGGTACTTGACTAGAACTCCATTCTACATATATTGGAAAAAACAAATGGAATGTTGCTTGTGCACCTTATTTGATGACACCATCAGAGAAAGATCAATTTTTAATAGTATTATAGAATATCAATGTTCATGATGTCCATTCCAACAATATATCTTAATGATTCAAAAGAAGATATTTGAAACTAAAATCCCTCAAAACTCAAGATTATCACATTTTTCATTATGAATTTATTCGAATAAAAATTTAGAATTTTCTATCCAATAATATATGGATAACAATGATTCAGTTGTGGAATTTTTAGAGGCCTTCTTGATAAAATGTTATCCAAGTCATTATTATGAAAAATAAATTTATAGGTTCTATTAATTATACATGAGTTACGAAAAAATTCCACTATCCTTTTCACCTAAATGCTGCATTTAACAATTCATTTTCCAAATGAAACTCCTCTTAGAGGACTGGTCTATTTTTGATGGATGTATCCCACTAAAATAAATATTTTCACAATGAAATAATATTTCTAGAACAAAATTTATCCTAAAGGTTCCATTGTGAGTGTTTATCTAGCCCAGGAATGTATGTAGTTTTGTTCAATGTGTTTTTCAGATATGAGACAAGTCATAATAGGAAAATGAGAAATGAAGATGATCAGTATGATAAAATTGATCCCTAATTTCCATATCCTCCATTCATAGATTCTGGAAAATATAAACAGAATCCACTTCATGATTGAAGCATTAATGTATCCTGAAAAACATTTAGTTGTTATGAAAATTCAGTGTATAAAAAATAAACATATTATTTTTATTTTTATTTCTTTTTCACAAGGCTATCCATCCACTTCATTAAGGTCTTCCACCAGCAGATATTGATTGTAGTCATATTGTGAGGCTTCTAAATATTTCTTAACACTATTGAAAGCTGAGAACTTGAATTTTACAATTTAATCACTTCTATTCTACTTTGGTATCCTCTAGTTTATAACATCTCAACATATGAAAACTAATTTTCTCATGTATTACTTTTCTATTAGCATATATAATTTGACCAGATTCTGGTTTAGAACTGTTTCTTCAGTATTTTAGACTACTAAGAGAGAATTCAGCATGCATACAATTCTTCCATCTTGAGTTATTCATGTTGAAAGATTAACCATAATAATTTCATAGATAATTCTAGTACTTTTATTATGTAAATATTGATTTATATATCATACCAATAAAATCCTAATCTATGTAATTTTATAATTGGGCTAATACTTCCTATCATTATGCATGAAAAAATTCCAGTATGTGTCCCACAGGTCATTATGACTCGTTTATTCTTCATTACCTCTTTATAAAACCCTCACAAGAGTATATTTTATTTACCAACTCAAATTATACTTTATATGAACACAATAACCCAAATTCCACTACCCGGTGGTTTGGTTCATCTACACTCCACTCTTATTGTGAATTTAGAAATTACATAACTACTGAATGATATACACAGTCACATTCCACGACCATCCTAATATCGACACACATAGGTATTTCCAACAACTCTTAGATGGGTTCACGTAACCAAAATCAATATAACATCTTAGGAACCTATTACACTCATGTTGACATGACTCTTTCACTTTGAACTTTCACAACCATGCATAAAAACAATTAACTCACATTACCATGTTACAAAACAAATATCAATCAACACCCATTATTCTATCCTCAGCATTACACAACCTGATGTCAAACTCCACTATTTTTTCTAAATAAAATTACCACACATGAATGGTATTAAAACAAATAGGGCTCAGTAGACATTATTTTTCTACATGATATACATTCATAATCTCTAAAATATATATTGAAAACATATATTGAACAACAAAACATATCCATAAATTCAATTGAACACAATTGCAGTTCCCATCTACTAACCAACACATTCCAAGTAATTTCAATAATAATCCACACTACTCCCTTAGAGACACCCCCATACAATATAATGTACACATAATAACTCAAAAAATGTATTCCACTGACACATTATAAATAAAATATGATCTTTCATAGAGTATTCACATTCCATTTGTAAATTAGTACCACAAACGATACACTTACTTCAAGGAATATAACTCAAACATGTTTAATCGGCACAAAATTCTTACATTCCACACTCCTCAATAAAATTGGGGCACATTCTAGGAAGTCCAAATAGAATTTTTACACCATCCCTTACATGATCACACCATCAAAAATAAATATATATTATCAATATGTTTAATCTCTTGGTATTTCATTAAGGATATTAGGTTTTATTTACTATTCTTGATTCTTTTTCACATACTAACCATGAACGAGTAATTAAATACTATACAACATAAGCCACACACCACTACCATGTACTTGAAATGTATAATTTTCATTTTTATTAAATAGAGCTAAAAACAAACATATATTCCCCACAAGAATTGTGAATCATTATTTTCCCAATAACATATATTGAAAAAATGGCCACCGATCATAACCATCATCTTTATGCTAAATTTGTACATTATATAACACCGAGAGTCAAATATTAATGGTTATGGTTTCCATAAAATAGAAACTTACATAATCCATGAGAATCTACCCGAAACAACACATCACTTTCTCAAATTATTGAGGGGGCCCAACTAAATCTAAAATCACATATTAAATTACATCCAATAACCCTACTCTACTCAAATTACAGAGATCCACATTATAATAACAATAAATCACATTCAAAGGTAGCAATTTTGAGGTTCCATAGCTAGGAAAAGCTTTGATTCCAATCATAAAACCACTTTTGAGTGCATCCTCTAAAAGGCTATTCACTGAACCACACATATATAAAACCACAAATATTTTATAAGGGTCATATACCTCAAATATTTTTGGTTAGTGACTCATCTAACGTGAATCAAGATTTGTGAATTTCTTATGTACGGTTTTAATACAGTTTTTTGAATTTCTTATTTGGAACAAGCTATATTGGGCATCGAAGGTTGTGTACCTCATGCAAAATTATTGTCCTCCAATAGGAAGAAAAATGGTTGAAGCGTAGTAAAGGCCTATACATAAGAAAATATTTTATGTTTTTGTATTTATTTTTCAAATATTTTTATGAAATTCATAATTTAATATGTTGTTTATAATTTCAACAATCTTCCTTGGAGGCCCTTGATGTTAAAGAAGACGACAAATTCAGGACACCAGGTCATTTGAGTCATGTATTTGTAGTGGAGAAACATGGGAGAGTATGATTTCCACTAGGAGAAAACATCACCCCTCTAGGTATTGGTCCTCATCAAGATCCTCTCAAGCCTCTAAGACCTCTAAGATAGAAAGCACTTGTGTTGATGTAGATTTGGAGAAAAATAGCTTTATAAGAGCAGAAAAGAAGTCGAAAAAGTGTTTAAAAATTAATACGATGATTGAAAAGTTCTAAAAATCTATGAAAATTTTGATCCAGTCACATCCATTATAGACTTATATTAAATCTCATTGATATATTGCATCAATTAACTCTTTAAATAATACCTCAGGTGATACTAATTAGGTTCCTAGTGGAGATGGAACTAAATGTCATGGTGATAGATCTATTGGTGGTGAGTTTGTTGTAAATGACGCTATTGGTGATGAGACTGATGTTGATGTTGATAACAATGATGTTGGTGATGATTCTTCTAATGATGTTGAAGATGTAGACAGGGATTAGGATATTGGCGATAGGGGGATATTAATTCCCTCAATTTTTGAATTAGTAAGAAGACATGTAGAATTACCTTAAAAAAAGAATGAACTAATTATAATGATGGGGATGTACATGTATGTTTTATTTTACTTAAAGGTCTTGTTTGGTTTGTTTTGTGTTGGAATTGCCTTTTTTTGTATTTATGTACAACTTGAATGGTATTTTTTTGGTGTCATATCTTTTATTTTTTATAGGATCTGGGCTACTAGAATGGGATTCTGGTATATTAGGAGGGGTTGTTTCCTGGTGGGGAGATAAGCTTATAACAATGGTTTAAAAACCATAAGTATATATTTTTTCAATGGGATTTATATACCCACAGTTTGGTAAACCTTGGGTATGATAAACTAGGTATAGTTTATACCCACGATTTTTATGAAAACCATGAAAATAGCTCTATAATGACAGCCTTGAACCCCATGGTTACCAAAAAAATCAGTATAACCTATATCCATAGTTTTGGGGCTATACATATAGTTTAAAACCATATTTATAGCAAATTTTTTCAGTAGAGGTTGGGATCCACTTTATATATAGTGATAATATATGACGTTTCATGTTGTTATGAACCAATATAAGATACCATCCAATCAGACACCTAACTCATATCATGGTAACACCTAAAGGGAAAACCAATCACCATAGGCTAGAAACAGGTTCTTGGGCATTAAGTGACACATTTATGAATGATTTAGCCTATGAAATAATTTAAAAACAATAACCTCCAATTACATCACAACATTACCAATATAAATACATAGGATAAATAGAAAAATTGATAATCTTGAGTAGTGAATTTAAAATTTAAAACAATAATCAAAATAAAAAACTGGGGATTGGGTCGAAAAACAAAAAAATCCTCCATGTAGTATTTGGTCTTACACCCATGCTGCCACCATGAACACTTGACCAGAAAGGGATCCACTAGGACATATAACAACCATCTCCACCACAGGGTGCCCTTCCCTTTCCAAAATCGAATACAATAAGGTATAATAACACCTGAGGGTGTAAGTAGGGTTTGAAAAAAATATATTATTCTAATACCACTAAAAGATTCCATTTGATGACATTCAATAAAAAATTGACACTCTAGTTTTAAAAAAATTAATTTTAGACAACATAAAATATAAACATGTTTTTATTTTAAATTTTAAACAATTATGTAAATTGAGATTTAAATTGTTGAATAAAAACTAAAGAACCATGTGGGGCTACTTATGTAGCTTGGTTATTAGGCCACTAATATCCTCATTATAGTGAACCTAGTCTTTTTCACATATTATTTAATGATTTAAAATAGAATTGACTATGAAATTAGAACCCAAGGATCATAAAGTCTAGTATAATGGGAAGACTTGTTACAAAAAACTGAAAACATTGGAAAAATAAAAAATATATTTATTTGTCATCCATTATGAGTTATTATCTTCCTTTTATACCTTACATCTAAATAGAATAACATATGGATAACATGAATAATTGGAAAAATTAAAACCCCAATAAGGGAACAAACATAAGAATAAATCATAGAAAATGGGTTAAAAGGCATAATATGATGACATAAATGGAATGGAAATATATAACGAAGAATAAAATATGAAATATTTTTATCCCAGCATATGTGAAAAAAATACAACATGAAATAAGAATGAGTCAATTCTCATTTCACACGAAGAAGCACGAGTTAAGGTTAACCACCAGGACGGTTGAAGATAGAGCATGAGTCAAGGCTAACCACCAAGACCATTGATCATGATGTCTCCTAAGACTAAAAATGTCCCAACGCATTATTATTAATTTTAGGTGCACCCCTAATGATATGTTCATGATTACGTGTTCCACGTGAAAAATAAATATTAGGGTTACCCATGGAAATAAAAGATTATCATAATCATGTCATAACACACAATAAATGGGTGTATCACAAATGTGTCCATGAATGAAAGGAATTAAATAAAAAATGGTAATTCATAAAGGAAAAATGGAATAGAACACGATAAGTAATTTAAACTTTAAGTGATAACATGAAAATATAGTATTTAAGAAATGTTAGAATTAAAATATTTTAGTATAGTTTAAGGAAAATATTAAAGAGAATTTAAGGAAGAAAAGGGAATAATATTTTATATAAAACCAGAGTTGAACCAATAATAGTTTCATAATAAAATGATTAATCTTTTAATAAATAAGTAAGACCTAAAAATTATATTGGAGTGTAGTTTAAAATGGGTATGAATTTGGAATGTTCGCTTTAATTGGGCTTGCTTATCAAGAAGAATTGAGAAGGGAACCATTTAAAAACATGTACATACTGAAAAATAACGATGAAGTGAAATTGATACATGATTTTAGAATATTTAAATTGAATTTATATTATTTAAATCAAAATAAAATATAATTTAATTTTTTTAAAGAGAGAGATATATTAACCCAAAGGAATAATAGAGGTTTATGTATAATCCACTACCTTATGTCTTGAGGTGTTCTTCACTTGATATTAATGTCATAAAAAATGTATTCATTATTTAAGACTTAATGAAAATTTTATATATGTAATTGATTTATTATAATTTTATTAAGTTCATTCATGTCCTTTTTATGAGTCATAGTATACAATTTCATCGTTCGAGAGTGTTCATTTTCTTAGTTTTCATGATCAGTTCTATTGTAAATGAGTATAAGAAGTTTATTTTGATCATGATAAATTTTATAGAATTAAAATTACATGTTATTAATGAAACAATATAGTGTAGTTTTTTATATTATTTTTCTGGTTATTCGGATGAAACATTAGATGACATTTTAATTATAATTGTTCTGATTAATTTTAGTGGTTTTTCGACCACAATGAACTAGTTTTGTTCTATTATTAAATATATTGTATATACAATGGTTAAAAAGAATTAAATAATAAATAATAAATATATTTTAATATGTTTCAACAACAAAAAATGGTTTCATGGATAGCCTTGAATATGGAAATATAAATTGAAAACACATCATCCTTGTATGTTATAAATCAACACATCACAGGAAACGATTTCATTTTCAGTATAAATTGTGGAGGGAAGAGAGATGATGATTAATTATTAATTTAGTGAGATAAAATAAAAAAGGAACCTGAAAATAAATTAAATGAAAATAAAAGGGGTTTTACCTCTTGATACCTTCTTCTTGAGAACCACAATTGGGGATTGGTTTTCGTATTTTGTGTAGATTAAATGTTCATTGAAGTGGGTGAGTAATATAGGATTATATCTGAGAATAATTTGGAAAATTCTAAGGGTTTGAGAGGTGAGAGGAGAAAATGTGGGGAGGGGTGGTATTTATAGCAGAAGAGAGGGGTGTTTTCTCATTATTTTAATCATCAGTTCATTATTTTGGATTAATAATATGAATAGTTTGATCATTATAATGAAATATATTAAAATAATGATGTTCAGTTATAGATTATTGTTCATTCATTATTTATTACTCAAGGAATATTGTATTTAACTTATAGTGTATAAATATCGTAAATTAATGTATTTTATTATTCAACAAAAATAAATGTATTTTAGAAAAATACTATAAATTCACAAAAACCATTTATTGATATATAGAATTAAAAAATGAACTCCATTTATTAAATATAGTTTTCTAAATATTATTACATAATTATTTAATTAAAATCATAATTTACATGAAAAGATAAATTTTAAAATTATAAATGATTTTATAACACATTAAAATATCATCTAATTTCCAACAAAATTGTATTAAAATAAAAATAAATAAAAAGATTATTTTATTAATACATTTAAGTAAAATAAGATTTCTTTCAAATTATTAAATAAATTTTAAAATTTTAATTAAATTTTTATGGCTTATAAAAAAAACACTTAATTAATAATTTTTAAAAAATTCATGTACTTATTCTATGGTATAATTATATCATACTAACACTTATAAGATCGATAAATTTTATTTATTCTTTTATGGATGATGGTACTACTCATTTTTCGGATTTACGATTCATAAGGGCCACATTACTATTCCAAAGTTCAAGTTACTACTCCTTCGGTATATGTTCTGTAACATATTGAGATACATCTTATTTCATTTATTCTTTATATATAAAATTTTTATTGTGTTTTTAGTGTGATTTAATGTGATTATACTATATTAAATAATTATAAGAAGGTAACGTCATTAATAATTTTGGGTTTTTACATTCTTCCCCACTTATGAATTATCACCCTCAGTATTTTGTTTTACATTATATGTTGAAAACATGTTCTGGTACTTCTCCTCTATTTCTTCCTTATGTTCCCATATTTCATTTTCATACCTATGGTTCTTCTAAATTACTTTTACACGGTGAGTAGTATTGTTTCATAGAACAATATCTTTATGATTCAATATCTTCACTAACTACTCCTTGTAAAAGAGATCATTATCCAACTATATAACCTCATAATTAAGTATATGTGATGGATACGTTATATACATACTCAAGATGGATATGTGGAATACATCGTGTAATTAAGACATGGTAGGTGGAAGTTCTTTTCGATAGGCCATAACTCCAAAATTATCAAGAATATCAAAGGATACAATGTACTTGGGACTCATCATTCCTTTCTTCCCAAATCACATTATCCGATTCCATGAAGATATGTTGCGGAATACCATGTCTCCAACATTAAACTCAATGTATCATCATTGATTTTATACATAGATATTTTTTTTGACTTTGGGATTCCTTGATGAGATGCTAAATGGTATTATCTCATTCCACTATTACTTAGACAATTTTAGGTCCCATAAACTTACACTAATAGACTTCATCCCATCATGCAAGTGTTCAACACCTTTTCCAATAAAGGAATTCTTATAGAATCATTTGGATGCTCGAATGGAAACTGTTGTTGTAATAGAAATAAAATAGAGGTATTTGTTAGAACCATCCTAATTTCAAGTCCAAAAAACATGGTCTCACCATTTGTTTTTAGTGTTTAAATAGTTCTCTCATATTGGCCATTATTTTGAGGATGATAGGTCATACAAAATTTCAGCTCAGTTCTTAGAGCATGTTGGAGACATTTCTATAACATTAAGGTGAATATCATATCTTGACCAGATACAATATATAGTGCTAATCCATGAAACATTACCACTTCTCTAATGAATATCCATACAAGTTGATCTTATGATAAGTCCTATCTAATTGTGATAAAATTAGTTTCCTTTGTATGACGATCCATAATTAACTCTGTAGCATTGTTTCCTCTAGATGTCTTTGGAAATCCCATGAAAAATCTAATAGCGATGTTTTCCCATTTCCATTTTGGTATGGATGATAGTTTCATGAACCCTTTATAAAATTTCTTTTTAGACTTTACTTTAAAACATATAAGGAACATTAATGTATATATATAATACCCCCTTTCATATTTTCCCATGTATAGATCTCTTTGAGATCTTGATACATCATTATGATCTATGGGTGAATAGAGATGGTTGAGATATGTGCATAATTTTGAAGCACATCCTTTTTCTATGGATTATATGGTACACATATTTACAATCCAAATCTTACTACTCCTTCTTCATCTATTTGGAACTCTATGTATTTCCCATTCCTGATATCTTCCACCCTTTTCTGAATTTCCACATAATTTAATTATGGAAAATTTATTTTCTCAATGAGGTATGGCTAATTAATAATTTGATAAAGTATTGGTGATGTTAGTACATTAATGATTCACATGTTCATCCTCTATAAGTCTAAAAGAATTGTAACCTTATCAAATTATCACCATTGATAATGTTTTAAGATTATTTCTACCTATAACAACCACCATCTTATTTTCTTTATCCGGATGGTTGTGGATTGAGCAGTCAGAATCATTAATGATCAAAAATCATCACTGATGGTGCATATTAATATAATTATGTTTGAATATATTTTTGACACTCTTTTGATATGTATATATATTATACTTCTCCCATTGTAGATAATGCTTCCAGATTTTCAACAGATAAATCACAGTTTCCAACTCCAGATCATGCATGGGATAGTTTTTCTCATGTATTTTCTAATTAATTGAGAAATAGGAACTCACATTATCATTTTTCAACTGTATAAATTCTAATACCTTCCTTGAAGAATAATTTTATACCACAACGAGTTCTCAACTTTTGGGAAGTGCGAGTACTAGTGCAGAGATAGATCTATTTTTCAACTCTTTAAAACAGTCTTCACATTCAAATGTCCAGAAAAATATTTCTCCCTTTTGATTCATATTAGTTAGTGGGGTTTAAAACTATGAGAAGTTCTTAAAAAATCACTGGTAATACCCAGCTAGATGAAAGAAGCTACATACCTCCATTATAGATGTTGTCCTTAGCCACTCTTCGATGGCCTTTTTCATTGAAGGGCCCACAAATATCCCTTTTTTGGTGACTTCATGCCATGAGAATTATTCTTCACTTATCTGTAACTCATATTTAATTTTCATAAAGTTTATCCCTTGAAAATTTCTTGAAAATAGTATTTATATTCTCCTCAAATTCCTCCTTTCTTGTAGAGTATAACATAATATTGTCAATAAATACTATGAAAAATTGGTTAAGGTAATCTATAAATACTCTTATCACTAAATCCTTGAAAATTTCTAGAAAATTAGTGAATATGAAAGGCATAACTATGAACTCATAGTGTCCATACCTTTTTCTAACTGTATTCTTAGAAATATACTCCTTACATACAATTAATCGGTGATATATTAACCAAAGATCCACCATTGAGAAATAATTATCACCGAGTATTTGATTGAACTGGTCATCTATCCATGGTTGGGGATTATTGTTATTTATCATGATTTTATTATGTTCACGATAATAAATGTAGAGACACATTGATCCATTATTCTTATTAACAAAGAAGAATGGTTCACCACATGGTAAAGTAATTGGGAATATAAAACTCTTGTACAAATTCTCCTGTAACTACTTCTTTAGTTCTTCCAGATCAATAGTGGGAATTATATAATGTTTCATTGATATAGGAAGAGATCCATGAAAAATATCAATTGAGAAATTGCCCTCTCATTATAGAGGAAGACTAGGAATCTCTTCTGGGAACACATCAGTGTGGTCCCTTATAATGGTAATGTCCTCGAGCACGATTCTCTACCTTATTTCATTAATTTGACCTGGATATGATTTATCATAAGAAATTAATATCCTCACTTGAAAAAACTAATTCAAAAAGGCATTCAGCCTACTCCTTACACTTGTATAAAATTGGAGGATGCGTCAGGATGTAAAGAGTGGTCTCCCTTTCTCAGTATTTGTTGTTGTATTTGAATAAAGACATTCAATCCATGCCCAATAATGCATCGAACTGCACCAAAGGATATGAGGAAAGATTTTATAGGTTGTTCAGTCCACAAACATTAACCAGGTAGGAGTTATATAATATGAATAAAATAATTTCCCCATTATTTTTTCTCATAGATAAATCAACCTCAATATTTTGAGGTGGTGTTGGAATAGTTCTACTAAACATGAAATATATGAAAGAATATTCAGAACTAGAATCAAATAGTATGTTATCTATTCTTGAATGAATTACTAGCATCCCTATCACCACATAATTGTATAGATCCTCTTTTGAAATAGTGATATCATTTACCATTACTTGTTTACTTGGATGTTTTTTGTTGATTTTCTCCAACAACCCTGGCCTTATGGCATTGGTTTAGAAAAAACCTATGTTCCATATAGTTGAAACACTTCACTACAGGCTGAGTGTTGAACTGAAAATTCTTTTCTTCTTAAAAATTAGTTTAATTATTCATATCACATCAACAATTCTTATCCCGAATCCTCTATTATTCCACATTTGAAGCATTTCCTGGTTACCTTTAGATAGTTCCAAGGATACAATATCCAACAATTTTTACATGTGGTTATTATTTATTCCTTCTATCTTTTTATTTATTGTGTGATCCACCGATATTAGACATTATTTCTAGATTTAGGTCACCGATACCATGAGACCACTTATAGTATCTGATATCCATTTCAACCTTGAGGTAAGAAAAAAAATATCCACCTAATTTCCAAATTCCTAAGTCGCCAAAACGTTTCATAAACATTGTTTTTTGGCTTCTAAAGTAGTGATCCAAATTTTATTTTGTGTTCTTGACAAAGCAGAAGGTGTTTCTTGAATGACTTGTAAAGCTATATTTATAAAACCTGATAGAATCATATTCCTTCTACCTAAGTCTAAGGAACTCTTTTTCTATCTTGAGAAAGAGGGTTTGGGAATAAATTTTTGTTTAAAAAAACTATATATAATTCCTCCCAATCCATGGAATCAAATTCCTCACTTGAATTTTCAATTTGGATTAGTTTCCACCAATGATCTGCTTCCCTATCAAAATGATTGACCACAAACACCACATTCCCTTTTTCTAAGCACTAGTGGACAATAAAGAAATTTTTAATGTATTTAATCCACTATTTCATGAGGAGGGGATAATAAGATCCACTAGACATGGGAGGAATTTTCTACATCAATGATTCGATGAAAACATGCTCTTTTTTGAGAAGTAGGTTGTTACATATGATTCATTATATTATTAATTACCTGATCTAGTTGAGAAAGTACATTCATGATGTTTTGAGTATCAATTCCCATCATATTTGGAATATCATTATGGAAATTATCTTATTTCATATAATATTGAATTTTGTCATGAGTTCTTCCATTTCCAACCATTAACTGTAAAGAATAAAGTGAAATTAGGTACTTTAATTCTTAGTTAATAAGAATAATAAAATAAACCCATAAAATAAAAGGATAAGAATGTAAATCAAGAGTATATCCTAACTTGTGATTTCCTAGGATCAATTCAAGGTTATATATGATTAGTTTCCTACTATATATTCCTATGGGTATTTTCCTTTAATAATGTTTGTAATAAGATTAGGATTTTAACAAAGCATATCTCTAGGGAGTGGCAAACTAGGTGTGTAGTAAGGTCCATTTTCATGTACTAGGATATGCCAAGTATGGATTAGATCACCTTGTTAGAGTTTTTACAACTATGAACATCTGTTCTGGAACCACATCCACATATAGTATCCAGACAAAGATGTATTTTCTTGATAATCTAAGTACCCTATTCTTACCAGAACATAGGGATGTTTTCTTAGACTTATTCTTAGCCCTATGGTTATTAATAATTTTCTGTAGTCCAAATATTCAAAAAAACTATACCTTACTCTGATACCAACTATATCTACCCTTGTACTTTTCACATATTATTACACAATTTTAATAATAAATAAATATCAAATTACATGCCAAGTATCATAAAGTATATTGTATTTGCAATAATAGGTATATAAAACGAAAATAAAGGGCCTAAGTAAAAACATTCTTTATTTATCATCCATTATGATCTACTAACTTCCATTTAGTGCTTACATTATCATTGGATAACCTGGGGATTACATAAACAATCAGATGAGCTAAAAATTCCAATAAAAGAGTAATATAAGAATAAACCATAGAAACTGGTTAGAAGGCATAGTCAGATGATATAAAAGGCATGGATATACATAATAAATCATAAACTTTGTAATCATGGTATCATAGTATATATGTAAACAACACATAACTCAACATATTCATGAGTCAATTATTATTGCACATGAAGGGGTATGGGTCAAGGTTAACCACAAAGCCTGTTGCACATGGAGTACGAGTCAATCCTAACCACCAAGACTATTGAACCTGACGTATCACTTTACTAAAACTTACACAATGAATTGGATCAATATATATGTGCTCCAATAATAACATGTCTGTGAATATACGTGCCACATGAAAAATAAATATAAGAGTGACCCATGGAAAGAATGTGATGTCATAATCATGTCATAAATCATTATAAATGAGAGTATCATAAAATTTTCTATGAAAGAAATACATTAAATTATACATGGACAGTAAAAAAAATAGTCATAGATCATGATAATTGATTTGAAACTGAAGTGATAACATGTAAAAAGAGTATTGAAGAAATTTTTGAATTAAAACATTTTAGTGAAATTGAAGGAAAACATTAAAGAGAATTTAATAAAAAAAGGCATATTATTTTATATAAAACCAAAAGTAAACCAAGATTATTTTTCATAAAAAAACGATTTATTTTATAAAACATAAATAATAATTAAAATATATTAGGTTGAGCATTTGATAATGGGTAATAATTAGGGATGTTTTGTATAGGGCTTGTTTATGAGAAGGAATTGAGAATTGAACCTTTTAAAAACATATATATACTCAAAAAAGAAGGATAAAATGATATTGATACATGATTTTAGAAAAATATATACATAATTTAGATTATGTAATGAAAATAAATATGAATTTAATTTGGTTAAAGATAGACAAAGGGTAACA
This sequence comes from Viscum album, assembly GCA_963277665.1. Classification (NCBI taxonomy): domain Eukaryota; kingdom Viridiplantae; phylum Streptophyta; class Magnoliopsida; order Santalales; family Viscaceae; genus Viscum; species Viscum album. Next base: position 56,822,157 of record OY728151.1, on the reverse strand, counting down.
TGAACTAATAATGCAGGTTCTGTTAGAGCCCATTACCGAATGTCAAAAGGTGTTATTCACATAATCCTAGTTTCCTGAATAAACAAATAAGATTCATTAACTAATATGTATAGAACATTTTTAACATGTAATTAATTTATTTTAATTTTATTAATTTAATTCATGTACTTTTTATGAGATATATTACTAAATTTCATCATTCGGGACTATTTTTTTCATAGTTTGCATGATTGGTTCACTTGTAAATGAGTATGGAAGTTCATGTAGAATAGGTATAATTCTACAGAATTGAAATTATATATTACTAATGAAAAAAATAAGTGTACATTTTTAAACATATTATCTTGTTTCTTGATATGGGGATTAATCATTAGAAAACATGTTAATGATAACTATTTTGATTAATTTTCACAGTTTTTCGATCACAAAAAATTGTTTCGTTTTATTATTTAATATCATGTATATATAATTTTTATATAAAATTAAATACAATATGATAAATGTAATATAACCCTATTTAACCGTAATTTTTTTCATGAACATCTTTGAATATGGTAATATAAATTGAAAACTCATCATCCTTGAAAGTGATTAATCAACACATAACAGACGATGTATTCATTTTTTGTATAAATGGATGGGGAAATATAGAGGATAATGAATTATTCCATTATCATAAAAAGATTATAGTACATATAATTTAATGGATTTATTATAAAATTTAGATGAGTGAATGTGAGGAGATAAAATGAAAATAAAGGAACTTGGAAAGAAATTAAAAGAAAAGGAAGGGGTTATACCTCTTGATTCCTTCTTCTTGAGAACCTTCTTAGTAGATTGATTTTGTTAATTTGTTAAGAAAAAAATCTTTTTGAAATGGGGCAGGGGATTGGGAGGGTATTTGATCAGAATTTGGATAAGTATCAAGGCTTGAGAGGTTTGGGGATAAGAGGTGGTGAGGGTTGTATATATAGTAGAGGAGAGTGGTGTTTTCTAATTATTTTAATCATCAATTTATTATTTTGGCTCCAGAATATAGATATTTTGAGTATTATCATAAGAAATATTAAAATCATGAAGGGGAGATATAGATTATGGTTTTTACATTAGATACTACTCATGGAATAGTGTATTTAATTTATAATGTATAAATACCGTAATGTACAATATTTTAATATTCCCCAAAAATACATGCATTTTTGAAAAATCCCAAAAAAATCATTGTAACTCTCATTTTATGAGTAGAAGTTAAAAATGAACAACATTTTTTAAAACTAATGTTCATAATTTGAGACTTTTAATTTTTAATTAAAATCATAATTTATTCAAATAATACATATTTTAAAATTATAAATGATTTTATAACACAATGAAAAATTAACTAATGTATCGTCAAATTATCTTATAACAATAATATATAAAAATATTAGTTCATGAATACATTATTTTGAATTAAATACCATTCTAAATTATTAAATTAGTCATAAAATAGTAATTAAATAATTATGAATTCTAAAAATACCAACACTTAATTAATATTTTTCAAAATTGTATTTTACATATATTTTTGTATAATTGTATCATATTGTCTCTTATAATATTGGTAAACTCTATTTATAATTTCATGGGTGATGTTACTATTCATTTGGATAATTTACTATTTGAAAATGTCGTATTACTATTCTGAAGGTCATGTTACTACTTCTTTAGTATATGTTCCTTAACATCAAGGGATACTTCTTATTTCAGTAAGTCTTCATTTACAAATATTGTATTGTGTTATTAGTATGATTTTTTGCTATTATGTAATTATATTATATAACATAACTATAATATGGAAATTTCATTGATAAAATTATATGGTCATTACACTCATACTTTGGTGATCATTCCATTTAGGTAATTCTAATGGAGGAGCCACTAGAGATGTCAAAAAAAAATTAGATGCCCAAATTCATCATAATATGACTTGTTTATGTTGCAACATGAACTAGTTGAAGATCCTGGGTCATTACCCAACTGACTCAAATGAAGAACTAGTCCATAGTTAACCACCTAGATTACCTAGGGTTCCCAAGTGGTTTATATTTTTTCTTAATAATGTAAAATCAATTTTATACAAATAAAAATCAAATTATTGAAACCTAACAAGGAAATAAACCATTTACAAAGTGTAGATTCACCATTAAACCATGAACACTCACCAAAACCCATGGAAATAACCATTAACTCCACACACAAAATATATAAAATTATTTGAAAATAAAATAAACAATAATAAAAATATTAATTATTGAAATGGAAAGGAACCACCTACCTATTTATTGAAAACATTTATAAATGGATGAAAATAACAAACCACAATAAATGGGGACCATAAGGAAGTGAGTACATATAAAAAACTAATGATATTTAATATAAAATAATGATATTGAACATAGAATAGGTCAAAACCACTGCAACGGAAAAGTGAACACCAAAATAATGGAAGAGGAGAACAAGATGAAGGAAAATGATAAGAGAGGAGGATCTTAAATCAATATTACTTAAATATTCAACCCAAAATTCACCATAAAATTAAGGTCAGTGGAATGGATGTGGAGAGGGAGGTTCACCTATGGTATAAGAGGTCGAAGGGTTTGAGAAATTAGTGATTATGGGTTGAAATAATAGGAAGGTAAAATTAGAAATCTCATAAGTTTAAAGATCTAGTATAGCACATGGTTTGGATGTATGACTTTAAAAACCATGGGAAAACATTGGGGCACCACTTTCCAATAGTATAGAGAGACACACTTACTCTTAGTAGGGGATCACGCCAATTTTCAAAGCCATGTATCCTAGAAAATACCAATATCATGGTCCCACAATTAGTCATATAGGGCAACACACCCATGCACTTGACTATGAGGCCAAGACAATGCCACTATCTTGGGAATATAGTTCATTCTAACCGTGATATAATAGTGCACCTCATACTCCCTAGAATGAGAAAATCAATTTTTCTAAAAAAACCATTGAAATCAATTCTATAAAGATAAATATTAAAATAAAATATAAAATACCTCAAAATGACACAATAAATGTGACGATTCTTCCCACCATGAAAATTTCCTCCAACAGAATGTCAAACCAAATTTTGATTATAGAAAAAATGGGGGGACTACATATCCACTCAACACTTTCCCTCACATGTATCATGCTTGTCATTATTATGCTGCCACATAATTCAAACAAATGTTCTAGATTTAAACCAAATAAATTTCTCTTGGTAATCAACAATACACATTAAACACTCAAACATTGAAATTTTTTATTAAATATCCAATTCATTCAAATTAATCACATCTGATTGGCCTATCTTATACGTTTTCAATTTCGACGTATGGAAGACATAATGGATAAATATTAACTAGGATGAAAAATTTAACCTGTAAACCAACTTTCCAATTATTTATATGATCTCAAAAGGTCGGACATACTACGAAACCTAGATCCCCTATTTACCAACATGATGATGAATCATGAGAGATTCCATATTTAAAAACACCCTATCACCCACAGAGAATTATAAGGCTCGATAAATTTGATCGAAACAAGACTTAGGGTGAATCTGCATTGTTAACCACCATTGTATGATCAATCAAACATTAACAGATGTTTATTTCCCAAGGCTCAGACCCAATAGAGAAGTCTCACATACTTACATATAATATATAGCTGATTGACACTACTGACCATAAATCCTCTCAAAGATATACATTTTTATCGATGATTGGTAACTATTATTATAAGAAAACACCACCAATACCAAATGAGTATCTTATGAGAATCCAAAATCCAACATACAACCACAGATAATGTCCTCCAAAATTTGAATTTCTTATTTTATATAACAATATATTTGAGCATTGTACGCCATGCCGATTCTATCATGATACCGCATTACCTCTTGAATTCCTTCCCAGCATTAGGAGGTTATAGGGGGTCCTTTCCTGAAATAATATCCTATGACACACCATAAAGTATTAAAATCTCTTGAAAATAAAACTATCCCAACTCATCCACCATGTTTGAGTCATTAATTGGAATAAAATGGTAGGAAAAGGTAAGATGGATATTAATTAACCAAATGGAATTCCTTCTATAGGGTGTAAGAGGAAATCCAATGATGAAAAGCACAAAACCATCTCCCCACTTCTAGGTATGAATGGGAAGTGAGTAGAGAAAACATGAGGTCCTTTGGTACTATGCTTTAATCTGATGACATATATAGCATTAGGATACAAATTTTTCTATATATAATCTCATACTAGGCCATTATAACTGGTAAAGAATATCATAAAACATAATGGTTATCCTAGGATGAATATCCAACTAAGAGATGTGATAATCCTGAATCACGACCATCCACTTATAAAATGGCACCATAGAGCAGTATTTGTAACACTGAATTTCATGATAAAAGACAGAACACTCACCGAACCCTTACCCATCATTCATAACAATACTAATGTGTTTTCACAACTGATAATTTGTATTTTCTTATTGAATCAACTCCATAATAGAGGAGGCTAACTAAATTCTAGCAAATAATAGGCCTCTACTATGCTCTTTGGTTTGGTGGTGCATCTGGGAAAATTTCCCCACAAATTCCATTAATCACGAATCTATATTACAAATTACAAAAACATATTCCTTCTTTGGAAATCTTCCCCAACATTATATTTTACCCATGTAAAAAATCATATTAAATCCCTTGAAAGTACTAAACCCATCAATAATGCCTCAAATTCATATCTATATAATAGAAAATTTAGGCCATGATCATATAGTTTATGTAATCTAATAATATATCCATGAATAGATTGTTTCACCATGTATTCACGGATTGTATCATTCCTTTTAATTTCAACTAATGGTTTTGATAATACATTTCATGTGGTCTATGTTGGTGAGAGCCATAAGCCACCACATGGTCATCTTGTATCAACACACAACTAATAAAAATACATGAAGCATCATAGTACACCATGTATCCCTTTCTATACATAGTAAGGATCAAAGTAAAAGAAATGGTCAAACACTTCTTGAGCCCCTCATAAGAATCTTGACATTCTGAGCTCTATTGGAACCCTACACCTTTTTGGGTAAGAATAGTCATGGGAGAAGTGATCTGAGATAAATCCTTGAAACAAAATTACAGTTTCATATCAGGACAAAGATGTTAAAGATCTCAAAGTCATTCTTTGTTACTCCCATGACATTACTACTCCAATATTATATGTTTCTAACGAAACACTTGGTTTTGAGATCATGTGGACAAGGAACTTGACTATCTGAATCAATAAAGTACACATGGAGAGCATAGCCTCAAGGTGTTGATCTTGAAGAGTTCCAAGAAAGACTATCAATTTCTTCATATGTTATTAATTTTCACCAGTGTATTCCTGGATGTCATCCAAAAACACCGGATAAAGGATTTGAGCTATTTATGGAATAATCAGTTCCTAAGATCCATGAAAACTGTACTATAATTTTTCAATATAAATGGAATTACCAAATAATCAAATTAGTAATACCTAATTCAAAACTCTATATTAGTATCATTTGAATCTCTAACCCATACAAAATGATACCTAGATAATATAATGATCATTGTGAACCCCTTGATCTGATCAATGTGTTTATCAATGTGTGGAATGGGATATTTATTTTTTGTTATGACCCTATTCAAATTTTGGTAATCAATGCACATGTTGAGGGACATGTTAGACATTTAGAAAATATAAATGGGGTAGCCTAAGTATATATTCTTTGGAGAATGAATGCTTTGGATTCAAAATATTCAAACTATATATGTAATTCCATCAACCATGTTGGGGCTAAATGATATGAACGAAGATATATCAGTTCTGTTTCAAACACATAAACGATGGTGAATTCCATATCCTGATCTAAAGGTAAACCTCAGAAATAATCTAGAAACACCTCTATATACTCTTCTACCGCAGGATGGAACCCATCATGAAAACCACTAAAATAATACCCCAACCTAAGATAATATACATGTAGGACATGTTTTCCCATCTTTGGAAGTGGAGGTCCATCTCACCCTTACCGAGGATCCCATTAGCCTTCAAAATCCCGAGTACTCTCACCAGGTTCCCCAAAGGTGACTCACCATCAATAACTATTGATGTTATAATTGAAATGAACCATTGAATCCATGTATAGGATCAAATTAGAAAGATTCATTTCCAAAATGATGAGTTCCCATTCAAACTCAATTCCTGAAAAGGTGAGAGTGTGTGATGGACATCTATAACCCAATTTTTTTTCCTGCCAAGTGTAATGACCAACTTCAAAGAATATGGCATAATCCCAGATTTTAGTTTTATTAGTTCAAAAATTTAGAATAAATAAAATAATATTATAATCTTTATCATAGAAGTTGGCATATATGGATGAGGCAATAAAAAGGTTACCTCAAACTCTCATAGGGACTGCATATGATTTTTCATGAACTTAGTCTATAACATGATGGTGAATCATATCTATCTGGACCTAAGAGTAATTTCTAACATAATGCTCTACTATAAGATGACTGGTACAAATTTTACATCCAGTATTTCATCCACAAACACAAAACTGGGACCCCAAAATTCTAGATGGTTTTGACCAAGCGGGCATCCATCAGGAGGCCAAAGAACCTAAACCACTCTTAGGCAAGAGTGAACTACAATAAAACCAATGTAGGTGTCCCATAATTATTCACTCATGAAATCACATAGGTAGAGATGAAAAAAGTCCATATATGTACCGAGGTTCCAAATAAATAGCACATGAATGATCCACAACTAGTGGACTCACATGAATGTAGATGGGAAGGGTGTCCGATTATATAAAAATCCTTTATTTTCTTAATCATTTTCTTCATTTTCTTCTCAAATGTTCCCAAACTAACTCAGGCCATTTTTAAGACTATCCTAGAGAAACCTAATTTTCCAGTGCGATCAATATTTACCATTAGGGATCAATCAACCACATCAACATAAGTCTCCATCTTGGACAAGATTACCTGGGTTTGAATTTCAAACAACAAACCCATTTCAAAATAGAGATCCTTTAGATTCTTATTTGAAACCACATCATGTATGAAATATACCAATTCAATAAAATGATTAACATTATATAAGAAATTATATCCCCCCATATGTATATCTTTAAACTCCTTGTTTTTGGAAATGGGTAAGGTATTAGGGTAATATTATTCATTGAAAATAGTCTTGAAATCATTCCATCCCATCTTTTCATGTTTTCTATCCTAAAAAACTATGTCCCACAATCTATGACCAAATCATTCTAACATAAATGAGTCACATTTCACCATGACCACTTTAGTAGTATCAAGAAACCTATAAATCCTCTCAATCATTTTTACCCAATCCTCCACTTCCTGGGGTTCCATTAAAACCTGGAAGGATGGAGGTTTATTGATGAGGAACACCTTTGACTAGTCCTTTTTTTATAGAGTTATAATTATATATCTTATAGAGGACTAGATACCACTCCTTGATCCAAAACTTGGACATCCAAAACTACCTTTTCCACTAATATTTAATTAAATGGTGATGGAAAATAATCTTTGGCTTCTTCCTGCAGTTTCATGTGAGTTATTTGGGTATTAATGATGATAAAAAAATTAAAAAGACAGAATATACCATCAATACCTGAACTATAAGTGTTTTCCCAAAATATCATGATTTAAACATCCATATAAATTGAAATAGACTAGGAAAAAATCAAATGACTAGATAAGCTATTCCATCCCAAATCGGTGGCTATGCACCTTTTGTAGCCTATGCGTTTGACGGGAGGGAGGAGTCAAACACCATACAAAAAATCACATAGTGACTCATGGTCTGTCATGAGGTGTGTGAACCAAACAACCCAATCATAACCCGAACCCCAAACCGAAATATTCATAGCTCCAATATATCTAGACTCTCCCAAATAACATAACCCAAATAAAGGGGAAAAATTCCCTTTGATGCCATTTTTTCATGAATATTTAAGGGGATTTCATCTAATCCAACAATTGTCCCAACCAATGGCAAGGCTCAAACAACATTCTCGAACCCCACAAGCCAAAAAATACTACCTGGGTATCTAGTAAAAAACATAGGAATTGTTTATCCCAATAAAAATTTAACAAACAATAACAATCAAATACACAACAAAATTACTAACACCCATACATGAGGTAAATGGATAACATTACAAGCAAGAGTAAATCATGTTACATTTACAACCAAAATCAAAGTAATAAAAAGGGAAGGGGATTAAAAAAAACCAAACCTTTATGTAGCATTTCTCTTGACACCCATGATACCACCATCAACACCTGACAAAAATGGATCCCGAGGACATAGAACCACAATTTCTACCACATGGATTCATTACCTTACATTACATGAATACAAGAAGTTATAATTACACTGAAGGGTCTATTTAGGGTGTGAGATAAATTTATTAGTAGGATACCACTAAAATATTAATTGACATGATCTACTGTAGATGCTGCATCCAATGTTCTAGTGGTCCCCAATTCTTCATCATATGTTGACTTAATTTTATAGCATGAATCACTCAGAGATCTTGGGTAATTTCCCAAATAACCCAAATGGAATTATAGTCCATAATAACACTCCAATATTACCTATGAGTTTCCATTCTCACTATCCAATTTACATATCATGTGAAATCAGATTTATATAAATAAAAATAATATAATTTAAATTTTGAGCCCAAATAGATTAAATATCCAAAGAGGGGGTGGGGTGAATCAGGGTATGATAGATTAAAACAATTAAACATTATGATCTTGTTTCATTGTTAAAAAATTTATTCCCTCTGTTTATAATATCTATTTATGAGATGAAATTAAATCATGCCTTAGCCATAATAATTTTACTTCATTAACCCTCACTATGTACTTACATAGAGATTACAACGACAACATCCCAATGTACAAAATCCACTAAGGCTCACTGAAAAAATTATGTTCTAGCCAGGTCACATCTATGCCTAGGATCATTGCCCTTACATTTTTTTGGAGTGGACTCACAATGCCTTTTAGTTTACAACCAATAAAAATATGAAATCTCATGGCTCTCTCAATTGAATTGTTCTCACTGAACCTCCAAAAGAATTTCATGTTGTTCTAAATCAGCTTATAATTGTTTCACAAATATTTGAGTGGACCATGAATTTCTATTTTCACCGAGTAGATCAAATCCACTATTCTGATTACTATTATTTTATGTAAATTTCATTAAAAAACTATTTTATTCCCTAAATAAACATGCATCCACCCTCTATAAACTATCTTGCATCCTCTATAAATTACCTAAAACTGCATGGGATGAGTGCTTGATGGGAAAACGTTTTTTCATGGACCCCCACTTCTTCACAAATGGATGATTCCTCATAGACCACAGATTCTTCAAAAACCACCTCTAATTTACAACCCCAATATCTTTGTGAGACACTAAACCCTATAATCTTCTTTCACAAACTATCTTTGTAAACTATCTCCATCATGGAATTTCTCCCATTGCAAAACTCTCCCCCTTCATATAATCCTCCCTCACAAAATACATTGAGCATACCCAAATTCTCATTGTGGTGACTTTTATAAAGAAATTATCTCTATTTAATGATCTAATAATGTGTAATTTTATAGAAAAACAGTTCAATAAAATATACTAAAAAAATTATTGATAACTTTTTTTCAGTACATCACTCACATAGAATATTCTATACAGTACACATAATGTATTTGTATTCTATATTATCTGTTGTCATACACAAATGAAAACCATTTATAACATCCATAATCATCACCTAAATACAAAAATGATGATATCATTTTTGTGCACAAAGAAAAAAAATCCTCCACCTGTAAATTATATGCCTATCATGAATTGGTTTTTTGTTTGTGGAGAATCCTTTATGGGTTTCATAGTGAATAACCCTTTTTAGTGGGATTAATTCACCACCCTCACCTACAAAACATCATCGTCCTTCATGGTTCTGCTTACCTCCTTTATAGTCTAAATAGAATAAATGAGATACAATGTGGTCCATAAACTCCATGATTTTTGGTCTAATAAATTTGGCCTATGAAATCCTTTGAGAAAAAACGTTATTTTAAATAAATCATATTATGATTTAGAATCCCATATAGTTGGAAAAAACATGGAAACTGCACCACCTTAATCATCTTCTCCAGCAACACCAACTATAGTGATATTTAGTCATATGGATATATCAACAAAAATAATTACCCCAAAAATAATGATTAGGAACATTGATGGATTTTTACCAAACAATATCATCATTTAATTTTGTTTAAAACTATTTACATTTTGATAACACATTATAACCTCTTCAATTTTCTACAAAATCTCCTTTCCAAGAATTTAGACAGTGATCAAATTTTTAATCATTGCACACTCTATTCACACATGATCCATGGTAAGTGTGAGAAACAATAGTATACTGAAAAGTTAATCAATTAATCAATTAACTCAAAAACCATTGAAATTCTTGCATTAAAATCCCCATTTATCCTGAAATATCACCTTTTAAAAAAATATCATCAGCATAATTATATTTGAAACCCCCTTACATTGATTCCCCCTCTTAGATTATCCCCTATCATGATAAAGACATGTTCTCCCCTTTAAAAGCCACAATTTCTCTCTCTTTATCAATGAAAATGAAAGAAACATCATTGTGGGGAGTCAACTGGACTCCAAGATATAGTGGATGATATTAAATTGTTTCTTTAGGTATGTCCTTTGTAATAATGTCCACAACCTATAGCTATATAGTCACATACTCCAACTTCATAATCGCTTGATCCATATTACCCTTAATAAAATGATACTTTATTTCAATGTGCTTTGTCATTGAGTGATGAATGGATTTTTGATAAGATTTACAACACATGATTTTTTACATTGGATTGTAATTGGAGACTTAACTACAACTCCAATATCATTGTGATAAAACATCATCGACAACAATTTTTTAAAATATTGAGTGGCCACAATATATTTAGATATTTTGGTTCTCAATGAAATTAAATATTATTTCTTTCTTAGAAATGAAATACAATATAATCTATGATAGAATGCATCACAAGACATTGATTTTATATCTTCTACTAAACCTTCCTAATATGAATCAGTTTAGCCGAATATTTTTCATGGTAATATAAGATAAAATCCACCACTCCCATGATATACCAAATTATTGTTTTCACTAAAATAATGGGGTTTTTTTTTGTATTGATTTGATATATTGCTACTTTCCATGAGAAAAAATCTATATCACACCTTGTTTCAGTAATGTATAATAGACTACCAATGATGACCTATACACTTCATCATTAACAGTATACCTTTAATTATCACATCACATTTCATCCAAGTAGCCACACGAATTGTTATATAATTGTAATTTCCCATTCAAAATATTCTCAAAACCTCATTGAAATATATATATATATTTAGAAATAAATGTTCTATAATTTCCTTGTGACACCTGTAAACCATTGAAAAATTGTCAGTTAAACAATCATTGACATTTAAAAATTACTTTTCATAACATTTGTAAAATGTTTCAACTATAATATTTTTTATCCACCCAATATAATTCTATCTACATACACTAATACTATCATCCTTTGACTACTATCATTACTGATATAGATATTTTATTCAACTCAACCATTCTGAAATTCGAGCTTATTCAAAAACTGATATATCCTTGAATTCCATGATCTTGGTGTTTTAGTTAACCCATATAACACCTTATTTTGTTAAAAAACATTGTTATAATATTCATGAGTTGGAAAACCATATATATGGACAATATAGACATCTTCTTCTAAAATCCCATTCATAAACACTAACATGACTCCCTTATGGTAATCTTTGAACCTTATTTGTGGTGATATCGCCAAAAATAACATGATTTTATCTAGCCTAACTACATATGGAAATGTTTCATCAATATAAATACCCTCTATCTAAGAGAATACTTTTCAAACTAATCATGTTTTTTTCGAATCACTCTACCATATTCATTCATCTTGTTGCATACGTCCTAGTTGGTCCTGATGAAATTAGTTTTTGTTAGTCTCTAAACAATATCCCATTTCTTGTTCTTATAAATTTGTTATAGTTCTTCATTCAGAGCCTTAACCAAGTTCTTATCTCCATTTACTTAATCAAAAAATATAGTCTCTAACTAATATAGTTAGGATGCCCTTTATAATGAATTCATTCTTCATGTTTAAACCAGAACATCCTGATCACTAATGATTATTTTTCTATTAATTTAGTCATGAATTATAATTTTTCTTATATATAGAGATTTGGTTTCCCCCCACTCATCATTTTTATATATTTATAAGTTATTATTTTCCACTTCAACACCACTTGAGGTTATTACCTTCTCATTGCGTTCATCCGGGAATTGTTGACAGTGTGGTTCATGATTCTTTTCATTCTCTACAACAGTGAAATCATTACATCCAACAACCTTTACATGACTCTTATTGAATCATTGATATTCTTTTCTGTCTCTTAAATATCCCGGAAATGTCTCCTCCTCTACATGTGATTCATGTTTCCTATGTTTATCCTTATTTAGAATAAAACATTTACTTCCAATGATTAAAAAGAATTTCAATGTTAGATTATTCCTATACCACATATCATATAGAGTCTTTTATTCCTTCATACATAATATAGGCCTATTAGATATTTAGACTGATGTTAAGACTAATTCCATTGAGAATGTATCTAGAAGATAATTTTCAATATGTGTTATTTTTTATTATTTTTTATAATCTGATTCCTCTTCATTACCACTCCATTTTTTGAGGAGTTCCCACTTTCAAAACTTAATTCCATATCCCATGTCTCCATATGTATTCTTATTTTTTACTATTTTTGAATTTTATACCATTATCTATATGAAACATCAAAATCTTATATCCAAGAAACCTTTATGACTCCCTCAGATATTGTGTTACGAAACAAAACTCTTAGTACTTATGATAAATTAAAAATAACCAATCTATAATATTTAATTGATTGATGAAAAGAATGTAAAAACTCTTCTTTTCAATGGTTATTTGTGAGATTGGTCTAAATACACCTCCATGCACCAATTCAAGAACAATAGTTGACTTTTTTTATTTCTCATTATATGAATTTATGATAATCATCCATTTTAGACAAACATCAAACATATGATTATGATCACATGATATCATGGGGAGAACTCAAGATACATCACACATAAAAATATCTTCTAAGGATTCTTTCCATAGATGGACAGATCATCCATGCCACAACCTATTTTCTTTCCCAATGGATGAATAGAACACATCTCCTTCTCCACTTATAAGGTAGAGATACCCCTTCATTATTTTTCGTTATATAAAAACTACACAATATCATACTTTAATGAACCACATATTCTATGTAAATATTATATAATTAATTTTGTCACATATTTTAGTGACACTATGAATTTTGTGACTGAGACCTTAAATAACTAATACATCTTCATGTCTTATTTTTCACCCCCAAATTTAGATTTTCATGAGATAACTGTGTTCAGTAATTCATCATTTTAAAATTTGAAAACACCATCATTGTGATATTTTATTCCAATAACAAGATCATTATTACTAGTCATATAAGATGCACATCCACTATCCAAAATATATACAACAGAATGATATGATTCTTTATGTTAAATCTCTACAAACACAGAAATCTCAACTATTTTTATCTATATTTATTAATTCATACATTGTATGGTTTGATAATCATGTTCTTCCACATAGTATGATGAAACCATTTCATATTGCAGTGCTAAAAAACGATTTTTCATTTTCAGATGATTTTATGATACATTGGGCTTCTACTTGTGACCACTTTCAGTCTGATTCATTTCATTTCTATACATTATTGATAAGTAAAATCTTTCCATGTTTCGGAATCCTCCACACCCAAAATAGTGACTTTCAAATGATATCATCGAATATTTAGATTTGTATAAGTGTTTTTATTTACCTTGTTCCCATTAGTACCTATTGGATATAGTGTCAATTATTTCCACAACATTAACATGTAATGTAGGGTGTATTCCTATTTTTCACTATTGCACTACTAGTTTTCCATTTGGTTATATGAATGTTTTTGTTTTGATTTCTACATAAATCAGTCTTTAATCATGGTTTTGGTGCTTGTGGTCATATTTTAACCCTTAATACTTTCTGTTTTCGATCAATCCCAAGACCAACCTTATCATTTTTTTATTCACTTCTACTGGCCCTCAATCCCCTACATCCTTATTTTCAGTAACCTAAATGATCTAATTTCATGATGTTATACCATGATTCAAGTGTTTTCCTAATTTTTTATACTTTTCCACATGATCATGAATTCCCCCTAAAATTATTTAATAAATTTAATTTGATCTTTCATTTTGTTTTCAAACAATTGATTATCATTTTATATTCCTCAAAATTGATCTTTTACTTTTTAAATGTTTCTGATTACTAAGGCATTGAATTCTTAGGATTTTTAGTTTCATCCATCTATTCACACATGTATTTATCATAATGTTGCATATTGAGTTTGGTATCATGAATGACTTTTTTTGATTTTTTTTGTTTTTTCTCTTGAAATATCCATCTCGTTAAGGGATAATTCTAATTCAGCATTCATATAAACTCTTCCTTAGATTTATTCATTATCATGGTATCATTCCTCATTTTTCTATGTTCTATATATAACTTCCACCCTAGCATTTTCTCAAACATCATTGCATTTCTCCATCTCTTCAACCACAATTTCATCTAAAGTACCATTTTCATATGAAAAAAGATACTTTTTTTGAAGAAATTTACATTAATCATTTTATTAACTTTAACATAGGTTGATGAATTATTCATGGGAGTTTTCAAAAAATCCTTGTGATATTCTTGAACTTTTTTTGGGCACAATACTACAATATGTAAAACCATTCCACATCAAAATACATCAAGAGGAAGTTTTACTTTAAACATTTATTTTACTCATTGTTTATTTTATGAAAAAATTGAAATGACATCATCTATCTCATCTTCTTCCTACCCATCTTCAATAATGAGATTCTCCATGTACTTAAATGAAATTTATTTAGAAATACTCTTTCCATTGACCTATTATCATGATTTCTCATCTAATTTTCAACTATAGTATTGGTCATGATATCCAACTTTATCTCTTTTGGATCATTATATTCTAATACAAAAACTATTAGATTAAACTAAAGTGTGTTTCTTCTTAATATATACTTGGAAAAATTCACATCTTTAATAATTTCTCCAATACTATTCATGTATTCCATTACAACATTCAATCAGTTAAATAATGAATCAATAGACTCATTAGGGTGAATTCTAAGATCTATATACTCATTCTATATAACTTATAACATTACATCTTTGAATTTTGAGTCACCCTCATAAATATTTAGAAAATTTTCTGACATTTCATGTGATGAATTAAATGACATAACCTTCATATAGATTAAATTAGACAATGATCCCTCTAATTTATTGATTCCTTTGGGGTCAACATCAAATTACCTTCGGTCAGCTTTTGATAATGTACCACTATAGATATTTTCTAAAATTCCAATAATTACTACAATAAAGTCATTTATTCATAATAATAAGACATATTACTAATTTTGATTATTAAATTATTGAATATTGTTTCCATAAATGACTTTAATCTCTTACTGATTAATAACCTCCATTGAAAGCCTTATGAGAGAAACACTGATAATAACATTTAGCTCTAATACAAATTTTTATCCCCAGTTGCATAAATACTCTATAGGGGGGGGGTGAATCAGGGTATGGTAGATTAAAAAAATTACCCATCAGATAATGTTTCATAGTGAAACAAAACACTCTTCTCTATATTTAAAGTGGAAATGTATGATAAAAAATTATTGCATGTGTGAGACACAATAATTTTTTTTGGTTCACCCACACTGGGATAAGTTTAAAGATTAAAAAATGAACATGTTATGATGTAAATAATAATCTAATTCACTCATCCAAAATAGGTTTCTGCCTAAATCACTAATATTAAAAGTCTCCCTGCCCTTAAAATGTTTTAATCGGACTCACTGTCCCCCTTGTTTTTCAACTAATCACAGCTTGAAAGCTCATTGCTCTCTCAAATGACATGTATTCTCTCCTCCTCCAAAATAATATCATATTAAAATGAATCACATTAGAATTTTTTACAAATTTATGAGTGTTCCATGAAGTCATGTATTCAACCAATATATGAAATACAATTCTTAGCATACTTTTAGCTTTTGTAAATTGATTTTGTGAACTACTATATTTCCTTTATTAACTTCCTTTCACCCTCTATGAACTATTTTTAATCTTTTGTGAACCACCACACACTACATGTAATGAATTATTCATGAGAAACATTTTCTTTGAATACTTCTTATACATTTCACATGGATGATGTATTTCGAACCATGAATTATTTATATTTTATCTGTGTTTTCCAAACCCTCTCTCTTTTTGGACAACTAAACCTTACAAATTCATTTTTTGAGCTTTATCATTCATGGAATTCATACCTTATGAAACTCTTATCCTTTGAAGAATACTCCATCATGATGCTCTTCTCTTTTATAGAATCTACCTTTGTGAACTACAATAGACTTACCCGAACACTTAGAATGATTATTTCTCAAATTATATTTTCTCTAACTAATTATATGATTAGGGGTCCTTATAAACGAAATTGGATCTCTAAAACCCTATAAAAGAATTATTTACAACTCTGCTGTGGTACAACCTTCACCATGAACATTAATTGTAGTACACATAGCTTCTTTATCCAATGTGGAAACAAATGTCATCCCAAAAGGAAAAGTATTTTCAATATCTATTATCATCATGTAAATCCAAAAAAAATGAGATAATTTTGGTAGAATAAAAACACTACATTTACTAGTGAATGATGAGCCCCTTGGTAACTATTTTTGTTTGGTTTCACATGGCGTCCTTCAGAGTTCATGTAGTGAAGAACCTTTTGTGGGGGGATTAATTCACTTCCACATAGGAAAAAATTCTATCATGGTACCACATACATTATCTTCATTCAATATATCACACTAGTGCTACTATGAAATCCTCGAGCTCCATGCTTCACAATCTGTGAACTTCAATGCATGAACTCATTTATAGAAAACCTTCAATTTCCATAAATCAAATTATGATTTTGAAGCCTAAAAATATGGAAAACACTAAGAAAATATACCACCTTAAACATATGATTTTAAAAAAACAACCATAATGAAATTCAATCAAATATATTTTTCAACAAATTCAATCACCCCCAAAAACAATGAAATGAAACCTTGAGGCATTTTTTCCCAAAAAAACAACACATGGAAAAAAAACCATTTTTAAAGAGGAAACTCAACATTCAACTAGAGAATCACATTGAACCCCATAAAAATCAACTTTCTCGACACCTAAAAAATCTATAACCTCATTTGGAAATCAATTAAATCATAATAAGATAATCAATTTATGTAATTTAATGGGACCACCTACCTCTTTCTTGGAAACTTCTCGAAATGGAAGTAAAAAACAAGAAACACCAAGGAGGGACCCTAAAAAAATGAACATACCAAAACTAATGATATTTAACCTAGAGGAAATAAATTTAACATAACATTGGTCAAATCCTTTTTGGATAAAATAGAACATAAAAACAAAGGAATAAGAGACCAAGTAGAAGGAAGAAGAGAAGAGAGAAAGAGACTACATGTTGATTCCTTGAAGACCATTGAAAAAATACAGAAAAACATTTATCCCAAAGGAAGGGAATAAGAGTGGGAAGAAAAAATAGGGTATAGGAGGATGAATGAGGTGATAAATGAGTGATTCAGGGTTAAAATCAATGTATTATACAATTAGAAATTTAGAAAGATTAATGATTGATATGACACATGGTTTGTCCATGATGTTTACCCAGAGAGGGTGAACACCCATGAACCTAGTTGCACAACTAGGATAGTCCCATTATCCTGGTTGCATAGTTATAATGAGAGTGACTCACACTATTGAACATGGTTGTGCATCCTATACAGTTCCATTATCTTGGGCAAATACTTTCCACTGGGCTGGCATACAATATATACTAAATATGTTTCATCCTTTGACCTCTAATTTCAATACCTAAAACAACCACTTTTTTCTCAAAACATCATATAAAAAACATGATATAAATATAAGTCAATAAATAAAAGATAAAATATCTCAAAATAACACCTTAGATGTAAAAATTTATACCATGGAGGTTTTTTCATTGATTTTCTCTAACAAACATTGGCATAGGGAATTAGATAAAATAATTCATGTGTTCCTTACAGTTAAAGTAAAATATCATAGGATGAGTTTTTATATGATCATCCCTTTATTCCTCCACATTAGTGGTCTTTTTAACATACCTTCAGTAATTATTAGCCTCTTGACCCTCTCTTCCACATTTGATGAATCTCTATACTACCATTAGAGAGTTATATAAATTATTCATCCCACACTTTTTGACAAGTAGGAATATAGGGTTTCTTTCTTCTATTGGATTTATATATTGATCCTTTCATATTAAATATCATTACAACATTTTATCCTTGATCCCATGATATCACTAAGAATCTCTAATTTTCATATCACCCTTAAGGGAACAACATACAATCCTCTAATAGATTTCAATGTCTAAAATCTCCAATTCGTTTTATTTAATCATTTTAAGCACCAAAATATGTTTTCCAAATTTATTTCAGTGTTCCTAATAAATCCATTGGTGTACCATTAAATCCTTTTAATGTTTTTCTCACACACTCTAGTAGAATCATGTTTATTTTTTTTCATTTGAGGAACTCCCTATCGATATTAATATGGAGAGTTTGTTGAATATATATACTAAAATATCTTTCCTGTAAACCTTTACATTCCATGGAATCAATTTCTTCCTTAGACATAATGTTTTTGATTAGTTTTAACCAATAATAATCTTCCCCATAAAAACAATAGACCAACATCATAATATTCACTTTTTTTGAGATTTGGAGGAAATATAACATATTCCCAATGGAGTTAACCTATGGTTTTGTGATGAGAGGATCTAAAGATCTACTAGTGACATGAGTTATTTGTTACATAATTGATTTAATCACAAATTGATATTTATTACGATAAAGAGGGTTTTCCATAAGATTATATTTATTATTTATTACTTGATCAAGTTGATCAAGTACCTTTATAATTATTTTATCTCTTGTTCTAATAAGATTTGGGATCTGATTTAGAATTCAGCATATTTCCTATCACCCTAGTTGTATCAAAGAGTTATCCTAATTCAATCCATTTACAAAAAAAAAGAAAAATTAAAATTAGGTGGGATTGAATACTTAGATAATGGGAATATGGAAAAAAATCTATGAACTTAGAAAGATGAAATTAAAAATTAAATTTTTATCATAAATTATGAATCCCTAAGTTTCTATCTAGCTAACCCATGGTGAAGGAATTATCCCTGGCGTTCTTAATAATGTTTTCTATTCTAAATCCCCTAGAATAAATTGACCACAATATTATAAAAACTATATTCACCCAATCTTTTGTCACTTATTATTCCCTAATTTTAATAATAATTATCCATGAAATACAAACCAAGAATTGAAAATCCTAGAATCTTTGTATGATTTGGTATAAAAATAAAAAACATGAATTATTATTAATAATCCCCACAATGATATTCTAACTCCCATTGATATCTTACAACTGTATAGGATATCCTGGGAAATATATAGAAAAAAGGGGTTATCTAAAAATCCATATAGTGGAATAAACATGTAAATGAAACATTAAACATGAGTTAAAAGGCCAAACATGATAACATAAAAGGAATGACTCAGGAATAAAAATATGGAGTCATAACATAAAAAAGGGAATATTACTATCATGGAAATATAGGATTGTGGAAGAAATATGTATCATGACCTCAAAATTAGTCAAGGATAACTAGTATGACTGTATCACATAGTGGAAAAAGTCCCATAATGGATTATATTTACACTATAAACCTATACAAAAATTATCATGAGAAACAAAACATAAATCAATGTGTTGTAGTTCTATATGAGTTCACCCATCATAGAATGTTCATGTATATGTGCTTCGAATAAGAATTCAAACATAATGAATAAACATAAGGGTTATATATTGAAATAAATGGGTTTCATAATCATGTTATAAGGAATAAGGAAAGGGTGTATCATAGTGGTATTTATGAAAGAAAGTATTAATTAATTATTGGAAATTAATAAAGGAATGATAAGAATATATCATGAATAATGATGTACAGATGAAGTTAATACATTAAACAGAGTGGTTAGTTAATTTTTTAAATGTGCCACGTAAGCATAGCTTTAGAGAAAAGAATAAAGATTATTTAAAGAGGATGAAAGTTTGATTTTTTACCTAAAACTAGAAATGAACTAAAATGGAATTTTCATGATAAATTTAGTGATTTAAAAAAATATTACTAACTAGAAGAATTTATAGAGTGTACTTGAAAATCTGTAAGAATCAAATAAGTTCCCTTTAATCGGGCTGTCTTATTGAGAGGAATTTGGAACATAACATTTTAAAACTTGTATTTACCTATCAAAAAAATGAATTGGGGACTATATTTATATGTGGAACATATATAATGAATATATAATATGTACATAATAAGTAATATGTTATTAATTTAGATAAATTGATAGAATTTATTACAAAAATTGAAAATCTACATTTAGAGAGATCTCTTACCATATGTTTGAATGAGTTGTTCACTTTTACTTAGTGTCCTGGATAATAAAATTAGATTAATTAATTACTTTATTTAGAGCCTATTCCTTATATATTTTATTTATTTTAATTGTATTATGTTCATTAAATAAAATTTTGTTGAGTTATTAATTTTAATATCTTTGTTCCAATAGCGCTTGTTTCATGGTTTCCGGGTCTGTTCACATGTGTATCATTATATAATTTCATTCCAAAAAAAAAACTCCCTAAGTGAATGAAAATTTTTCTTAATGAAATTAATTAAGTAAAAATGGTCTGATATTTTACTTTTATTCTGGTATTAGAATGATTCATTTGATTAAACCTTAATGATAAATGTTTAGTTTATTTTGGAAGTTTTTCCAACCCTCATGTTCTAGTTTTGTTTTATGTAATATGGTGTATATATATTATTTATAGAACATGAAATATGTAAAAATATACATATTAATATCATGTTTAACTATAATATTGTTATTATGAAGAGTATTGAAAGAGTAAATGGAAAATATTTTGTAACCGTGGATCCGATTAATCACTATAATTTGGACAATGGTTTAATTTTTCATTGAATATGAGGAGATAAGAAAATTGGTATACCAAATATATTACATTATAAATAGGGAATTCCATTATATAAATTTTATTTGATTTATTATACTATTTTTTATGAATACGATGAGAAGGAGGTTCCATAAAAAAAGAAATTAATAGATGTAGTTTAAGAATGGTACCTCTTGAATATCACCTCTTTGAAGAACCCATTAAGTAACTTGAAATTCATCTTCCAGTGATACCAACAACACATGGACATAAGGATAATGGGGAAGAGAGGGTTTGGAAAATATTTGAAAATATTCAAGCCATTGAATGTGTGATAAAGGGGGGGGGTGAGAGGTGGAATTTATGATTGGAGGAGAGGCATATTTTTTTCACTATATTCATTACATTATTATTTTTCACGAGGACAATCAATATTGTTGATTATTATGAATTAATATAGTAAATGGTGTAGGTGAGTTCCAACTAATGGGTTATTACATTGGGCATGCATAAATAATTTATGTATCTGGCTGATAATGCCAAATACAGTAAATTACCATATTTCAATATTCACCAAAAATTCCAATATTATGAAAAAAAATTCACCCATAAAATTTATCAATGTTCATATTTTTAAAATTGAATCCATTTTATGAAAATAATTTACTAAAAATGTAAAATTTAATTTTTATATTATAACATCATTTATTTAATGAATATCGATTTTAATATTATATTCGATTTTATGACCCCTTAAAAAAATTACTTATGGACCCATAAAGTTTTATTATATTATAATTAAATTTAACATTAATTTATGATTCCATTATATAAAAGTAATTTTTCTTTTAAATCAATATATTCATTATAAAATTTCAAATAAAACTTTATTTTTCAAAAAACCTCAAACACTTGATTTTTCATTTTAATAAATTTATTTACACATACCATGAAATAAATATATCATAATTTTACTTTATAATATAAATAAATATTAATATACATTTCCATGGGTGAGGTTGTTATTATAATGGTCAGATTACAATTAGAATGATCAAATTACTATTCTAACAATCAGCTTTTTACGTCATATGGGTTCTTGATAAATACCTCATATTCAATCCATTATTCATTCAATTATATGTTATATTCAGGGTTATATATACATTTATCTATAAAAATAAAAAATAATTACTAATAGTATGTTTTATTTCTAAATCATTTTTCATGAGTGTGGCCATTCTAGTGGATCAAGTATATCAAAATTATTCTATTCTCTTCATCTTATTTTTTATTTATTTTCCAACCATGATATTGGGAATTATTATTTGTTTTGTTATTTATTATTGTTTATTTATTAATTTATTATAATTTTTGTTTTCTCTATGTTATGTGTGTTCTATATACTATATGACATAATTTTAATAAGGGAATTTAAGTTGATAAGATTCTAGGTCATTACAATATAGGTGTTCAGTGGAGATCATGCCAAATACCTTTGTATCTTGAGTGAAACTGATGATTTTCTAGGGGCTACTATTTTTTACATTTATAAATCATGTGATTCAAATTTTTCTATGATACATTGGCCCAAGGGGTTAAAAATTATGGTTGAATTAATGAGGATTGAGTTTAACTCATAGATCCTATCTAAATTTGATTTAGAGTTTATCCAAAATAGTTTTGTATTACCATTCACAAGGTGTTATATATGATGTGATATACATTGATGTTTTTTACATCTTTATAAAAGTGTATGGAAGATATCTAAAATATCCCTTTATATAGTTTTATATGTTATTATATATGATATTATATAAGATGAAATAGAATGTATGTAGTTTAGGCTTTAGTGAAAGTGGGTTATTAAAGGAGATATAACTTAAATAGATTTAAAATTTTTATATGGATATATCATATTTTATGTCATGAATATGATAAATATTTTTTTCATATTAAATCCATCAGAAAATTTTAAATTATGACTAGTTATGTCCTATAACATTGTATTGGTAAGGTCTGATATCTTTGGTCCAATGAGAATGATAGAAATAAACAGGAGGTGGTGAACATCCTTTCTTTTAAAAATACCTTGTTATATATTATTTTTTAGAATTTTGTGTATAAATAATAAAAAAATACAAGCATAAAATAAATTAATAATGTCCTAGAATTTTTAAAATTATGAAAATAACTTATTGAATTTTTTAATATATAGGATAAGAAAGGATCAAAATACACTATTCCATTCTCTCTACTATGTGAGAAAAATGGAACAAGATATATTATTGTCTTTTAAAACTAGATTAGAATAACATAGTCATTTTCAGTAGGTTAATAAAATTTATAGTTAGTTACTTAGAAAATGAGACCAAAAACATTTTCAATGGGTGAATACATAACCCAAGTTTTCAAAAGGATAATCCCTAACCTAGTATTACACTACCATTTGGTTGGGTGGGAAGAAGAAAGAGTACATTCTAATGAGTGGTATACTAGTGAAAGTAAATGTTACAGTGCACACGTTTCAATATAATGAAATATAATTATAATATATAAACAAAGTAAGAGTTAGATAAATTGTTATTAGTATGAAATAATTAATTTCAACCCTTTGTAGAAGTAGTAGAATAAGAACTTTTTGAGATCAATTATTTCTTTAGTAATTAAATTGTTGTGGAATTATGTTTTCCTCTTACTATTCATTACATTGATAACTTGGTAGTGGATTCATGTGTTTACTTGAAGGATATATGACATATGATTTGTTTCTCTAGATCTATATACATCATAATCATGGAGATAAAAATATAGAAAAAACTTAAGTCTATATAATTTGTTTTGTATGTCACCAACTGCATGCGAAGATCATATTATTTATAGTATATAATGTATGTGATAGCTTAAAATATCATAAGAGTAAGGAACATGATATTAAAATTGAATATATACAATAAAAAAAGAATCTTGTAAGAGTCTTTGTCATATATAAAAGTGATAACATGTTATATTTATTCCCATAAAGGTGATTCTATATATTTTAAAAAAACCAAACTTTTAGTTGAGTGCAAGGATCAAAATTTTAAGAGTCATTTTTGATAAGGTTTATTTTTTAAAACCTCCATAAGTTTTACTTCAAAAATTCCAATTCATTCAATAATTATTAAGTTAATACATAAAATAACTGAATATAAAAAGTTATTATGAATACAAAAATATGAATGAAAATAAATATGAATGATTAAATTACACAATAATATAAAGATATTGATTTAAATCGATGGATTTTATTTATAAAAAATGTATGGTGTAAATGACCAACTAAAAAATTTCTCCCTTTTTGAAAATTTAAACACTATAATTCGATTAAAAAAATTGTCCCCTTTTTGTAAAAGTAAAAATATCAAGCATTTAATGTTATTTTTTAAAAAATAAATAATTAAAATTCTTTAATTTTATAGATATATTAAATACTATAAATAATTAATTCATAATAATTTTTAAACTGAAACTAGCAATTGTTTCTATCAGATTAAGTAGTAAAAGAAATAAATCTGAATGAATTAAATAATAATTTCATTCTTATAATGACCCAAAATTTTATAAATACAATAACCTTTATTATTGAATTAAATGAAATATTATAGACAATGAAAAAACATATTTTGATTTATTATATCAGAATAGATTTTAAATATTTTTAATGATCATAAACATTTATTATATAGCCACTCAACAATTATAATATGATTAGTATAAATATATGAATTTGATAAATTCAATTTACAAAGACAAAGAAGTGATATCCATGATAAGAAGGATTGTGACCTATGGAGCCTATTTATTAGATATTTTTTGGGAGATAAAATAATTGTTATTTTCCCTTGTCTATGAATAATTAGATATACATCATCTAAATCATGAGAGAAATTGTTTATGGGAAAGTTCATGCTCATCCAGATTATGACCCAAACCGTGTATGATGAACTTCCCCATGAAAATCTCACCATCACACACTATAACATTTGTAAATGTTAAGATGTACTAAATGGATATGTATAGATAAATAAATAATATGTTTTTATATTTTATTATCAATATAATAATCATTATATTCAATTATTATTATTGATCCTTATATGTTGATTTGATTTGGATTCGATAAAACACAAATTATATTTGTAGTTAATTTTTAATTCTAATTAAGAAATTTCATTTAATGGATTAATTATTTTAAAAAATAATAATAATATTTGAATAAATTATTATTATGATATAATATTTATTAATTATAGCTAGAATATAAGATTACAAAGTGAAACAAAATTTAGGTTTGAAAACTATTATTATAAAAAAACCAAATATTTCTCAATAAATTTTTATTATGTTTTTAAGGAAAAAATAAGATATTTAGATAAAAATAAATATAATACATATAATTTTTTCAATCAGAACATAAAAATTGTCTAATGGTGATTTTTCCCTAATTTTCGGAGATAGTCAGAATTTTCAAAAAAACAAGAATAGTATAAATATATGGTGTGTGTTATGATATCATAATGACCTAAAAGTAACGTAATAAATTATATAAAGGGTATCCATGACAAAATAAATGTTTATCCTTTAAAATAATGTATTTTATAAGGGTCCCTTTTCCAAAAGAATGAGGTATTAATTCATATAAATAGAAGGATTACAAAAGACGAAAGTGTGAGATTTTATTACAATCATCCCTATAAAACGGAATTAAGGCCTCAGAAAGAGAATCTGACCATGTAATAGGTTTTCGAAAACCAATGTTTGAAAGACCATCTGCAACCCTATTAGCCTCTCGAGAGACATGCGTGATGATGAATTTAAGAGTCGGTGGGGTCTCTATACATTGCATCCACTTTTCAATGAGAAGCCAAATGATAAGCATTTAACCATTTCTGATTTCCTGCATAATGATAGAAGAGTCACTCTCATGCCAGATATTAGACCAAACCTTCATTTTCACAAAAGAAACAACATGTATGATCCCTAGAATTTTAGCCTTAGGAGAGCTTATCTCACCACAAGAACCATAGAAACATACTTTGATGGAGTCATCGTGAGCCCTAAAGACCGCACCACAACCTGAAGGGTCAGGACTCTCTTTTGAGGTGCCATCCATATTGAATTTAACCCAGAGGGGGAATGAAGGGATACAAAAAACCTCCATGGTTCCCAAAGTAGGTCTGAAATCCCCTTTAACTCCCAGATTTATCAAAACCTTGAAGTCCAGAATATTGTTTTATCATTCCCCAAAACAGACAGCCGACATGTCCCTTATAACCGTAAAAATCTGCATCAAGGCGATCTTTAAGAAGCATCCCATCCTATTATATATTTCATAATTTCATAGCCACGAAAATAGTGTGCATCACTTCTGCAGTTTCCATAGAGAGGAGAACCCTAATTTGGGGTGAAACTTGAGTAACTGAACAACAACATAGAAGAGAATATAGTCCCAAAAATTTGAGGCCATCGAGATCAAAGGCAGCCAAAACCTGCTTCCAAATGGCTGTGACTGTTGAACAAGAGAGGAAGAGGTGCTCTGAATCCTCCTAATTTTTATGACACATAACACACCTAAAGCATCCCTGCAAACCAAACATCTAGAATACGTCATCATTGGGTAATCTTCTGTAAACCTCCTTCAAGATAAGTGTTAGACGAGAAGTCATAATCTATATTTTATTGAAGATAGACAACCACTTAAAATCATCACTGATACCCCAGATTTCATGAGAGTAATATATACTCCTAGTAAGAATCCCATTTCTAGTTGGCTCCCAAGTTATTAAATCAAGGCAGGAGACAAATTTGTAATTACCAATTAAATCGTGAAGGTCACCTGGTAAGTTTGCTGGAGGATTATGTAGAAAATCCTTGATGGAGACCTGCTCCCCTGAGCTTAGAGAAGCATTATGAAAATCATCAGATAGAATATTACCTGTCCAATTATTCATCTAGAACATAATATTGGTTTTTCTATTGACAATCCATCTTGAGCAGGTCATAATAATCTGGAAAGAAGATTTATCTGCTGGCCAATGAAAGGAGACAATGAATGCATTGCTACCAAGCTTCAAACTATTAGCAAATCAATATTTGAGAAAAACCATAGATTCATAATTAAAATGGATGATATTCTAGGCTATGAAATCATGAAGGGAGTCATTAAATAGAGAAGTATTTTTTATGCCCATTCCACTAGAGTGGATAAGTTTACAACAGCCCTCCAAGGAACAATGACTAACTTCTTTTCCAGCATGCTACCACTCCAGGTAAAACTTCTGATGGATGTGTTCAATTGATTGAGAGTCCCCCTTATCAATTTATGGAAAATAAATGAGCCAACCAATTTAGAAATGATAACATAATTCACCAAACTAATTCTCTCATCCATAGAAAGTCTCTTCCCCTTCTAGGTTGAGAGTTTTCCAATGACTATATCCACAATTTCAAAGTAATAAGAGGCCCTAGGGTGCCCCCAGAAGAGAAGGACACCCAGATAATGAAAAGGCAGAGATCCATCCTTGATTCCCAACACTGAAAGAGTCTAGTGTTTCCTGGAAATAGAGAACCTCTTCTCAAAGTGAATGAATGATTTATCCCAGCTGATACCCAGAACAGAGACACTTTCATAGTGCTGAAATATTTTTTTCAAGACACGTACATTATTCTTTCCCCCTGCAAGAATAAGATGATATCATCAGCGTATAAAAGGTTAGAGGGAGAAACGAGGGACCTTGATGATTGAACCTGCTTAATATGTCCTTGAGAGACCATGTAAGTTATGAGTCTACTGAGATAATCTTCAGAAATTGAGAAGAGAAGGGATGAGAGGGGATCCCCCTGTCTGACTCCCCTAGAGCAAGAAAAGTATCCCTTAAGTGAGACATTGAGAAGAACTGAGACATGGGATGAACTGATGAGGAAGGAAATCTATTTAATAAAATTTTCATTAAAACCAAATTTCCCAATAACCTTATATATAAAAGGCCAATCGAGAGTGTCAAATCGTTTTTTAATATCAAGCTTGAGGGCCATTCTACCTTCCCCAGTAAGAAGTCTATGCAGATTAAAAAACATTAAGGCAGAACAGATTCACTCTTGTATAGATCTTCCACTGATAAAGCCTAACTGGTTCCAAGAAACAATACTGGAAGAAATAATTGAGATCCTATTAGCATGAATCTTGATTATGACCATATAGCTTGTGTTCACCAAATAAATTGGCCTAAATATATGGATCTCACAAGAATTCTCAACTTTATGAATAAGAGTAATAAACTATGAATTGAGGCCTTGAAGGAGTTCCCTCGAGGAAAAGAAAGAGGATACTGACATTCAAACATCTCCCTTGATGACATCCCAATATTTTTGGTAAAATAAGTTATTGATGCCATCCGGGCCCAGAGCACTAGAGGCATTGAGGTTGAAAACGACATCTTTGACTTCAAATTCCAAAGGGAGGGGGGGAAGTGAGGGTGGAATTATCAGAAGTATTAACTAGACTGGGAATGATTCCATCCATCAGAGTTCCCCCCGACAAAGGTCCATTGAAGATCTTTGAGAAATAATCAACAATGTAATCAGTAATATTTTCCTTATTGTCTAAAAACTAATCATCGACCATCAAAAAGGAGAAGGGATGGATAGGATTTCTAATTCTGTGGAGATAATTAAATAACAATGTATTCTGATCCCCCTCTTCTATCCATTTAATTTTGATGGTCTCCTTGAGGGCCTTCTCCTTAATATAAAGAAGAGTGCTCTGTATAGAATAAAGCATGGCTTCCTTGGAGAAATCAAGATTAAAGTCTACTTTGGAGGCCTCATCATAGATCATTTTAAGAGAGGATTCAAACATGATAATATCTTTGTCGAGGTCACTATAAGTCACTTTTATCCACGATTGTAGTTTTGACTTCAGAATTTTCAATTTAAATTGAAAATCAGCGCCCTGCATACTGGTCTAGGAGCTTTTAATTAGTTTACTACAAACAATTTGAGATGCCCAAGCATTATTTAGTCAAAAGGGTAAGGTTATTCTAAGTAGCATTCCATTAAAATTGATTAGGATCAGATGGTGTTCAAAGGAAAATTTTGAATGGGTGATTTTGGAAATAGAGATCAATTTATCCAAAACAACATTGTTCACAAAAGCCCGGTCAATCTTACAAGTCGTCATGCAATTGAGACATATTTTATACCAAGTGTACATGGTACAAACCAAACTGACCTCAGTCAAATCCTTATCATCAAAACATTCCTTATTTTTTTTTGGGAAATTTGAGAATGAACCGGGCCAATTGTTTCACGAGAACAAAGTATCGTACTAAAATCACCAATTATAAACCAAGGGGAAGAGATGCCTCCCCAATTGACCAGATCCTGTCACAGCCTTCCACGGTCCTGATATCTTCCTTCTAGAATAAAAAAAAGATCCCATTAGCTATACAGAATCCCACTGCAGAGAACAAGATATCACCTAGTCAATAATGGAAATGATATCAACTGTGCCAATAGAAGCATGGGAGAAAACCCATCTACTTTCCTCATTCTCATTTATACCATTTGTAGAGACCAAAAGGAATCCATATTTTTTGAGACCCAAAAAACCCAAAGAGAAAGAGGATTTAGGTTCAGAAATTCAAATAATCATCCACTTATGAATCAAAATGTTCCTATACATGGCATTGACTATGGTGGAATTCATAAGACCCTGAAAATTTCAGTAAAGAATATTCATTTTGAACCAGATTTGTAATTGAATTTTCACTTCCTATTTTTCTTCTTTTCCTTCTTCTTACCTGATGAATTTTGGGAACCGGTCGAGACCTTCGTGATACTCTTAGTTTTCATTCTATGAACCGAACCTTCAGAAATACTCAGTATAGGATTCATAGGCTCCATAGAGTGTTCATTCACCTCCATAGAGCACGTGGGTGCACTTGTTGCCTCAAAATCTTCATCATCCTCAACCACGTCGCTCCTCATTTTTCTTGTGGGAGTTTATGATTTTTGTATAACTGCATCCCCTGGAGAGACCAAATCATTTCCAATCCCTTCCTCAGGTATACTAGTCACCAAATAAGTATCTGCAGTGACATGTGTACCATTTCAACCTCCTCTGAACTCATCCTAGATAAAGGTAATGACAGCAGCAAGAGAACTGCAAACGAAATTAATAACATCCATATATATCTCATATTCTTTATCTTCAACTCTAATAGGATGTGGACTGGAGGGGATTCCACCAGCAGGAGTAGCAGGCAGGGGGCCCTCCTTTCACACCTTCTGATCCTTACCAGAGTGCTCCCCCATTTCAATTGTAGGTGCCTTGTCCTTGTTCTTCTTTCCAACCATCATCCATTGATTCACCTTTTCTACAGCAGAGTCTCTAACAAACCATTGTTGCTTCTGAATATTTCTAAAAATGGAGACTATAAGACATACTATTTTACAGTATTCACAAAATGGGGGTTTCTGCACCTATTCGATTATGATTTCAAACATCCGATCATTATCTAGGAAATTGACCATGTCTGGAAATTTGGAGTCCATGTTTACTTCCATAAGAACTCAATCATAGATTCCCAATTCTCTATAAATAGTGTGCTGGTACATCTTCAGGGGGTCCCCACACAAGAAGAGATATCACTCAGGATTTTAGGATGGAAATAAAACTAGTTTAGATCATGTAATCGAATCCAAATCTGGGCTGTTGTTTGCCATTGAGTGAATGGTTTGAAATGCCTATCCCATTCGACCAATTTAAAACTTCATGGCTTAATAGATGTCACCCCTTATTCTGAGCCATCCGAAGATCATCCCTGTTTTCAAATACTATGTGGAAAGAAAATCTTCAAATAGGGATTAGTTTGAAATCCCTAACACCCCAAGATTGAAAAATCCATAGCTTAAGTTCAGAGTTAATCCAAGGCTTATCAGCCTTAACAAGAGAAATGCTACCTAAAGCAGAAAACATACAAGTTAACGGTGTCTTTTTAGTTCTTACTGATCAGGATGTGGTAAGGGTAATATACTATTGAGTTTGGACCATTTACATATAAAATAATGAAACTCACTCATCTTTTGTGGAAACCATGTTAAAAACCCATGAGATATTTTTGGTTTTTATTATTATATTATATAATGACCAGAACCAATGTTTAAAATATAATAATGAACTCTAATTTCATTTCCTATAATAAAGCACCCAAGATAGAATTCTTCCCCAATAAAAAACCATGTAGAATGTATTTATTCTGTCCTCTAATCTCTAGAGTCCTCCCAAGGAGCCTCAAACTATCAATAATCTCCCCATTATTTTGGAATCACACTCTCAAGAAATATTATCTTGTTATTGTCTTATTTATTCTAGAATATTCATTATCTTAAGGATTTTATCTCAAAATCTTAATGTTGGGATATTTTATTCTATATCATACGTACTACCATTATGATTTATAAATTATGAGAGACCCATTTCACTCTCATGATTCCCTTGTATGACCATTTAGGTACCCCCATTATGCTGTTGAAATTTCACTACGATTTTTCATGACAAACAATTATGTAGTGAAAACCAATACCCTTTTCCTATCAAGGTTTTTCAATATAATTGAAATATACTTATTTAATTTGGAAAATAAATTTATATAATAAACAATCCATTATCATGTTATTAAATATTATGAAATATTTTCCTATGTATGTGATCTATGTGGCACACATTTTCATGTACACGATATAATTATGACGGGTCCTCCCAGATAGTGCCCTCACGCATTGTGTAATGTGTTTGACTCATGAGGTGTAATGTATGGTGTGATGGCGGTTATGATAAGAATATTATTTTATTTTTAGTTGTGTTAAAACTTTCATAATTATAATGATTTCATGTTTAAAGTGTCTTCCACATTCCAATGTTGATTTTATGTTATGACGTTATATCATGCCTCATTATTCATGTTTACGATTCTCACCACTTTTATCTTCCATAGACATTCCTATTGTCTAACATGTAATTCCATATAATTTTAATTATTTTCTTATTCCTCTAATAGGATTTAAATATCACCCATTTCATATATAAATCCCCATGTTATCCCATGCAATTTGAAGAAAATTAAAATAATACGATCATGTCAATGATGTTTTTAATATTGTTGATATATCCTATATGTTATGTAGTTATGTAATGTACCTAATTCTTGAAGAAAATAAAATTATCTATCTTCTAGGTTGTATTATGTGTATTTATTATATAATAATTCATAAATTTTTTTTAATAAAAACTAGGGTTATCATAATTAACCAACTAACTCAAACATTAATAAACTGAGAGTTAAAACTAGAATTGAAATATATAACATGATTAAATAATATTAAAATATCTCTCCCCTTATTTAAAAACAAAACATGCATAATTAAAAATAGTTAAATGGTAAATCCACAAAAAACAAGCACATTGAAAATACAACAAAATATTATTAAATATATTGACAAAAATAATAAAACCCCACCTTAATTAAAATTCATGTCCTTTTACAAATATATAATATTGAATTTCAAGACATTATAATCCTCAACTGGTGTCAGTATTCAAATAATGTAAGGATCCATGAAAAATTTTTAATTGATATTCAATGAATTTTAAACTTACATTCAATGTCTTCAAAATAGAAAACCCCTTGGGCTAATGATTTTAAAGTGTATTTTTTCTTATAACTAGACAGATAATCACTAGATATAAAATAAACTACATAAAGTATCATGGAAACAAACTATATAGATAAAAAAGTGTATGCAAACATACCACGATTAAATATACTTAATATATATTCATACTGGCTTAGTTCTAATCATATTCACGAAATAACGTTTAGAAACTTAGTATTTATTAAATTTAGTAGTAGAATTGAAAATAAGTGCCTTATTATATCAAAGATATTGACCACACTAAAAAAGAGAAATCACATGTACAATGACTAAATAAACAACAGAAAAAAAGTTATATAATAAGTACCTTTTGTTTTAACTTTAATATATTTATTAAGGGATATTTATGGTAATAACCTATCAAAAAAAAGAAAGTTTCTATTTTTATTTAATACATACAATTTATATAATCTCATAAGTAAATAAGACTTTAAATAACAATAGTAAATTTGATAGAATCTTTCTTAAACATTCAACAAAAACTACATGTTTTTTATTTTATTTGTGTACAAATTTTAAACCACTACACATATCTATTACTTGAAGAAAATAATTTCAAAAAATTAGTATCTTTTTATATCATAGAGACAACATTTATCAAATTTTTTAATCCATTATTTATCTATTCACTATTAATATAAATATAAATTTTCAACCATTACTTTTAAAAAATTATATTCTTATATTCCCTAGTAACATTCCTTCAATCCTTACTCAATTACATGTACTTTTATAAAAGCTTATCAATTTCATCATGATACATGTCATATATTTCATTTAAATCATCAATACTTGGATATTCTGAACTATAATTGAAAGAGGAATAAAAATTAAAATTAGAAATATCATTATTGATATTTGTAGCCATGAGAGACATATTTTTATTATCTTTTTCACTTCCAAAATATTAACCTGATTCAGAGTACTCAATTAAAATCCAACAAGTGGCTAATGAATTATTTTTTTCCCTACCCTTGATCATTTAGTCTCTTTCATTCTTCAACCTTAGAAATATATATTTGGTAATACCCTTCATGTAATATTAGAATCAAGAATATCATTCCACCCTTTCCTCTTGAAACACATATTTTTCTTTTTTCCATGGATTATTGTAATTTTCTTAATTCTTCAGAAGACCATTTAAAAATTTAACAATTTAACTCAAATGAACATCCTTTTTACAATTAGAGGAACCTGCAGTATCATTAAAAGAATCATATGATATGTTTTTATAATACTTGAAAGAAACTCCCATATTGTTTTTCATTAGATTTACTTTATTTTTTCTTCTACTATTGATTATAATGAATCAATGAGAAAGCGAGTTCATCAATCATACATACCTCAAAAAATATTTATTTATTCAATCACAAATTTGTTAGAATTGTACTTCTTACGATATTCTAGATGAATTATTTCAATAAATACTTTATGATTCAATGTCTTACTATGTGTATCCATGATTTTTATAATAATTTTAGTCCAATTGTACATATAACTTGTAATTTTATATTAAATCATCCAAAACTCAGAAATTTTTTACATGTGGATAATAAACATGGTTATCTATTATTTCTTAGTCTCCTCACGAGTGACTTTAAAATTCATCTTAATTTTAAAATTGGTATGAGAAGAGGAAATATGACTATGAACACTTCTATTATAACAATAATAAATAAAATTCATAACCTTTCAATTAAAAAATTAGTCGCATCATTACAGACTATTGAATCAATTTTAATATCAATTTATTTTTATGGTCCATCATTGATGGTCAAGTATTCGATAACAATATTTCATGAAATCACTTCTATTTTTCTTTCGATAAACTATAATATTATTCATTGAAATTAGGTGGTATGATATTATTTTTATTTACAACCTACTTAAATTATAAAGAAATATATTTTTCCCTTAGTCATATTAAGGACCACGATAAGAACATTGCCTCCAAATAGATAATAATCAACAAAATAAAAAATTCAAAAAAAATAAATCCAAAAGAAGTGTCCACTATAATGCTAATTTTGATGTACTATGAGAGTACTAGAAATAGACTCAGGTTAGTGAATTGTCTTTTCTTAAAAATTTCAATTTATAAAATATATTACATAATTTAGTGGATAATAAAAAATGAAATTTAATGATCAAAATAAAATTTTAGTGAATGTGAGGTGTGCACATAAATTAAATGAATAAATATAATATTACATTATCTTAGATCAATAAGGATCCTAGTTATACTTTAAAATTTCCACTACTTTGTGAGATAAATGAATCACAATATGAAAATTACTTCAAAAAAATGTATAAACCAAGCCGAATATTATATAATAACTTCTTATTAAACCTAGTCTGTTTTAAGGAAGAATAAACTTATAGCCTTTTGAATGGGTATATATAGAACCTAGGATTTCATAAGGATAATCACAAACCTAGTGAAACACTTCCTTTTGGTCAAGTTAGTAGAACCAATGGTAAATTTTTATTAATGGTGTAACCATGTAATTTAATATAACTATTCAGACATTTAAATATATTATAATAGAGAAAATATTAAAAATATAGTAAGAGATTTAAAAATGTAGATGATGTAGAAAAATAATCACTATCCCTTCATATAATAAGTGTAATAATTATCTTTAAGTTATCTATAAATGCCACAAAAATTTGATAGTAGTAGACTAATGTATAGGTCCTACTATTCATCACTTCTGTAACATGGTAATATATTAATTTGTTTATTACTTGTGTGATTTGGAAATTATTTTATAGTAATTAACAGTGACTAAAAGATTATAAATTTTTATCAATTTTATTCCCCTAGAAGAAATTTACTCATTCATATTTATAATAACCAGAATACAAAAAAAATAAATACACCATAAAATTAGTAAAATAAAAAATAGGACCAAGAAAAGATTCTCTATTGATATTGTTTTCTATATTCTTGCTCTATATTAATATTTTATTGCTACTTATACCATTTTTTGGTACAGTTCTAGTATAATGGTTTTTATTAAAAATACATCTCCCCAAATCTACCTCTTTCCAGCTCTATTTATCTTCTTAAAAATGAAATTTTCACTAAATTAGGGTAACATGATCACCAACACCCTTAGGAACTAACCACTAGAAAAGTTGATAATCTAAATCTATATAAATGATGATGCAATTTTATAAATCCTTTTAAGCCACATAAAATTGTTTAATTTTTAATTTTCATCACATTCCAAAAAAAATACCCCGAATCCAAAAATTATGATGACAATTATCATTTATTTTCCTACATATATTGTTTTCAAGTGTGACTTTTTTTCTTGATCTTCCCATATTAACGATTTGTGAAATATATTTATTCATCAGGCTCAAGCTCAACCTATGATTAAAATAAAATTCATTTCACCTTCCAAGTATCTATAAGCTTCAACATAATTTACTATTATACCAAAAATATAATATAATTGAATTTTCCCATTAATGAGGCTTGATAGGATTTCGTATTTTTAGAAAATATCCCCCAATTTACATAAAATATGGATACATGATGGAATCAAACATATACACAAGTGTGGAATTTACTATGGTTGATTTTAAAAACTCACTCAATTTTGACTCTCCAAATTGATTTTATCCAAAAAATGAAAATCATTAGTTTCTTAATTCAAGAAAGAACCCTCATTTTTTTGGTCTTCATATATTCCCATCATAAGTTTATATTCAAATTAACATCTTATAGAAAATAGTGGAGATCAAAATGCATTAGAATTATTTTTCTTCACATCATAATTGATCTATGGTAATTCATTGATAAATCATCAATGGATTTCTTTGACCCGATTCAGTATCCCCAACTTTGGTGGGCTTGAAATAATAAAGTCATTACATCAAGAAACTATTGTCCATCCTTCAACTAACTCATATGTAAATCATTTTAGAGTAATGAGGCCCCCTATTTATCACTATAACACCTATAAAAAATAAAAATTATTAAAAAACATTCATCAATATACATTGGAATTGGAACTACCATTAACTCTTAAACTCAGATTTATAAATTATCTTAGATTAACCAATTATGGTTTATAATTGAGCTCCCTTCATACTCGTTCCATTTAATCATATCACAATCAAATATCTTATGGATTTTATGTTCTTTGAGCTTTTATTTCCTCATACCATTTTTCATTTAATGCATCAAAATACTATGTTTAACTTAGTTCCAATCCACACATTCTGGTGATTAATATTTTTTAATCAATATTATTTTATTTTATTTTTGGAAATATATATTCATCGGTTTACTCGAGCTCCACTTTCCCTTATGTTGCTATCTTTTTTAGATGTTCTTTTGATACAGTACTTCTTTTATAATTTTATTATGTGGGCATGAGAAAATTTGGCTATGTGGTATGGGCATAAAAACTGGTTACATCAGATTGGAATCAAGAAATTTGGGTAAATATGAATTAGGTCAACATAGAATTCAACTGAATTTGATACATCTTGAAATTAGAAAAGATTCTATATGTAGTGGTGTGATTTAAGATTCCAATATGAATCTAATTATTTGTGTGGAAAAACAAAAAACTAGACTAAAAATATACCGTGAAATAATGAAATCCAAAATGAGAATAAAAGAAATAATTTAATGAAAACATCAATAAAATTACTAAAATGTGTTCTATGAAATAATATTTAAGATAATTAAATGGTACATTACATAATTAAATAAAAAACCAAGTGATCATCAAAATTTTCTAAAACATATTTCAAGGAATATTTCTCCATTAAAATCAATATAAATGGTTCTTAAAATATCTAATGATTAGATCAAATTTATTTTAAGTGATTAAATGTAATAAATAATTATTTTTAAGGAACATTCAATGAATTTAATTTTTAATTGGCAGGAAAATAAATGTTTATCATTCCATAAAAAATATAAAATCTATCATAAAAACCAAATAAAATACCAAAAAATAGATGTATCTAAATTTAATGAAATGGGTGCTTATAAATCCCCCTAAACAAATAGTTTCCGTTATCCTTTATAAATACATTTAGTAAAATTAAGTTGAATAAAATAAATATTAAATTTAAAATGGAGAAACACCAAAAAGATAGGATTTTATAAAATTATTCCTTCATATAATTTCTCAGGTTTAATGTATGATTAAACTAAGGAATCAAATTGTTTCAGTGAAAAGTGAGTTAATATATTACAAAAATTATAAACCATAAAAACAATGAAATGAATTTATCCAATTTCAATTTACATCAAAATGAAATTTCAAACTTCTCTTTACCTCTGTTAGAATAGACTCAAAATAATTTAATAACAAATTCAATTAGACACACCATAAGATGGTCAGAAATTAATAATTAGTCAGCAAAACATAAATAAACCATCTAGTATAATAAATAACAAAGAAAAAATAATAAAATATTTAGGATCCAAACCTATAATAGGATATTAATTTTATAGTCTATTTAGGAAGCATATCTCATGTGTTTAATTAAAATTAAAATTGTCAAAGATGACAAAGATTTTATAATATTATACAAATGTTTTACAAAAAGATCATTTTTCAAGAGGGATATAAAAATACATTCCCAACCAATTCTATGAGGTAATAAAGATAAATATTATCATAATGGTTCAAATATAATATAATTTAAGAAAATAATTTAACAACTACAAATTCAGATGAGAATCTTGAAAATAATAAAATTTAATTGATTTTTTTTTATTTTTAGGATAATTTTTCATTAAATATAAATTTATTTCATTAAGAGAACCACCCCTACCCATAAAATCCAACAATATACTCATTATTAAATCTCTATGTTAAAGAAATTGTTAAAAGAGTAATGATAAAAAAAGAAATTCAGTACAATTAGTCATACATAGAGACACAAGCATATTAAAAAATAATTATTCCACAAAAAAATTATAGTTATTAAACAAAACATATTATTAAATGAAAATTCCTTTTTCAATGAAAATTTAAACTAATTTTCATCTAAGATCATGTAAAATTCCATGTTTAACTTTAATTTTACATAATTTCACTATAGAAATATTTTTAATAATAAATCTACAATTTATTTCATTTCCCCTACATTGAATTTACAACGTAATGATAATTAAAAAAATACACAGAAAATTCAATTTAACATATAAAGGAGGTATATGTTAGT
Source organism: Viscum album (assembly GCA_963277665.1). Lineage (NCBI taxonomy): Eukaryota > Viridiplantae > Streptophyta > Magnoliopsida > Santalales > Viscaceae > Viscum > Viscum album. The sequence continues at coordinate 56,782,628 of OY728151.1, read as the reverse complement.
GAAAATGAGCCTTGAAATCTCAATACATAATGACAAGGTTAAAAATTTAATATCTCTTTTAGATTTATCTATGCTTCAATTATAGTGACTCAAAAGATCACTATCTTTTAAATATATAAAACAACACAGAGTTTCTCCCAGTTTATTACATAAAAAAATAATTATCCATTAATTTTAAATTATAAAAGAAAAATGGGAATCGATGATTTTAGAAAAGTATGGGAAGTAAAATTCAAGCCGAAGATAGGTAAATATATAAGAGAATATAAATTACTAGATAAGACAATAGAACTAGAATTAAGAATTTAAAAATTATAAAATAAAATATGGAAATATTTTATCGATTAAAAATACTTTTTTTTAAAATAAATTGATTTATTTAAAAAAATCATGGGTTTCCTCCCAAAGAGCAATAGATTTTCAATTCTCGACTGTACTTTCTCCAAAAAAACCCAACCATGATCATTCGGTGGATAAAATTTATTCAATAGTCTATTTGAACTATTTTGAAAAACATTTTCATAAATACCACTTAATTCTAATATAATTCAAGAAAATACCGAAAATAAAAAAAATATATAAAAAATAAAAAATCATAGTTGTTTTCCACTTTTATTCCAATGAGTAATCATCCAAAATCCAGACCAATATTTAATAAAACAACTCATATAAATACATAAAATTCAAAAAAAAAAGTTTTCTAGAATTTATCCTAATCACGGGGAACTAAATAAATGAGAAAAATGTGTTGAAATACCTATCAATAGCTAAATTTCCCTAAAAAACTGAACAAAAAACAACTTTGGAATCTTATAATGGAAAATACTTTGACCTAAATGATTAATATTCATTACGAAAAATATATTTTTAAAAATATATAAAGGAAATAGAACATGTTGTTTTTTAGACCATAATTCCCCCAGTTTCTAAGACCATAATGTACTCAATTACATGAGAAAAAAAAACACAAAAATAGTCTAACATAACTAATAATTTAATATTTTCAAATTCAAATCCATGTTTTTTCATTATATATAGAACTTATAGAGACATGTGTATATTAATTAGGGGTTTCATTATCAATTGATGTTGGAGTGTATTGAATAATAACATGGTAAATTATTTTTAAGAATTTTTTTTCATGTTTAATCATGAAATTATTATTCTAAAAGGTTTAACTTCATTTTATCTAAATCCTTCATATCCTTTCCAACTTCATAATTGATTTAGATTCAACCAAGTTTACAAGAAATTTTTGATTAAATAATTTCTCAATTATATTATCAAAAGGGACTTGAACATATCATGTGATTTTAGCTCTAAAAATGTAATCACCCAAATAAATCAATCTGAAACTCTACAAAAGTGGAAACTAATTAATATCATTGAATTCTTCTTGGTCATCATATTATTGAAAAGTATTTTTTTTCTTTTGATACATCATTGAGATAATCCCAAGTGTTTTGGAATGTTCTACCAAAAATAACTAGAATGTTCTCATCACACTCCAAATAAATCACTAATATATCAATGGGAAATGTAATTTTACCTTAATTTATTAATAATTCATCCACCATTCTCATGGTAAGTGTGATTGACATATCATAAAACTGAATAGAAACTTATTCTAGTTTTGAACTCCCTCGATCCAACTTCTTAATCATAAAGAAAGGAATAAGACTAATTTTAACACCATGATCATAGAAGAAATTATTATCATAAAGTTATATTATTATACATTTAATTTTAAATCATTGATGGGATTTTAATTTTTTAGGTATGTTCTTTTGTAGGGAAACACTACCATCATTAGTTAAACCTATAGTGGAAAACCCTTATAAGTTCATTTATTTAAATAACCCATAAATATATTTAATATAAGAAGTTATTTTATTTAAATAATCAACAAAGAATTGTTTATTCTAATAGTCTTAAACTTCTCAAAAAAAATGTCAGGTAATATTGATCATCACCCATTATTCGGACCCTTTGATAGAAGGGAATGAGAGGAGATTAATGTTTCAAAATATGTTGATTACACACATTTTTCTAAAACCCATCCTTTTCCTTATTTTCCATCATAAATTTAAACTACATTTTAGTTCATCAATTTCTTTTTCAAGTGAATATTATTCATTTTTCTCAGAATGGACCTTGTGGTCTACAATATAATATTTCCTATTTTTAATATTTTCAATATCATAATGAATTAAAAACTTCAATTCCACATTACTAGGTTGTTTATTAAAATATTATTTTATTTTCATACTACTTATAGTAGAAACTGTAATTCTTTGCATATTGTACGTATTATTTTTAAATATTATATGTATTATTTTCACTGCCAGGAATTAGGATGGCGTGAAATTCAAGGTCCCATGTTTTCCAGAAAAAATGTTTAAAATATATTATATATATTAAATAGTACACATGGGTGGTTATCTTAAAAAAGTATAATAACATCTAACTAGGTTTCTAGGTCATAAATTTGAGGGCACTTTTGAGCTTAGAGTTTGTGGTTTACCATAGGCACAACATAACATTATACATCATAAGTTGTTTCTAGAGAACTCGTCAATAGCACTAAAATGAATAAAATTATTTAATTAATATTATTTTAATTAATTTGTGTGGATACAGGGATTAATATTCCATAACAATATTATTATGGATAATTTACATTGTTAGCTTCATAACCCTAGAAACATTGTGGAGATCTTAGAGAGGGAATTGGGGATTCTCTCTCAGTATAACAATGACAAGTTCATGGATAGATAATCAATTCCACTCAGAATTGACAGATCATTCCAATGAATGTGATGTAGAACCCCTTATTCATTAGGGGTCCATCCAAATCAAGGTAGGGCCTATTTTCTATTTGATTTTTTCCTAGTTCTTGATTTATATAACCATCATAGACTAGTCAATGAAATATTTATATATTTTTTTATAATCATGAGATATGGGTATAATTGAGGGTTTAACGAGAGATTATATTTATGATTTATTAATGATTAATTTATTTTCATTTTAATAGAAAAAACTATGATTAACATAAATATAGATCTAGGTCTATTCATGTTGATTGATTCTATTATTTTCTACCCTACTTCACTTTTCATCATGGGTATTGTTTTTTGGACCACAATTAAATTTTTTACTGAACAATCAATCGTTATGCAGTCGTTTCTTAGAAAAACATTCTAAAATAAAAGATCTAGGATCAGAACAAAACTATGGTGGTGCATCAATATAATTGGTGACAAATTTGATGATGGTTAATTATGTATTTAATGTTCATTAGAGAGACATGAATAATGAATGTTGATCCTATTTTTGAGCGGATTGAGGGCCCAAAAGTTGTATATTGATGGTGGCATGGTTTGGATGAGACCTCAACTTGAGTTTCCTGGAAAGGAATGGCTCGAATGGTTTTTTAAAGGATGAATAAGATGACTATAACATATATTGGTGTTTCTAAAAAATCCCACAAAACACAATATGTAAACCGGATCTACACGATGTGTTAGGCCCCCTTGGAGGTGACTAGGTTTTTGGAGTAAGTTAGTGTCACATAACATGTGAACCCTATCACATGGAGTTTGGTCCCTCCATGGATACTCGACATGTACATCAAAAATGATATGTACATGGGGTGGAATACACTGGTTTGCAACATGGTGTGTACTCCCCCACATGGACATGGGTTGGACCAAGTACATGGTTGAGCCATGTACTGGAACACTGGTAGTGTACATGGTTTGTGTAGACGGTGTGTACTTCTACACAGACATGGTTTGATGACATGAGGTGTTTACATATCTAGGACTTGGGGTCAAGGGACGTGATGTGTGACCATTACTAGACATCTTGTACCCTCTTCTACTTAGTTTAGATCTCCTATCCTCCATATCATGGAAAAGTTTATTTAGGGTTAATTCCCCTTATCCCTTCCTTAAAGGTTAGTATGGAATCATTTAATACTCTAAGGACAGATATCCCTTTAGCAGGACTTCCTAGATATTGTTGTTAGAGTCCCTATGAGAGGCATATAGTGACATTATCTATTCATCTTTGTGCCCTAGGTGGAATTATTGATATCAATGTGACCAATACTATGTGAGCACTGATCTTATACATAGCAAGTTAATTCAGTTTGAGTTGTTGGAATCACTCCATGGGCCTAGAAGTGACCCTCATATTTGTATTGTATTTCTATTTATCTTATCAGCATTGATATATCTCATGAAGTGAACCTAGGAGAAGTACATCTTATATGGACATCATTAGAGCTATCATACTCAAGGGTGTGTTCTCCCAGATGAGTGCTTCATGGAAATTGAAGATTAAATCATAGGGATGGTAAACTATGGTTGTTTCTTACCTCTAGACTCTGCGTCTTTTTTGATTATATCTAGATATTCTTATTAGATTTGATGTAGACGTATACCTTTATAGATATGTCTGTAAATTCATTTCTTGAATTATTTATGGTTTTGGGTGTCGTAATGTGTATTGTTATACTCACCCTTGCATTGACTTTTCCCACACGTGTCATGTCTTGCGCAGACTATCGACCTTTTTCCATAGTCATATGGGGACCAGGACAAGATAGTACTTTGTAAGACTGTACAGACTATAATGTGTTCCTATGACTTCCAGAAAGTAGTATTTGTACCATTACATTCATGTTGGACTAATTTTACATACACTTTGTGGTGGTATTGTATTTGGATTTGTATACATTATATTACTTCCTGTCAAACTCTAGTTATGGGATATAGATATTTTCATGATATCATTGTTTAGTTGTTTTTTACATTTCAAAATTTTTTCATAATGGATATGTGTTCATGTTTACAACTACATATTAGTTCCTCCCATGTTAGTGATATACCTAATCAGTTCTAGTTACCCGCCCCTAGCATATTGAAGGTGGGATTGTGGAGTCATGGTGTGGACCCCCTAGTATGAGTTTTGAAAAAATCATATCAGAGTAGTCAATTCTACTTTAGGACCCATAGTCTTTGAGATTTTTTTGGGGAAGAAATGTTATGTCTTTCAAGTTTGTCTTTCAGGCCAGGGACTCCAGTATTGGTATGATAGCCGATGCATCCATCCAATGAGACTCAGATCACCTACTATTTGACTCGATATATCAGAACACTGGTAGCATGAAAAAATGGTACGTGATTCATATAGGAATGGGTTGTGGTTTCCATGTCCATATTGATTCATCTCCTTAGATATAATCACAGACCATGGTACATATTATTTATTTTAGGATGCCTCTGAGAAGTATAGCTACTAGGAATCAACATTATGAACATGAGGATGATCCTAAGGGATGAATCATTGATTCCGGGGTCATTTCCTAGGATTTTGGCATCCAGGTGGCATGCCATCCACACCACATGTAGAGCATCATGTGGTACCCACTGTACTAGTGGTTGGGGTTTATAATATGAGATCTCTTCTCAAGTTACAGAGATAGAGACCCTCAGGTTCTAAGGAAAACTATATCCATTGTAACTTATGATTAGCTTGAGGTGGTGACCTGAGTTTTCCATATAGTTAGGATACCATAACATTAGAAGGATGTATTGGATGTAATACTTTTTAGGGATCGACAGATCAACGCTGGGGTTTAGAGACATAGGCTTATGATGAGGTTACTCTTTTAGGGATAGAGTTCATGTATCTATTCATAGAGGAGTTATCAAAATCAATATAATGGTATGTATGTATCCAAGATATTCTATGTAGAGACCCAAAGCTTCATGTACCTAGAAATTATAATACTTTTACAGAATACTTAATACATGACAAAAAAAGACGCCCAAAGACCGTATTAGTTTAGTGTCTTTGGAATCTTGGAACATAATCTTTTAATCATGGTGAAAGATATTCAGCATCTCCCATAAATATCATCCCATTTGGTTTTTTAACTAAAACATTTATTTATATCCTGGGGAAAATAAAACATAAAAACTGTGAGATAAAATGATCAGTAAGGGTAAGCATGGAGAAAATAAAACAAATCATATACATTGGAACTTAAAAAAACATGAACGTAGAGTTTAAACATCAAAATCATGAGAAATAATTCTTGGCAGTACATAAGGTATATATCATAAAGGAACATTAATCATGATAAAAGATCATGGGAATAAAACATGTAATTGTGGCATCTATTAATCACATGATATTATTTCCATAGTAGCTAAGGCATTTTTACCAAAACCATCATAGAGGACAAAGTCCATTACTGAACTAGGTTTTACTTTTCGTTCCAGCCCTGTATTACTGAACCAGATTCACTTTACATTCTAGCCATGTCTATCTCAAGAGATATAAATCTTTACCCAATGCATTGGAGGGAGATATAGGTCCCACCCATCTCATAATGAAATAAGTCATACTTGTGCTACAAAGTAAACATAAATCATTCTCATAACTCAAAGAATAAAATGGGTTTCCTAAACATCATCCCATCATAACAAAATCCATATAAAAAATGGATATCACTTCATCATAAGAAGAATAAAACCATGTAAAAAATAGAGACATTATACTTGAAACATAATCATACTAAATAATGTCATCATAGATGGAAAATAGTTTTGACAAAACACTTGAAATTAAATCTTGATGAAAATATCCTTTCTTCTTCAAAATCATTTTCTATTCACAAAATGCCATTCAATTTTAAAAGAAAATAATTTTATGGAATATAATAATGAAATACTATTGAGGATGATTCATGAAAATTAGGCATTATGAAACTGTAAAAATCCCTTCACACCATATAATTTTTTTTAAAAAATTTATCTCGTACATTTTCCGGAAAAGTCAAAAAGTACCTTATATGGTAACCAAAGGAAAGATTCCTTCCATACAATGTGGTAAAAACTTAAAAAAGTGTAAAAATGACTTTACAAATACATATAAGAATAGTAAGAATTTTATGAAATTTTTTTTAAACATGTTCATGTATGATAAACATAACCCCAGTAAATACTTATGTATAAGAAATCTCGGATAAAAATGACATTTGAAAAATTATCCCTTACCATAGGTCCAATTTCTTCTGTCTGTGTCCAAAAATCCTGTATAGTGGGTTTAAACATATTATTAACTTTTAATAGAACCATAATAATATTTATGATATCATAAATGATTCACTTATGACTTTATATTATCCATTCTTTTTTCAATTCCATGTTAAATCAGCATTTTCGGTAAAATCGTTTCATTTATCGTACGTGTTTGGACCTGTTGTTCATGATATTATTATTACTTATATCATGATTTAATTACTTCCAGAATGTAAAACACGATTTATATATCATATATATTCAGTATATATATATAATAGATAGATAAATGAAATGAAACTCACCGTTCATGGAGACGGTAGGCCGTACATACGTATGAACGATATTTTCCTTTAGTTATTGACTTGAATCAAATTAAGTAGATGGAATATATATATATATAAATACAATAGAATTATTATGTTATATATACCATTATTATTCATTAAATATACATTATAATCATTCTAGAATGGTTAACACGGTGAATGAATCTCATCGCGTCGTACAGACGATAATCCGTACGTACACACGAGCAATGATATCATTCCCATAACTATTGAAGGGAATTGGAGTGGATGATATAATATCTCAGAATCAGTATAAAGTTATAATAACCATATATAGTTATTATTTACACCATTATACCCATCCAAGTAAGGTGGTTGTGGAAAAGTAGATTCCAACACGATGTGGAGACGGTATTCCGTATGTACTCACATGCGGTGCTTTCATTTTCTATAGGATGGATAGAAGGTGAAATGGGGATGGTTCATATTTATAATAACATATCAGTATATTAGTGATACTTATTTTATTATGTTATAATGAAACAACAAAAGAAGAAGAAGTTGAAGAAAAAATAAACTAGAAGGAATCGGTAGAAGAGATTACCTCTTCTTCGACACACCTCTTTTAAGCATCCTCTTAATGCACTAGAGTTGGTCTTTTGAGAAGACAAGAACCTCTATAATATAACTTGAGAGGTTTATAAGTGAAATTTGAAGGGGTTGGCCAAGCTTTAAGGCTTATAATTGAGTGAAGAGGAGAGGGAAGGAGGTGCCCTTATATTGGAGAGGAGAGGGGCACTTTTGGAAACCTAAAAAATATTAATTAATAATAAAATTAATCCCCACTTAAAAGCCTTAAAAACCATTTATTTCTTATATCTCTTAATAAAATAATTACTACAACATTTTTGTATAATTATTTAATATACATAATTGTTGCATAAAAATTAAAAATAAAATCCTATGATGAAGTTAAATATAAAAACTTTCATAATAATATATTTACTTGAATTTATCATCTTAAAATCACATCATTTAAATTTTTATATTTATTTAATCTCGAGGGTGACATATTTTACATCATTTAGAATAAAATAATATAAATGTCCTAATTGGTTTTATAAGGCTCCAAATGGTCCAAAAATTTACCCTTGGATGATTAGGGTATAGATATACTCGACCGATAATGTTTTGTCAAGTTTATGGTCTTTTTAATAGGTATTTTTATTTTAATAATAACTATATTATTGATTTTTTCACTAAATAAATAATTTCTACATCATTAATGTATAAGCTATTAAGGTAATTAAATACTTCTTAAAAATTACATATAAATTACCATTATAAAGAAATACATTTTAGATTTCAAATGAGAATTTATAATATAATTTATATTATGTATAACCTTATATTAAAAATTGTCTAATTATTAATGTTTTATTGAGACATATTTCACATTCCGTTAAATTAAATAAATAAAAGGTCTTAATCAAAAAAGTGGGTTCCATTAGATTCAATTTCGACCTAAGTATGATTTAGGAAAAAAATAATCATCCAATTATATTAATACAAGTGTTAGTGTAATTTTATAATATTATATTTACCCCTAATTACCCAATTTACCTTTAACTATGGTAAAAAAATTTAGAGTAGTTACTATTCATAATGCCTAAAAATAAATGGTATCTTATTATCATAATTTGGACCTGCTAATTCCAAATAGTTAATCAATTTTTCCAAATTCAAAACAAAAAAGATTCAGTTTTTAATTTAAAATTAATCCCGCTGTTGAGAAAATGGGTTTTAAAAGTAAAAACGTTGCAAAAAAATTGAAATGTTTTTACTTATGAATTCAGTGTAAAATTAATGATAATAAGTTACATTATATTAAATGGTAAAAATATATTCTATTTATTCTTTAAAACCATTCACTATTATAATTTAACCCTATAAATTATCTTGAAGAAAAAATTTGTTTTTAATTAAAATTTAGCGTGTTTTTACTATTCATCAAAATAAGAAACTTATCAGAAAAATATAAAAAATTTATCCAATGTAAATTTTTATATCATGATTCAAAAGAAGAATTTTTTTTTGTCAAATTAAACTTAAAAACATGTCAAAAACTAAATTTAATGTGTGTTCTCCACTAAAAGGAGGCAAAACTACATTTTTTTATAAATACTTATTTTACCCGAAAAATTTATTTTGTTCTCATACCATGTTCTATAAAATGTTTAAGATGAATTATAATGTCATAAAATTAAAAATTTAGTTAATACTATTCATAACATCTAGTTTATAATAATATTATAACAATATATTGTTGTTTAGTGAAACTCTATATTGCACACAACACACGCTATTGAGGAAGGTTTCTCTTGCATGCAACACAAGCCAAGAATAGTGTTTTCATATAATATAATCCAATACGGTGTTGCGTATAGAAAAATATAATTTTGGTGTAGCGTACAACACAAGACATCGATGGAATTAAAATAAAATTTTTCATAAAATCTCTGGGTGTTATATTCTACCCCCCTTAAAATGAATTTCACCCTTGAAATTCTTCGGGGTTATAAATTGTTTACTACGTCAAAGATTATTTAATAGAAACCCACATCGTAAAAAGGAATACCAAAACATAACATTAAAAACTAAATTATGAAACTTAATGGTTATCAAAATTAACTAATCACTAGGTTTCCACATAGGAGAACATAGGTGATAATATGGATATGGAAGAGAAATAAAACCAACATGTTCTAATGGGGAGTGGTAGAGAACAAAGCTAAGAAAAGTATAACAATCATAAAGACATAAATTTGTGATGATCTAAGGTACCATATGATTCATTGTATATGAGAGTACTAGGACAACATTTTTGGTTGCCAATATTATTTATCTAATGTTTTTGAATTAAAATAAATACTTACTTGAATTTGGTACAATCTAACTGTTTTTTGAGCCTTGAACAATTTACACTTCATATCTTAAAGAAATGAAGTTGAATTTGTCTTTTGTGAAGTGTTAGAAGATCATGCGATAGAATGATAGGTCATTCCATCTGTCTCAAACATAAGGTTAGAAAAATTTATATACATAAGCCCATCTATGATGAGATTAATCGTATATGGTTCCTAAAATGGACTTATATTTCATCTATCATACCTTTTAATAAAAATATTTTATACTAAATAGGGACTTCTTGTAGGCTAGTGGTCGGCGATAAAGGCCTATCACACTTTGGTTGTGGGTTCGATTCCTGCAACCATGCCCGAAACGATAGGGTGTCGCCCATCCTGCAGGTCGTACCTTTTTCTAAAACTACATTATTATAAAATTTCTTCAATAATTTCGAAAAAAAGTTTTAAACTTAAACAATATTATCTTATGTCTAAATTAATTCATTCTAATATTTAGGCTTATCCAAAGTACTTAGGTCCAAGATCAAAGTATAAAGAAAATGATTACTTGAAAGGTCACAAAACAAGCGCGTGAATGCCATCATTTATCCCCCATATATCTTAAGATATATCTTATTGATCTCTTTTCAAACATGTGAATACATTAATCATGTATTCTCTTAAGACTTGTATAAACATATAATCTTTGTGAATACATGAATGATCCCAGAATTTCTATATACCCAAACCTTTATATCACTTTTTCCTTATATCATTCATGAGCTCATTAATACTATTAAACATCTCATTATCTCTGTATCCCTTCATTATGTTCATATCATATACTTTCCAAAAATATATGAATATCCTTTCATGGTTTCCGATATCATTCAACATATACTTTCAAATACTTTATCAAACAATAGTGTAACAATCATTATATGTGTCTTTATTCCATAGTACCATTAACTATAAAACATAAATCATTCCCCTACCTTCTTAAACCATTGACCAAGATTCAACAATTGAATCATATCACATATCATTTTTAGTCTCTTCATCATCATCAATATAAATACTACCCACAAGACCACTCTAATTCTCTTCTTGAGACTTTCCCATAGGGCATTGGTTTGCATAATGCCCGTACATTCTACATTTAAAACATTTAACCGTTGTGGATGTCTTAGGAATACCATTATCCTAGTCCATGGTGTTAAGTGAACCATTTCCTTTACAATTAATGACTTTGTGTCTTTCTTTTACACAACCAAATAATCTTCTAGTTCCTTTGAAACATTCTCCCTGATTCCTCTTCCCACATGATTTACATGAGGGAAATTGAACTTTCTTTCCTCTATGATCATCATGAAACTCCATCTTTCTCTTATTTGTTGAGTCAGGAAACATACCAATGTTGATATTATTGATCATATTATCAGATTTATGATTAGGAATAATAATGATATGTGTAATTCTAGATCCAATTTCATTTGGTTTCTTATGAATAATATCATTCCATTATCCATCATATTGTCTATTATTGTGAATCTTCCAATTTCCAACCATTTTCTAAAACCCAAAAAGAATAGTGTGAGAGGCATAAATCATAATCAAGGGGGATTACTTTCAATATCTAACATATTAGGTAAAATTCTAAGATTGGTACCATAATTAAAGGACTATATCCTATAATTATATTTAACTTAGGGACATCCCTAGACATACCGTAGAAATATCTCTTGGGATCTCACTTAATGTTTTCACATCCATGTTTCCAAAGGTTGACTAAATCTTCACTCTGATACCAACTGTAGAGACCCAATGCTTGATGTAAAAAGACATCACAATACTTTTTCAGAATACTTAATACCTGACAAAAAAAGACACTCAAAGACCGTATTAGTTTAGTGTCTTTGGAAACTTGGAACATAATCTTCTAATCATGGTGAAAGATCTTCAAAATCTCTCATAAAGATCCTCCCCTTTGGGTTTCTTACCTAAAACATTTCTTTATATCCCGGGGAAAAGAAAACATAAAAAGGGTGAGCTCAAATGCTCATTATGGGTATGCATGGTGAAAATAAAACAAATCATATACATTTGAATTTTAAAAATACATTAACATACAGTTTAAACATCAAAATATTGAGAAATAAATCATGGTAGTACATAAGGAATAGATCATAAAGGAATATCAATCATGATAAAATAACATGAGAATAAATCATGTAATTGTGGAATCCATTTAGCACATGATATTATTTCCATAGTAGCCAAGACGTTGTTTCCAAGACCATCATGGAAGACAAATTCCATTAATGAACCGGGTTTAACATGTCGTTCCGACCCTGTATTACTGAATCAGATTCACTTTCCGTTCTATCCAAGTCTATCTCATCAGATATAAATCTTTACCCAATGTATTGGAGGGATATATAGGTCCCACCCATCTCACAATGAAATCATTCTTACTTATTCCACAAAATAAACATAAATCATTCATCATAACCCAAGGAAAAAAATGGGTTTCATAAACATCATCCCATTATAACAAAATCTATATAAAACAAATGGATATCATTTCATCATAAGAAGAATCAAACCAATTAAATAATAGAGGCATTATACTTGAAACATAATCATACTAAATATTTTTATCTTATATGGAAAATAGTTTTGACAAAACACTTGAAATGAATTCTTGAGGAAAATATCCTTTCTTCTTCAAAATCATTTTCTTTTCACAAAATTCAATTAAATATTAAAAAAATAATTTCCTTGAATATAATAATGAAATATTTTAGAGGAATCTTCATAAAATTTATACATTATGAAAACGTAAAAATCCATTCACTCCGTATAATTTAAAAGAACATTCTTCTTGTACTTTTGCCGAAAAAGTCAAAAAGTACCTTATATCTTAAGCAAAGGAAAGATTCCTTCCATACAATGTGTAAAAAACACAAAAACGGGTAAAAATGACTTTAAAAATACATGGAAGAATAGAAAACATTTTATGAAAACATTTTTAGAAAACACATACATGGATGATAAATATAACCCCAGTAAATACTTACGTATAAGCAATCTCTGATAAAAATGACATTTGCAAAATTATCCCTTACCTTGGGACCAATTTCTTCTGTATGTGTCTGAAAATACTGTATAGTGGGTTCAAACATATTATTAACTTGTAACAGAACCATAATAATATTTATTATATCATATATGATTCACTTATAACTTTGTATTGCCCTTTATTTTTTCAATTCCACGTTAAAGCAGCGTTTTCGGTAAAATCATTTCATTTATCGTATGTGTTTGGACTTGTTGTTCATGATATTATTTTTACACTTATCCTGATTTACTTATTTCCATAATTTAAAACATTTTTTATATATCAAATATATTCATTAAATATATATATAATAGATAGATAAATGAAATGAAACACACCATTCATGGAGACAGTAGGCCATACGTACGCATGAACTCTATTTTCCTTTCCTTATTGACTTGAATCGATGTAAGTAGATGAAACAAATATATATATAAATAAATCCAGTAGCATTATTATGTTATATATATCATTATTATTCATTATATATACATTATAACCATTCTTGAATAGTTAAAATAGAGAATGAATCTCATCACATTGTGGAGACGGTAATCCGTACATACGCACGAGTGATGATATCATTCCCATAATTATTGAATTGAATTAGATGGGATTATATAATATCTCAGAATTATAATGATGTTATAATAACAATATATAGTTATTGTTTACACCATTATAACCATCCAAGTATTGTTGTGGTGGAAAAATAGATTACACCACAGTGTGGTGACAGTATTCCGTACATATGCACACGCGGTAATTTCATTTTCCGTAGGATGGATAGAAGGTGAAATGGGGTTGTTTCATATTTATAATAATATATCAGTGTATTAGTGATACTGATGTTATTAATTTATAAAAAAACAACTAAATAAGAAGAAGTTGAAGAAGAAAGAAACTTGAAAGAATTGGTATAAGAGATTACCTCTTCTTCGACGCACCTCTTTTAAACTTCCTCTTAAGGAACTAGAGTTGGTCTTTTGAGAAGACCATAACCTCTATAATATAAATAGGGAGGTTTAGAAGAGAAATTTTCCGTGGTTTAACGAGCTTGAAGGATCATAATTGAGTGAAGATGAGAGGGAAGGAGGTGCCATTATATAGGAGAGGAGAGGGGCACTTTTGGAAACCTAAATTATATTAATTAATAATAAAATTAAACCCCACTTAAAAACCTCCAAAAATAACTTGATTCGAAGATGAGATGAGATAGGGTTGTAATCTCATCAACCAATAAAATTTAGACATGTTTTATGTTTATTTTAAACCATATCAACATGATTTATTATTATTTAATCTATTTAATTTTATTAGTGGCAATAAAATTATAAATTTTGAATTGTTATAAAAACCTAAGTAAATGTTTTCAATTTCCCATAATTGGATACTTTTTAATCTTTTAGACCATATAATTTTCAATATTTAGTTTTTAAAATTTTTTTGATTTTTAAATAGTTTAATAATATGTTATTATTATAAAATATCAATAGTGTCAATTTTGACAATATTTATTTTTTCAATTTAAATAAAAACCACACAGAAGATATGTTCAAACCAAAATATATAATAGATTCCTGACATGTCATATTAATAAAAAAAATCATGGGGCAGATTAATTTGTTCATATAACATTTATTTTAAAATTTGTAAATCCATTTTTTGGTATATCTCTGAATAAAATAATTACTACAAAATTTTTGTATAATAATTTAATATACTTATTTGTTGCCTAAAAATTAAAAACAAAATCCTATGATGAATATAAATATAATACTTTTCATAGTAATATATTTACTCGAATTTATCATCTTAAAATTACAACATGTAAATTGTTATATTTATTAAATAATGAAGGTGACATATTTGACTTCATTTAAAATAAAATAATATAAATGTCCTAATCGATTCTATAAGTCTCCAAATGGTCCAAAAATATACCCTTGGATATTTAGGGTATATATATACTCTAACAAAAATGTTTGGTCAAGTTTATGGTCCTTTTGATAGGTATTTTTATTTAAATAAAAACAATATTATTGATTTTTAACTAAATATATAATTTCTACATCATTAATGTTTAAGATAATAAGGTAATTAAATATTTATTAAAAATTAAAAATAAATTACCAGTATAAATAAAAACATTTTATATTTCAAATGATTATTTATAATATAATTTATATTATTAATAACTTGATATTAAAAATAATCTAATTATTAAAGTTTGAGTGAGACATATTTCACTTTCCGTTAAATTAAATAATTAAATGGTCTTAATAAAAGTCAAGTGGGTCCCATTAGAATACATTTCTACCCAAGTATTATTTAGGGAAAAATATAATCATCCAATTATATTAATACAAGTGTTAGGTTAATTTTATAATATTATATTTACCCTTAATTACCTGATTTACCTTTAACTATTGTGAATAAAATTTTCCATAGTTACTATTCATAATGCATAAAAATAAAAAGTAGCTTATTAACATAATTTAGACCTACTGATTACAAATATGGAATCCATTTTTTGAAATTCAAAACACAAAAGTTTCAGTATTTAATTTAAAATTAATCTTGTTGTTGAGAAAACAGGTTTAAAAAGTTAAGAAGTTGCAAAAGATTGAAATGTTTTTACAAATGAATTCAGTGTCAAATTAATTCTATTGACTTATATTATATTAAATGGTAAAAATATATTCTATTTATAATTTAAAACCATTCAATATGATAATTTAACCATGTAAATTATCTCGAAGATAAAAGTTTTTTTATTTAAAATTTAGTGTATTTTTACGATTCATCAAAATAAAAAACTTATCAGAAAAATTTCAAATATTTATCCTAAAAAAAATTTTATATCACGATTCAAAAAAAGAATTTTATTTTGTCTAATTGAACTTATAAACATGTCAAAAACTAAATTTAATGTTGGTGCGCCATCAAAATGTGGAAGAACTGTATTTTTTTTAATACTTATTTTACCCGAAAAGTTTATATTGTTCTCAAACCATGTTCTATAAAATGTGTAAGGTGAATTATAATTTCATAAAATTCAAAATTTAGTTACTACTATTCATAACGGCTAGTTAATAATAATATTATAATAATATATCCTTGTTTAGTGGAACTCAGTATTGCGCACAACACATACTATTAAGGAAGGTTGCTCTTGCGTGAAAGACAAGCCAGTAATAGTGTTTGTGTATAATATAATCTAATATGATGTTCTGTATAGAACAAGCTAATTTTAGTGTAGCATACAACAAATAACATCAATGAAATTAAAAGAATATTTTTCATAAAATATCGGGGTGTTACATTCTATAGCTCCAACAGTGAAATATTATAGTAGTTGAGTATTCATCAGCATTTACCAACCTTTATAGGTACTTGATAAATATGGTTTGAAATTAGTTCTTCAGGGATCATACCATTGAGTGAGGTATTCCTAGAGACATATTATCCATTTTTATACCTCTATTAATTGCAACATATACAAGGGATTTTGATAATTCCTTGGTGGTTGAGATTTTCTTGGTTGGGTAGCTAAATTTGGACATTGTTAGTAGTGGGAAAATAAGAGAAGAGTCCTTCGCAGTAGGAAGATGAGGTTAGTCTTATTGACCTAGACATGGAATACCTTTCCAAATGAGGTCGGAGGATAGATTATCTATAGTTTAGTGTTTAGATGGTAGGTATATGCATCCGAGAGAGAGGCGGTTCTACTCATTTGAATGTAGGGGACATATCACCTATGATTTTCTATCCTATCGTATAGATTAAAGTGAACTGATAGATGATCCACCGAGGGAGGGACAATTTCATAAGTAGTTATGTTTTTGGTATATTTGATGAGGCATAAGAGTTGGGAGAGCAGTAAGATGTGATCAATAATTTTACATCTTACCACCACCACCTCTAGGTGGTCCATGCAAGTCTTTGGGAGCTAGAGGACATGAAAGGGGATTATTGCATGCGGTCGAAGCTTATGATCTAGAGGCTTTAGGAGTGATTCAAGGTATAATATATGTATTTTCTGCTTTAGTTTTTTTATTTAAAGACACATGTTTTAGTACTTCCTTCTCACAACATATCTTGTTCAAGACCTAGATATTCTTATTGAACCAATTTATTATCCCTGACATATGGATACCCCAATTGGGGAGGAATCATTGATCATGAACTTTTGATAACAGGGGACATGACTATTAGAGGCCTGAGTTTTAGTTGGGATGTCTTTGGGGTGGAATTGAGGACTTATGGAATCATTCTTGGTATAGATTTTTTATCAATAAAAGATGCCCAAATTGACTATTTAGGTGAAGGGTGCGGCGTGTCCTCAGTGATGGAACAATGATTTTTTTCAGTGAAAATGATACCCAATCATTGTAATATGGAATCATGCGTAGGAGGGCATAGCTGATTACTCACCAATTGGAAAGCCTGTATAAGAACCCAGAGCTTTGGTTTCAGGTACGAATCTCTTTTACGGGTTTTTTAAAGAAAAATAAAGAATCTGGAAAATTTCATAGTACCCACCATGTACTTTATGAGTACATGCCATGTACTCCTCGGCCACTCGAAGCCATTTGTTGGCCGAGACCGGGTCATACACATGTTGTGTAGGGGTGACGTGGAGGTCGATTTTGGCGGAGTACGGAAAAACCCACTACACGTCGTGTACTTTATGAGTACACGCCGTGTACTTTTTTTTATTTCATTAATCGACCTGGGGTCTCACCTAATGAAAAAAAACATATTCTTCTCTACCTAATTCCATCCAGAATGTTTGAGGAGGCCGTTTCTTCTCTGAGCCACCGACCCGTCACCGGTTGTCTGAATCAAACTCCATCGGTTGCAGAAGAATCGATACGATGAGTTCTCGGTTCTTCTTTAGCCTCTCTTCCTAATTCCTCCTCTCGTGTAAGTTATCTGAGGTTGAAAATTTTAGACCTTTTTGAGATCTACTCCTTTCTAGGATGATTCACAGGCCGAGGTTCTAGTATATCGATCTCCGAGGATCAATGTATGTGGTTCGTTGCCCTAAGTAGAAGTTATTTGAGTTTTGGTTGCAAAAGTGCCAGATACCCATGTATCAGGTATCCTGGGTTTAGGATTTTGATCCTATTATTAGCTGTCCCAGATTTCTTGTCATCTTATGATGAATTGCTGCTAATTTATACTTGGTTTCTTGTTTGAGGATCACCCCATGGGTGTCTCTCCCCGTGTTTGGCTGTTTATCACCGTCTGGAACCGTTGCCTGTGAGGAAACCCTATTGCAATTGTTAGTTTACCTGTTATTACAGATTTCATGTGTTTCATATTTTATTAAATGCTATTTACGTATGGTAGCTATTATCCAAGTAGTTTTTCAACTTTATAGGGATATTATCAGTCAATTACGCATGACTGGACTGCTCAGGGCTGTGGGAACCCGGTGCAGGAGATCAAATAGGGAATAGACGATTAAGTGCGGGTCTGTTGGTTTTAGTTATGTATGCATGTCCTACGGGAATAAGAATTTGTGCTTCCCAAGAGTGTTCTTAGTTTACCCGTGCATCGAGACCACATGAGGAATTAGACGTAAGTGCTTCCTCAGAGAGTCTGTAGCTATCATTGCAAGACCATAGGGGAATTGACGTAAGAGCTTCCAAGAGTTTATGTGCCTTTTTTGTTTACAGGACTATAGGGGTCTACTAGTTTAATCCACCCAGAGAGTCAGTGTTAATTTTGATCCTTGGTTATGACGAGTCCACCAATCCAAAGAACAATCTTGGGTTTTGTATTGCTTGTGGTTAGGTAGTCTTTTTTTAGATACCTTCTGTGTTAATTTCTTATATAGACTAGAGAACTTTTCTGGTTTTCTTTGGTTGTGCGATTAAAAAAATGTGGATAATAATTGGTAGAATTGTTTACTGCATTATTTACCTTCACTTTTTCTATATCACTCACAGACAGTAGGGCACAAGTCTTGTGGTGGTCACCTACTGGGATTAGTCTCACACCCTGTTTTGGTCCTGCTTTTCAGCCCAAACAAATTATATGGTTGCAGGTATAGGTAGGGATTGTGGCCCTTCTACCTCAGGTACTTGATTGCTGGTTGGAGCTGGAGAGCATGGGACTGGGCTTTGGTCTGTGATGCTGCTGGAGTTGCTGTTTACATTTTGTATTTTGTTTTCAGTTGTATTTCAGCTCGTTGTTTTCTTTACTGCTTTCCATAGATACATGTACCATACTACATCATTATTATTATATCATACATTTCTTTTAATTTAAGTTCAGTTGTTTCATGCTATTTACTACTTCTGTTATTGTTTATGCTTATTCTTCCGCTGTATACTTTACCAAATGAGAGAATAGTTTCCCCACTGACTCACCAATTCCCTCGCTACTAGTCAGCAGCCTTTGGAATTTTGGGAAACACGCTTGAGGTCATGTGGCGAACTAGGTACGGGGCACCAGTTGTGTGGCTCTAGATTCGGGTCATTACAAAGTGGGATCAGAGGGGTTTTCTTCTCTTCTATTGCCTTACTATTTTGTGACCATAGACAGCGATAGTAAGAAATGGGTAGTTAGTACTTAACTGTGCCCGGGAGTAATTAACCCATGTACAGGGAAAAGCTACACTACATTGTGATTGCAATTTTCAGTTTTTGCAAATGTTACAGTTTATTATATTTCACCATTGGGTGATGCACTTATATTTTGTTGTTACAGTTTATATGATTATGGTTCTATTTGGTTACAACCCGATGAGATGAGGGTGTGCCATCTCATGCATCATATAGGAACTGGGTAGGAAATAACTTGTCATGCATTTTACCATGCCATCCATGGTGCATTAGAATTGCATGATTTTGTGATAGATTCCGTGATAGATTATGCATGCCATTGTGGTAGTTATAGTGGTAGAAATACTTGTTTCACTGATAGAATATTACTTCTTTTACAGCCTGTTTAGCATGGGTGCCAAGCTCTGGTCTTGGAGGTGTTATGGGACCTCGAGGATTTGAATTTGGCGGATCTTTGTTGTTATGTTGTTTACTTTTTGTATGCATTGTTATGATACCAAGCTTTGATTAGCAGGGAGTATGGGCCACCATGGATCGGAATTTGGCACATACCAGGTTGTTTTTAGTGTTTTTGGCATTCAGAGCAGTTTCAGAGCTACTGCTTGGAAAAACCTAGAATACACAGTGTGTACTTTATTCATACACGCTGTGTAGTTTTTAAATCGTGTTACATTCTGTGTAAACAAAAACATGGTGTGTTAGAGAATCTTTGGGGACACGCCGTGTACTATAAGTACATGTTTTATAGTAGTCAACCGTGTACCCAACCATGTCACTAACAACACAGGTCAGGGAAACTCGTGTAGTACACGTCGTGTGTTATAACAACATGCCATGTAGGTTTCTTCTGGGTACCCGACCGTGTCACGAACAACACGGGTCGGTGTTATCCATCCTTATACATGTCGTGTTTGTTAGGAACACGCCGTGTAGGGGTTAGCCATGTGGCTAGCCGTGTAACCTACTACACGGGCCACTGAAGCTTGGCTTGTACATGCCGTGTCCTTAGTGCATACGCCATGTAGTCTAGAATTACGAGGACAGTGTAGGTTAGCTGGGAAAAGAGACTCGGGCAGGGGAGTGGAGTCCAAGTACGTGCCATGTTTTGGGACAACTCACCGTGTAGTCTGGAGTGTTACACGACCAATGGTGGGAGAATTTAATTCCATGTAAATGGATTTAACAAACTCACCGTGTAGTTTAAATACACGCCATGTAGTTCAGTTTTTCTAATTTATGTTTTTCTCTCTCCTGTTCCCATTTTTTACTCTTGTGGTTTCTGTTCTTGTTGATCCTAAATCTGGAGTGTTCTTTTGACCTTTTAGGGTTATGCCACCAAGACGTCCTCCCTTTTCACGCCAGGAACCTGGCAGTGACCGTACGCCTTATACAGCAGACCAGGGACTACCTGTAGTTTCGCCGATCGTTCCAGACCTGGCACCTGTAGTGATTCCAGACACTGGTACTGATGCTAAGTTCAAAGAGGGTTTCATGAGGTTCATGCAGACCTTCTAGGGAGCTTAGCATCCTGCCCTGTCTATGGCAGAGTTGACACGAGTCTTGCAGCAGCAGCATCCTCCCACTTTCACATGGGATGGAGGACCTCAGGTTGCAGAGTCGTGGCTAGAAACCATGATTTCCATCTTCGAGCATCTGGAGACACCCCCAGACATAAGGGTGAATCTAGCGACCTACATTCTGTGAGATTCTGCCAAGATATGGTGGGATGTAGTCTCATAGGCAGGGCGCCAGCGGACTATGGCTTAGGACGAATTCCAGCATACGTTCTACGACTACTTCTATCCAGCGACGCTGAGGGCCGACAGGGAAAGGGAGTTCATGAACCTACATCAGGGTACTCTTTCGATTATGGATTATTCCTCCCGCTTCACGGAGTTACAATGTTTCTCTCCTGTTCTGGGAAATGATGAGTTGTTTTTGGCGAGGAAGTTTGAGGAAGGCCTCAAACCAGAGATCAGATCACAGGTGAACGTTTTCCAGTGGACTTCTATTACTCTGATAGACATCCAGGCACTGATCACCGAACGAAATCTGAGGGAGACTGGATCTGTTGACCAGGGCGGTTCGGCATCCAAGGCTGAGTCATTTCATACTGACAGCAGTAAGATCCACCGAGAGTCTACTCGAGGTGACTCGAGGAAGCGAGGTATATCTTATGGTAGACAAGATCTTCCTTCTGGAAACCAGGTGGTGTGCTATCAATGCGGAAAGAGTAGGCATAAGAAGCCTCAGTGCCCGAGGGATCCAGTGGAGTGCTGAGCTTGCGGCAAGATGGGTCACCTGCAGCATTTTTGAAGGGTTCTTCTTCCAACGGCTAGTGAAGGAGGATCTGTTTCTACCCCTCGTACAGGTGTAGGATTACAAGTTCTGCAGCAGAATGGGGGGTGGAGTTGTTTAGGTCGTTCAGGCCAGGATAGAGGTCGCGGTTGCGGTGGTAAGTCTCAAGGGGGATCAGCTCAGGGATATCAGGCTGCTAGACAGGGCCGCGGTACTAGCCAGACATTTGCAGTAGAGCATATTTATCGGGAGCAGGATCCTGTAGCTTCCACAGTTCGAGGTACAATCCTAGTATCCTCAGTTTTATCTTCTACACTTCTCGATACCGGAGCTTCTCATTGCTTTATTTCTGTGCACACTGTGGAGAGCCTGAGACTCACTGTCCTTACTTATGAGGATAACTTGTCACTAGACACTCCTTTGGGACATATAACTTGTAATATGCATTAGTGCAAGGAGTTCCCCCCTGAGGTTGGTGGGTGTCACTTCGTGTGGGATATTTATGTCCTGGAGATGATAGGTTATGATGTCATTATCGGAATGGACCAGTTAGTTCCTTTTCAGGCCTTTGTCGACTTTTATCACCGTAGGGTGAGTTTCACATCACCATAGGGTGGGTCTTTTCTTCACAAGGGCCAATGGGATGTCCAAGAAAGCAGAGATGGACCAGAGCATTATGGGTTGGGAAGAGTTACGACCCAAATTGCTAGTTTATATCTGGATGATCAGGGGACCCCTCAAATGTATTTTCTTCCAGTGGTTGATCACTTTACAGATGTCTTTCCTGAAGACTTTTTGGGGCTTCATCTAGAGCGTGAGGTAGACTTCTCAATTGAGCTTGTGCCAGGAGTCGTACCAGTATCCATACCTCCTTATAGGATGGCTACGCCTGAGTTGCAAGAGCTCAAGAAGTAGTTGGTGGATTTTCATGCTAAGGGTTTCATCTGACCCAGTAATTCCCCTTGGGGTTCACCTGTGTTGTTTGCGAAGAAGGTGGATGGTACCTTATGGCTTTACATTGATTATCAGAAGTTAAACCAGTTGACGGTCAAGAACCGATATCCCTTGCCGAGGATTGATGATCTTTTTGATCAGTTTCGAGGATCTCAGGTGTTCTCGAAGATTGACTTGAGATATGGCTATCATCAGTTGCAGGTCAGACCATCTGACATACCTCTCACAACTTTCCGAAGAAGTTATGGTCTGTATGAGTATACGGTTATTCCGTTCGGCCTTAAGAATGCGCCATCAGTTTTCATGGCACTAATGAACCGAGTGTTCCATCCTTACTTGGATTCTTTCATCGTGGTCTTCATGGAAAGTATCTTGGTGTACTCTCACACTCAACACGACCATGAAAACCATCTTGAGATCATTTTGAGTACACTGAGGGTGCATCAGCTCCATGCTAAACTCTCAAAGTGCCACTTTTGGATGGATTAGATTCACTTCCTGGGTCATTTCATCTCAAAGACAGGAGTATCAGTAGACCCAGAGAAGGTGAGAGCAGTAGTTACCTGGGATCAGCCGAAGAACGTCTTTGAGGTACGTAGTTTCTTGGGACTGGCTAGTTAATACAGACAGTTTATACAGGACTTCTCATGCATAGCATCACCTTTGACAGGATTGACTAAGAAGGGGGTGAAGTTTGTTTGGTCAGAAGCCTGTGACTCATCCTTCCAGGAGTTGAAGGGGAGATTGAATTTAGAACCAATTCTAGTTCTGCTAGAGCCGGGCAAGAGTTATATAGTTTTCTGTGATGCATCTAGCATCGGTCTTGGAGCAGTGCCTGTGTAGGAAGATCACGTTGTCGCGTACGTATCTCGGCAGTTGAGGCCACATGAGAAGAACTATCCTACGTACGACTTGGAGTTGGTTGCTGTTGTTCGTGATTTGCATTGTTTGAGGGACTATCTCATGGGAGAGCATTTCGTGGTACATAATGACCACAAGAGGCTCAAGTATATCTTCACGCAGCATGACATGAATATGAGACAGTGGAGGTGGGTCGAGTACCTACAATCTTTAGACTTCGAGCTTGTTTATACGCTTGGGAAAGGCAATGCAGTGGAAGACGCACTGAGTAGGAGGACTCAGTTGTTGGCAGTTCAGAAGGCTAGCAGTGAGTGGCTATAGCATCCGGCCTTTTATCACGTAATCTTTCATTACATTTTACAAAACCGAGGGTCTTTAAGGATTAGTGTCTTGGAATCCAGGAACTTAAAACAAGAAAACATAAACCATTCATCTTAAACACTTGAAAGGCTTCTCCTTATGTTCATCCTAGGTTCATTACTGCATCTCATAACCTGGGGACATACATCGAAAGAAAGGGTGAGAAGAAAACTCAATAAGGGAAACAAGGGGAAACATTTAACATGTGAACTTGGGATACATCAACAATGTCATGAAAAAGAACTTTAAGGCATGAGAAAGAAATCGTGAGGCACATCATAACAAAAATAAAATTTTTCATAACTTGAAGATGTGGCTGCAACATTTAATATTGACCATCATTTAATTTCACCAAGGTCCATCCCCAAGGTGTCATTAAAAATTACCAAGGTTATTCACCAAGGTATCAGTCTAAATGGTCATCTCTAGAGATTTAGTCTTTACCCAATGCATTGGAGCGCTATCAGGGCGCACCCTTGAAATGTCTTTATTATCATGTGAGCCACATATATCATCATAAATCATTTTATAAACAACCCATATAGCATAAATGAAATTGGTTTCATTTCATAATCACAACGATTTAAAACTACTTTAAAGACATGATCTTTATGTCACTTTAAACCCACGGAAAGGGAAAGCGGGTCTCATGTATGTAAATCCTAGAATTTAAAATATAAAAACATGGTATATATGTGAGTAACACAATGTAATAGAGGGATTTGATTATTCACTTAATAAAATAAAAGAACATTAGAAAAATAGAGAGACATTTATGAGACGGAAATTCTGCAGCATAACGGCTATGTTTCGGGGTTTTGGAAAACATTGAAAAGAGAGGGGACATGGCTCAAACATTCATAAATGACCCATAAAACAGTAGAGGATGTAACACCCTGAGCTTCCATGATACGCTTCTCATTCAATAATGCAATAGCTTGCATTGTACGCAACTTCGAGTTCTAAAACACCGCGACTAATCAAAGTAGCCGTTATGAATAGTAATAACCACTTTTTAAAATTATAGAAATTTTATATTTCACAATGGACTTCATTTTTGGATTCGGAATATCAAAATTAGCCTATGTTGAATTTTTGGTATTTTTCTGAGAACTTCTAATTTTTTATGAATAGTGAAAAATACTTAAAAACAACATTTTTAATCAAAATAATTTATAGTGATAAGTTATACTACTGAGTGGTTTTAAAGTATAATTAGAATATATTTTTACCATTTTATACAATGGTGGTCATTATAATTAATTTAACATTGAAATTGGACATAAACAATTATCAATCTTTTGATATAAATTGTTTCTTAAAAACACGCTATTTGTTGTGACAGCGGGAATTAATTATAAAATTAATTAATGTAACTTATATGTTTTGAATTTTTTGAAATAGAAATCATTTTTGAATTCGGAATATCAATTATAGCTTAGGGTGAAATTTTGGCATTGTTCTGAAAGACTTCAATTTTTGATGAATAGTGAAACCAGTAAGTGGTAGTTAAATAACTGATTTTTAGTTTAAATGAAATATTACCACTTCTATGTTTTTATTTTCAAAAATCCGACATACATGGTTATCATTAAGAAGTAAAATGTGGTTCAAGGAGATTAAAATAATTTTTGGTGAATAGTAACTTTTAATTTCTTAATCGCGATTAGAGTTAATTAGTGTAGTTTAAGGTAAAAATAATGTTTTAATAATATGAGATGAGCTTGACACATGTCCTACCCTCATTGGATGTTCCATTTCCGACCAAGGTAATACATGGGTAAACTTGGGGACCCCATGGAGCCACTTTAGTTGGAAAATGACATAAATACCTTTTATTTAATGTTAATGTAAAAAATGACACAAATATGAAATGTTTTACTAAAACAATTTTTACATGGGGTTATACAAGTCATATTTTTGACTATAAATAGTCATTGGAAATCTAAAAATATTTCTTACATAATAGTATTTTTTTTAAAATTTTTAGAGATTAAATAAATTAAATTATTTATGACATCATTATGATGCAGTGATGACCTCATTATTTAACGATTTTAATAAAATGAAAAGATAATGTAAAATACAAGGCTTACACTTGTCCAAAGACTATTGGATGGGTATATTTCGAACCCTTATCACCTTATCCACGAATTATATAAGTGTGGTATCTTTAGAATCAGAAAATCATTGTATAATAATGTAAACTTTCCTTACTTTCCAAGAGTGCCCCTCCTCTCCTCTTATAAAATGCCCCCACCTCTACCACCTAATTCACACTTTCAAGCCATTTGGCTCCGCCAAACTATGCCCAAATACTCTCCCCACTTCCCCCTATTACTCATAGAAGCCTCACTTTGGGCAGAACTCTTCCCAAGGAATCCTTTGGCTCAAATCAAAAAGAGTTACCCGATTTTGAGATAATGTCTTCTCTAATGTTTTGTTTTATTTTTCTTCTCCAACCCCATAAACTCTTTTTATTCATTTCTTTTGTAACAACACCAGTATCCTCAATATACTAGGATGTTTTTATAATAAGTATTTGAGCTACACTTACACACACCTACATCTAATGGTTAAAGAACATACGATTTCTGTAGAGGGTGAATTTCTACCTCATGAAACGATGATTGTTCAACACTCATATAACACCTTCAAAGGTGGACATTAATATGTCACTATATTTATATATGATATATAATATGTTTATGTTTTACTTATGCTTTTGTATTTCTCATTTATGGCATACTTTATGATTTCCATTATGGGTAAAACGCGATAATTTCATTTTAGGAAGTGCGGACTACCGCCCCCTCAAAGTGATTTGAATCGTTAATGCCATATGTGGGATGTATAAAGGATGGAGTAAAAGGTATTATAAACTATATTATACTGGAATTATATTATAAATTTATATAATTATGATTTCATTCCATTAAATACGAAATAGAAATGAAAGTAGCGTTCATGCGTACGTACGGCTTACCGTCTCCATGAACGGTGCATTTCATTTCTTACCTTTAAATGTTACGTAATATTATAAATGAATGTATATACTGGATATATATGATATATATGACATCTAAATCATGAATATAATTCTGGAGATAATGGATATTCTACCACATAAACAACTTGTAATTAGAAGAAGTTTATTGTTGACTCAAGTACCAAAGATCGACAAAACGACCGTTATTAACTTAAATAATTACATAATGTTCATAACATTGTAATAAGTGATATAAAAAGGATAATGAAATTAAAAATGGTTCTTAATAAGGTATATATTAACTCTAGTTTATTATTCATGAGGTTAATGAATGGTTGAGTCAAGTCAGACACGACATAAGGGAACTTCTTAACCCAATTTCTACTCTTTGGGTTAATCTCCTACATTCAAATTATATCATGATATTATTATGTCCTATCTTGTATTTTTACATTATTTATGTGTAATTATAGTGAATACACATAATATACCTACTTTATAAAAAATTATCTTTTTATGGACTTCGTCTCAATCCCCTTCATTGAGGCATATTTGGTTTTATACACAACTTTCTTTTATACGGTGTATAAAACCCTTTGAATTTTAAGTATATTCAAAACGAATATTTTTATACGAAGCATTTTTCTAAATGACAAAAGGGAATGTTTTTCTTTCCGTACTTATGTGGAGACAACGACTTCTCCGCCGCCGTGACCATAATTTGAGTTTCGGCTTCCTCTACAATCCATATTTTTTTTAATGAAAAATAAATACAAAGTTTTAACTCTCTTTTATTTTGGTATTGAAAATGGTTTTGAAAGCGTTTTTATTATATCAATGTGTTGTATTGATATCTTGTGATTAAAATGTGGAAATGTTTTGTCTCCTTTATGCATGTTTTATGTGATACGATTATGTTATGGTTTATGATATGTTTAAACCTATTCATATGAGGAATGTATTGGAATTAATAAGTGACGGGTGGAGCCCGCTATAGCTCCTCGATGCATTGGTAGGTCTCATGAGACAACTAGATGTGGAATTGGCTGAGGCCCTTTCCAAATTTGATTTATGGTTTTGGTCGAGGCCTTAATCATTTTAGACGTCCTGGACGAGGCCTTGACAAAATGTTTCAGAATGTCTGGGATTATACATTCCCTCATTATGAAAGTGGTTATTGATATTCCATGTGATTATTCGACTAGTAGAATATCAATGAGAGTAAGTAAATGGAATTATTTAATTTTATTTTTTCCATATTATGCTGAAGTTCATGTTTAAAAAGGCTTTTTCTTTAGTTATACATTGCCTTAAATGTTAATGTTTATTTATGAAAGTTTCCGAAATATTGTTATCCTTACTGAGCATCTGAGCTCACCCCTTTCAATGTTTTAATATTTTCCAGGATGTGAAGAAGTATTTTATGAATGACCTGCAGGGATTGTCAGAAGAGGATATGAGTGTGGACTATGGAGACTTTGTTATTGTAGTTTTTCACTTTATGATGTAATGTAACATTTACGAATGTATCTAGAGTTTCCAAGGCTACTAAACTAATCGGTCTTTCGAGACATGATCTTATGTGATCATGCCTATGTTACGAAGTAATGCACTGACTCTGGGTAGCTGGGTTCGGGGTGTTATAGTTGGTATCAGAGGTAGTTTAGTACTAACCTTGGAAGCTGGATTTAGATAAACTCTGATTAGAGCACATAGCCCAAAGATGGATTTTGAGGATTGGTATAGAAAAACTTCCTAGAATTTTGTTATTATAGAGATTTTGTGAGTTTTCCGAGCAATACATCCCTGTCTGGATACGAGTAGGTAGAGGCGGCTCTGGCACAGATGTACCTAGGGGTAAAACCCAAAAACACCGATTTGAGCTAGACTCGAACGGGAACTGGTGCACGACAACGGGCCTTGCTGCACTCTTGGTTTTGACACTCCCGGGGGATATTCTTAGGATAATTCTCATTTTCTTTACAAACCACTATGAAGGGTTATGATTATATACTTTCTCAAAGAAAACATTCCTTTTTATGATTATGGATTATGTCCATAAATAGTTCAATTTATGGTAAGTATTTTACATTTATGGAATTATGTATTTTGATTCATAAACTAATCTAGCTTATGCCATTGTTTAGAAATGGTGCCTAGTGGAAGGAATGGAAACCGTATCAATGCATACACTCCGTGTAGGGATTTCCCTCCTGCTCAAGATAATTATTGTGGATCTGGAGATACAACTGGTGCTGATCAACTTATTACCATACTGGGACAACTCACTCAGGTTATGAATAATAACCTTACTCATATGGAGCACCCTGATCCGCAACGTGGAGGATCAATATTAGACCGATTCATGAGGAAACAACCACCAACATTTAATGGGGGTACAAATCCATTAGTAGCTGAGCAATGGATAAACTCCTTAGAGAAAATATTCCGCACCTTGGGGAGTAGTGAAAGGGAGAAAGTTGGCATGGCAGTTTACCACCTCACTGGAGATGCCGATCAATGGTGGTCACTAATTCAAAACAGAAAGGAAGATGATGAATAAACAAACAAGGAATGTCAGGAGTTCAAAGAGCTTTTCTAAAAAAATACTTTCCTTAAGACCATCGAGCGGATATGGAAAGGCAATTTCTGAGTCTAAGAAAAAAGGAGGATGAGAATGTCGCAATGTATGAGGCCAACTTTACAAGGTTGGCGAGGTATGCTGCAGATTATATACGTAACCCAAGAGGTAAGATTGATTATTTCATTGATGGGTTAAAACCATTTCTCCGTAGAGCTTTAGTATCAAAATATTTCTCAATATACGAAGATATTGTCTCATGTGCTATCAAGACAGAAAAGGAATTCTCTATGTCTTATGACAACAAAGTAAAGCAAGAGAAGAAGAGAACGGTGGAACAAAATATAGATAAAGGGAAAAGGGGAAAGAAGGATTTTCCATTATGTGATAATTGTGGGAAGAATCATCATGGTACTTGCCTAAAAGGAATGGGAGTTTGTTATAAATGTGGAGAAAAAGGTCACCAGGCGCGTGATTGCAAGGGAAAGAAAGGGTCTATAAATGTTGAATGCTACAATTGTAGGGAAATGAGGCATTATGAAAATGAATTTCCTAAGCGTCAGGGAAACTTACTTCAGAAAAGGCCAAGGGATCAAGGACAATCTTATGCTGTTACTATAGTTGAAGCAAAATAACTAATGTATTGGTGCTTTTGGACTCATGGATTATATTCTGGTTATTAGAATAATGTGATATATATATAAGGATTGTACTGCAGTATTTGTTGATTTCAGTAAGGTTTTAATATGATGAAGGTAATTATATTTTTAGTATGTGACAATAAGAGAATCTTTACTTTGTTTGGGGAATCTGATAAATTGATTTTGGGATTAAGAGACCTTTTAGAGAAAGTCTGGACAGAGGTATTTTGGATAACTATAAAGGTTGGAGTGGATTAAGTTGATCTTTGGATAGTATTGTTTAAGGTTAAAAAATTTATGAAGATTATTTTTGGAATATTATAATACTATAGTTTTAGGAAAAGGAAAACCTGCAGGGTGGGGCATAACCCGTCACGTCGGACAAAGCTGTAGGAATCGAACCCACAACTATAGTGCGACATGCCTTTATATCCTACCACTAGCCTACAGGAAGTCCCTGGTTATTACAAAATAATTTTACTAATCTAAATGGTATGTGTTATCATTTGGAACCTTATAAAATTAGTTTAAGTATAATATTTTTGAGTTCTATTATCTTTTTGAGTGAAAGATGAGTTGAAGGTTGAAACTCTAATTGTCAAGCATAAATATATATATATACCTATCTCTTATTCAATGATTAAATTAATTCTTAAACTTTAGTAAAGGTATATTAAAACAAAAAAATGTGTTATCCTAATACCTTATGTATTGTTGAACTGATGATATTTTAAATCAACATAGATTGAAGGCTTTGAGGCCCTCAATTTTACAGTTGATTGTGATTGATGACCTCAATCACTCCCTACAATATTTATGTTTTTCCTCCAATTATATGTCTCTAATTGCCACCAATGTTCTCCTAATCGATATCATAATTGGGTGGTGACTTTTTCATTTCCCCTTCTCTCTTATTAAAGCTAAATTTTATTAATCTTATTTCCGATGTGGGTTTTCCTCAATGGTATTTTCTATTTTGAACCTTTTATTTTCCAAGAAAAATTTCAAATTGCGAGAACGCAATTTATTGAAGGAGGGGAGAATGTAACACCCCGAGCTTCCATGATACGCTTCTCATTCAATAATGCAATAGCTTGCATTGTACGCAACTTCGAGTTCTAAAACACCGCGACTAATCAAAGTAGCCGTTATGAATAGTAATAACCACTTTTTAAAATTATAGAAATTTTATATTTCAAAATGGACTTCATTTTTGGATTCGGAATATCGAAATTAGCCTATGTTGAATTTTTGGTATTTTTCTGAGAACTTCTAATTTATTATGAATAGTGGAAAATACCTAAAAACAACCTTTTTAATCAAAATAATTTATAGTGATAAGTTATACTAATGAGTGGTTTTAAAGTATAATTATAATATATTTTTACCATTTTATCCAATGATGGTCATTATAATTAATTTAACATTGAAATTGGACATAAACAATTATCAATCTTTTGATATAAATTGTTTCTTAAAACCACGCTATTTGTTGTGACAGCGGGAATTAATTATAAAATTAATTAATGTCACTTATATGTTTGTAATTTTGTGAAATAGACATCATTTTTGAATTCGGAATATCAATTATAGCTTGGGGTGAAATTTTTGCATTGTTATGAAAAACTGCAATTTTTGATGAATAGTGAAACCACTAAGTGGTAGTTAAATAACTGATTTTTCGTTTAAATGAAATATTACCACTTCTGTGTTTTGATTTTCAAAAATCCGACATACATGGTTGTCATTAAGAAGTAAAATGTGGTTCAATGAGATTAAAATAATTTTTGGTGAATAGTAACTTTTAATTTCTTAATCGCGATTAGAGGTAATTAGTATAGTTTAAGGTAAAAATAATGTTTTTATAATATGAGATGAGCTTGACACATGTCCTACCCTCATTGGATATTCCATGGCCGACCAAGAAAATACATGGTTCAACTTGGGGACCCCATGGAGCCACTTTAGTTGGAAAATGACATAAATACCTTTTATTTAATGTTGAAGTAAAAAATGACACAAATATGAAATGTTTTACTAAAAAAATTTTACATGGGGTTATACAAGTCATATTTTTTACTATAAAGAGTAATTGGAAAGCTAAAAATATTTTCTACATCATAGTATTTTTATATAATTTTTAGACATTAAATAAATTAAATTATTTATGACATCATTATGATGCAACGATGACCTCATTATTTAACGATTTTAATAAAATGAAAAGATAATGTAAAATTAAAGGCTTACACTTGTCCAAAGACTATTGGATGGGTATATTTAGAACCCTTATCACCTTATCCACGAATTATATAAGTGTGTGACCATTAGAATCCTAAAATAATTGTATAATAATGTAAAATTTCCTTACTTTCCAAGAGTGCCCCTCCTCTCCTCTTATAAAAGGCCCCCACCTCTACCACCTCCTTCACACTTTCAAGCCATTTGGATCGGCCATCCTCTGCCCAAATACTCTCCCCACTTCCCCCTATAACTCATAGAAGCCTCACTTTGGGCAGAACTCTTCCCAAGAAAGCCTTTGGCTCAAATCAAAAAGAGTTACCCGATGTTGAGGTAATGTCTTCTCTAATGTTGTTTTGTTTTATTTTTCTTCTCCACCCCCCTAAACTCTTTTTATTCATTTCTTTTGTAACAAAACCAGTATCATCAATATAATAGGATGTTGTTATAAGAATTATTCTAGCTACACTTACACACACCTACATCTAATGGTTAAAGAACATACGGTTTCTGGGGATGGCGAATTTCTCCCTCACGAAACGATGATTGTTCAACACTCATATAACACCTTCAAAGGTGGACATTAAGATGTAACTATATTTATATATGATATATAATATGTTTATGTTTTACTTATGCTTCTGTATTTCTCATTTATGGCATACTTTATGATTTCCATTATGGTTAAAACGCGATAATTTCATTTTAGGAAGTGCGGACTATCGCCCCCTCAAAGTGATTTGAATCGTTAATGCCATATGTGGGATGTATAAAGGTTGGAGTAAATGGTATTATACACTATATTATACTGGAATTATATTATACATTTATATCATTATGATTTAATTCCATTAAATACGAAATAGAAATGAAAGTAGCGTTCATGCGTACGTACGACTTACCGTCTCCATGAACGGTGCATTTCATTTCTTACCTCTAAATGTTACATAATATTATAAATGAATTTATGTACTGGATATATATGATATATTTGAAATCTAAATCATGAATATAATTCTGGAGATAATGGATATTCTACCACATAAACAACTTGTAATTATAAGAAGTTTACTGTTGACTCAAGTACCAAAGATCGACAAAACGACCGTTATTAACTTAAATAATTACATAATGTTCATAACATTGTAATAAGTGATATAAAAAGGATAATGAAATTAAAAATGGTTCTTAATAAGGTATATTTTAACTCTAGTTTATTATTCAGGAGGTTAAAGAACGGTTGAGTCAAGTCAGACATGAGGTAAGTGAACTTCTTATCCCAATTTCTACTCTTTGGGTTAATCTCCTACATTCAAATTATGTCATGATATTATTATGTCCTATCTTGTATTTTTACATTATTTATGTGTAATTATAGTGAATACACATAATAGACCTACTTTATAAAAAAAATGATCTTTTTAAGGACTTCGTCTCAATCCCCTTTCATTGAGGCATATTTGGTTTTATACACAACTTTCATTTATACGGTGTATAAACCCCTTTAACTTTTAAGTTTATTCAAAAGGAATCTTTTTATACAAAGTGTTTTTCTAAACGACAAAAGGGAATATTTTTCTTTCTGTACTTATGCGGCGATAACAACTTCTCCACCGCCGTGAACATTATTTGAGTTTCGGCTTCCTCTACAAGCCATCTTTTTTTAATGAAAAATAAATACAAAGTTTTAACTTTCTTTTATTTTGGTATTGAAAATGGTTTTGAAAGCGTTTTTTTTATATCAATGTGTTGTATTGATATCTTGTGATTGAAATGTGGAAATGTTGTGTTTCCTTTATGCATATTTTATGTGATACGATTATGTTATGGTTTATGATATGTTTAAACCTATTCATATGAGGAATGTATTGGACTTAATAAGTGACGGGTGGAGCCCACTATAGCTCCTCGATGCATCGGTAGGTCTCATGAAACAACTAGATGTGGAATTGGCCGAGGCCCTTTACCAATTTGATTTATGGTTTGGGCCGAGGCCTTAATTATTTTAGACGTCCTGGCCGAGGCCTTGAAAAAATGTTTCAGAATGTCTGGCATTATACATTCCCTCAGTATGAAAGTGGTTATTGATATTGCATGTGATTATTCGACTAGTAGAATATCCATGTGAGTAAGTAAATGGAATTATTTAACTTTATTTTTTCCATATTATGTTGAAGTTCATGTTTAAAAAGGCTTTTGTTTTAGTTATACATTGCCTTAAATGTTAATGTTTATTTATGAAAGTTTCTGCAATATTGTTATCCTTACTGAGCATCTGAGCTCACCCCTTTCAATGTTTTAATATTTTATAGGATGTGAAGAAGTATTTTATGAATGACCTGCAGGGATTGTCAGAAGAGGATATGAGTGTGGACTATGGAGACTTTGTTATTGTAGTTTTTCACTTTATGATGTAATGTAACGTTTATGAATGTATCTAGTGTTTCCAAGGCTACTAAACTAATCAGTCTTTCGAGACTTGATCTTGTGTGATCAAGCCAATGTTACAAAGCAATGCACCGACTCTGGGTAGCTGGGGTTGGGGCGTTACAGTTGGTATCAGAGGCATTTTAGTACTAACCTTGGAAGATGGATTTAGATAATCTATAATTAGAGCACATAGCCCAAAGATAGACTTTGAGGATTGGTATAGAAGAACTTCCTAGAATTTTGTTATTGTAGAGATTTTGTGAGTTTTCCGAGCAATACATCCCTGTCTGGATACGAGCAGGTAGAGGCGGCTCTGGCACAGATGTACCTAGGGGTAAAACCCAAAAACACCACTTTGAGCTAGACTCGAACGGGAACTGGTGCACGACAACGGGCCTTGCTTCACTCTTGGTTACGACACTCCCAGGGGATATGCTTAGGATAATTCTCATTTTCTTTACAAACCACTATGAAGGGTTATGATTATATACTTACTCAAAGAAAACATTCCTTTTTATGATTATGGATTATGTCCATAAATAGTTAAATTTATGTTAAGTATTTTACATTTATGGAATTATGTATTTTGATTCATAAACTAATCTAGTTTATGCCATTGTTTAGAAATGGCGCCTAGTGGAAGGAATGGAAACTGTATCAATGCACGCACTCCGTGTAGGGATTGCCCTCATGCTCAAGATAATTATTGTGGATTTGGAGATACAACTGGTGCTGATCAACTTATTACCATACTGGGACAACTCAATCAGGTTATGAATAATAACCTTACTCATATGGAGCACCCTGATCCGCAATGTGGAGGATCAATATTAGACCGCTTCATGAGGAAACAACCACCAACATTTAATGGGGGTACAAATCCATTAGTAGCTGAGCAATGGATAAACTCATTAGAGAAAATATTCCGCGCCTTGGGGAGTAGTGAAAGGGAGAAAGTTGGCATGGCAGTTTACCGCCTCACTAGAGATGTCGATCAATGGTGGTCACTAATTCAAAACAAAAAAGAAGATGATGAATTAACAAACATGGAATGGAAGGAGTTCAAAGAGCTGTTCTTAGAAAAATACTTTCCTTGAGACCATCAAGCGGATATGGAAAGGCAATTTCCCAGTCTAAGACAAAAGGAGGATGAGAATGCCGCAAAGTATGAGGCCAACTTTACAAGGTTGGCGAGGTATGATGCAGATTATATACGTAACCCAAGAGGTAGGATTGATCGTTTCTTTGATGGGTTAAAACCATTTCTTCGTAGAGCTTTAGTATCAAAATCTTTCTCAACATACGAAGATATTGTCTCATGTGCTATCAAGAAAGAAAAGGAATTCTCTATGTCTTATGACAACAAAGTATAGCAAGAGAAGAAGAGAACGGTGGAATAAGATATAGATAAAGGGAAAAAGGGAAAGAAGGATTTTCCATTATGTGATAATTGTGGGAAGAATCACCGTGGTACTTGCCTAAAAAGAATGGTAGTTTGTTATAAATGTGGAGAAAAAGGTCACCAAGCGCGTGATTGCAAGGGAAAGAAAATGGCTATCAATGTTGAATGCTACAATTGTAGGGAAATGGGGCATTATGCAAATGAATTTCCTAAGCGTCAGAGAAACTTACCTCAGAAAAGGCCAAGGGATCAAGGACAATCTTATGTTGTTACTACAGTTGAAGCAGAATAACTAATGTATTGGGGATTTTGGACTCATGGATTATATTCTGGTTATTAGAATAATGTGATATATATATAAGGATTGTACTGAAGTACTTGTTGATTTCAGTAAGGTTTTAATATGATGAAGGTAATTATATTTTTTGAATGTGACAATAAGAGAAACTTTAATTTGTTTGGGGAATCTGATAAATTGATTTTGGAATTAAGAGACCTTTTAGAGAAAGTCTGGACAGAGGTATTTTGGATAACTATAAAGGTTGGAGTGGATTAAGTTGATCTTTGGATAGTATTGTTTAAGGATAAAAAATTTATGAAGAATATTTTTGGAATATTATAATACTATCGTTTTAGGAAAAGGACAACCTGAAGGGTGGGGCATAACCCGTCGCGTCGGACAAAGCTGCAGGAATCGAACCCACAACCATAGTGCGACCTGCCTTTATATCCTACCACTAGCCTACAGGAAGTCCCTGGTTATTACAAAATAATTTTACTAATCTAAATGGTATGTGTTAATATTTGGAACCTTATACAATTAGTTTAAGTATAATATTTTTGAGTTCTATTATCTTTTTGAGTGAAAGATGAGTTGAAGGTTGAAACTCTCATTGTCATGAATAAATATATATATACCTATCTCTTATTCAATGAATAAATTAATTCTTAAACGTTAGTAAAGGGATATTAAAACCAAAAAGTGTGTTATCTTAATACCTTATGTCTTGTTGAACTGATTATATTTTAAATCAACATAGATTGAAGGCTTTGATGCCCTCAATTTGACAGTTGATTGTGATTGATGACCTCAATCACTCCCTATAATATTTACATTTTTCCTCCAATTATATGTCTCTAATTTCCACCAATGTTCTCCTAATCGAGATCATAATTGGGTGGTGACTTTTTCATTTCCCCTTCCCTCTTATTAAAACTAAATTTTATTAATCTTATTTCCGATGTGGGTTTTCCTCAATGGTATTTTCTATTTTCAACCTTTTATTTTCCATGAAAAATTTCAAATTGCGAGGACACAATTTATTGAAGGAGGGGAGAATGTAACACCCTGAGCTTCCATGATACGCTTCTCATTCAATAATGCAATAGCTTGCATTGTACGCAACTTCGAGTTCTAAAACACCGCGACTAATCAAAGTAGCCGTTATGAATAGTAATAACCACTTTTTAAAATTATAGAAATTTTATATTTCAAAATGGACTTCATTTTTGGATTCGAAACATCGAAATTAGCCTATGTTGAATTTTTGGTATTTTTCTGAGAACTTCTAGTTTTTTATGAATAGTGAAAAATACTTAAAAACAACCTTTTTAATCAAAGTAATTTATAGTGATAAGTTATACTACTGAGTGGTTTTAAAGTATAATTAGAATGTATTTTTTCCATTTTATCTAATGGTGGTCATTATA
This sequence comes from Viscum album, assembly GCA_963277665.1. Taxonomy (NCBI): domain Eukaryota; kingdom Viridiplantae; phylum Streptophyta; class Magnoliopsida; order Santalales; family Viscaceae; genus Viscum; species Viscum album. Next base: position 56,744,169 of record OY728151.1, on the reverse strand, counting down.
ATTAATTTAACATTGAAATTGGACATAAACAATTATCAATCTTTTGATATAAATTGTTTCTTAAAAACACGCTATTTGTTGTGAAAGCGGGAATTAATTATAAAATTAATTAATTTAACTTATATGTTTGTAATTTTGTGAAATAGACATCAATTTTGAATTCTGAATATCATTTATAGCTTAGGGAGAAATTTTGGCATTGTTCTGAAAAACTTCAATTTTTGATGAATAGTGAAACCACTAAGTGGTAGTTAAATAACTGATTTTTCGTTTAAATGAAATATTACCACTTCTCTGTTTTGATTTTCAAAAATCCAACATACATGTTTGTCATTAAGAAGTAAAATGTGGTTCAATGAGATTAAAATAATTTTTGGTGAATAGTAACTTTTATGTTCTTAATCGTGATTAGAGGTAATTAGTGTAGTTTAAGGTAAAAATAATGTTTTAATAATATGAGATGAGCTTGACACATGTCCTACCCTCACTGGATGTTCCATGGCCGATCAAGACAATACAAGGGTCAACTTGGGGAACCCATGGAGCCACGTTAGTTGGAAAATGACATAAATACCTTTTATTTAATGTTAAAGTAAAAAACGACACAAACATAAAATGTTTTACTAAAACAATTTTTACATGGGGTTATACAAGTCATATTTTTGACTATAAATAGTCATTGGAAATCTAAAAATATTTCCTACATCATAGTTTTTGTTTTATAATTTTTAGACATTATATAAATTAAATTATTTATGACATCATTATGATGCAGTGATGACCTCATTATTTATCGATTTTAATAAAATGAAAAGATAATGTACAATCCAAGGCATACACTTGTCCAAAGACTATTGGATGAGTATATTTCGAACCCTTATCACCTTATCCACGAATTATATAAGTGTGGGACCTTTAGAATCCGAAAATCATTTTATAATAATGTAATGTTCTTTACATTCCAAGAGTGCCCCTCCTCTCCTCTTATAAAAGGCCCCCACCTCTACCACCTCCTTCACACTTTCAAGCCATTTGGCTCTGCCAACCTCTGCCAAAATACTCTCCCCACTTCCCCCTATTACTCCTAGAAGCCTGAATATGGGCATAACTCCTCCCATGGAAGCCTTTGGCTCAAATCAAAAAGAGTTACCCGATTTTGAGGTAATGTCTTCTCTAATGTTGTTTTGTTTTATTTTTCTTCTCCAACCCCCTAAACTATTTTTATTAATTTCTTTTGTAAAAAAACCAGTATCCTCAATATACTAGGATGTTTTTATAAGAATAATTCGAGCTACACTTACAGACACCTACATCTAATGGTTAAAAAACATACGGTTTCTGTGGATGGCGAATTTCTGCCTCACGAAATGATGATTGTTCAACACTCATATAACACCTTCAAAGTTGTCTATTAAGATGTCACTATATTTATATATGATATATAATATGTTTATGTTTTACTTATGCTTCTTTATTTCTCATTTATGTCATACTTTATGATTTCCATTATGGGTAAAACGCGATAATTTCATTTTAGGAAGTGCGGACTACCGCCCCCTCAAAGTGATTTGAATCGTTAATGCCATATGTGGGATGTATAAATGATGGAGTAAATGGTATTATACAATATATTATACTGGAATTATATTATACATTTATATAATTATGATTTAATTCCATTAAATACGAAATAGAAACGAAAGTAGCGTTCATGCGTATGTACGGCTTATCGTCTCCATGAACGGTGCATTTCATTTCTTACCTCTAAATGTTACGTAATATTATAAATTAATGTATATACTGGATATATATGATATATATGACATCTAAATCATGAATATAATTCTGGAGATAATGGATATTCTACCACATAAACAAATTGTAATTATAAGAAGTTTATTGTTGACTCAAGTACCAAAGATCGACAAAACGACCGTTATTAACTTAAATAATTACATAATGTTCATAACATTGTAATAAGTGATATAAAAAGGATAATGAAATTAAAAATGTTTCTTAATAAGGTATATATTAACTCTAGTTTATTATTCAGGAGGTTAAAGAATGGTTGAGTCAAGTCAGACACGAGGAAAGGGAACTTCTTAACCCAATTTCTACTCTTTGGGTTAATCTCCTACATTCAAATTATGTCATGATATTATTATGTCCTATCTTGTATTTTTACATTATTTATGTGTACTTATAGTGAATACACATAATAGACCTACTTTATAAAAAAAATGATCTTTTTAAGGACTTCGTCTCAATCCCCTTTCATTGAGGCATATTTGGTTTTATACACAACTTTCTTTTATACGGTGTATAAACCCCTTTGACTTTTAAGTTTATTCAAAAGGAATCTTTTTATACGAAGCGTTTTTCTAAACGATAGAAGGGAATGTTTTTCTTTCCATACCTATGCGGCGACAACGACTTCTCCGCCGCCGTGACCATTATTTGAGTTTCGGCTTCCTCTACAAGCTATCTTTTTTTTAATGAAAAATAAATACAAAGTTTTAACTTTCATTTATTTTGGTATTGAAAATGGTTTTAAAAGCGTTTTTATTATATCAATGTGTTGTATTGATATCTTGTGATTGAAATGTGGAAATTTTGTGTTTCCTTTATGCATGTTTTATGTGATACGATTATGTTATGGGTTATGATATGTTTAAACCTATTCATATGAGGAATGTTTTAGATTTAATAAGTGATAGGTGGAGCCCGCTTTACCTCCTCGATGCATCGGTAGGTCTCATGAGACAACTAGACGTGGAATTGGCTGAGGCCCTTTCCCAATTTGATTTATGGTTTTGGCCGAGGCCTTAATCATTTTAGACGTCTTGGCCGAGGCCTTGACAAAATGTTTCAGAATGTCTGGCATTATACATTCCCTCATTATGAAAGTTGTTATTGATATTGCATGTGATTATTCAACTAGTAGAATATCCATGTGAGTAAGTAAATGGAATTATTTAATTTTATTTTTTCCATATTATGATGAAGTTCAAGTTTAAAAAGGCTTTTGTTTTAGTTATACATTGCCTTAAATGTTAATATTTATTTATGAAAGTTTCCGCAATATTGTTATCCTTACTGAGCATCTGAGCTCACCCCTTTCAATGTTTTAATATTTTCCAGGATGTGAAGAAGTATTTTATGAATGACATGCAGGGATTGTCAGAAGAGGATATGAGTGTGGACTATTGAGACTTTGTTATTGTAGTTTTTCACTTTATGATGTAATGCAACGTTTACGAATGTATCTAGTGTTTCGAAGGCTACTAAACTAATCGGTCATTCGAGACTTGATCTTTTGTGATCATGCCAATGTTACGAAGTAATGCTCCGACTCTGGGTAGCTGGGGTCGGGGAGTTACAGAGGAAGAGAATATAGAGGATTTAAGAACATGGTAATGAAATTTTAAAGACATTCCTTATGAAATGAAGAACATGAAAGGAAGACAAAATTAAGATTTCTCTTATGAAAATTCGGTAGCCTAACAGCGTCACTTAAACTTCAAAAAAAAGAATTGACGAGATAAAATAAGGTATCTCATAATTTGAACATAAAATATCAGTATGATATATTTAGAGATCATTCCTTAACATAATAAAAAGGAAATGAAATACTTGACATGAAAATAGATCTTGAAAACGAGAAGGGTGAAAGAATCCCTTAAAAATTCGGCAGCCTAACGACGCCACTTAAACTTCAACAAAAATGAATTGACCAGATCAAATTGGTTCTCTCATAATATTAACATAAAATATCAGTATGATATATTTAGAGACAATACCCCAACATAATAAAATGTAACATGAAATAATTGACATGAAAATAGAACTTGAAAAATGAGAAAGGTGAAAGAATACCTTAAAAATTCGGCAGCCTAACGACGTCACTTAAACTTCAACAAAAATGAATTGACAAGATAAAATAGGGTCTATCATCATATGATCATAAAATATCAGTATGGTAGATATAGAGATAATACCCAAACATAATAAAAAGGAACATGAAAGACTTTACATGAAAATAGATCTTGAAAATGAGAAGGGTGAAAGAATCCCTTAAACATTCAGCAGCCTAACGACGTCACTTAAACATTCATAAAATGAAATGATGAGAGTAAGAGGGGGTCTCTCATCATAAGATAATAAAAAGGAATGTATAATGATTATAAAATAACATCCTCCAACATAAGAACATGGAGCATAAAAGAAATTACATAAAAGAGATAACTTGAAAAGAAAGAGAGGGGTCAGATCCCTTACCTTAAAACATAACTCTTAAAACTCAAATGTTTGGACCTTGAGGGCGCGGGGGAACCTTGGGAGGACTCCTTGGGAGGTAACGAGACCAAATATTTGTTGGGGAAGTGTTGGGAGTCGAATGGATGAGAGGATGTCTTGGTATTTATAGGGAAAGTGAGGGGACAAGGCATTAATGGCCAAGGGACACCTCATTGGTGGTTTTGGCAAAACCATGGGCTTACCCATGGTATTTCACCATGGTATTGGCCACTTGGGACACCTCATACCATATATTACTATTGAAAAGTCGACCATATTGATTACATACTTAATACATCATTTAATGATGTCATTAAACACCGATAACTTAAAAACTGTATTTTCACTATTCAACGAAAATTCAACTTTCTCAGAAAAATCCCAAAATTTCAGCCTAACCAAATATAGATTCTCTGATTTCAAAAATGAACTCCATTTTATAAAAATAATTTTCTAAATAATTTTAATTTAATTTTTAAATAAATACACTATTCACCGAAAATTCATTTTTTTCCGAACAATCCCCATAAATTACCTTAACATAATAATGATGAATTGAGTTAAAAAATGGAATCCATTATATTAAAATAATTTTCTAAATATTTTTAATTTACTTTTTAATTAAAAAACACTATTCACTTGAAAAAACTAATACTTGACTAATAATTTATTAAACCGTTATTTGACCATTTTATTGAATTTCATTACTTAATCAAGGTGCCTAGATTATATTAATACGTTTTTAAGTGATATTATTAATCCATTTGGTCACATTACTAATCCTAAGCATAAAATCACTATTCATAATTTACTATTCATCAAAAATTAGGTTGATCTTATTAGACTCTAAATTTCGTATTGAACATAATTATAGAAGACCATTTTTTGAATATAATTACACATTTTTAATTATTTAAGGTTTACATAAACATTTTTAAAATATTATTTTTCTAAAATTCATCAAAAATACTCATACTATATTTATCCGGTCATTTGAAAATTCATAAACTTCATCATAAGAAGAAATCCCAATTTTTATTTAAAACAAAGGATTACACAAGGAAGTTACGGTCTCCTTACATAGTCCCTTATGACACAAGCATAGGACCTAAGTGTAAGGTGTGCTAAGGTGAGAGAATCTGAGGGAGGCTCAGCCAACATCGCATGAGTAGTAATTTCTATCAATTTGAACTTCTCGCGAAAGTGATTCCGTTCTAGCTTCACATGATGAAGTTCGGCTTGGGTTTGGTCCAGAGCAAAGACCAGTGTTGCTACCTCCTTCCCAAGTTCTGTTAGATGGGCTTCGATCGGTCCAAAACTACTGGGTGAGGCCATCGAATATTCTTTCTATACTAATTAACCAAGATTACTTGTATTTAGAGACAATAATCAAAATGTTTAGTTTCCAGCGGTCATATTGACCAATGGTCATATAACAGTCAAAACCCAATGGTCTCATTTTAATTATACTCATGTTATCAAATGAAGCAGTTTTGTTGAGCATAAAAAAAATAACACACAAAATTAGGAAACAAGATTTATTCAAAATTTTGGGTCGTTACAGTGTCAGCTCATGGACCTGTTCTCTGATATGCATTTGGAGGTGCATGACAGACAAGGTTAGACGGTTCTTTCTTCTGTAGATGTTACCTCTACCCTTTTTGATCGATTTCGAATGAGGTAGCTATCAGACCCTGAAGGCTTAGTCATACAGGAGGGTGTGTCAGATGGAGACCCTACTCTGGGGTGGACAGTGGGCGATGAAGAGGTGCTACGTTTTTATGGCCGCACATGGGTTTCAGTGGACATACGTGAGGAGATGATGTAGGAGTTTCATGCTTCAGCTTGGTCAGTTCATCCTGGTGTCACCAAAATGTACCGACACATGCACCGCCAGTATTGGTGGGTATTCATGAAAAAGGATGTGGCTGGTTTTGTTATGCGGTATTCCACCTGTCAGCAGGTGAATGCAGAGCATCAGCGACCAGGAGGGATTTTACAGTAGTTACCCATTCTTGAGTTGAAATGGAATGATGTCGTGATGGACTTCGTGATAGGTTTACCAAGATCTCTGTGAGGAAATAATGCTGTTTGGGTTGTAGTGGACATGCTCACGAAGGTTTCACACTTCTTTCTGATCAAAGATACCTTCAGTGTTGATGAGCTGAGAAGGTTGTACATCTGAGAGATTTTACGTCTGCATGGAGTTCCACACTCCATTGTTTCTAACAGGGATGCGTGGTTTACTTCTCACTTATGGAAGGGGCTAAAGAGGGCGTTGGGTACACATTTACTTTTGAGTACAGCATACCATCCCCAGACTGATGGCTAGTCCGAGCGTACAATCCAGGTGCTTGAGGATATGCTCCGAGCATGCATTCTAGCCATTGGCGGTTCTTGGGAGAAGCATATTCTTCTGGTGTAGTTCGCCTACAACAACAGTTTTCAAGAGACTATTCAGATGGAACCATACGGGGACTTGTATGGTAGGTCATGTCGATCACCTTTATGCTGGATAGAGGTAGGAGAGGAAGCTTTGTTGGGACATCATCTTGTTTTTGAGACATCAGAACATATAGAGTTTATTCGGAAGAGGATGGTGACAGCATATTCTCGATAGAAGTCTTATGCGGATCAGCGGAGACGACCTCTGGAGTTCGAGGTTGGGGATCATGTTTTCCTGCGTGTCGCATCAAGGTTGGGACACAAGGGGATTCGGAGACAGGTCATGCTTTAACCGAGATACGTTAGGCAGTTTGAGGTTCTCGAGAGAGTCGGGCTGGTTTCTTACAGGTTGTCGTTATCTTGGAAATACTAGGCTATGAACGACGTTTTTCATGTTTCTCAGCTTCGATGGTATTTCTCAGACCCATCTCATGTTTTTCATCCTGATGAGGTTGAGTTGGAGTATGATGCATCTTTAGATGAGAATCCTATCAGGATTATTGATTGTAGTGAAAACGTACTCTGTGGCCGGTCTATTCCTCTGGTACGGGTGTTATGGTAGCACTGTAGTATACAGGACGAGACTTGGGAGAGGGAGGCTCATATGCAATCATAGTAGCCAGAGTTGTTGGAGGGTTCTTCTTCTATGCCTTTTTAGGGAAATTCGGGGATGAATTTCATTAAGGGGAGAAGTTTGTAAGAACTCGGAGCTTTGGTTTTAGGTACGGATCTCTTTTACGGGATTTTAATGGAAAAATAAAGAATCTAGAAAATTTCAGAGTACACATCGTGTACTTTATGAGTACACGCCATGTACTCCTCAGCAACTAGAATCCATGTGTTGGCCGAGACCGGGTCATCCACATGGTGTGTAGGGGTGATGTGGAGGCTGATTTTGGCGGAGTACGGAAAACTCACTACACGCCATGTACTTTTTTTATATCATTAATCGACCCTGGGTCGCGCCTAATGACGAAAAACATCTTCTTCTACGCCTAATTTTGTCCAATACGTTCGAGGAGGACGTTTCTTCTCTAAGCCACCGATCTTTCACCGGTTGTCCGAATCAAACTACGTCAGTTGCAGAAGAATCACAGCGGTGAGTTCTTGGTTCTTCTTCAGCCTCACTTCATGATTCCTCCTCTCATGTATGTTATCCCAGGTTGAGTGTTTTAGACGTTTTGCAGATCTACTCCTTTCTAAGCCGATTCCTGGGCCAAGGTTCTAGTATATAGATCTCCAAGGATCGAGGTAGGTGGTTTTTTTCCCTATGTTGAAGTTATTTGAGTTTTGGTAGAAAAAGTGTCGGATACCCATGTATCGAGTATCCCAGGTTTAGGATTTTGATCCTATTGTTATCTTCCCCATATTGCTTGTTAGCTTATGATGAATTGCTTCTAACTTATGCTTGGTCGCATGTTTGAGGATCAGCCCATGGGTGTCTCTCCCCTTGTTTGGCTGTTTATCGTCGTCTGGCACCATTGCCTGTGAGGAAACCCTATTGCAATTGTTAGTTTACTTGTTATTACTAATTGCAAGTGTTGCCTATTTTTTTCAAATGCTCTTGATGTATCGTACCTATTAGCCAAGTAGTTGTTCTACTTCTTAGGACTGCTATCAGTCGATTATGCATGACTGGACTGCTCGGGGCTATGGGAACCTGGTGCGGGAGATCAAAGAGGGAATAGAAGATTAAGTGCTTCCCTAGAGGGTCTGTTGGTTTTAGTTTAGTACGCAGGACCTACGGGAATAGGACATTGTGCTTCCCAAGAGTGTTATTTGTTTACCCACGCATCGAGACCATAGGAAGAATTATTCGTTAGTGCTTCCTCGGAGAGTCTATAGATATCATTGCATGACTATAGGGGAATTGACGTAAGAGCTTCCCAGAGTGTCTATGCCTTGTTTGTTTACTGGACTATATGGGTCTACTAGTTTAAGACACCCAAAGAGTCTGTTTGAATTTTGATGGTTGGTTGTGATGAGTCCACCAAGCCAAAGAAGAAGAATGGGTTTTGTACTGCTTGTGTTTAGATAGACTTTTTTTAGATACCTGATGTGTTACGTGCTTATCATGGACTAGAAAACTTTTCTGGTTTTCCCTAGTTTTGTAATTAAATGAATGTGGATGATAATTGGTAGAATTGTTTACTGGATTATTTACCTTTACTTTTACTATATCACTCACAGATAGTAGGGAAGAAATACTGTGGTGGTCGCCTACTGGGATTAGTCTCACACCCTGTTTGGGTCCAGCTTTTCAGTCCAAAAAGATTATATGGTTGCAGGTATACGTAGGGATTGTGTCCCTTCAACCTCAGGTACTTGATTGCTGGTTGGAGCTAGAGAGCATGGGACCGGGTTTTGGTCTGCGATGCTGCTGGAGTTGCTGTTTACATTTAGTATTTTGTTTTCAGTTGTATTTCAGCACGTTGTTTTTTTACTGCTTTCTATAGATACATGTACCGTACTGCATCATTATTATTATATCAGACATTTATTTTACTTTTAGTTCAGTTGTTGCATGCTATTTACTGCTTCCACTATTGTTTATGCTTATTCTTCCACTGCATACTTTACCAAATGAGGGCATAGTTTCCCCACAAACTCACCAAGGCCCTCGCTGCTAGTCGGCAGCCTTTGGCATTTGGGGAAATGTGCTTGACATCATGTAGCGAACTGGGTATGGAGCACCAGTTGTGTGGATCCGGATACAGGTCGTTACAGCCTGACCCTTGGTGAAATGGATGATATGAGTTTCCAGTTTCTTGAAGTGGTCGAGGAGTACGAGGACATATTCCTCAAAGTTGTTTTAGTTTTACCTCCCCATCGAGATATAGAATTTTTCATTGATCTACACCCAAGGATGAATTTGAAATATTTTAAAGAATATCATATGGATTCTATAGAGCTTCACAAGATGAGGGTGTTGTTACCAAACTTACATAAGAGGGGATTTTTCGGGGAAAAAATCTCCTTGGTCACCCCGTGTTTTCTTTTCCAAAAATGTATATGGGAGCTTAAGGTTTTTTTGGAATAACGACACTTGAGTTGGGTTACTATATAAGAATATATATCCACTACCATGGATCAATGACTTCTATTATCAATTGATAGGGGCATGATTGTTCTTGAATATTGACCTCAGATCATATTGTCCCCAGTTGTGAGTATGGGATGAGGATATGTCAATGATCGAACACAAATATCTCTATGATCACTATGATTACATGGTAATTCCCTTGGATAGACTAAATCCCTTGTAGTGTACATGGGAATCTTGAACCAAATATTCTATCCTTACTGAGACATGTTAGTGGTAGTCTTAATAGATGATATCCTTATATACTCTAGGTCAAAGGAGGTGAAAGGAAGACACTTAAGGATTGATCTGGACATACTCTGAGAGAATTATTTTTATATAAATCTCCTAATGTGTAATTTATAGATATATACAGTCTACATTATGGGACATGTTATCTCACTAGAAGGAGTGTAATTAGACTCAACCATGGTTGAGGCAGTGTTAGCTTGGGAGCCACCTAAGAGAATGACAGAGGTATGAATCTTTCTTGGGTTGAGAGGATATTATCATGGATTCATAACTCATTTCTCTAGGATATCATCTCCCATGAAAACATTTAATTGAAATTGGAAACATTTTGTGTAGATAGAGATGTTCCAACAATCTTTGTAGTACTTAAAGTAGAGTTTGATGAATGCTCCCATAATTAGATTATTGGAGGAGGGTATCAAGTTTTTAGTGTTATACGATGCATCATGGACCATGATTGGTTGTGTTCTAAAATAGAGTGAAGTGTTGATTGACTATGGTTCATTCTAGTTGATACCACATGAGTAGAACCAATCCACCCACAATCTTATTATAGTATCTGTAGACTTTTTTTTGATGATGTAGAGACATTTCGTAATGGTCGAGTGGTTTATCATTAATTCTTATCTTAAGAGTCTTAAGAACATCTTCCTTAATAAGGATCTCAACTTGGGACTGAGGAGATTGAAATAATTATTATAGGATTATGATTTTGAAATTATCCGTACTCATGGGAATAGAGTTGCAGATTTTGTCTCTTGATGCCATACTTATCAGCAAGTGAAGGATGAGAACCAATATCTAACAGGTTTATCTCATTCCCTTGAGGATCTATGGTGGAAGTGGGATGGGGTATATATGGACTTCATGAAGATTTTCTGCATAAGTTGAGGGGACATGATTCCTTATGGGTGATCATAGACTAACTCACCTTGTCAGCAACATCCTAGCTACCTAAGAAAAGAGCTCATTAGAGAGCACGATACTCCTCTATATTCAAAAGATAGCCCGACTCTATGGAGTCCCATAAATGAATGTTTTAAATCACGATTCCTGACTTAAATCATATATGTGGAAGGTATTATAAGAAGGTTTTTGGTAATCATTTATTCTTCTTCACAATGTTTCACCCCCAAAATGACCACAATACCGAGGGGACCATTTTGGTTCTAGAGGAAATGCTTTGAGATTTCATGTTGGGCTTTTGTCATGGTTTTGAGGATAAACTACCACTTGTATAGTTTTCATAGAACAAAAAATACTAGCACACCATCAGTATGGAACCATTAGAATATTTGAAAGGGTAACCAATATAGTCACCACTTTGATAGACTTACTGATGAGAGTCAGCACTCATGATCTTAGAGTTTGTGCAAGATACAACAGAGAAGGTGCAGATTGTCTAAGAGTAGATAAAGACATCACCGAACCATCACAAGTCCTATGCTGATAGAAGAAGAGGTACTTTGGAGTTAGAGGAAGGATACCATGTGTTCTTATCTGTTTTACCTCAACATGGAATATAAAGATTTGTAGGGGGTAGAAAGTCATCTCTAAGGTTCATCGGCTCTTTAAAGATAGTATGTTGAGTTGGAAAGGTGGGGTAAAACTTATCTATACTTCCATAGTTAAACTAGTTACAAGTAATATTTCACGTGTCATAGTAGACTTGGTACATGAATCAACTATAACATGTCACTGACTAGGGTGAATTGGACATCAAGGATGGAGGGACCTTTGCTTATTTCCCAATAAAGATCAAGGATCGAGAGGAGAGGATCCTTCATGGGAAATAGATTCCTTTGGTGGGTGTCTAGTGGAAGTATGAGAATATTTAAGAGAGAACATCGGAGATGGATTATCATATACATGCTCAGTACCCACATCATTTTAAGTATCATTATTTTGAATTTTAGAGATGTAAGGCCCTTGGGTTGGAAGAATGTAATGTCTTATATTTTCTATTTTTTATTTTTTAATATTATATGGATTATTTGCAATGTCAGGCATAAAGAAGGCATGCAATTTTGATTCCCATTGTGTCTGGAATAACTTTTTGAAAAATATTACATATATTAAATACCACGAGGGTCAAATTTTCTAGAAAAGTATAACAGAATCTAAAAAAAGATTTGGATAAGAAATATGATGGTATGATTATTCTCAAAGCCCTAGGTTTACCCTAAGCAAGACATAAAATTAGTTGGCATGGGTCATTTGTATCAAATTCATCGGTTAAAAATGAATAAAATTATTTAAAAAATTATTTTATTTTATTTATGAATATTCAATGACTAACTATATTTAAATATATAGTTATGTAGAATTTACAGGTTATCCAAATAACACAATAAATGTTTCAGAGCCATTTGAGGGATATTTTAGGATTTTTTACCATATAATGTTGAAGAGATCATGGATCTACAATCAATGCACCTCAGATTCGATGGATATTGAAATGAATTCTACATAATAATATTTCTTCACCATATATCGATCTAAATTGAGGTAGGGAGTGTCTTTTATTTTATTTTCTATAATGATCTTGTTTTATACAAAAAGGAATAACAAATACATTAATATATTGTTCCTGGGATAGATCATCTTTTGGAATGTGTATAATTGAGGTTTTAATAGGATATTACCTTTGAGAGTAATTATTGATTCTTTAATTGGCGCTAAAAAAAATAAACTGACATTGACAGGAACATCGATCGAGGTTTGTTCCTCTTCATTGATTTTGTTTGTCCCCCATTTCACTATTAATCATGTTCATTCTTCATTGGCCGAAAATTTGATGTTTTACCAAATGATTGATCATTGCACCCTTTTTTCATGGTGTAATGATCCAAAATCGATGATCTAGGATGGAAATGACACGACGGTGGTCCTACGATTGAAGTAGTGATGAATCATATGAAAGTTGATACCTGATTTCATGTTATTCTATGCATAGGGAAGAAAAAAAAGAAACCATGTTTTTGAATGGGATGAGATCTTGAATTATGTATATCATTGATGGAGAGGCTCAAACAGGCTTCCCCTTGACTTTCCCATCACCGAATGACATGAATGGTGGCCGAAGCAAAAAAAAAGAGTACCAAAGTGTAGATTCCCATTTCAAAAAAATACCATAGGACAAGGTGTGTATATCAGATCTACACATCTGGTTGGTTCCCCATGAAGGTGGATAGGTTTTTGGAGGAAGTTAATTATCACACAACGTGTGACCCGTATAACATGATGTGTGGTCCCTCCTTGGATACACAGTGCGTACTTACGAAAGTAAACAAACACAGGGTGGAGTAAAAAGGTTTCCTACATATCATGTACTCCCCCACATGGACATGGGTTGGACAATGTACAAGGGATGATCCATGTAACAGTCGACAGGTAGAGTAGATGGATTTCCTAAACAATGTGTAATTCTACAAATACATAGTTTGATGACACGAGTTGTTTACATGGTCATGACCTGGGGCTATGAGACATGACATGTGACCCTTACTACATGCCATTACTTGCTTTTACATGTCTTGGATCTATTGACCAATGTATATTGGACATGATTTGTTAGTGTACGTTTCCCATAAGCTTTTATTGAAGGTTAGTATGGAATAATTTCCTACACCTAGGGCTATGATCTCATCAATATGATTTCTTAGATAGGGTTGTTTTAATCCCTCCATGAGTCCTTGAGTGATAATCTCTATTCAACTTCATGATATAGGTGGAGTTCTTAGTATCAACATGACCAACACTACCTGGGAGCCAATCCTTTACTTTACAGGGGAATCTAGATTGAGTTGTCCATATCAGTCAATGGAAATGGAAGTGATACTAATATATGTGTCTCATTTCTCTTAGGAAAATCATCATACATCATTATAATGATGATAACTGATGAGAAGTACCTCTCAGAATAACATCATCAGTGCTATCAGACTCATGAGTTTATTCTCCCAGATGAGTACTTTGTGGATATTCATGTTGGAATCTAGGGGTAATATGATATGGTCATGTCTTACCAGTATAATATATGTATTTTTTTTATTATATATGGTTATTCATGTTATATTTGTTGTAAATATATACCTATGAAGAGATTAATGTACTTTTTTAGGCTATTTGGTTTTGGGGTGTCCTATAAAGTATTGTTATACTCACCCTTACAAGGAATTTTCCCACACATGTTGTATCTTGTGTTGATGATTGGCAATTTTATAGAGTCTTAGGAATACTAGGAATAGATGGTGTTAAGTGAGGCCAGATAGAAAGAGGTGTGTTCTTTTGGATTTTAGAGAGCAGTCCCAATATCTTTAATTTATGTTGTACTTCTGTTAAAGACTCTTTATGGTTGGATTGTATTTGGTCCTATTAAATTTCCTTTACTACATGTTGTACTATAGTTGTTGGGTATATATGTATGCATGCTTTGGATGTTCAGTTAAGTTTACATTTGATCATTTTGTGAGCTTGGATATTTGTTTGTGTTTATAGCTACTTATAAAATGCCTCCAATATTTGTGACATTCATACATGGTGATAAACAGAATAATAGGTACAATTGGATTCGGGCTTGGGATGTCATAGCAGGAACCCACAAGGATATGTTATGATAAAAACAAAATCCACTTTCTCTAAAAATATAATCTCATAGGTTCTTAAAAACTTTTCATTGTTTTTATATCTCATGTCACTAACCAATTAACTCAATTGAGTTTCCATATTAAGAATTTATGAAATTATTTCATCACATTTTCAGTTTTTTTCATCATTCTATGGGTCAATTTTTTTTATTATGTGTTGTATAATCCTCTCTAAAGTACCCATGGAATGAGAAAAACCATCATCACATTGTAATTTTTTTAAATATGGTGTGAGTACCCATAGGTTGTGGCTTTAATCATTTACACTTGGTCCATCTAAGATAGTATTTTGAAATTATTACATCATAAGTCAAAATTATGTAAATATGTTTTAATATTAACTTTTTTATATAATCAAAATCAAAAAAATGTTCATTTTTAATCGGTTTAACTATCATGAATGGATTACCATAGCATTACCTCTAATGACAACTCATTCACCAAAACTCACAACACCCATTTTAAGACCTCTCCTATTCTTAAAAACAGACTTGTTTCTCACTTTGATTCATTAATTATTTTACTTATATTTAATGTTCACCATTTCAATATATAGTTTATTAACATGAATCTATGTTGTTTTTATATATATTTACTTTTCTTATTCTCATAAATTTTGTTGATAATTTTTTGGTAGTGTATTTCAAATTTGTATCAATTCACCAGTAGTTTTTTTCAATGTAATTTCCCCCTTCCAATTGATTAACAAAATCCTGAGAAGAAGATTAAATAACATCATAAAATGTTTCTATCAAAAGATATGAAGCAATTTTATGATGAGGAAAATTCATTAGAAGACCCTAAAACCTATCCCACACCTCTTGGAATAACTCATTTTTATCTTGAATGAAACTAGATATTTTAATCCTTAAATTTATAATTAACCACTTTGGAAATAATCTATTAAAAAATATTTATAAATTTCATCCCAAGAATCAACATTTTTTTCTTCTAAACAATTGAACCAATTATTACTTATGTTCCTTAGTATGTATATATAAATTATCTCTTTACTCTCATCCTCACTAAAGTCCTTAAGAAAAATATATTGGACAAAATTATAAATGTATCTAATAAAAGAGTAAGTGTAATCATTAGATAATCTAGAAAAATATGGTATCAGGTCCAAATGGGATTTATTTAGTTTATATTTCTTATCGCATTGAGAAATACTAATGTAATATGTATTTATAGAAATAATTATAAGTTTATATTCTTTAATTTTAGGTCTATTAATATTTTTAATCATTATATTAGGTTGAATATGATGCTCAATTACTACATAAATGTTCTCTATTTTTTATATATTTTATTGTTTGGAAAAAAATATATTATATATATGTATATATATTATCTCAGAAACATGTCACATTCACTAGAAATGGAATTAAAAATTGGTATGAGGTCATTGAATCAGTGAAAAATATTTGTTTATAATTCTAATATTACAAGATAGTGGAAGTAGGCTTGGACTCCTCTAAAAGTAAATATTTTCATCCAAAGAAATAATATTAAAAAAAAAGAAATTATAAAATAACAAGAAAGATGATGGAATAGAAATGATAAAATTATGTGAGTAGTAGAGAAATGGATGGAGAAACATTAAAAAATTGATGAATTAGTGAAACATACATATATGAATTAAATAAAATATGTTTTGTCTCTCAAGAAGATAATAACTATTATGTTGAAGCTATGAAGAAATGGGGTTGAAATGAAAATTTTTCACTCAGTGTTCAACATAATATAATACTTTCTACGGAGTATTTTTTTAATCAATCAAAACTAATGAAATTAATGTTTCTTTCATAGGGAATAAAATAATCATCTTTTTCTAATTAAGGAACATTAGTGGATGTTTTAGGAAATATTTCTACAATCATCACCTATTTTTACATAAAATAGAATTGAAAAAATGCCCATAAGTAATTAAAATGAGTTCTTAGAACAAAATATCAAACTTATGTTCTTATAGAAATTCTCAAAAAAAAATTTCAATTTATTAGTGAAGAAAGAAATTATTTTCCACTACATGAAAATATTTTTCACTAATATTAATCTATCGATTAATCATCTATGAAATAATAAATGAATCAAATTATGAATAAATCCAAGGAGATATATAGAAAAATTTAAAGAAAAATAAATATATTAAGATATTACCAATTCATATAAATTTTATTCCCCTAAAATAAATTTCATCATCCATATTAATAAAAAACAGGATCCAATGGAAGAAATTAATCAAAAAATTTTAAAAATAGAAAAATTAGAAGAGAATGAGGCTTCGATATTAAGATCACCACCTTAATATTCTTGTATATTCCTATGTAATTTCTTTCTGTACTTCTCTTTAGTTATTTGTTGGAGGAATTTTCATTGTGATAAATAAGTATCCCCCAATATCCATTGGTCTTTATGTGTTTTTTTCTTAAAATAATTGTTCCAAAAACATAAGGTGACATGATCATCACCTCCCTTGTTGAAAACCCATTAGAAAAATTTAAAATCTAGTTGTATATCACTTTTTATGTTATTTAATCATTTATCTGAAGCAACTAAAAACTGTTTCCACCACCTTAATTTTTATAACATTCTAAAAATACCCTTAATTCTCAAATGATGATGTCAATTCTCATTAATTTTCTAACATAATTGTTTTAATTAATGAATTCATATATCTATCATCAAATACTACTAATTCATGTAAATCAATTCATTCATCTAGTGAAAGATTATCCTATCCCAAAACTCAATATTATCTTTACCTCTAGATAGTTTTAAACTTGATCATAATACACTCTTGTAAATCAAATGAAATATACTCAAATTCACATGTTAATGGGGATTTATTGGCTTAATTATTGTTATATAAAGTTCAAATCCTTAATTTTACTTCAAATACATGACAGAATCAAACATATATAAAATCTTAGCCTTACCACATATTTCATTTTAAAACACCCTTAATTTTAACTATTGATATGTATTTTACCCAATTAATTTATATATTTAACTAATTAATTCTTTATATAACCCTCTTTCATCATTGGTTGGTTCATATTGTAATTGGTGAGAAAGATTTGGATTGAGTTCATATAGACAATATTTTTAGTCAAAAAAATTTTGAAATCATTTTCTCGACATCATAATAGATCCTTGGTATATTATCAAGAAATCATCAATGTATTTTTCAGGCCTTGAATTAATATATTGACATTGTTTTTTTACTAATTGAGTCATTACATATATAAACTAATATGTATCCTTTAACTATCTCATAAATAATTTATTTTGGAGTAAGGAGGTCCCAATATTCATCAGTCAAACACCTGAAGAAAAAAAATTAGAACCAGTAAACAAAATAATTAATAAATATTATTTGAGCTCAATATTTAATAGTACTATATAATGAAATATCATCAATTAATTAAGATTCCCCAATTTGAGATGATAATTATGATTAATTTAGTCTTGTTTTGTTGAATCAATTCTAAATTAATGATCCTATGGATGTGAAATGGTTTGAAATACCTGGGAATCAAACCATACTACTTCTAATGGATCGTAATCAAAGGGAAATCAATTATTAAACACATAGTTTGGTCATAAATATTGGTTCATCATAAGTCTTTAAAAAAAGTTTTTAAATAAATCAACAATGGTTAACTCATGATCCATTTTCCCATATGTCGATATTTTCTTCATGGTCCATTTAGTCATTTCACTACTTTTAAAATTCGTCTTCATGGTCCTATGAAAGTTTGGCTTTGTAAAATGGGGGGAGGAACTAGGGACAAGATATGGGTTCCTTGAAATTTGGGTACATAGGAATTAGGCTATATGGATGTTTATTTAATTGAATATGGGGACAAACAAGAATACATACATTATATAGAAGTGATTCTTGAAAATTATCAAATATTCCCAATTAGATAAAAAGTACACCTGAAAACAAGACTAGAAAGATATGTTAAATCATTAAATTGAAAATTAAAATAAAAAAATTACGCCCAACAAACAAAAGAAATTTAAGTTTTTGAAAAAATAATATTAAAAAAATTAAATGGGACTTTAAAAAATTTAATTTGAAACCAACATATCATTAAATTTTTGTAAAATAATATTAGAAATAATCCTATACTATTAAAATAAATATAAAAAAGTTCAAATTTTATTTTATAATTAAACCAAAGAATTATTTATTATTTGATTATAATAAATTATCATTATTGAGTGAAAATTCAATGAAATATATATTTTTCAAATGGAAAACCAATGTATAACATTCCTCTACTAAGAATCACATACGAAGTTAAGAACCAAATAGAATCCATAAAAATGATGTGAAAGAATGTAATGAAATATCGTCACATCATGAAAATGTCATAAACTATAGTTCTACATTTGGTGAGACAAATTTTTTGATTCTTTATGTGGTTATATATGTCTTAGAAAATAATTCTATAATCTAATTGCCGTAATTTAGATTATTTCTTTGTCTTATAAAATAAAACCTTTCTTATATTAAATATATTATAATCTTTTTATTATCGTACAATTTTCATTATATGAGTCAAAATATAGAAAAATATGAACACCATAAGTTCAAAATTTCTAGTTTATAATTCATTTTATTGATGAATGTGAGGCACAAATCATGTTATGCATACATGAGTCATTTACTCTGATTTTATTTTTTCATAATCTTCAACCTACATATATTTTAAATCAAAAATTTATATTACATGTTTTTCGTGTCATATAAATCATTCCATGGTCCTATTATTAATAATATATACTCTATGATGGAATCAAATATATTAATAGAGAATCATGTAAATGTAAAACATAAATCACATAACAATCATAATAATTATTTAATAGAAATTTCTATTTGGATGAGAGTTAGCGTGTGAGATTTATTTCAATAAGGATTCATTTTTTTCTTAGAGAATATCACAAAAACTTATTAGATCATAAGGATTAAATTCTTTAAGATTCATTTTCAAACTCCCTTGAAAATTCATTTATGAAAATTTCAATTTAACCAATAAAATATATATTAATACATAAAAATTTCCCCACATAAAGTACATATAATAAATAAAAAATAAGAAAAATAATAATTAATAATTAATAATTAATAAATCAGAAAATTTAAAATAATAGTGATCAATTTTTGGATTATAATTATCAAAAAATAAATAACGAAAAGTGTTTGGGACCTAATCTACATGATATACACAAACATCTTTTGATAATGACGGATGAATGATAATCTTTTTTATTCAATATGATCCTACACATTTATCTCTAAAGGCCAAATGCCATTATATTTTCATTTATTTTTTAAAAATCTGTTTTTTAACATTGTAGAGAGGAAACCATTTCATCCATGAATTCATTTCATGAATTGGCTGAGAGTTAAAATTGACGTATTCATTAACTCATACGTATGAGTTAATCAATGTACAATCAAGTAGTATACATAAAAGATTTAGGAATCATACTAACATTCAATATTTTAATTTATTGATCAATTTTTGCGAACTAAAACTCTGTTGATCATCAGAATCACTTTCTTCATCAACCTTTGAACTATGATTTTCTAGAAAGTCGTATTGAAAAGAGGAATCCCACCTGAATGATTGGAGATTCAGTATCTTGTAGATACATCATGGATAGGGGAGTCTTCCATCTACCCTTTATTTATCTTTATCAATCATATTATATTGAGGATCAAAATGGCCATCCTTGATGAATGGTACAATGGTTTATTCCTTTAAATTTTATAGATAATGTCATTTATCTTTCATGGTGATCATGTTTTGGGTTTCATTAATATATTATGTATAACATTACAATTGTTCTGAGGTCCTAGAAAATTGATTTATCATACTCTATAGCACCTTCAATGTTCCTATTATTAAGGATGTATATCAATAATTTTTTGAAGATGGTGAAATCTTTTATATAGTGTGTCACTATCAGATAATTATGCTTTAAATTTTAAGAAGACCATATATAAAAACTTATTTTTTTAAATTTTAAAAATCTTGAGTTCAAACCATTATAATTTCATAAAATTGATATGAATGGTTTTAAATGTGGAAGAAGTTATCTTCGGTTCATTTTAATTGATATTACATTTATAAAATTATGAAAATAATTTATATATTTTGAATTTAACTTAATATGCGATTTTTTATTATCTAATTTATATTCCCTCAATTAGTCACATACATTCATAATTCTTGAGGAATATAGTTGTGGTATTGGGGATATCATAACATTGATATCTTTTGATTATGGTATAATGTGTTTTCAATATACTATTTATTTAAACTATTTTACCCTTTTGTGTGTCGTAATGTTGAAAATATATCTTTACCTATTTTAGAGGTTTCCTTTATAGATAATTCCAAGAGAGAAACAACACTATTTAAGTATGGTTTCTTCCTAAATTTATATATATGTGGAGCTAGTTGAAGCTATCAGTCAGATTTTATGTGACTACTAATTATAATGTCATATAATATATATTGAATGTGTAGTGAAGACAGTAGAGAATATTATGTCATAATTAAATTGGAGATCACATTGTCAGTGTAGTGAGATTAAAATTCTAAAGAAATTAAAGGATAAAATAGAGTTTAAATTCCTTTGGGTGAAATTTTAATTTAAATAATATTAGTAATTGAAGTTCCCATTTGTTTAAATTTATTTATTTTCATCAATAATGGTTTATTTGGTTTTACAAAGACTCCAATATTTGTTGAGAGTTTATTTTTTACTCAAGGAGTTGTTTCCATGTTTTATTGAAAAGATATTTCATGATACAACTTGGAATTATTACATGGAATGATTCATTAAACCCAAGATGATTGGAGACAAATAAAAAATGTGATTATTACATAAAATATAGTAATTTTTATTATAAAAATTTACTGTGATCATGAATTATAAAACATTTACTAGATGTTAGAATCTTATAGCTAGTGAAGAGTTGGTATTGGATATAATTCTTGAAATTAAAGTTGTTTTAGAAATTGATAATATACAACCTTTTATTGTATAACCTTTCGACAGTTTGGATGATTATTTTAAATTTTTTTATGATACTATGAATTCCCTAAGATTAGTGGAAGAGGTTATGAGAAATCTTAAGTACTGGATGTATATGTTGTACAAGATGATAATGTCATAATAGTAAGTTCTAGGAGGATGAAAATCCATACTTATGTCTTAAGATGAATCAGATATATGAATAAGTTCAATAAGGATTACCATTCATCCTAAGGAATAAATATAATTAGTCTATATGAATTATTGTCATAAGAATGTATATTCATCTATATGTATATGTTTTATCTAACCATAAGAATGAGTTTTTAAATGGATGATTAAGGGTTACATAAACATCATCCCAGTAAACATCAACCTGTATTCAACATCCAATTAAGATTAATTTGTAAAAATTTATAATTATAACCCCATAAGGATCATTTTACAATTATAAGAATACAATGTTTTAAGTGTTATGAACCCCATCGTGAGAGTTAGATAATATTAGTATAAATTTTAAATTGTTCTACTTGGTGTTTATAATGGGTAAAATATAATTTTATCCTATCATAAGATCTAAAAAAATATTTTTACAACTTCATTGTTCATGAATTGGATGTTTACACTAGGATAAAAGTTAGGTGGGATTCTGAGATGGTCTTATTTCCTTAAAACATTAATATTTAATTAAATAATTTCTAATTTAGTCATGTGTGCAAATATGGTGATATATTTTGAATGGTATATCTGGTTGAGATTCTAATTTATTATTTTATCTAATAATAGGTTATTTTTCCTAGTTGAAGGATAAATTTGTTTGAGGTGCCAGGGATAATCCTATATTCTTTTTATATATTTCTTTTTCATATCTTTCTTCATTTTCCTTATTTTCTTTTTTTCCTCACTTTCCAATTTTTGTATATGTGGATTCCCCATGGGGGTTTCACATTGGTGATTGGAAGGATATTATGAGGGAGAGGGATATAGAATCAATGAGATTTTCTGAGAATAGATCAATGTGTGGTGCCAGCGTGCTGCAGATCAAAGAAAGAAACCTCAATATTTTATGATCCAAGGTAGGTCATTCGTTCATTTTTTGTTTCAAATCTTTATTAACTTTTTTATTAGTTTTTAAATAATTGTATTTGTTTTTCAGGGTACCATGAGGGCCCCCATATGGTGTTTTTGGGTGAATTAGGGTTTTGGGGAGAAACAATGGGTTTTTATTCATAGAAACCCTATCAAACAACATGTAGTTCTGAAAAAACACCTTATATTCTTTTATTTAGGTGTGGAAAAGAAGAATGTGACTAAAAAATATTTATTCAAGACAAAAAATGTAGAGTGACTCATGGTGTGGTTGAGGGAATGACTAAACACACTTGGTGGAAGAACATGGATATTCTTGGTACACGACTGGATTCCATGTGTATTATAAGGTAGAAGTCAGTGTAGAATATTTAGAAAGACATTTCATGTGGTATAAAAAAATTTACATGGATAGGCACCCCATATGGGAGACATAAAATGTACTAAAAATACGCTCCATTTAGCTATTTAGTAAGATAAAGTGTGTGTCGAGTTCTCTAATCCAAAAATACAAGGATAATGTATTATTATACACCTTTTGTACCAAATGAACACACCATTTACTCCCCATTTTCCTATGTTTTTATTATTTTCTCACCTTGATTTCAAAAGTAGACATCATTAGTAGTCCATTCAAAGTGATTTTTCAAGTAAATCACAATGGTGAGATCCTTTCATCATTTAATGGGTTTTTTGGTGCATTGTTTTGGGAGAATTTTTGATTGAGTGTTTCATTATGGTTTTGTTTTTGAATCCACTTAAGGGTAGTAAGCTATTGTCTGAGCCCAGGTGATAATTTTAATCCTTATGTATGCCTTGGATTAAGGATTCCGAGGTGTTCAAATTGATGTTATCTTGTACGGTTCATCGATGTTGGAAATTAGAGCTGTCTTAGACGAGCCTCACTACTATGTTTCATTAGGTTTGGATCCGTTAGAGCCTTTGGGTAGGGTTGATGTAATGGGGAATCAGGTATATCCCGGTCTCATTGAGTAGATCATGTTATGGGTTTATGGGACCTATTTAGGATTCCCTTATACATTTTGTATACCTTGATATTGACCGTGTATGGGTAGAAATATTTGAGGATTCCTTTATGGGCATATTTTTAACCATAATGTTGGTTTTTTTAACAAAAAGGTCAATTGAGTATTCTAAAATGTGATTGGCCTATGATTTTCTTATTCCAATGGATCCTCTTCTAGGGTATCATGTTATTGATATGGAAATGGTGACCCTTATGAGTTCCTAATGATTTAGTGTCCATATAATGGATCTTGTTAATGATTAAACATGGATAATGATGGGTTAGGTTATTGTATGAACCTATTTTTAATGTTTTATACATACAATTTTTGTTGAATTTTTGCGTTTCGGATTTGGATATAATGAGATTCATTTGGGATATTAATGGATTGGGATTTGGCCCCATGATTAATTTGATGACCCCCTCTATTGTTGGACTTGCTTTATGTTGGTATAGGGAACTAATGGATGATATAGATGATGAATGTCCCATACAAGATTTTTTCTTCACTCTGTCTATGATTGTGAGGCATATGGAATAATTATGGAACTCTTTGGTAGGGATAAGGTGTTTTGGTCCTGATCAAGTAGTTTTGGCATTGATGGGACTGATATCATTTTCATTATGTTTTGAAAGACTTCTGGATATTGATAGGTTGTCTAGATATGTCTACCCAAAGATTATGTTGAAAAATAAAATTGTTTTATCTAAGTCATAATGGTTGTTAGAGCTTTAATGTTATGGCTTTGTATTCCTAGGATAAGATATTTGGGGGTTTCCTCCAATTATATTGAATTTTTAGATTTATGTAGCTCCATTATGATTCAATTGAAATGCATGATAATATTTTTTTGGGTTAGACACATGCTATAAATAATTTTTCTTAGGATAGGGTGGGGGAAAATTTACCTCAGCTGTCATGATAGATTTTTAATCTTATTGTTTTCCTTTATTTTATTTTCTTTATTCTTTTTTTGTTATTTTATTTATATTAGGTTTTATTCAACCAGTATGGGAATATCACGTTTCCATGCACATGCATATAATTTTTTTTCTCCATTAGGGGTATCATATTGTCATATATTTATCACCAAAAGTATGTGAACATTACAATTTATGGTAACCCTTATATCTGATTTTAGGATGGGCTAAAGATATACAGTTTGTGAGGCCGAAGCGAAGTGTTATATGACCTATCAAAACCACTAGTGTAGAGTTTAAGGATGGATCTAGAGTTGTTTAATGGTTGTACATATTTGATAAGAGGTATGGATCAATTTTATCCGTAACGACTTTGAATTTCATTTAATTTTTTGAATTTTTATTTTTTATTCGTGATTTGATCATTGGGTTATTAGTAGAGGTTTATAGAATGACCATTAGTCTATATGTTTCCATATTACATTTGATAAATCATAATTATTTTTAATTTATTTATTATTTTTACTCTAATTTTCATGTATATATTTGTGTTTGGTTTTTTTGGCTATTATTTTACTCTGACTTGAGGGAATATACTCCCCACTATATATTTTTAGGACCTCAGTGCTAGTAAAAAGAACCTAGAATAAGGGAATGAAATCTTGAGGATTATTAGAGATCCAAATCAGGTGAAATATAAGGTTGAGCTATTCTGGTTTCTGATAACAAGGGTGGCACCATAATGATTAATAATCCATATATGAATGTTGAAAATTTCCAAAATAATGTTTTTATAGAGAATTTAGAAACAAAAATGAAACAATAATTAAATTATGTTTTTCAAAGAATAATCATCATGATTAATCATATGATAATGATCCTAGACGATATTTAATGAAGACCATTTGAGGAAGTATCTAGATGTTGAGATAAGTTCCAAACCCTAAAATATCGGTGTCACGTCTCAGTACCATGTACATGTGAATAATAGTTTCGAAAATGGGTAATAAATATAATGTCGTGGATTGAATTGACCAATATATAAATGATTTTATTCCATTATGGAAGGATTATTTGGTGTTAATAATAATATAATATGTGTTGAGTGATTATTTTGATTTTTTTGAGGTTCCTCCCTGTTACGTGGAAAATGGATTTGAGTTGGGACCTTAAAGTTCTTACTCAAATAGATTGAAGATAGCTAGACAGATTCAAGACAATGAATTAATTAAATTTTCTGATTTATGAAATCATCTTCAAAGTTATAACAAGAAAAGAGGATGAATTTGATATATATAACATTTATTTGAAATTTGATGAGGCTGGGAAGTGGGGAGTTGGCATACGATATCATGATTGATAAAAAAGATATTGAATACATTGTGAAGATGTATAATTTGTTTGAAAAACATTTGGATCCATTAGATGATTATTTGAGATGAGTTGAAGGTTCCTTAAATACATCAGATTCATTAAAAGTGGTTATGATAATATTTGAGTGAATCCTGAATATGTTATACAAGATGGGATGGTAATATGAAAATGTTCCAAAAGGATTTCCATTCTTAATTAAATGTATAGATTTTTATTTTTTTAAGAAAATTCTTGGTAAATATGCCCAATTATCCTTACACATATTGATGAATAGTCTTTAATATTTAGTTTCATATGTATGACCCATCATCCTTATACATAAAGATGATCTGATTGTAAGAATGAGTTTTCATAAGGATTATTAAGGGCTATGCAAACATCATCTGCATATATATAATAATGCATGCATCATCCTATAAGGTTTAGTCAATGAGACTTTATAAAGATAACTTTATAAATTCATTTGACCATACTATGATTTTTAATCCTATTGTTTTTATAGTCCGAATGAGAATGGATGAATTGACAAGAAGGGGGGGATTTACCTTCTTAAATATTTTAAAAAATGTATCAAAGTTATGTTATTTCCGGATAAATATACATTGAAATGAATATAGTGATTTTTATTTTATTTTGGATCTCTATTACCCTACAATAATATTCACCCCACTCAAACATAGATAAAGGTAACTCAAATTATAATGGACTATATTACTTTTAAATAGAGTTAGAACCCTTCACAACTGCATTTTTAATTCCTACAGGCATATCTTAAGAAAATATTTTACACAAATGGTGGTTTATCCTGATCAACAATCCTTTTTCACACCTAGAGGCACAACTTGATGGCCCCGTCTAATTTACACATAGAGGTAAAATCAATAATTAAACTTTTAAAATAAAGGTAGAACCAAACCCTATCTTTTACCTCGATGAATGCACAACTCATCCCCTTAAATTTTCTTGGTATTTGTATATTATGTACCATGTGTATGGGGTAGTATAACCCAAAACCTACCTATTATGTGTAATATAATAAAACATGATTACTCAAAAATAATAATAATAAGAATTAAGATGTAAAAAAATAGATGGACAAGAAATGATCTTAGTGAGAGGGAAGAAATCCTTTCTCCAGTGGTAATGGATCAAATGTTTTGAGTTAAAGTATAGAATATTATTTGAACACAAATTTGTATCATAGAGTACAATTAATGAATATAATCAATCTTATTATTTTAATCTGGATATATCAACATTAATATATAGAGTTGATTCGTTCATATTACATTCAAATTCTGAATAATGTATTATCTATTCATTTTAATGAATAATGTAAAATTAATTTTCCAAAAACTTATTTATATTCGTTCGATGTTGTTGTATGACATGAATTTTATAATAAAATAACATGTAAAAGATAATTATGCGAGATATCTTTGATAATAAATAATTATAAACAATATATATATCAAATCATGTTAAAACATTAAATA
The DNA here is from genome assembly GCA_963277665.1 of Viscum album. Taxonomy (NCBI): domain Eukaryota; kingdom Viridiplantae; phylum Streptophyta; class Magnoliopsida; order Santalales; family Viscaceae; genus Viscum; species Viscum album. The sequence continues at coordinate 56,716,470 of OY728151.1, read as the reverse complement.
CAACCCTTAATATCCACAATAATTAAACATGATATACAATAAAAATCAATACGTCATTAAATAAAACCCTTAATATCTATAGTAACTAACATTAAAGAAATTTGGAACACTCCCATATAGTGTTTGAGAAATACTCTTAATATTTAATATAATTCTAATTTAAATGATCTATGTTCCAAGAATATAGTGCGCGCATGAAAATATTTAATTAAATTTTTTTAAAAATTATCCCCAAATAAGTTTATATTGGATCATAATATTTAATGAGTAATTAAGGAATAATTATAATAATAAAAATGTAAAATAAACATGAATTAATTAAAAAAAATGATGTGTACAAAATTTATAGGACATTTTTAACTAAAAATTGATTAAATAAATAAGGGTTTATAGAATTATATAAAGATCATTCACTTGAATTTTCTTCATAAGCATTTTATTATTCCTTAAATAAGAACCATTTATTCATAGAGATTATTATCTTATTCTCATGAAATCATAATTACTTCACACAAAAGAGTACTCACAGATACTCTATTTCATCTCATGAAATCTCTTTACCTCGCATTGTCACAAACCGAATCTGGTTTCCACCAATACCAGCACCAAACCCGGATCATGGAAAGGCCCATAGGGAATTACTTATCCCCACAGGCTATCACGAGTTCTCAGGTATCATTAATTTATGTTTGGGAACGTTATACCCGAGTATGAAAGAATAAAACATTAAAAAAATACATAATATAAATATGAAATTTTCTAGCGAAACAAGTCTTAAAAAAACTAGAATTGAATACACTTGTTTAAGGATAATAAATGTTGTCCATATAAAAATAAATACAGCAACAAGACTGCCCCAATGACTCCACATGACAAGGGGCCATCACCCACAAGACGTCGCAACAACTTCACACCAAGGATGGGAACTAATACCCCGAACCACCACCACCGAAAGCCTTTCCATTACATGAGACAAAAATAAACAATTCTACTTACACCCAAGTGGTGTAAGTTGGGTGTGAGGCTATGAAAAATATGATCCCACCCAATAATTCCAATGTGCATGCAATAAAAGGTGAAAAAGCAATCCATTTTAATATGCAATGAAAAGCAGTAATAAATTCCAGGAAACATAATATTCAATTGAAAAATATTTTCAAACTAAAACGTTCAAAATTTTGAAAAATTAAAATAATAAATGTTACATATTGTAATTGACATCAAAACACAATATACAACTAGGTAAAATACCACAAATTCAATTATCAACAATATCAGGAACACTCCTAGGCATTAGATTGTCTCAGGCCCTATGTACCTCCTACCTCAGTGTAATGTAACCATAGAAAAATCCATTCTCATGCACAAGACACTATTAGGGAACATAACCATATCCTAGTGGTCCCCAATAATCATCCATATAGTTTAGTTAGAGTTGTTGTTATCCAAATTATATGTGAAACAGGGGAAAACCCATCTAGTTCACTAGTCGTACAAGTACAAATCCCCCCACCAGAGTACTCGGGCTTCCCAATTGTGCACAAACAATTTCAGAAATATACATAAATCCATATTCATATAGAAAATTACTAATGGTCACATAATAACAATAAATTATCTTTAAAAACATTATACCACTTAAATCACAAAATTTTTTTTTACAAACAACTTCACAAAAACTAACAGTGATTTGCACACAAAAATACCCATTAAAAGAAAACCTTGAACAATGTGTGCATAATGATATTTTCTGAAGGATAATTTTAAACACCCAAAACATTTTTATAAATCCATTACATGAGTTATAAAACAATACCAATAATTATCGCATATAATAGCCATGTAAAACATCCAATTTGACACCAAATTCGTACTAAAAAACATAGTTACATAACAAACGTCACCCAAAACCAATTTCACAGCAACACCTAAAGGAGGAGAAAATTAATGAAATTATTTTCAGCCCTAATACAGTTCAATAAAATTTACTAAATAATTACAGGGAGGCCCTTAATGAACTAATTAAATATTTATTGGACCCCCCATCAATTTCACCAAAAATGGGGAATTAAAATTCATTTGTTTTAAAATTTCCTCTAAAATCAATTTTTTCAAAAACATTAAAATGAAATAGAAATTAAAATACCATAAACACAACATCTAGGTCACATATATTTTATACCAAAAGGAATCAATTACCTAATGAAAGATAATAGTTGAATCATCGTGCAAAAATCATGTCGTACCAATGCTGCACCAAGAGGGAATTAGATAAAAACTAAAACCACAATAATTGAACAAGAAAACCCAAGGTTGAACCCTAGGATCAAAACCCAATCTCTTGGTCATTTTTTAATTCAAGTAAAATGAATGAAACTTCATGTAAAGGGGATGAAATTAGGAGGAGAGACACTTACTTGAGATTCTTTGAAGTTCCTCCACCAAATACCCCTTCCAAATGGGGTTCCATAGATGTTTTGAGAGAATTGGATGGCATCAATGGATGTTACGTTCTAGGAGGAGTAGGAAGGGTTGAATGAATAATAGTAATGGAGGAATAAGAGTATGAATTGAGAGAGTTATGAAGGAAAGTAGTCAGCTCTTCAAATCTAGAAAATGTGAGAAACCCTATAATGTTCTGCACTAATTCACGATGAATATGATCTATAAAGAGGAGGGAAAGAGAATGGGTACGAATCTAGTTTCAGTTGTCTTGGGTGACACTTAGAATCATCTAAAAATCATTAAAAGTGAATATGTTATTAAATAAATAATTTAAAAAAACTAGAACCGGGCTTTCGCGATGGCCCAATTCCTTAGATAAAAACCCAAATACAAAATTATTATATATTTATAAAGGTTCCAAATTAAAAAGGAGGTTATAATTGATTAGGGGAGGGTATTTATGAATTGGAATGGGTGTGAAATATTAAAATATAAAATTGTTATAAAAGAAACAAAATTGGTTTTTAAATCTGGAAATAATCCCATAGTTTGGCCGAAATCATGTAAACTCTCCCTTTCCTCCCAAAAATATTGGAAAACCCCAAAACAATGCATTAATGTAAATTAAATTAAATTTAACTGTAAACTAAATCATGTATTTGACAATTCTTTCCACCATGAAAGACTTTTTCCCCAAATAGTTAACCAAAAGCTTGATTGGAAAACACGAATGGGTTCTCTTCCTCGACCCATGACTTCCGTTACCATGTCTCATGTGTAACATTCCCAGGCTGCCAAAAAACCTAGACTAATAGAATGGACTTCCCTCGAAGAAACTTCTCATGGGAGTCCAATATTTTCATCATCCACTCAACAATAGACAAGTCAGGCTCTATCTCCAATTCTTCCCAACTCAACCCATGGGATGAATCTGGGTTGTTTTTCATCAATTGGGAGACATGGAAGACATCATGGATGGATGTAAACCGAGAAGGTAAATCCAAACTATATTCCACCTTGACAATATATTCGTTGATCTCAAATGGCCCATCATAACGCGGGGTCAGCTTCCCTTGATTCCCCAATCAACAATGGCCCAGGCGAGGGGCCACATTCAAGAATACAATGTCACCCACAAGAAACACTAGGTCTCAAAACCACTATTCAACATATGATTTATGGTGACTCTAAGCTATAAATAAATGTTTCCTGATCAACCTAGCCTTCTTAGATGTCTCGTGTACCAGACTGGGCTCCAATAGTGAGGTCTCACCAACCTCAACCCAACACAGGGGGTACTGACTAGGCCGGCATTGAACACCTCAAAAGGATCCATTAAAATAGAGTAATAGTAACTTTTATTGTAGGTAAACTCAACCAAACCCCTATGGATATCTTAAGAACCTCCAAATTCTAGGACACATGCATGAAGAATTTCTTCCCAAATCTAAACTGACCGCTCTGTCTGACCATCCGTCTAAGGATTGTATACTGGGATCATCTTAACCTGAGACCCCTAGTCCTTCAGAAGGCCTTCCTAGAACTGAGAATTGAAATTTGGGTCTCTATCTAAGACAAATGCTTATGGAACTCCATGAGTCTCACCACCTCGTCAAGATACAAATGGCCTAAATCATCCACTTTATCTGTATCTCTGATCGGAATGATGTGGGCTGATTTGTTCAGACGATAAATCACCACCCAAAAGGAATTCTAACCTCCAGGTGTATGAGGGAAGACAATAATGAAGTCCATGGAGACCTCCTCACACTTCTAGGTAAGAATGGGTAATATCTAGAGAAAACCGGAGGGCCTTTGATGTTATTCTTTCATTTGGTTTCATGTGTTGCATACTGACATAAATTTTGCAATGTCTCATATCATACAAGGCCTCTAGAACCACCAAAATACATAATAATACATCTTAGTGGCACTTGAATGGACACACCACTAAGACTGGTGGCTGTCCTCCGACACCACCTTCCCCAGAGATTAAAAAATTACTGAATGGACCTTTAATCACAAGATTCCCATGGGAGATGATGAGTAATGATAATATGTCTCACCACCATGAAGAAACTACTTCAACCACTGAAAAATGTCATCACCGGGATCTTCCTTCTAAATCAACTCAAACAGAGAAGGAGTAAACTGGATGCTCACCAAGAAATCACCTCTACTATGTTCCCTAGTCTCTACATGAATCTGAGAAAGGAGCCACATCAAAGTCCAACCATCAGTGGACTTACTCAAAGCCTTCACTAGAACCCTTATGCTCATTGCATCAACCACCACATTATCCTTTTCTAGGGTAAAAACAATGTCAAATTTGAACCCCTATAAGTAAAAATTCCAATGGTGATCTTCAAGATGAGTTCCTTCAATAAGAATATATAGGTCAAGGTTTTGTGATCATAGTAGACCACAAAATTCTCCCCAAAGTGGTAGTGACGCCATGTTCTCAAAGCATGTATCACCACTGCCAACTCCAAGTCATGGGTTGGGTAGTTCTTTTCCTTTGGTCAGAGTTGGAGAGAGACATACTCCACCATGTTATCATCCTACATAAGCAAGAACCCAATAACCATACCTAAAGCATCACAATAGACCACATATCCCTTTACGAACTCTGGAAAAATTATCATGGGGGTGGTAGTCAACCACCTCTTCATTTCCTCAAAAGATGCCTGACATTTTGTTCCTCATACAATTTCACCCCTTTCTGGGTGAGCGTGGTCATCGGTGAAGCAAGCCGAGATAAATCCGGAATGAATCACCATTAATAACTATCCAGGCCAAGGAAACTCCTGATCTCGAACACATTCTTTGGCTACTCCTAGAAAATAAATGCCCTAATATTCTATGGATCGACTAATTCTACCTTTTTTGAGATCACATGCCCCAAAAATATCACATCCCTAATCCAAAAAGTTCACTTTGATAACTTTTTATAGAGGTGGTGATCCCACAATGTTCCCAAGATGATCCTCAAGTGATTTTCTTGTTCCTCCTCAGATCCAGAGTATTATAGAATGTCATCCACGAACACCACAACAAAGGAATCAAGATAATGATGGAACTCCTTGTTCAATAGTTCCAGAAAGACTACTGGAGTATTGGTCACTCTAAAGGGCATTACTAAATATTCAATGTGGACATACCTGCTTTATATAGATATATTAGGGATATTTTACTCCTTCAGCCTGAGCTGATAATAGCCCGAAGGTATTTATATTTTTGAAAACAAATTTTCCCCCATGAACTGATCAAACAAATCATATATTCTGGAAAAGGGTATTTGTTCTTAATTGTTACCTTATTCAGCTTCTGGTAGTCAATGCCCAACCAGAGAGATCCATCAGCCTTTTTCATGAACAACAGAGAAGCGGCCCAAGGAGAGACACTCGGGCAATAGAATCCTCGGGATTATAAGTCTTCCATCTCTATATTTAATTCCATCATCTTGGTGAGGACCATTCGACATAAGGGATGAGATATCAGCTTTGTTCTTGATTCTAGATCAATCCAAAACTCCACCTCCCGCTCTATGGGAAAACCTGAAAAATCATCTAGGAATACCTCTATAAACTCATTCACTAGAAGAGGTAGTTCATCTTCAAGAGAAATACCATCATCCTCTAGCACGAGCAAAGATAACTGGAAGATAAGACTTCCCAACTCTAGGAGTGGTGACCTTGAGTGACCCGATCGAGGATCCCATTCTCCATGAAACACCTGACCACTCCTATTAGGTACTGTTAAACTCACAATCCATCTATAGAAATCGATGTGTTCTTTGATGTTTACAATCCAATCCTTTCCAATTATGATGTCAAATAGTTCCATATATAGGACCATGAGGTCTCACTCTATTTCAGCCCCTGACATGGAAAGCGCACACGAGGGGCACCTGAGACCCAGTTCCTTCTTCATTCCCAGTGGCGTTACCAACATCATCTTAAAAGACAAAAATTCAGTTGGTAAATTAAGAATTTCTACACAACAGGGAAAAATTAATGAAACAGAGGCACTTGTATCAAGAAGGGAAAAGATGTAAAAGATGCGATCAAAATGGTACCTCGAACTGTCGATGGTCCCACCTCTGATCCTGCTGGTGCCTGGTCCACCACATTGAGATATCTGGTCTCTGCCTAAGGATGACCGCTATTCTATGGTTTTTCCATGAATAAGATCTTCCTAGAAGATGACCCAACCCTACCACCATGGCCTAGAAATTGAGATCCCAAAGGCCATGATGGCTTAGACTGTGCTAGCACTCCTCTTGGTGCCACTGACCATGCCCCACTCAAAAGTGGATGTGCCACACCAAAGAAGCATTGTAAATGTCCCATGATATAACACTGGTAACAAGGCTTCAAAGGATGTGGCCATGCTGGTTGGATGTTCCTAGGCTTCGCACACTGGTGGAACACAACCTATCTCACATCAGAATCCGCAGATGAAAATTTCCTTGAAGAGTGGCCTGAATGGCCATATCCTTTATTCAACTGTTCCTACTGCTTCCTTTTCTTCTATGTGGATCTTCTCATAACCACTATAGATACTATAACAAAAATACTAGACCTGCATTTATGGTATATCTCCACCATACATTCTCAGTCAACAACCGCAACATAGTTCCTCATCTTGAACATAATGACCTCAGTGTATATCTCTGGTTACCCTCATTTTTCCAACCTATAGGCCGTCAACTGTTCATTAGAGACAATTTCAAGGGAATAACGAACCATATCAGAAAAATGGTTGGCATAATAAATCACAGAAAGATTCCCCAGAACAAGGTCCATGATCTCTCGGGACCTGTCATATGCCAAGGCCCCAGGGCAGTACTGTTCATTGAAGACGACCATGAAATCTCCCTAATGCATCTTCACTTTTTTCTCAGTCTGAAGCACTAAATCCCACCAATTATGTCTGGGACCCTCCAACAGAAAGGACGTACACATCATACTAAGCTCCTCGGGTGTTTCCAAAAACTCAAACATATCCCAAATATTCTCGAGCCATTCCTCTGCTTCATAGGGTTCTGAGCAGCCTCGGAAGGTACAAGGAATGTTTTTTGGAAACTCCTAAGGTTTATATTTACTAGGACCCATCTATTCATCCCTAATAGGAATAAGAGAAGTAGTCAGTCCTATCAATAGATCTTGGTTAGGTCGGACCACAACCATGACTAGCCTCGATCAATCGATGTGGTAGAACTCACTTCGCCTTCCTCTCGTGGGTGCGTTGGAGCTTTCCGAGGAGGCATGTTTCTACAAAAACCAATAGTCACAAAAGAATAATCAATAAAAAAATTCTGATAATTTTAATCAAATAAATCAAGTATAAATAATATAAACACATTCTAATAATAAAATAAACAACTACTCTACTGCAGCTCGATGTCCACGTGTGGTCTGCAGCCCACATGTCTCACCTGGAAGTGATGTAAATCCATAAATTCCAAAGTCCCCTAGTGACTCAAGGTATTCCATGATTGGTGTGTTCTAGGAACCATAATCACAACCAAAACCCCGAACTCTACATTCATAGCTCCTTTCTATCTTGACTCATCCCAATATAGGAAAATAACCCAAAAACATTAACATGCCTTTGATACAATTTTGTCACGAACCGAATCTGGTTTCCACCCGGACCAGCGCCAAACCCGGAATTTGGAAAGCCCTTGAGTCCATTCCATATCCCCACAATCTAGCACAAGTTCTTGGGTATCATTAATTTAGGTTTGGTAATGATTTACCTGAGTATGAAATCATAAAACATTAAAAAAATCCATAATATAAATCTCAAATTTTTGAGGAAAACATGTCTTAAGAAAAAACCAGAAATGAATAAATTGGTTTAAATACAATACATGTGGTCTAAATAAAAATAAATAAATCAGCATGATATCCCCATGGATTCCACATGAAAATGGTCCATCACCCACAAGCCATCTCCACAACTCTGCACCAAGAATGGGAACTAACACCCCGAACCTCCACCACCCAAAGCCTTTCCATTACCTGAGTAAAACATAACCATGTTTACATACACACATGTGGTTTAAGTTTGGTTTGATCCTAATAAAAATATGATACTACCTAATGATTCCAATGTGCATGCAATACATGGTGAAAAACAAGCAATTTTAATATGAAATGAATAGCAATGATAAATTTGATAAAACATAACTTTAAATTGAAAACTATTTTCAAACTAAAACGTTAAAAATGATAAAAAATTTAAGTAATTCAGGTTATATAATTTAATTTACATCCAAAAACACACTAATACTAGGAAAAATACCACATATCCAATGATATATAAATTCGGGAACACCCCTAGGCAGTAGATTGTCTTAGAACCTATGTACCTCATACCTCGGTGTAATGTAACCATAGAAAAATACATTCTCATTCAAGAGCCACTATTAGGGAACATACTCATAACCAAGTGTTCCTTAATAATCATTCATATAGTTTATTTAGACTTTTCATTATCTAAATTCCAAGTGTAACAGCGAAAAAACCCATTTGGTTCACGAGTTTTACTAATACAAATCTTCCCACCAATGTACATGGGCTTCACCCTTTGTGCTAATTTTTTTAGAAAGATACATATAAACCTTTTGTTAGGTCAACTAGGTTAGATACCATGAGTGGGGGGTGAATCATGGTATGAAAGATTAAAACAACTGACCCTATTGATCTTGTCTCGCTGTTAAGAAAGACTCTCTTATCCCTCTTTCCTGTAGAAAAGAATAAACAGAAACTAAAGCATTCAAATGACATAACGATTTTTACTTGGTTCACCCTCACTAGGATACGTCCAAGGAGCATACACCAGTGATGTTCCGATGTTCCAAATCCACTAAAAGTGCACTGCTGTTTACAAAGTTCATGATACATCACTTCTATTCCCAGGCTCACTGACTTTACAATGTTTAGGGTCAGCTCACTGCTTTCCGAAGTGTCACTCCCTTAGTCTCTCTCCCTGGATCACTACCGGTGGAGAGGATCACCTCGTTTCACTTCCTTTGCTCACTGCTATGGAAGGAATCAACTCACATTTGATAGACCAGTAGGTCTATTCATTTTTATGAATACACACATCCTCAACTATTGATAAATTCTCTATTAAAGTCTAACTTTCATCCACTAATGAATACCCCTTTACCTCTTAAACACTAGGCAATTCCTTTGGAAATACCTTTGCAAAGAACCTTACTTTTCAAGGATCCCAATTTCGTGAATCTCAAAAAAGACTTCTTGAAGCTCCTACCTTTGCGCAAAGCTCAAGCCATTGAAATGCTTAGGTCGTCATGAAGCTCCTACCTCTTCTCAAAGAACACTCTTTAGAGCACGCGGCCTCGCGAAGCACACTTCCTTTCACAGAGCTAGATTAGCCACCATGAATCACCTCTCTTTCGCGAAGAAAACTACCTATGTGAACCGAGATCAAAATATTTTCTTTGAAAACACTCGACTTATCTTGAGGGGGTCGACCTCTATTTATAGGCGATTCCACCGACCCTCAACCCATCCGTGAAAAGTCAACGCCACGTCATCACAAATCACGAAGCTCTGAAGTTTCTTCCAAAATTCTTTCAATCTCGTGAATCACCACAGAAATTTTTCAATCACGGATCTTGACGTAATCATTGAGCATCACCGTCAATCCCTTCATGCCTTCTCCATGAAGCTCCCCCGCAAATCCCTTCACAGCCGCGATGCGATTAAACCTCTGCTGTTCACGAAGCTTGATGTAATCCTGAAGAACACCATCATCATTCTTCTTGTTTTTGCAAAATTCAATCCATGAATCCTATCTATTCAAAATTCATGCCTTTTCCATATTTTGATGATATCTTCAAGTATATCCACTTTTCGTGATTCTCACTAACCTCCAAATTTTGGACCCCAAAAATTTGGAAAACACTAGAAAACGACACCACCTTGTACTGATCTTTTGTACCACCTCCAGATAATCTGTTCCTTTATCATCATTAATTGTAAAAAAATATTGTCAAAAACATCTCTAGAACTCAAAAATTCTCCATGGAAACCTTCTTTGTCAACAAACACAGTAAACCCAAAAATTCTACAATGTTACCTTGATATATTTTTTCCAAACAATCTCCACATTTTGTGTTTGTTGAAAACTCTTCTCAGAATGATTTTCTTCACTTTGATACCTCTTTGAAGCTCCTTCCATCCGCTACCACCATTCACCTCTTCATATTCTGATAGTGTTCAAGGAAACACTTAACATGTACTCTAATCCCACAAGAGTAATGCTCGGCATGAGATACAAGAGTAGTATGAGAATTTCATCACTGATTCACTGCGTTTTAGACACAAATCGTCGATTCCAAACAAATACCAATTTCTAAATTGATACCAATTGTTGAACCACCCTGATACCAATTAGTGATAGCTGGAAACGTTATCTCACTATTCCAACATCAGTCTTCTACTTTTATCACGATTCTAAACTATCGTGATATCTATTCTTTGATCGATCACTTCTAGAATCGTCAGATTTAAAACTCTTACTCTACCTATCTCATTACTCCCCCTATCTCGCTGCATCAACCTATTAACATCTCCTCATATCAATGATGATATATCAAATAGCCACAATATCTCCCCCTTGAGTAATCACTATTTTCTCCCCCTTTTTCAACGAACCCAAAGGGCACTCCTTTGATATCTGTAACAGGGTAAAAACACATATTAATACATTAGGGAAAACACAACATACATCTGGTAGAGGGGGTCCCACATCCACACTTTTTCAAGTGTGGGAAGTCGACTGGACTCCCAGAGCCAGTTGATGCCTCTCAAAACCTTCCTTGGATAAGGCCTTCAACATAATGTTTGCAACCTGTAGTTCTTTAAGAACATAATACAATGTCAAGAGTCCCTGCCACAATATAATCAGCTTATGCGTTGCTTAATGAGATGCAATATTTCTTCTTTCTTAGCCAAGAAATACATAGTCTACCAAGATAGAATGCATCTCCAAATGTTGATTTCCTGTTATCCACTGAATTGGACGAATCTCCATCAGTATATCCCAATAACTCTGTCTGAGATTTTCCATTATGCATCAAGCCGAAGCCCACTATTACCTTGATATACTAAAGTACTCTTTTCACTATAAGCATGTGGTTTTCCTTGGGATTACTTTGATATCTCGCTGCTTGAAATGTGGTGATTATAATGTCAGGACTTGTTGCAGTCATGTATAGAAAAATTCCAATGATTTTCTAGTATTCTGTGATATTAATTGCCTTTCCATCCTCATCTTTGGAAAATTTCATCCGAGTAGCTACTGGATTCTTCATGTCCTTGGAATTTTCCATTAAAAATCTTTTCAAAACATCCTTAGCATATTTGGATTGTAAAATGAATGTTCCATTCCTTCATTGTGTCACCTGTAGACCAAGGAAAAATGTTAGCTCTCCAATCACTTTCATTTCTAACTCACTTTTCATGAATTCAAAAAATTGTCTGAACTGAGCTTCATTTGATCCGATAAATATTATCTCATAAACATAAACCAACAACATCATCATTTTACTACTGTCGTTGCTAGAATAGATATTTTAATCAACTCCTCCATGCTGGAAACCAAGCTTCTTCAAGTACTGATCAAGCCTTGAGTACCATGCTCTTGGTGCTTGTTCCAGCCCATACAATGCCTTCTTCAGTCTGCAAACCTTGTTATCATCCTCATAAATGAGAAAACCATCTGGATTCTCAATTTACACTTCCTCCTCCAGAACCCAATTCAAGATTGCGGATTTGAAATCCATCTGGAACACTTTGAACATCCATTGCATTGTAATGTCTAAGAATAATCTGATTGTCTCTAGCCATGTAATCGGTGAAAATGTCTCATCAACATCTATTTCCTCTATCTGGGAGTATCCTTTTCACACTAGTGGGAGTATCCTTTTCACACTAGTCGTTCTTTGTTTCGAACCACTATTCCATCTTCATTCATCTTGTTTCGATAGACCCATTTAGTCCCGATGACATTCATATCTGCTGGTCTCAAAACAATCTCCCATGTCTGGTTCTTCTCAGTCAGATCAAGATCTTCATTCATAGCCTGGACCCAGTTTTCATCTTCAGCTACATCAGCAAAACATTTCGGCACTACTTGAGATAGAAAAGATGTCTGCTGCTGTGACTTCAATCTTCTTATCTGAACTAGATCAGTCTGATCACCAATGATATTCGGCCTATCAATTTCTGCTTGACTCTTTGGATTCTTTTAAGACACAAACGTGAAACTTTCTTGTTCATCCTCAGTGTCTTCTTCCGACTCAGCATCTGCCATTTCTTCTCCTCCTCTGTTACTTTCCTATTCATCACTTTCATCAAGAAACTGTTCACTATGCTGTTGAATATTCTCTTCATTTTCCACAATAGTGACATCATTACTCTTAACTACTTTTCCCAGCCTCTTTTTAAAGCATTTGTATGCTTTTTTGCCTGAGTAGCCCCAAAATATTCCTTCATATCCACGCGATTCAAATTTCCTATGCTTTTATTTGTTGATAATGAAGCACTTAATTAAAAATATTCTAAAGTATTTCACTTTGGTCTTCTTTCCATACCACATTTCATACGGAGTATTTCCTTTCATCGGACACCACAGAGCCCTGTTAGAAATGTAGACTGATGTTAATACTGCTTCCTTCCAAAACTTCTCTCGCATGTATTTTTCTATAAGAATTGTTCTGGACATGTTGTTGATGATCTGATTTCTCTTTCCAAACACTCCATTATATTGTGGAGTTATCACTAAGGAAACCGGATGCCTTATCTTATTTTTCTTGAGATATTCTTCCACCTGACTATTTGTAAATTACCTACCATTATCGGTACGAAACTTCAGAATTTTCTATCCAAGCATCCTTTCACTCTCCCTCCAGTACTGTTTTAAGCAGCTGAACAAATTTGACTTATGGGTAATAAGAAATAACCATCCCATTATACTATATTCATAAATAGAAAGAACATAGTACCTCTTTCCATCAATTTCTCTTGGTGTGATAGGACCACAAACATCATCATGCACCTATTCGAGCACCCTTATTGACTTCTTTTCATTTTCTTTGTACGTATTTCTGATGATATTCCATTGTCGGCATGCATCACACATGTGATTATGATCACGTGAAAGCTTAGATGGATCTCTTGTTGTATCACACTTCACCAGAGCTTCCAGGGATGGTTGGAAAATATGACCAAGTCATTTATGCCAAAACTTGTTTTGTTCCTCTCTAGACAGAAAAAACATATCTTCTTCTCCACCTACCAGGTAGAGATTTCCCTTTGTTCATTTTCCCTGTAGGACTATTTCCCCATCTCTTTCTTTGACGACACACAACTTCTTAATAATCCTTATAGAATGTCCTAAGTCACATAATTGACTGACACTGTGAAAATTGTGAATGAGGCCCTCTAATACTAAGACATCATCACTTCTCATCTCTTTTCCCCCAAACTTGGCATTTCCTGAGCCAATAATCTTCAATCTTTCACCATTTCAAACCTTGAAAACTCCTTCTTTGTCATATTTTATGCCTCTAACAAGATCCTTATTACCTGTCATGTGAGATGTGAAACCACTATCAAGGATCCACACACTAGTTCGATCTGATGTTTTAAGGGAAATTTCTGCCACCAAGACCTTCTCATAATTCTTCCTCTTGGTCCATATTTTTTCCTTAACACTCAGCATGAATTGAGACTTTTGTTCTTTCTCATTGTATGATAGAGCAACTTCATCCTACAAAGGTGAAAATCTATTTTTCGTTTTCAACTCACCTTTTGGTTCATTGACCTTCTGTTTGTCAGCATTTTGGTTCTGCTTTGGCACATTCCTTTGTATGGTCGAAGTGTAGTACCTAGCCATGTGCCCGAATCCTCCACACCAAATACAGTGTCTTTCAAAATATGTTTTGGAGAGCCATTCTTTGTTTGGATTCCAACTTTGTTTTTGTGCCCTTCGATATCTCTTGGTTATGGAACACATATATTTTGAATGTCCCATCTTTACATTGCAATAACACCAGATATGAGGTACATTCCTTTGCCTGGATTCTATACTATGAGTTTCCCCTTGGGATTTCTGAATGTTTTGATTCTACCTTGTTCCCAAATCAACTTTCAATCTCGGAGTGGGTACTTGCGGTCTGACCTCAATTTTCACTGCTATTTGTTTTAATTCTAGCCCCCCATCAGTCTTAGCATCTGAAAAAAGTTGATGATTCTTTTATTCTGAACCATTATTCTCCATTTTCAGCTTCTTGGTTTTCTGAGTGATCTGTTTTCTTGATGATCCAGCATGAGTCAAGAGTTTTTCTTGATCTTTGACTTTTTTTCTACAAACTAAAAACTTCTCCTTCATGTTATTCAATACGATTTACTTGATCTTTACATATGTTGTTCAAGCTATCAATCTCCCTTTTATGTTCTTCAATTTTTATTTTATACTCTCTAACTGATTCTGAGTCCTCTGGTGTTGATGACTTGAGTTTCTCAATTTCTTCCATGAACTTAGACTTCTCTTCTCCCAGCTGCTGCATATAGAGTTTGGTATCAAAAACAACTTTTTTGGATTTATTTATTTTGGATCTCCAAACATATATCTCCTCAAGAGCAGCCTCTAACTCAGCTTTCATTTCAAATCTTCACTCAACATATTCTTCTTCTTCATCAGCTTCAGTTTCATTCTTATTCTGGTAACTACCGTCAGCTGCCACTATATCATTTTCACCACAATCTATGCAGTTCTCTATCTCTTTAACCTCCTCAACCACAGAATCGTCTGAACTATCATATTATTTTGAAATAACATTCTTCTTCTTAACGAAATTTCTCTTGAAGTGTTTCTTGCCTTTCCCATAAGTTGGAGACTTCTTCTTGGAAATTTTAATTTCATCGACATTATCATCCTCTGAGAAATATTTCGGGCACCTTGCCACAATATGTACAAAATTTCCACATCGAAAACAAGAAAATGGAAGGTTCCATTTAAACATTCCCTTACCTATTTTAAGGTTTGAGTAGAGGAATGTCATCACCTAACCTGTCTCTTCTTCTTCCTAAGAGTCTTTAATGGTGAGCTTCTTCATGGACTTGAAGGCCACCTCTTTGGATTTCTCCATTTTCACAACATTGTTATCATCATTTCTCATCTTATATGCAACAAGGGTGCTGTGTAGGTTATATAATGTCAACTCTTTCGGGTATTTATCTTCCAAAATTGAATCTTTCGGATTAAACCAAGGTGGATGTTTCCTAAATATGTTCTTCACAATCTTTACATCTTCAATAATTTCTCCAATACCCCGCATGTCCTCCACTACAATATTTACCCTATCAATGAATGTATAAACAGACTCATTTGGGTTCATTCTCAGATCTTCATACTTGTTCCACAAAACTTATAGCTTTTCTTCTCGGACCTATTTATCTCCTTCATATATATTTAACATCTTTTCCCACATAGCATGTGAAGTTTTACATGACCTCACCTTTGTATATATAGGATTTTTTAGGGCTCCCACTAAATCATTTTTACCCTTGGAATCAGAATCCAATTCTCTTTTCTCAGCTTCCGATAATTACCCACTGTTGATGTCAGCTGTTATACCAGGCATGGCTGCTGTGAATACATCCATACCCAAATATTGGAAGTAGTGTTGCATCTGATTCTTCCATAGCATAAAATTGTTCCTGTCAAAGATCAGAATCCCTTTATTTTTGGTGACCCCCATTTGTGAGAGAACCACTAATAAAAACTTCCATTTGATACCAATTGGTAGGTCCACTAGGTTGGATACCCTAAGAGGGGGTGGGGGGTGAATCAGGGTATGACAGATTAAAACAAATTCCTCTATTGATCTTGTCTCACTGTATTGCAAGACTCACCTCTCTCTATTTCCTACAGCAAAGTATAAACTGAAACTAATGCATGCATAGGACATAATTATTTTTACTTGGTTCACCCTCACTGGGCTACGTCCAAGGAGCATACACCGACGATGTGCCTATGTACCAAATCCACTAAAAGCGCACTGCTATTTACAATGTTCGTGCTAGATTACTTCTATTCCCAGGCTCAATTAATTTATATTGTTTAGTGTCAGCACACTACATTCCCAATGGTCTCTCTCTTAGTCTCTCACTATGGCTCAGTCCCGGTGAAGAGGATCACCTTCATTCTCTTCATTTTCTCACTGCTCTGGAAGGAATCCACTCACAGTTTATAGACCTGTAGGTCTATTCATATGCATGAATACGTGAATCCTAAACCGTTGATAGATGCTTTGTTAAGGTGCAACTTTTATCCACTAATGAATACCCCTTTTCCTCTTAAAAACTGGATAATTCCTTTGGAAATACCATTGCAAAGCACCCTACTTCACGAGGCTCTCAATCTCGCGAAGCTTAAACAAGCCTTCGTGAAGCTCCTGCCTTTTCACAAAGCTCAATCCTTTGCAATGATCAGGCCATTGCGAAGGTCCTGTGTCTTCACAAAGCACACTCCTTAGAGCACGCGGCCTCATGAAGTGCACTTCTTTTCACAGAGCTAGATTAGCCACCGTGAAACACCTCCCTTCCGCGAAGAATACTACCTTCATGAACCACCTTCGCGAATCGAGAGAAAAATATTTTCTTAGAAAAATCTCTACTTCTCTCGAGGGGGTCAAAATCTATTTATAAGCGATTCCACCGACCCTAAATCCATCCGCGCGAAGTCAATGCCACATCATCACAAATCACAAAGCTCTAAAGTTTTTGCCTAAATTATCTCAATATCGCAAAGCACCACAAAAATATTCCAATCGCGGAGCTTGACGTATTTGTACAGCATCACCATCAATCCCTTCACGCCTTCACCACGAAGCTCCCTCGCAATTCCCTTCACCGACGCGATGCGCTTCAACATATGCCATTCGCGAAACTTGACATAAACGCGAAAACACCATAAAAATTATTCATGTCTTTCCGAAATTCAATACATGAAGCCTATCTTCATGAAATTAATTACTTTTCTATATTTTGATGAGAGTTTCAAGGATTTCCACTTTTCATGATGCTCACCATCCTACAAATTTTGAACCCCAATAATTTGGAAAACACTGGAAAATGGCGCCACCTTGTACTACTCTTTTGTATCTCCTCCAGATCATTCGTTCCTTTATCATCGTTCTTCATCAATATGGATTGTCGACAACATATCTGGAACTCGAAAATTCTCCATGTAAACCTGCTTTGTAAATAAACACCATCAACCCAAAAATGTTGCAATGTTACCTTGAGGGATGTTTTCCCAAAAATCTCCCCCTTTGTGTTGGTTGGCTACTCTTCTCAGAATGATTTTCTGCATTTTGATACCTCTCTGAATCTCCTTCCATCCGCTACCACCATTCGCCTTTGTGATTCTGATAGCGTTCAAGGAATCACTTAACACGTACTCTAAGCCCACATGAGCAATGCCCTGTGTGTGAAACAAGAGTAGTATAATAAGTTCATCAATTAGTCACTTTGTGTTAGACCCCAATTGTCAATTCCAAACTTGTACCGATTGCTAAATTGATACCAATTGTTGAACCAAACTGATTCCAATTGGTGATAGCTGGAAAATTTCTCTCACCATTCCAACATCACTCTTCTGCTTTTATCAAGATCCTCAAGTGTCGTGATATCTATTATTTGATCGATCACTTCTAGCATTTTCAGATTTAAAACTCTTACTCCCCCAATCTCATTACTCCCCTTATCTCGCTGAATCCACCTGTTATCTTCTCCCCTTATAAATGATGATATATCAAAATAGACACACTGTCTCCCCCTTGAATAATCACCGTTTTCTCCTTCTTTTTTAATGAACCCAAAGGGAACTACCTTGCGGTCTGTAACAGTGTAAAAACACATATTAATATATTAG
Organism: Viscum album; assembly: GCA_963277665.1. Lineage (NCBI taxonomy): Eukaryota > Viridiplantae > Streptophyta > Magnoliopsida > Santalales > Viscaceae > Viscum > Viscum album. The sequence goes on along the minus strand of OY728151.1, from coordinate 56,698,041 downwards.
GGGAAACACAACATACCTCGGGGAGAGGGGGTCCCACATCCACACTTTTTCATGTGTGGGGAGTTGAATGGACTCCCAGAGCTAGTCGATGCCTCTCAAAAGCTTCCTTGGGTAAGGCCTTCAACATAATGTCTACAACCTGTAGTTCTATAGGTACATACTCCAACTTCACGATTTCCTGCTCAAACTTCTCCTTGATAAAATGAAACTTTATCTCAATGTGATTTGTCCTTGAGTGATGGACAAGATTTTTGCTGAGATTTATAGCACTTGAGTTATCAAACTGGATTCCGGTTGGAGACTTTACTTCAACTCCCATATCATCAAGCTGTTGCTTTATCCACACTTATTGTGTGCATGCTTGAGTGGTCGCAAAATACTTAGCTTCTGCGGTGCTTAATGAGATGCAATCTTTCTTCTTGCTTAGGAAAGCAATACACAGTCCACCAAGACAGAATGCACCTCCTGACGTATATTTCCTATCATCTGCTAAACCGGCCAAATCTGCATCAGTATATCTCAATAAATCTGTCTGAGATTTTCCATTATACATCAAGCCGAATCACACAATACCCTTGATATACCAAAGTATTCTTTTCACTACAAGCATTTGTCTTTCCTTTGGATTACTCTGATATCTCACTACATGGCATGTGGGGAATACCATGTTATGCCTTATTGCAGTCAACTATAGAAAACTTACAATGATTTTCCTATGTTCTGTGATATTAACTACCTTTCCATCTTCATCTTTGGACAATTTTCTCTGGGTAGCTACCAGAGTCTTCATATCGTTGGAATTTTCTATTCCAAATATTTTCAAAACAGCCTTGGCATATTTGGATTATGAAATTAATGTTCCATTCCATATTTGTGTCAACTGTAGACCAAGGAAAAATTTCATCTCTCCAATCATTGACATTTCGAACTCACTTTTCATTAATTTAGAAAATTGTTTGCACTGAGATTTTTCTGATCCGCCAAATATTATGTTATCGACATAAACCAACACCATCATCCTTTGACTATATTAGTTGCTGAAATAGAGATTGTAATCAACTCCTCCATGCTGGAATCCAATCTTCCTCAAGTACAAATAAATAAATGTGTACTGTGCTCTTAGTGCTTGTTTCACCCCATACATCACCTTCATCAGTCAGAAAACCATGTTCCAATCCTCATGAATGAGAAAACCATCTGGCTACTCAATGTACACATCCTCCTCCAGAACCCCTGTAACGCCCCGACCCCAGCTACCTAGAGTCGGTGCATTATTACATAAAATTGGCATGATCACAAGAAAGATCAAATCCCGAAAGACCGATTGGTTTAGTAGCCTTGGAAACAAAAGATATAATCATAAAGTTTTACATTACATTTCAAAGTGAAAAACTACTACAACAAAAAAGTCTTCATATCCACACTATTAACCCCTCATAATATCCCTGCAAGTCATTCATAATTTACTTCTTCACTACCTGGGAAAAATAAAACATAGAAAAGGGGTGAGCTCAAATGCCCATTAAGGATAACAATATAGCGGAAACTTTCATAAATAAGAATAAACATTTAAGGCAATGCATTACTAAAACAAAAGCCTTTTAAACTTTAACTTCAACATAGTATGGCAAAAGTAAAATGAAATAATTCCATTTACTTATTCACATGGATATTCTACTAATCGAATAATCACATGCAAAAATCAATAACCACTTTCATAATGTTGGAATGCATAATGCCAGACTATCATAACCACATAGTCAAGGCCTCGTGCCAAGACTACAAATAAGATTTTGTCAAGGCCTTGTGCCAAGACACTATTTTGTCTCATGAGACCTACCGATGCATCGAGGAGCTATAGCGGGCTCCACCCGTCACTTATTAAGTCCAATGCATTCCCATATGAAAAGGTTTAAACATAACATAAACATTCGTATTAAAACTAGCATACGAAATGTCAATAATTTCACCATAAACTATGAATGGTATAAAAATAGCACATCCACAGTCAAACATATCACAAAACATTCAATACAATATAGAAGTTTTGTATCATAATAAATCACCTTCAAATAATCTTAAAATCCATCAAAGGATGTTGACATAGATGAAATCAAAATTCTTTTTAAAGAAGTATCTTCTTTTATTTTGAAATCATTTAAGGTCCATATAAAATAAAACATTTTCTTTGAAAATATTCTTATAAGCTTGTATGGAAAGCTTCGACGATTTTATAACGGCGGAAAGTAACCGCACCCGCCGTATAAGTTAAAAAAAACATTCTTACCTCAATTCTGTTGAAAAGGTTAAAAAGGACCTTGTTTTGAATACGACCGAAAGATTCCTTTATAAACCACTTATAAAAGTCAAAAAGGGTATAAATGACTTTAACTCATATTCTAGTGAATTGTAAAAATGTTTTGAAATGCATTTTTAAGAAACATGGATGTGGATGATAAAGAGATCCCAGTAGATTATTACGTATAAACAACCTTGGATAATGAAGAGGTTGTAAAGTAAACCCTTACCTTGTAATTTTCCTTGGTTGGGGTAGGTTAACCTCCTGTATAATAGTGAAATAATTGTTACTAAATTATACAAGAATCATATACATTAATATGATATCATATATGATCTTTTAATATTGATTTGATAATAATATCTTAGTATTATCGTCATTTCGGGTGTTAACTTACTCATTTTATTTATATGTTTTGTTTCATAAGTCATGTTTGTTGTATCTTATTTATATCCAGAATGATATCAAGTCCTTAAACATCATTTTTAAATCATTAAATGATAATTATACTTGAATGGATACGATGGAGAATGAATCTCATCGCGTTCGTGGAGACGGTAGTCCGTACGTACGCACGAACGCTATTTCCATTTAATTTTTATTTTAAAAGAATCGAATCCAAATGATACATTGGTATATTACTATTCCAGTATAATATAATATTTTATATATGTTACTTAAGTTCATTAACACCATCCTCTATACGTTCCATGTGTGGTATGAACGAGTCATATCATTTTAAGGGGGCGGTAGTCCGCACTTCCTCAAATGAAATTATCGTATGTATATACAACATGAAACGAATAATGGTATGAAATAAAATGGAATTACAGAAGTTTATATATAAAATATATATCATTAATATCATATTTAATTACAGTGCCATCATAATGGCCACCATGAGAGGCGGTAAGATGTATTTGAACAATCATCGTTTCGTGAGGCGTTAGTTTGCCATCCACAGAAACATTATGTTCATAATCCATTAGATGGAGTTGTGTGTATGTGTAGTTTGAATCCTTCTTATAACAACATCCTAGTATATTGAGGATACTGGTGTTGTTACAAAAGAAAGGAAATAAAAAGAGTTTGGGGGTTGAAGAAGCAAAATAAATGAAAATAATTTAAGAGAAATCGTTACCTTTAATTTTGGTAACTCACTTTGGTTGGAACCAAAGGACTTGTTGAAATGCTTTCTTCCTAAGGGGAAACTTCAAGGAGAAGGATAGGGATGTGGGGAGCTTAGTTGGGCAGAGTTTGGGCGAGCCAAGTGGCTTGAGAGGTGTGAGGAATGAGTAGAAGTGGTCTCCTTTTATAAGGGAGAGGAGGGGCTCTTTAGGAAAGAGTGAAAGTATTACTTTATAATATAATTATATTCGGTTTATAATGGTCCAAAAATCATTGAGGTCGAAGATAAGATGACTAATATTCTAAATAACATCAACCAATAAGAATTGGACAGGTTTTAGATAATATTTTAATCATTATAATATTATTTATTTCAATGATTTATTAATGAGGTAAACATTCCATCATTATTGTGTCATTAATAATTTATCTTATGTGATGTATAAAAATTATAAATAAAATATCATCATGTAGGAAATCTTTTTAGCTTTCTAATGAATATTTATAATCGAAAATCCAACATGTATAACCCTATGTAAAAATTGTTCTTCTAAAAGATGTAAGCTTATGCCATTTTTATTTTTATTTTAGCTTTATTAATATAAAGTGTCCCTACCACATACAAGTGGCTCCAAGGGGTCCCCAAATTGACCCAAGGATGCTCATGGTCGGGTATGTGTCCACCAATAAGGTTAGGACACGTTTTAGGGTAATTTTGTATTATTATAATATTATTTTTAACCCTTATTTACCGGATTTACCCTTTAACCATGGTAAATAAAATATTTACCGCAGTAATTATTCAAAATGTGTAAAAATAAAAGTTACCTATTTACATAATTTGGACATCCTGATTCCAAATATGGAATCCATTTTTCTAAATTCAAAACACAGAAGTGGCAGAAATTAATTTAAAATTAATTCCCGCTGTCAAAACAAAAAGCGTGTTTTTAAGAGATAATAACTATCAAAAGATTGACACTTGTTTATGTTCGGTTTAATTGTAAAATTATGTCCAATGACCAACATTATATTAAATGGTAAAAATATATTCTAAATATACTTTAAAACCACTCAAATTCACAATTTATCACTATTAATTATTTTGATTAAAAAAGTTGTTTTTAATTAAAATTTAGTAATTTTCACTATTCATCAAAATATAAAAGTTATCCGAAAAGTACCAAAATTTCACCCTAGGATAATTTCAATATTCCGAATCCAAAAATGAAGTCCATTTTGAAATATAAAATATATATGATTTCAAAAAGTAGGTATTACTATTCACAACGGCTAGTTTGATTAGTTATGGTGTGTTAGAACTCGGTGTTGCGTACAACACACGCTATCACATTATTCAAAGAGAAGCGTACCGTAGAAGCTTGGGGTGTTAAATTCTCCCCTCTTTCAAATAATTGCGTCCTCGCAATTTTGAGGGTATTACTGCATAAAAAGACTCGGGTGGTTCTTCATCATAAGTTCCTCGGGTTCCCACGTTGCCTCTTCCATCTTATGGTTTCTCCACAAAACTTTTACCAGACGTGTCGTCCGGTTTCTCAGTACTTGTTCTCTTGTATCAAGAATCTTGACGGGCTCTTCACAATAAGACAAATCAGGTTCCAGTTCTAATTCCTCATAGGTGAGTACATGCGTTGGGTCAGGCATGTATTTCCTCAATAGAGATACGTGGAACACATCGTGAACTTTGGAGAGACTTGGCGGCATTGCCAATCGGTAAGCTACAGACCCAATTCGTTCTAGAATTTCGAAAGGTCCGATGTACCTGGGACTCAATTTACCTTTCTTACCAAAACTTATGACTCCCTTCCACGGAGATACCTTCAGAAAAACATGATCACCGACTTGAAATTCCAAATCCTTCCTTTGATTATCGGCATAGCTCTTCTACCTACTTTGAGCTGCTTTGATGTGATTTTGGATTACCTTCACCTTTTCCACCGTTTCCTCCACCAGTTCTGGGCCTACAAGTTTTCTTTCACCAACGTCATCCCAACAGGTTGGTGTACGACATCTCTTTCCGTATAACGCTTCATATGGTGCCATCTGAATACTTGAATGGAAGCTATTGTTATAGGAAAATTATACCAGTGTTAAATATTGATCCCACATACCCTGAAAGTCAAGTGAGCAAGATCTCAACATGTCTTCTAAGGTTTGAATAGTCCGTTCTGATTGTCCATCTGTCTGAGGGTGGTAAGCAGTGCTCAAATGAAGTTCAGTATCCAGGGATTTCTGAAGACTTTTCCAAAATCTTGAAGTAAAACGGGGATCACGATCAGAAACAATCGATAGGGGTACTCCATGAAGTCTCACAACTTCATTAATGTATAGTCTTGCTAGACGTTCCAGGGGTAGATCTTCTCTTATAGCAAGAAAATGTGCTGACATGGTAAGACGATCAACAATAACCCATATTGCATCGTTCCTTCTAGGAGTCTTCGGTAGCCCCATGACAAAGTCCATCGTAATATTGTCCCATTTGCACTCCGGTATAGGAAGAGGTTGCATGACTCCTCCAGGCTGTTGCCTTCCAGCTTTCACTTGTTGACAAACCATACATCTTGACACAAAATCAGCAATCTCCCTCTTCATATTGTCCCACCAAAAATGGTCTTTCAAATCTCTATACATTTTGGTGCTCCCAGGGTGTATAGAGAAATTGGAACTATGAGCATCATCCAGCAATTCCCTTTTTAGATCAGGTATATTGGGAACACAAAGTCTCTTCCCGAATTTCAAAATTCCATCTTCATACACAAAGTCTCTCAATCTCCCATCATTCACAGCTTTAATCTTCTTTTGGAATTCTTCATCATCGGTCTGAGAACTCTTAATCCTTTCTAGTAAAGATGGTTTGGCAACCATTTGAAAAAGCATTGATGTTTCACCTTCCCTGGTTATTCCCATGTCCATCTTCACTAGATCCATGAAAATTGGATCCCTTTCAATTCTCATCATGTTCAGAACTCCATGGTCTTTTCTGCTCAAAGCATCTGCTACTTTGTTTGCTTTCCCCGGGTGGTAGTGTATCGTACAATCATAATCCTTGAGTAATTCAAGCCATCTCCTTTGCCTCATGTTGAGTTCTTTTTGTGAGAAAATATACTTCAAACTCTTGTGATCAGTATAAATCTCACATTTTTCACCATAGAGGTAGTGCCTCCATATCTTCAAAGCAAAGATCACTGCTGCTAACTCGAGATCATGAGTAGGATAGTTTTGTTCATGAATTTTCAACTGTCGTGATGCATAGGAAATAACTCTATCATTCTGCATAAGGACACAGCCATGTCCTTTCTTCGATGCATCACTATAAATAACGAACCCATCATTCCCCGATGGTAAAGTCAATATAGGAGCATTGACTAATCTTCTCTTCAGTTCTTCGAAACATTCTTCACACTCTTTTGTCCAAACAAATTTAACCCCTTTACGTGTGAGCTTCGTTAATGGGTTAGCCAATCGGGCAAAATTCTGGACGAAACGTCGATAATAACCTGCCAAACCAATAAAACTGCGTACCTCAGTTATACTCGTAGGTGCTGGCCATTCTTGGATTGCTTTGGTCTTAGAAGGATCAACAGAGATTCCATCTTTTGAGACAATATGGCCAAGAAAAGAAATCTCCTGAAGCCAGAATTCACACTTGCTAAACTTCCCATATAATTCATGCCTCCTCAGAGTCTTCAAGATAATACGCAAGTGATTTTCATGATCTTCGTAGGTTTTGGAGTATACCAAGATATCATCAATAAATACCACCACAAATGTTGTACCTCTCGTACCCCTCAAGGTTTTATTTTCATGATCACAATCACTCAATTATTTTACTAACCTTGTTTTTTAAGTGTTGTGGATGATAGAAAAAAGATTGCCAAAGGATTGGCCCAAGAAAGCTGGCAAATGGACTGAATTGCAGTCCACCGGCCAACCGGTGTGATAGCACCGGCCAGCCGGTGGACCTGGCAGAGGCATTGCCCACTGCCAGGTTCCACCGGTCAGCCGGTGGCTCTGTCACCGGCCAGCCGGTGGCACCCAGATCAAACAGTGTGAGCTACTGTCTCCCCACCGGCCAGCCGGTGGAGCTGTACCGGCCAGCCGGTGGCCCAGTCAAACTAGCCGTTGGCTTTGACCAGTCAACCCTCTTTTGGCCTCCAACGGCTCCGAAGACCTCTCCAACGGCTCCGAAGACTCCCCAAGGGTTCCATGCCTATAAATAAAGGCCAAGTAAGCCCCGGACACCTACCGGAACCATACGGAAGCCCACAGACACTTTGTTGATCATTTGGCGTACCTCCGGTGCATTCCTCCAAGGGAACCCCAAGTGCTCCATCCAATTCCACATCCAAGGAGCTCCTTCAAAGAAGCTTGGAAGCGGCCTTCAACATCTCCAATCAATCAAAGGCGCCCAAGACTTCCTCAAATACGGGTTTTATTGTTTATCTCTTTTTGAGCTTAAAATTGGGTTTGTGCCTACAAACCCCAAACTCTTTCTTCATCTCCCTTTCTTTGGGTTCTCACACCACCATTAAGGTGTGAAGAGGTTTCTTCAAGCCTTTCCTTTTAAAAGGCTTGAGTTTTCGGTGAGCTAGCCTTCACCCGTTAAAAAGGCTAGTGGGTTCTTGCTATTCCATTGAAAGCAAGTGGGTTCTTGCTAAACTAATAAAAGCAAGCTGTAATAGGTCCTAGTGCTACCTCAAAGCCTAGTGGGTTTCTTGCTAAAACCATTGAAAAGCAAGCGGTAGGAATCTCTCAACGGTTGAGTTGGGAGCGGAGACGTAGGCCGGGTTTTTGGCCGAACTCCGTTATCAATTTCTTGTGTCTTGCCTTATTTATTTCCGCTGCATTTCAACTTTGATTTTAATTTGTTAATCATTTTTTAAAAGGCAATTCACCCCCCCTCTTGCCATCATTCCCCGTTTTGTTCCGACATAACAATTGGTATCAGAGGACGTATTTGAATAATTCCTTAACCGGTTTCAAATTAAAGATCCTATTTTTTTTGATGGCTTCTACCGCTTCTTCCTCTCAATCCCCCGAAGGACATTTTTTGGATCGTTCTCCATTCTTTGATGGAGCCGATTATACTTTTTGGAAAACCTGCATGTCAACTTTTCTTAAAAGCATTAGCTATCCTATTTTTAGAATTGTTATGCATGGTTTTACCCTCTCTTCTTCCGATGAGTCTAAATGGACCCCCGTAGACATTGCAAATTTCGAGCTTGATGGCAAAGCCATGAATGCTCTACATTGTGGGTTAGATCGTAATGTTTTTGATCATATTTCTTCTTGCTCTACTTCACATGATATTTGGAAATGTTTAGAACATACCCATGAAGACACTAAGAAGGCTCAAAAGAAAGAACCCAACAACAAGCAAGAACCCGATGAAAAATCCATGCCCAATTGCCCACTCCACAAGAAAAGGGCCAAGAAGGAGAAGAAGAAGGCTTCAAAGGCAACATGGAGTGATAGCTCCACCTCTTCATTCTCCTCCTTCTCCTCGAGCGACCAAGGTAAAAAATGCCTAATGGAAAATCATGAGGTAACATCTTCCGACTCCTCATCCTCTTGTTCTTCAAATTCAAATTCTTTAAATCATTTATCCTATGAGGATCTCCAATACGCTAGAGACCAACTAGAAAAAGGTTTTCATACTTTATCGTCAAAATTTGTTGCTTTAAAAAAGAATTTCAAAAAACTTTCCTCCGAAAAAGAACAACTTCTCAAAGAGAAGGAGGAACTCTCCCTAAAAATCCAAAATTTCCCCAATGTTGATTCTTTGGAATCAACCATCAAAGATCTAAGGGAATCACTAGCTAAGTTCACCCAAGGGGAACTAAATCTGACCAAACTCTTAGGTTCCCAACGTGTTTCTAGAACCACCCATGGACTTGGCTATTCCAGCCAAGCTTCCTCCTCCCATGCTCCAACTGTTTTTGTAAGGGGGAGCTCTAGTTTTAAATTTTGCAATTATTGTAAAAAACCCGGGCACCTCATTTATGAATGTAATTGCAAAAACGCCCGGTATGGCCAACCCAAGTCTTTTTTCTATTCCGATGAGTTCTATAGGAGAAGACCCGCTATGAGACAAGTTTGGATTGAAAAATCCCTTCTTGCGAGTCTCTCCGGGCCTAAAATTGTTTCTTTTCAAAATCCCTCTCCCCGGTGACTTTTTGTTTTTATTTAGGGGGAGTTAGGTTTGTTTAAGCTTTTTGTTTTATTCAAACATTCAATTTCAACTCTTGGTATCAAATTTTTCAATTCAATTTTTTCAGAACTTTCAATTCAAATTTCAAAAATTTCATTTGGTTTCAAATTTCAAATTTCAATTGGTTTTTGATTCAAAACTTTCAATTAAAACTGTTATTCAAATTTTCATTTCAATTTCAGAAATCTCAATTGATTTTTTAATTCTCATATCTTGTTTTTCAACGTGTTCCCTCAATCAAGTTTTATGCCCCGTGCTATTTTGATAATCACAAAGGGGGAGAAATTCTTGGTTGATTAGGGGAGAAATCTTTCTCTAATGCATTGGTTGTTTTCAATTAAAATCTTTTAAAGCATGCCTTTCATTTCATTTTTACATTGTTTATTTCGGTGATTGTGATCATCAAAATAGGGGGAGATTGTTGTACCTCTCGTACCCCTCAAGGTTTTATTTTCATAATCACAATCACTCAATTATTTTACTAACCTTGTTTTTTAAGTGTTGTGGATGATAGGCAAAAGATTGCCAAAGGATTGGCCCAAGAAAGCTAGCAAATGGACTGAATTGCAGTCCACCGGCCAACCGGTGTGATAGCACCGGCCAGCCGGTGGACCTGGCAGAGGCATTGCCCACTGCCAGGTTCCACCGGTCAGCCGGTGGCTCTGTCACCGGCCAGCCGGTGGCCCAGTCAAACTAGCCGTTGGCTTTGACCAGTCAACCCTCTTTTGGCCTCCAACGGCTCCGAAGACCTCTCCAACGGCTCCGAAGACTCCCCAAGGGTTCCATGCCTATAAATAAAGGCCAAGGAAGCCCCGGACACGTACCGGAACCATACGGAAGCCCACGGACACTTTGTTGATCATTTGGCGTACCTCCGGTGCATTCCTCCAAGGGAACCCCAAGTGCTCCATCCAATTCCACATCCAAGGAGCTCCTTCAAAGAAGCTTGGAAGCGGCCTTCAACATCTCCAATCAATCAAAGGCGCCAAAGACTTCCTCAAATACGGGTTTTATTGTTTATCTCTTTTTGAGCTTAAAATTGGGTTTGTGCCTACAAACCCCAAACTCTTTCTTCATCTCCCTTTCTTTGGGTTCTCACACCACCATTAAGGTGTGAAGAGGTTTCTTCAAGCCTTTCCTTTTAAAAGGCTTGAGTTTTCGGTGAGCTAGCCTTCACCCGTTAAAAAGGCTAGTTGGTTCTTGATATTCCATTGAAAGCAAGTGGGTTCTTGCTAAACCAATAAAAGCAAGCTGTAATAGGTCCTAGTGCTACCTCAAAGCCTAGTGGGTTTCTTGCTAAAACCATTGAAAAGCAAGCGGTAGGAATCTCTCAACGGTTGTGTTGGGAGCGGATACGTAGGCTGGGTTTTTGGCCGAACTCCGTTATCAATTTCTTGTGTCTTGCCTTATTTATTTCCGCTGCATTTCAACTTTGATTTTAATTTGTTAATCATTTTTTAAAAGGAAATTCACCCCTCCTCTTGCCATCATTCCCCGTTTTGTTCCGACATAACAACAAATTCATCGAGATACTCCTTGAAATCTCTATTCATCAGATCCATGAATACAGAGGGTGCATTAGTCAATCCAAACGGCATTACAGTAAACTCGTAATGCCCGTACCTGGTTCGAAATGCTGTCTTCGGAATGTCTTCCTTCTTCACACACAACTGATGGTATCCAGATCGAAGGTCAATCTTTGAAAAGTATTGAGCTCCATGCAGTTGGTCAAATAAATCATCAATACGAGGTAGGGGATACTTGTTCTTTATCATTATAGCATTGATCTCCCTGTAGTCGATACATAACCTCATAGATCCATCTTTCTTTTTAACAAATAGAACAGGGGCTCCCCATAGAGAAACACTAGGGCGAATAAATCCCTTATTACTTAATTCCTCTAGTTGTTTCTTTAGTTCGACTAACTCTACAGTGGCCATTCTATAAGGGGTCTTCGATATAGGCCTTGATCCAGGAATCAAATCAATGGAAAACTCAACTTCTCATTCTGGAGGATGTCCAGGTAAATCTTCCGGAAATACATCTACAAATTCTTTCACAACAGGTACATCCTCTATTTGAACATTCCTTTCCTCACCGATAGTTACTTCATTCTCTTGCTCCCCAATAATTGAATTTAGTTGAGCTACTAGGGGTGGATCTAAATAAGAATTAGGTGGTGACGATTCTGCTCTAAAAATAAGGTGTTCCTTATCATTATCATCAAGAATCATAACCTCTTTCTTCTTATAATAAATCTTCGCATCATAGTCCGAAAGCCAGTCCATACCGAGGATTATATCAAACTCAATCATAGGTATGACGATGAGATCAGCAGATAAAGAAAATTTATGTGCTCTAATGGGGACTGATTCACAAAACTTTGTTGCAACGATACTTCCCTTAGGAGTTTTAACTGACAACTCCCTTATTAAATCAAATTGGAAAGATCTAATTTTCTTAGCAAACTGGGAAGATATGAAACAATGCGATGATCCCGAATCAAATAATGCATTTGCTAAACTTGAGGAAACCATTAAATTACTTGCCACCACATCTTTCGGAGCTTCTACCTCTGCAGTAGTGATAGCATAAGCCTGGCCTTGATCCCTTGGCCTTTTCTGAGGTAAGTTCTCCTGACGCTTAGGGAATGCATTTGCATAATGCCCCATCTCCCTGCAATTGTAGCACTGAATGTTGGTAGCTTCCTTCTTCCCCTTGCAATCATGAGCTTGGTGGCCTTTTTCACCACACTTGTAACAGACTCCCATTCCCTTCAAGCAAGTACCAGGATGTTTCTTCCCGCATTTACCACAAGATGGATATTCAACCTTTCCCTTCTTCCCCTTATTTCCATTCCCAGATTGATCATCAGGTCTCTTCTTCTCTTGCTTTGCTTTAAAGTCATAAGACTTAGAGAATTCCTTTTCGGTCTTGATAGCACATGAGACAATGTCTTCGTACGATGAAAAGGATTGTGAGACTAATGCTCGACGGAGAAATGGTTTTAACCCATCAAAGAAACGATCAATCTTACTTCTTGGGTTACGAATATAATCACCAGCGTACCTCGCTAACCTTGTAAAGTTAGCCTCATACTTTGTGACATTCTCATCCTCCTTTTGTCTCAGACTCAGAAATTGCCTTTCCATATCTGCTCGATGGTCGCGAGGGAAGTATTTTTCTAAAAACAGATCTTTGAACTCCCTCCATTCCATATTTGATACTTCATCATCTTCCTTCATGTTCTGAATCAATGACCACCATTGATCAGCATCTCCAGTGAGGCGGTAAACTGCCATGATAACTTTTTCCCTTTCACTGCTCCCCAAAGCCTGAAATATTTTCTCTAGGGAAAATATCCATTGCTCAGCTACTAAGGGATTTGTATTCCCATTGAACGTTGGTGGTTGTTGCCTCATGAATCGATCTAACACTGATCCTCCACGCTGCGGATCAGGGTGCTCCATACGGGTAAGGTTATTATTCATAACCTGAGTAAGTTGTCCCAGTATGGTGATTAGCTGATCGGCACCAGTTGCATCACCAGCCCCACTATAATTATCTTGAGCAGGAGGGCAATCCCTACATGGAGTGCGTGCATTGATACGGTTTCCATTTCTTCCACTAGGCGCCATTTCTAAACAATGGCATAAACTAGATCAGTTTATGAATCAAAATACATAATCCCATACTTATAAAACACTTAACATAAATTGAACTATTTATGGATATAATCCATAATCATAAAAATGTTTTCTTTGAGGAAGTATATACTCATAAACCCTTCATAATGATTTGTAAAGATAGTGAGAGTTATCCTAAGCATATCCCCCGGGAGTGTCGTAACCAAGAGTGCAGCAAGGCCCGTTGTCGTGCACCAGTTCCCGTTCGAGTCTAGCTCAAAGCGGTGTTTTCGGGTTTTACCCCTAGGTACATCTGTGCCAGAGCCACCTCTACCTGCTCGTATCCAGACAGGGATGTATTGCTCGGAAAACTCACAAAATCTCTACAATACCAAAATTCTAGGAAGTTCTTCTATACTAATCCTCAAAGTTCATCTTAGGTCTACGTGCTCTAATCAGAGTTTATCTAAATCTAGCTTCCAAGGATTGTACTAAACTTCCTCTGATACCAACTGTAACGCCCCGACCCCAGCTACCCAGAGTCGGTGCATTATTACATAACATTGGCATGATCACAAGAAAGATCAAATCCCGAAAGACCGATTGGTTTAGTAGCCTTGGAAACACTAGATATAATCATAAAGTTTTACATTACATTTCAAAGTGAAAAACTACTACAACAACAAATTCTTCATATCCACACTATTAACCCCTCATAATATCCCTGCAAGTCATTCATAATTTACTTCTTCACTACCTGGGAAAAATAAAACATAGAAAAGGGGTGAGCTCAAATGCCCAGTAAGGATAACAATATAGCGGAAACTTTCATAAATAAGAATAAACATTTAAGGAAATGCATTACTAAAACAAAAGCCTTTTAAACTTTAACTTCAACATAGTATGGAAAAAGTAAAATGAAATAATGCCATTTACATATTCACATGGATATTCTACTAATCGAATAATCACATGCAAAAATCAATAACCACTTTCATAATGTTGGAATGCATAATGCCAGACTATCATAACCACATAGTCAAGGCCTCGTGCCAAGACTACAAATAAGATTTTGTCAAGGCCTTGTGCCAATACACTAGTTTGTCTCATGAGACCCACCGATGCATCGAGGAGCTATAGCGGGATCCACCTGTCACTTATTAAGTCCAATGCATTCCCATATGAAAAGGTTTAAACATAACATAAACATTCGTATTAAAACTAGCATACGAAATGTCAATAATTTCACCATAAACTATGAATGGTATAAAAATAGAACATCCACAGTCAAACATATCACAAAACCTTCAATACAATATATAAGTTTTGTATCATAATAAATCACCTTCAAATAATCTTAAAATCCATCAAAAGATGTTGACATAGATGAAATCAAAATTCTTTTTAAAGAAGTATCTCCTTTTATTTTGAAATCATTTAAGGTCCATATAAAATAAAACATTTTCTTTGAAAATATTCTTATAAGCTTGTATGGAAAGCTTCGACGATTTTATAACGGCGGAAAGTAACCGCACCCGCCGTATAAGTTAAAAAAAACATTCTTACCTCAATTCTGTCGAAAAGGTTAAAAAGGACCTTGTTTTGAATACGACCGAAAGATTCCTTTATAAACCACTTATAAAAGTCAAAAAGGGTATAAATGACTTTAACTCATAATCTAGTAAATAGTAAAAATGTTTTCAAATGCATTTTTAAGAAACATGGATGTGGATGATAAAGAGATCCCAGAAGATTATTACGTATAAACAACCTTGGATAATGAAGAGGTTGTAAAGTAAACCCTTACCTTGTACTTTTCCTTGGTTGGGGTAGGTTAACCTCCTGTATAATAGTGAAATAATTGTTACTAAATTATACAAGAATCATATACATTAATATGATATCATATATGATCTTTTAATATTGATTTGATAATAATATCTTAGTATTATCGTCGTTTCGGGTGTTAACTTACTCATTTTCTTTATATGTTTTGTTTCATAAGTCATGTTTGTTGTATCTTATTTATATCCAGAATGATATCAAGTCCTTAAACATCATTTTTAAATCATTAAATGATAATTATACTTGAATGGATACGATGGAGAATGAATCTCATCGCGTTCGTGGAGACGGTTGTCCGTACGTACGCACGAACGCTATTTCCATTTAATTTTTATTTTAAAAGAATCGAATCCAAATGATACAAAGGTATATTAATATTCCAGTATAATATAATATTTTATATATGTTACTTAAGTTCATTAACACCATCCTTTATACGTTCCATGTGTGGTATGAACGAGTCATATCATTTTAAGGGGGCGGTAGTCCGCACTTCCTCAAATGAAATTATCGTATGTATATACAACATGAAACGAATAATGGTATGAAATAAAATGGAATTACAGAAGCTTATATATAAAATATATATCATTAATATCATATTTAATTACAGTGCCATCATAATGGCCACCATGAGAGGCGGTAAGATGTATTTGAACAATCATCGTTTCGTGAGGCGTTAGTTTGCCATCCACAGAAACATTATGTTCATCATCCATTAGATGGAGTTGTGTGTATGTGTAGTTTGAATCCTTCTTATAACAACATCATAGTATATTGAGGATACTGGTGTTGTTACAAAAGAATGGAAATAAAAAGAGTTTGGGGGTTGAAGAAGCAAAATAAATGAAAATAATTTAAGAGAAATCGTTACCTTTAATTTAGGTAACTCACTTTGGTTGGAACCAAAGGACTTGTTGAAATGCTTTTTGCCTAAGGGGAAACTTCAAGGAGGAGGAGAGGGATGTGGGGAGCTTAGTTGGGCAGAGTTTGGACGAGCCAAGTGGCTTGAGAGGTGTGAGGAATGAGTAGAAGTGGTATCCTTTTATAAGGGAGAGGAGGGGCTCTTTAGGAAAGAGTGAAAGTATTACTTTATAATATAATTATATTCGGTTTATAATGGTCAAAAAATCATTGAGGTCGAAGATAAGATGACTAATATTCTAAATAACATCAACCAATAAGAATTGGACAGGTTTTAGATAATATTTTAATCATTATAATATTATTTATGTCAATGATTTATTAATGAGGTAAACATTGCATCATTATTGTGTCATTAATAATTTAACTTATTTGATGTCTAAAAATTATAAATAAAATATCATCATGTAGGAAATCTTTTTATCTTTCTAATGAATGTTTATAATCGAAAATCGAACATGTATAACCCTATGTAAAAATTGTTCTTCTAAAAGATGTAAGCTTATGGCATTTTTATTTTTATTTTAGCTTTATTAATATAAAGTGTCCCTACCACATACAAGTGGCTCCAAGGGGTCCCCAAATTGACCCAAGGATGCTCATGGTCGGGTATGTGTCCACCAATAAGGTTAGGACACGTTTTAGGGTAATTTTGTATTATTATAATATTATTTTTTAACCCTTATTTACCGGATTTACCCTTTAACCATGGTAAATAAAATATTTACCGCAGTAATTATTCAAAATGTGTAAAAATAAAAGTTACCTATTTACATAATTTGGACATCGTGATTCCAAATATGGAATCCATTTTTCTAAATTTAAAATACAGAAGTGGCAGAAATTAATTTAAAATTAATTCCCGCTGTCAAAACAAAAAGCGTGTTTTTAAGAGATAATAACTATCAAAAGATTGACACTTGTTTATGTTCGGTTTAATTGTAAAATTATGTCCAATGAACAACATTATATTAAATGGTAAAAATATATTCTAAATATACTTTAAAACCACTCAAATTCACAATTTATCACTATTAATTATTTTGAATAAAAAAGTTGTTTTTAATTAAAATTTAGTAATTTTCACTATTCATCAAAATATAAAAGTTATCCGAAAAGTACCAAAATTTCACCCTAGGCTAATTTCAATATTCCGAATCCAAAAATGAAGTCCATTTTGAAATATAAAATATATATGATTTCAAAAAGTAGGTATTACTATTCACAACGGCTAGTTTGATTAGTTATGGTGTGTTAGAACTCAGTGTTGCGTACAACACACGCTATCACATTATTCAAAGAGAAGCATACCGTAGAAGCTTGGGGTATTACAACCCCATTCAAGAATGTGGATTTGACATCTATAAGGAACACTTTGAACTTCTGATGCACTACAATGGCTAAGAATAATCTGATTGTCTCTAGCCTTACAATAAGTGCAAATGTCTCATCAACATCTATTACCTCTATCTGGGAGTATCCTATTTTACACTAGTCGTTCTTGGTTTTGAACCACTATGCCATCTTCATTCATCTTGTTGCAGTATACCCATTTAGTTCTGATGACATTTTTATCTGCTGGTCTCGAAACAATATCCCACGTCTGGTTCTTCTCAATCTGATCAAGCTCTTCATTTGTAGCCATAACCAAGTTTTCATCTTCAGCTACATCAGCAACGCATTTCAGCTCTACCTGAGATAGGAAAGATGTCTGTTGCAGTGAATTTATTCTTCTTGCTTCAACTGGAGTTATCTGGTCACCAATGGTATTCTAACTATCAATTTCAGCTCAACTCTTTCGCTTCCTCTTCATCACAGACTTGACACTTTCTTGTTCATCATTACTGTCTTCTTCTGAGTTAGCATCTGCCACTTTTGTTCCTCCTCTGTTACTTTCCTCTTCATGACATTCATCAAGAAACTGTTCACTATGACATTGAATATTCTCTTCATTTTCCATAATAGTGACATCATATCTCTCAACTACTTTTCCTAGCCTCTTTTTAAAGAATTTGTATGCTTTGATTTTCCCTGAGTAGCCCAAAAATATTCCATCATCTCCACGTGATTCAAACTTCCTATGCTTTTCATTGTTGAGAATGAAGCACTTACTTCCAAATATTTGAATGTATTTCACTTTTGGATTCTTTCCATACCACATTTCATTCAGAGTCTTTCCTTCTGTCAAACACAACAGCTCCCTATTAGAAATGTACACTGTTGTCAATACTGCATCCTTCCAAAACTTCTCTAATATGTCTTTTTCTATAAGCATTGTTTTGTCCATGTGGTTGATGATCCGATTTCTCCTTTCAACCACTCCATTCTATTTTCGAGTTCTCAATGAGATAAAATGATGCCTTATCCTGTGTTTCTCGAGATATTCTTCCACATGACTATTTGTAAATTCATTACCTTTATCAGTATGAATCTTCAGAATTTTATGTCCAAGAATACATTCGCACTCCCTCCGGCACTGTTTTAAGTATCTGAACACATATGAATTATGGGAAATAAAAAATACCCATTCCATTATGCTATAAAATCAATTAAAAGAACATAGTACCTCTTTCCTTAAAGTTCTCTTGGTGTGATAGGACCACAAACATCAGCATGCACCAATTTGAGCACCATTGTTGACTTCTTTTCCTTTTCATTATACGTCTTTCGGACGAGGTTCCCTTTTTTTCATGCATCACACGATTGAGTACGATCATGTTAAATCTTATGTAGGCCTCTTGCTACATCACACTTCACCAGATATTATAGGGATGGTTGGAAAATATGACAAAGTCGTTTATGATATAACTTGTTTTCTTCCTCTTGGGAAAGAAAACACATATCTTATTCTCCACTTACTAGGTAGAGATTTCATTTGTTCTTTTCCCTACAGGTCTATTTCATCATCTCTTCCTTTGATGAAAAACATCTTCTTATTAAACAATATAAAATGCAGTGAGTCACATAGTTGACTGATGTTGAGCAAATTGTGACTGAGGCCTTCTACTACTAAGACATCAGCACGTCTCATCTCTTTTCCCCCAAACGTGGCCTTTACTGAGATAATAATCTTCATGCCTTCATCATTTCCAAACATCAAAACTTCTTCTTTGACATATTTTATTCCTGTAACAAGATCCATATTACCTGTCATGTGAGATGTGAAACCACTATCAAGGATCCACACACCTGAGTGATCTGATTTATTAAGAGAAATTTCTGCCACCACGACCTTCTCATTCTTCTTATTCATGGTAAATATTTTTTCCTTCACATGCATCATGAATTGAGACTTTTTTCTTTCTCACAGTATGATAGACTAGATTCATCCTGCAAAGGTGAAAATCTATTTTGTGTTTTCAACTCACCAGTTGGTTCATTGACCTGCTATTTTTCAATATTTTGGTTCTGCTGTGCACATTCCTTTGTATGGTCAAACTGCAGTACCTATCCATGTTCCTGAGTACTCCATACCAAAAATAGTTTCCTTAAAAATATGTTCTTGAGAACAATTATTTGGTTGGATTACACCATTGTTCTTGTGCCCTTCGATATCTCTTGGCTTTGGAAAACATATATTGTGAATGTCCCATCTTTCCACAGCAATAACACCTGATTTGAGGTACATTCCTTTGACTGAATTCTACACTACATGTTTCCCCTTGGGATCTCTGAATGTTCTGATTCTTCCTTGTGCCCAAACCAACCTTCAGTCTAGGAGTGTGTGCTTGTGGTCTGAGCTCAATTTTCACTACATTTTTGTTTTCGGTCTAGCCCCCCATATGTCTTAGCATCTAGAAAAAGGTGATGCTTATTTTATGCGGAACCACTATTATCCATTTTCTGATTCTCGGTTTTCTGAGTGATCTGTTTCCCTGATGTTCTAGAAGGGGTAAATATTTTTTCTTGATCTTTGACCTTTTTCTGCAAACCGACCACTTCTCCTTAAAGTTATTCAATACACTTGATTTTGTCTTTCCTTGTGTTGTTAGATATATCGATCTCCCTTTTCTATTCCTCAATTTTTATTTTATACTCACTAACTGATTCTGAGTCCTCTGGTGTTGATGACTTGAGTTTCACAATTTCATCCATCAACTCAGACTTCTCTTCTTCCTGTTGCTGAATATAGAGTTTGGCGTCACAAAACACTTTGTTGGATTTCTTTGTTTTGGATCTCCAAACATCTATCTCTTCAAGAGAAGCCTCTAACTCGTCTTTCGTATCAACTCCTCCCTCAACTTCTACTTCTTCTTCATCAGATTCTATTTCATTCTTATTTTGATAACTACCGACAAATTCCACCATATCATTTTCCCCATAATCTCTTCAGTTCTCTATCTCTTCAACCTCCTCAATGTCAGATTCATCTGATCTATCATATTCTTTTGAAAGTAGGTACTTCTTCTTAATTAAATTTCTCTTTTACTATTTATTGCCTTTCCCATAGGCTGGAGACTTCTTCTTGGGAATTTTGATTTCGTTGACATCATAATCCTCTTGTAACTTTTGGGGCACCTTGAAGCAAGATGTCCAACCGTTCCACTTCAAAAACAAGAAAGTGTAAGCTTACCTTTAAACATTCCCTTACCTATTTAACAGGTTTGTAGAGAGGAATGAAATCACCTCATCTGTCTCTTCTTCTTCTTGAGAGTCTTCAATGGTGAGCTTCTTCATGGCCTTGATTTCCACCTCTTTGGATTTCCTATTTTCCACTACATTTTTATCATCATTTCTCATCTCATGTGCAACAAGGGTGTTGTGCAGGTTATCCAATGTCAACTATTTCTGGTCTTTATCTTTCGAAACATAAAAATTCGAATTAAACCGAGGTGGAAGTTTCCTAAAAATGTGCCTCACAATCTTTATGTCTTCAATAACTTCTAGAAGACCTCACATGTCCTCCACTACAACATATACCCTGTCAAAGAATGTATCAACAGACTCATTCAGGTTCATTCTCAGATATTCATACTTGTTCCACAACACTTGCAGCTTTGCTTCTCTAACATTTGGATCTCTTTCATATACATTTAACAGCTTTTCCCACATAGCATGTGATGTTTTACATGAAATCACCTTTGTATTGATAGGATTGAATAGGGATCCCCCTAAAGCATTTATTCCATTGGCGTCAGAATCCAATTCTCTTCGGTCGGCTTCTGGTAATGCCCCACTGTTGATGTTAGCTATTATACCATGCATTGCTATTGTGAATACATCTATTCCCCAAGATCAGAAGTAGTGTTGCATCCGATTCTTCCATAGCTAAAAATTGTTCCCGTAGAAGATCGAAATACCTTTATGATTGGTGACATCCATTTGATACAGAACCACTGATAAAAACCTCCATCTGATACCAATTGTTCGGTCCACTAGGTTAGATACCCTGAGAGGGGGGGGGGGTGAATTAGGGTATGAAAGATTGAAACAACAGCCCCTATTGATCTTGTCTCGTTGTTAAGAAAGACTCTCTTCTCTCTATTTCTTGCATAAAAGCATAAACCAAAACTAAAGCATGCACATGACACAATGATTTTTACTTGGTTCACCCTCACTAGGCTACATTCAAAAAGATTACACCGGCGATGTACCGATGTACCAAATCCACTAAAAGTACACTTCTATTTACAAAGTTCGGGATATATCACTTATATTCCCAGGATCACTACATTTACAATGTTTAGGGTCAGCTCACTACTTTCCCAAGGGTCACTCCCTTAGTCTCACTCTCTAGATCACAACTGGTGGAGATGATCAACTTCTTTCTCTTCCTTTTCTCACTTCTCTGGAATGAATCCACTAACTGTTTATAGACTTGTAGGTCTATTCATTTGCATGAATACACGCATCCTCAACTGTTGATAGATGCTCTCTCAATGTCTAACTTCCATCCACTGATTAGACCCCTTTGCCTCTTATACCGTTGGAAATTACATTGGAAATACATTCGCAATGCACCCTACATCGCGAGGCTCCCAATTTAGCAAGGCTCAAACAAGCCTTCGCGAAGCTCCTTACATTTCACGAAGCTCATTAATTTACAAATATTAGGTCGTCGCGAAGCTCCTGCCTCTTCGCGAAGCACACTATTTAGAGCATGTGGCCTCGTGAAGCGCACATCCTTTCACGGAGCTAGATTAGCCGCCGTGAAGGACCTCTCTTTCGTGAAGAACACTACATTCATGAACCACCTTCACAAACCGAGAGAAAAATATTTTTTCTGAAAACTCTCTACTTCTCTCGAGGGTGTCGGCCTCTATTTATTGGCGATTCCACCAACCCTCGATCCATCCGCGCGAAGTCAACGCCACGTCATCAAAAATCGCAAAGCTCAGAAGTATCTGCTGAAATTCTCTCAATATCATGAAGCACCACAAAAATTTTCCAATCACGAAGAATGACGTAATCATGGATCATCACCATCAATACCTTCACGCCTTCACTGTGAAGCTCCCTCACAAAGACATTAACAACTATGATGCGCTTCAACCTCTGCCGTTTTCGAAGCTCGAAATAATCGCGAAGAACACCATCAACATTATTCTTGTCTTCGTGAAATTCAATACATGAAGCCTATATTTTCGAAATTCATGCCTTTTATATATTTTTATGAGATCTTGAAGGATATCCACTTTTCGTGATGCTCACCAACCTCCAAATTTTGGACCCCAGAAATTTCGCAAACACTGAAAAACGACACCACCTCTTACCGCTCTTTTGTTCCACCTCTAGATTGTTCGTTACCTTTTCATCATTCTTTGTCAACAAGGATTGTCAACAACATATCTGGAACTTTACAATTATACATAGAGACCTACTTTGTCAACAAACACAATCAACCCAAAAATGCTGCAATGTTTCCTTGAGGGATTTTTTCCCAACACCTTTTCAAATAAAACATAACTAATTGTCAAATAGAAATTTTAAATCATATCTACACACTTTATACCACTAAAATAAAAGAACATATCATTTTTTATTTTTTTTAAAACAACTTCACACAAACTAACAATGCTTTGAACACAAAAATCCCCTTTAAAAACCACTTTGAACACTGTGTGCATAATAATATTTTCCAAATAAGAATTTGAAACAGCCAAAACATTTTTAGAAACCGATTACATGAGTTATAAAACAACCCCAATAAGAATCACATAGAATATCCATGTAAAACACCCAATTTGACACCATATTGGTACTCAAAAAAATCATCTACTTAACAAACATCACCAAAATCCAATTTCACAAAAACAACCAATGGATAATTAAATTGATTTTTTTTAATCCCTAATAAATTTTATTAAAATCAACTAAATAATTATAGGACAGCCCTTAATGAACCAATAGATGATTTACATGAAAAACCCCCCAATTTCACAAAAAATGGAACATAAAATTCTTTTGCTTTATAATTTCCACTAAAACCAACTTTTCCAGTAACATTGAAATTAAATAGATTTGAAAATACCATAAAAACATAATCTAGGTCACAAATATTTTAAACCAAAAGTAATCACCTACCAAATTAAAGGAAACCCTTGAATCACCATTTGAAAATCAGGTCGTAACACCTCCGCACCAAGAGTGACTTAGAACGTACCTAAAACCACGATAATTGACCAAAAAACCAAATTTTAAATCCTAGGATCGAAAAACTACCCCCATGATCATATGAGACTTCATGTAAATGGAATGTAAATTCATGTAAAGGGGATTAACTAAGGAGGATAGACACTTACATGATATTCTTTGAAGGTCCATCACCAAAACTCCCTTCAAAATGGGGTTCCAAATAGGTTTTGAGTGACTTTAATAGATTAAATGGATTTTAGGTTATAGGAGGTGGAGGAAGGGTCAAATAAGACATTGGAATGGTGGAAAAAGTGTATGAATTGGGAGAGTTACGAAAGAAAGAAGTTACCTCTTCAAATATGAACGATTTGAGAACCCTATGAATTTTTTCACTAATTCGTGATGAATATGATATCCCAATAGGGGGGAAAGTGGATGGGAACACAACATGTTTCATTGGTCTTGGGTGACATTATAATTACTGAATAATCCTTAAAATTGAATATGTTATTAATTAAAAAATATTTTTTTAAAACTGGAAATGGGATTTTGGGCTGGCCTAATTGCATAAATAAAAACCCAAATCCACAATTATTATGGATTAATAAGGGGTCCAAATTGAAATGGGGGTGTTAATATGTTAGTAGGAACCATTTAAGAATTTCACGGAGTAAAAAATATTAAAAAATAAAATAGTTATAAAATAAACAAAACTGGTTTTTAAATCTAAAAATAGGCTCACGGTTTGGCACAAATCATGGAAACTCACCCTTTTCTCCAAAAAAGATTGGGAAATTCCCAAAACAAAGCATGAATGGAAATTAAATGAAATTTACCTTTAAATTAATTCATTTATGTGATTCTAATGGAAGTTCATTACTTCTCATGGAAGTTCCATTTAATCACAAAACATAATCCTCACATACCGAAAAGTTCACACATAGATGACCAATATATTAGCATGGAAGATCCATATTTCTCATGGATGATTCATTTTACTTCTTAAAAAATCTAAAACTTCTAAATTTTTACCCACATAATCTTCAAATATTCCCATGGAATCATAGTGTATTTTTAAATTTTCACTCAAAAAAGCATATTACGTAGTTAAATTTTCACAAAAAAATCATCTCAGGGATGTCAATTTACATTCCTAGAAGATTATAAAAAATGAGAAATTACACTCATAGAAGAACATGAAAACCACAAAGGAAGAAAATTAATTATGGAATCTGAAATACTCAAGAATGAAATACACTCAAGTTGAGTCCCTAAATAAATAATGAATATGGATAATATTAAAACTACATATTTCATAGTATGTGAAACATTGACTCATAAAATGATGATTTTCTTTTTAAAATTTAGTTCACAATAAACCTAATTAATACAATGAAATTTTAACTAATGTTTGTTAGAATAAAGTATTAAGAAATAAAATATGTGTTAAATTAAAATTTCATAAAATTATTTATTATAGTTATCATGAAATAAAAATAAAAAAATTGGACCATGATTAAGACACAACATTCTCACAATTTTTTGTAATTACAACCAATATCAAAAAATTTATCCTTTTTTTAAATAAATTAAAATATCAATCAAGTTCCCCTTTAATAAATATCCCAATAGGAAGTTCCATTGGATGGAGAGATGAAGTACTCAGTAATGCGGATTCCGCATGATAGTGTGCCTAGACCAGACAATTTTCCATCCTCTTTCTACGATGCAACATGGGGGTGGTAGGCCCATAGATTGTGGTAGCTATCTTGGATTTCTTTTGTAGTGGAGAAACAAATTTAGGTTTTTGCACCTACCAGGTGTTGTTTATCCCTAAAAGAAAGGATCCATCAAAAATCAATCATTACCGGCCCATATGCTTGGGCAATTTCTCTCACAAGATCATGGACTCTGTTCTCGCATGAAGGTTGAATGGGGAAATCCCAAGGCTAGTTTCAAGAGAACAATAT
The DNA here is from genome assembly GCA_963277665.1 of Viscum album. Lineage (NCBI taxonomy): Eukaryota > Viridiplantae > Streptophyta > Magnoliopsida > Santalales > Viscaceae > Viscum > Viscum album. The sequence goes on along the minus strand of OY728151.1, from coordinate 56,672,442 downwards.
GGGTTCATTAATGGGAGATACATACAAGGTGAAATTGTCATTGTGAATGAATTGGTTAATTATTTACACAAAAAATATCTTGGATCCAACATTATATATCATGTTTATATGTAAAAGTAGTATAATAAAATCGAATGGGGTTTTATTCTTCCGGTGATGAGGAATTTCAGGTTCTAGGAGTGTTTTTCAGCATTTTCTTTAGGTTTTATTCTACTCCTTCGCACTTGATATCCCTTCTATAAAAAAGCTATGGTTTATTTAAATCTCTTTATGGTGTTAGTCAAGATGATCATATCTAAAAAATCCTTTTTATTCTCGCACATGACACATTATCCGAGAACCTTCTTCATGGAATCGAGTAGGGAATCCTTTCACCTTATTGTTGTAGGAGAGGTATGATGGGTGTCTCACAATTACTGTTTGTAGATGATATTTTTATTTTTACTAATGGAAAGTGTTGGACCCTTTCCAAACACATGGATATTTTAAAGACCTATGGAGACTTTAATGGAAAGTACATATGCTCAACTAAAAGCCAGGTTTTTTTACCTCCAATAGGATCTATGGATGAAGATGAAAAGAAATTAAAAATAACATTGGGTATATCCAAAACTAGCTTCAAATCATATATCTTGGTGTTCTGATTTCATATGGCATCATTAAAATGATATTATTGAAGTTATTATCAACCATTTGATAGGAAGGGTCTTCAACTAGAAGAACAAGTTCCTTTTATTGAATGGGAGTATCATGTTGATCAACAATGTCATATCCTCTATAGTGATGCACGTCTTCTCTATCAATAACCCCCCAAAGGTGTTGTGGGTATGATGGAAAAAATTCTCACCGATTTCCTTTGGGATTCCAATCAAACTAGCTGATCCCACTAGGCCTCCTAGTCATGTCTTACCAAACCTGTGGCTGGGGGGGTGGCCTCTGGGATCTCAACAAGTATTGCAAGGCATGAAAGGCTGTTTCCCGTGGGACATTATTATGGGAAAGTCCTTGTGGGAAGAGTTCTTTATGGAATGGTTTGACGACCCTTGGAAAGTTCCTATTTGTCACAGTTGTAAACCTATAGGGCTTGCACAATACGCATTACAACATCTGGAGGTCATGCGTGAGTCTAACCGGTGGATCATTAGAGTCAGCGACATCAATTTCTGGACAATGAACTGGGCCGGAGGAAGAATTTCCTATCTAGACTCACCCTTCCTGGACCTTTTATTCAGTGAGGAATATGAGAATTATGAACTTATTCACTCATCCCTCACACCTGATCAAATGCAGGTTTTCCAAGGTATTTTTCTGAATAATGAGTCGAACATATGTTTTTTAATCTGGTCTAGTTTGGAAATATTTACATCATAGGATTAAATAATTCTACATCATGCTGATTCTAATATGGATGAGCAGTCTCTTTTATTCTGATGCAAATATATTCCTAGAAAAATGAGTTTTATTGGTGTGGCTCTTAAGGAACAAGGCCCTACCTACCTATGACAACATACAAAGGAAAGGTATCCCTATTACATCATGTTTCCACTTCTGTGTGAACCCAAAAAAGAAGAAAACTCTCCATTTGTTCTTTCAGAGTAGTTGGGTAGCTTATCATTGGTCCTTATTTTTGCCACACCCCTGTACGGATTCTAAACACATGTCAATTCCTAGCTTCTTGTCTGCCTGGCTTGTGGTTTTTGGAGTATAGGGGTATGGAAAATAAGGTTTGGTCCGTGAACCTTACCTCCATTTTTTGGAACATCTGATATGCTCACAACCTGACATGACTTGGTTTTTTTCACTCCCTTATCTTCCTATAAATGAGAGTTCATCCTCCAGTATCTAAGCTTGCTTTGCTGTTGAAATGGGGGAAGAAGTCCGTTACGATTTGTAATCTTCATGGAAGACCATGATTGTCCACCGGAGTGAGCAACTTCTGGCTCCGATGGGAGCCCCCACTCTGTGGTTTGAAGATAAATGTTGATGGTTCTTTCATAGGCACAATGTTGAGGGGCGGCAGGGTCCTTCAGAACTCCTTGGAATCAGTTCTGTTGGGATTCAGTTCCTAATTTGGTTCTAAAATTTCTCTAGGTGTGGAGGCTTGTGCACAGTTGACCGGGATCACACTTTTTATGGGATGTGGCTTTCAGGTGGACGAGGAGGAATCAGATTCTGAAATTTTGGTGAAAGTAGTTCCAGGACGTCATATGGGTCCTTGGGAGTGGATCTACACAATCTGTAGATGTTTATTAAAGACAATGAAATGGAATATTCGTCATCATAGATGGATATATTCGAACTTCGCGACCAACTCTCTTGCATATAGGGGATGTCTTGAGATTATCAGGGTTATTTATGATAATATGGGTTCTCTTCCTGATGATTATAAGGCTTATATTCAGGGAGACACCCTTGGTCTCCAACACTTTCTCCTCCCTTAAGGGGCCTGTTCTCAGTCTTGAGATCTCCCTATTAATAAAAATTAATGTTAGTAGTGTTCATACTTTATAACATTCTTGTGTATAATTCTGTAAATTATTTTGGTAAAATATTATAGAATCCTCAAAGATCCATGAAAATATTTCAATATTTTAAAATAATGGGATATTATTATTTTCAATAAATTTAATAGAAACTAAATGATATAGAATAATCCAGGGAGATGTATAACTCCATTAAACATATTATTTAAATTCAAATTTCCATCATACCTAGTTTAAAATTTATTTTTTAAAACTTTTCTAAATCCTTTTATTTAGTAAAAATGGCAGCATAATGATCTTATATAAAAACTAATTCCAAATAGTTATTCCCATTATGAATATTTTCTCTAAGAAATTCATATCGTACATCCATTTTTTTAGTCCCAATGTATTGTAATGGATTTTAAGAGAAAGAAATTTTATAAGTATTATGACAATAAATCAAAGGCATATGAAAACTAAATACAAAATTAGAAAGTGTATGTTTAATACATAGATACTATAAAAATCAAAAAGAAACATCTATATATTTATCGTCAATGTTCAGTAAATCCACTAAATTTTATTTCATACAAATCCATAAAAAAAAATTTACTAAGAAAGTAACACATACCTATTGTTATTTTTCTATTTATTTTTCATCCAAAAAAATTAATATAAAGAAATAACTTTTTTAAAATAAATTATGTGCTTGATTAAATAATATGAAATTAATATATATATTATAACATACTTTATTACTATTGTATGTACATTTACATGAACTTAATTGGGATTATATTGAAATATATGAGATATACACATGAAAAAATTCAATTTTTTTGTAGATTCTATCATACAAATAAATTTACCTATCATAGTTATAAATAAAATTATATCAGTAGGTTTTAAAAATTCATCATAATCTAAAATAAAAAAGTTTTCACTAGAATATTTCATCTTTTAAAACCATCACGACCAAACCTTTTAACCAATTATTTATCAGATTGTAAATGATTAATAATGAATCCATTTTTTGAATTATTTTAAAACTGAAAACGAATATATGCTCACCCTTAAGACTCATGTCAAATTCTGAACTCATCATATTTTAAAATTCATTAATAATTATATTACCTGTGGATTAAAATATAATATCAACTTATATTTGAACAATTAGGCTCTTTTTTGATTCCCTTTTAATAAACTGAGTTTGATCATCTTTTTATTTTCAAAGATATCATTGAAAATAAATAACAATAAACTATTACGCCATTATAGAGGTTGTTTTACCAAACCATAACTTTATTTATGAATGTTTCAAAAAAAATGTTACGTCTGGATTGATTATCAAAAACTAAGAGTAGTTTTTATAAAACATTCTCTTAAATACATCCATTCAAAAATCTATTTTTACACTAATTTTAAAAGTTTTAATTCCCCATTTATATACTTATTACAAAATAATTCCTATAGATTCTAATCAAGAAATGGAAGAAAATAATTATTCACAATCAATTCCTTGTTTGAGGGTGTAACCATAAGCTACAAACCTAGATTTATTTATAATTATTTGACAAGAATCATGTAACTTGTTTGTAAATATTGATTTGGTTCTAATAATATTTTGACCCATGGGGATGTAACTATAGTCTAAAATTTATTCCTATCAAAGTGAATTATTTATTCATGTATTTATATAATCTTTTTTGATTTAGATATATATTTTTCATCAATTTGGGGAATAATATTTGAAATAAAAAATTGATATGCACAAAAAATTCTTAATGATTTTTTGGATTTAACACTAGTAGTCAAATTAAAAATTACTATTTCTATTGAATAATATTTAGTAATTTCCACATCTTATTTATGAGAGAGTCACTTCCCCATAATAAATTTATCTTATTTTATATTTTAAAGATCACAAAAAAGAATCTCATACCTTCTTCATCTTGTACAAAATATAATTTTTTATACACTAAATTATTTTAGTCACATTTGTCATGGAAATATTCCTCAATTACCAATTTTGTTTTTTCGATCTCAATATGTCATTTTAAAATTAAAATATCATATAAAATTTTCTTCATCTGATTTTGTATCAAAATTTTCTAGATTATATTTAGTATAAGGAATGTGAACATTTCAATCAAATACTCTAATATATGACATTATAGGCTTCTTTCCTTTCCATATTTATAAGGTTACCTCTTTTAAAATGTCATAAGAATAATTTGATTAGAAACATGACATGATTAGTTATTATTTTCTATCCATAAATATTTTGGTACAGAGTAATCATTTAATATTATTCTCTCCATTTATTGTAAATTTGAATTTTTTACATTCTACCACAAATTGTTTTGGGATTCCATGAGGAAGAAAAAATATTATTATACCCATTATCTTTATATAATTCATCAAATTATAGAATCGGGATCTCACCAACTTCATTACATCAGATTCAAAAAATTAGATAACCATTTTCTTGAAGAAATAATTTAAGTTAGGAAATTAATATATAAAAAGTATCTAATTTATGTGAATGTAAATTATTTAATGTAAATATATAATTTTATTGAATAATAAAAAACACATACCAATTCCTCAAATGATTGTGGTTTTCATAGGTCCAAATAATTCCAATTATAAAGGTCGAAGTATTCTACAAATATTTTCCACTTTTATAGACTTCAATTGCTCTTTATGTTGCATAAATTTTACGATTGAATTGAATATATAGGATTTTTTTGGTTTTAACTTAGGATGATCTGATACCCATATCAATATGGAAAAAATTTGTAACAACCAGTAATTTTTAGGGACTAATATTTTATTTTATAAAACACTATAATAATTTAGAAGATTTAAAATTTTGATACCTTTTTAGTTTCCTCAATGAAATTGGCTAAATAAATGTTTTCCTTTTTTATGAAAAAAATATTCATCTTTAAAAATAATAAACTTATCATATTCAAATTCCAAATTAATATTATCAACCGAAATTTGTGATATAATTATTAAATTATGTCTTAATCCATCAATGAAAGACCTTATAGATTGAAACTGAATAAGAATTATCACTAAACGTACCACTACCTCCCGAAAACTTAATATAAGTTAGAAATTTAGAAATATAACCTATCATATGTCATGAACATCCACTATACATGTACCAACCATCATTTTTAATGTTTTAAAGAGAAGTTTCCTATATGATTTAAGAATGATTTAGTAACCATAAAAATTTTGATCTAATTGAGTTCAAAAAATAATTATTGGGAACCCCGAATGAGTTCAAGAAAGAGTTTATATGAAATATTAAAGATAATTATTTTGAGATAAAATCCCTAGTTTAACTATGATACCATGGAAATTTCAAGGGTAATTCACTAGTATAATTTCTCTTTTCTTGAATTATAAAGAATATAACACTAGATAATTTTCCACTTGAACCATTACCAAAATAAATTTTATACATATTTGGTAAAAAAATTATCATATAAAAGAAGAAATTTTTGCATATTCATTTCATTCAAACACATAAATTTATCATAACTTATTATTCCTTAAACAAAAGTGATTATATCTTCCTCCAAATTTTAACTTTATTTTCTATGTTTTTCATTTTATTCGAAAAATAAATTAAATTTAATTCCCTAATATGTTTCTTATTTATATTTATAATCCTTATATCTAAAATTTTGAAGCTGAACCGTTTCTAGATAATCATGTAACATATCATTCGATCTTGAAGGATTATTTTATTAATTTTATATTTTATTCTAGATTCTCATACTTTTTACCCTTAATATTTCAAATAATCTAATATTTCTTCTAATTTATCATGGATTCTATCAATATATTCATAAAATTCATTTTTAAAGGAATCCAATTCATTTTAGGGGAGTAATATTAATCATTTTGAATTAACAATTTTGATGATTCCATTCAAAAAAAGTTGGGTTATTCTTTTCCTGAGATTTATTCATCACCGAAGTTTGAATCTAAACTGTAACTCTAACCATTTTTCATTTATTTCCTTAATTTTTAATTCTCTTCCCCCTTATTCGTATCACTCTTGAGCCCCAAATATTTTGTTTTTATGTACCCTCTATTTTAATTCTTATCATAGAACATTATTATCATCATTAACATTTTTTATTTCATTATTCTGGGGGATATTACTTTTACTTTTCTTGATTATCATTTATTTATTCTTACTTGGTAAACCTATACAAATTTTTTTCTTTCACTGCAAAAAAAAAATCATATTCAAAATAGTGAGTGGTAAAAAGAATTTTTTATTTAAAAATAATACATTTCCATTTTAAAATTATTGTATTTTGAAATATTTTTCAATTATAATTATATTTTATTAAGTATCCAATAATTTTATCTGAAGTATAATTTATAAATTTTTATATTTATATATTCCAAAATGTTATTGTTTCATTTATGTGGTAAATCTCATAAAACATTTAAACTAGTTAGTAATTATCTAATATTTCTCCCAATGAACTCATCTAATTAACAATATTTATAAATAAATGAATTGTTTAATTAAATTTATCATATTCTTCCATTTTGAATTCTTTATTCCAAACATTTAACATGCCTAATTTAGTTTATATCAATTTATCTGAACATAGATGAGTAAATTATAGCATTTTACATAGTACATGTGTTTATACAACAATAAATATTATTAAAATAATTCCTATTAATTTAAAAAATAGAAAATATTAATTACCTTATAATTTAGTACATTGTTTATTACATCATTACAAACTATAGTTTTAGGATTAACTTAAGATTTTTTCATAGTTTCCATATCATTATTCAATTGAAAATTATCATATGTTAATGAAAATACTCCTTGATTTATTTATAGTATCCATAAGATTTTTCCTCAAGAATGGGGGGTTTTTAGGTGTCTAAACATCATTCATATTCATTTATTCTATCTCAAAATATTTAGTTCCCCTTTTGAAGTCATAATTTGACTAAAAAAATAATATAAAAATATGCTAAAGTTATGATACATACTTTGATACCAATTGTTATATCCTAGTGCGAATGGTCGAATGGTCAAGAGGGGGGGTTAATTTACCATATTATTCTTTTACCACTAATCATGGTTTAATTAATTTCATAGAAATTTAAGGATAATTAAACATAATTAATTTTACAATTATTTATATCAAAATCATTCTACAACACCCTTTGATTATCTCAAATATAGAGAGTGATACACCCCAATATAATGGACTCTCTATCATTTTAATGGAGATAGAGAACTTTACAACTACCTTTTCAAACCTTGGATTCTCAACCCAAAAAAATAATGTTTTCATTCATGGAAAATTAAACTAATTACCCTTACTTTTACATACCTTGAATAAAATCATGATAAACCTTACTTTTTCACACCTAGAGGCATAACATAGAAGGTTACTTTTTAAGTGGATGTAGAACAAAACCCTACCTTTTACCATTACTGAGGTGCAACTGATCCTTTTTCCTATTACAATTTATTGAAAAATATGTACCTATTTTATGGGGTTTTATAACCCAACACATGCATTTTATGTGTATTATAACCTGACATGGATAAGAAAAAACAATAATATAAATAATTATGAACTACCAAAATTAGATAAATAAGAAATGATATGAATGTTGATGCGACATGCTTATCTTCTATAAAAAGGGATCAAATGGTTTATGTTTAATAGGAAATTTTTTATCACCATGTTTTATTTCATAGTATAATTAATATATATACCCTATCCTTTTACAAAAAACATTACATTATTTTAAAAATAATTAATCCTTAAATTATAATCCAAAGATCATAATGTCTAGTGTCTTTGGAAGACTAGCTACAAAAAACTGAAAACATGGGACTAAATAAAACATATTTTTATTTATCATTCAATATGAGGTTCTAACTACCTTCTATACCTTAAATATTTTTAGGATAACTAGGGGATTACAATAAAAAACGAATGAGTTAAATTCATAAAAAGTAAAGAAAAATTAAAATTAGGCTTGGAACATGGGTTATAAAGCATAATATAATGATATAAAAAAGAATGGAACATGATTACATATAAAGAATCATAACAATGGATTATACAATAATAAATTCATATTAATATTTAAGAAACATAAATAATAACTTTAGCATGATTCGAGGCTCGTTTCACATAGAAGAGCCTGAGTATGGGCTAACCACTAAGACATGTGCTCATGGAGCCCAAGTCAAGGAAAACCAAAAAGATGGTTGCACACAATGTATCCTGAGACTAAACATTACCCAATGCATTAGAGAGATATATGGGTGCATCTATAGTAAAATTAGAATGAATATTTATGCCTCATAAATAATTATTCCTAAAGAATCAAACATGAACATAAAGGTTACCCATGGTAATAATTTGGTATCGTAATCTTGTAAACAAGAATAATAAATGGGTATATAACAAATGTTTCCACAGAAGAAATGAATTAAATAAAAAATGGAAATTCTTAAAGGAAAATATTCATAGATTATTTTTGTAAAACTAAGGTGATAACATGGAAAAGAGTATTTGAAAAACATTATATTTGAAACATTTTAGTATGGTTTATGGATGAAAATTAACTGTCATTTAATTCATAAAAGGGAATAATAATTCATATAAAACCAAAATTATACCAAAGAATTTTATAATAATAAAATGAGTAGTTTTATGAAAATAATTTTTTCTTTAAATAGATTATGGAGTTCACCTAAAAATGTGTCATAATTTGGAATGTTCTCTTAAATTGGGTTTGAATTTCCAAAATATTTGAGTAGGGAACCATTTAAAAACATGTACATACACAAAAAATAAGGATTAATGCAAATTGATATTTAATTTTCGAAAATATAAAAAAACATTGTAAAAATTTATATAAAAATAAAAATTAATTTCGTTTGGGTAAAAAGAGAGAAGGAGTGACCTGAAAGAATAATGGAGGTTTGGGTAGAATCGCTTACCTTAAGATTGGTGGTGTTCTTCACATGATCAGAATGACCTATAAAATCAAATTAGACTCATTAATTAATAAATCCAGATTAATATATAGATTTATTTTATTTTTATGACTTTATTATTTTCATTAATGGAATTTTTGATGGATAATAAGATCAATTTCATCGTCTAGGAGTGTTTGTTTCCTTTGTTTTCATGATGGATTTGCATGTATATGTGTGAAAAAGGTCATAAAATGCTGGTGTAATTAACTATAATTAAACATTAATATTATTAATGATATTATAGAGGTTAAATTATTTTTATATGTCAATTTTTATTGTGTTATGATGATGAATCATTAGATTAATCATTAACGATTATCGTTTGGGGTTATTTTTGATGTTTTTCGATCACCGTGAACTCATGTTGTTTTATATATTAATATCCTATTTAAAAAAAATATTATAGAACATTAAATAAGATAAAATTTATATATTATAATCTATTTCAACCATAAAAATGGATTCAAGGATAGGATTGAAGAAAATAATGGAAATTGAAAACTTCATTGTCCTTGAATGTGATAAATTAACACATCTCTAGTGATGTTTTCTTTTTTAGTATAAAATGTCGGTAAAATAAAGATGATGAATAAATATTACATTACTATAAAACAATTATAATATATACATGTTACTCGGTTATCATACCATTTGGGTGAGAGGATGTGGGAATAGAAAAAGAAGATAATGGAACATGAAAAGAAATTAAAACAAAAGGAAGAGGGGTTTACCTATTGATTCATTCTTAAGAACCTCTTTATAGGATGGGTTTAAGACTTTTGTTAATTATAAAAGCTTTTGGAAGTGGGGGAGTGGATTGGGAATATATTTTAGTAGAATTTCAGTAATGATCATTTCTTCAGAGGTGTGAGGATAAGAGGTGGTAAGGGTGGTATTTATAGTTAACGAGGGGGCGTTTTCTCATTATTCAATTCATTAGTTTATTATTTTTTCAAGAAAATAAATAGTCTTGATTATAAATATTAAATATAGTAATTAGATCATGTGAGTTTTAACCTATAGGGGTTACATCATCCATGACTCAAGGAATAATGTATTTAACTTATAATGTGTATATACCATAAATTACTATATTTTACTATTCATAAAAAATTAATGTATTTTTGGAAAATAGAAAATATTCATCCTAACCATTTTTAAATGTTCATAATTAAAAATTGAAATAAATTTTATGAATTTTTTTTTAAATATGAGAAATTTTAATTTTCATTAAAATCTTAAATTGCTAAAAAAATACATATTTTTTTAATTTAAACTGATTTTATAACAATTTGAAAGGTTAGCTATGATTTAAAAAATATCCTTTAATCATAACACATAAAAATATTAAATTATGAATACATTTTATTTAAATTATAAATTCTTTATGAAATTATAATTAAATATTTATAACCTACAGAAAAACCAACACTTAAATAATAATTTTTAAAATATTTACTTATACTATAATATAATTATAAAATATTATCAGTTATTATAATACTGAGAAATTTCATAATGTTTGTTTTTATTATTTTGAAAATTAAATAAGATTATTTCAAGAGTAGGCGATGAGACAACGTGCGACTCCAAGGCTTGGAGTACCCTCAATTATCTATGAAAGAATGATAAGTTCTAAATGGCTACATGAGGAGTATTCTTGAAAAAGAGGAATAAATCCTAAATGGTTACTCATATCAGAAATATGAGGGCACTGTTATGTTCAAGATGGTGGGTTTACCCTAGGTACAACTTACGTTTAGTCGGCACATGACTCTGTTGAGAAAACCTGACGAAGACATAATCGTAAATAAAATAATTAAATAAAAGAATATTATTTTTCAAATATTTATAACTCAGGAATGGTGACTCGAATTGAAAATGTGATACCATCATTGAACTCATGAGGGTACGATTTTCTTAGGAAAATCCTAACATTGTCAGTCAGGGGTCAACAGTTGAAAGTAGTTATTTTCCATAAATAAAATAATTGAATAACGTTATTTTACATTAAAAAACTTATAAATCATAAATGGTATCCTGGATTGGAAATATGAGAGTATAGTTGAGTTCTTGAGTTTATGATTTCCCTATGCAGATCTAAACATCGGCCAGCACAGGTTGGCTATGAAGGTTGGTTTTTGGGATGTAACAATAAATAAAGTAATATAAATAAAAGTCATTTTATTATTGAATCCTCATAACGCACAATCAATAACTCAGATTAAAAATAAAAGACCACTGGTGAGTTTATAATGATATATTCTCATTAAGTAAGACTTAATCTTGACTAGCTCAGCTTGAGAGAAAAAGTTAATTTTCAAACTTTTTAGAAGAAAAATAAAATAACATAAAAACTTTTTTTTGTTGTTTTATACATCGTTGATCAGGGGCATGTCAATGAATAGGTGTAGTGACAAGGAAAAAATGAATATCATTAAGGAACCCCATTAATGAGTCAACATAATGACATTACAACACAACATAATAGAAAAACTGATTCACACTTCGTTAGTAAAAAGCTTAAAAAGAAATGCCGGATTCATGGCACAATACTAGAATTTCTCTGAGCCATTGGTGGGAGGAGATGAAAAATGAATTAGGAAAACCCCTCCAACAATGAATGTCGGTGAAAAAAATGACAGAGATGACACCCCTGGAGAGCGAACTCAAGATCAGAGATGGATATAAGATGGCGAGCGATCATCCAGAACCAATCTCTTTTCCCAGGAAAGGGTTAAATTATTAGTGAATTGTTTTCTTCGCTCTCCCCATCTAAATAAAGAACGAGTATCAACTCTCTAAAAAAATTATTAGAGGATGGATTTCATTTTTGTGGTTGGGAAATAAAATATTGGGTTTATATCATGATTGAATCAAAGAGTTTTATAATTTATATGTCATGATCCTGCTAACACGAACAATTCTGGACCAACACAAAAACATTCTTGGTCTTTATAGGTTTTTATATTGTTATCCCATATATCTGTGTATCTCTGTTGTTCATGGAATAAATGATGATGGAACATCAAATATAGATGCCCCAGGTATTAGGGTCGTGACCAGGCGGGCTGCTGCACTAGCAAGTGATCGTGGCACAATGTCGTAGTGGCAACACCGGGCCACAGAACCCGGGCCCGACACTACAGAATGTAGTGGTAGGTGGGAGTTGGAACAGTAGTAGCACATCACGGCGGTGACTTGATCCTCCTCCATGGAGGCCAACAACTATTAACATGTCAACACAGCCAACAATTTGCATTAGAGGTGAATGCAGCGCAGAGCGGCAGTCTGCTGACCACAGCGGCGAGCTGGACCCATGAAAATGTTCTGGGCCGTAGGGGGAATACGTTCTGTGTGAGTGGACCAGGGTAGATAGGTGGTGCCACTAATTTTCTATGTTGGAGGAGAGGCCCAAACCAATGGAATACAGAAGGAGCCAACATGCGATCCTAGACCACGTTCGGGGGAGGCGGATGACCTATGTCATCTGCATGCTGTGAAAACTGGGCGCCCTACATGCTTCCTGGTAAGGGAGACTGGCCTGACATGTAGGCCAGTTTGATGGAAGAAACAAATCCAGGGGTGGCCAATTTTGGAGAAGAGTCGGCCCATCGATGCGGGTCGGGTCGGATGGGACTAGGTCCCTGGGCGACCAGCGAGCCAGACACACGGCCGAAACGGGTCAGGTCCGGCAACGTCCAATGAGAGAGGGATAGATGCCAGGCCGGACCACTCCAAATGAGACCCCATCGGGCTAGGTTAGTTTCTCCAAACTAGTTTGGGTCATGTGGGACCCCTGGGCTGGTTTGGTTAGGTCGGTCCGACTTGGTCGGCCCGGGCCTAGACATAACAAGACCCTGCTTACTAAAATTCCAATATCATTTAGAACGATCGTCTGATTGACACACTGTCTATGGATTTGGGACCCTAGAAAAGTTTAAGTGCATTGGGAATAATCAATGGATATTTTAATAGATGATGATAATCCCTTAATGGATTTATGATTGGTTTCTCTCAAAATCAAGCGCACTAGGTGCGGGAATCTTGAAGCTTTCTAAGACCCGAATACTGCTAACACGTGGATATATGTGACACTATATGCCTAGATTATAAGAGGCCCTATGATGAAAAGATACAAGAGGATATGTTTGGACTAGATAAAAGTAGTTCTGTGTGCACTAGCTACAAGCGGCTCTGTGTTAACCTGCTATAAGCAACCATGTGGAACTAGTTATAAGCGGTCATGTGTGGACCATCTATGATGGACTACGTGGGGAGTGGATCATTTTGACCCAATATACCAATAGTGGGGAGTGGATCTCGGTGACCTATCAAACTCACTATACTCATTAGGTATGATTACCTCAACAGTCCATGTTGTTTAGTGTTACGACTGATAGTCTGTCTTTCTGTTCTTTAGATTATACCTTTATGAGATTTATTTTATTTGCAGTCCTGGTGTGTGGTCTTTCTTCGTTTTCCTTTATGTTTGGTTTAAGATCCCTATTTGTTATTGTGTTACTCAACTCAGCACGTGCTTCTCCTACGAATGTCGTGTCCTGGGAAGGTGATTGACTCTTCGAGGGAGACCTTGGTGGTCTAGAACTAGGCGGTCCTCTGTGAGACGAGACATATGGATGCTTTGACAACGACCTTGGTGGTTTGGGAATAGGTGGTTCTTAGTGATATGGGACAGGAGAGCATACCTATACGAATATAGGAAGCTACCCTTCACCTACACTTCACATAGGGTTTGATCAGACTGAACATGAAATATATACATTCCTTTGTGGTTTTGGGATTTTCTTCTGGCCCCTTTTCACTTTTTAGTTATAATGTACTTTTATTAGTTGTCTTGAGATATTTGTTTTACTTTTTGTTTACAATTTCATATTTTGTGTTGTGTGCATGTGTGCAAGTTCAAAGAAAAATTCCCTCCTCTTGTGAGATATCCCTATTCTGTGCTAGTTTCTAGCCCTTGTCCTATGGAAGGAGTGCTTGGGATAGTCACGACACGGGCCCCAGGAGGCAGGTCGTGAAAAAGTTGTATTAGAGGAGGTTGGTTCTATGAGATGAACTAGGATTCTGAATATTTTGATGGGTTAATAGTGTGGAGTGTATCATCTTTAGATTTCTGGTCAGGGAGTCTTGGGTGGGTGTAGTGGCAGACGTATGCCCAAACTAGGACCCTAAATTTCGTTTTCCAAACCGGTATAAGAAAACACTAGTTGCAAGTGTCTTTGAATGTCTTTAATGATATTTGTGTGTTAGATTAATCTCACAATGTATAATATATTAAACTTGATTCATCTTGAAAACATTCAACATGACTCCACACATACAGCCAACTAGGATTCCAGTGCATGGCCACGGGTTGGTCCACCAAATGATGAGGGTTTGGTACAAGGAATATTTACTGAGGTGGAACCTTCGGGTTGTTTCTCCGCTTTACCACCACTCATTGGTCAATATTTACTACCAGCGTAACTAGTATAGTACACATAAAAGATCAATTACATACACACCTTTTAGAGACAGAGACCCCTCATGTTCTAAGGAGATCCTAAATAATTGGAGGCTGAGGACTGGACTGAGGTGCTGACTATGTTTTCCATCTAGCCAGCGCGCCATTAGATCAGATGGTGGTCCTGGAAGTGAGACTTCTACATGGATCTGTAGGGTTATGGTGGTGTTTAGATTACCAGATATTAATATGAGGTAACACTTCCTTGGACAGAGAATGACAAACTTTCTCAAAGAAGGGAAAATTTCCATAAAAGTTGAGTGTTATGTGTTCCCAAGATCTTCAACATATTTGGCAGGACGACATGTTAGTATCTAAGTATTCAGCAAGGCGTATAGACCATTCCAAGTACTCATGGAATAAGATACGACCAGTACTTCAGATCTCATTCCTCTGAGCGAGATGTGTTTAGGAACATCCATGCTAGCACTATTTCTCTTTCCATTCCTACTTATTCTAGGGGTTCTGGAGATAAACATGGTTTTTTACTGTCATTTGGATAAGTAGATACAAGCAGTGGATGTTAGTAGTTGAAAATCTGGAATCTGAGGACAGTCTCACAGACTTGAACGTGTGAGACATTTAGAGAAGAAATCCTAAGATAGGGGATCTACATCATAGGGATCATATGGTTATACCAGTTGTACTAGAAATAAGTAAGGCTTTTCAAGATATTTTAGAGGCCACCTCACAAGAGATTTTCCAGCCCATTATGCTGATAGTGAAATGATGGATGGGTCACCCTAGCAGAGACAATGATAGGAATAGATTAATCTACAGGGTAGGATATATGGCAGAGGAGTTGGGAGAGTAGTTGGAGGTGATATACATTTTTTATTTTTACAAACACCACCCCAATGTGGTCCACACTAGGCTTAGGGAGATGGAGGATATAGGAAGGGGGTAGCTACATGTGGCCATTCTTACCCGTGTAATAGTGTATGTTTTGAGTTTTCAGTTCCATACAGTGGTGGATGAGTACGAGGAAGTCTTTCCTAATTATGTTCCATGAAAACTTCCTCATAGGTAGGTAGATTTGTACATTGATATGTACACTGATATGGAATGATATTTACACATTCATATCGGATGGCACCCATAGTGCTATGGGAGATGAGGGTAGATTTGGAGGCCTTACAAGGGAAGGGGTTCATAAGGCCCAGCGTTTCACCATGGGAATCCACAGTGTTGTTTTCCAAGATGGAATACATAATATTGATGTTATGTGTAGACATTCAATGCATGAACTATGTGACTATGAAGAAATTGTATCCTCTACTGAGGATTTATGACCACTTTGATCTATTGAAGGGTAGGGGATGGTTCTTGAAGATATATCATGGATCAGGCTATCACCATTTTCAAGTACGAGAATGGGAAATATCTAAGATGTTTTTCTAATGCCTCTATAACCAATTCAAGTACTTAGTGATGCTATTTTTTGTGGAGAACACTCCATTAGTGTTCACAGGAACCATGAATGGGATCTTATACACGTACATAGACCAATATGTAGTGGTATTCATTGGTTATATATTAGTAAATTCGACATCCTAGTAGGAGCATGCGATACACCTTAGGATTCTTCTGGACACACTCAAAGAGAACTCGCATTATAGAAGTCCCTCAAAGTTTTAGTTTTGGATATGAAAATTCCTCTTACTAGGATATATCATCTCAGAGGTTGGATTTCTGGTGGATCCAACAAAGATCAATGCAGTACATTCTTTGGAACAAATTAAGAGAGTTACTGGGTATAGAGTTTCCTTAGACTGGATGGGTACTATCAAAGGTTAGTACATGACTTCTCTAGAGTAGTAAAACCCATGATTAAATTAATGAATAAGGGAAAACCCTTCGTGTGATCAAAAGGATGTTATTAGAGATTTTAGTAGCTGAGGTAGAGCTTGAAGAGTGCTTCTATCTTGAGGTTTCCAGAGGAGGCAACTGACTACATAGTGTTTTATGATGTATCAAAAATCGAGAATGGGTTATTATTTATGTAGGGTAAATTCATGATTGATTATGGATCACAAAAATTGAGACAACATGAGAGGAACAATGCGACTCATGACCTTGAATTGGTAGGGGTATTCTTCGCACTATGGATGTGGCGACACTACCTTAAGGGAGAATGATTCACCGTATACTCTGACCACAAGAGTATCAAGTATATCTTTTATCAAAAGTATCTGAGTATGAGATAGTGAAATTGGATATAGTTCTTCAAGGACTATGACTTTGCGATATTCATTACTCCTTGGAAGGGGAACGTTGTGGTACATTCTCTCCACAGTGGATCGAGTACCCAACTATTGAACTAGGTTTCAGATCAGTTGGCCTCACTTTAGATATCTATTTTAGATACAAAGGATACATATTTCATTTAGTTGAAGGTAGTATCCCCTCCACTCTAACTACGATTCAAGGGGTCACAACTTGATGTTTCTAGATGTGAGACTGCACGTGCCCTGATGTCCACGGGGCATGCCCTTGATGGATATTTGAATGGTGGGGAGGACATCATCCTTTTCAGAGGATGCACCATTGTAGTAGTGACATTATAGGATGAGGTATTGATAAAGATCCATACATACCCTTTGGTGGTGCATCCTAGTGTGGTGAAGATTTATTAGGAGATCAGATATTAGTACAGGTGGCCAGGGATGAAGAAGGCCATGGAAAATTCTGTTTCCAGATTTCTCACTTGTCACAATTGAAGGCTAAACGCTATGTTCCTTTGGGTTTTACACAACCCCTTGAGGTAACATAGGGGAATTGTGATGAGATATTGATAGACATCAATATTTTTTTACCACGTACTTCGAGGCGACACAATGCCTTTTGGGTTATCATTGACTGATTGACCGTGTCAACCAACATCCAAACTACATAGGAATAGTTTTTATTAGAGGGTTCAGGATGCCTCTACATGGTAGATATTTGATGAACGAGTGACTTTTGTGGAGATTTTGGAAGTGATCGATGGTCCCAGGAAGATTATCCTTCATGGATGGTCGATTCATATGGTTCATGTTCATTGTTTGCATGAGAATCTCTCAGATAACATGTGGGGGATGGTGGCTCATATTCTTGCTCAATACCCACTTTTTGTTTGATTAGTGCTTATTTTGGATTACGAGGATGTTAATCTATAAAGGGGAGAGGGAGTAATGTATTACCCATAATTCCAATTTTTTTATTTTTTTAAAAATTAAATTGGATTATTTTAGTACAAGGCACTGAGATGATGTGTGATTTCAAGGAATGAGTTCCCAGAATGATCTGTTTAAAAATGATAAGTTTTAAAGAAAAATTTTGAGTGGTTTTCATAAAAATGTGGAATAAAAATACAATGGGTGCCGGAATCAGAAATTTGAGGGCACCGTTGAGTTCAAGAGGGCAGTTTTAACCTAGGTGCGACTTAAGTTTAGTGGGCGTGGGTGTCTAGTGAGAAAACGCAAAGATAACATAACCATAAATAAAATAATAAAATAATTTTATTTTTTTTAAAATCATTATTACTCACAAACAATGACTCAAATTGAAAATAGGGTATTAATATTAAACTCATAAGGGCACGATTTTATTAGGAATATCCTCAAATTGGCCGATGCGTGTTAACAATGGAAAATAGTTTTTTTCTATATATAAAATAGTTGAATATATTTATTTTACATTGATGTACTAATAAATCATAAATAGTAACTCATATTAGAAATCCATGAGTATTATTGTGTGATTGAGTGTATTATTACCTTAGGTAGAGCCTATCATTGACCAACTTGGGCCAGGTATGACTGTTGGGTTTTGGGAGGAAACTTTAAATAAAATAATTTAAGTAAAAGTTAATTTAATTTTAATCCTCATAAATCACAAATGGTAATTCAGATTAAAAATCATATACCACCATGTAGTTCATAATACGATGTTCTCCTTAAGGACGAAATAACCTTGACCAGTGATAGTCGAGGGAGAAAGTTAATTTTCAAAATTTTCGAAAAAAATAAAATAATATAAAAATTTATTTTATTATTTTTCTTCATTGCTGAGAAGAAGAACATCAGCATTGTGATGCAGTGATGAGGAAATGATGAATCTCATTAATGAACCCCATTAACGTGTCAATATAATTATTTCATAACATATCATAATAGAAATGATGATTAATTTTTTGTCAATTAACAGCCTAACATGAAATGATGGATTTTTGGAACAATCCTAATTTTTTAGGCTTTGGACGGTGGATATGATGAATGAATAAGGAAAACCTATCAAACGATGAATGTCAAAAAATTGGATGATGGAGATTAAACTCTTGGAGAGAGGATTCAATATCTAGGATCAACTAACAATAGAGAATGATCATCCATGATCAATATCCATTCATAGGTAGGGGTTTAAATAATTAATGAATTGTTTTCCATGCTCTCCCCTAGAAATGAAGGACGTAGATTAAATCTATAACAAGTTGATCCAAGGATGGATTTTCATTGAGGGGTTGGGAAAAATAATTATGGGTTGATATCAAGATTAAATCATTGTGATTTGTAATTTATACATCTTGTCCCACTAATAGGAACAATTCTGGACTGACATGAACAGTGCCTGGATATTCATATGAGGGTTCCTTATGACCCCCTCAATCTCTATCCCCCATTCTTAGTGTTCCAATGGACAGTGGCACATTGGTTATAGAATTTTATTTATCATTTTTAGATTTTACATACCATGTACCTCATCATTTGGCATAGAGAAATGCATTCCCAATCCCAAAGAATGTATCTTGAAAAAACAATAAGGGTAATATAAAAAATTGTAGCTTTCTTATATTCATATCTTACACCATAAATTTTAACTTATAAATAACTAATTAATTAATTACTCTTTTAAACCAAATCATAATATTTTTATGTGTCATTAATTGATAGTTAATTTTATGTGATAGTGTTTATACAATATTCAGTTCTTAAATAATTTTTGAATAAAATTTATAACTATATAATGTATATAGGTTCAAAATTACAAGTACTCTATGTGTATTAAAAGAATTACCTACCTTGTAAATTAACTTTTTCCATATATTTTTTATGATTGTAAATTATATTTAAATACTTAACATGTCATTTATGATACATTCCATATGATTGACAGGTACATGATCATACTATACATCTGGTAGTTCTAGTAGGTACATGTTATGTTACGTATAAATATATAGTTTCTACATAGATAATTTCAAGTAAAATTAATTTGGTGAATTTTTTAAAACTATATTGGCTGAGATTCTATAATTATTTTGGATATTTAGTTAAATTACTTGATTAATTAATAAACATAAATTATAGATTATGGTTCATTATATATTAATTTAAAAAAAATAAAAGGAATTTTATTTTTTAAAATTTGTATTTATTACATGTGTAGATGATCATGAGCTTGAATGACCTTATTATTATTTATATTTATTTTAATTTACTTACTTTGTATTTTTTTATAACAATAATTATTAAATAAAATATTAGGTTGTGATTCATCCACTATTCTTATTATGTTATGACCTATGTTTCTATAGTTTTTTAGGTAATCCTTATAAGAATTTTATTTGTTCTCCTGACCTAAGTGTGAGTAAATCATATCTAAAGATGGATCCCCCAAGCGATTAGAGGTTGTTCCATATGGGTTTGAGATGAAATAAACCAAAGTAATATACATGGTAGATGTGAAATCCCACAACTTTAGTGAAGAATAGATCATAAAATGTATTCCTAAGGGACAATAGTTTTTTATTGTATACTCTATAAAAAAATAGTAGATAATTCTCATGATCATGCAACGTATTTTAAAATTATCATTTTTCTTGGGTATTCATTTTGTGGATGACTTATTTTGTTCAAATAAATGAATTAAATAAAAATAATTCTTAGTTAGAATAAATTAAAAATATTATAATAGCCTGTTGATGTGACCAACTAAATAACATGCATTATATAAAATATTTAATTATAATACATACATAAGATAATTTTGGGTTATAGTTTCATAGTGTTAAGAAGAAACATTAATTGAGAAAATATATTTCATTTGTATCATGTTGACATCTATTCAAATTTTATATGACAAAACTTAATCGACAATGAGCATTAATAATCTCCCATAAATTATCCTCATAAGTAACTCTTATATTCAATTCATACATTTTGGATCTTCATAACATAAAAAATGATAAAACAATAAAAGGGTGATCTAATATTCTCAATAAGGGTAAATATAAGTGATAAAAAAAGATAATCATATGTGTATAATCAAGATATATAGAAAACTTATACCCATTAAAGAATATATCATAAATCATGGAATAAGGTTTGGAATATCATAAGACTTCAATTAAAAGAGTTAAAAAATGATTCATTAAACATGATATAGGAGATCCTGAAAAAATTATAATAACAATCCTAATACTATATAACAAATATAATAATAGGTAATATAAATAAAGTATACCCACAAAGACATTCATAACATAGTAGGCTTGGGATAAGCACCAACACACATTTTTTTCTTTGGGTAATCCTTTCGTA
The DNA here is from genome assembly GCA_963277665.1 of Viscum album. NCBI lineage: Eukaryota > Viridiplantae > Streptophyta > Magnoliopsida > Santalales > Viscaceae > Viscum > Viscum album. Next base: position 56,650,803 of record OY728151.1, on the reverse strand, counting down.
TAACTATCTTATAAGGATAAAACCTCTCATAAACCCCTTTATATTGGGATAAATCATATTGTATACCCTTTGGATTGGGATAAATACTCGTGTGTGCCCAATGGGTTCAGATAAATGATCCCATGTTCCCTTTTCTGTAGGGCAAATTATCCCATGTCTCATTTTGGGAAAATGAGAAATGAAATTAAGCCTATGTATTTGAGGGATGTATAGTTCCCCACCTATCATCATCCATACCTATTAGTTCCACATTAAAATGATTAAATTATCACAATATAAATAAAAATTGTTTATTAAATGGGTTTCATATCTGTTTTGAATATATTTACATAAGGAAATAATTTATAAATATGACAATATTCAAAACATGATAATAATACTGAAAACAAAAGGGTATTAAATAATATCTTGTAGCATTCTAGATAAATACTATTCAATAAAGATAAAAAATAATTTATTATTTTCAACATATAGATTATGGGTATATGGATATGATAATATTTTACCAAATCAATCGATAAATATAATCATGGTGGACAACTTTTAGTCAAATTAATAGAAAATAGGGTATTTATAAATCAATGGAATTGGAAGACTTGTTATGTCAATCCATAGAGGATGGTTAAGGAAGACAAAAAATAATGTTTCATTCCTCTTGAATAAATTTCAATTACATAATCCATCTAGTGAAAGAGTGTGTATTATATGATTTTAATAATTTACTAGAGCAAGCCACTCATATATCTGAATAAAATTACTTATATGATTATTTTTGATGTTTTATAAAAATAATTTATTAACTAAAAATATCAGTGAAAATTCTAAAATAAAAAAATTAAAATTTTATTAAATGAAGAGAAAAATAATATTTTTTATAAAACATAATTATATAGATAAAAAGATTTATATAGATTTAAAAAGGTTTCAGAAAGATGTGTTTTCCCAGAAAATGTTACAAATAAATGTTTTTCACAGATTGAATAAAATGATCCATATAAAAAATTTTATAATTTTATTTAAAACATATAAAATAATTTTAAGTAGTATAAAATTAAAATAATAAATTATTTATTAATTTATAATGAATATTTCAAAAGCATCCAATTAATATGGATATGGAAAAATGGGATATTTACAAATTTTAAGAATGGACTAGGTTGGTTTCACTTATATGAATCACATTATGTAAAATATGAGTCAAGAGAAAATGTAAATCTGAGTGTATAACTAAAAAAATGAATATATATTGAAAATGGTTATTTTTTTTAAAATATATATATTTTTAAAATTTTCTTTCAAATGAAATATTGATTTTAAATTAAGATAGCCAATAAAACCCTTAAAATTTAATTAACATTTTAATCAAAAACCACTTTTAAAATTAGAATATTTTGAAGTAAAATTCATTTAAAAGAGAAAAATATATGAATCTTCAATGTATATTCAATTTAATAAAATTAATTCACTAGGAAATTGTTATATCATTAAAAAAACATGTTTTATTATAAAAAATATGTGTCAAGATGTTAAAAATGAGATAAGAAACTTTTACCTTTTTCCTGCTTTATTAAATTCACTCTAAGTTATTTTTTAAAAAATAAATATAATATTAAAATATTTTGAAACCTTATTCATATAAAAAATCTTTTATAATATTAGTTAAAAATTATATCCTATAATTATATTAGTTAGTTAAAATCTTTTTTAATATCGTGTGTCTGTAATCTTGATTGTTTTGTACTAGCTTTGTAAACATGATGTTCTTCTTCATTATTTTCCCAGTGTTCAACAAAAATATATCATAAAGGTATAATTACTGGGTATTTTTAATTATTTATAATTTTATTTCTTCATTTTATGGGTGTTTTTGTTATGATTTTTAAAGGTTAAATTGGCGATGGGCATGTTTTAGTGATTTTTAAAGAAGAAACACTGGTATTGCACTGGATGAGATTAATATTAATATAAAAATTAAATAAAACCTTATCTATTTATTTATTTCATATACTAATATAAAATATGTTCTTATAGTCATCCATTTTTATATCCTGAGATTTTAAATGGATTAATATGTTGGACAAAAAATAAAATATGTATCACTGAGCTTAAACGAGACCCAAATTATTATTATATAAATATTACCATTATAACAATGACATTGAATTGAAATTTATGAATAAGATTAATGAAATTATAAAATATCTACAAATTCTCCGATCAATAAAAATTTATTGATTAATGATTAGGAAATAAGAACTTATTTTTTTGTCAATTCATTTTTTTTTCAAAAACAATTTTCGAAAAAAAATTATTTTTATTGTTTTCATGAATTTTTTTTGAAAAAAATTTACCCTAGTATCCCAAGGAAAAATAATTTATTTATAAAATTGGAATTATTAAAAGGAATCAAATCCTGAAGCACAAAAATGATTATCAGTTTTCAAAACTATATATATATAAATGGAACTCAATTTAAATTGATAATTGAAAATAAAAAATAAAAATGTAAATGCTCAGAATCCTTGAAAACTCATTCCAATATCTCTTTTTTATAATATAGAGAAATGAATAAAGAAAATGGTGGGATAAAATGATCTATAAATTGTAAGTACAGTTGAAACAATAACTAAACAATGAGCATAATTGACATGGAATGGTTATTGACTGAGATCACAATCAATTTAATCTTTATACTGAGAATGAAATGCATCCATTTATTTTTTTCATAGTGAAATATTTTGGATGATAATAAATAGATTTTAAATGTAGGAAATGATTAATTATTGGATTTCATGTATATGGAATATGAACCATTTCCATCAATAACATTCACATCATGGTTTAATCTACATGTAAAAACATGTTTAATGATATGTTAACTAATTCATCACATGAGAATATCGATGCAACAAGGGGCTATCTATTACCAGGATCCACCCATTTATTCCAGTCCAAAGCATTCCTCATATATCTAAATGATCAATTTAATTCATGAATTAGTACTCCATATCAACTAATATCAATATTGAGTAAAAGAAACAGATTTAACACAATTTACCTAGGTAATCAAATAACCATCAAAGTAAACATTGTATGTAAATTTTTTGGAATGGGTTAGTAAATAATCATATACATGATATAATAAATAATTATATTTAATGAAATCATTAATAATTTAATATCATAAATAAAATGGGTAGTTTATACACTATAGAAAGTAAATTTGATGCATAATATTAAAACGTGTCTCAAGGAAGTGAAATTGAGACGAAGTCCCTTACCACCTTGTATTCAATTTAATTTTATAAGCCATAAAATAAAAGGAAAAATTGTATACAATAAATATAAATATATTAATGATAGTATATGAAAATTGGTTATTATAGAACAAATAATAAATAAGTGGTGAATATGGCATATAACTCACAAAAATAAAATTGGGATCAGAAAAACCCTTACCTTACGCCTTCCTTTAGTTAGAAGTGAATTAAACATATTTATAATTATTTAAATCAAATTATTAAGATATAAAATTAACTTATTAATAATTATAATATCATATATTATCTTCTTCTATCATATTATTATCATTTTGATAATAATATTTCGTTATTACACATGTTTTGTGTGTTAACTACTTTATTTTCTTATACATGCTCTGTCATGTAAGTCCTGGTTATTATGAATAGGAAATAGTTAAATCATATCAATAATGATATTTAGGGAATAAATATCACATTTATTCATTTAATGAAGTTTTATAACCATTATTGAATTCAGAATATGGTAAATGAATCACGTCGCATCGTGGAGTCGCTAGGACGTACTTAAGAATGAGCGACGATATATTAACTTAATGGGTAGAACGATAAGTAAGAGGTTTATATATTAATTATCCATAGTGAATATAATTTCATAATTACCACACACATATATATATATTCTATCAATTATTATAACTATCTTTTTAAGGTGGTGATGAAAAACAAATTAGACCATAGTGTAGGGACGTTAAGCCATATATACGAACGTGCGATGCTTCCATTTTCACAGGTTAGATAAATGGTTGAATATAGTTGTCCCATAATTATAATTAAATCTACATATATATTTGGTAATATTTTTATAACATTAGAAATGAGAAAAACACATGAATATAAAGTATAAGAAAAAATAAACTTGAATGAGTGGGTAAAGACGATTACATATTTGATAGACTTACTTTAGATATATTCTAAAGGGATCTAGGGTTGGAATTTTTCAAGGACCAGAATATATATAACACAGATATGGATATTGAGAAGAATAATTTCAGGTACTTTTATAGCTACATGGATCAATTGTTTTGTGAATAACTGATAGAGGATGTTTTTTTATTATTGAGATGATAAACACATTTGAAATTTATCAAAATATTAAAATATTAAAAGATATTCTAGTTAAAAAGACATTAAATGGCTTATAAATGAATAAGGGATGGAATAATTGGGTATATATTATACCATTTTCCTTTTTTTATTTTAAAAAAATTTAATAAAATATTAATTCTATATAATATCATTTTGTCAAATTTTACAGTTTTCATTAATTTGACATTATGAATAACAAGATAAAAATATATCCTTTAAAAAATACATTTATTACATAATTAATATGTAATATTATGATATAAAATATTGGGATCAAATAAATATTTCAAATTATATATCTTTTTGTATTATAAATAAAATTTATTTGATATTTCCATTAATTTCATAATTACTTCATCATAGTTGTGTAATTATTTAAGATACTTATTTATTCACTATATTTTAAAAATAAATTACTATGAAGTAGATAAATCTGTGATCAGAAAAAATAATATTTATATTCTAACATATATTATAGATAAACTATATTATAAATATATTTCCTATTGTAATCAAGAGTATTACATGTTTGACTTTTAATTAAATAAAATACTATAAGGGTCATAACAACATCATAATGGAACAAAATGGTCATAAATGTGAACCATTAATGATTACTGACGTTAATGACTCATGAAATATAATTTTTATTGTTTTTATTGTAATTTAATGTTTCTTATCATTTTAATTAAAACAAATTAATTTCATTATTCATTATTTAAATAATATATACATCATTATTATGCTAGACATTAAGTTAGTTATTTATTTCATAAAAATTAAAAATAAATTTCCATGACCAAGATAAATATTTTATAATTCAAAATAATTATTATGGCAGAACATATATTTTGGAAAACCATATATTAAAAAAGGTATTCTAATTAAAAATCGTAGTGTAAATAATTTTACTTTTCTTAAAATAAAATACTATATGGAAAATAATGTCAACCAAGTGGCTCCAAAGGGTCATAAATTCGACCCATGGATAATAATTGCATAAATATACATAATAAAAATATTTATTCAATTATTTTGGTCATTTTATTATACTTATAATTTTAATTACAATCATTTTATTAAATATTCTCTTTCTTGCATAAGAACCACGTCATATTTACGTAGTTATTAAAGTTACTTGTTTCATATATTAAAATAAAAGATAAAATAAAATAATAGTAAAAATTAAATAGACTCATTATTATCCTTTATATTATATTATTTTATATATTTACTCATATCCGATTCAAGATAACTTATTTAATTTCTGAATATTACTTTTCTCGCATTGCTCAAGCATTGCATAAGACATTCAATAAGATTCATTCTATACAAGTAAAAAATTAAATATTATTATTAAACATAATCATTTATATATTATATTTTATATAAAATTTTTTCACATAATTTTTAACTTTCATTTATTATATATAAGGAAACAAATTTTACTTTTCCAACACTACGCAGGCACTGCGTTAGCATTGAAATCACTATTCATAATACAATGAAATAATTTATAATTTATAATTTATATTTTATTGCATATTTTTGTATAATATTGGATTCATATTATAATAAACTAGTCTTTAAATAAATATATTGAAAATTTATATCATATTAATGTTTTGATGATTTCGTAAAATATATTGTATTTCATAAAAAACTGTATTTTTATTATTCACTAGAAAGTCAATATTTTCATAAAAAAATATAAACAAATTTACCAAAGGTAATTTTGATAAAATTACTACCAAAATGAAGACTATTTTTTAAAATGCTATTTTTACAGGTGTTAAAATTTCATACTAAAGTAGGTGCACCATTAAAAGGTGTCAAAATTCATGTAAAAATATATCTTCTTATGCTTAAAATTGGATTTATTATTATATTAAGAATAAAACTTCTTGGATAAATTTAATTTTTTTTACAAAATATAATTTTTTTTCCATAATATCTTTTTCTAATAGTGATGAATATAATTTATTAATTTAAAATTCCATTGTCGATTTTTTTAATAACATAAAACCTTTAGGTTCAATTGGTTTTTATTTACATTTTTAATTAATTAGCAATAAATTAATTTAATTAATAAAAATGCTTAAACTATATTTTCATAATTTAGTTAATCTCTTTAAACTCCACCATTCCAATTCCTATGTGATAAATATAATAATTAATTAATAATTAATAATTACATGTTTTAGATAGTAAGTTATTGAACATAGTGTTATTTTAAAATCTTTGAGTGTTACATCCTACTATATTTAAATAAATTTTATCCACCTAATATAAAATTACAAATCGAGATTAAAAGTTCGATATTTGAAATTTTTTGTGGGAAATCCAAATTTTAGATAGGGATAATAAAACACATGACTAATAATAGGGAAAAGAAAATGTGAAGGTTACGACAAAATTATGCTTTTAAATATGATAACAATATTACAAAGTGAAAACATGATCATGGAAGAAAATTATAACTATATAGTTAAAATGGAGAGTGATTGAATTGAATGATCATTAGAATGATGGTAATAATTAGAAAGTTAATAACCATATGGATCTAAACCATATAAGATTAAAAGGTCATTGATATCATAAAAAAGGATGATAATATGACCACATTAATGTTTAAAGACCCTTTTTCCTAGATTTGAGGATTTGTTTCACCCTCCAAGAATACAATTAAATATATTGTTATTTTTCATAAACACAATATTATTCTTTGGATGGTCCTTAAAAAATTTCGACAACATTTCATTAGATAGGTTGCATCATGTGGTGAAGTAATAAATTATCCTCTAAAACATCATCCAAATATCAACTTAAACAATTTCATAAATGGATAACTTTTACAATGGATTATGATCCAACTTTTTAAATGTACGGTTACTTAATTTCCACAATGAACATATAATTAGTCTTCAATCAACATGAAGTCCAACTTTAAGCATCACATAAAAAACATGTGAACACCTTCATCATATATATTCTCTTGAAACATGATATAAACATGACTCAATATAAAACCATTTTGATAACAAGAATGATTTCATATTCCATATGTAAAACACATATTATTAGATATATTACCTAAATACAAACATGTAGTAAATCTTGAAATTATTACATAAACCATCAATAAAAACATTTATATTCACCCATAATATCCCATAAACTTATCCTTAACTCAATATAAAGAACATATCAAGGTTATCTTCCTTTAAAAATGTGTTCCCAAAATGATCAACATGCAACAGAATCACTTATCTTGGATAATGGTACAATTAAACACATTCTTCCGAGTCCATTAATAAGAAGTACTACAGTAAAATCCTTATATCTTATGTTTCTTATAATCATAACATCATTAATAAAATAATTCTCTAATCCAAATACACAAACACTTTAATCAGTATACTTTATTGTTAAACCATTAAATACATATAATAATATTATTCCTTAATACCTTCTTCCTTTTATATGTCATATTTAGTATCTTTATCATTTGTAGAATACAAATTAATTAAATAATGTTGATGACTCTCTTCATGAGTTTTTAACATAGTAAATATATTTGTATATTGCCTATATTTTACACATTTAATAAATTAAACCATTGATAATACCTTAGGGAGACCATTATTCTAATCTTTTCATATTATATCGGAAATTACTTTATTTATATAGTTTTTTTCTATACCCAAATAATCTTCTTATTTATCTAAGACATTCACATGTATGTTTCATTTTACATTTTCAACATATATGAAACTGAATCTCTTTCCTCCCTAGTATCCTTCACCAGAGCTCTCAGTGAACTATGTTAATCTTTTATTTGGGGAGTCAAAGAGTAGGTTATAGTGTAAGTTGGTAGTCATATATGGTGATAAATAATTAGGAATAATGATTATATTATTCATTTCAGTTATTATCTCATTTGTTTTATCATCAACACATTTTATATGACATTAATTATTATCCTAGATCCTTCTAGTTTTTTCCATTGACTAAAACACAATACTTCGTGTGATGAACACAAATCATAGTTATTTATTCATGAAGAATCATTTATAGGATCTCTAAATCAAGAAATATCCAACTAAATATATGATTCCATAGGTTTATCCAAGGTTATCCATGGCCATTACCAAATATATTGGATGATATCTAATACTTAGAATTGTCCTCAAATTCAATAATAGGGTTATGTTTTGTAATCCCTGATTTCCAAAATCTAGTTCCCAAGGATTCTACAAAACATCCTCTAATACAAAAAATAATGACCCTAAACAATGTAACCTAGAGCCAATGCCTTAATTTATTACATTGGAATGATTATAAGGAAAAAAATTCCTAAGGAACAAAAATCTTAACTTTTTTGGATCTATATACATAAATAAAACTCACTTTACATTGACAATAGGAAATTAAACATAACAAAAGTAAATGTTTAAAATCCTTGAAAAGTTATTCAAAGATATATATCTATTCATCATTCCTTATAGAAGTTAAACAAAATATGGGTTATCTAATATGATCATTATCGATAATTTAATGTGTATGTAATAATGAATAAATGAGCATAGATAACATGATGAGTCAATTAAAATATTACACTATCCATTTAATCAATAAACTATGAATGAAATGTTTATCTAACTTTATTTATAATGAAAATACACTTGATAATAATAACTAAATACTAACTATATGAAATTATTATTTTTTGGATTTAATGTATATGAAACATGAACCACTACCGTCAATACCATTCACAAGATGGTTTAATATACAAGTAAAAATATACTATATTCTAGAGTAACTAATTCATCCCACGAGACTATATAATTATTGAGGGGATATCTATAATTGAGCCCCACCTATGTTTTCTAGTCCATATCATTACTCATATATAAAAAATAGTAATTTAAAGAATTAATCAATATTCATTAAAAATTAATATCTAAATTGAGAAAAAGATATGGATTTAGAAAAATTTATCTAGTTAATCAAATAACATTCAAAGTAAACACCATCTAAAAAAATGGTACTTGTATTAAAAAATAATCATATCCACGATATAATGGATATGGATATTTAATGAAATATTCAATGAATTATGATTATAAATGAAAGGGTAGTATATAAAAATCATGAAATGAAATTTGTTTTAGAATATTAAAATAGGAATAAATGAAGTGAAATTGAGAGGAAGTCCCTTACCACTTTGTAATAAGTCGAATCATATAGCTTATTAGTTTGAATTAGTATCTCAAGAGGTTGTTTAATTGTGTATCCAATAAAATTTCTTTTCAATACATGTTGAAATAAATTCCCTTATCTAAATTAAATGTTCCCATTTAATCAAAAGATCTGATTGATATAATTTCCAATCTTTTAAAATATTCTTTAATGCTTGTTTAGTTATCAGTTAAAATAGTATGGAATCTATTATAAATTTTAAAATAAATTAACTAAAAAAATTATTATATATACACTAGTTAACATTAACTGTCAAATAGTTATTTTGTTTAAAGTTTAAAAATGACTCAGTTTTCAACTTATAAATTAAAAAAAACACAAAGACAAATAAAATAAAGGATTACATCTCAAGAAAAGACCTAATACCCTCCACATAGATATCATATACTATGAGGAAGATTATATAATTATAATCTTGATCCAAAACATAGATCAGATGTTTTTAAAACATTGTAAAATTTTTCTAAGTCACATATGGATCTATTCGATGATAACTATGGGAGAAAAAAACATTGGTCACAAAAAGAACTTTTTTTCAACATTTTTTGTAAACATAGAAAATAAATTAAATAAGATATAATGTATCTTCCAATAATTGAAAATTAATAGTGCGTGTTGAATAAATAGGTTCAATCACACATTGTTCGAATAAAAAAACAAAAGTAGAGAGAGAAATTAAAATGATTTAGAGAATATGGTGTTGCTTGGTCTAATATGCTCCAAAATATTGGTACATGTCTAATGTATCATGAAGATAAGATCAAGATGATTCTCCAAAAATCACAGTAAAATATGCTATTATAAGCTGTTTCTGTTCCAATTGATGAAATGATCATTATGTTCCATAATCTCCACTATTTCACAATCATATGCTGGAAAGAATTATTTCTGTAAATCTTTTCATTGAATGGCACTCAAGAGAATCTGTTCATACATGAACATTCTATTCAAATACCCTCACACAAAAAGAATCATCCATCAATGATGGAGAATTATTTTTTAATATATAACTCTATTTAAAGAACATTGGTTTGAAGAATAATCATCATCGTCCTCTTTGTACTCACACTGAGTGATGACACAAGATTTAATGTTTTATTGTAATATTCCATAATAATCATTTATATAATTCCATGTATTAAATAATTTAATATCGTTGTTAAAAGCATTTAATTCAAAAAATCCCAAATTAGCAATAGTGAGTCAAGTAGGAGGTGAGTCATGTCTGGAAGTGAGTTAGAAAAATTTTGGGACAAATGAAGGTGATACATATGACAATGAGATATCTGACGGTGAGACATCTAAAAATGATACATGTGGTGGTCAGACATCTGTTGATGATACATCTAATGATGAGACATCTGATGATGAGATATCTAAAAGCGAGACATCTGGTAGTGAGACATATGGTGATAATACATATTACAGTGAGACAGCTGATGTTAGGTCATTCTTAGTGGTGACTCTTTTCTGGTGGTAGGTACATTATGGAAGTTGGTTATTCTCATCGGTGACTCCTTTATAGTAGTGGGTAATGTTTAGTCGTGAGTCAAGTCTGAATGTGAATCAATCATGGTACTGACTCTCTTCTAGGAGAGAGACATTCATGGAAGTGACTCATTCTCATTAGTGAGTCCTATTAAATAGTGACTCAAGTTTGATAGTGGGTCTTTTAAACACTTAGGAAAAATTTCATAAAAATTTAATATATTTGAAAATGAAATCATAAATAATTAAACTCGTCATAAACATAATAAACATGGTTTTTTTATCATTATAACAAGGGTTCCAATACTATTTCCGTTTTTTATGATAATAAACCATTGAATTTTAGAGACTATCTGTGAAATGAATTTTAGAAAAAAATAGATAGATTTGATAAAGTTCATTAAATCTGCTAAAAACATAAAAACAAAATTATGAGTAGTATATCATAAATTTTAAAATTTTAAAATAGAATATAAATAAATTGAAATGTTATCAAAGATATTCAATCAATAATGATACCAAGGATGTGTAAATGTAATTTTATTATAGAGTAGAATAATCATAAAAGTAAATTCCCATAATTAATATAGACCATATCAAAGGAAAATAATAAAATATAAAAGAAATAATTATGGTGTCATGTAATAATATAAATGAAAAATAAATTCCATAATTAGAATTACTCTCCACCTATTGGGATTATAAGAAAGGGAAGAAAAAAATATGAGAATAATGTAAATGAAAAACATATAAAGGGTAAATATTAAGATACATTGCATGAAGAAAAAAAACTATATTACTTTAAAAATAGATAAAAAAATTCATATAGAGGTCACTATAAAAAAAATTATAACTTTGATCACTTCTAATATAGTGTAGTTATAAAAGAAGGTTCTTTTACCTTATCCAATGAAGATGACACATAATTAGATGCTGAGGTAAAAATGGTTGAGGTTGTAAGAATAGAAACAGTAGTGGTATGGATATAGGTAGAAGTTGGAATATCTCTAATATTCACTAGGCAATGATACTAATTTACTTATATTATAGACAAGATTAGAGGATGAAACTGGGTAGGAAGATGTTCATTGGGATATAATGTAATTGATAATCTAAAATACATAGGAGTAATGGATAAAAAAGTGATATAACAACTCACTGGTATGGCCTCATGTGATACAACTATAGTTCTAGAAACAGGAAGAATTTTTTTCATTAGATTGAGGAATTATATAATGATTTGGAATCATTTCTCCTCAGAACTAATGAAATATTTATTATCTTCTATGAAAAACTGAATCACAGGTGTCACATATTTCAACTAAGATGCCATATTCTAGAAATAACTAGTAATAGTTGGAAACCAAAGGCAACCAACAAAAACATGAAGTGAGTTTTCATATCATGCATTATATAGATCAGGGATAGAGAATACTTAATGTACTTTTCAACGGTTTCTCTATTTTTATGATATCATTTATACATTCTCTTAACATATTATGCACATTATCACTGTTTTTTCTGATTTTCCTCATACTCTCCTAACGAATATAAGGAACATCTCTCTAAATGGATCAAAACTCCTCTCTAAAAATTGATCTGATTAAAGAAACTTCAATAGGAGGTGTTAGAGAACTGAAAGTATTGTTCATGGAAGATAAATTATTCTTAATTTCTAACAAATAATCTAGTGAATAAAATAAAGAATATATCATGTCATCCACTATAGTCTTTAAGGCCCCCATCCCATTTGTTAAATACCGATTTTTATCTCCACTTATTTGATATGATTCATCATATTTGGATGGAAATGTTGTATCACTAGCTAAAATAGATTTTTTAAATCTCTCACACGAAGCTCAATGGCATGATTTGATTCTTTCCTCATCAACATGCCAAAATCAGAAAGAATAATATCTTTGAATGACTCCATGTCATCTTTGGAAACTGTATTTAAAGGTTTATAGAGAAAAATATTGTGAAGGGGAACATAATGTCTTAAATAAAGCCAACGTAGTCTCAGATCCAGTAGGAACATCTCAAAAAACTTCCGTTCCCCCCATATTCATCTATATATTCTACTATGGACCAATTTGGAAATATATCCATTCAAATTGGGGTCATAGGTCCACCATTCTTTAGTGGAAATATTTCATAATCAGAGTCAGTGTAGTATAATCAAAGTCTCACATAACATGGCTATTTATATAATTATCCAATAGCTAGAACTCCTACAATGGTAATGGAGACAAAAATAGGTCTGCTAATAAAGGCTCAATATCTATTTTTTCCTCAACTTTGTACTCATCAACAACCGGATCAACAAGGTGAATAACAAGTCTTGGGGATTCCTCCACCTAAAAATATGCTCCCAAATCATCCCTAGATTCTATATAAATATCTCTTAGTAACCATGGTTTATCCTTATACCATGATTAAATAGATATAACTATATAAGAAACATGTTCCCAAGGTATCTCATGAAGATTAGAACTATCATGACCCAAACCACTATTACTGCCATCTCCATTACTGTATACTTTATTCATTCCATCTCCTTCAATTATATATTAATCTTCTAACTCATTTTTTTCTGTATATCCATTTAAATCTTCATTTTTAATTAAATTTTTGTCATTAGAGAAAACAAAAATGACTTTAGAATCCTCTATTTCCTCCTATCCACTTCCTTCAGAAAGAAGAGTCTCCCTAACAAGTTGAGATTTAGGGGGAATTATGTGAACCAAAACTAATAACACAAAGAATAATTGGAACATCTTGGCCACTAACCTCCTCAAGTGAAAACATTGGCTCCTCATTAACAGAAGCAATAACATATTCTTCTTCTTCCCGCTCCTCATAAAAATACACAACCACCTCATATAGATCTATTCTAGGATAAACATGATATTTTAGCCAGGAAGGGTGATCAACATGATTGAATACCTCATATAACTTATTGTAATCCACAACACATTTATTCTTCTTTGGGTTCAAATTTATTATCATTCACCTAAATAAAAATTTGATAAAAAAGAAACCTCAATTGGTTACTTTTGATTTATCACTTTATTTACCTAAAACCATAGACTCTGACATGGATTCAATGAATTTAGGATAAATTTTGGAGTTCAATGTAGAATATTTCTTACACATCTCCATCATATGAATAATTAACTATCTTCATCAGTTGATTTTATCTCCACATTTAATAATGTATACCATAAATACATCATGGTATACATGTTTACTGAAATATCCATTTATTAGGATAAAATTGAGGTGTATACAGATAAAAAGAAAATGAAACTTAAGATCAAGGTTGGTTGTAGCTGGTCTTATTATGGTTCCATCACTAATCAACTCAACAAAGGATTTCTTGTATTTTAAAGAATCAATATCACATGGTATCATCCCTTAAAAAAAAATTGAAACAACTACTTAAGGTAATTTAAGATATCTTTCCCATAAATTTTATAAAATCACATCCTTCTACCTGTTCATCATATTTTTAACCTAGTATTTATCTTCCCCTCAAACGAAACTAAACATTTTGATATCTAACCTCAAATAAAAAAAACTATAATTATTTGACAACCACTCTACCCATTCCATTTTTCGATCACGTAAAGAATCTATGATATTCTTGATATCAACCATTGATAATATTATTTCTTGTCTAACACCCCTCCTCTATTCCCAAATTTTGGGTTTTGTGGCCTAAGAGAAGGTTGGTTTGATCCTCATTTTTTTCTTCTTCAAAAGGAAAGACTCATTGGGAGTCGACTCATCTTCTTTCTTCACTCTAACTATAAAAAATGGATTAGATGGTTTAGATGAGGTTTGGGGAAGAAGAATGGTCTGGAGTTAGTATTTTTAACATGCTCGAAAGGCAAAGGT
Organism: Viscum album; assembly: GCA_963277665.1. NCBI lineage: Eukaryota > Viridiplantae > Streptophyta > Magnoliopsida > Santalales > Viscaceae > Viscum > Viscum album. The sequence continues at coordinate 56,635,741 of OY728151.1, read as the reverse complement.
GAGAGAGAGAGAGCATAAATATTAGGCTAAGTCCCTAATTTACATTATTTATAGTTTTCAGAATCAAAAATTGAAATAATATATTTAAATTGAAAATAAATGAAATAATTAACCAATAAATAAAATTATCATGGGTTGATTAAATTCGACCGATGGGTCATTACCAATGTTGGGTTGTTCCTATGGTCGGTTGTTCCAATGGTGGGTAAACACCAATGATGGGTAAACTCTTGTGGTGGGTAAACTAAAATGGTAGGTAAACACCCATCATGGGTAAACACTGATGTTTCATCCCAAGAGAATTATGTTTAACTAAAATTAATCATCCTTAATTCATGTTTGATGTAGTTCATTCTTTTAGAATTCAAATTATTTTTGAAATTATCAATATCCTAATGTCAAGTTCCAATTTATTTAAGATTTATATCTCCTTTTTGAAAATTATCTCTCAAAACGATTTGTGTTACATTAATTGGTTTTGTTATACAGGGAGACACAATATTATTATAAATATTTATTACACCTGTGTTGTCTCAATTAATAGGGATATTTTAGAATAGTTATTCATATTCTAACAAAGTGAGTTTCACTTAAAAAACGTTTGCACAATAACTACAAGAACATATGTATTTAGCTTCTCCAGAAGAATTTGAAGTTGAATTTTATATATTTCTACAGAAATATACTATATAATTTCCCATTGTATGATAGGTTATAGATGTGGTTATTCTATATAGAATACCACCAAAAAAATCAACATCTGAATAAAAAATTAAGCCAAATACTTATCATATAAGATAGAATATTCTTAAATTTATATTATATATGAGTTATTTAAAAATAAATTTTTTAACAAGTAAATTTTACTATTAATTATTTTCTTAAAAATTAGAACAAATCCAAAAATTAAACATAATATTAGGATTAATAGAAGTTATATAGATAAAACATCCAATCATACCTATGTAATGGGTTTAATCCATTGATTTTTCATATTCATCAAGATCTAACTATTTTGTGGTACACGAAATAGTTTTACTACAACTAGTTTTATATAAACCAAAAAATATTAAAAGGTGTTTAGTATACATACATTTATTTAAAATAATTCATACTTTCTTAAAAAAATATGAAAACCATGAAAGAATTTCATTTCACCCATTAAACTCATTTATAATCTATTTAGGAAAATACCTAAATCCACAATATATAAATAATTTTTAGAAGAAGTAATGATAATATCATCTACATACATTTAAACAATAAAAACATATTTTAAATTTCAATTTATAAAAAGCATAGAATCGACTATACCTTTATAAAATCCTATATAAATAAGAAAAGATTTGATTGAATCATACCAGGTTCTATGAAAATGATTTAAAACATATAATGATTTTGTTAATTTAAAAATAGGATTTGGAAATTGATGGTTTTGAAATCCAAGTAGTTTCTTGACAAAATCATCAACAACTATGTACCCATTCCAAAAACCACTTTTGATATACATTTGATATAGTTTTAAATCTACATCTGTTACATAGGCAAGAAATATTCTAATGGATTCATGTATAGATACAAGTGAAAATGTTTTCTTTATAGTTTATTCCCTCTTCATTACCATAACCTTATGCAAATATTATAGGCTTATTTATTTCAATTGTAACATATTTTTCAACATTTTTTCTAAAATCCAATTTATTGACTATATTCAAAGTGGCTTTATACCAGTTAACAAGTTACCAAACATAATTTATTTAGACTAGATTATGTTATTATTATATAGCCATTACCTATAATTCTTAATTTATTACATCAGTGATTTTACTTGGTTCTAGAAATGATAAGAAAGATTGATGTTTAACCTAGTTTCATAGTGAATATCTACTATGTGTACCTATATTTATGTATCCAAATAAAAAATATAATGTTTGGTATTTAATAGTCCAAAAAGAACCTGAAATAGAAGGAATGATCACCTCATGGTCTTCTAAAGTTACTGGTTAGGTTCTATAAGTTCCTCAGAACTGGATTATTTATATACATGTTTGAGAGCAGTATCATAAGGTGTATCATTTATGTTAGGAGTGGATAAATCAACCTAAAGATATTTTAAAGGTTTTTTGGGTTCATATGGGTCTTTCTCATAAAAAATGACATGGATAGACTCTTTTATAGTCATTCTTATTTTTTTTAAACTCTATAGGATTTACAAGAGGTTTAATAATTAAGGAAAATACATTTATATTACTTGGAGTAAAACATGTCACGATTATCCATAGTGTTATTAATAAATACATTAAAACCAAAAAAATTAAAATAAGTAACCATAAGCTTACTATGATTATAAATATCATGTGGTTTTTTCTTTAATATGGGTCTATTTAAAACTCTATCAATTATTTAATGTGATTTGTTTACTGCCACTTCCCAAATGTAGACAAGTAAGTCATATTCTTTAATCACTATTTGTGATATATCTTGAATCAATTTATTTATTCATTCTACATATCCATTATGATGATAAGTCTTACAAGAATAGATGTTTTGGTTATTTCTATATTGTGATAAAATGGATTTAATGAATTGATTTCAAACTCATGACCATGGTTACTTCTTAATGTCTTAATTCTATGCCCAATAAGGGTTTCTAAATATTGTTCATAATTTTTAAAGTGAGATAATTATTTAATCTTGTGAGATAAAAAGAACAACCAAGTATACCTAGTGATGTCATTTACAACTACATATACATAGTGCTTTCCCTTTAAAACTAAAAACTCTGCATGGTAAAAAATGTACACATAAACCAATATAAGAGGTTTAGAGGTTGAAACTTATTTCATTGATTTAATAGATATTTTGTTTTTATTCACTTTCTATTAGGGGTTAGAAAAATTTTCATTTGGATATTTAGTTTTTGGAAGATCCATAACTAACCCATTTCATGTTTTCCTTCTATTTTCATGCATCTTGTAGTGACATAGTCTATTATTCTAAAGATAAAAATTCCATATAAATTTAACATAAGCAAGAATCCTTTTTTTGGAATTAATGAATCAATATTAATAGCAAACGCATTTACATTTATCAATTTAGTAATTACTAAATTATTTTTAGAGTAATAAAATTACAATAATTGTTTTCAAATTTCACATAAATTCCATCAAAACCTAGCTACAAGATGATATGACGATTTTATTTTAAACCATAAACCTGTAAAAATTTAGTAACTAAAACTCAATTAGAGTTATCAAAATTTCCAAGGCCAATTATTTTCCCTTATGAAATTTCACCAAAGGTCACATGTCCACCATCAACATTTATCTAATTTTGGAAGCTAGAGTAATCTATGGTCATATTTCTAGAACAAACACTATCTAACAAACATTGATTTCACAATATATTTTGAATACCTTTTCCTAACGAACATATTTTAAAACATGACTGATTTTCATACACATATTTTCTTCAGACCATATGTGTTTGTTATTAACGATTTAAGAACCTATATTTTTGTAATGGATATTATATAATAATATTATAATCTCATATAAATACAAAAATTATTCACATTAGTTGAATAAAGAAATACTGTAGACTCTCTAGAATTGGATTTAGAAATAAATGTGATCTTAACAATTATTCTATGTCCATGTTGGTAACTTATAAAAATAACAAACATAGGTTCTATTTATTTTTCTAGTATTTGAGTGATAGTATCTCTTAAATTTTTTTAATATCATTAGGTAATTCATTAAATTATCATTATACAATTTTAGGTCTATATTTCATTTCAACAATTTAGCATAGTTTTATTTGTATATAGTAAGGTTAGTTTTAAAACTACCAATTATAAAATGTTATTTCTTCATGGTTTGGTATTTCTATTTTAGATCATTAAAGGCATATTCATGAATAATTTGATATAATAACATTTCCTATTTTGAAATTTTCATCATCATTATTTTCAAATGTAGAGTGATTATATTTATATACATTAGAGATAGTATGTACCTTAGACATGTTTGTCGTGAAGGACATACTTTTATTGTTAGAATTTTCTTCGTGAGGCGAGTCTGAGTCACTGGATTTGTTCTCAAAGGCACTCCAAATGGCTTCAACTGACTTAGTATAATTTTTATTCTTACCATCATACTTTATTTTTATTTTAACTTTGGAATTTCATCCTGAACACCTCCTTTTCTTTTTCATTCATAATAGGTAATCTCATTTGAATTATCATATCTTTTTTTAGAATTTAATCCAATTCCCTCTATTATAATACATTACATTATAGCTCATCTGTCTAAATAATTTATTCTTCTTATCGAATTTTAAAACATTATGTCCATATTGGCTATTTCTTCATAACTGTGGGCTATCTATTCATTATTATAAGAGATTTGAGCTTGCAAATTTCTTTTAATTTTTATGCAATAGTCTTGAATCAGTACTGAAAAATGAACAAATACCCACAGTTTTTCAAAATCCATGGTTATAGGGATTTGTTTAGGGCCTATACACATGGTTTTCCAAAACACTGGTTATATATTTAAAATTACAACCTATACCTACAGTTACTCAAAAACCACCGGTATATGGATTGTTTTAAGGCATATAGCCATAGTTCTCTAAAAAAAGGGGTATAGTTCAAAACTATACCAACAAGCTTCCAAAAACCATGGGTATCGGTCAATATGATACCCATGGTTTTCCAAAAACTATGGGTATAGGTGTGTGTTAAAAACCTATTAAAAAATTTCTCACAAACCATGGGTATAACATTCCCACATAAGCGTTGGAAAAAACATTTTCTACGGTAAAAATGAATTCAGCGGGAAAACTGATACCCAAAGTTTTCCTCCAATTTCTATAGTTTATAATGATATACATAAGTAAATATATATTTGTAAATTCAAAACCAATTTTGTGGTAGTGGTTAGGCATGGTGATTTTGAAAAAGCGGTATGGGGATCAAATCCAATGACATGTTATTCTTGAAAACATATACCCACTATTTTAAAACCATGGGTATAGGGTCAATACATGGTAGAATACACCTAGTCCCTGGGTTTTCAAGACATGGGTATTGAATTTGAAATCCATGGGTACAACTTAGAGCTATACTAAAGGCTTAACTTCCCACGATTCCCAAAACCATGGGTATAGCCTATACCCACAGTTTTGGGGGCTATTCCCACAATTAAGAATCATGGGTATATGTGCCTTTTCTAGTAGTAAAGGATACTAATTTAATCATAGGTTCTTATTCCTCTCCTATATTAACATTAAAATCGTCCTCATATATAATAAAATCTCTTATCGTCTCTTTAATAGGCTGTTTATTAATTTCATATGATTCTCTTTTTAAATTTATCTCTGTCTCCGTCTCTCTGGAAGATATATCAATAGTCACCTAATTTGATATTTTTTTAACCCTTTATTCCCAAAGAAACTAATTTTATTTAATATTTCATTGAAAATTTGATACATATTAGAGATAATATCATCAAGTTTCATTTGGAATGTATCATATTTAATTTTATATTTATTCAATATCATTTATTCGACATTAGTTCATCTGGTATGAGAAATAGATAATGTATCATGAATTTAAAATACATTTTTACTAGAAGATATCATACTAAACTCACCATATAAAAAATAATAATAAATAGAATTCATACCTATATATTTGTTGTTATAAGTAGTTTTTGTAGCATCATCCCATGTAACTCTAGTAGTTTCATGTCATTCATATTTTTCCAATATAGAAGTCTATATTTCAAAACCGTGATTTCAGTGAACATTTTCATTTTCATTGTCCACAGAGCATAATTATTTATATAATGGAAAGTTTTATATCAGCAGAATAACCCACTGTTATATTATTCATTTTAACAATCTAGATTTAGAATTGATAGAAATTTATGATCATTAAATTCCAACTAAAATCCCAGTTGAAATGATTTTAAGAACATTTTATACCAAATGTTGGTGTGAGTGATTATCTCAATATGGGGGTGAATTGAGTACCCAATTAAATTTCTATTAAAAAAGTTTAAATAAAATCCCACTATTAAATTCTATGTTTTCAGTTAATCTAAGAAACATATTGATATAATTACTGATATTTTAAAAGAATCCTCGACGACTGATTAATACAAATTTATAAAATATTAAAAATATTTTAGCTTTTAAAAAATATTTACACAATCAAATACATATATAAAAACTAGTTAAAAATAAATATCAATATTGTGGTTTTCTTGTATTTTAAAATATATTTAGTTTGAATCTTGAAATTTAATCAAAACTAAAAACACAATGGAATTAAAACTAGGGTTTAAAACTCAATCTGAGACATGATCCCCTCTACTTGGATATCACCTGATGCCATGAAGATTGTAAAATTATAATCTTGATCCACAAAATGGATATTGTATTCTTACAACAACATAAAAAAATTATAGGCCATAGAAGGACCTTTTACACAATAAATATGAAAAAATAAGTCAAACAAAGAATATTTCCACAACACTATGGATAAACAGATAAAAGAGAGTACCAAGGATATCTTATATCTTGCAGATATAGAACATGAATAGTATGTGTTGAAAAAACAATGTAAATTATATGCTGTTGAAATGTAAAAAATAAAATAAAAAAGGGAATGTATAAAGTTTGTTAATAGATGGTGCATATCAATATCATGTTATCTAGATACTTGACACTTATTTAATGTAGCTCGATCAAAATGTTGATATGATTATGTAAATATTACAGTAAAACAGAGCATTGTAAGATCTCTTTGATTAAACTATAGAGAGGATCTATATGTTCAAGATGATCCACTCTTCTACAGTCATGTCTATGTAAAAGTAATTCATGTAAATATCTTTAGTTAATGTTATAATGGATATTCTATTGATACTCAACAAAGAAATTAGCACACTCTCATCCTACATGAACACAATCACCATCATCCATGAACTAGAGAGGATTCATTTTTAATACATGACACTTCATGATGGGGAGTCATTTGAAGAATAATTAGCATGATTCTCTATATCCTCAGATTGAGTATTGACACAACCTTTAATTGTTTCTAGAAATATTAAATTAAATTCTTTAAAATAATCCTCATCCTTAAATTCAACAATATATCTATTAAAATATTTTAATTCGAATATCCATAAATTGAGAAGGTGATTAAAACTGGGGGAAAATCATGTCTAGAAGTGAATTAGTTTATTGTTGAGACATATGACTGGGAAAAATATGATTGTGATACATATGGAAGTTAGAAATTTGTCTGTGAGAAATCTGGCGGGGAGACTTATGATGGTGATACATTTGACGGTGATACATGTTGGACCCCGGGGCACCCTGAGAGGGGGGGGGGGGGTGAATCAAGGTGACAACTTTTTATTATTAAAGTTGTCGATCTTTTTCCCACGTTGCTAGGAACTAGTTAAACCTGTGTGATGTATATGATCAGTAATGAAACATTCACATGAAAAGAGGTGACAGAAAAAAATTTACATGGTTCACCACTAAGGGCTATGTCCAAGTAGCATACGCTAACAAGTTGTCGATCATAACAAATTCCACTAATCATCACTAGCTGTGGATTACAAAGGTTCGGGAACAATCACTCTATCCCAGGCTCACTGCTTTACAAAAGTTCAGGGATAACTCATTGCGTCCCTCAGGTCACTCCTGTTGACTCCCCCTGGCTCACTGCCCTTGGTGAAGTCACACTCAATCTATAAACATAAATGTCTTATCAACAGATAGTCATGAAGTTCTCTGTCTCCTATTCAACATGTGACTTTTCTTGCATCAGAGTTCAGAGTTGAGGTTCTTTTCAGTTCAATCCTTCATCTTTAGTTCAATGACTGAATGCACTTGATCCACTTGTCATTGTTTTCCTAAACTACATCCAATTATGTGATTTCTCAACAAATGAAGCTCTTATTACATGGAATTTTCCGAATCAGTTCTCCATGAATGCATGAGATCATGCATGTATCATTTAGATTTCCTCTTTAATAACACTTTTCACTAAAGGTATTAGGAAATATTCCAGCTTTTGTGCAGCTCCAAAAAGACCGGAGGTCTTCAGTAATACCTAGAACGCTTCCCCAAGCCCAACGTGCAAGTTTCAAGGATGGAGCGCAAGTTATAACTGGCATGAAATTCCACCTCCAACACTTGCGTGACTAAACTTTATTCATCTTCAAACTTGCGCGACTCAATTTCTTTTACTCACAAAACACTTTGGACGTGCAACAAACAACTGTCGCGCAACTTACACTTGCGACACCTAAACACCACTTGCACGACCAACAGACCTATGTGACAGGAGCTCTTATTTTCTCTAAGTGTTGAGCTCGTGTAGAATGAGGAGGGTTCGACATGCATTCATAGGTATTTTGACACCCTGTGTGACGATGCACAAGTCTCCCCTCAGCGCGCAAGTTTCAGCATTCAAGTCTAATCGCCCAAGCCTCTGTCACGCTACTCACTTGCACGACCAAACCAATACTTTCTTTAAACACTCTCCTTTGCCATATTTTAAAGATCTTATCATGAAGGAGAAATGGCATACAAGTTTCCAACCCTTCTAGGTATCAGCATTCAAGTCCTTCCTCGGCGCGCAAGTCACTTGTGCGACCTACCAAATACTTGATCGCCCCTTTTCCCTTTGCCATTTTTTGATGTTCTGATCTTGAAAAACATTGGGCGCACAAGCTTCCTCACCTTCAAGTACACGGTGTGCAAGTCCCTTTTCCAAAATCCACTTTTCTTTATTTTTCAATTTCCATGCCCAAAATTTTTTCAAACACTAGAAAACGGTGCCACCTTGTATCTATTCTTTTATACCGCCTCTAAATTTTCTATTCCTTAGTCAAAGTTCTTGAATCAAATATTTATCATTAACCACAACCCTTGAACTCTACATGCCACCATGAAATCCCCTTTGTAAAAATAAATTTTTATGTCATTGTTTTCTTTGTCAAAAAGCACAATCACCTCAAAAGAAGATTCTTTTATGTGATTTTCCTTCATCAGAAACTCTTCTTCTTTCATCAAAAACTCCACTATCGTGATATATATCCTTTTATAGATTATCTTTATCATCATCATATTTGGTACAATGTGAAGTGCATGGACATCTCATAATTCCAATTCCTTGAACTTTGTCTTCTTATTCAACCATCATTATTTACTTCATGCAAATCATATGATTATATTCTTCAAGAAGTCACTTGCATGGTTCTCATGTAATCATGAAGAATTGCATGGTATTTATAAAATCTCCATTATTTTTTAATCATCGTCCAATGGATTATACCCTCACCATTCTTTACTGTTGTAAACAATGTGTCACCTTTGACACATTTTCTCTGAACTTATGATCAATACAACAATCATCTGTATTTCCATTCCTCTATTTCATTGGAGTACTTCTTGATCTACTTCATTTTGATCTTCATTGAAAACTATTGACAACAAATACAACCTTATACACAAAGTGGTCCCAACAATACATCTGACTGTGAGACATCAGGAAGTGAGCCATATGACTATGATACATATAAAGGTTGGCCGTTCTCATTAGTGAATCCTTTTTGGTGGTAGGTTATTCTCAACAATGACTCTTTTCTAGTGGTAGTTAATGTCTGGTTGTAAGTTATGTCCGATGGTTACTCATTATTGGCAGTGACACTGTTTCAGATAAGAGACATAACTAGTTGTGACTCATTATCAATGGTGTGTTTTGTTCAATGGAGACTCATGTATAATTTAGGGTCATTTCAACAATTTTCAAAATTTTCATTTGGACTCCTTATAGTATAAAATTCTATCATAAATAAAAAAACTGATTAGAAGTATATTTTAAATGATTTTGGGATCATTAACACAAGGGTTCCAACATACCCCATAAAACCAATTGAAACATTTAATACCATTATCAGAAGTATTCTCATGATATTATATATCAAAGATTTAGTATAACACCCAAACTATATAATTGGAAAATAAATAATATATATTATTGAAAAATAAGTTAGATGAGAAAACCCCTTGCCTTAAGTTTTCCTTCAATTTGATATGACTTAACCGCTTGTATAGTGGGTTAAATATTGTTATTAATTTTTTCTAGAACCATATAAGTATTCTTAAAATAATATATGATCCTCTCATATCATCATATCATCTATTTTTTAATAATAATTCATTATTACCCATGTTTTGGGTATTGACTCCTTCATTTTCCTATGCATGTTTTATTGTGTAAATACGACATCTTGTGCACAAAATTTAGAAACATCATCTATAGAAAGATATTAAATTCATATATATCATATTTATTCATTTAATATTGGTTTTTAACCATCCATTATTGTTGAACATGGGAAATTAATCACATCACATCGTGGAGATGGTACACCATACATACACTCGAGCGATGATATCATTCAATTACAGGGTAAAACAATAAGGAAGAGGGTGATATATTAATTATAAAGAATAAATATCATGAAATAATTACTATATATATATATCATCTATATCTATCATTATAACAATATTGATAATTTGGTGATGAAAAAAAATATGGTATCACAATGATGAGACAATAAGTCGCATGTATGCACGTGCGGGTCATTAGTTTGAATTGGATGGAAAAGGAGCAATATGGTTTTTCCAAAATTATAATATCATATATATATATATATATATATATATATGTGATAACATATTTATCAATTAAAGGTGGAAAAAACACTTTAGTAGGATATATAATAAAAGATAAACATGAAAGAGTTGTTAAATACGATTACAACTTCTTCAAATGACTACCTTTATATAATGTCCTATGGGATCAAGGGTTGGTATTTTGGAAGGACCCAAACCTCTACTACATATATAAGGATAATTATAAGAGAAATCGGTAGGTATTGTTCTAGCTATATGGCTCAGTGTTTTATGAAATGTTAAAGGAGGAGGTTCCCTTTTACAATTGAGGCAAGGGGTATATTCAAAATTTCTCAAAATATTAAAATTCAATAAGGCTATTATAGATTCAATGACTTTGAAATGAACAATAAATGTTTATGGAATTCAATTTTATACTATATAACAATTTTTTTATTTTTTTATTTTTTCATTATGATTAAATAATTTAATAAAATACTAATTCAATATATTATCATTATTTTCAAATATGATACTTTTCATTACTTTGACAATAAGAATATCGAGATAAAAAGATATATTTATGAATGTATTTTCAATACGTCCCTAATATTCCATATTAATACATAAAATTATGGTATCACTGTAATTAATTCAAATTATATTAGTTTTAATATTTTTAATATAATTTATTTGACATTTCCATTAATTGAATAATTAATTCCTCATTGTTGTGTAATTATGGGAGGTAATTATTTTCCCACTAAAAATTAACAATAATAATATATTATACATAGAAATATTATATATTTATATAAATACTTATAGTCTAAAACATATTTTAGGTAACACCATATAAGTAATAATATCCTTATTGAAAACAAGTGTATAATATGTTTGTTTACTAATTAAATAAGATACTATAACGGTCATGAACGATTCCTAGGGGAAAAATGTTCATCAATATAAAAATTTAATGATTATAGACAAACATTAATAACCCAATAAGCTTTATACTATTTTTTTAATTTAATTGTTCCTATCATTTTAATTAAAATCATTTTATTGATTTTTCAATTAATTAAGTAATTATTACATCAAAATTGTGAAATCATTGAAGGTCATTATTTCATCCATAAAAATTAAAAATATATCACCATGATGTTGAGATAAATATAATTTTTACATATAATATTTATGGTTGAACATATCATATGGAAATTGATATATAAAAAATGTTATACCTATTGAAAAACATAGTGTGAACAATATGACATTTCTTTTAATAAAATACTCCAATGAGATTAATATAATCCATATGGCTCCAAATGTTCATAAACTATACTCATAGATGATAATGGTCGTAATATACTTAAAAAAATATTAATTGAAATTATTTTTTCATTTAATTATTATTTGAATTTTAATTATAATCGTTATATTGATTTTCTTCTTCTGGTACATACACAACATCATCATTACATGGGAACTAAAGTTAATTATCTCATATATATTAATTAAAAGTAAATTAATATTTGAAAAATAAATTTATTCATATAATTATATACTTAGATATTCGTAATTTTGTATATTTAATATTATCCTTTAAAAGATAACTCATTTAATTTCTAATTTTATTTTTTTGGCAATGTGCAATAATATCCCAAGAATTTGGGTTAGATTATTTTTATATAAGCCGAACATTAAAATATATAACTAAAAATTATCATTGTTGAGTTATATTTAACAAAATCGTAATTCATAGGACTTTTGGATCTCAATTATTATATATAGAGCTTTAAATTGGCCTTTTTTACTACTGCGCAGGCAGTGCATCGACACTGAAATCAATTTTTATAATTATCATGAAATAATTTATAATTTATTTTTTATAGATAATATATTCATGATATTTTTTTTATATTTTCATTAATTAGTTGTCATAAATTTCTAATAAATTTTTTATCGTATTTTTTGTTTGGAAAAAATCCAAAAAAGATATTGTATTTAAAAAAAAACTGGATTTTTTACTATTCACTGGTAAATCAATCTGTTCATAAAAATCCTAAAAATTCACCCTAATTTAATTTTTTTATTAATATATTATATATAAATATTATTTTTTAAATATAATTTATTATTGTTTCATACTTTAGTATTAAAATAGGTGCGCCATTAAAAGGAGGTCAAACAACATTTTGAAAAATATTGATTTTTATGTTTAAAATTTGATTAATTATAATCTTAATCCGATCAAACTTATTAGATGATTTTGTTTTAAAATAATATTGAATATATAACATTTAATTTTAATTAATATATTTCACTAATATTGATTAATTTAATTTATTATGATTGAACCAAATTATGTGCATAAAAATCATTTTTTAAAACACATAATGTATGAACAATGGATTTTAATTTTAATTTTTATTTAACTGTTAAAAAATAAATTATATTTATAAATTTTAATAAACTGAATTTTTAAAATTTACTTAATCTCATTCATTACCACTATTATAATGTCTAGGTCATAACTATCACAATTAAATAATAATTTTAAATTACTTGTTTAAGCTCACATGCTATTGAACAGAGTTCATTTAAAATCTCAAGGTGTTATGATATCATAATTATTTTCTAGAAAAATTATAAAATGTATAATATAAAATTAAATTATTTTTATAATTCTTCATGCCATAATTATGCTAATATTTATGTTCAATAATTTTCTGAAATGTTTTATTTTTCAGTAAACAGTAAGAAATATTCATTTTTATTAAAAATAAGTCATTTTATTTTAAATAATTTATAAATAATTATTATAATTTTGATTATTTTTTTAAATTTAATTAGTGATTTTTCATGAAAAAGAAAATAATTTTATTCTTTTATATTAATTTTGTACTTCAATATTGAGTAAAATTATTGTTTTGTGCTTAAGAAAACCCTTTTCTGAGAAACTGTTTTTCTCACGTTTATTTGGTCTAATTTTTATATAAAATTTTCAAATTATGTAAATTGAATATTGAATATTTTATTAAATTTTAATAAATATGTCCAAAATTTTACAATATTTCCCTTTTATTTTCAATCATTAGGAATAATGATCATAGTAAATTTTGTGACCAAATTAAATGAAAAATGTGGTAATTAAGGGTAAACATAATGTGATCCAGACCATTAAGTACCCATAACACTTTATATAATTTTTTCTGATTATACCTCATCCATAATAATAATAAAATTGGATACATGTCCTTTATTTTCTATTTTTCTATGATTTTTACTTTTATATTATTTTATATAAAAAATCCAAAAGTGTCATTCTCTTTGTTTTATTTTCTCTAAATATTTTACAAAGTGACAAAAAGGGAAAGTTTTATTATAGATATAAATTTGATATATAAATTATTTTTTCATCATGGAAATTAATTTATAATTTTTAGTTATAGAATAATTACCTGAAATTCTTGTGCAACATTGATACAGTGTTTGTGAACGAAGCAGAACTATAAATAAAGTGATTTTAAAAACCCTAAAATTAATATTTTAGTGATTGTTTTTCCCTTTATTTCGTAAATATAAAAATTAAATAATAAATATGTTTTAATGAATTATATTCAAATTACAATTTTATTCTTATACTTATAAAAGTAGAATTACATGAATAGTAACAAATTTGAAATTTATTTTATTTTATAATAAATAATATTTTATTAAATGACTTAAAATCTAAAATTTATTTTTTAAACTAATTGATTTATATATGATCCAAAATATCTTTAAATTTCCAATTTCTGTCTAATTTTCTTTAAACACTACCTAATTGACCTGTAAAGAGAAAAAAATTTAATACCACAGTAATTATCAAAATAGGTTAAAGTAGGTTAAAAATACAAAATATATATTTGAAAAAATAAAATAAAGATGTCAATATTTTATTTTAGGATATTATTTCAACTCAAAGTTATCTTAACATTGAATATTATAAAATTTGATCCATTTTAGCCTGAAAATTAATTTATTATAATTTAATATTTTATGAAATTCCTAAAGTGCCCCTTCCCTTCTCCGATAAAAGGGAACCTATTCTTATTTTTTATTCACACATTAAACCCCATTTGGTTCAAAATATACCTAAAAAATAAATTACTGACATCACTACGCATTTCCTAGAGGAATTGGTTTTTTGAGAACACAAGCCTAGGAAATATTTTGGGGTAAAGTAGAAGTGGTTTTCTGAATAATTGGTATAATTATTAACTGACTATTTCTATTTTATTTATTCTTCCACCTACTTAAAATATTATTGAAACCTGATGATTTTATATAATTATTATATTTGATACATTTAAATAATATTTTTCAATGTAATAACCCAAATCCATCTCCTCTTCTATGAAAACGAGAAATTGAACTGTCTTTTGTGTGCACTCCAAACTACCAGCTCATGAACTAATGGAATTAAATTTCTATAACCAACTATAAAAGATATTTATAAAGATTGATTTTATTTATATATATAATATTAATGTAATATCTATAATTCTATATAATTAATATCATATTTATTTTTAACAATTCATTTACTAAAAAATTATATGTCATTTATACGTGTGGGTTACCTATTATATGTAGAAATGTGACCCATTTTTCATAAACAAATAAAATGGATGATATATATAAGTATATTTAAAGAAATAATATGATATTTTTAAAATTATTAACTTTTTGGAAATATAAAATAATAATTACCTTCTTTTTATAATGATCAGTAAAAAATAAGAATGTTACTCATGTGTACATATGATCAATTGTCTCCATCATTAAAACATAGTTCATTATTTATATAAGTGTCCCATGGATGGGTTTAACAATATAACTAATTTATTAAAATAATTATTATTTTATTCTTATTATTCTATATATAAGTAAATAATTATCACTTTAAACATAGTCAATATACCAAAATCATTTTGGACATAAGAGTCGAATATTGTCAAAAAATATGACATGAACATAATTTATAATGAAAATTAAAATTATATAGTTATAAATAAAAAATGAATAATTAAATCAAAAAAATATTATTAAGGTAAATAATTATCATCAGGTTATTATTTTGGAAGATAGAGAATTCACATGATATGTTAGACTTGAGGTAAGGGACATCATAATTTAAATACGCCATTTTAGTTATTTTAATTTTTCATTTAATAAATATTTTTTTAAAAATTCCATATTTTATGAAATAAATTTCATATGTATTTCTATAGAATATACTAATTTATGATGGAAAATTTATCTCCTTTTTATATAGAGATTTTCAAATGTAATATTTTTAGGGAATTTTTTGGTTTATTTTATAGAAGATAAAAGGAATGTTCACTTTTTATATATATGGTGACAATGTCTTTTCCTGATGCTATAAAATTAATATGATATTTGGATTCATTGAATAGATTTAATTTTTATTCATTAAAAAACCCTCTTATCCATTTTTATTATTTTTAAAAGGGTTTTAAAAATGGGATTGATATTTAAAAACATGGAAATTTTTTATTATGGGTAGAATGAAGAATTTATGATTATAATACTAAAAATTCAATATTTTATGTGTTATGATGATATTATAGTATTTTTTTAAATATTTATAATGAAAATTTGTTTCACTATAAACCTTAAATAAGTCGTTTTGTTATAGATCTCGAATGCATTGTGTATAGAAGTCGACCATATCAGTTATTCCTTTTGTAAGAGTTATTAGAATAGTGATATAAAAATGATGTCTCATGATTCATATATAACCATTCTATGATATATCTGGGGTTTTATAAAAATATTATTATTTAAAATGGTAATATAATGATCATATGTTTAAATGAAATTTTATTTTACTTCTTATCAGTGAAATATAAATTTCATTACAACATTTATTAATATATTCAAGATTGTAGTTAAACCCCTATGATTTTTACATTAAAATTTCTTATGAAATATTTTATAAAAAATACTAGTATATATAAGTAAATTTCATTAGAAATAACATTATTAATTTAAACCCAATTTTTATTTTGAAAAGGGTAATTTTATAATTATTAACGGATTAATGATTTTATAATTCTTTTTGTCTAATAATGATATTTTTATTCTAATCCCACATTTTGAAAAAGAATTATAAAGTTTTATAGATGATTAATGACGAGGCTATTGTTAAGATACCAATTTTGATGATGATTCATGAAAGGATAGATTTTTATAATTTTGAAATTATTTATTTTTTGGAAAAAATGGATAATAAGTGCAAGTATCAACTTTGTGATGTAGTAAATAACTATTTAAGGCTAATTACTGAACTCTATAATATTATAAACCTAAAATTTCATTAGTAATGACAGATAATTAATTATACTCTAAGGAAAATATAATATGTATTGTTTATAGTTGGGCCCATACTGTTGTTATTAGATAAAAGGATTACATAAATTCTGAGGATAAAATGTTATTTGGGAATAAGTTCAAAATAATTTATAACCAAAATGGTTAGTATGATATGGAAAATTATAGTTATTTTGGATAAATTAAAAGTGTTGAATATAACAAGGTAGATGATTTATTAGTGTTTAACCTCCTCATTATATGGTTTATTATGATTTTATTGATATAATCACACTAATTTTTGTTTTGTTTTAGTAAATGGATTAATACAATACAAATAAAATTCACTATGGATGTGAAGGAAAATATATTGGGTCTATGAATGTGTAATAAAACGGTATGGAAGCTGTAATGAAAACTGTTGGGATTGTTATTAACCATATATAACGAGTTATGATTAAGAAATTTAACCTAGGTATTTTTTCTAACACACTATGTGAGATTAATATTATTCTCTGTGGAATTTCAGGTGATAAATATAATAAATACAAAAATATTCAATGAACTATGTGTCATTAAAATGGAAAAAAATTCCATGAAAAATGTCTTAAAATAATAGGAAGATGTTCTTATGTGGTAAATGAGGGAAAATGAAATAATATATCAAATAAAAAGGAATAATTAAATTTACACTATGATGAAGAATAATGATATTTCCAATTAATCAACTTAATGTCTTAATTTTTGAGAGAATGTTCATTATGATAATTGATTTCCTAGGGAAAAATCTCAATGATCAGATTTAAAAGACCATACAAATAAATATTTAACAATACTTTATTCCATTATAGTTGAAGATGAGGTAACAAAAAATGGAATATAAAAATTATTTATTATAGAATTCATTATGTATTGATATTTATGAATATAAGTACATGATTCAATTCTATGACAGTAGGAAGAAAGAAATGAGGAACACGTTGGAATATCATGGTTAATAGATTATAAATAACGTTGATTGATTGTGGTTTCTATATATAGGAATTTAATATTTATGATTTAATGATGATAATATATTAAAAATAATCAATAAACTTTTTTATTTCTTATGTGAAGGGATTTTAATGTTATTTTGGGAGAAAATCTATTGGGATGATGTATATGTGCCCCTTAGTATTAAAATAACATATAATATGAGGAAGAATGATTTTACATTTGGTAGAAAAAAATTAAAGGTATTGATACCATTTAATGTTGTTGTGATATTAGATATTATAGTAATTATGGTTTAATATAACTTCAACACATATGTTATAATATATAGATAATAACAAAATTGAAATGTGATATGGTGATTAAGTGATTAATGCTATTCAAGTAGAAGATAACTATAATTTTGTGAAATATTATTTGATATTTTGGGATTTTATTTAATGAATCAATGAAAAATTATATTTTGTAAGTATGTATTATTTTAAGGTGGATTTATGGTGATTCATAATGTGTATATAAATGATTATCATATTTTGGAGATTATATGATTAGAGAAAATATTGTTTTCGGCATATGAATTTATGTGTGACTGAATTAATTGAATATTATGTTTAAATTAATACTTGAAGAAATTATGACCAAATCCTTTTGACATTTTTTTTTGAAATTAGTTAGGAACATTTTGAATAATTTTATGGGTAGTTATTAATCAGATAGTATATGTTGATCTTTTTTTATTATTGTTGAGGATTTGGTGATTATTTTGTATTTTATTATTTGAAGGTATATTCATTTTTTAAATTACATAATATTATTCTAACAATTTTAGTTTTTCTTAATGTTTAATGATATGAGGAAAATATTTTTATCTTTTTATGGATCATGTGATCCATTATAAGTTGATTTCACTACTCCAGGTATAAAAACTCACATTAAATACTCACCATTTAGAGAAAAACATGATATAATGTTTGAAATTTATTAATGTATGAAATACTATATATAATGTAAACATTGTTCCATATATTATTAGTAAATATAGTAATATAATTCTGTAATTATTTATTAAATATGGCAATATAATTCTGTAATAAAACATTAATAAAGATAGAATATTTAAATAAATATTATATTTAACCAGAATCTCTATTTAACAATAGTATACATTGTTTTATTTTCTAAAATTTTCAATGACCAAAAATATAAACTCTTAAACCAAATAATTAATTAAGTAAATTTTTATAAAATAACCATTATATATGAATATCTATTAATATATTTCATAATTCAATTACTCATATTCAAAAATTCTATTTTAATGACTAGTTGTAGTGGCCATATTTAATATTTATAATGTATATATAAAATAAACATTTATTTTAAATCAATTTTTCCTATAGGGAAAGCTAAACAACATATATCACTAAATAATAAGTAAACATAAATTTACATCCTAGATATTTATAAGTATTATGCATTAATATTTTGTTGACACTTAGTTAATCACTTAAGTAAAATTTAATTTATATTAGAAAAACATATATAAGGTTAAAATATAGAAATATTTATATAATAAATATTCTTTCAATAAACTATTATGTTTGAATAAGCCTTCCATTACATAAGTTATGAATGGAAGCATTGTTAAATAAACTTTTCTGACTAATTTCATGTATATTTATATCATCAAATTACTTAATTAAAGATTTTCATTAACTTAGATGAGTACTATAAGGGGTTTAAAACCAAATTATGAATTTGTTCTACTTAGAGGAAAGTTGTGAGGAAATCCAAAAAAACTATTTCAGGATTTGAGAGTCCACTCAATGGATTAGGGATATATAAGACATAATTTGTAAAGTCCTCATACCTAAATACCATAAAATTAATTTTCATACCAAATTCTATGTTTTGATCGGTGATATATGAAACATATTTATTATAATTTTTATGATACATGACATTATGAGTCCAATGGAAGTGTCTTTAAAATTTATAAAATAGTGGGAGAATAATTTACTTTTATTATTAATACCACATATTTTGTAACAAAATAAAGTACTTATTTGTTCTTTTATACAATTATAGTAAAATATAAAGTTCATCAACCACACTATCCTTTTCATTAGTACTTGGGAAAGAAAATCCTTTTACGGGAGGTAACATTTAGGAATGGTATAATAAAGTGAAAATTATGGTACTCCATGAATAGACGCTTTATGCACTAGAATCTTCAGTTTATGATATTATTGTTAAAGAATTGAATGATGATGAGATGAATTTATTTAAAAAAAATTATATTATGTTATAGATGTCCTGATTTTGATGATATCATCTATATTCAGTGAACTCATGATGTCACATGGAATTATGGATTCCTATAGTTTGATCAAATATCATTATGATATTTATGAGAAGATATCTATATAGAAGTTGTTAAATACAACCAAGGAACTCTATATGAGAAAACCTATACATGGAGTTCTATCATAACTTCACATAGTAAAGATAATTGGTTCTCATTAATGTCTTGATATTCAATGGTCCAATCCTCTTGATGGATTGCAGAAAATATCATTCTTACCTTACCCAATTAGATATTATTTTAATGTATTATAAATTATAATACAAACAACATTAATAATTCTCTATTTGGCCTATTTTCCTTACCTGTATAAGTTGATAATGACATAATGTTTGAATATCATTATATACTTACGGTGAAAAATATAATGTGAAAAAAAATTCCATAAGTCAAACTGTAAGCCTAAGGTATACATAAAAATATCAACTAAGAGAATAAGGATCATGTGGAGTGAAAAGAAACATAAGTTTTTTTATTCTCATTTGGAAATAATGGTTATTAGAAGAAAACCTGTAATGAATTGAAGAATACGTGATCAATTAAATTTATGTCAAGTATATTAATCATAAGTAATTCTTCTAAAATAATTATTTTCTATCAAATAAAATATATCTACAATTGTTTATAAAAAAATATTAATAATGTTTGTATAGATATACTAATAAATGTCTGGTGATCTCTTAAAACAAATTGAGGAAGGTTCGTTCCAATATTAGTAAAAAAGAATTTAAAATTTGTGATTTACCAATAGATTCATTTAATGATTATTTTGTATTTTTATTACCATGAATTTTATCTCAGTGTCTAAATATGAAAAATGATTCATGTTTCAATATTTTAAATAAATGTTGTAATGGTATTTGAAACATAAATAATAGTTCATTAATTCTTAAATCATTGATATTCAAAATTAGTAATCAATCATGTAAATAAATATAAGAATTAGGATTCCTTATTGGGGAAATATAATAATTTTCCAAGTAAAAATGAGAGTCTTTTAAAAGTTTTTTTATATAAGGGTTCTCGAGTATAATTCGAACGAACAAACTATGTATATATACTAATTAACTATCACATTTTTTAAAAAGAAACCATTAGAAAGAATGTATTCTATAATTCTATTAGAATTAGATCAACCAAATATCATGAAATAATATAATGGAGTGTATAAGAGTTAAATTCATATAATTCATGTGATTAACATAAGATATTTTTGGAATTATAAATGTGTAAATTAATACCCTTGTTACAGGATACGTGATCCTATAAGTGGGCATGTTAGTTTGTATCATAACCAAGTATTCATTGATCATTAAAATGTTGAATTAGGGTACTCTAAAACTCATATTACCCTATACGTAATTGTTTTATGGTATTAAATGGGATCAACAAAATTTATTATAAATTATCTCAAATCATTTAATAACATCATTAAAATATTGTTGTAAATATTAAAAACTAATAATTAAGAATGTAAAAATTATATAAAATTGTGGAAGTGATATTTATATCAATATAATATTAATTCCATTAGATATAGCTTCTATTTTTTGAAGATAGCTATTTTTTAAAATATTTCATTATATGTAAATTAAAGATAAATAAAACACTAAATTCATCTTCATTAATTTTCCTATATCCACATATATTTTAACATTCCATATTAGTAATGATGAACATTATTTAATTGAGAATCACATTTTATTTTGATATAGTAGGTGTAGTCAATACTTATGTGAATTATAGGTTCTAGTTAATATGAATTTTCAAAGGAACCTAAAATTTACTAAGCTATGTGGGCGGAGTTGTTTCAAGATACACATACTATCTATGATGATAAAACAAAAAAAATGATATTATATTCACAAGGTCTGGTGAAATATTATTTATTATGAATAATGATTTATATAAATAATTAATTAGTAAAGACCTAGATATATTTAAAAGTATGTTTTCAGAAATGGAATCCATGTACCAAAACTATATCTCATTATATATTGGATGTTTTTAAACACAATATATAATGTGAGTATTCAAGAGAATACGTATATGGATGGTATAAGTTAGTACTAACAAAGAATGATTGATTAATAATTAATATCTAAGTCATGTAATATGATGAAAACTTTACTCAAATAATTAGGATAAATTATATTTGAATTTTACTTATCATTGAAGAGTTCTGTGAAAATTTTATTGGGTTGTTTTATTTCAAGTATGGTTACATTAATTGAGACCCATGGAACATGTATATAATAAATAACTAGAATGGTTAGTGACACCATAAAATTCCAATCTGACATGGAAAATGTATATATCCATATGTGGATAGAAGCAAGCATAATGATCATAAAATTTACATTTCAATAAAGGGGTTATCTTCTATTTATACATGGTTATTGGGAGATGTTCTATTTTCCAAGACCTATATGTTGATAATATATGAAAATAGATAGTATGTATTATCTACTCTATAAGACTAATTATTTAATTTCACTTATTATCAATTAAATTAATAGTGAGATTCTAGAAAATTATATCTAAAATGGTAGATATACATGATTTCTTAATCTATTTACCGTACATTCCATAACAAGATAGAATAATTAAATACTGAATTATTAAATATTTTATATGGAAAAAATCTCTCCATGGTAATGTGTATGGATATAAAAGGAGAATATGACGAGAACTTTGTAAGTATATGTTTTATGAATCTATAAAATATTCCATGTTAAATATTTTTGTTTGATAATAGATATGTACATTTCATAAGTGAAAATAAAAAATAAATCTATTTGAACTATATAAAAATGTAGTGAAAACTATAGTATAGTACATGAGAAAGAAAAATTGGATGAAAAATTGTTAAAAGGAGAAAAAATAATACTAGAAAATAATTATATGAAACATGTTTTTATCTTAAAATAATTTATAACCCTAGATCATATTAATTTTAAGGTAATATAAAAGACAAAATTATTACATCCAATGGTTTCCATTTCTTTGATAACCATGTACCTTGAACTATATTATGAATCTCAAGAATTACTTTCACAATAATGTTTTCAATTTTTATTTATACCAAAATAGAAAAGAATTGTCCTTATTATCATAGTAATAAACTATGATATTATCTATGATGTCACATTCATGAAAATGCAATAAGATGTTGATTATTGGGTTTATTGCTACTTGAGGGGTTTTCCCATGGTAGTGAGGTTTTAATAATAGATATACAACAACAAATCTATCTATACTAACCCTATACACTAAATCATGATATTCCCAATAGTTAGATCCATACTGAGAAGAATCATGTTTAACATGGGATAAAAATCCCATTAGTTATCATTGTCTCCAGTTCAAGTGGAATTTTTTTATAGATGGTGCCCTAAAAATTTACTTTTTTACTTCATATTTAATGTCTATTCGTAGAATTAAATTTTTATTAATATTTTTAACATATTAATTTTGCTTTTATGGATCATTAATGTGATCATGAACAAAATTATCTATCTCATTGAAATAGTTCATAATTGATCATCATTATAATGATAAACTTAATGTTCTATGAATATATACTCAAACATAAGTATTGTGATCAGGTAATGTCATCTGAAAGGATACAGATGATCCAGAACACTTTTTTTTCAAATAATTATAATTGGATGAGACTTCATATCATGAAGTTTTCACTTGATAATCTCTATGATGATACATTTTTTGGATAGACCAACACATATGAATTTCTCATGTTTATGTGTCATTGGATGAGACTTCATCTCATGAAGTTTTCATGTGATTATTATTTATATATATCACGATTCATGAAATTGGATATATCAATGAAAATAATGATTTTATGTTTTTGTGGTGAAATAGTGAGTGTTAGATGTATCATGAGTGATATGTTGTTAATGAAAAATTCAATAAACAATTTCCCCCTCCCATAAGAATATAATTTGATATCTTAGACCATTGATTGGAATAAAATTCTCAAATGAAATTCCATGGTTATCGGGTATTTATAGGTTCATTTTGGAAAATCAAACAAAGACATATTAAGATTAAAGGTTAATTAAATGAGGATGAAACCAACTTTAAGAGAAATTGGGATAATGTTATTATATTACATAGTTAGTGTTTGTATGTGGTTTTCATTTTTGTAACATTAACTTCTCCCTCTTGGGTTCCTTAATGTGTTATTAGATACATATATAAGAAATTAGGTGAACCCACCAAAGGCCACTAAGGAATATTACTATATGGTGACAGAGATAGTGTTTCCATTTATATCAACTAAATTCTATTTAAATTTAATTAACAGAATAAAAACTATTCATTATAAAATGGATTAATTTTTAATTTCCATTTATGGATCACCAGTAGTCATTCCCTATATTCATATGTTAGTTTAAAATTAAACTAAATATTTTTTTTTCAAAAGACCATGAATATAATAACTAAATATTTAATAATTGATAAATAATATATATTATTTGAGTTTGATTAATGTATAGGAATTGTGGGTTGAGCACTAGGTTAGATAATAATGTTATAATAAATATCATTTAAATAAAAATAAATTTTTAAATTTTATCATATTAAAATTATATTATTTCTTAGTCTAGATCTTGTCAAGTAAATTACTAAAATTTCATTACAAATTATATAGTAAGGTTTAAAGATATTAATAAAATAATAATGCGAACGCATAAAATTGACATTTCTTTATCCTAGGTTTATAAATTACAATGATTTATCAATTCAATGGGTTAGAAATTGTTTCCCCAGAATACATACCCACTAGATATTCTCAAGATCATATAAAAAATGTAATTTGATATATTTTTGATAAATGACAAATTCCACATTCATTATCCTATAATGAATGGGACAATATAAATTAATTTTTTGGCTTCAAAGGATTGTGTGGTAATTAAAATAAAGAATATTTTTAGAGTTTAAAGGAAAATTGGTATGAAACAATATGGTGGAAAACGAAAACCAAAGATATATATTTTTAGGTCTAACAGAACCATTCATAATATATAAAAAATTATGGTACGAAAACCAATGTACTATATTATTATCACATAATATAGTAGTTGGGATTAGTTAAGAAGGTATGTAGTTGTTGTGTTTGGTCTATGGTTCTTATTCAATTAACTTTTCTTTTGTTAATAATGGGTCAGATGTTTTTCCTCTAGCTATGCTTTTCTGGTATAGTCTTCAACATTTTCTAGAACAGAAGAGCATTTTGAAAACATTTTAGAATTTAAAATCCATAAGAATAGAGAATGAAGAATTGATCCACTACCATGAATGTATGAGTAATAATGAATAAATGGAGGCTTTTAAAAACAAAATCCTTAGAAAACAAAAAACAATTATCTTATTACATAATATACTCGTAAAAAATTTGATATCAATTTTTTTGTTTGATTTTCTTAGATTTTATAAAATCTATTTTATAATTATAAATTTAAAGCGAAATAAATAAGTTTTTTTTTTCAGAAAAATCATCGATGTATGAAATGTTAATTATTGTTTTTCAGAACAAATTAAATGTTTTTAAACTAGTAAATTATAATAAAATTTACATATTTTATAATCCAATATTTTCATAAATTTATAAATCATACTTATAGAAAAATAATTCCATAAAATGAAGGAAATTTGTGAAACTATATATTTCACTATTAACATTAAACTCAATATATCTTGAAAAACACTCAAAAAATTTCTTAAGTTAATATTGTTTTTATGTATCCAAAAAAGATATTTACTTTTTCAATTTAAATTTCTAACATATCAATTCAAATTTTAAATAAAATTTAAAATATAAAAAAAATATTTTTGTAGGGAATTTAATTTTAAAAATATTATATTTACTTGTTCCTAATTTATATAAAACACTATAAAAGATATAATTAATCAATAAATAGTATATTTTTTTAACATCTTCATTGAGGAATAATTTAAATAGTTTTATTTCCTAAAAATTGAAATGAAAATAAGATAGACTATTATACATATTAATGAATTAATTAAATTAGTATAAAATTACCATTATATAAATATAAATTAATATATTTCATAATTTGATTAATCTTTTTCATGCATTATAATTACAATATTGGGTTTACAATCTATATTCAATATTTATAATATATATATATATATATTATAGTTTTTTTGTTAAGTGTTCAATGTGGAGAAAGTTATCCATTATATTTGAATTTAATAGAGAAAAAAATATTAATATCTCATGTCGTTTCATGGATCATGAATAAGTATTATTTCGATACATGGAAAGGAACTTAAGTTTAATCTACTTCATATTAACCAGAAATATATAAGGATACAATAAGGATATATACACATAACAAAAAACCTATTAATAAGTTATTATGCTGGAACAATCCATCAAATATACAAGTAATGAATCTAACCATATTTAAAATTACTTTTTGGAAGAAAGTATGGGTTCTTTCGATTATCAAGGCATTCAAACTGATGTTTATTAATCAAATTAACGGAGTAAAATCAAGGGCTAACTACCAAAGTTGGACTAGGTGTTACTTAGATGCCAATGTTAAAGAAATATAAATTAGAAATTTAGGATTGGATAGTACACCCAATGAATCATTAAGATAAAATCCTACAAGTAGAAATACCTCCTATCAAAATACCATCAAATAACAATTTAGACCAATGTATGTTTTATGAGAAGAGAAATATGAATCATTTCTATTATAATATCCACATGATAAGAATTTATAAGTATAATCATAGATGACCTTTTAACATGATCAAATAGCAGGAGACTAATATAATAATATTATTTTGTATCACATATTTTGTAATCAAATAAATCATTTATTAATACTTTTACATTGTAATAGAAAATGGTCAGTTTATCAACCATGTTTTCCATGTTATGCATATTAGAAAATTACAATCTCTTTACAGAAGGTATCAATTAATAATGGTATAAGAACATGGACATTATTAGGTGTTGAGTATATTCATTGTTCATGAAAATCATTGGTTTATGATCTGCCAACTAAGGAGCTGAGTGGTGAAGAGATATATGACTATTATACCACTTGGATAATATTCTAGATGTCCATTGTTTGATGCAATCATCTATGACTCATGAGAACATGGGGTCCTATATAATTCTTAAACATCACTAAGATATTTTTCATGAGGGTGATAGAAAGGTGTTTTTTGAGGGATCTAAACAACTATTTACGAGAAACCATAGAAAGGGAGCACCAGTAAAAATAATTTCATAGTTATGGTGAAACTATGAAGGGAAAATAAAAAATTAAAAATGAAATCTAATTATAATGTATCTATGAAGATCCCGACCAAGATAATAAGTTTAGTGTCAAATGAAAAGGAACATGATGTTTTTAGATTATCATGTGTAAAGAAATTACATTTGAAGAAAAAAATGTATTGAATGAATGAAGAAGTAATCAGTTACATTTACTTCAGGTATATTTTTCATAAGTAATTATTCAATCTTAATTATCAAGTATTAAAAGTAATGTAATTACTTATGTGTGTACTAACATAGTAATTAGAAAATTATGGAGAGATTATTATATGTTTAGTGCATCCATGGTTGTGCCCAAATTTACCCAAGTTATATGGTGTAAGTGGTCATTATAGTATGGTTTAGGTTATCGATCCTCAAGGACCAAAGAAGAAACCTATGAAATAGACATTCTAAAAAAGTTATTTGATGATGTTGATTTATCTATGAATTAGCCAAATTGGTCTTATATTGATTGGATTATTTGATATTTTAAAGACGTTAGTGAATTCTATTTAAAATCATGAGTTGATCCATGGTTATCGCATGAGGTGAATTGGATAAATTTCTTTTTAAATTATTTTAATGTCTTATGATTGAGCATTTCTTTGACAAAATAAAAACATACCCAATCACTCACTGATTTCATGTTTTAACTATCCTATGTATAATCACATATAGACATGGAGGATCATATTGATGATCACTCCAAGGTAGAGGATTGTTTTAGAACTAAGGATGTGCATCCTTAAAATTGGTGAGTGTAAAAAAGAACATAAATCATTGATTAAAAATCTCAAAAATTCAATTGATTAAGAATTAATAAATTAAAAAATAACATCTAATTTACCCCCTTTATACTCCCTTGGATCAACTGATTATAGTATTATCCCTCCATTGATGTTATTCTATCAATGAAAGCGGGTAGTAGACTTACGATGGTAGAATTGGAGAAGAATAACAAAACAATCACTCCTCCATTGAGTTAAGAGTTTCAAAAAAGATTATGTGACTAATGTCACTCCCTAAAGAAATGGTATCAACAAGATAACAAAATAATAAACTAAGAAGAAGTAGATTATGATCCTTTATTAATTAGATGAAGGTAAACAAAAAACATACATGGGATAAATAGACAAAGTGATTACATAATGAAATCATGACAATAGAAATGAAAGAAAAAAACTTAAATCCACATTCCCTTTACCACCATCTCATTATATGGGCATATAAGGAGCCTTAGTGACACCAACCACAATAAATTCCATTCCCATTAATTTATAGAGTCAAAAAGAGGGTGAGAAAATCAAGGGAATTAGACATTTCGAAGATGACCTGGAAAATCATCTAGATTAATCCCCCTCATTAACATGGGAATTTAAAACTAAAGGAATCTGAATCTGTAAGGGTCAAAGAAGAAAAGCTTTCTCGTACATCCGTCCTTTATTATCTGTAAAAATTTTGTATCATTTGGTGCATCAGTTTGGATGTTATGATTAAAATTGTGAGAAGATATTATGGGCGTTCAGGTTGGGCACACCATTTAAATGTAAACTTCAGATCCATTTATCTCTATGAAAACTTCAGAATTAGATCTGTCCATAGTTCAAAAAAATTATCCACATATTTTTCTATTTCTACAGTAATTTTTTTTTCTTTACTGGGATTGGTTTATGGGACCCACTTTTGTTTGATGGGCCTTAGGCCCATAATTCTTTGTCGGAAAAATTTATGCATTCTTGTTAAAAATATCCATTATATCATGGGATTCATCCATCAGTACTAAAAGATAAAATATTACAAAAAAGTGATCAATCATAGAAAAAAATATCAAATTAAAAAAATGAATAAAATGTTTTTCACAAAAAGATGATTGATTGGGCCAAAATTTTCATTTTAAACATGAATTACATTTGAGATGATAAATGATGTTCAATTTCTATAACGCACTATAATTTATGTTTGTGGAATTTGGAACATATTATTATTAAGATATTGACAATGAATATTAGTCACTTTCAGTGGCTAATCACACCCGCAACTTGAGTATTTCTAGTCCTGAGAAAAATATATTTTCAATATGAAATTCAAATTCCCTTTTCCTAAAACATTTCAATCCATATTGCTCACCCAAATACCTCATAACCAAAAAATAATGAAACCCATAAAAATCATTTAAAACAAGCAAGGCCTATAATAATATTAGAAGCCCAAGCCCATTACTTTGTTAAAATGCATCATCACATTTCATCCAATTACAATTAATCATGATGATGTTTTTTTCATAAAAAAAAATCGGGCCCATTTTATTGTTCAAGAGGAAAAAATGGAAGCGCTAGTTGGGAATCACATTAATCCTTAAGATGAGTATCTAGTTTTTTTTATTTTTATATTTTGAATTTTTTTGTTTTTTATCTTTAGTTTTTTAACCACAATAGATATGAAAAGACTAAATATGGGAAAGAAAACTATAGAGTCATGATCTTCATGTGCCAGGAGCCACATATATTGTCAATTCCATGCTCCAAAATTGAGATATAAAGCCTAAATCTGGGCAAGACAACAATGGATTCACAATCCCCAAGTGCTGGATGCCACACATTTTGTCAATTACATGATCTACAATATATATATAAAGCCTAACTCTAGGAAAGAAAACTATGGAGTCATGATCTCCAAGTGCCAGATGCCACACATTTAGACAAAACATTTCTCTATGTGGTCACAATTTTTTTATGTTTATTATACTCAAATTAATCTTAAAGTGACCCCAAACCCTATGCTATGATGAAAGGGACCCAAGAACACAAATTTACACCCAAGAACCTATAGACGTATATTGTTGGATTTTTATTAATAGGATAAAAATATAAATTGTGAAAAATTACATCGAACAATCGCACTTTCAAAAAACAATGCTCATGAACATTAATGTGCATTAAAATCAAAATCAAGGACTGCAAAATAGTTTGATACCCAATTTAAGTGTTTTCAATGTGTGTTATCATGTCCAAGGTTAATGGATTTTTTTTCACGCTTGTTATTATTTTCAAAAAACCATTTTTTATTTAATCTCCCCCCAACATAGAATAACACTATCACCAATGTTTGAAGAAAACCTAGAAGGGGGTATTGGAGAGGTGTTCAAATAAGAAATTAAAAATGATAATCATGGAATGAATTCACCTAGTGGTTGATGATGAATGCACATGCCACAATCTCCCTTCAATCATTGGTTTGAGTCTCAACGGCTTGGATGATTGTGACAAGTTTTTCCCCATGACCTACGATATGTACTTTTATTTTTATTTATTTGTTATCATATAAAAACAAAAAATAAAATAAATAAAAATAATTTGATGATACATTTTCTTATTTTTAAATTTCTAGGTAAGGTATTACTTAGAGATCATTCCATGTAACACAGATAAATATGGATTTTACCCTTCATACCAATCCATACTCATAATAGAATAACATGTTAACAGTTTAAGGTACTATCATATTCAGATTTTTTAAACCAACAAACAAAAAATAAAATACACGGATGATACATTGTATTCTTTTTAAATTTCTGGGCAAGGTATTACTGATTAATCACACCACGTGACACAGATGAATATGGCGCTCCCCATTCATACCCATCCTTACATATAAAAGAATAACAGGTCAACAGCCTATGGTAATTTTTTAAATGAAAAATGAAAAATTAAAAAATTTGATTCACAATGACTGGAAACATTAAAACCATGGGTTTATATCCATGCAGTGCTCTTGTTTAACATCGTTAGCTAATCTTGGACACACAATTGTTTATGTTTTTTCTTCATTTAAGGATGGGTCACACAAGTATTAATAAACATTCTATTTTTTGAATGGTTCAATGAATGGTTTGACTCTATGACCATTAACTTTAAATTTTTGACCATTAGGGGGATCTTGAATTTCTACAACTTTATAGGGGTATACATTATGAAATATGTATGGACCTGACCATCTGGTCCTCAATGTTCTTGGGTCTAAATGAAGTCTAGAACTATATAAAATAATAGGTTGACCCGATTCAATGTGTTTGGTTTTAAAATTTCTAGATTTGTAGGCTTGTTATTTATCTTTATAGATCCTTGAATTTTCAAAAGCCTCCATCCTAATTTCTTCATGTTCATTGAGATCTAATTTCTTTATTTTTTCGTCTAATGGGAGGTCATAATTCATTTTCATAATATCCTAAAAGTCTTTATGTTCAATATCCACTAGAAAATGACATGATTTACTATAAACCATCATTTATGGGGGGGCATTCCTTATATGGTTTTATATGTAGTTCGATAGGCCCAAAGAGCATCTAAGGGCATGACCGACAAATCATTCGTAGACGAATTAACTATTTTCTAAAGAATTTGTTTGATTTCTTGATTGAATAACTTAACTTGACCATTGGTCTATGGGTATTAATGAGTGAACACTTTGTGAGAAATTCCATATTTTTCCACGAGTGCTGAGAATGCAAGATTGGAAAAATGGGTTCCAAAATAACTAATGGTAGCCCTGGGAATTCCAAATCTAGAGAGGATATTTTCCTTGAGAAAGATAATTACCATTTGATGATCAATGTATTTTGTAGGAATTTCATAATCCCATTTGGTACATAATCGATACCTAAGAGAATGTGAAAATATCACATAGAGTTTGGGAAGGGACCCATGAAATTGATTCCCCAGCAGTCCAAGATTTCTATCACTAAGATGGGAGTGAGTGGTATTTGATTACTTTTTTGTGATGGACCCTAATTGATGACACCTAGGGAAGATTTGACAAAATGTGTAGGAATCCCGTGAGAAGGTGGGCCAGAAGTCACCACTCTGAAGAACCTTGGCAGATGTTTTGTTAGAGGAAAAGTGAGCTCCACTCACCTCACTATTATAGAATTTATGTATGGATTCTTGTTCAGATTCTGAGACACAACACTTAATGACTTGTTTAGGGAAGAACTTATAGAGTTATGGATCATCAAACACATAATGTTTGAAATATTAAAGGAATTTACTTCTATATTGAGTCCCTAATAATTTTTGAATGACTCTTGTTACTAAGAAGTTGTCTATGTCGGCATACCAAGAGAAGTCACTCACAGAGTATAGGTGTTCATCATGGAATGAATTAGTCACATAATGGTGGGATAATTTTTCATTAAATTCAACATTTTCAATACCCATTATTTCCTTGATTGTGTGGTCAAATTATTGAAAAATAAGGACCCACGTAATCAATCAAGCATTAGCATATTGCTTCTATAAAAGGTATTTCAATTCCGAATGGTCAATGTACAACATGATGAGGGATTCTAAGAGGTAGTACTGAAACTTTTATTAGGATAACATATTAGATAGTAACTCCTTCTCAGTGGTGGTGTAGTTGATTTGGGTATCATTTGATGGTTTTCTTGCATAAGAAATTACATAGGGAGTTTTATCACAATGTTTTCCTAACATAGCTCCTAATGAAAAGTCACTCACATCTCACATGAGTTCAAAAGGAAATTTCAAATTTTAGAATTTCATGATGGGAGGAGAGGTGAGATATGATTTGAGGTTTGAGAATTAACCCTCACATATTTATGTCCAAGAAAATTGAGCATACATTACTAGAAGATCACAAAGGGGATGAGGGATTGAACTAAAGCTCCTTATAAATCTTTTATAAAAACCAACATGTCCTAAAAAAGAGCTCAGTTCCTTGAATGTTTTCCATGATGTAAGTTGACGAATGATGTCAACCTTGGCTTTATTGACTTCAATTCCCCAACCCGAGGCTAGATAGACAAGGACTAGTCTCTCTTTAACCATGAAATGGAATTTTTCCCAGTTTAGGACAAGATTATTTTCATCACATCTTGACAAAACTCTGTCCACATTCCTCATAAATCCCTCAATTGTATCCCCAAACTTATAAAAGTCATCCCTAAAGGCCTCTAGAAAATCCCCTACCATGTCTGGGAATATTCCCATCATGCACCTCTAGAAGGTTCCAGGGGAATTGCATAACCCAATGGGCATGCATTTGAAGGAAAAGGTGCATAATGGAAAGGTGAATTTTGTCATCCCTTGATCCTCTAGGGAGACATCAATAGGGTTATACACTGAGTACCCATCTATGAAATAGTAGAATGCATGACCTGCCACTCTCCCAATGTTTTGGTCAATGAATGGTAAGGGGAAATAATCCTTCTTAGTAAATGAATTTAGCTTCCTATAGTCAATGCAGAACTGCCATCCACTACTCACCCTAGTTCGAAGAATCCCTCCATCCTTATTGGTTGTCACTGTGATTCCAACCTTCATTGGAACCACGTGCACCAGGCTGACCCACTCACTCCCAGCTATGGGATTGATGATACCATCTTTTAACAATTTCAGAATTTTATTTCTCACTACTTCTTAGAGATTAGGATTGAGTTCTCCACTGAGTTTGACTATACTTCTTTGAATTAGATTCTAGAATAATGCTATTTCTGCCGATATGTGGGATAATCACAGGAATATCAGATAGTTTCCATCCAATGTATTTCTTGTGTCTAATAAGGACATCTAGAATCATTCTATCGTGATAAGATTGAAGAGAAGCAGAAATGACAACAGGTTGTGTTGCATTTTCTACTAGGAAGTCATACATCAGTGCAGTAGGATGTTCTTTCAATTCATGATCAGGTTGGTTCAAAATATCATCAGAATATTGGGACATCAGATCAAGATGAATTTAATTTTTTAAACATTAAGATAATATTTATTCCCCATGTGTATATGTTTTAGCAACTAGATTGGTTTGATAAGTGTTAGGGAAGGGAGTTGGAGTGGTCTCCATGAATTTGGATTCCTGAATTATTTCACAGATTGTTGATCATACGATTTTATCGTCGAAGTAATCTGAATGTGATTCTCGCCAAGGATATAAACATCCTTCATGTGAACAGAGGAAAGTAATAACATCCTCACTTAAACATTACACTAATATTCATTGATGTTCTATGGATTATTTATCAATTAATCTTATAATGTTTACCTTATGAATATCCTCATCATCCCCTATTTGTGATCTTGCATTATAGATGTTCAAGTCTAGACTCTTGTTTTTAAAGGTGATGGTCATGTTCCCATTTCAGACTCAGATAACAGAGTTGATTATTGCATTGAATGGATGGCCAAGGATGATTGGGTTTGTTCATTATTTCTTATGGTTGGATAATTTTCAAGGGAAATGAAGTCAAAAGGGTATATTATGTTTTATACTTTTACAAAAACATCCTTTAGCATCCCCTTTGGAACCCTAATGCTACTATCAACAAGTTTAAGTGTGATATATGTGGGTTTGAGCACATTCAGGCCTAACTGGCTATACACAAAATAAGGAATGATATTGACACTAGCACCTAGGTCACACAAGTCTTTGACAACATTGTTATCTCCTAGTTCAACATTGATGTAATGGAATAACACATTTTAAGTCAATATATTTATAATAGTAATATTATGAAATTTCTATATTAAAAATCATGTACATACTTCGTAATATATAGAAACATGTGTCTATTTCTCATATAATTTCATGATTTAAATAAAAAAATAAAAAAATCACACCTGAAATGACTTAGAGGTCTAGTTTTATTGGGATAATAGTTATGAAATACATGAACGCAAACATAAGATAAATCATCTTAATTTTAATAACCATAATGTTAACAAATACCCCAATGAAAAAATAATGTGGATTAGGGTAACCTAGGGGAAACCATAATGAAAAGAGTTTTCTATAAATCCCAGTAAGGTAATAATAATGGTAAATTACAATGATATGTAATATATAAGAGAAATTTGGTATATGATCATTAGATAAATATTGAGAATAATATATTATAACATAGAATCATTTCATAAGAATATGATATCATTATATTTTCGAATTATAGGAATGTGGAAAAAAAATAAAACATGAAATCATAGGAATTAGAAAAGGATCACCACCAAGACAATATAACTTAGTGTTCTAGGATAATTGTTTTCTCCCAATACACAATATCTTATGAGATGAAAACATAACCCAATGCCTTGGGGGAAATATATAGTAATGTTCAAATCATCACATTTATAATTTGAACATGCATAAGTGTTCAAAATAAGATAATAAATAATAATGCTATAGTATAAGTATAATCCATAAAATTGAGATGGGTTACATAATCTTTCCTTGGAGAATAATGAAATGAAATATCATAAATATTCCTATAAAATAAGTAATTAAATAATTCTTGAATGTTTATAAATGAAACGAGAATCAATGGTTATAAAAATGATGTTCAATTTAGGTTTATACATACAAAAAAAGAGTCAAAAAGCATTCTTGGAAGTGAAACACTTAAGTTTTATTTTAGTAAAACGACAAAGTGATTTTAATGATGTTAAGAGCATAATATTTCCATAAAACCTAAAAATGGACCCAAAAAATTTTCTTTTAATTAAGATGATTTTTAGAAAAAATATAACATTAAAAATAATTGTTGAAGTGGTATACTAAAAGAGATAATAATTAGATAAGTTCTATTTTATCTAGTTTATATAAATGAAGAAATTAAGAATGGTTCTTAGAGAACATGTATTATCCCTATCCATGAATGGAAAAGCAGGCAAAGTGTTTATGTACGAAAAATATATAAAAATATATTTGAGAAACAATTAGGATAAGATAAAGACAAAGAGGGGAAGGAAAGAGAATTTGTAACTCTAGAGTAACAAGGGTAGTTCAAAATATGTGTTACCTTGGGTCCTGGACTCATTCTATGAGAGAGTTTTTCCTCATTAATAATCAAATGATATTTATTAAAAACACGTTTCATAACCTATTTATTGTATATTAAATTTCATACCACTATTTATGATGTAAAAAATTAAATTAAACAATTTTTTTATTATTATATGAAATTCAAACCATTGAATGAAAAATAATAGGAAAATTAGTTAATTTTATCATTGTTTTGAAATTTTAATTTAATAGATAAATGGACCAATTATTTGGTTTTAATGATTTAAAAATTTTTGTCATAAATTATGAAGCCAGGAATTTATTTTTTGAAATTTAAAATTGTAATTGTATGATTCTTGAACTAAAATTCAGAAAGGGTTTATTAGTATTAATTATTTTTCCAATTTTTGAATTAAATTAAATGAAAGAATATATTTTGACTTTAAAATAATTTATTTGTGGAATGCAAATTTAGAAGTTCATATTATTTATAAAATGTTGAAAATTTATTATTTTAAAAAAGGATATTTTAAATTTAATGATTAAAATTAATATTAAATTTATTTGACAATAATTATATTGAGAAAATAAAATTTAATATGATTTTTTAATCAATTTATTGAAATTTTTTATATAAAATTCTACACTAAATAAATAATTTTTTTAAATTACATTTTCAAATGATGAAGAATATCATTGTGAACGCATAAGAAATTTCCAAGAAACCACTCAGGCAATACATATCTAATGCCTCTTAAAATTCCTTGGATAACTCAGATCCCATGTTACTACATTGGTAAAAGGACCCCAAAAGATGAATTTACAACAAATGACTCTCACAGTCATTTACTAACTGACCGTAACCTCATTGTCACTTAAGTATCCATGATCACACCCTCCTGCGGTAAAACTATGATCCACATTGACATTAAACTAATTAAATTAAAACCCAACTAACCATTAACCTCAACAACAATCACTTAGAAACATACCATAAATCTTGATCAATCTATGTCATATTGAAAACCACTTCTCAAGATACCACAAGATCATCTATAACCTACAATGCGACCACATTCAACCTGTTGCGAAAATGATACCATCAAATTCTGAGGACCTTATATTT
This sequence comes from Viscum album, assembly GCA_963277665.1. Classification (NCBI taxonomy): domain Eukaryota; kingdom Viridiplantae; phylum Streptophyta; class Magnoliopsida; order Santalales; family Viscaceae; genus Viscum; species Viscum album. The sequence continues at coordinate 56,598,037 of OY728151.1, read as the reverse complement.
ATTGAAGGAGACCAACCTTGTTGAGACAATAATTTTAGTGACTCTAACATAACATGCATGGATATTACACTATATTATATGGATAATCATCACATTTAAAAAAATAATGGCCCAAGGACCATATGGTGTAGTGTCTTCAAAAATAGAAAATAGAATCTTCTAATGTGGTGAAATATCTTCAATTTTTCTCACAAAGATTTTCCCCATTATAAATTCTACATAAACAAATACATTATCACAAGGGGAATGAAAAAAAGGGATATCATAGATGGTTTGTAAGGGTAAAAAATAGATACACAAACATAACATGAGCATAATGGTATGAGACCATGGGCATAAAATTATAAGATCATACCCTACATATCAAAGATTATCATACAATTCATGGAATAAATATTGGCACTATATAAGACATGAATCATAAGAGAATAAGGACAATAATCAATGAAATCATTACATAAAAATAAGATACTTAATATTTAGAAGACACTTTAGCATATAAAACGATTTCTATAGTAGAGAAGGCATCACTAAAAAGGTCATATTAATAGTATTGTTTCACTCCCCATACCATCTTGATAGTCATGGTTCACTCCCATGGCCATATTATTAGTCAAGGTTCCCTCCAAATACATGCCTAATGCATGTGAGTGAATTAGTCCCGGTATGTGTGAGGTAGTCATTCATGGTCATGTCTGCAAGAATTCCCAAGTTATGGTCTCTCTCATTATTTCGATTCCCTCCCTGGTATATGATTTGGTTTTGTGGGAGATTCTCTATTGTATTGAACTCAACGTCTGAATATGAAGTATCAGGAATATTTGGATCTAATGGAAAGATACCTCTATGTTTTCTTGACTCCCCAGCGCAATGACTATCCACTCTAACTAGACGATTTCAATGGTCCCGGGTGTATGCGGACATTCGCTAAGAAAGGAGAAGAAAAAAAGGGGAAAAGATTAAAGAAATGGGATAAGAAAAGATAAATGGGGGAGAATATAAATATTTTCTAAGGTTACTTACATGGTCTCCTACAACGGTGCCAAAGTTTTGGTGTTCCAAAATTTACCCATGTTTTATGCTGTAATCGGTCATTATAATACGACTTGGGTTATCGATCCTCAAAGACCTAAGAAGAAACCTATAAAACATTCATTCTAAGAATGTAATTTGATGAAATTGATTTGGCCATGGAGTGGCCAAATTGGGTTTGAATTGATTGGATTATTTGATATTTTAAATATGTAAGTGAATTCAATCTAAAATCATGAGTTGATCCTTGGTAATTTCATTGGGTGAATTGAATGAATTTCTTTTTAAAATATTTCAATGTCTTAAGTTTGAGAATTTCCATTAACAAAATAAAAACATCCCAAATCAGTCACTGATTTCAAGTTTTAACTATCCTAAGGCTAATCACCTATACACTTGGAGGGTCATATTGATGAGCACTCCAACATAGAGGATCGTTTTAGCACTCGGGATGTGTATCCTTAAAAGTAGTGCGTTTAAAGGAGGACATAAATCATTGAATGAAAATCTCAAAAATAGAATTGATTAGGAATTATTAAATTAATAAATACCATATAATTAATCCCCTTGATACTCACTTGGATCAATCCATTAGATTATTATCTCTCCATTGATGATATTATATCATTGAAAGTGGGTAGTAGAATTACGATGTCATAATTGGAGAAGAAGAAAAAAAACAATCACTCTACTGTTGTGTGATGTGTTTAACCAAAGATTATTAGAATAGACTCAATCAATAAAGAAACAGTATCAAAATGATATAAAAAATGAAATTAATAAGAATAATAAGAATATGATATTTTATTAATTAAATGATGGCGAATGAAAAATTTACATGGGAGAAATTGACAAAGCGATTACAAAATGAAAGCACGACAATAAAAATGAAACACAAAACTTTGACACCCATTCCCTTCACCGAAATATCATTGTATAATAATATTAGGATCCTTAGAGACATTACCAATATTAAATTACATCCCCATTAATTTAGACAGTCAGAAGGAGGGAGAGAAAATCTAGGGAATTGGACATTTTGAAGTTGACCCGACAAATCATCCAGATTCATCCCCCTTATTGATGTGGGAATTTGTAACTGAAGGAAGTCTAATATAAAGGGGTATTAGATGATAAATTTTATCCTTTAGATATCTTATATTAACTATAAAAATTTCAGGTCATTTGGTGTATCCATTTGGATGTTATGATTGCAATGGTGGGAAGACATTATGGGCATTCAGGCCAGGCCCACCATTTAATTGTAAACTTCGTATTCATTTATCTCAATGAAAAAAAATCATAATTAGCTCTTTACATAGTTGAAAAAAATGATCCCCATATGTTTTTATTTATATATTAAAAATTTGAGCTACATTTGGCTGGTTTTGTGGGTCCCACATTTGTTTGATGGGCCTTATGCCCATTATTCTTCGTCCGAAAATTTTCTTCATTCATGGTGAAAAATCTTCATAATCTCTTTATATTAATCCATAATTCCTAAAAGATAAAATATTGCAAACAAAGTGATAAATCATATACAAATAATATCAAATTCAAAAAAGAATAAAATGTTCTCCACAAAAAGATGATTGATTGGGCCCAAAGTTTCATTTTAAACATGAATTGCATTTGAGATGAGAAATGAAGTTCAATTTATATACTACACTAAATTTGATTTTTATAGACTTTGTAACATATTATTATTAAGATATTTACAATGAATATTAGCCACTTTCAGTGTATAATAAATCATAAAAATAAACCTAAGATGTGTGATTCCTAGATCAGTATAATAAAGATAAAAACTTCTCCATTTTCAAATCTATTAAACTTAAACTATTTTTTGTATTTATTATTTCCATGAATTTTATATTAATAACTAAATTTAAATAAATATAAATTGTTTCATATATTAAATATTTGTTTCTATGGTATTTCAATAATAAATAATAGTTTGGTAATTCTTGAAACACATATATTCTAAATCAGCAATCAATGATGAATATTAATATAAGACATATGATACCTAATCATTGACAACTAATTATTTTACAAAACAAATGAGAATATTTGATAAGTTTATATCTATAAGGGTTCTCTAGATTATTTTTATCGAAGACACTATGGATAATGAGATTCCACTATCACGTTTTTGACAAAAATGAAATTTGAAAAAAAAATTATTTGAAAAACTACCCATGTTAGTTTAGTAGAATATCATGAATTGTTCTAAAGGAGAGGATAACATGATTTTAATATAATTCACGATATTAATTTATGAGATTTTCGTAATGATGAATGAAAAAATTAATACAAATGGTAAATGATACAATATCCTTGAAGATGAATTTTAAAAGTGTATCAAAACCAGGAATTCGTTGACTATTAAAATATAGAATGAAGGTAATCTAAAAATCAAATTACCTGATACATTAAATTTTTTATTTTTTTAAAATAGGATCAATGATATATCATATAAATATTCCAAATCTTTTAGTAATATATTATGAGACCTATTTTTAAAATAGTAAAACAACAACTAACCATGTACCAATTATATTAAACAATAAAATAAAATATTATTTTCAAAATAATAATAAATCAATTAGATATAGATTCTAGTGTTTTATGAGAACTGTTTTTAAAAACTTTTTTTAGAAACAAATAAACCTGAAATAAAATAAAAATTGTATCTCACTTAATTTTCCTATAACCGTTACAAATATTAACATCACTTATCAGTCCAAAATAAATATATTTTGGAGGGAAGCATATCTGATTTCGATATTATGGGATTATATTATATTTCATTTAATTATAGGCTTTAGATTCATATGAATTGTCATTTGAACATCCACTTCTCTAAACTATGTGGTCTAATTTTTTCTAAGAGACACATATTGTATAATAAGATTAACCCAAATGGTGTGTTGGTATTCACCTAGTCCAAAAAAACTATTATTCAATTTGAATTAATTAAAACTATAATTATGTAATCAGTGAAAACAACTAAGATTATAAAGTACATATTTAGTTACGGAATATATGAACCAAAATTCTAAGGCAATATATTTTTGATATTTCTAGACTTAATATTATTATTTTTTACTAAATAGAAATAGTATATGGATTTTAACAGTTGGTACCAATAATGAATTATTAATTATTTAAAAAATGTAAAAGGCATGGTCTGGGTGAAACCTTTTTTAAAAGTATTATGATAAACTCTCTATGAATTATACTTCTCATGGAATAATTGTATGATCATTTTCATGGGTGGTTGGGTGTCATGTCTAGTTTCCATAGTGGATACCCTATAAAATATGTACATATTAAAAAATCAAAAGGTTTATTCTAACTAATGGATTATAATAATATATAAAAACATTATATATCCATTTATGGATAGAAGCAAGAATAATTATCATAAAATATTCATTTTTAATGAGGTGTTACCATGTGTTTATAAAGGGTTAGAGAAAGAAAAAAAATATTTCCATGATTTTTTATTGATAATATATAAAAGTAGATAGTCAGTTCTATCATATTTCTAAGAGTTAGAAATAAAATTCTATAATTATTTCTTAAATTAACGTCAATTTTCAAGACTATGATATCTAAAAAGTTATATATAGGGTTTAATAATCTAGTTATTCTATATACCTTTATAAGATGGAATAATTCAATACATAATTGATTTTTTATGTCACATGGAATAAAATATCATCTTGATAATATGTTTACATATAAAAGGAGATATGAATAGTATTTCATATGTATATGTTATATGGATATATCAAATATGAAATGATATTTATTTAAGTTTTATGTTACATTTTTTTGTTTCATGAAGTGAAAATATCAAATAAAATGATTTAAACCATAAACAAATATAGTTAAAACTACGCCACAGGACATGAAAAACAAAAACTAGACAAGTTTTCAATATAAGTATAAATGGCAGTATAATAGATTAAGGATATTAAACGATTTTATTCCTTCAGATCATTTATAATCCTTGATCATAATGTAGGTAAGGTAATATAAAATAAAAAGTTATTATAACCAATGTTTTCCATATCTACAATAACTATGTACATTTCAACTATTTATGTAACTTAAGATGCAGTTTAGCCAAAATTGTTTCAATTTTATATTATGAAAAAATAGTAAGTGTTTTAAAAATTTCATGACAATATTTGACTATTGTATTGTCTGGAATGTCATATTTATGATAAGCGAAGAAGAAGTTTATGATTGGGTATACTAATTATTGTTGGATTTTCATATGTTAGTTAGTTTGTAATAACTATATCATCAAAATATACATGATTCTATACCAATACTATCCATGGAAATATGATAGCCCCAATAACTATAGCCATACTCAACAGAATCATGTCTAACATATGAGATGTAGCTAATCACTTAGCATTGTATCTAGTTCAAGTTGGTGTTTTTTGGAAGTGGTCCCCCAAAACAACTACATTCTACATTAGGTTTCCAACATATTCACAGATTTGTATATTAATAAATATCTTATAAAAGAATTATTGTTCTTTCATGAATCAATAATTTCATAATGTCATAGAGTATCTACCTCATTGGAAAAGGTCATAACAATTCCCTACTATGATGAGAACCATGAGGTGGTTTAAATATACTCTTAAAAATTAGTATTACAGTCATATAATTCCATATTATAGGTCACTAATGATATAGAGCGTAATGTGTTAGACACTTATAAGAGGATGAGAAATCATCTCATGAATTTTGTGTTTCATAATCAGCAAGATGGGATATTTTGAGGAAATACTCACAAGAATAATTTACTCAACGTTATGTTTCATTATTTATTTTTGTCTATGAACATGAAAAATGATCCATATATATAAATATTATTATTGATAAATATCACAAGTCACATACTTTCACATAATGAGGAATATTATGATTTTTTTCATGGATAAGTTGTATACATTCGTTGTATCATATGTTATAATGTATTATTGAATAAGTTAAAAATGGATTTTACCCTTAAACTTTAATATATATATATATTTATATCTTATACTCATAATTTGAATGAAAATATAAAAAATTTACTTAGACAAGGTGTATTTATTGGTTTATTTTAGATAGTCAATGAATGATTTATCAAGAATATAAGTTGTTTAAATGAGTATGAAACATGCTTCATGAGATATTGATAGAAATATATTATATTACATAGTGAGTGTTTGTATGTGGTTTTCATCATTGTGATATTAACATCTTCCTCTAGGGTGGATTTACCTATTACTAGATACTAATTTTTGATTTAGGAGAACTTGCGTACTGCTACTGAGTAAGGGTCCTATATGGTCACACACTTAGTGTTTTCATTGATCTCAATTAAATTATATATCAATTAAATTATTTGAATAAATATTATTCTCCATATCATGTATTAATATATATTCAATATTCATTGATAATAAATATTTAGATTCCATATTTATGTGTGATTTTATTATTAAAATATATTTTTTTTCATATGACCCTGAATATTGTAAATACTTATTTACTCATTGAAGGAAAAATATTTTTTTGTGAGGCCTGATTATATTAGAGGAATTTTAGTTTGGGATTCCAGATCAAGTTGGAATGGAATATTAAGTATCATTTAAATAAATATTCATTTATAAATTTAATGAAATGATATTTATTTTATTATTGAGACCTGTGATTTTTGAGTGTATAATAATAATTGTATTATCATTTTTACATTGGGTATTCCAGATATAAATAAATAAAAAATTTCCAACATGTAATTAATTATTCTTTAGCCTAGATATATAAATACATAGATATATCATTTACTACGGTTATTTATTATTTCATAATACAATTCCCTTTTTGAGATTTTCTAGGTACTTGATAAAAAAAGTATCTAGGACTATTTAAATAAATGAGAGTTTCCACCTTAATACTCCTTGAAACAATGACAAAATAGGATGTAACCCTTCATCCTCAATTTATTGTGCAGTGATCAAGGGTTCAAACAAAAAATGCCCTGTACCACCATTCTATAACTTATACTACCATTGTAAATGCATTGAGATTAGAGGAGTATGTGTCAAACAACTATACGGGGATTCTAATTTGGATCTTCTTGAAGAAGAAACATTATAATTGAATGGAAGTTAGAATGATTAATATATTCATCATATAAATAGTCTACAGACCAAGGTAATTCGTTAGCTAAATTAGGTATAAATTTAATATGAAAATGTAATATCTTGGTTTAAGTAACCATTTTAAATATTTCATTAGAATTATTTATTGTTCATGACATTTCATGTCATGTGAATTATATATTATTTATTAAATAAAAAAAATTCATTTTGGAATGAATCAATTAAGTACTTCTTTTACACCTAAATCCTTCACATGAAACACATTATGTATTAAAATTTAATAGGATAGGTAAGAAAAATGAAGAAAAACACATCTCACAACTAATGCTATCCATAAAATCATATATTTGAGTTGAAAATCAGAAATAAAAAATAAAAAATATTTTTTATGGAGTTGAAAACACATATGGTATACAGTAAAATAAAACAACAATGATAAATTTAAAATTATATAATTAAAAACATAATATCTTGATAATTTTTAACTATACCATATAAAATAAATAATAAAAAACCAGGATCAATTTTATAGGGTTTTTTTATTAATAAAATATAATTAAATTTAACTGAATCATCCTCATATCATTTATAGTCAAATAATTTTGGAATATGAGATGAGGAAGGGATTCATGTAACAATAAAAAACAAGATAAACATAGAGGTCCCAGGAAGAAGGGTTATGAAAGAATATAGCGGAAAAGTCCTACCTAAGAAAGAATTATATTGGGCACTGTAAAAGAATTCCTAGGATATATAATATTATGTAAAGGAATCCAACATAGAGCAATATTATCTCCAAATATAATCTTCCATAGTTTCTAGAATGAAATGGATTAAAATAAAATTCTAATAATCCACATTACATTGTCTTAAATAATAAAGAATTGATACTCAACCATGAAAACATGTGTAATAATGAATAAAAAGAGGATATAATAATCCTTACCATCACCATTTGGATTCAAAACCTTGATAGATTTCAAATATCCTTGAATGATAATAACAATATCCACTATGCCTTATCGTAATATTATAACTCCAATATTTCATCTTGGATCCTTTCATTCATCAACCTCGCCCCAACTAAACGAATTTAACTACCTTATAGAACTTTTTTAATCTAGATGATGATACAAATAACATGCTCTATATAACATCAATCGACTTCACGATTTATAAAATCAAATAATATTACTTGAGTTGGGTTGGTTATATATTTATTTAGTTGGGAAACATGAAAGGTCTTATACATGGCACATAATTCTTATTGCGAAGTTAGATAATAAGAAACCACCGTATCATTTCCCCCTATTTTGAAAGGAATGGTGAATCCTAGGGATGGATTCCCATTATTTCCTAATCATTATTGACCTATTCTTGAAGAATACCAAATGAACTCATGGACACCCACTTTTAATTTCAATGGATTACTTTGAAAGTTGAAAAAAATCCATCTTTTGTGAATATAAGTCATTTCTACATAAAATTCACCTGATATATCTTATTTAAGATTTTATTAAGCCCTATCACTGATGATTTTATTCATTATATATAGAAAATAAATATTTGAATCTTGAAACAGGCCATTTAATATCTCTCCACTATCTATTTCACTCAAATAATAAAATAATCAGAAGTAGATATATGGGATATCGAAGTTATTCATCAAAAATGAAATAATAAATATGTTTTTATTAATTTATATAACTTAAATCCTCGATCAAATCCATGTAGAGTTTGAATATAAGAAACATTGACCTCTTTAAATCATTTTCTTCCAACAAACATTGAGGGTGTACATTCATAATATTTACATCAAAAAAATGGTTCATTTACCAAGCTCGTAATGAATATGAACATTTCCTAACAATATATACTCCACCACATATTGTTTAATTAATTTTAAAACATTTTTTGAGAATATATATTTAATGTTTTTTTTAAAACAATAAAGCACTGACATTATAAATATATCCTCCGATATTTTAATTCATGAACAATGTGAACATATTAAAATTCATAGATAGGTTTTTTCATGAGGAAATTTTTTATAGTACCATACACCATTTCTCACTAATCCTTGAGGATAATTTAGTGAACACCAATTTAATACATGTTGAAATACACCATAATACTCAATCCCTATTGAAGAGGGAAAATAACTGGATCCATAGTCAACATCATTTTCAATTCATGAAATTTTACTTCACATTGGTAAGAACATACAAATTTTTACCCTTTCTTTTTTAGAATGTTCATCGGAAAAGATACCATGAGATACTAAAAGATGAAATCATTGTAATATCCCATGAGTCTTAGGGAACTCTTATTTTAAATAAATTTAAATAAATCTTCTATGAAACCTTTAATTACACCTTACGTGGATCCAATGAAATTATTTCTTTAGAAGTTATAAGGTAGTGGAACTTCACCACCAAAATCTAAAAGGATCATTTATTTAATGTAGAATAAAACTTATAATATCAAAATATATATAGCACAATGCATAGATAGAGACAATGTTAATCCGATGAGATATAATAAACCGTGATATTATCCATGAATATAATAAAAAATGAGATAAACATTGCATATAAAATCATATTCATCAATTATATGAATATGGAAATATATTTAGAAACTCTAAAGACATAACCATATATATGAATTGACTTGAATGTCTTCAAAATTAAATCTTTGAAATATCTTTACGTATAACTAAGAGTTGATGATAACACAATAATAGTTTTATTTTTGGAATCCAATTTACCCCCTTATTGTTAAAAAATATCATTAATTCTTTTCAATGGAAAATTAATAAATTTTTTAATTGGATAATAATTTTTTATTACAATAAGAGGTAGATTATCCTAATAGATTTATTAGAAATAAAAGAACAGATCTCCCGAAGGAGATGTGCCCAGCCTAATAAAAAACATTCCTTTTAAGAACCTAGAACTAAATACTCAACATCCCCAATTCAGCTGGTGTGATTCTATATAGAGGGACTGAGATAATTGTATTTCCTATAAAATGTTGAACTGAAAATTACACCACTCTAATAGGTAAAAATCATGGAAAATATTTAAGGAAGAAATCATAACACCAGACTACCATGAGAGGTAAAACAGGATGGACCTCATCTTAAATTAATATGATAATAAAATATGATATTTTAGTATTTCTATCCTCGAACATATTTGGATATATACATTTTCCCTATCCTTGATATCATTTCCTCCCTAGATGGCATATTGAACAATAGTTAGAGAAAATAAGGATATTTTTCTAGTATAAAAATGTTATATGCATACAATTGTGTTAAACAATTCATTAATAGAATGATGTTGAATGATTATATATTCAAAACCTTATGATCCCAATAAATGACCATAAAAATTTAAAAATAAATCACATGATGTACACATCCTAGTATGCTCTATACTCTTCCCAAATTAGTATCAAGGTTTATATATAAAACTACAGATTTCACTTTATGTCCAAAAAGTTATGTCAGATGATATAATATCAAATATTATGACTCAACTATATCAGGAAAAGAGAATAATGATGTATGAGCTACCAAGATATTAATTATAATACTAGAATTTCCTAATAAATTAATAACAATATATTTCTCTACAATATATATTTTACCTAAACCCTTATATTGTCTATAATGTAAAAATAATGTACTGATGATTACAAAATAGATATAAAAACATTACATCCATGCGGTTCTCTCCAACCCTATCTATAATAATCTGATCAATATAACCTTCTATACTAAGATGTTGATTATGCATAAATTTCTAGGTTATCTAAGGTAATTTACCAAAAAACTCTTAAATGAAGCACTTATAGATCCTTTGAAAATGGACATATAGAAAACATAAATAACACTATTTTTTAATGATAAAATTCATCCTTATATATCCCAGGAATACACATTGATTATATGCTACATGAGGTACTCTTGAGTTGGGTGATGAGGGCACTCACCCACCATATCCTCCTTCATAAGGGCCACCCATACTCATATCCATCGACCCACACTTCTTGTCACTCAATGTATAATCCCCTTTGTTTATTCGTAGTAGTGGGACACACACTATAAATCCATATATGAATCCCATCTCACTATGAATATATTTCTTCAAAACCTCGATTTATATAGACATATTGATGAGAGTCAACTAAATCTGTATCTTCCCATTTAAGCCTATTTCAAAGCACCATGCCTTTGATTCTTTATCTCTACTCATATATAGAGAAATTTGAAATCAATTTATATTTTCAGTATTATATAAAATAAAATAAATTCATATCTATCTCAAAAACAAGAATTTAAATTCCTTTACCTATCAAATAGTGTTGAGATAACATTTCTCCAAATAAATTCCTACAATACCTTTAATGTAGACCCTGGTCTTTCGTAGCATCAATTATAACATTCCACCATCATTGAGTTGTCCCTTCTAGTATTAAAGTCTCTAGTATATTCATAATGATAGTAATGATATGGTAGACATGATAAATCTATTAATCATCCCCTTGAGAAGATATATAACACCAAAAGGTTAGAAGATGATTAAATTCAATGTCACTCATTATTTCCAAGATTGTAGTCATCTAAAAGGAGCTCCCTGACTGATATTTTTCAATAGTTGGGAATGTCCATCTATCACCAAAGGGTTAACCATAGGTCAGGATGGTGGTGTATTCTAATTATACCCTTATTACATTGATGGAAGATTTCATCTCAGTGGTATCATTTATAATAAAGTAGAGAATGATATGAAATGATTCTCCTCAAACATAAAAGCATATATTTTAGGATGACACATTATAAGTAAATTTCATCTCTATTCCTCCCTAATTGACCTTAATTTTTTTATTGAAATAGTCATCATCAAAATTATTTTAAATCATTTCATAACAAAATATATATTTTAAGACTAAAAAATAGCTTTCTCTTAGTACAAAATAAAATTAAATACATATCAATAAATTAATAAAATTATAATTAAAATGATATAACCATTGTTCCATATTAACCTAGAAATAAATAATATATATTTGAAAACTCAATTTATTTATTTTTATTGGTTCAGTTAATATTAATCATTAAATGGTTCCATAAATATTATAAAAATCCTAGGATATCATAGTATATGTCATGTTATCATACATATGCCTATTAATAAACACCCAATATGAAACATGAGAGTAATTTATAGAGTACGAACTCAGATAATGAAAGGAAATAGACCACATAATAGACCTATTACATCAAGGTTCGACCATAATTATGATACATAGGGATATTTATGTTTTACCTACAAAGTCCCAATAACTCCACCTCTTTAAAAATATTTAGTATCATACTCTTAATACATTCATATAATATCGGATTCCATTTTTAAATGAATAGGACAAAAACACCTTAATGGAATGTAAGCCACATTATAACAAATTCTAAAGTATATGCCACTAATAACAAGAGGTTAGAATTAACATTGAGGGATAACTATCAATTATTTAAGAGATGGTTTCTCCATATATGGGATTAAAAAAATATGTGAAAAACTAAATAAGTAATTGATATTAAAAGTTGGAATAACTATTAGGGTTTGTATATTTGGAAGATAGTGATGTAAACATCCCCAAAAGGCATAAAGGTACATCGATCTATCTACATAGAGATGAAATAACATCTATATGTTTAAACATTACCATGAAAAATTGGTCCAAACATCAATGATGTATACATGAAGAGTTAAACTAGAGGAAATACCACATATAAATAATATACACAATGGACATTCCCTTCTGAACCAAAATGGAATGTCCCTTCAGAAGAAATTCCTTCGAAAACCACCACATATAGACATATGTCCATTCCTTATCCATCATTAAAAAGATACAAAACAATCTACAAAGGATCCATATATTATCAAAACATAGCCTAATGATATAATAATTCACACATTATTAGATAAAATAAAAAAGGATCTACACTTGTCCTGGAGGGGGTATGTTTTGGGAGGGAGTACGATATCACCAGGTCAGTGATTTCTACCTCACACATTACAGACCACAATAACACAATGTGTACATATTAAAATTATGTGGATAAAGTAGTATGAGGAGGAATAAATAATAATCCTTACAAAGTAATCTCAAATAGATATCAAGGATAATGATAAAACCCTTATATCGGGTGGATACATAACCTACATAATTACTTTGAGTGAATACTTATGATGTGAGATGAATGAGTATAATAATACAAGGAATGCAGATTATTTATAATGAAGTGGAAAATAGTATAATTAGTTTTGGAATCCTAATAACCCATTTTAGGGAAAGGGTTTTGGGTATAATTAGTATAGTAGCATCACTATTGTCTGTTGGAGTAATGGATAAAGTGTATAATATGTTAGGGCATTACAATTCCATCACAAAACTATATTTTGTTCATCATCATAGGTTATACCTAAGAACCCATTAAAGAAGTATGGAATAACACATTTTAAGTCAATATATTTATAATAGTAATATTATGAAATTTCTATATTAAAAATCATGTACATACTTCGTAATATATAGAAACATGTGTCTATTTCTCATATAATTTCATGATTTAAATAAAAAAATAAAAAAATCACACCTGAAATGACTTAGAGGTCTAGTTTTATTGGGATAATAGTTATGAAATACATGAACGCAAACATAAGATAAATCATCTTAATTTTAATAACCATAATGTTAACAAATACCCCAATGAAAAAATAATGTGGATTAGGGTAACCTAGGGGAAACCATAATGAAAAGAGTTTTCTATAAGTCCCAGTAAGGTAATAATAATGGTAAATTACAATGATATGTAATATATAAGAGAAATTTGGTATATGATCATTAGATAAATGTTGAGAATAATATATTATAACATAGAATCATTTCATAAGAATATGATATCATTATATTATCGAATTATAGGAATGTGGAAAAAAAATAAAACATGAAATCATAGGAATTAGAAAAGGATCACCACCAAGACAATATAACTTAGTGTTCTAGGATAATTGTTTTCTCCCAATACACAATATCTTATGAGATGAAAACATAACCCAATGCCTTGGGGGAAATATATAGTAATGTTCAAATCATCACATTTATAATTTGAACATGCATAAGTGTTCAAAATAAGATAATAAATAATAATGATATAGTATAAGTATAATCCATAAAATTGAGATGGGTTACATAATCTTTCCTTGGAGAATAATGAAATGAAATATCATAAATATTCCTATAAAATAAGTAATTAAATAATTCTTGAATGTTTATAAATGAAACGAGAATCAATGGTTATAAAAATGATGTTCAATTTAGGTTTATACATACAAAAAAAGAGTCAAAAAGCATTCTTGGAAGTGAAACACTTAAGTTTTATTTTAGTAAAACGACAAAGTGATTTTAATGATGTTAAGAGCATAATATTTCCATAAAACCTAAAAATGGACCCAAAAAATTTTCTTTTAATTAAGATGATTTTTAGAAAAAATATAACATTAAAAATAATTGTTGATGTGGTATACTAAAAGAGATAATAATTAGATAAGTTCTATTTTATCTAGTTTATATAAATGAAGAAATTAAGAATGGTTCTTAGAGAACATGTATTATCCCTATCCATGAATGGAAAAGCAGGCAAAGTGTTTATGTACGAAAAATATATAAAAATATATTTGAGAAACAATTAGGAGAAGATAAAGACAAAGAGGGGAAGGAAAGAGAATTTGTAACTCTAGAGTAACAAGGGTAGTTCAAAATATGTGTTACCTTGGGTCCTGGACTCATTCTATGAGAGAGTTTTTCCTCATTAATAATCAAATGATATTTATTAAAAACACATTTCATAACCTATTTATTGTATATTAAATTTCATACCACTATTTATGATGTAAAAAATTAAATTAAACAATTTTTTTATTATTATATGAAATTCAAACCATTGAATGAAAAATAATAGGAAAATTAGTTAATTTTATCATTGTTTTGAAATTTTAATTTAATAGATAAATGGACCAATTATTTGGTTTTAATGATTTAAAAATTTTTGTCATAAATTATGAAGCCAAGAATTTATTTTTTGAAATTTAAAATTGTAATTGTATGATTCTTGAACTAAAATTCAGAAAGGGTTTATTAGTATTAATTATTTTTCCAATTTTTGAATTAAATTAAATGAAAGAATATATTTTGACTTTAAAATAATTTATTTGTGGAATGCAAATTTAGAAGTTCATATTATTTATAAAATGTTGAAAATTTATTATTTTAAAAAAGGATATTTTAAATTTAATGATTAAAATTAATATTAAATTTATTTGACAATAATTATATTGAGAAAATAAAATTTAATATGATTTTTTAATCAATTTATTGAAATTTTTTATATAAAATTCTACACTAAATAAATAATTTTTTTAAATTACATGTTCAAATGATGAAGAATATCATTGTGAACGCATAAGAAATTTCCAAGAAACCACTCAGGCAATACATATCTAATGCCTCTTAAAATTCCTTGGATAACTCAGATCCCATGTTACTACATTGGTAAAAGGACCCCAAAAGATGAATTTACAACAAATGACTCTCACAGTCATTTGCTAACTGACCGTAACCTCATTGTGACTTAAGTATCCATGATCACACCCTCCTGCGGTAAAACTATGATCCACATTGACATTAAACTAATTAAATTAAAACCCAACTAACCATTAACCTCAACAACAATCACTTAGAAACATACCATAAATCTTGATCAATCTATGTCATATTGAAAACCACTTCTCAAGATACCACAAGATCATCTATAACCTACAATGCGACCACATTCAACCTGTTGCGAAAATGATACCATCAAATTCTGAGGACCTTATATTTATTGAAGGAGACCAACCTTGTTGAGACAATAATTTTAGTGACTCTGACATAACATGCATGGATATTACACTATATTATATGGATAATCATCACATTTAAAAAAATAATGGCCCAAGGACCATATGGTGTAGTGTCTTCAAAAATAGAAAATAGAATCTTCTAATGTGGTGAAATATCTTCAATTTTTCTCACAAAGATTTTCCCCATTATAAATTCTACATAAACAAATACATTATCACAAGGGGAATGAAAAAAAGGGATATCATAGATGGTTTGTAAGGGTAAAAAAATAGATACACAAACATAACATGAGCATAATGGTATGAGACCATGGGCATAAAATTATAAGATCATACCCTACATATCAAAGATTATCATACAATTCATGGAATAAATATTGGCACTATATAAGACATGAATCATAAGAGAATAAGGACAATAATCAATGAAATCATTACATAAAAATAAGATATTTAATATTTAGAAGACACTTTAGCATATAAAACGATTTCTATAGTAGAGAAGGCATCACTAAAAAGGTCATATTAATAGTATTGTTTCACTCCCCATACCATCTTGATAGTCATGGTTCACTCCCATGGCCATATTATTAGTCAAGGTTCCCTCCAAATACATGCCTAATGCATGTGAGTGAATTAGTCCCGGTATGTGTGAGTTAGTCATTCATGGTCATGTCTGCAAGAATTCCCAAGTTATGGTCTCTCTCATTATTTCGATTCCCTCCCTGGTATATGATTTGGTTTTGTGGGAGATTTTCTATTGTATTGAACTCAACGTTTGAATATGAAGTATCAGGAATATTTGGATCTAATGGAAAGATACCTCTATGTTTTCTTGACTCCCCAGCGCAATGACTATCCACTCTAACTAGACGATTTCAATGGTCCCGGGTGTATGCGGACATTCGCTAAGAAAGGAGAAGAAAAAAAGGGGAAAAGATTAAAGAAATGGGATAAGAAAAGATAAATGGGGGAGAATATAAATATTTTCTAAGGTTACTTACATGGTCTCCTACAACGGTGCCAAAGTTTTGGTGTTCCAAAATTTACCCATGTTTTATGCTGTAATCAGTCATTATAATACGACTTGGGTTATCGATCCTCAAAGACCTAAGAAGAAACCTATAAAACATTCATTCTAAGAATGTAATTTGATGAAATTGATTTGGCCATGGAGTGGCCAAATTGGGTTTGAATTGATTGGATTATTTGATATTTTAAATATGTAAGTGAATTCAATCTAAAATCATGAGTTGATCCTTGGTAATTTCATTGGGTGAATTGAATGAATTTCTTTTTAAAATATTTCAATGTCTTAAGTTTGAGAATTTCCATTAACAAAATAAAAACATCCCAAATCAGTCACTGATTTCAAGTTTTAACTATCCTAAGGCTAATCACCTATACACTTGGAGGGTCATATTGATGAGCACTCCAACGTAGAGGATCGTTTTAGCACTCGGGATGTGTATCCTTAAAAGTAGTGCGTTTAAAGGAGGACATAAATCATTGAATGAAAATCTCAAAAATAGAATTGATTAGGAATTATTAAATTAATAAATACCATATAATTAATCCCCTTGATACTCACTTGGATCAATCCATTAGATTATTATCTCTCCATTGATGATATTCTATCATTGAAAGTGGGTAGTAGAATTACGATGTCATAATTGGAGAAGAAGAAAAAAACAATCACTCTACTGTTGTGTGATGTGTTTAACCAAAGATTATTAGAATAGACTCAATCAATAAAGAAACAGTATCAAAATGATATAAAAAATGAAATTAATAAGAATAATAAGAATATGATATTTTATTAATTAAATGATGGCGAATGAAAAATTTACATGGGAGAAATTGACAAAGCGATTACAAAATGAAAGCACGACAATAAAAATGAAACACAAAACTTTGACACCCATTCCCTTCACCGAAATATCATTGTATAATAATATTAGGATCCTTAGAGACATTACCAATATTAAATTACATCCCCATTAATTTAGACAGTCAGAAGGAGGGAGAGAAAATCTAGGGAATTAGACATTTTGAAGTTGACCCGACAAATCATCCAGATTCATCCCCCTTATTGATGTGGGAATTTGTAACTGAAGGAAGTCTAATATAAAGGGGTATTAGATGATAAATTTTATCCTTTAGATATCTTATATTAACTATAAAAATTTCAGGTCATTTGGTGTATCCATTTGGATGTTATGATTGCAATGGTGGGAAGACATTATGGGCATTCAGGCCAGGCCCACCATTTAATTGTAAACTTCGTATTCATTTATCTCAAGGAAAAAAAATCATAATTAGCTCTTTACATAGTTGAAAAAAATGATCCCCATATGTTTTTATTTATATATTAAAAATTTGAGCTACATTTGGCTGGTTTTGTGGGTCCCACATTTGTTTGATGGGCCTTATGCCCATTATTCTTCGTCCGAAAATTTTCTTCATTCACGGTGAAAAATCTTCATAATCTCTTTATATTAATCCATAATTCCTAAAAGATAAAATATTTCAAACAAAGTGATAAATCATATACAAATAATATCAAATTCAAAAAAGAATAAAATGTTCTCCACAAAAAGATGATTGATTGGGCCCAAATTTTCATTTTAAACATGAATTGCATTTGAGATGAGAAATGAAGTTCAATTTATATACTACACTAAATTTGATTTTTATAGACTTTGTAACATATTATTATTAAGATATTTACAATGAATATTAGCCACTTTCAGTGTATAATAAATCATAAAAAGAAACCTAAGATGTGTGATTTCTAGATCAGTATAATAAAGATAAAAACTTCTCCATTTTCAAATCTATTAAACTTAAACTATTTTTTGTATTTATTATTTCCATGAATTTTATATCAATAACTAAATTTAAATAAATATAAATTGTTTCATATATTAAATATTTGTTTCTATGGTATTTCAATAATAAATAATAGTTTGGTAATTCTTGAAACACATATATTCTAAATCAGCAATCAATGATGAATATTAATATAAGACATATGATACCTAATCATTGACAACTAATTATTTTACAAAACAAATGAGAATATTTGATAAGTTTATATCTATAAGGGTTCTCTAGATTATTTTTATCGAAGACACTATGGATAATGAGATTCCACTATCACGTTTTTGACAAAAATGAAATTTGAAAAAAAAATTATTTGAAAAACTACCCATGTTAGTTTAGTAGAATATCATGAATTGTTCTAAAGGAGAGGATAACATGATTTTAATATAATTCACGATATTAATTTATGAGATTTTCGTAATGATGAATGAAAAAATTAATACAAATGGTAAATGATACAATATCCTTGAAGATGAATTTTAAAAGTGTATCAAAACCAAGAATTCGTTGACTATTAAAATATAGAATGAAGGTAATCTAAAAATCAAATTACCTGATACATTAAATTTTTTATTTTTTTAAAATAGGATCAATGATATATCATATAAATATTCCAAATCTTTTAGTAATATATTATGAGACCTATTTTTAAAATAGTAAAACAACAACTAACCATGTACCAATTATATTAAACAATAAAATAAAATATTATTTTCAAAATAATAATAAATCAATTAGATATAGATTCGAGTGTTTTATGAGAACTGTTTTTAAAAACTTTTTTTAGAAACAAATAAACCTGAAATAAAATAAAAATTGTATCTCACTTAATTTTCCTATAACCGTTACAAATATTAACATCACTTATCAGTCCAAAATAAATATATTTTGGAGGGAAGCATATCTGATTTCGATATTATGGGATTATATTATATTTCATTTAATTATAGGCTTTAGATTCATATGAATTGTCATTTGAACATCCACTTCTCTAAACTATGTGGTCTAATTTTTTGTAAGAGACACATATTGTATAATAAGATTAACCCAAATGGTGTGTTGGTATTCACCTAGTCCAAAAAAACTATTATTCAATTTGAATTAATTAAAACTATAATTATGTAATCAGTGAAAACAACTAAGATTATAAAGTACATATTTAGTAACGGAATATATGAACCAAAATTCTAAGGCAATATATTTTTGATATTTCTAGACTTAATATTATTATTTTTTACTAAATAGAAATAGTATATGGATTTTAACAGTTGGTACCAATAATGAATTATTAATTATTTAAAAAATGTAAAAGGCATGGTCTGGGTGAAACCTTTTTTAAAAGTATTATGATAAACTCTCTATGAATTATACTTCTCATGGAATAATTGTATGATCATTTTCATGGGTGGTTGGGTGTCATGTCTAGTTTCCATAGTGGATACCCTATAAAATATGTACATATTAAAAAATCAAATGGGTTATTCTAACTAATGGATTATAATAATATATAAAAACATTATATATCCATTTATGGATAGAAGCAAGAATAATTATCATAAAATATTCATTTTTAATGAGGTGTTACCATGTGTTTATAAAGGGTTAGAGAAAGAAAAAAAATATTTCCATGATTTTTTATTGATAATATATAAAAGTAGATAGTCAGTTCTATCATATTTCTAAGAGTTAGAAATAAAATTCTATAATTATTTCTTAAATTAACGTCAATTTTCAAGACTATGATATCTAAAAAGTTATATATAGGGTTTCATAATCTAGTTATTCTATATACCTTTATAAGATGGAATAATTCAATACATAATTGATTTTTTATGTCACATGGAATAAAATATCATCTTGATAATATGTTTACATATAAAAGGAGATATGAATAGTATTTCATATGTATATGTTATATGGATATATCAAATATGAAATGATATTTATTTAAGTTTTATGTTACATTTTTTTGTTTCATGAAGTGAAAATATCAAATAAAATGATTTAAACCATAAATAAATATAGTTAAAACTACCCCACAGGACTTGAAAAACAAAAACTAGACAAGTTTTCAATATAAGTATAAATGGGAGTATAATAGATTAAGGATATTAAACGATTTTATTCCTTCAGATCATTTATAATCCTTGATCATAATGTAGGTAAGGTAATATAAAAGAAAAAGTTATTATAACCAATGTTTTCCATATCTACAATAACTATGTACATTTCAACTATTTATGTAACTTAAGATGCAGTTTAGCCAAAATTTTTTCAATTTTATATTATGAAAAAATAGTAAGTGTTTTAAAAATTTCATGACAATATTTGACTATTGTATTGTCTGGAATGTCATATTTATGATAAGCGAAGAAGAAGTTTATGATTGGGTATACTAATTATTGTTGGATTTTCATATGTTAGTTAGTTTGTAATAACTATATCATCAAAATATACATGATTCTATACCAATCCTATCCATGGAAATATGATAGCCCCAATAACTATAGCCATACTCAACAGAATCATGTCTAACATATGAGATGTAGCTAATCACTTAGCATTGTATCTAGTTCAAGTTGGTGTTTTTTGGAAGTGGTCCCCCAAAACAACTACATTCTACATTAGGTTTCCAACATATTCACAGATTTGTATATTAATAAATATCTTATAAAAGAATTATTGTTCTTTCATGAATCAATAATTTCATAATGTCATAGAGTATCTACCTCATTGGAAAAGGTCATAACAATTCCCTACTATGATGAGAACCATGAGGTGGTTTAAATATACTCTTAAAAATTAGTATTACAGTCATATAATTCCATATTATAGGTTACTAATGATATAGAGCGTAATGTGTTAGACACTTATAAGAGGATGAGAAATCATCTCATGAATTTTGTGTTTCATAATCAGCAAGATGGGATATTTTGAGGAAATACTCACAAGAATAATTTACTCAACGTTATGTTTCATTATTTATTTTTGTCTATGAACATGAAAAATGATCCATATATATAAATATTATTATTGATAAATATCACAAGTCACATACTTTCACATAATGAGGAATATTATGATTTTTTTCATGGATAAGTTGTATACATTCGTTGTATCATATGTTATAATGTATTATTGAATAAGTTAAAAATGGATTTTACCCTTAAACTTTAATATATATATATATTTATATCTTATACTCATAATTTGAATGAAAATATAAAAAATTTACTTAGACAAGGTGTATTTATTGGTTTATTTTAGATAGTCAATGAATGATTTATCAAGAATATAAGTTGTTTAAATGAGTATGAAACATGCTTCATGAGATATTGATAGAAATATATTATATTACATAGTGAGTGTTTGTATGTGGTTTTCATCATTGTGATATTAACATCTTCCTCTATGGTGGATTTACCTATTACTAGATACTAATTTTTGATTTAGGAGAACTTGCGTACTGCTACTGAGGAAGGGTCCTATATGGTCACACACTTAGTGTTTTCATTGATCTCAATTAAATTATATATCAATTAAATTATTTGAATAAATATTATTCTCCATATCATGTATTAATATATATTCAATATTCATTGATAATAAATATTTAGATTCCATATTTATGTGTGATTTTATTATTAAAATATATTTTTTTTCATATGACCCTGAATATTGTAAATACTTATTTACTCATTGAAGGAAAAATAATTTTTTGTGAGGCCTGATTATATTAGAGGAATTTTAGTTTGGGATTCCAGATCAAGTTGGAATGGAATATTAAGTATCATTTAAATAAATATTCATTTATAAATTTAATGAAATGATATTTATTTTATTATTGAGACCTGTGATTTTTGAGTGTATAATAATAATTGTATTATCATTTTTACATTGGGTATTCCAGATATAAATAAATAAAAAATTTCCAACATGTAATTAATTATTCTTTAGCCTAGATATATAAATACATAGATATATCATTTACTACGGTTATTTATTATTTCATAATACAATTCCCTTTTTGAGATTTTCTAGGTACTTGATAAAAAAAGTATCTAGGACTATTTAAATAAATGAGAGTTTCCACCTTAATACTCCTTGAAACAATGACAAAATAGGATGTAACCCTTCATCCTCAATTTATTGTGCAGTGATCAAGGGTTCAAACAAAAAATGCCCTGTACCACCATTCTATAACTTATACTACCATTGTAAATGCATTGAGATTAGAGGAGTATGTGTCAAACAACTATACGGGGATTCTAATTTGGATCTTCTTGAAGAAGAAACATTATAATTGAATGGAAGTTAGAATGATTAATATATTCATCATATAAATAGTCTACAGACCAAGGTAATTCGTTAGCTAAATTAGGTATAAATTTAATATGAAAATGTAATATCTTGGTTTAAGTAACCATTTTAAATATTTCATTAGAATTATTTATTGTTCATGACATTTCATGTCATGTGAATTATAGATTATTTATTAAATAAAAAAAAATTCATTTTGGAATGAATCAATTAAGTACTTCTTTTACACCTAAATCCTTCACATGAAACACATTATGTATTAAAATTTAATAGGATAGGTAAGAAAAATGAAGAAAAACACATCTCACAACTAATGCTATCCATAAAATCATATATTTGAGTTGAAAATCAGAAATAAAAAATAAAAAATATTTTTTATGGAGTTGAAAACACATATGGTATACAGTAAAATAAAACAACAATGATAAATTTAAAATTATATAATTAAAAACATAATATCTTGATAATTTTTAACTATACCATATAAAATAAATAATAAAAAACCAGGATCAATTTTATAGGGTTTTTTTATTAATAAAATATAATTAAATTTAACTGAATCATCCTCATAGCATTTATAGTCAAATAATTTTGGAATATGAGATGAGGAAGGGATTCATGTAACAATAAAAAACAAGATAAACATAGAGGTCCCAGGAAGAAGGGTTATGAAAGAATATAGCGGAAAAGTCCTACCTAAGAAAGAATTATATTGGGCACTGTAAAAGAATTCCTAGGATATATAATATTATGTAAAGGAATCCAACATAGAGCAATATTATCTCCAAATATAATCTTCCATAGTTTCTAGAATGAAATGGATTAAAATAAAATTCTAATAATCCACATTACATTGTCTTAAATAATAAAGAATTGATACTCAACCATGAAAACATGTGTAATAATGAATAAAAAGAGGATATAATAATCCTTACCATCACCATTTGGATTCAAAACCTTGATAGATTTCAAATATCCTTGAATGATAATAACAATATCCACTATGCCTTATCGTAATATTATAACTCCAATATTTCATCTTGGATCCTTTCATTCATCAACCTCGCCCCAACTAAACGAATTTAACTACCTTATAGAACTTTTTTAATCTAGATGATGATACAAATAACATGCTCTATATAACATCAATCGACTTCACGATTTATAAAATCAAATAATATTACTTGAGTTGGGTTGGTTATATATTTATTTAGTTGGGAAACATGAAAGGTCTTATACATGGCACATAATTCTTATTGTGAAGTTAGATAATAAGAAACCACCGTATCATTTCCCCCTATTTTGAAAGGAATGGTGAATCCTAGGGATGGATTCCCATTATTTCCTAATCATTATTGACCTATTCTTGAAGAATACCAAATGAACTCATGGACACCCACTTTTAATTTCAATGGATTACTTTGAAAGTTGAAAAAAATCCATCTTTTGTGAATATAAGTCATTTCTACATAAAATTCACCTGATATATCTTATTTAAGATTTTATTAAGCCCTATCACTGATGATTTTATTCATTATATATAGAAAATAAATATTTGAATCTTGAAACAGGCCATTTAATATCTCTCCACTATCTATTTCACTCAAATAATAAAATAATCAGAAGTAGATATATGGGATATCGAAGTTATTAATCAAAAATGAAATAATAAATATGTTTTTATTAATTTATATAACTTAAATCCTCGATCAAATCCATGTAGAGTTTGAATATAAGAAACATTGACCTCTTTAAATCATTTTCTTCCAACAAACATTGAGGGTGTACATTCATAATATGTACATCAAAAAAATGGTTCATTTACCAAGCTCGTAATGAATATGAACATTTCCTAACAATATATACTCCACCACATATTGTTTAATTAATTTTAAAACATTTTGTGAGAATATATATTTAATGTTTTTTTTAAAACAATAAAGCACTGACATTATAAATATATCCTCCGATATTTTAATTCATGAACAATGTGAACATATTAAAATTCATAGATAGGTTTTTTCATGAGGAAATTTTTTATAGTACCATACACCATTTCTCACTAATCCTTGAGGATAATTTAGTGAACACCAATTTAATACATGTTGAAATACACCATAATACTCAATCCCTATTGAAGAGGGAAAATAACTGGATCCATAGTCAACATCATTTTCAATTCATGAAATTTTACTTCACATTGGTAAGAACATACAAATTTTTACCCTTTCTTTTTTAGAATGTTCATCGGAAAAGATACCATGAGATACTAAAAGATGAAATCATTGTAATATCCCATGAGTCTTAGGGAACTCTTATTTTAAATAAATTTAAATAAATCTTCTATGAAACATTTAATTACACCTTACGTGGATCCAATGAAATTATTTCTTTAGAAGTTATAAGATAGTGGAACTTCACCACCAAAATCTAAAAGGATCATTTATTTAATGTAGAATAAAACTTATAATATCAAAATATATATAGCATAATGCATAGATAGAGACAATGTTAATCCGATGAGATATAATAAACCGTGATATTATCCATGAATATAATAAAAAATGAGATAAACATTGCATATAAAATCATATTCATCAATTATATGAATATGGAAATATATTTAGAAACTCTAAAGACATAACCATATATATGAATTGACTTGAATGTCTTCAAAATTACATCTTTGAAATATCTTTACGTATAACTAAGAGTTGATGATAACACAATAATAGTTTTATTTTTGGAATCCAATTTACCCCCTTATTGTTAAAAAATATCATTAATTCTTTTCAATGGAAAATTAATCAATTTTTTAATTGGATAATAATTTTTTATTACAATAAGAGGTAGATTATCCTAATAGATTTATTAGAAATAAAAGAACAGATCTCCCGAAGGAGATGTGCCCGGCCTAATAAAAAACATTCCTTTTAAGAACCTAGAACTAAATACTCAACATCCCCAATTCAGCTGGTGTGATTCTATATAGAGGGACTGAGATAATTATATTTCCTATAAAATGTTGAACTGAAAATTACACCACTCTAATAGGTAAAAATCATGGAAAATATTTAAGGAAGAAATCATAACACCAGACTACCATGAGAGGTAAAACAGGGTGGACCTCATCTTAAATTAATATGATAATAAAATATGATATTTTAGTATTTCTATCCTCGAACATATTTGGATATATACATTTTCCCTATCCTTGATATCATTTCCTCCCTAGATGGCATATTGAACAATAGTTAGAGAAAATAAGGATATTTTTCTAGTATAAAAATGTTATATGCATACAATTGTGTTAAACAATTCATTAATAGAATGATGTTGAATGATTATATATTCAAAACCTTATGATCCCAATAAATGACCATAAAAATTTAAAAATAAATCACATGATGTACACATCCTAGTATGCTCTATACTCTTCCCAAATTATTATCAAGGTTTATATATAAAACTATGGATTTCACTTTATGTCCAAAAAGTTATGTCAGATGATATAATATCAAATATTATGACTCAACTATATCAGGAAAAGAGAATAATGATGTATGAGCTACCAAGATATTAATTATAATACTAGAATTTCCTAATAAATTAATAACAATATATTTCTCTACAATATATATTTTACCTAAACCCTTATATTGTCTATAATGTAAAAATAATGTACTGATGATTACAAAATAGATATAAAAACATTACATCCATGCGGTTCTATCCAACCCTATCTATAATAATCTGATCAATATAACCTTCTATACTAAGATGTTGATTGTGCATAAATTTCTAGGTTATCTAAGGTAATTTACCAAAAAACTCTTAAATGAAGCACTTATAGATCCTTTGAAAATGGACATATAGAAAACATAAATAACACTATTTTTTAATGATAAAATTCATCCTTATATATCCCAGGAATACACATTGATTATATGCTACATGAGGTACTCTTGAGTTGGGTGATGAGGGAACTCACCCACCATATCCTCCTTCATAAGGGCCACCCATACTCATATCCATCGACCCACACTTCTTATCACTCAATGTATAATCCCCTTTGTTTATTCGTAGTAGTGGGACACACACTATAAATCCATATATGAATCCCATCTCACTATGAATATATTTCTTCAAAACCTCGATTTATATAGACATATTGATGAGAGTCAACTAAATTTGTATCTTCCCATTTAAGCCTATTTCAAAGCACCATGCCTTTGATTCTTTATCTCTACTCATATATAGAGAAATTTGAAATCAATTTATATTTTCAGTATTATATAAAATAAAATAAATTCATATCTATCTCAAAAACAAGAATTTAAATTCCTTTACCTATCAAATAGTGTTGAGATAACATTTCTCCAAATAAATTCCTACAATACCTTTAATGTAGACCCTGGTCTTTCGTAGCATCAATTATAACATTCCACCATCATTGAGTTGTCCCTTCTAGTATTAAAGTCTCTAGTATATTCATAATGATTGTAATGATATGGTAGACATGATAAATCTATTAATCATCCCCTTGAGAAGATATATAACACCAAAAGGTTAGAAGATGATTAAATTCAATGTCACTCATTATTTCCAAGATTGTAGTCATCTAAAAGGAGCTCCCTGACTGATATTTTTCAATAGTTGGGAATGTCCATCTATCACCAAAGGGTTAACCATAGGTCAGGATGGTGGTGTATTCTAATTATGCCCTTATTACATTGATGGAAGATTTCATCTCAGTGGTATCATTTATAATAAAGTAGAGAATGATATGAAATGATTCTCCTCAAACATAAAAGCATATATTTTAGGATGACACATTATAAGTAAATTTCATCTCTATTCCTCCCTAATTGACCTTAATTTTTTTATTGAAATAGTCATCATCAAAATTATTTTAAATCATTTCATAACAAAATATATATTTTAAGACTAAAAAATAGCTTTCTCTTAGTACAAAATAAAATTAAATACATATCAATAAATTAATAAAATTATAATTAAAATGATATAACCATTGTTCCATATTAACCTAGAAATAAATAATATATATTTGAAAACTCAATTTATTTATTTTTATTGGTTCAGTTTATATTAATCATTAAATGGTTCCATAAATATTATAAAAATCCTAGGATATCATAGTATATGTCATGTTATCATACATATGCCTATTAATAAACACCCAATATGAAACATGAGAGTAATTTATAGAGTACGAACTCAGATAATGAAAGGAAATAGACCACATAATAGACCTATTACATCAAGGTTCGACCATAATTATGATACATAGGGATATTTATGTTTTACCTACAAAGTCCCAATAACTCCACCTCTTTAAAAATATTTAGTATCATACTCTTAATACATTCATATAATATCGGATTCCATTTTTAAATGAATAGGACAAAAACACCTTAATGGAATGTAAGCCACATTATAACAAATTCTAAAGTATATGCCACTAATAACAAGAGGTTAGAATTAACATTGAGGGATAACTATCAATTATTTAACAGATGGTTTCTCCATATATGGGATTAAAAAAATATGTGAAAAACTAAATAAGTAATTGATATTAAAAGTTGGAATAACTATTAGGGTTTGTATATTTGGAAGATAGTGATGTAAACATACCCAAAAGGCATAAAGGTACATCGATCTATCTACATAGAGATGAAATAACATCTATATGTTTAAACATTACCATGAAAAATTGGTCCAAACATCAATGATGTATACATGAAGAGTTAAACTAGAGGAAATACCACATATAAATAATATACACAATGGACATTCCCTTCTGAACCAAAATGGAATGTCCCTTCAGAAGAAATTCCTTCGAAAACCACCACATATAGACATATGTCCATTCCTTATCCATCATTAAAAAGATACAAAACAATCTACAAAGGATCCATATATTATCAAAACATAGCCTAATGATATAATAATTCACACATTATTAGATAAAATAAAAAAGGATCTACACTTGTCCTGGAGGGGGTATGTTTTGGGAGGGAGTACGATATCACCAGGTCAGTGATTTCTACCTCACACATTACAGACCACAATAACACAATGTGTACATATTAAAATTATGTGGATAAAGTAGTATGAGGAGGAATAAATAATAATCCTTACAAAGTAATCTCAAATAGATATCAAGGATAATGATAAAACCCTTATATCGGGTGGATACATAACCTACATAATTACTTTGAGTGAATACTTATGATGTGAGATGAATGAGTATAATAATACAAGGAATGCAGATTATTTATAATGAAGTGGAAAATAGTATAATTAGTTTTGGAATCCTAATAACCCATTTTAGGGAAAGGGTTTTGGGTATAATTAGTATAGTAGCATCACTATTGTCTGTTGGAGTAATGGATAAAGTGTATAATATGTTAGGGCATTACAATTCCATCACAAAACTATATTTTGTTCATCATCATAGGTTATACCTAAGAACCCATTAAAGAAGTATGGAATAACACATTTTAAGTCAATATATTTATAATAGTAATATTATGAAATTTCTATATTAAAAATCATGTACATACTTCGTAATATATAGAAACATGTGTCTATTTCTCATATAATTTCATGATTTAAATAAAAAAATAAAAAAATCACACCTGAAATGACTTAGAGGTCTAGTTTTATTGGGATAATAGTTATGAAATACATGAACGCAAACATAAGATAAATCATCTTAATTTTAATAACCATAATGTTAACAAATACCCCAATGAAAAAATAATGTGGATTAGGGTAACCTAGGGGAAACCATAATGAAAAGAGTTTTCTATAAATCCCAGTAAGGTAATAATAATGGTAAATTACAATGATATGTAATATATAAGAGAAATTTGGTATATGATCATTAGATAAATGTTGAGAATAATATATTATAACATAGAATCATTTCATAAGAATATGATATCATTATATTATCGAATTATAGGAATGTGGAAAAAAAAATAAAACATGAAATCATAGGAATTAGAAAAGGATCACCACCAAGACAATATAACTTAGTGTTCTAGGATAATTGTTTTCTCCCAATACACAATATCTTATGAGATGAAAACATAACCCAATGCCTTGGGGGAAATATATAGTAATGTTCAAATCATCACATTTATAATTTGAACATGCATAAGTGTTCAAAATAAGATAATAAATAATAATGCTATAGTATAAGTATAATCCATAAAATTGAGATGGGTTACATAATCTTTCCTTGGAGAATAATGAAATGAAATATCATAAATATTCCTATAAAATAAGTAATTAAATAATTCTTGAATGTTTATAAATGAAACGAGAATCAATGGTTATAAAAATGATGTTCAATTTAGGTTTATACATACAAAAAAAGAGTCAAAAAGCATTCTTGGAAGTGAAACACTTAAGTTTTATTTTAGTAAAACGACAAAGTGATTTTAATGATGTTAAGAGCATAATATTTCCATAAAACCTAAAAATGGACCCAAAAAATTTTCTTTTAATTAAGATGATTTTTAGAAAAAATATAACATTAAAAATAATTGTTGAAGTGGTATACTAAAAGAGATAATAATTAGATAGGTTCTATTTTATCTAGTTTATATAAATGAAGAAATTAAGAATGGTTCTTAGAGAACATGTATTATCCCTATCCATGAATGGAAAAGCAGGCAAAGTGTTTATGTACGAAAAATATATAAAAATATATTTGAGAAACAATTAGGAGAAGATAAAGACAAAGAGGGGAAGGAAAGAGAATTTGTAACTCTAGAGTAACAAGGGTAGTTCAAAATATGTGTTACCTTGGGTCCTGGACTCATTCTATGAGAGAGTTTTTCCTCATTAATAATCAAATGATATTTATTAAAAACACGTTTCATAACCTATTTATTGTATATTAAATTTCATACCACTATTTATGATGTAAAAAATTAAATTAAACAATTTTTTTATTATTATATGAAATTCAAACCATTGAATGAAAAATAATAGGAAAATTAGTTAATTTTATCATTGTTTTGAAATTTTAATTTAATAGATAAATGGACCAATTATTTGGTTTTAATGATTTAAAAATTTTTGTCATAAATTATGAAGCCAAGAATTTATTTTTTGTAATTTAAAATTGTAATTGTATGATTCTTGAACTAAAATTCAGAAAGGGTTTATTAGTATTAATTATTTTTCCAATTTTTGAATTAAATTAAATGAAAGAATATATTTTGACTTTAAAATAATTTATTTGTGGAATGAAAATTTAGGAGTTCATATTATTTATAAAATGTTGAAAATTTATTATTTTAAAAAAGGATATTTTAAATTTAATGATTAAAATTAATATTAAATTTATTTGACAATAATTATATTGAGAAAATAAAATTTAATATGATTTTTTAATCAATTTATTGAAATTTTTTATATAAAATTCTACACTAAATAAATAATTTTTTGAAATTACATTTTCAAATGATGAAGAATATCATTGTGAACGCATAAGAAATTTCCAAGAAACCACTCAGGCAATACATATCTAATGCCTCTTAAAATTCCTTGGATAACTCAGATCCCATGTTACTACATTGGTAAAAGGACCCCAAAAGATGAATTTACAACAAATGACTCTCACAGTCATTTGCTAACTGACCGTAACCTCATTGTCACTTAAGTATCCATGATCACACCCTCCTGCGGTAAAACTATGATCCACATTGACATTAAACTAATTAAATTAAAACCCAACTAACCATTAACCTCAACAACAATCACTTAGAAACATACCATAAATCATGATCAATCTATGTCATATTGAAAACCACTTCTCAAGATACCACAAGATCATCTATAACCTACAATGCGACCACATTCAACCTGTTGCGAAAATGATACCATCAAATTCTGAGGACCTTATATTTATTGAAGGAGACCAACCTTGTTGAGACAATAATTTTAGTGACTCTGACATAACATGCATGGATATTACACTATATTATATGGATAATCATCACATTTAAAAAAATAATGGCCCAAGGACCATATGGTGTAGTGTCTTCAAAAATAGAAAATAGAATCTTCTAATGTGGTGAAATATCTTCAATTTTTCTCACAAAGATTTTCCCCATTATAAATTCTACATAAACAAATACATTATCACAAGGGGAATGAAAAAAAGGGATATCATAGATGGTTTGTAAGGGTAAAAAAATAGATACACAAACATAACATGAGCATAATGGTATGAGACCATGGGCATAAAATTATAAGATCATACCCTACATATCAAAGATTATCATACAATTCATGGAATAAATATTGGCACTATATAAGACATGAATCATAAGAGAATAAGGACAATAATCAATGAAATCATTACATAAAAATAAGATATTTAATATTTAGAAGACACTTTAGCATATAAAACGATTTCTATAGTAGAGAAGGCATCACTAAAAAGGTCATATTAATAGTATTGTTTCACTCCCCATACCATCTTGATAGTCATGGTTCACTCCCATGGCCATATTATTAGTCAAGGTTCCCTCCAAATACAATCATAGTAGAAAGTTACCTTTACTGAATTGAGTTCACTCCCCATTCCATCCATGTCTATCTCATGAGATATAAATTATTACCTAATGGATTGGAATAAAAACATAGATCCCACACATATAATAAAAAAACAACACATATGGTTTCCAAAAGACTATATAAAATAATATTATAACCCAAGAAAGGATATTGGTATCATAAACAGGAAATCATATAATATCATATAGAAAAAATATTTCAGTTTCATTATAACTTAATCAAAGCATAAACATTGATGGAAAGAATGTTTCATAATCAAATAAAATGCTAAAAAGAAATGGGTATCATAAAAATATAACCCCTGAAATAGAGATGAGCTACCAAAACACCATTCCATAAAAAAAATAAACCATCTAGAGGAATAATATGAATGAAACCAATATATTTTTTTCCCAAAAAGGAATGAGCAACACCAAAAAATTTCATCTTTGATGGAAAATAACTTGGAAATATTCTTTCAAAAAAATTCTTAAGAATAATATCATTTATTCATTGGAATATGATTTTAAAAACATAAATTAGTTGTAAATTTTTTTTCCTTCATAATATATTATTGAATATTTAAGAAATTTTGAAAACCTTTTTTTATTGAAAATATATTTTAAAAAATACATATTATTCATTGAAAACATTTTTAAAACCTTCTTAAATGAAAACCCATAAATGAATTTTGAAATCATTTTTCAAAACCTTTTCATTGAAAATACCCTGAAACATATAAATAATAATTGAAAATGATTTAAAATCCTTTCTCATTTATAATACATTAAAAAATTATAAAATAATTTTTAAATAACTGGATTAATTTTCTCTGATAATAAACTTTTGAAAACATATAATGTAATCTTTAAAATCATTTAATGCACTCTTTAGACATAAAAAAATTTATCAAAATAAAATGTTCCTTGAAGAAATAAATTTAAATTAGTGAATTTAAAGAATATAAAGAATTTTTTTCTTAAAAAGAAACATTTTAAAAATTCAGCAGAATATTCAAAGGAATTATGGTCATGATCGTGGATAAATATTTTCCTATTGAGCATTCCTTTTTCACTGTAATAAATTTTTAAAAGTAACATGACAAGATAAAGAAAATAATATCCACTTTTTAAATGATTTATTTATGTTAAATGGTAGTAAATGCGTAAAAATTTCTTTTAGATACCATTGGATAATTTTATAATACTTTTGAAAACATTTTTTTTAGAAAACAAGGTTTTTATGAAACATATATTTGTGTCCGAATGGAGAAATAAAGTCATAATTTTGATAAAAAGATTTTCTTAATTATCTTAATTAAAAAAGAGTGGGAAAATGGTAAAATTACTTGTATATAACATGAAAAACCATAGGTTATGAAAATTAATTGGAGATCTTGAGATATAGATCATAAGATTCCATTAATGGAAGCATAATAATAAACGATCATGATAAACGAGGAGATTGTATGAATAAACCATTAACACATTGTTAAAATTAGATCAAAATAAAATGGAAAGAATAAAATTAAATGATGAATTTAATATAATTAATATAATAAGAATAATTATATAAAATTTCAAAGGTATTATATACATCTCATTTAAAAATATAGGCGCCTCACAAGACATCTGCGTCAAATAAGGAAACTTGAGACCAAATTACTTTACAGATTTTCTATCTTTTGAAACATAAAACCCATGAAAGAAATATCATAAAATTCATTTTTATATACACATAAATATTATTACATGAATAATATCATATATCCATGTATATTATACACACCACATATAATAAATAAAAGCGGAATATGGATTGCGCCTCTCAAAAAATAAAAGTGAGATGAGAAAATTGTTTCATAGTCTCTGGACTCTCATTGTACTCAAAAAAAACATATGTATAATAAATATATGTTTATTAAAAAAATATAATAGAACTATAGTTTTATATTTAATACCATATTTTTTTATTATGTCATTATATTACCATTTTATTTACAATTCTATGTTAATGTCACCGTCGGGTAATATCTGCATTCTCTTTCGAATATGATTTGACTTCTATTTATTGATCTTCATACAGATATCATGATTTAATTATTTTTATATCTTAATGAATGATATAAATATCATATATAATCATTATATGTGTATTAATTATATATATAGAATATATAATTATGAAATTAAATACACCGTTTATAGAGATGGTAGGACGTACATACACATGAACTATATTTTCATTTTATTATCATATTGATTGAAAAAATTAAAATATATATATATATATAATATAATTCTATTAGAATTTTTATTTCATATATATATATATGTTATATTTACAAAACTCATCCTTAATTCATTTTTTGCAAGGTGTGAGTGAATCACATCACATAAACAAGGTATTTGTCAACACATCCATAAACGATGTTATCGTATTTACACAAAATGGAAAGAATGAAGGTATGTTTTTATAATATTTCAAAAATATTAATTAATTAATAAATATCATATATGACATATAAATATATATTTTCTATCATAATTACAAACCATGATAGGTGGTAAATAAAAAATGAACTATATCGTTTCGTGAGGCCGTAGTTTATTGTACACAAGAACGATAAGTTAGTTTCCCATAAGATGGTAGTGTGTATATGTATAGGTAAAAACCAAATAATTACATCATCTTAGAATATTTAGGATAAATAGGTTGTTATATAAGCATTGAATAAAAAATTCATTGTTTTTGAGAAAGAAAATAAAGTAAAAGATGTTGATGAAGGATGTTGCCTCTTATTTAGGTATCCTTTAGGTTTGTTCCAAAGGGATTAATTTGATGGATTTCAGCAAAAATAGAGGATTTAAGGAAGAGTTTTGTGATTTTAGAATATTATATTATTATATTTTTTCATGTCAAGGGGCATAATAGGGTTGAATTACAGGGTGGGTTGAGAATGTTTTTATAGTTGAGGAGGAGTGGAATTCTTGTAAATTTTCAAAAAGGGAATTTAAAAAAACTGATACCAGGGAATATAGGGTAATAAGAATTACAACAAATGGATTTTGGAAAATTGTATCTATCATTATGGGGCATAATTTTATGGTGCAGTCATTTTTAAGATATTTTATTCTTAATCACTGTAATTAATTTTAGTCACTATCACTATTATTTTTGTTCTAAAACAAGGTTGAATTTAGTATACATTATAAATTATTATAATTAAAAATATTGAATCCATTATTCCAAATTCAAATCACATAATTTTCATATATTAATTTAAATATAATCTTGTAGATGTTCCATGTTAGCAGGGTTTTGAGAAAAATTGGTCAAAATATTGGAATATATTTATATCCAATTTGAATGTGAAATTTGTTCAATTGACACAAATTATATTGAATTATGTAAAATTGATATCATTAAAAATTAAATCAAAATAATTGAAATTTAAAATATATGAATAATTATATGAAAAATAAGCATTGGATTAATATTTTGTTATTATCACTATTCATAAAAAATGATTCTTCTGAGAAATGTACCAAAAATTCACCAAAATTCAATTTTCACATTATCTATCCAAATATAATGTTTATATTTTCAAATAAAATTTATAATTGTTTAAAAATTAGTTCTAAAGGGGTTCACCATTAAAAGGTGGATGCATTCCCTTTTAGAAAAATACACATTTTTATTCATAAAATTGGATTTATTTTTACGTAATATATATATATATTAAATCTTCTAGATGAGTATCAAAAATATTGATTGAATATATCATATATAAATTTTATTGAACCATTATTCAAAACTAGTTAGATTAATTGATTTAGATAAAATAGTTTTTGTACATAGAAAAATATTTTTTTAGACAAGTAATTTCTTTATTTTCAAATAGTTCTTACATTTTCATATACTAATAGATAACCAATGGAATGATCTTATAAAATAATTTAAATAATATTTTCAAAATCTTGTTAATATTATTCATAACTTCTATTCCAATGGATATGTGGTAGCTATAAGAATATTTTAATAATATTATTAATAATATTTAGTATTTTGGTGAAACTCGCCCATGCAGGTAACAAATGATATTAATGGGTATCATAATTGTGTTTAATACATGAAAACATAGTTTTGTGTATACAAAAAGATAATATATGTGTTTCTTATAGAACAATATAGACTATGTGTAGTGTATAACATAATCCACACTTTGTGATTTCATATAAAAAATCTATATTATGTGTTGTGTGAAATATAAAATATCAAAATACTAAATTGATTAAAATAATAATAATTCAAAAAATCTCAGGGTGTTACATTCTACCACCCTTAAAATGAATTTCTACCTTTAAATTCATCTTTGTTATCAATAGTCTAATAACTGATAGTAACTTTCTTTGAACCCACATCATAAAAATAAATTTTAAATCTTCCTTTAAAAAGATAATGTTGTGAACATAAAGGCTTCCCAAAGTTATACATAACTAGGTTTTAAAATTGGATATCATAGTTGAGAAGTGAAAACATGGACATGGAAGGTAAATATAACTATCATATTCTGATTTATAGTGATACAAAACTTGGTTAGGAGAAAGTTAAAAATCAAAAATAATTAAATTCATGATGACATAAGGGGCCATTTGATTTTTCACCAATGAAGGTACTAGGAAAACATTTTTGTTTCAAGATATTTTTCCTATTGTTAAATAATTATCATAAAAATGAATACATACATGATATCAAGAAAACTGTGTTCTTTTTTGTTCCTTGATCAACTTCCACTTCATCTCTCATTTTAATAAATTATGGTGAATTTTTTATTACTCAAGCATTAACATATCATGAGATACATGAATGAATGACAGCTTATTCCATCGGTTTTTATCCCAATATATTGTCTAAAAAAGTTATCCTATATTCATAAATCCTCATATAGTGATATAATATATTAATTCTAAAACCTTATTTGAAGTTTAACATAAACCATTCGTTAAATATTAATCATTTTATTACTTTATAAAGATTAGAGTCCAAAACATTTTAAATAAGGCCACTATATTTCTTAAAATCATTATAAAATTAGTCCCATATATTTCATATAGTTTCTCTTATCTATCGCATACCGGACTTGTGAATAACATTAACATCTATTAGCTTAAAACATGTTAACAACCTAAATTACCACAAATCCTAATGAAAAAATACATGGTTTTTTATTCCATAAATATAGGATATATTCCATAAATCAAAAAAAATCAATGATAGAATAAACCATTTGTCAAAAAATCCATAATTTTATCCAAGGTAATCAGAACCGTCCAACTTACTTATTCATATCCAAAATATCATTATCCAAAAATGATTATCTCAATATTAAAACATATTATGGGTTATCTATCCATTAACCATGTGATTTTCATGAACACCACCTTACCATTAAATAACTTTTATTTTCCTTCGAAAACATTAAACGTATTCCTCTAAATACATAGCTAAAAACATAATCTAAACAATCCTTATATATTTAACCGATAAAATAACTTACTTAATGAATCTAAATACATAAAAAAATTATTATACCACTTAATATTTATTCCATAATAAGGATTCCACATCGTATTAAATAATACCTCTTTCTATTGACATTTTATATGTAGTCTCATCATAATCAGTAATATTACCATTAATCATATAGAATTTCAAATTCTATTTCTGAGCTTTCCACAAAGGACATTAATTTTCAGAATGAAAATTCATTCCACAATTAAATTATTTAACCTTTTATGATGTATTTGGGAGGCCAATATTCCCATTTTATAACAAAACCCTTCATTTTTCCTGTTTAGTTACATTCTTTGTTACCTTTATTCCAAAGTAAAAAACATATTCTTATTCCTTTATGAAATTCACTTAGGTAATTAATTAATTATTCATGAAATAAAGAAAACTGAATCATCTTTCCCCTATGGTATCCCTTACCCTAAATCTTATAAAAAAACCATCCTTCTCTTCTTTGGTGAGTCTGAGAGTTGGTTAAGGTATGTGTTGTTAATCATGGTCTACGAAAAATGACTATGCATAATCACAACATCCATCACTCCACTGACTATCCCATTTGTCTTCTCATCAAAAAAATTTCCATCACATTCAATGTTATTTTAATTTATTATTGTTACCACCATTGAATAAAATTAGAAAGAAAAGTGTGACAATCACTTATCATATAATAAAACTATATAATCGGGAAAGGAAATTACTTATAAGATGTCTAAATCATAACACCTACTTTTTTAATCTATTTAACATTAATTTTATACTATTTTATTCCTAGTAATCCTATATTTAAATCCTTCATGATGGTTTGTATATATATTGTTAATTACTTAAGTATTTTTAGTAGGAGTGTAAATCCAGGAGTACGGAAAGGCCTGTTGTCGTGTAATAGGTAATGCAAGAGTCAAGTCTTACAATCCTTTTTAGAGTTTTTACCCTTAATAGCATCGGTTCTAGATCCACATCCACTTTTAGTATCTTGAAATTGGTGTAATTCTAGGAAACTACATGCTATATACTTCACCTAAATTCTTGTTAAATTTTATAAAAATTATCTCATCCATAGAGTCATCCTAAGAGACATAACTAGACAAATCATTCAAAATATCCCATGGGATATCACTAATGTTTTCTCATCTAAGTTTCCAATGGTTGGATAAATCATTAACTTGATACCAAATATAGCAACCTAGGATTAATATATATGTATATTAGATCATTTTAGATGAATATTCATCACATTACAAAACATAAGTTCCCAATGACCGTAATAGTTTATTTTATGTGGAATCTATAATAAAATCTTATAACATGGAAAAAATAATCAATTTATACCAAAAATATCTTCCCCATTAGAACTTATACATAAAACCACTCATCATAACATGGGAAATGTAAGCATAAGAAATGGGTGATCTTAGATGCTTAGTAAGGGTAAAAAAGAGATACATAATCACAACATGAGAATAAGTGTATGAGAAAATGATCATAACATTATAAGATCATACCCGACATATAAATGATCATAAAAATGAGTCATGGAATAAATATTGGTAGTTAATAAGGCATGAATCATAAGGGAATTAGGATCATAAGAAATAGAAGAATAACATAGGATGAACACATCAGGTTTTTGGTAGACACTTATGCATCTAAAATGATTTCCATAGTAGTTAATGAATCTCTCTCATAGATATATTAGTATAATGGGTTTGCTTCCCATACCATGTTGGTATTCATTGTTCACTCGGATGTACATATTAGTAATTAAGGTTCACTGGAAACACCATATTAGTATACAAAAATGCGTTATTAAAGAAAGTTCACTCCTTGTTTTATAAATTTATATCTCATGAGATATAAATATATAGCCAATGCATTTGAGGTAGATATAGTTCTCACCAATATCATAATTAAATTATACATTCATATTCAAAATAACCATAAAAAATCATATCATAAAACATGAAATGTAATGGGTATCATAAACATCTAATCATATCATACTTTCATAATCATTTCATCAAATCATAACCCCTAAAATTAAGCAACTTTCGTAATTATATAACCCATGAAATTGATATGAGGTTTTTAAACATATAACCCATGAAAGATGATCAAAATTCATAAATATCATGAAATAAAAAAACCATTTAGAGAAATAATATGAATAGAACCATTGGTTCATTATCCAATAAAGGCATGAGAAACACCATCAAATTACATATTATATGGAAAATAATTTGGATAGAACCAATAAAATCTATTGTTTAGTAAATTATTCTTGTTTATTTGAAATTTATTTTTAAAACACACGGAATTTTGAAAATAAAATAATTTGAAAACATTTTAATGAATATTGAAAACATGATGAAAATATTTTTCTTCGAAAATAAATTTTACAACATAGAAAGGAAGCATTAAAAAAATTTGAAAACATTTTATTTGAAAATATCAGGAATCCTATAAATAATGCTTGAAAATGTGTAGAAACCTTTTTTTATTCAGATTACTTTGAAAAACTAAAAAATGATATTTTAATTTATTTAAACCTTTTTAATGGAAAATAAATGTTTGAAAAAAAAATAAATAAATATTTTTAAATCATTTGAAAATGTTTTTTATCATAAAATATTTTATGGAAAATATTTTCCATTCTAAACCTATTTTAAAAAAATGAAGGTCCAGAATATTCAAAAAACAAATTACTTTTAAGGATATATTTTAGAATTTCATATTAAGCATTAAAATATGGATTGAAATGTTGTTGGATAAATTTGTAAATTCTAAACATTCCTTTTTCACCATCAAATATTTACACGATTTCCTCGATCAGAAAATTACCTGAATATTGTTTTTAACCATTTTTTGATTAAAATTTAATAAATGCATAAACTTTTATTATAAAAATTATAGGATAATGAGAGATAATTTTTTAAAACATGTTTTGAAAACATGGTTTTGATGAAATATATTTTTCTGAATGAAAGGTGAAATAAAGTGGCATATTCATAAAAAACTTCATAATTATCTTAAGTAACAAATAATGGAAAAATTGTACCATTAAATCAATATCATCTTAATAAATATATGGTATTAAAATTCATGAGAGTTCCATAGTGATGTATGATAATAATTCATCAATGGATAAATAATCATAAACAATCACAATAAACAATGAGATTGTAACATTAAACCATTACCACATTGGTAATAATGAATCATAATAAAATGGAAACACTAACATTATATGAAGCCAAAAATATCTTTAAATTAAGTATATTCATGAAATAACACATCAAAAGAAGTATATAGACCTTATAGAAAAATTTACGTTCAAAACATGGCATGTGTCTTAAAAAATGAAATTTGATACAAAATTAGTTTACCGATATGGTTACTTTTGAAACATACACCCCATGAAATAAAGATCATAAAATAGATATGTAAATTCCCAGAAATTTTTGTATAATAATCATATAATCCATACATTGATAGTATACACACCACATATAATAAATAAGAGTTGAACATAGATTGTGTCTCACTGAAAACAATAGATTGATTAGAAAACCATTACCTTATGTCATGAATCACATATTACTCATTCAAAAATCATTTATTAAAAATATATATTTATTATAAATAAATTATATAACCATATTCATATATATAATACCACATATTATTTTATTACCTAATTATATTACCTGTTTATTAATAATTCAATTATAATTCTAGGCTTCTGGTAATATCCTCATTGGATTCATATATGTTTTGACTTGTTATTTTTTATCCTCTAAAATATATCTGGATTTACATAATACTATAATTATTAAAAATATATAAAAATCGTATATATTCTATATATTTGTATTATTATAATCTATATAATATATATGTTTGAAATGGAATGCATCGTTCACAGAGATGGTAGGCCGTATGCACACAGTGAATGTTGCTTCTTTTTATTATCATATTGAATGAAAGAAAATAAATTACATGTATATATATAATATAATTATATTAAAAATCTAATTTAAAATATATAATATAATTTTAATAAAATATTACTTAATACATTCATGCAATGTTTTAATGAATCACATACCTTTGAGAAGGTGGTAGTTCACACGTCCACAAATGAAGTTATCATATTTACCCAAAATGGAAAAAATGAATGTATGTTTTTTTATAATAATTAAAGAATAATAAATAAATAATAAATATCATATATATAATATAAAAATATACTTTCCATAATAATTACCAACCATGAGAGGTTATAGAGGAAAATGAAATACATCATTTGGTTTGCCGGTAGTTCACCGTAAGTGAGGACATTATGTTTATTACCCATTAGATGGAAGTGTGTGTAAGTTCAAGTCAAACACTTATAATTAAGAAATATATATCTATATTTAAGATACTGAGCTTATTATATAATCATGGAATAAGAAATATTGAAGTTGTGGAAAAAGAAAATAAAAGAAAGTAGCACGAGGAAGGGTGTTACCTCTTCTTTGGGAAAATCTTTTTGGTTTGTTCTGAAGGTCTTACTCGGAAGGATTTATAACAAAAGGGAGGATTCAAGGAGATATTTAGGGATTTAGGGAAACTATTTAAGCATATTTCTTGTTATCCAATAGCCTTGATAGTTGTAAAAAATTAAGAGGGTTGAGTTCCTTTATATAGAGGTGGAGGAGGGGCATTCTCGTAAATTTTTGAAAATTGAATTCCAACCATGTTTTTATTATGAAATTTTCCCCAATAATTTCCAAAACAAAATCCAACTGAGTTTAAATATGAAGAAAAATTCACTTTTAAATAGTTTATAGGTTATTTTGGGCCTTATGTTTATGTTTTAGTCCATTGGTATGCTAATTTTTCTCATAATAGTTGTAATTAGTCATAATTACTTTCAATAATATTTTTAGTGAAAAAATAATTTGAATTAATTATAAGTTATAAATTATTATGACTTAAAATATTGAATATAATTTCTATAATTAAAATCATAGAAGTGGAAAATTTTAATTTTAATTTAATCTCGAAGACATGTTATGAAAACATGTCTTTATGCGCAAAAGTACAAAAGATTGAAATGTTTTTATTTCCAATTTCAATGTGTAATTGTTTAAAATGGAATAAATTAAATTAATTTATGTATAATTTACATAATTATTCATTAAAACTAAAGTAAAATATTATCCAATTATATAAATAAATAATACTAAAAACAATTTTTAATTAAAATCTCGTATTTTTAACCATTCATAAAAAAATGAATCTTATCTGAAAAATACCAAAAATTACCCAAAAGATTATTTTGATATTCCAAATCAATGATTTCGGTTTATTTTTTTAATGTATAAACTATAAATGTGTCAAAATGTATATTTTAAATAAGTCATCCATTAAAAAGAGGTAAAACTTATTTTTAGAAAAAAATATCTTTAATTCATAAAATTGGATTTATTTTTATCATGTAAATATAAAATATATTGGATGAGTACTATAAATGTATATTTAATATAGAATATATAAATTTTATTGAAACATTAATCAAAATTGGTTTCAGTAATTTATTGCGATAAAATTGTTTCTATACATTGTAAAAATGTTTACCTAAAAATATAATTTATTAATTTTCAAATAGTTATTACATTCAATTATACTAATTGATAACCAAATGATTTATTTTATATACAAGGAAAATAAAAAATTTCACAATTTAGTTAATATTATTCATAATTTACATTGCAATATCTATGTGGTAGATATAATAATAATTTAATAATAATATTAATAGTGTCATGTAATTTGGTAAAACTAAAAATAACATGTAACAAAATCTATATAGGGGACTCATAGTTGAATGTAATACAAGTAAACATTATGTTTATTGTACTATAAGATAATTTATGTGGTTCATGCAGTTCAAGAATGACATGGTGTTTTGTATAACATAGGACGCACATTGTTCTTTCATATGACAAAAACGAAATTCTGTGTTGCATGTAATGTAAAAGATAAAAATATTAAATTAATTGCAAAAAAAATAACTAAAAAAATATAAATTTCTAATATTACCACGTATTTCTACTAATTATTCCCCATTGGATATGGATGTGTCATTTGGGTTTGATGTATAATCACTACACCATATGAATACGACATCAAAAAAGATTATTTTAAATGAAAGTTGTGATACTCCTCTCTATTGATTCTCACTAAGGATTTGAATTAGGACATTATTATTTCAGAACCCCCACTAGAGGAGAAAACTTGAG
Organism: Viscum album; assembly: GCA_963277665.1. Taxonomy (NCBI): domain Eukaryota; kingdom Viridiplantae; phylum Streptophyta; class Magnoliopsida; order Santalales; family Viscaceae; genus Viscum; species Viscum album. The sequence continues at coordinate 56,553,178 of OY728151.1, read as the reverse complement.
CTCTTATAATGAATGGGGATGACTATATCTACTTCAATGATGAAGATTACATCATGGAAAAAAGTCCTCACACACATTATAACTCCTTCAAGGATATATTTCATGATCAATCAAATCGCAAGACTGAAGATCTTACACACCTAGACACATGTAGAACCATGTGATTCTATTCTAAATGAACCAATCCAATAGATCCTCATCACAGATAGATATTACCAAGACCTATGAGCATCATTTAATTTCTCATAGAAAGGCCATTCCAAAAAGAGAAGCGTTTTGAAAATGAAGTTGAATCTGATATATTCATTGATGAGATGATTCAAAAAATTTATGACTAAATCCTGGTAAAAAAGATAACACTTTTTTTTAAATATATAAAGTATAGATGAACTGGACCTATTAAAAATGAAGTTAAAACATTCGAATCCCTGATATTTTGGAGTTAATGTTTTCATTTTCTTCTTTTTCCTATATATATGAAGATTGATATGGGATTCAAAGTCCACCGTGGTTTTGGATATAAGTCCATTGGATAATGCACATGTGGTCATTTAAAATGAATGGGACCTCACATTTACCTAATGCACTGAGCCTAAATAAACTATTTTAGGAAATTCCCAAGCCAATTTGCAACCATGAGTTGATATCCCCATATCATAATAGCACCCATCTAAACCCCTTATACCAGTTTTAAAACCGTGTGCATAGTGGTAACTACATATCTTCCAACAGAAAATCACTTTGGAATAGTTTCATCTGTATTCATTGACATATTAATAATGTCCATGTCATAGAACATTGAGTTATTTTGGGTCACGTACTAGCATGTGCAACGATTATTATTCCTCATGTGATCATGGGAAACTCTAGAACATCTACTGCACCATAAAGAAGAAAAATACAACTAAGAGAATATTTTAAAAGATATATAATTCATGATCCCAGGAAAAAGATACACCCAATTTAATTCACCTAAACCATCGGTTTTAAAATATATGGAAATCATCTGGTAGGATAATGAACCCCCTAAGGATTAGAACTAAACTCAAAACTAAGGAGTGGAAGGTCATTATCTATACATATTTTTCCTCTTCCCCAAATATAAATATTCAGTATCTACTGACTATAATTATTAAATACCACATTTTTTTATAAAATTATAATTTTAAAAGTAATCCTCATTCTTATTAATTTGGGTTGTTTTTTCATCTCCATCAATTTTATTGTGTTTATCACCCTAGTAACATCCTAATAACCAGAATATCCATAAACATAGATAATTAACCCATTATGGGTGGTCTGAGGTTAATCAAAATGAAATTATTTAATTTTTTCATTTATTTCTAAATCCATTTCCTCTTTAAATATATTTTGATAGATGATTTGATGTTTGGTGTAGGATAAAATCACTCTATAATCTATTAATACCATTACATTCATCTTAATATTTCACTTATTTATCTACCTCCCATTTAGATAACACATCGTACCAGTGGATTCATGTGGTTGGAAAGGAGAAAAAATCTATGTTATTTCTACTAGGTGGGGGAGTAAGATGATTCAATCAATTGCGGAATATTATTAAAATTTCACCTGGGAGAATATATGAAAATAATAATTTCTATTAGGATCTCTTGAGAATAACAGTTGGTCAATTCAATGTAAAATATTGGTTGGTGGTTAAGTGAATTATATTGAACCCTCTTAGGAAATTTCATGATTTGGAACCAAATTAATCTACGATAGATCCCACATGAATTCATCCTTATGACATTTTTCATTTCTCGCATTCATTTCATGTGAACCTACGTTTTCACTTTGTCCCATGTTTTCAGTCATTCAAAAACCAAATACAAGCTCTATATTATTTAAAAAATCAAGGGATTAAAAAATACATAAAAATACGATAGTGAACCTCCCAAATCTACTCTATGAATGAAGAACTTGGTTATCCAGTATTTAGGTGTAAATTATAATTATGTTTGATTGTGGCCCATGAAAACCATATAATCAAATTGGAATTCTTATAGGGAAAAAGGTTTACGTTTTCACTGTCACAATGAAATTATAATTAGTGTTTTTCTTTTTTTTTTCTTTTTTTATCAATAATTTATTTTCTTTGGTCTAGGATAAACATTATAGTGAGGACATTATTTAATAGATCCTCACCCATATTCTAATTTTACAATCCCACTGAAACCACATGAGATGACTTCTCATTAGAAGTACCATCATAGTCTTTTGGCATACACTTATGTGTGGTTGGATGGATGCTTCTATATTAAAAACCCAAAAAACAATCAATAACACATTCCCCCACACCATCGAACTGCAGATGATCTTGCATTGATGGAAATTCATAGTTCTTCTTCTATATAAATGAAATTTCATTTTAAATTCAACCAATAACTAAATGGATAAAAATGAATTATAAAGGAATATATTAAAATGTTAGCATCTATAATCATTTCATTCCATAAGATTTCAAAATTAATTAAAGAATAAAAATTTTAATTATTAAAGTTGATAAACTTTTATAAATAAGATCTTCAAGATGAGGAAATAGATTTTTTTATTAATAGATGTCCTTCCATTTTACAACATTGAACACATCATACCCGTGTTGGTGTACCGTGATAATAAATAATATGATGAATTTTTTTAGGGAGGCTATTTTTTAATCATTTATTTCTTTGATTTTATTGGAACATAGTTTTATATTGACCTAACTTGTTCTATATAATACAAATTAGAAGAATGTACATAGACCCTATATAATATAGTTGAAATGAATTAACTCAAATTTGAAGAAAAAACAAAATTCCCACTATTGACCCTTTCTAAGAAAGATTACTTCAAAGAGACATTGATCCTAGAAAACAACCTACATGCTGAAATTTTTTAGGGAGATACCACTAAGCTGATTTTATTTATTTATAAATCTTTACAACCTAAATTATCTAGTAAAATCAGTAGTTTTACTTTTAAAAATATAGTAAAATTTATGCCCATAATGGATGAATTTGAATAATAATATGCGGAATCTCCCTATGAAGTGAAATTTGAACTGAAAATTGAAATCAGATATACATCGCTGATGAAGAAATAGATTTGGATGAAAAATTAATTGATATCTCCTCAGATATACTCTTTAATTGTTTGAAGGTGGTGACACATGGGATGTGGCTGCTGGACAAGATGAGGAAACTCTATTACTAGTTGCTAAACCACTAATATTTCTAAATAACACACCGAACATTCACTAAATGGAGACACAATAATACATTAAATATTACCATTAGATATCCATGAAGAGAAGGGATTTTAATATGGTGCCTATGACGGGGAGAATTTTTATTTAAACTCGTCATGATTTAATTTCATTAAAAATAAATTTGTTATTGACTGTCTATTAGATTAACAAGATTGGACAAATTTATTGGAGATTCCACTATAAGATAATGAATCCACAATAACTTTGGTAGATTATGGGGACACTCCGACGTCAATCTGTATATCTTACATTCTGATGTGCATCACATGAATGAGAGGGAAGACTAAATGAACATCGTGTAAGGGGACCTCTAGGTAGATGTAGAGATGAATAGTTTTGGAAGAAGAATGATATTTTTTCTTGTATCTGCATAAGATCAACCCAAAACAAATTGGGGATAACCATAAGACATTATAACTATGGAAAATATATATATAACCCCTATTAGGTGTGTAAAACCAGAAAAAAACATTTTTTATCTTCCTTTTTCAACTTTTATTTTAATAAAAAATTTCTATTTATTATTAGATATTTCTATAGGTAAACCAATATGGTAAATCCTTGGGAGACTAGCATAAGGCTGTAAATATAGTACTAGGGAAGTGATTAAGTCAAATTTTATAAATAATAAAAATATATTTGTATATATCCTGCATATTTATTTTTGAAACTATGTATTGATAATCTATCACACATTGAAAATTTTCATGTTGAAAATCATGGTGGGTAATGTCATTGAGAAGTATGTCTGGGGGAACTCAAGCTATTTATTTATATAAATTTGTTTTAGTCAATTTCTTATAATACATAAATAAATAATTATATTAAAAGTTTTGATAAAAAATACACATAATAATGAAACAAATACTATATTTTATAAACATTATACATCACCTTTTTATATTTTTTTATTCATTAAAACTTTCATTAAGCTGATTAGTGATCTTACAAGTTTTAATTTCATTCTAGATTGATAAATTTTTTGGTTCTAATATTGTGTGACTTATATTATGGTTGAGTTGGTATTTTTATAGTTCTTATGGAAACTAAGTCTTAGAACTTGGAAAGGGATCGTGAGGGAAATTATTTTTGTCGAATTAGCATTATGACATGAAGTGGCAGGAATTTTGAACATAATCCAATATAACATGACCTCTATGTTGAAATAAAACCTTAGTGATCAAACTCAACCTAAATTTGTTTATTTCTATTGAACATGCGGTAAAATTGGCAGTTGGGATCCCATAGTGATTCTCTGACACATTAGGCATCAGGTGTGTCACTAAAACTTCCATACATATTCAAATAACTTATTTTACATAATTTATTTCATATATATATATATATGGTAACGTTTTAAATAAAATCATAAAAGATTAGTGTTCCTAACATTTAAAATTGACTTCATTTCGGTGGGGGGAATATTGATCCCATGAAAGGGAAAATTAAACTAAAAAATCATTTAATTGGTATCAATGAAGTTTAAGATTGAATTATCATTTAATAAACTTATGATAGAGGGAAAATGTAATCTTTTTTGTAAAATATTTGATTAAACATAAATATAATATGATCCACTACTGGATTGGGATATTTGATTGAGATAAAATAATACAAAGAATTGATTCATCATGGAGGCATGATAATTTTTACAATGGTTGTACATGTGATCTTATTATATTAAATATTTTATTTTTATTTCTAGGAAAGATGAATAACACAATTTCATTAAGAATAATTTAAATTAAATGATATAATTTCCTAGGAGTTTAATAGTTCATGACAGGGGGTGATGCGAACTAAAAATTTCAACACTTTTAAACTGTAATTCTTAGAAATTACCCACATTAATTAAATAAATATAGGGTAAGTTAGTGATTTTTTTTGTGAATTTGTAATTTTAAAATTTAATGGATAAATTATTGGATTTTCATGATTTATTAATATTTTATATAAATAGTGTATCCATATAATTTTTATAAAATTTATGATTATAATTGTATGATTATATAAATAAAATTTTTAAACTGAATTATTTTTTAGTACTAAATAATTCATTCAATTTTAAATTAAATGAAATAAAATAATTTATTTTTTAATTAAAATTAAATTTTCTAATATTTGAAATTATAATTTTGAAATTGAAGACATTTTTATATTTATAGAAATTTTATTATTTTTAAAAATAATAGGTTAAATCTATTTAATAAAATGAATTTCAATTTATTTTGACAGTAATACGATAGAGTCATTAAATTATCATTTGAGCTATTTTGTAATTTTATTGAAATTTGTCTAGAAGAAATTATGCAGTAAAAAATCATTGTATTCGAAATACTGGTTGAAATAAAACAATGACTCATACTAACCCCCTAAAAAATTTGGAAGCAACAAAACAAGCACAACATCTCCATTGTCACTTAACTAACCATAAAAACTGAACGGATGATCATGTCACTACCACTTCTCAAGTAGCCACATGTAAAAAAGGTACCCCCAAAAATAAGTCACCATAATGAAATATCATTGTAACTTTTAAGCTAAATGTAAACTCTTAATGGTCACTTAACCAGACATAGTTGAAACCCAGAATAATGTGACCCTTTTATACAGTCACTTATAAACTAAGAATATATCCAACTCAAGATACTACATATTCTGGACCACCTATCATGTCACTACATGATATTATGGAACATACCATGTGGCCACCTTAATTTTTTCATTAAAAATTTATATCTCATGTTTGAATTCCTAAATTATGTAAACGGTGTAAAATAATAATGAAACCCTCCTGTCGGTTCTGATTGATGAAGTTACTACAGATATAGAAGTTTCATTCAAGGATGAATTAAAATTACCATGTTTGGTGCATAACACATTGAAAACTATATCATCAAACCAAATTCCCATAATATATATCCACTGATTGTTTTCCATGATTTTAATTTAACACCACTATTGATGAAACCTTAATGGAAGAGGAAACCTATGCTCACCAATGCAAAGGTAAAGACAAGTTAATTGAAAATGATAGGGAACCTTCATTTCCCCAACTCAGCAGTCATAACTCATGTATTCAAGAAATTTACAAGATAATTTATGGTCTTGAATTGATCCACCCATGTCATACTAGTTTCAATATCAATCCATTTCAATCCAAATGCACAACGGAAAATCACTACTCTTCTAGTAACATACAACATTGAAATATTTTTATCTACATTCAAAGAAAAATCATCGATATCCAAATCTGGGCGAGTCAATTTATTTTAGGACTACTTACCAGCACCTTCAATGCTCATAATTTCTTATATGAAGATTTTAAGCATCTAAAAATCCATTTCACTTAAAATAATAATCATATCACCATGGAAATAATCTCAATGATCCATAGTGAATGATATTGGAAGAAAGTTAAATTTAACAAAATTCATCTCAACATTCAATTGTGCACCACTTAGTCTTCATCTACAATACTTGAAAATAGGTATTTTCACATATTTGAATGAAAAATCACCTTTATAAATCACAGAACTAAATTAAAACCACCGCCTCTATCACCAACTCCCTCCCCCCACCTATGCCCACTAAACCTCCCATACCCTCCCCTTCACGCACAGAGCCGCAACTGCCACCCCTCACCTCACTCGCCCCCACCATCGCCCCTCCCTAGTGCACCATGTACATAGCTATTTTTGTTTCCTATCACCTCACCCACCATCTCCATAACCCCTCCCTCACACACCCTCAACTTGACCATCACTGTCGCTGTAATCAGAATAGCTTCCACACCTTAAGCTCACTTTACCCAGATCATCCACCACCACCCCTTTTGGAGTTCCACAGAAACTTGGTCAACCAACACCACCCCTATTCCACTAACCCTTCACTAACCCCTACTAGGGATTCTTTTTACAACCATAATCTCTAACTATCCTTCCCCATACCTTCCTCGAACCACTACTAGATATTTCTCCACCACCACCTCTAATATATGGCACCACCGTTGCCCCCTCTCTAACCCTACCTATAACCCGACAACTACCACCCTCTCTACTTGCCTCCATATATAATATTTAATGTTATTTTATGTAAACACTTAATTATTGATTAAATTAAATATATTATATTTTAGGGTTTTTTCTATCAAGTAAATAAGAAAAATAAATCTACATGATCTGCATTTGAATACAGACAAATTTCCATAATATTTCTGATCAAGATAGATGACCATGTGCCTTTTGTTTTCAAATTGCATTTTGATGGTTAATCGTGTAATAAGTGTATATATATATATGTGGGTGTGTGTGTGTGTGTGTGTGGTTTTTAGTTGTAGTGAAACCATAATGGAGCTATTTTTTACAAGATTCCAACTTTATCTGGATGAAAGCGTACCTACTACACTGCCAGAGATTTTTAATTATCGTGCACCACCCATCATCAGCTCTAAAAAAGATCTTCTATAGGGGTATTTATATCCGCTCTAAAAAAGATCTCATAAAATTAACGCTTTATAATCATTTTTTAGTGCCGATAATGGGTACTTTTAATATTTCTTTTGTAATCAAAGATAGATGTATGTCTTTTATCAACATTAAAAAAATTACCACATATTAAAGTTATATTTCGTTAAAAAAATGTATATATCATTAATAATATTACATTAATATATATATATACATTTATATTGATATAAATAAAATATATATTGTATATTATGATGTATATAATATTAAAAAAGTATACACAGTTAATATATAAGATATTTAGTGGGAAATAGTTTGTAAAGTAATTAAAAAATAATATTAATTATTTTTAAAAAATTATTATAGAGTAATAATCATTTAATAACAATTCAAAAATATATAAAAAACTTCAATAAATAAACAAATGATATATAGTAATTTGAAAACATTACTCAAGCATCAAGCTACCATAACATTGGATTAATGAGTTTGTTTGAGCTATACGACATATGAAATTGAAGCATCAAAAACTATTTACACCTTGGAAACCCAAGAAATCCATGATCATCATTTTTTGTGATAAAAGGCCCAAAATCCCTCATAAACTGTGTTTTTTGGGACCCCAATTTTTTTACATTTGTCGTAATTACATCCCCGTTTACAAGAGTCTTCATATCCAATTTTGTTGAAGACTCGGGGTATAATAATATCTTAAACTCCTAATGGTTTTATGAAGTTTATGTTTCTTCATTTTTAATTATGTACTTTTATTTATAATTAAATATATACATATATATATATATATATTCATATTTAAACATAAAAATAAAATTTTATAAATAAATTTGTAAATAAATTTACATATAAAATATCTTTATAAATATATGAACCATATCTAAATATAAAATAGTATCAATTTTTCTATTTAAAATAAAAACATATTTTAATATATATACCAATATAATTCGTGTATATATATATATATATTTGTATCTTTGTTTTCTAACAAACTAATATATTTTTTCTATATATTGTAATATATGTATATAAATATTAATTTATAATATATATCGATATATTAATATAAATAGTTATATTAATAGATATAAAAAAACATATACACAAACTTATATATATGTGTGTGTGTGTGTGAGTGTGTGTGTGTGTATGTATGTATGTATCTATTAACTCACACTCAGATAGAGAAAACAAATTTCAAAAATGTTTTTAAAAATAATCATAAAAATAAATATATAAATATATATGTATATATATAATGTATGGAAATATATATAAATATATAGATATATCATATATTAATGAAAAATTCAAGATAGATAAGTGGTGAATGTGTAAAAATATGGGATGGAGGCCTCAAGATCTAATACTGATGAGGGAAGGGGTGTGCGTGGAAATGAAGCACATACACGAGTAATATTAATATGGTATGAGCCTTATCTTTCTCTTTAAAACACTCCTCTATCACTGATAAAATGTAATGTTTAGTGGAACCTCAGAATTTACCCGAAAAATTAATTTTTTTACTTTTATTAGTGATTTCTTTAGCCCTAATAAATGTCCCCTTTTATCATCACTATGAAAGCACTGATTAATGTCACCATTTAGATATGTTTTTCCATTATGATAAAAGATAACTTTTATCTACATTTTTTGGCATTGATAAAAGGGTCATTTATCATCGATTTTTAATAACTAGTAAATAGAACTCTCTTTTAAGGGAATATATAATTAAAGTGATTTTTTAATGATGATAAAAGTATATATAGCACTTTCCAAAAAAAAATTGTATAGTGTTAATTTTTGGGAAAAAATGTCTTATTCATGTGTATTTATTTCGTTCATATGTTAATATATAGATACTAAAATTTTGTTTATTTTGTTAATTTATTTTTCATAAAGTTAGAAGAGTTTATTTCCTCTCTCTTTTCTTCTATTGTGAAATTGTTTTGATGGAAATTCACATATCAATTCTATTCTTCTATATAAAATAATATTAATTTCCATTAAGTTTTATGTTTTTCCGATATATATGAATTTTCTTAATTCCAACATATTATTAAATAGGATTATAAATAATTTATAAGAATTAATAGTTAGGTTGTGACTGTGCACCTAGAACACCCATTTTTAGATACAAAAAAGAAGAAAAAAATGCTTTTTGAAAACCATAACCAAAATTTCTCACTCGCATAACATTTATAAATTGAAATCTAAAATCATCATTTATTAATTTTTTAAATTTACATCCTTTATATTAAATTTCATATTTCCACTAGAAATTTTTTTATGTGAATCAAATAATAGGAAAAAGAAGAAACATATTTTCTAATATTAATATTTTTTTACTTTTTTGAATGGTCTTAATTAGTATTAATTATATATGTCAGGGTAGAAATAAATATATCTCACCATTTTTATTGTAAGTGGAAATTTATTGAAACTAATTAATTTAATATATAAATATTTTGTGATTTTAATTGTTTTTAACTATAATGACAATTTTTATATATGTATTAATATTTATCATCATTTTGAAAAACTGAACACACGCATATATAGATTATTGAAAAATTGAACTTAAATTAACATACATGGACTTGTACGTAGCTTAAATAAAAATTAATTTTTGTACGGAAATGAATTCTATTAATCAGGTTTTCGTGATTTTTATCAGGTACATACTAATTTCCGACCCCATCCAGAACATTCACTCACATTTTGTAGAAGAATTAAAACCCTTACAAAGAAATGAAATAAAAATAATATAAATATTTTCTTTTAGGAAATTGTGAATAAAATATTAGGACATTTCATTTACTTAATAACATTTTAAATAATGACTATAGTGGATTATTAAATTTATTCTTAAAATTTTAGTCAATATATAATCATTTGGGCATGAAAATTCAAGTGAAGTGTGGTCGAAGATTGGTTGTGGTGAATATTCATGAAACAATTGTTTCATATCTTGGTCCAAAATGAACGTTTTGAAAAGTAGGGTAACACATGGATTATTTTTCATGATGATGACTTGGATTTTCTTTGAGATCAGATGTATTGGGTCCATTAAGGTAGTAAAATCCTAAATTCATGCGTGATTTTTATCTCTATTTTTTTGTGGTTCCTTCAAAATTATTGTGTAATATTTACCCTCATATATATTTTTGGTGAGATTTTAAGGAAATATAATTTGATCGTATTTTTTATCATTTATAATTAAATAAAACAATATTATACATGCATTGAAACATATGATATATATTATATGTTTTTTAAAATACCCCATAAAAATATAATAATCTAAATAATATGCCATACCAAATAGTTGACTTCAAAAATAAATATTAAATTAAATTAGAAATGTAGTAATATATATACATATATCTATAAAATATTTATAGATAATATATTTCAAAATATATAACATCATATTCCCAAATAATTTTTTTTATCATTTTTCAAAATATTTTTAAATTCATTTAAATATATAAAAAGTTTGGGAATTATTTTAAAATGTCATGATTATACCATTTGTGATTTTTTTACGAATTATTATTAAAATGATTAAATTTTATGACCGTATCATTTGTGAATTATTCATTTTTTTGGGAAAAGCATATATTTAAGTCTACATGCAATTTTTTAGTCTTTATTTTAAATATATTTTGTGATCTGAAATTCAAAAAAGAAATACAATATGATGTCCTCTGTAAATGTTACATCTGGTTGTACAAATATAAATATGGATAAGTGTTGGATTGATCATCAAAATAGAACATCTAAATATTATTTTTAGGCAGATAAGTAGTTTATTGATTTCACTAGATAATTTCAACGTTAGTATACTATTATTTTGTGTAGAATATGGGAATAAAGTTATAAATTCACATATGATACCATGAGAGAGTACCTAATATTGAATGAGTTTCTAAAAAATTATAATAGTTGAACACACTACGGGGAATAATATATTAATTTTCATCATAAATAAATACATCAGATGTATGTTGATGTGAGAATAACTGATCTGATGCATGAACTGATTACAGAAATTGAACATGGTTTGTCTATCGAAGGCATTAACTTCTTGAATTTTGGTATCAGAGTGATCAGTCTATGATCTAGTGCATATAGTGATTCATTGTGGTTTTATGAAATATATGATTATACAAAACCTAAATTATTTTTTTGGTGTAATTATGATGTTAAATTTTAATATATAATGTATTTTTTTTAATTTGAAGACTTCTAATCATAAGTCAGACACATATTCTGAAATGATTTTAGTATTATTGAATTTGTGGTCAGAAACATCGAACAATGGTTTCACATATGGATACTTAGATTTATTTGAAAAAACAATATTATTTTTAGAATGGAAACTATCAATATTGAGAACTATGTGGTATGTGACTCTTCCAAGTGGAATGATTAATGGGGAAAACAGACTCATTAAAGCCAAACTACGAAAGGGGGGAAACCAGTTTCCATAAAGTAAATATGTAACTCTTCACTAATGATGAGGTTGAAAAGATTATTTTTTTCAGGTAATGTTTTATAGTTAATTATATTTCATGTTGAAAGAAATAAGAAATTTTTTTACTAACCCATCGAGAAAACTCTCTTTCATGGAAGGATTTAAATTATAGACACCCGGAATTTTATAATGTTATTTTTAATGTCTGATAGGGGTTATCAGTATGATGTTTCAATCCATTGAAGCCTATGTTTGGTAAAACTCATACCACAAGTCCCGTGGTGTTGGTTCCATATAATCATTCTCTTTGGATTTGTATGAAATAAAAATTTCTATTACATTACACTCTTATTTGGGAACCTATAATTTTCATAGATAATATTGATGATTACCTTAATCGATTTATTGATGAGTTAAATGAATTTAAGTGTTATGGTGTAATGACAAATAACTATTAAAAATTTAAAATTTTAAGTTAAATTCTACAAAATTGTGGAAAACCATTGAAATCTAAGATTATTCACATTTATCATGTTGGAGTATCAAAGTGGAATTTTTTCCCTTTCTCAAATAAAAGTAAAAAAATCAACATGTGTTAAGAATTGTAAAAAATGTGCATACACGGGTCATAGATGATTTCATTCCCCCTCAGTACTGGTACAGAAAAGATAGATTAGAATTTGAGGGTTCTAAATAATTCAAGTGAACACCAAGAATCATGACAATAGTAGAGATTTTATTTTAAATTAAATAATAAAACATCAACACAGAATACGAATTCATGGATTTGGTGGCTCATCCATTACTTAATATTCCTGGTGTGGGTAGAAATTTCTGCCATAATTGGAAGAATAATTATTTATTTTTAGTATCCCATACTAGAAAACAAAAATACTATGGCACAATCTTGATGTCATGAATAGTGAAAAAAATGTTGATGATAATATATTGCTGACCATTTTAGGTGTGAGTGGAACATAAGAGGACCATGTCAATGAGATAACATGATTTTAATGAAATTGGTGTAAGAACGAAATTTTAATTATAGTTGTGTGATGGAAATAAGGAATACATCCCAAATACAGAGTGTAATATTAGTAAACTACAGAAAGATGCATTTATTTTCATTTTTATGAGCATCATGGTCTATTATGGTTACTCCAATAATATTTAACATTGTGTTAATTTGAAGAAAAGGAAATTGATAGGGTTGAAAATTCATGATAATAATATAATAATTTAGTAGTTTATTCTAATCACAATTCGTAATTCTTTATCTCCCAATGTTGTTCAACCACTGATTGTGGTGAGTAAACTTTGTAGAAAAAATTATTTAAGAAATAAATGATTGGGTGATTTAAATATTTTGTAGGATAGAATTGTACTCAAGATTTTTCACAAGGAGAAACTACTTCCACAGAAATTTTTTAATGTTATGCTTCACATGATTTTTAACCTATCTTTTAATATAATGGTTACTGGTACAGTGCAATTCAAGTGGATGTATACTATTTAGTGGTATCATAACACATTGAAATGAATTGTACATAATAGGGATCATTAAAAGTAACCAATAACCAATGGTTATTTAATGGATGAGTGAACTAATTTTTTTTCATAATATCATATGTATTTAGAAACAACTTAGATAAGATGCCTTATATTCTTGTTGTTTTAGTTAGAGAAGTAACTATATTTGATATATAAATCATAATGTTGTTAAAATATCATTGATAATTATTCTTAAAGACACAATTAGATTCACCATTAATGTAGTTACTATTTATAACATTTATTTCTTAATTTTACATAATTTGTTTTTATATAAAAATTTATCATTTAAAAATGGTGTTATCATTTATTAGAATGATATAAAAGAATAGATGTATCGTGCAAGTGATTAAAAAATTCAACAGCCCCATTATTCATTATATAGTGGATAGATCAAGGATTTTGTATGTAAAAATAGATTTTAATTATGATTAAAGTATAGTAATAATTTCTTTATGTATATATTTTTACTGAATTGTCTTAATTATATTGGTCCATAACCTATATAAGTAAGGAGACGCTAAAATAACTAATGAATTTCTCAAACTATTTTATTATCAATCTATAACAATTAATTGTTACAAACTTTTAGATTTTAATGGGATTCATTTTTTCATTAAACATGTCGATGATAAATGAGAAACACAAAATAGTGGAATCAGTCGCCCGTCATTCAATTCTGGTTATTATTATGTTTTATTGAAGGAAATCATTTTAGTTGTATATGCTCACTAGTTGAAATATATTTTGTTAAAGTATAAATGCATTTATTGAGTCTATGGAAGGAAATTTGATCAAAATCAGTTTACCTTGGTGAATTTTAATAATATGTTATGTAGAGATGAAAGAGTGTTTTATAAACATTTAATGTTGTATCACAACAAGAACTGTTTTTCTTTGTATCATTACCAACTAATCATAATTGTAATGTTTATATGAAAATCCCAAAGGATATGAGTTTTTTTAATTGAATGAGATGAACAAGAGATAGTTTCCTTTTTTGTTCAACAGCTTGATCACCAATCCACAGTTCATTATTAAGAAGATATTTATTGAGTTAGAGATACTATTGAAGGAGAAACAAAAGATTTCCTTGTTTAATGAAAGATATGATTGTTTTCCTACTCTTTATTTTAAAACATTTTTTAAAAAAATTTATCAATTTATTACTTGTTTAAATGTTGTTTATTAATTTTATTTAACTTTGACATATACATGCATGATAACTGACACAAATTTAAAAATATATTAAGGAACTTTTTTGGAAGGAAAATATATAAAGAAAATTATCTATAATATTTTTATATTAAAACATTTAAAACCATATAATATATGTAAAAAATTATAATAAAATAATAACAAAAACATTTTATCTGTATCCCGCATAGTTAATAGACTTCCTAACTTCAAGTAATTTATTAAAATAAAATGTTTCACTAACATTAATTTCATAAAATGTATATGTCTTCGGTCATCAAATGTTAATTGGAAAGAATAATTTGAAGCGTAAGGTACATTTTCAATTTCTTCTCACTCACGCTTCTCACCATACTACCCAGTTTCTCCTAACCAATGATTTGTCACTAAATAACTAATTTGATAATTTTTTCCTATTATACATTAGAGTTCAATATTACCCATCTCTAAAAGAGACATTAATAGCAATTACAACTTTCAAAATGCATATATATATATATATATTAATCTATTTATTATTCTTACATATTATTCAAGAAATGGGTATATTAAAATAATGAACCAAACTATTCCAAATAAGAAATATCCCGTGAGGTTATTTTTAGTTACTATGATATGAAATCTATAAAATATAAACAAATCTTATATTTCTATTAAAACTTATTCAAGGATTTAATTTTTTGCACACACAAAAAGGTCTATGGTTTCAAAATAAAAATAATTTTTTATTAAAATGATACTTTTACTCCATTTAAAATTAATTTATTTAATTCGTATTTTAGAATTAAAAATATAAGAGATAGTCATGCACAATAACTAATTATACCAAGGATGAATCTATTAATCTAGTTTATCCAAGATAAATTATGATTAAATTCAATTGTATTCAACTAAATTTATTCTTCATGTGTTATGAATAAGAAACTCAATTATTTATCTATGATATTTTCTATTGAGTTTGATAGTCAAAGTTACCTTAAATATTTCATTCATACACAAAACACAATACATATAATCCCTCCAAAAAGATATTTTATTATATATTTTATTTGATTTAAATATCAATAAAATCTTTTGATAAAAAATGAATGAGGAATTTTTTAACTTATATCGATTATTTCTTTGATTATGATGCGATCCTTGAGGTTGCATTCTTTTTTCCATTCCTTTTTAACCTCTACAAAAAATATTTCTCTTATATATAATATCTTATTTGAAATTTAAATTTTCAATATAACACATGAAATACAGATTTTCTTATAATAAAAATCCTCCCTAATTTTTCTATTTTCATTTATCCATTTCTAAGTTACACTAGATGTCCAAATTTTACTATCCCATCATCAAAAATTGTTTCCAAATTTATTCATGTTTTTACATAACTTCATGAATTGTTATCTTCATTAACCACTCCTCTCATATAACGTTGTGATATTTCATAAAATATAGTATATATTCATTTTTATTCATCAATGCATTGTTTACTTTTTTGGACCATATTAATATATATCACTACTATTAAATTTATTAATCTCTAAAACACACTATAATGGATTAAATGTAGCACTAATTTTTATTCTTCCTTTATCCCTGACACTCTTTTATATATTATTCTTATGTAATTGGATTTTTAATTCAATAATACATTCACGTATGTTTTGAGAAAATAGGAAAATCCATTTATCTATTCAAGAAAATTTTTATTTAGTATATTGGATGTGGGATTCCATTTTCTGAATAAATTCTTGTATTATTTATTCATTCCATGATAATTTAAGTTGAATTTTATAACAAATTCTCCAAAATAATTAATATTTTTTTACTTATATAGAGTGAATGGATGCTTGATACACAAGATTACAATGTTATAATACACTTTTATTTCATTATTGGAATTTCCATTAAAATCCAAAAATTATAGCTTGATCAATCTTTCCATTAATCCCATGTTTCATTAAAATCATTCCATGAAATTGTTTTTTAACCCCTCTAATCCATATATATAATGCCAAATTTTCAATGATATATTCATGAAACTGTATACGGTAGGATGACTAGAAGTTTACAAGGTATTAGAATAAAAATAAATGGTAAGGACTAGACCATCTTCATGAGGATTGGATATTTATTAGATCTTCAATTTAATTATTGATAAATAATAAAAACTAAAAATGAATGGTTTTTTATAATCATGATAAGAATGTAAATTTTTTGGTTTTTTTTTATTATAAGAGTGTAAAAATAAGTTACTATAAGGGAAAAATATGTTTTTATTTTAAAATAGTAATAATTTGGTTATCCTTGTAGTATTTGACCTTATGATTCATATCAAATCAATTTATAATAATTTTTATTATCAACATCATGATTCTGTATTGTTATATATGTGGCTATCCATGTACTTTCCCATAAGGTCTTAAGTACCTAATATTTTTGAAAATTCCTTATGAGATGTGGTTCATCAAATTTTTATGATTATGTTCCAACTATAGTGTATTTAATTTCACTCAAAAAATACACTGATTATGACTCTATTCCTAGAATTAGTATATCCTACTCTATAAATAATCCTCAACTTCAAATCTATTAACTAGTAATCAATAAATTATATTTTTATGAGAACTTTACAATTCACATATTTACTTATTTAAATTTAAATGAAGAAATCAGTGAACTGAATCCCAATTACAACCCACAAGAGTTCCTAGTCAATAATACAAAAAAATATATCAATATATTGTAAATATTTACCATCTATCATGCACATCAACCCATTATTTTTCAATACCTTATATATCCTATTGAAAATGTATGGAGGTATGAAGTAGAATCAATTGAGTATGAATAAAAATTAATTTGATGAATAAGGAATGAAGCATAATGGGTAAGATAAAATAAAACACCCTTAATTCAAATGAAAATAAACCTAAATTATCACCTTTATATTTCTCACCCTTCCAATATGAATCCATGATAATGTTATTATTTCACATGATAAATTTCATGTAACACAATCCCTTTATAGAACTACATAAATATATGATGTTTATTACATCCCAATTTTTCAGTGAGAATACATTTGAGGGAACCTGTAAATTTTATATATATCTCTCTCTCCTAAAATACTAATTTTTTCTGTATAATAACCATACATGAGTTGGGGGAAATATTTACTTAAATATTCATTTTATTATCATTATACCACCATGTAATTAAATTTAATCCAATATATCTAGTTCAACTTGAGTGTTCCCATGATAATAGACATTATTTACTTTTTTATATTATTAAACATGTATATTCTTTATACCTATATTTATTATATATGAAATCAAACATTATTTTTAAGCATATATATGAATATTTTACATAATTATGATGGTGTTGATATTTAAATATTTGTAGTGTAATGAAATATTTAATGCCTTTGACTTCTTGGTGTTGAGAAACTCAACATTTTTGAATTTCTCATTTTTTATGAATCATATTAATGGATATGGAATATTTATCCTTTATTTTGTATTTCAAGGTTATGTAATAATGAAATATAATATGATATCCTAGAATTGTGTTATAATAAAGCACCTCCATTATAATTGATGAAATATGTGTGATATAAGTTAAAATTAGAAGATTCCTTCATCGATAACATTATATGGCACTATAATAAGAAATGAATCATTTCCATACTAATGTATTTATGACTGCAGACATTTTTGGGGAATATGAACCCAATCCATATCATTCTACAAATTCATATGTGCCTACCAGTTGAGGGATGTATGACTGTAAATGGGAAATTATTTTTCAAATTAATCATTAAACATTAATTTATTCAAATCTAACTAATTATGTATGAAATTATTTTCAATAAGATTAGGCACAACCTCTGATTACTCTAAAAATAGGGGCCCTCATCATGATATTTCATCATGGAATTCCAAAAAAACCCTTGATATAAATTTTGATTAGACAAATCATCATGTTTATGTGTGTTATCCAACATTTAGTCTCTATTTGAATCATATCATAGGTGAACCACACTAATTCTCAGTAACTATATGTGATTGGGATTCATTCCCACACGATACATTATATAAAATATGGAGACAAGTTTGTGTAATAGAATCATTTTATTTTCATAAATATTCATATGAAATACTTAAATTTTTGATAAGTTTTTTAATTATAACAATATAATAGTTTTCTCCAATGATTTTAATCCAGTGTATATGAATAAAGTTCATAAAATGTGGAAATATTGTAAAGGTATGGTCAAGAGTGAGTAATGGGTACCAAATGTGGGTGTCCCATACATTATGGGTAGTATCCCAAGAGGGATTATTCCATATCATCACTAAAAGTTAGTTTTATATTGGTATACTGATTCTGAAATGGTGAGCGTATTTATATGGGATTATATATTTTGAATAAGTTTTTTCATTTAACCAATTATAAATTTTAATTAATTATATATAGGTGGTAGAAGCACATAATTATAAGAAATGTTCATTGCAAGGACCATATCCTTAGGTTGAGACTAATCATGTGTCCCAGATTCAACATGACTTATTTGTTATTATTCACTTTTGAAATTTATCATTTAATATAGTTTTTTGTTCTATATTGATATCATATTGGTATACCACTCTGAGAGAAAGGTGAACTAACTTATAAAATGTCAGTGTGGATAATGAATCTGATTAGAATGTTCCATAGGTTATAAAAATTAAATTAAGCTCTTAAAATAATCATCAATATATATATGTATTTATATATATAAAAATATTTTTTTTATAATTAAATATTACTCTATCTAAATTTTATGTTCATATAACACAATTTTCAAAATGACTATCAAATACATACCATGTGAATGGATGATAAATTTCATCGAATTATTGTTCATGATGGACATGGATATAGCTTTACATATGGAACATGGATTCCATTAAATATAGTATCCTATGCTGACACCATGGAAATTGTAATTTCTGAGATTAATGAGTGGGAGATAGATTTTGAGGTAAATTTTTGTGTTTCAGAGGAGGTAAATGTGCAACTATTACCTGAGGTCATAGCACTGTGATAGTATATATATTGTGGTAATGGTAAAGGGGATCCAATGAAACATGTTTATACTAAAAATTTTTATTTATTCATTCATTTATTTTTTAAATTAACTATTAATATCTTCATAAATTTTATTTTTTGTGGACTCGTGTTGCACCATACGTAGGTATCAGCCACGACCCTATGAGATGCATCAAATTCAGGAGGTGTGCTTTGATTTATGTTTCTAGTTTCTCATTCAAATTGTCTATCTCATTTTGTTTTTTTATTTTTAGTAATGTCAAAAATCACATTTTCATTTTTAGTAAATTGATATTTTACTCAGGGATTATAATCCAATTGAAGACATTAGTATTAATTATAAGACACAGGAAAATAATTTGTTATTTATTATTTTTTTCATTATATTTCAATCATGTTTCACATGTGGAGAATTCATAATAGTAAATATTATATTAGCTAAATTATACAACAAACTAACCTTTTAAATTAAGAGAAGAGTCTTAATTTTCATGGAATATATGTTCATCCAGTGAGTGGTATTCCCAAAATAAGGAATCACTAAACCCAATAACCAATATAAAGTGATAAATGATTGTGGGAATGTAGTATTACATGATTATATAGATGGGGAAATTTATATAACCTCAATCATGTATGAATGTTATCTAAGACAAAATTTCTTTTATAAAGAACAAGTCAATTAGAAAAAATTTATACAGATTTTATAAAGTGATGTAGATATAAAAAAATAACTAAACAAATGCAAAGGATCAAAAGGATCTACTTTGGGAAAATAAACAAAAAAAATTAACAATTGATTCCTTATAGAAGGAAAATATTTATTAAAATGTTTTATATTATAATCAATGTATCGTAATGAATAATATCTCATTATTCTTGAAAAAAATGGAAAATATATCTTATCTAAGATAGCTTTTAGGATTTGGAGATAAGTCATCTACTTAAACATCCTCACTGTATGGTATATTTAGAAGTATCCCATTACTGTCCACATTAATCATAATTGGAATAATATACATCAGTTTTATGTAATTCCTTGACCCTAGATACCCAGAGTTGGTGCATTATTACATAACATTGGAAAGATCAAAAGAGATCATGTCTGGAAAGGCCGAATAGTTTAATAGCCTTCGAAGTACTAGATACATACATAAGTTTTAAATTACATTATGAAATGAAGAAAAATAGTGGGTCCCCATTGAACACACTCATATCCCTTAGCCTATTACTTCGTGTAAATCATAATATACTTCTTCACGTCCTGGAAAAAATAAAACATAAGAAAGGGGTGAGCTAGGATTCTTAGTAAGGATAACAATATTGCCAGAACTATCAAATAAGACATAAACATTTAATGAAATTTATAAGACTAACACACAATACTTTTAAAAATTTACTTCATAATAATTGGGAAATAATATATCAAAAAATACCATCTAATTATTCACATTGATATTCTACTAGTAGAATAATAACATGCAATATCAATAACTGGTTTTATAAAGATGGAATGCTTAATATCAGACATCATAACCACATAGTCAAAGACTTGTGTAAAGACTAAAAATAATAATTTTGACAAGGCCATGTTACAAGACACTAGTTTTTCAAATGAGACCTACCGATTCATCAAGGGGATATAGCAGGACCTGCCCGTCACTTACTACGTCCAATGCATTCTTCATATGAAAAGGTTGAAACATTAAATAAACATTAGTATTAAAACTATCATATTAAATGTCAATACTTTTATAATAAACCAAGAATTATATAAAAATATCACATATACATTCAAACATATCACAATATGTTCAATACAAAATGGAGGATTCTAATCTAATAAATCAACTTCAAACAAGCGTAAAATCTAACAAAGGATTTTGACATAGATGAAATAAAATCTATTTGAGGGAAATATCTCTTTCTATTTTGAAATCATTTTGAAGTCACATAATTATAAAAGAAAATATTTATTTTTAAAACATTCTTATAAGAATTTAAGGGAAGATTCGATGGTGTTATAATGGCAGAATAAATCCACACACGCCGTGTAAGTTAAAAAACATTATTTCCATAATTTTTCAAAAAGTTCATAAATTACCTTGATTGGAATGCGATGGAAATAATCCTTTAAAACCATTTTATAAAATTTCAAATGAGTGTATAAATGACTTTAATCCAAATTCTTATAAATATTGATTTTTTAAATACATATTCATGAAAATGGATGTAGTTGGTAAAGAGGTACCGGTAGATACAGAGGTATAAACAACCACTGATAATAAAGAGGTTGTAAAATTAACCCTTACCTTGTATTTTACCATAGTTTAGGGTACATTAACATCCTTTATAATGGTGAAATAATTTTTATTAAATTATCTAGGAACCAAATACTTAAATATGATATCATATATAATCTTCTAATATTGCTTTGTTAATGATATTTCATTAGTATCATTGTTTTAGGTGTAAACTGCTTCATTTTTATTTATATGTTTTTTTATGTATGTCATATTTGTTATGGATAGGATGTATATGACTCATATCTAGAATGATATCAAGGTATTAAACATTATTTATAATCATTAAATTTAAATTATTCTTGAATGGTTATGATGTGGAAGAAAATATCATCACGTCATAGAGATGGTAAGTTGTACTTACGCATGAGCGACAATAACATTATGTTTGTGGTGAAATAGTATGTAATTTGATGGTATATTATATATAAACAATAATTAACATGTTATAATTTTTATTTATATCAGTTATACTCATTATTAAACCCATCCAAATAATTAAGTGTTGAACAACAAACTACACCACAATGTGGAGACGGTAAGTTGTACGTAGGCACGTATGATTATTTTTTCATTCATAGGATTGAGAGAATAATAAATATGATTACACCATATTCATAATAAAATATTATTATGTATATGGTACTGGATTTATTATTTTATTATTGAAACAACAAAGAAAGAGGATGTAGAAGATGAGAAGAACATTGAAAGAGGTGATGAATTAATTACGTCTTCTTCAGGTTCTTCCTTTTGATTTGAAAAAATGGATCATTATGTTAGATAAATGATCAAATTAAGGAATATAGGTTGAATTGAGGCTAGTTGTAAGTATATTTGAGTAGGGGTTGGCTGAGAAAAAAGGCTCTGTAGGTGTGAAATTAAGATAAAGGGATGTACACTTTTATAATAGTGGTGATGGTCACTTGGAAAATTATTGAAATATTATTTTATTATAAAATAATATTCAGTTTCTAATGGATAAAAATAAAAAAATTTCCAGTATAAGGTGCGTATAGGTCGAAATCCACTCAACCAATATCTTTTAGACATGTTTCGACCACTATATTAAACTTATCTTATAGATTCATCTTTATTTAAACTATTAACTTTAACTAGGTCTTATTATATTATTATAATACTTGGTTAATAAACATACTATAAAATTCATTGTGGACCTCAAGTGGTTCATTAATGACATATATAAAATTTTATATGTCCTTTGGATGAAACATATATTTTTAGGACAATTATATAATTTAATTAAATAGAATTTCTTTTAAAACTCATTTGTGTCAAATTTGAAACTATTTAGTTTTTAGTTTTTGTAAAATTCATAACAACATGACTTTGTAGAAAAGCATACACTGAATCAAATATAACATTCCATAATAACCTATAATTTCTAATAATGCATAAAAATTATCAACTTACATTTATCTTAATTTTTATAAGAATAATTATTTTAATCATTCATTAATAAGGTAATTAATGCATCCTCATTGTGTCCTAAATAAATATAATTATTTAATGTATAAAAATTATAAATAAAATTCCATTATTTACGAAATATTTTTAGATATATAATTAATATTTATAGTTTAATTTATCTTATGTATAACTCTATATAACAAATGTTTTAGTTGTTAAAATTTGAATTTAACACTTTTAACTATTTTTTAAATAAAATATAATAAATGTACTAATCAAATCTAAGTGCATCAGAAAGAATCATATTTTTTTCCAAAGATTTATTTTAGTCTAAATAAACTTATCCAATTTAAGTAGGTCATGTGGTACAGTAACTATAATATCATTTTTACCTTTAATTACCAAATTTAATTTTAAATTGGGTAAATAAAATTTGAATGTTACTATACACCAAAAAAAATTCATCCTTTGGAACCACATTTTACATACTTATGTCAATAGTGTCTCTTAAATTTTTTAAATTCTATTCACAGAAGTGGTAATGTTTTATTTTTCTTAAATTCACAAATGTCACTAGAAGGTGGGTACAAGGCGTAAAGAGTTCAATAAAATTATATATATATAACTTTATTATAAAATAAATTTATTGAATTAAATTGGATTAATATAGGTATTATGTATCTATTTTGAAAATAAAAAAAAAGATCAATTAAAATATAATTACTTAAATAAAAGTCGATTTTAAACAATAACGTAGTGTTGTTTACTATTCATCAAAAAATAAATGTTTTCAGAAAAATACCAAAAATTCACCCTAAATTAATTATGATATTCTGAATCAAAAAAAATTCCATTTTTAAAAATAAAATTAATAAAATTTCAATAATTTCTTATTAATATTCTTAAGAGCTTGTTTTATTGGTCATGGTGTGCTTGAACTCATAGTTGCGTACAACACAAGCCATTGCATTATTCAAAGAGAAATGTAAAGGGGAAGATTGGGGTGTTAAATTATTCCCTCCTTCAAATAAATTCATCCTCAAAATTTTTAGAATACTGCTGCAAAAAATAAATCAGGTGGTTTTTCATCATATGTTCCTCAGGTTCCCACGTAACCGCTTCCATTTTATGTTTCTACAAAGAACATTTACCAGACGAGTTGTACGGTTTCTCAATACTTGTTCTCTAGTATCAAAAATCTTGATATGCTATTCACAATAATATAGATTGGGTTGCAGCTCTAATTCCTCATAAGTGAGTACATGCATTGCGTCAGGCATGAAGTTTTTCAATAGTGATACACGGAACACATCGTGAAATTTTGAGAGACTTGGTGGAATTTCCAAATAGTATGCTACAACTAAAATTAGTTCAACAATTTTGAAAGATCTGATGTACTTGGGACTTAATTTTCCCATCTTAACGAAACATATAACACCCTTCCATGGAGGTACCTTAATGAAAACATAATCACCCACTAGAAATTCAAAATCCTTCATTCTGTTTTCAGAACAGCTCTTTTTCCTACTATGAGTATATTTGATGTGTGTTTTGATAATCTCCACCTTTTCTATTGTTTCCTCGTCAAGGTCTGGGCCTACAAGTTTTATTTTACCAACATCATCCAAACAAGTTGGTGTGCGACATCTCATTCCATATAATTCTTTATATGGTTCCATAAAAATACTTGAATGTATTCTATTGTTATTGGATAATTCAACTAGAGGAAAATACTAATCCCACATACCTTGAAAGTCAAGTGATCAAGATATCAACATATCTTCTAATGTTTTAATACTCATTCCTGATTGTCCATTAGTTTGATGATGGTAGGAAGTGCTTAAATGAACTTCATTTTGTAGTTATTTCTGAATAATTTTCTTGAATATTGATGTATAACAAGGATCGAAATCAGAAAAAATCGATTGGGGTACACCATGAAGTCTTACAACTTCATTAATTTGTAGTCTTGATAAATGTTCATGTGGTTAATCTTCACTTATATGATGAAAATGTGCTGAATTGGTAAGGTGATCAATAATGACCCATATTGAATGATTACTACTTGGTTTCTTCGATATCCCCATTATAATTTCCATTGTAATATCATCCCATTTCCACTTAGGTATGGGAATATGTTGCATGTATCCTCCAGGATGTTGTCATTCAGCCTTAACCTATTGAAAAACCATGCATCTTGCCACATAATCAGCAATCTCCCTCTTCAGGTTGTCCCACTAAAAATGTTCCTTCAAATATCTTTTCATATTAGTGATTCCAGAGTGTATATTGGAGCTATGAGAATCATCCAACAAATATTTTTTACATGAGGTATATCAGGAACACCAATCCTCCACCCAAATTTTAAAATTCCATCTTCTTATAAAACGTTAATAAATCTCCCATCATTCATAACATTAATTTTCTTTTCTAAACTCCTCATCATTAGTCTAAGAGCATTTTACCATTTATAGTAAAGATGGTTTGGAAACCATTTGAAAAAGTATCGATGTTTCACCATCCATGATTATTCCCATATCCATATTTACTAGATCCATTAACATATGATCCCTTTCAACTCTCATCTTGTTCAGAACTCCATGATCATTTCTTCTCAAAGAATCTACCACCTTATTTTCCTTCCCCAGGTGGTAATTAATAGTGCAATCATAATCCTTGATTTTTTCAAGACATCCTTATTTCCTCATGTATATTTCTTTTTCTAATAAAAAATACTTAAAAATCTTGTGATCGGGGTATATCTCACATTTTTCACCATAGAGATAGTGTCTACATATATTAAAATAAAATATTACAGATTCTAAATCAAGATCCTGGATATAACAGTATTCTTCATGAATTTTTAGCTGCAGTGATGCATAGGCAATAACTCTTTTATTCTGCATAAGGACACAACCAATTCCTTTTATTAAAGAATCAAGAATAAATAACAAACCAATCATTCCCTGGTGGTTGATTCATGATAAGAGAATTAACTAATCATCAATTTAGTTCTTGATAACATTCTTCAAACCCTTTTTTCCAAATAAATTTAACCCATTTAAATGTGAGATTGGTTAATGGGTTAGCCAATCAGGCAAAATTATTGACAAAACACTGATAATAACCTACTGAACCAATAAAACAACATAAATTAGTTATACTCATTAGTGATGTCCATTCTTGTATTGCTATTATCATTGAATGATCAATAGATATTCTGTCCATAGAGAAAATATGCCCAAGAAAACAAATCTCCTGAATCCATAATTCACACATGCTAAACTTCCAATATAATTTATTTCCTCTAAGATCCTTTAAAATAGTGTGCAAGTGATTTTCATGATCATCGTATCTGCTGTAGTATACCAAGATAACATCAAAAAATACAACTAAAAATTCATCAAGATATTCCTTGAAAACTCTATTCATTATTTCAATAAAAACATAAGGGTCATTAGTCAGTCCAAAAGACATTACTATAAACTCATAATTCCCATAACTAGTATGAAATGATATCTTCAAAATGCCATCATTCATAATGCACAATTGATGATATCTAGATCGAAGTTCAATCTTTGAAAAATATCAATCTCCTTGAATTTGATTTAATAAATCATCAACGCTAAGAAGGGGATAATTTCCCTTTACTGTTATAGCATTAATCTCCCTGTAGTCAATGCACAACCTCATAGATCCATCATTCTTCTTACCAAATAAAACATGCGATACCCATAGAGAAAAACTATGTTGAATAAATATTTTTTTATTCACATCATCTATTTGTTTATTTAGTTCCACTAATTCTTTAGTATACATTCTACAAGGGGTATTTGATATGGGACTTGAAATAGGAATTAAGTCAATAGAAAACTCAATTTCTCATTCTCTAGGATGTCTAGGTAAATCTTATAGAAACATGTCAAAATATTTTTTCACAATAGGTACATACTTTATTTTGACATTCCATTCCTCCCCCATAGATATTTCACTCCCTTCCTCCCCAATAATTGAATTTATTTGAGATACAAGGGGTGGATCTAGATGAGAATAAAATGATGATGTTTCTACTATAAATATATGGTATTCCTTATCATTATAAAAAACTGTATCCTCCATGTTAGAATAAATTTTTGAATCATTGACCGAAATCAAATCCATTCCGGGGATTTTATCAAATTAAATCAGGGTTATCACAATGATATCAGAATATAAAGCATGTTTATATTCCATAATGGTAACTAATTTACAAAACCTTATTAAAATGATACTTCCCATAATAGTTGTGACTAAAAAATCCCTTGTTAAATCAAATTGTAAATATCTAATTTTCTTGGAAAACTGAAAAGATATGAAAGAATGTGATGATCCTGAATCCAATAATGCATTGGAAAAACTTGAGTAAATGATTAATATACATACCGCTACATCATTTGGAACTTCAACCCCTGAAGTTGTGATCACATATGCTTGGCCTTGACCCCTTTTTCTTTTCCGAGGTATGTTTCCTTAATTATTAATACAATCATTTTCATAATTCCCCATTTCTTTACAAATGTATCATTTATCATTGACATCCTCTTTATTCCCCTTGAATCACATGTTTGGTGGCCTTTTTTCCACACATGTAATATACTCCCATTCCCTTCAAGAAAGTACCAGGGTGTTTCATCCCACATTTACTACTAGGTGGAAATGAAACATTTTTCATATTCCCTTTATTTCAATTTCCAATGTTTTCAATATATCTCTTATTCTCTTGATTTTCTTTATAGTCATAATACTTAAATAATTTCATTTATATGTTGAGAGCACGTGAGACTCTATCTACATATGATGAGAAGGATTATAAGACTAAATCTCAATGAAGAAATGATTTTATCCAATCAAAGAATCAATCAATCGAACTTCTTGGGTTACATATATAATTTCCTGAATGCCTTGCTAAACTAGTAATGTTACCACATACATTGCAAGATTCTCATCCTTCTACTTACATAGACTCAAAAAATTCCATTCAATATCTGCTCGATGTTTACGAGGAAAGTATTTTTCGAATAAATATCTATAATCTCCCTCCATTACATATTTTATACTTCTTCATTCTCCTTTTTGTTTTGAATTAATGAAAACCATTGATCTATATCTCTTGTAAGGTGATAAACATCCATGAAAAAATTCTCCCTTTCTCTAATCCCCAATAAATGAAATATTTTCAATAAAGAACTTATCCATTGTTCATATTCAAATGTATTTGTAGTCTCATTCAGGTTGGTGGTTGTTTCCCCATGAAGTGGTCTCGCATTGATTCTCCGCATTGTGGATCAGGGTGCTTCTTATAGGTAAGGATATTATTCATATCCTGAGTGAGTTTTCCCAGTATGGTTATAAGTTGTTCAACAACAATTTCATTACTAACTCCATAATAATTACCTTGAGAAGGAGGGAAATCCCAACATGGATTATATTCATTGATACAGTTTCTATTACTTCCACTAGCCTCCATTTTTAAAAAAATGGCATACATTAGATTTGTTTATGAATCACATTACATTATTCTAAACTATTCAAATACCTAACATAATTTGAACAGTTTATGAATATAATCTGTAATAATAAAAAATGTTTTCTTTGAGAAAGTATTTAATCCTAAATCCTTTATAATGGATTGTAACAAAAATGAGAATTTTTATAGGCATATCACTTGGGAGTGTTCTAACCAAGAGTTCACCAAGGCCTGTTGTCTTCTAATAGTTCTCATTTGAGTCTAGATCAAAGCAGTTTTTTCAGGTTTTACCCCTTGATACATCTATTCCAGAGCCGCCTCTACCTGCTTGTGTTAATACATGGATGTATTTCATGGAAAATTTAAAAAATCTCTACATTAATAAAATTCTAGGATGTTAAACTATACTAATCCTCAAAATATATCTTAGTTTAATTTTATATAATTAGAGTTTTCTATATCATGTTTCCATGGATAGTACTAAACTTACTCTAATACCAACTGTAAGGCCTCCACCCTAGTTTCCTAGAGTCTGTTCATTATTACCTAACATTGGAATGATCACAAGATTTTATGTCTCGAATGATCGATTATTTTAGTATCCTTAGAAGTACTAGAAACATACATAAGTTTTACATTACATTATGAAATTTTAAAAAATATAATTGTGCCCCTTTGAATACACAAATATCCCATAGAATATTCTTTCAGGTTAATCATAATTTAATTCTTTACATCATGGAAAAAATAAAACATAATAAAATTGTGAGATCAGATGCTCAATAAGGATAATAATATAGAAGAAAAAATCCTAATAAAACATAAACATTTAATTCAATTTATAAGACTAAAATACAAGCCTTTTAAGCATAAAATTTAGAATAATATGGAAAAGATAAATTAAATAATTCCATTTACTTAGTCACATAGATATTCTACTAGTCAAATAATCACTTGTAATATCAATAGCTAATTTCATAATAATGGAATTCATAATGTCAGACATCATAACCACATATTCAAGGCCTCATGCCAAGACTAATAATAATAATTTTTTTTTAAGGAATTGCGCTAGGATAGTAGTTTGTCTCATGGGACCTATCGATGCATCGAGGGGCTATAGCGTGCCCCGCCCATCACTTACTACGAGCAATGCATACCACATGTGGAAAGGTTGAAACATAACATAAAAATTCATATTAAAAATCGCACAAGAAATGTTTGTACATTAACCATAAACTATGAATGATATAACAATAGCACATCCACAGTCAAACATATCACAAAAAGTTCAATAAAATATGGAGGATTCTATCATAATAAATCAACTTCAATAAAGTTAAAAATCCAATAAAGGATGTAGACATAGATGAAAGAAAGAATATTTGATAGAAATATCTCTTTCTATTTTGAAATAATTTAAATGTAAATTAAATATAAATTATAAAATATATTTTTAAAATATTCTTATAATATTTTAAGGGAATCTTCAAAGGTGTTATAATGGAAAAAAATATCCACACCTGTCGTAGATGTTAAAAAAACATTCTTTCCTTAATTTTTTGAAAAGGAAATAAAGACCCATGTTTGGAAAGTGATGGAAGAATTTATTTAAAACCATAATATAGAAATTAAAAAATTGGTATAAATGGATTTAAACCATAGTCTAGTAAATAGAAAAAATGACTTTTAATACATTTATAAGAAACACGAATGTTAATGATAAAGTATTCCTAGTAGATAACTATGTATAAAAAACCTCGGATAGTAAATATATTATAAAATTAACCATTAACTTGTAATTTTACTAATTAGAGGGTTAGTTAACATATTTTATAATGGTGAAATCATTTTTAATAAATTATAAAAGAACAATATACATAAATATGATTCCATATGGATCCTCTAATATTTGATTGTGAATGACATTTTAGTAGTATCATTGTTTTGAGTGTTAACTAAATCATTTTAATTTATATGTTTTTAGGTAATTCATGTTTTTTATTTATATGATGTATTTGATTAACATCTAAATTATTTTAAGTTCGAAAAATTATATTTAATCACAAAATGAAAATTATTCTTGAATTGATATGATGGGGAATGAAATCCCATCACTTTGTGGAGACGTTAAGCCGTATGTACACATGAGGGACCATATCATTCTATTAGTAGTGATATCATATGAAATATTATGGTATATTATATATAAATAATCATTGAATTGTTATATTTATTATTTATATCAGTTATACTCAATATTATACCCATCCAAAAAATTAAGTGTTAAATAACAAACTACACCACGACATGGAGACCGTTACCTATACATACGCACATACGATGAATTTTTAATTCATAGGATATATAGAATAATGAATATAGTTTTACCATATTTATAATAAAATATTAGTACGTATAAGTTACTGGAGTTATTCTTTTTATTATGGAAACAACAAAGAAAGTGTAATTGGAAGAAGAAAATAACATTGAAGAGGTGATGAAGTAATTACCTATACTTGAGGTTCCTCCTTTAGATTTGAACAAAAGGCTACATAGGTTGGAATTTTTATTAATGTAAGGCCTCTAGGTTAAATTGAGAGTAGTTGGGAGAATATTTGGGAATGGGTTGAACAAGACAAAAGTCATTGGAGGTGTGAATTTAAGAGAAAGGGAAGTACCCTTTTATAATAGAAGTTAGGGTCTCTTTAAAAAAATCTTGAAATATTATTTTATTATAAGATCATATTTAGTTTATAATGGCTAAAAATGGGTTTATATAGAGGATAAGGTGAGTATGAGTTGAAAAACTCTCAACCATTATGTTTTATAAAACTTTAGGGAACCATATTATTCTTATCTTTTAGATTTAACTCTTAATTAATTAGTTTAACTTTTACCATATATTCTTATATTATTATAGTACATGGTTAATAAAAATAAAATAAAATGAAAATAGAACCCAAAGTTCTTCATTAATGAAAAATATTTATTTATATATGTATTTTGTCCTAACCTGAGATTTTTATGAATATTATATAATTTAATAAAATAGTATTTTTTTTAAAAATTCATTTATGTCAATTTTGACACTATTTAGTATATATTTTTTGTAAAAGTCATACCAATTTTATTTCATAAAAAAATACATTTAATAAACTATAAAATTTCATATTTATCTAGAAAATTCCTGGAATTCATAAAAGGTCTCAACATAAATTTATTTAAATATTTATAATATCAATAATTTTAATCTTTCATTATTCAGGTAATTACTGCATCATCATTGTTTCATGAAAAAATTTAATTATTTAATGCCTAAAAATTCTAAATAAAATACCATGATGTAAATTTTTTTTAAATAATTCTGATTAATATTTATTGTATAATTTATATTTTTTATATCTTTATATTAAAAATGTTTTATTTATTAAAATTGGAATAAAACACTTTTAACACTTCTTTAAATAAAATATAATAAACGTCCTAATATAAACCACAGGAATCAAAAAGAATATTAGTTTTTTCATATGGTTTATTTTGGTCGAAATAAAAATATAAAATTGAATTATGACATGTGTTATTGTGGTATCCTACCTTTTTATAACATAAATTTTCATTACATTTTACAAAAAGAAGATCTTTAAAGCCTAGTGTCTTAGAATTCAGGAACATAAAACATGAATACATAAAACATTATTCTAATAAACTTGAAGGGATTTATAAAAAGTTTTTCCTAAGTATAATTATTTCATCTCATAACATGAAAACATACATCAAAGGAAAAGGTGAGCAGAAGGCCTAGTAAAGAAAGTAAGGGTTCAGTTTACTCGTAAAATCAATAAGAACTTGACAAAAAACATAAAGACATGTGCAATGGATGTAGAGGAATATAATAAAGAAACAAACCTGAGTAATAAATTGAATATGTGACTAAAAAATTTAATGTATTCATTCATGAACATATCACCAAGGTTCATCCCCAAGGTGTCATAAAAATTACAAAGGTTAATCACCAAGGTATCGTGAAACTTGTCATCTCTATAGATTAAGTTATTTACCCAATGCATTAAAAAGATATCAGGGAACACCCTTAATATGCAATTATATTCATGCTATCCACATATATCATAATCAATTATTTCATAAATAACCCATAGAGTGTAAAAGTAATGTGTTTCACTTCAAAATTGTGACGTTTTAAAAGTGCTTAGAAACATGATTGTTATGTCTTTTATAACCCTTGGAAAAGGAAATAGGGATTCATATATGTCGATTAAAAATATAAAATAGATCAATTTTATGTCCTCATTAATATCGCTATAAATGAAATTTTTTTTGGGTATTCAGATAATTAAAACAATAGAATTTCTAAAAAAAGAGAGATATATTTTGAGACAACATTTCTGCAGCATAACGGCTATATAAAATGGTTTTAGAAAACAATAAAAAAAGAGAGAGGACAAGGGTATACCATAAATAAATGAATCATTTATAGTAGAGGTAAAAAATAAAAACAAATAATATCATGGTCTGGATATTTGAAGGATATACCCTATAAAAATAATACTCGAAATAAAAGAGAAGATGCGATTTCTTTTACGAATATTCAGCACCCTAACGACCTCACTTAAAAATTAGGAAAATAAATTGATGAGAGAAGAAAAGGTCTCTCATAATTTGGACATGAAATAAAAATTAATAAAAATATATAGGAACATACCCCCCACATACGAAGATGTAAACTGGAAGACATACCTTAAAGAAAATCATGACTAAAAAGGAAGGTGGAAGGTTCCCTTACCTGGAAGAGTGACCTTGAAAGCTCGAAGGATGGGACCTTGGGGGATTTAGGGAACCTTGTGAGGATTCTTTTAGAGGTAAAAATACTATAACATCGGTGAGGAGGGTTTTGGAATTAAATTAATTAGGTAATGTCTTGGTATTTATAGGGAAAGTGAGGGAATATTTAATTAATTTTCAAGGGACACCTCATCGGTGTTATTGAAAAAACCTTGGGCTTGACCGTTGTATTTTCCATGGTATTGGACACATGGTACCCCTCATAACATATAATATCATTCACAAGTCGACCAGAATGATTACATCCTTATTACATCATAAATTATTTCATTAATCACATAGAAACTCAAAATTGTATTTTTACTATTCACCGAAAATTCAACCGTTTCAGAAAAATCCCAAAACTTTACCCTAACCTAATAACAATTATCTGAATTAAAAAATGAACTCCATATTAGGGAAAATAATTTTCTACATTTTTTTAATTTAATTTTTAAATAAATTCATTATTTATTCAAAAAATAATTCTAAAACTATAACTTTTTTATAACACCTTGAAAAAGTAATCAAGGTCCCATAAAATTATTATATAACCATAAGAAAATAAAGTAACACTTTATGATTAAATTTTATGAAAACAAATTTCCATTTTAAATTATTAAATTAATTATAAAATTTTAAATAAATTATTTATGACATATAAAAAGATGAAAACTTATACTATGATCGGTTTTTCACTTTTAAGATGTCCACATTATATTTAAACTTTCATGGATGAAGTTTGTATTTTTTTCTGATTTAAAATTCATTAATATTCATTACTATTCTTAATGACATATTACTATTCATACTTTACAATTAACAAAAAATTAAATTGATCTTATTAGACTCTAAATTTCTTACTGGCCATAGTTGTAGAGACTATTTTTTGAAAATCATTTAAGTTTATTAATTATTTAATGTTTTCATAAATATTTTAAAATATCCTTTTACAAAATCATCAATAATATTCATCCCATATTTATCCACAAATTTGAAAATCAAAAATTTTACCATAATAAGATATAACAATTATATTTATACCATTGGATTACAAAAAGTATCAAAGGCCCCGTTACATAGCCCCTCATAACACCTGCATAAGACCATAAGGTGTGCTATAGTCATAGAATATTGGGGTAGCTCAGACAAAATTTCCCATGTAGGGACATCTATTGTCTTGAACTTCTCCCTTAAGATATTTCAATAAATATTCACATGTTGGACCTCATCTTGGGCTTTGTCCAGAGTAAAGCCCAGAGATGTTACCTCCTTCCCAAGCTCTGACAGATGGGCTTCGTATGGCCCGAGTCTACTAGATGAGGCCATCAACTCTTCTTTTTTGTATTAATTATCCAAGATCACAAGAATTTATAAATAATAATCATAATGTTAAGATTATAGTTTCCAACATTAATATTGACCAATGGTCATATAACAGTTGAAAACTAATGTTATCGTTTTAATTATACACACTTCATTACTTTAAGGATATAGTTCTGTTGTGTATAAAATAAAATAACAAACAAAAGTAGGAAACAAAATTTATTCAAAATATCAGGTCATTACATTCCCCCCCTCCCCCCTTAAAATATTTCGTCCGTGAAATTTTAACTTGTACCCTAAGGTGGGAAAATGATTGGGTTCCTCTACCTCATAGACTCCTCTAGTTCCCACATGGATTCATTGAATTTGTCATTCCTCCATAACACCTTAACAAGGTGGGTGGTCTTGTTGCGTATAACCTTGTATCTATGATCCAAGATCTCCACGGACTACTCCACATAAGAGAGGTCATGTTCCAGTTGTACGACCTTTGGATTTATTACATGTGAGGGGTCAGATATGTACTTCTTCAAGAGAGATAAGTGGAAGGCATCATGAACTTGTGCTATATTTGGAGGAAGTGCATGCCAATAGGCCACTACTCCTACGTGATCAAGGATTTCATAGGGGCCAATTTACCTAGGTGTGAGATTCCCTTTCTTCCCAAACCTCATGACTCTCTTCCAAGATGAAATTATATGAAAGACTTTGTCACCAACATCAATCTCCATGTCCCTTCGACGGTTGTCGGTATAGCTATTTTTCCAACTCTAAGCAGCCTTAATGTATTGCTCTATGGCATGGACCTTTTCTGTTTTCTCTTGCACAATATCAGGCCAAATAATCTTTCTCTCAACTGCTTCATGCCAATAAGTATGATCTCTACATCTCATACAATGTAGATCATTATAGGGTTCCATTTGAATTCTCGAGTGAAAGTTATTATTGTAAGATAACTCAACTAAAGGGAGATATTGATCCCATCCACCATTAAATTTTATTAAGCATGTTCTTGGCATGTCCTAGAGTGTTCGAATAGACATTTCATATTGGCCATTAGTATGGGGTGATAGGCTATACTGAAATTCAATTCGGTACTCAGATAATGTAGATGACTTCTCCAAAATTTTGATGTGAACCTTGGATCATGATCAGATACAAATGAAAGTGGAACTCCATACAGCCTTACCACTTCCTTGACGTAAATCATAGCAAGTTGATCAATAGATAAATATTATCAAATGGGGATAAAATTGTACATCTTGGTGAGATGGTCCACAATAACCCATATCGCATTTTTTCCATTGGATGTTATCACGAGACCCATGATGATGTCCATAGTGATATTGTCCCAAATTCATGCTGGTATGGGTTGTGGTTTCAATACCTCTTTTAGTATTTGTCTCTCTGCCTTCACATGCTGACATACTAGGCAAATTGAAATATAGTCTGAAATCTCCCTTTTAATATTATCCCACCAATAATGATCATCGAGGTCCCTATAAATTTTTTTTTCCAGGATGTATAGAAAATGTAGATCTATGAGCTTCATCCATTAACTCTGTCTTTATTTTTGGAACATATGGAACACAGAGTCTTGTATGAAATTTCAGTACAACTTCTTGATCAATATTGAACTCAGGAAACTTCCCATCCTTCACATCCATAAACATATTCTGTATCAAAGGATATTCTATATGAGCTTTCTTGATCTTCTCTAGTAATGAAAAATGAGAAATCATTTGATTTAAAGTTGATGATATCCCTTCCCTTATAATTCCCATGTACAACTTCATTAGGTCATTGATCAAAGGATCTCTTTGAATCCTTATCATGGAATGAACAACTAGGTCTTTCCTACTTAATGAATCAGTGACTGGGATGATAATGAATTGAACAATCATAGACTTTAAGAAGTTCCAACCATATCCTCTTCCTCTTGTTCAATTCAATTTGTGTGAAAATATACATCAAACATTGATGTTCTGTTTATATATCACATTTATCCCCCTAAATATAGTGCCTCCATATCTTTTGAGAAAAATCGACTATTACCAGCTTCATATCATGCGTAGTATAGTTATTATCATGAGTCTTCAACTATCGATATGCATAAGCAATGACTTAGTAATTTTTCATGAGGACGCACCCACTCCCTTTCAAATATGCATCACTAATAATAAAAAATCCTTCTCCACTTGAGGGAAAAGTTAATGCAGGTTCAATAACTAATCTCTTATCTAGCTCTTGGAAACATTCCTTACACTCCTTTATCCTGATGAACTTGACCCCTTTACAAGTTAACTTGGTTAATGGACTAGAAAGTTGTGAAAAGTTTTTCAAAAACCTCCTATAATATCCTAATAATCCAATGAAACTACAAATCTGAATTATTATTGTAGGATGAGGCCACTCCTCTAAAATTTTTATCTTTGAAGTGTCAATTGTGATTCGATAATTGGTTACAATGGGCCCCAAGAAACCAACTTGTTGCAACCATAATTCAGAATTGATGAACTTCCCAAAAAGCCTCTCCTATCGTAGAGTTTTAAAAATAACCCTTAGATGATCCTCATGCTCCTCACGACTATTGGAATATATCAGAAAATCATCAAAAAAAACTACCACAATTTTATCAAGGTAGTCCTTAAAGACTCTATTTATCAAATCCATAAAAATAGTCATAGAATTAGTTATTCTTAAGGGAATAACAACAAACTCATAATGGAAATATCTTGATCAGAAGGCAGTTTTTGGAATATCTTATTTCTTAACACTCAATTGATAATAACCAGATTGAAGAACAATCTTAGAGAAAAATTGAGCCCCACTATGGTGATCAAAGAAGTCGTAAATTCTTGGAAGAGGGTATTTTTTCATCATTGTGATCTCATTTAGCACTCTATAATTACTTCATATGCTCATTGATCTATCATTATTCTCCACAAATAGAATAGGTTCTCCCCTAGGAGACACACTCGGTCAGATAAACCCCTTCTACAAAACATCTTGGAGTTGTTTCATTAATTCATGTAGCTCCATATTTTCTATCCTTTAGGGGGTCTTAGATAACATATGAGAAGCATGTACGAGTTCAATGGGGAACTGTACCTCTCTTTATAAGGGTAGTATAGGTAACTCCTCAAGAAATACATCAATGTATTTCGGGACAATGGGGACATTTTCTATCCTCAAACTCTCATTTCCTTCCTCTTCTTCGCTGATCAACTCCACAAATAATGATATGGGAGGTTTTTCTAAACAATGACCAGGTTGATATATCTCTCCTTGGAAGATAACCGTAGGTTTTAAATTCAAGACTACTGAGACTTCCTTGTTTCTTAGTTTGATCTTATCATTATACATTGAGAGCCATTCCATCCCTAGTATAATTTCGAATTCCATCATGGGAATGACTACTTGATTTGTGATAATATTATGCTCACTAAAGTAAATACTAGAGTTTCTAAACACTAACGATTCATGGATAATCCCACTAAGAGTCTTGAATGATAACTCTAC
The DNA here is from genome assembly GCA_963277665.1 of Viscum album. Classification (NCBI taxonomy): domain Eukaryota; kingdom Viridiplantae; phylum Streptophyta; class Magnoliopsida; order Santalales; family Viscaceae; genus Viscum; species Viscum album. Next base: position 56,514,165 of record OY728151.1, on the reverse strand, counting down.
TTTCAAAAAATTGGGGGTTGATTGTATATTATTTGAAAACATGGTAGAAATAAAGGAATTAGTAGAACCATAATCAAACAACGTACATGCTATCATTGAGAGAGAGAAAATTAGTACCTTCCACCACATCATTGGGTGCTTCAAATTCTGTCGTAGTGCTTGAAAATGTAAGACCTTTTTTGCTTGTCCGTTTCTGAGGATGACGGTGATTTCCCTCCATTGCCCTCGGATTTGGATAGTGATATGCAAAGTGCCCATGTTTTCCACACATATAGAACCAGTCATCAGGTATGGCATGCACCGTCTTGATTTTTCGTTAGTGTTGTGAAGTTGTGGCCTCACCACAACATGACAATTCTGTGCAATGTGTCCATCTCTACCACACATTTAGCAGTTCCCTCTCTGGAGAAGGCAGTTCCCCAATAGATTATTCCCACATTTATTACACATGGGATGTTGCAAATTCTTGCCTTCTCTTCCTGGATCAAAGATCCTTCGTAATATTGGATCCATCGATCACTTCTTGTCACTGGATTTATGAGACCATTGTGTCTCACTAAACACCATTTCAACTTTCATTACTCTCTGCACAATATTTTCATAGCAATCATAATCTCGGTTGTCTATATTCTTTCATAGATGAGGTCTCATCCTACCGAACAATCTACCAACCTGACCCTTTGGATCCCTGACAAAGCTAGAGTTGTAATGTGAAAGCCTTGTGAAGTTCATCTCGTAGCATCCCACAGATTCATTTTCCTTTTTCTTCAGCTCGAGAAACTCCTTCTCAATTCATGTTCTCATTGATTGAGGGAAATATTTGTTGAAAAACCCTCTGAACTCTTCCCACTCAATAGATTCATCTTCCACTCTTGGCCTTGTGAATTTATTCAGTTCCCACCACTGATCAGCTTCTCCCTCTAAGTGAAAAACAACCAAGGTAAACTTCTCATGTTTAGAACAGTGGTGCATGGAAAAGATCTTCTTGATAGAGCTGATCCACTTTTCAGCAATCAATGGTTCAGTAGATCCACTAAAGGTTGGTAGTAATTGAAGCATAAAGGATTCTACATAATGTTGTTCCATTCATGTTGATATTTGTCTCTCACATTGATTCATGTTATTTACCAAAACATGAGTCAGTTGGTTAATCATTTGTATGAATCTTTCCATTCCAGATTTCATCGAAGGGCTATCAGCACATGGTCTATTGGGGTCACCATTTGTACGGTTCCTCCTATTTCCCACTATTTTCTAAAATAATAAAATCTTAGTGAGAAACATATTTTACATACTAATCTTTTAACAATAAAAGAAATTTATGTCTTAAAACATCATGCCTTAAACAATTACATTTCTCTATAAATCCTTCATAATGGTTCATAAAGCGCTTATGATTAACAAAACATATCCCCTAGGAGTGTCATAATGAAGAGTGCAGCAAGGCCTATTGTCTTGTACAATGGTACCTCGAGTCAGGCCCGAAACACCTTGTTAGTGTTTTCACTCCTAGGTACATCGGTGCCAGAGCGGCCTCTACCTGCTCATATCCAGGCAAGGATGTTTTTTCTTGATAAACCACATACAAAATACTCACCAAAATACCAGGAAGTATTCTTATATTTAAACATTTATAAAGTTTTATTCTGAATGTTTTCATAGACTAATTTTTATAAATAAGTAATCTATAATTTGTTATCAACTATGGAATCCCACCTTTTTATTACATAACTTTTCATTACATTGTACAAAAAGAGAATCATTGAGGCCTAGTGTCTTGGAAATCAGGAACATATAACATGAAAACACAAAAAATAACTCTAATAAACTTTTAGGGATTCATTATAAGAACTTATTTAGTATTATTATTTATTATCATAACCTGAATACATAAATAAATAGAATGGGTGTGCAGAATTCCCAGTTATGAATGAAAGGGAATCAATTTACTTGTGAAATCAGTAAGAACTTGATAAAAACATAAAGACATGTGGAATAGAATTATAGTCATATCATAATTAAAATAACTTGAATCTTAAATTAAATATGTGGTGAAAACATTTAATTTATACATTCATTAACATATTACCATGGTTCATCCCGAAGATATCAAAAAAAATTAGAAAGGTTATTCACCATGGTATTGTGAAACTTGTCATCTCTAGATATTAAATTCCTAACCCAAATCATTGGAGAGATATTAGGGTGAACCGTTAATATGTCATTATATAAATGTGATCTACCTAGATAATAATAAAAAATTTCATAAATAACCCATAGAGAGTAAATTTAATGGGTTTCACATCAAAAGCGTGATGTTTTAAAAGTGTTTAGAAACATGATCATTATGTCTTTTATAACCCTTGGAAAAGGAAATAGGGTTTAATGTATGTCAATTAAAGAATAAAATAGATCAACTTTATATCTTGATTCTTACCTCTTAAAATGATAATATATTTGGGTATTCATTAAAATAAAACAGGATAATTTCTTGAAAAAATAGATGGATTTTGCAACAAAACTTCTGCAGCATAACAACTATAGAACATGGTTTTAGAAAATAATTAAAAAAAGAGAGGGAAAGGGTCTCTCATAAATGAATGGAACATTTATAGTATAGGTAAAGAATAAAAAGGAATAATATCATAGTATGGATATTTCAAGAAAATACCATATGAAAATAAGACTCGAAAGAAAATAGAAGATTTGAATTCTTTTATGAAAATTCAGCAGCCTAATATCATCACTTAAAAATTAAGAAAATATATTGATGAGAGAAGAAAAGGTATCTCATCATTTAGACTTGAAATATAAAGTAACAAGAATATATAAGAACATATCCCCACATAAGAATATGTAAACTGTAAGACATACATTAAAAGAAAATCATAACAAAAAAAGGAGGGTGGAAGGTTCCCTTACATTGAAGAGTGACATTGAAAGCTTGAGGGTTGCGAACATGGGGGATTAAGGACACCTTAGGTGGACTCCATAGGAGAAAAGAAGACAATAAATTCATTGAATATGATTTTGGAATAATTGAATGAGGGAATGTCATGGTATTTATAGGGAAAGGGGATATTTAATTAATTTTCAAGGGACACCTCATCGATAGTATTTGTAAACCCATGGGCCTTCCCATTTTATTATCCCATGGTATTTACACTTAAGACAGATCAAAAAATATTTTATTTTTAAAAAGTCAACCAGAATTATTATATCATTATTACATCAATAATGAAGTCATTAATCCCACTGAAACACAAAACTGTATTTTTACTATTCACAGAAAATTATACTGTTTCGGAAATATCCCAAAAATTTACAATAACTTAATATTGATTCTATGAATTCATAAATTAACTCAATTTTATAAAAATAATTTTCTAAATATTTTTAATTTAATTTTTAGATAAAATCAGTATTTATTCAAAAAACAACAACTCTAAAACTATAACTTGTTTGTAACACCTTGAACAAGTAATCAAGGTCCCATAATATTATCATATAACCATAAGACAATAAAGTCACTATTTATTATAACATTTTATTAAAATAAATTTAAAATTTAAAATATTAAATATATTATCAAATTGTAAATAATTTATTTATGACATTAAAAAAATACCAAAACAAATACTATTATTGTTTTCACTTTTAATATGTCCACATTGTATTCATTCATTCATTGGTGAATAATCTATTTTTTGGGTGATTTACTGTTAATTAATATTTGTCAGGGTATATTATTATTTCTACTTTACTATTCCCAAAAATTTATGTTGAAATTATTAGACTCTAAATTTCTTACTGGTCACAGTTGTAGAAGTCATTTTTCTGAAAATCATTTCACATTATTAATTATTTAAAGTTTACATAAATATTTTAAAATAAACTCTTCCCAAATAATCATTAATATTCATTCTATATTTATTGAGACATTTGGAAATAAAAAATTTTACCATAATAAAAAAACAATTGTATTTATACCAAGGGATTAAAAAAAGTATCTAAGGCCTCGTTACACAACCCCTTATAACACCTACATAGGATATAACGGTAAGGAGCGATATGGTGATAGAATCTTGGGGTGGCTCGGACAAAATTTCCTGAGTGGTGATTTCTATCAGCTTGAACTTCCCCTTTATGAGATTTTTTTCAAGATTCACATGTTAAAACTCAACTTGGGATTGGTCCAGAGCAAACCCAGAGATGCAACCTCCTTCCCAAGATCTTACAGATGGGCTTCGTACAACCTGAGTCTACTGGATGAGGCCATCGAATCTTCTTTCTGTTTTAATTAACCAATATCACTTTTTTTTATAAACCATAATCATAATGTTAAGAGTTTAGTTTCCAGTGGTCATATTGACTAATGGTCATATAACAATCTAAACCCAACTGTATCATTTTAATTATACTCACTTCATTACATTAAGGATATAATTTTGTTCAGTATAAAACAAAACATCACCCAAAAGTAGAACAACATATTTATTCAAAATTTTGGGTCATTACATTTAGTTTAATTATAATTTCATTTTTACCTTTAATTACTCTATTTACTTTTAACTTAGGTAAATAAAATTCAAAAGTTACTATTCACCCAAAAAATATTTTTACCCTATTGAACCACATTTTAGTTACTGATGTCAACCGTGTCTCTAATATTTATTAAAATAAATTCACAGAAGCGGTAAAATTATGTTTTATTCAAATTTTCATATGTGCCTAGAAGGTGTTTAAAAGACGGTTAAAAGTTCAATAAAATTTTACATATCTAATATTATTATAAAATAAATTCAATGAATTAAATTCGCTTAATATATCTATTATGTATCTATTTTTTCATTAAAATAGATTTAAATTTCAAATTAATTACTTAAATAAAAAATTGGTTTTAAATAATAACGTAGTGTTTTTCACTATTCATCCAAAATTAAGTTTTTTCAGAAAAATACAAAAAATTCACCCTAAGATAATTTTGATATTATGAATCCAAAAATTTAGACCATTTTTTATAATAAAATTTATAAAATTTCAAAATGTGGATATTACTATTCATAATGGCATGTTTGATTGGTTGTGGTTTGCTAGAACTAGAAGTTGCAAACAACGCAAGCTATTACATTATTCAAAGAAAAGTGTACCCTTGAAGCTTTGGGTGTTACGGTTTAGGATGTTAATAGAAGAATTTGTATTAAAATGGGTTTTATAATACATTTTAATAAGATCCATGATATTATCACTTTTTTATCAGATCACTGAAGAATTTTTAAAAGAAGTGATGGGATTTGAAATTATAGAAAGATTTTACAAGTTATTAAAAAAAAGATTTTCAATTACTTATTTTGAGATATTAATTTCTAAAATTATGTTTATGAATGAAAAAATTAAACTACTGTATTGATTTAATATTATGAGATATTTAATCCTCTTGTTATAAATAATAATATCAAAATTAGATTCATTATTGTTTAATATACTTTCAATTTAAATTTCCAAGTAAATAATTTCTCTAGTTTTTGAGAGTATAAAATTGGTTGAATGAAAAATGGTTTGTCCCTTACTATTATTGGGGTTTAAATAATAAGTGTAAACAACTCTTTGGACATTATTTCCAAATTTATAAGGTATTGATGCTCTATTTTTATCTCTATGAATTTTTAAAAAGACACGCGGATTCTTCAGAGTTAAAAAACATTTTATATCAATAATAGGACATCCTTAACCATCAATTTTTTCTCGTAGTATACTATTGTGACTAAATGAGGAAGTGTATCTCAAATGTTTCATCAAAAATTAATTCTATTATTTAATTGGTTTATGGATCAAGTGATATATATTGGGAAAAATATTGATTCGATATTATTTCATCTTCTAGATTTACCACTCTCTTTTCAGAACACAAAAATATTAGAATATATTAAGCACTCTATTGGATATTTCCTTTTAACTAACTCTTCAAAAAACAATATGATATTGACCATTTTATCTTTTTTTTAGATTAAAATTGGAATTTTATTATATTTTCCTGGCCATGATTTTCTATGGGGGAGGGAATCAATATCATTTTGAAGAAACATGATTTCCTTAGATATGCTACATTTTGTTTGATATGTCATATATATGGTCTTAGTATATCTGACTTTGTGATATCTATAAAGGAAATTTTCCATGTTATTTTGGTTGTATCTTCAAATAATCATTCTCCATCATTAAAATCATTGATGAACCCAATGTTCATTTAGAGGATACTTTTGTTATAGACTATATTTAAGAAGTTAATTATTCTTATATGGAATTCTCTTTAAAAAATTAAATAGGGATAACTTAATTTATAATGTTGACCTCTATCTGATAGAGATTAATAGTTTCAACATACTCAGGAAGTTGTATTTTAAATCCACTTATTTTATTATTTATCTTCCAGTAATCACAATTATCATGCATTCATATCCACACCACAATGTTCAACTTGTAGCATTACATAATTTTCGTTTAAAACCGATCATAAATTGATACTGTGAGATCACAACTATTACATCCAATTCCATCATGATCATATTCTCTTCAGATAGCAGAACTCATTTATGCATAACAATATCCATTCACTTGTTTTATAATTATGAATGACATGAAATATTAATAAAAAAATATTTATATTATTTAAATTTTTTATAACCATCTGAATTTGGACCAGATACTTGAATCACTTATTTTTATTGAATGTGTTGTTAGTACCTTATATTTTGTGTTAAGTAAAAACCATGGTAAAAGAATACAATACTATGAAAATTCACCTGTATTGGCATAAAATCATTAGATAACATTGCCTGATCCACATTGAAATATTTGAATTTATAATGTATACATCATATTATCATATATCATATTATTATAGAAAAGTATGGATAATGTTTCTAGTTTTACTAAATTGACATATCTCCCATCTAGGGGTAAAAAATAGCAGACAACGTCTGATTGATGTAAAAACATATTTTAAAGTAACTCAAATAATAGTTGATCTATTAGAATCAATTTTGCATCAATATAATCCATTTATTTGTCAGTATAATTAAAAGACCATATTCACATTTATAATCATTTTTTTAATAAGGGTGAAATCATGTGTGGGTGAGTAAATCAACCAAAAGAGATCTGATTGATATGAAATATTCAGAAAATTATCTTTAATTCATTTATATTAAATAGGATGCATGAAAATGTGGATCATATATGTTAATTACTCTATATAATGGAATGTTATGTTTATCCCATGATTTTGGAGTTATGTTATGAATCTCATAAAAGTGTCCAATACCAAGATAACACACATTCAATGACATGAGATCATGGGATAATGATCAAAACAATTTTTTATGTGTTGGAATAAACACCAAATCCATCAAATGACCATGTTTCTCGGTATGATGTAAAATGATGGATTATATTGTCTTGTGTTAATAAAATGGAATATCTCCCACTGGGTGGTCAAAAAAATCCCACACTTCAAATATTTATGAGAACTTATGATGATAATTTTTTAATCAAATGTTATCTATTAGAATAAATTTCATTTTAATATAATATTTAGATTAGTCAGTACAATTAAATGTTAATTTTCAAATTTATTATACTTTTTATAATAGTGGAAAATCATTTTTTAGGTATCACAACAAACCAAAAAATATATTATTAAGATGAATTATTATAAAATGGTATTTATTTCATTCATAATATGTTTAATGTATCATTACATAGAACATATACCTAAATTTCTCAATATGATCAAATGTAGTGATTATACCTTGGATTTATAGTTAAATAGGAAATCCAATGGAAGATGAAAACCAAATAAAACAATCATGGATAACATGAAATCATGAGAGAATGATCACTAATATGTTTTTTATATGTATGAATAAATTACAAATCCATTGTATGTTCATATACTCTTGTATGATGGAAAACATTGGATAAAATTGTCAAGTGTTATTAAAATGACATTTCTTTTAATTGGGGGTGAAAATGAGAAAAATAATTCATATTATTATGTTAATATTGGAAAATATTACTAGAAAAATATGTGATCTATTAGAATAAACAATATATCAATCTAATCACTACATGAGAGGTACAATTAGAATGTTATTTTCATATTGATTTTCTTATTTGTAATAACGGTAAAATCATGTATGTAGGGTTCAAAACCTAAAAAATGAACTCCAATTGACAAGAAATATTAATAAAATAATTTTTACATAATTTAAAATATGTATGAATAATATTCAAATATATCAGATACTTTAATTACATGGTAGGATAAAAAGTGATATTTTTCTATTACATTTAAAGCTTTGTAAAAAACTCACATAAAAGGGTCTAATACCAAGAAAACACAAAATGATTTACATGAAATAATGTGAGAAGGAACATTAATAAATTTTTGATATGTGTGAATCAAATATGAATCCATATGATATTTATGTTTTCTAGCATGATCGAGATTTATGATTAAGATTGTCTAGTGTTATTAAAATAAAATCCCCAATTAGGGGGTCAAAATGAGAATTGATTGATGTGAAAATATAATAGAATATTAGTCATATCTTATATGATCTATTAGAATAAACCTCACTTCAATATGATTCTTGGATTGAATGGTTTTATAAAAATTGTTTTTCAAACTATAATAGCCATTTCAGAATTGAAAAATACTACAAACAGACATATCAGATTAGCTTGGTATCAATTATTTTTTTATTATTTTTAATTTATATAACACTATATAAACTGTTTTCATATATATATATATATATTAACTCGATAAATTTTATTAATTATTTATGTATTTATTTTCATTTACTTTTTATTTTTTTATGTCATATCAGTGGCTTGATTAAGATAGAAGATCATAACGATCTATAGCTATTAGGTCACCAGTTTTGTCAGTATTCCAATAATTTGTTTATTTTTATTATTTTTTGGATATTTATTAATTTTTTATTTGATTTCCATAAAACTAAATAATTATTTATAAAAAACCCTTTAAGTAAATGGAGGCTATAGGCATTCACTAATGATTTTATTTTAATGGTGAATTAGCGACAAATTTGGGTGGTATCTATATATTTATATTCTGGGACCACTTTTGGCAGTCACTTATTATCTTCTTATTGATTTCAAATATGTATTTTAGGGAATAAATATAGTGTCTCCCATTATAATTCAATATTAATCTTTAGTAATTGGATAATTTTTACTACCAAAATCTATTGGATGGTTGTTAAAAAAACACATTAAGGACCTCTTTTAATAATCCCTTGTAGTAAAATTTTTATTAGTGATTACTAGAGATTCAATATTTTTAGGATCAAATGTGGAATTTAAAATGAGGAAAACAAAGACCATTTTCTTTAAATATATTCCCTCTTCAGACAATAATAGGTATTCAACATCTTTCTGTTATAATTAAGAACTTTTGTATTTATTTTTTCATTTTCAATTTTAAAACTAATTAACATTCGGTTCATCTATGATGTGTATCTCTTGTTCTTCAAATTTTTACATTCATCTACCATATGAGATCCCATGGATCTTAATATCCATTACCATAGAGAGATAACAAATTATAGGGGGTCTAAGGGGGATCACAATAGAGTTCAAGAATTTATGAATTTTCTTCTTAATCTATTTCCTCTCTGATTCTAGTCTAATAGTGGTAGTGGAGAGTAGAGGAGGAGATCATCACTGTATAATCCATCTATACTATCATAATCTTCAAATGATTTCACTTCATTATATCACTCTTATTTATATCACTCTTGAGACCCATGGTGTGATGTAGTTCGAAAGGACTAATGGTATTCAATTACTACTAGGTGTTTGAATAAATTCATTGAATCGATTGAGTAATTTTCTTACTCAATCACTTAATAGAATACATTTAATTATTGATCTAATAGAGAGTCTCTTGAATATATTAATGGTTCCATAAAAATAAAAACATTTTTGGGTGAGTAGGTGAATTATATTAAACCTACTCAATGAATTTGATTATTTAGAACCAAAGTAAATAGAGACATTCCCCACTAAAATTCACACTTATGACCATTTTAATTTCTTTAATATTTTTTTTGTATATCTAACTTTTTTACTTTGTTCCTTATTTAAATTCAATAAAAATTAAAAAAATCTATGTTGTTTTAAAAATTAAGAAAATATATTACATAACTAATACGATTGTGCATCACCCAAAACACAATCCTTTAGAAACTCCCCTGGTTAGCCACTATGATGCATAAAATTTAAATATAAGATGTGTTAATATATGTCCTGTAACACATGAATGATTAGATTTTTTATTAAATGTTATTAATTTATTATATATTTTTTATTTTAATCGATCGGTTAAAGTGGTTTGATAGAATTTTCCAAAACCAAATTAGAATGTTGATTAAAGTCCAAGTTGTTTTCAACGATTTAAAACATCTCTAAAAATGTAGGATGATTCATTCAATTTCATTACATTATCGTAAATGTATTATAGTTCAATAGATGGTCCAAAATAGTTCGAAGCTAGACACATTTTTATGGTTAAAATTTCCATGATCGTTTGTTCTTATTATTATTCATGTCACGCTGATATCATATTTCCAAAATCATTATAGTGTCATAAATATTGTATTTATTCATTTACTAATTTATAAAACCATACATGAATGATTTATATTTATAATTAAAGGAGTTAGTAATATAATAGTTGAACAGACCATAATATGAATAATGATTAATTTTAAAATATACAGTAAGAATATTATATATTAGATATTATATATTATATATTAATAATAAAACATCAGTATATTTTTCCTATAGAATTCATTATTTCAATATTTAATAAATAAATCTAGAGGGGTAAAAGAAGATAAGGATTTTAAAATATGTATTGATAATGTATCCACTTCACTTGGATGTTCACTCTTAGGAAACAACATAAGAATCCTTATTTTGGTCTCTTACAAAGACTATAACTCCTTGGAAATTGAAAATATGGTTTGGGAGATATTTGGGCATATAATTTTCAAGGGAACAAAGATAGAGAGTGAGTGGGAGAAGGGTGGTAAATGGAGGTATATATAAGTGGAGGAGGGGTGTTTTTGAAGTTAATATTCATTATATTTTTAATTTTTTCACAATAATACCAATATTAATGATTTTTATGAATATATATTGTAATTACTGCATGTTACGCCAAGATAATGGTTTCTAACATCACCATTTTTATAATTAAGAATACATTTTACTTATAATGAAAAATTCCATTGTTTCATGTGTAATTCATGTTGGAAAATTATTTTTTGGAAATCAATTGCTTAATGTGAATAGTAACTCAATTATTTAATTACCACATGATTTCAAGATGATTTCAACATTTTTTATCTCTCGAATCATTTGGAGTGATGGTTAATTGATTCATGCTCAAAATAGTTTCCGAAACAATCACATCAACATGTTTTATTGATGAAAAATCCAATTAGATCCCACATCCAAAACGAATAACAATCCTTCTTTTTAATGGTAGACTAATATTGGGGTTTCAAAACCAATGATTCTTGGGAACTCACATTGGTCAATAGTATAGTAGGTCAGGATCATCACTCTCTATTGGGGGAATTATCGACTAATCCATGTATCTCTTATATATTTAACATTATTTCATGAATCCTTAAAATATTCCAGTATAAGATCAGTTACCCTATTAAAATGAACGTGTATTGAATCCCTACACAAGTGAGTGGGTTTTGAATTAATGAATGAATTTTTATATATCATAGGTTCTCCATCTAGTCTCTCATTACTACTTCACAATGAGGGACTACTTATGTTTTCAATCCATATGATTAAGAACCGTTGATTTGTATTTCTATCTTGTAAGGTGAATGGTTTTTTGAGATTGGTATTGAACCTATATACGGCATCCATCATATCTAATGAAAAAATGAATTGAAATTCTTATAGTTTGTTTGGAATAGTTTTGAGGCCATATGAAAAGAATACAATATGTAGTTTATTTCAATGTAAAAAAGGGAAAATACTAGGGAAGTTAAGCATTAGGTACCGATCATGGGACTTAGGAACATGTATTACATATTATTCTTCTAATACAAATTAGATTACCCATAGTTAGGTTATTTCATATCCTAATAATGAGTGATGAGGTGTAATTAATCATTATGAGGATTATTTCTTCAATTTTTAGAAAATAATGGTACTTATACAAAGAAAAACACTGATATCTAGAAGTATTTGAATCACGCTATTTGTATGATCCCTACGGATCTCAAAGAACGCATGATTTTCATCTTTTGTGAGAAATAAGATATAGAAGAAGATCGAACTCATCACAAAATATGAAATATTACAATTACAAATGTATTGTAAACAAAGGTTTCCCGTATAGGGGGATTTTTATTATGCCAATTGTATGATTGTTGAAATCCACTAATATCACATGAATCATACAAGATGTGTGAAATAATAGATAATGAGGGATCAAACACAATAAATATAGGTGAAGGACCAACAAAATGAATCATCCATGATGGGATATAATTTGAATTATTGCGAAGTATATCACCTCATAAGGGAAAGTGTAGTAGCTATAATTGGTAGGGATCTCTATACATAGTAAGGAATTATACATATCTCATATGAAATAGGAATCAATGTATTATTAGATCACATTGGTTCGAAATCATCTAATATGTGAATAGTGATAGTAGAACAATAGGTGGTAGGTCCCATTAGCTATAGTAGATGGAATGATGAGGGACATACACTAAGGTGGATTAAAATATTACATACTCATCCCTTATCCTTAGATAGAGTAATAGTGGGGACCCTGAGAGATCTGATGTATATGCTTGGGTGGTAAGAAAATACATTTTGAAGACATGGAATTAAAAATGTTGTTTTAATAAATAACACATGTTCTATTATAGGAACTCTCTGCATAGAGGGGGACTCAATCAAAGGATGATGGTTTATAGTTCACATGTTTTGAGGGTACATTTATATGAATTCATAAATAACAAAGATGATATGTATCATGATATCCACATGGCATGTTAATAAATGTTTTCATGACATGTCTGGGGATATGTGCCTAACATGCCCAAGGATGTATATCCAAAAATGCATACATAACTAAGGATGAATGCCTAAAATGTATGCGTATTTCATTTTGATAAGGATAACATGTCTTTGGATGTATTCTTATCAATGCTAACATGTTTGAGGATGTATTATTGACTTTTATGAGTGTTTGAGTTTGAAAATTCCAACATTTATATGGATGTCTTCGTGCTAAGACTAATATTTATGAGGATTTCAACCTGAAATGTCTGAATATTTCCATATAAAACAGACTACATGTCCTGGTATTTATTTATGGATATGATCACATGTATGAGGGTGTCTTTAATTTGATCAAGCTAAGATGTTTGTGGTCGTTTTCATGGTCTCAGTAACATGCACAGTTGTCTTTGCATGATCTGAATGAGATATCTGGTTGTCATCACATGATTTGGAAGAAATGATTGATGGAAATAACATGATAAATTAATAGATCAAATTAAATTTGTGGCCTTTTAACATGATTATCATCATATTTTCCTTTTTATGAAGCTTCATAATTTTCATCCAATTTAATGTAAATTCCACTATGTTTTCTGGTGTTTCCCCCCTGGGGAGTCACATGATCAATCCGACATATTGAATGTCCTTCACATGATTCTACATTCACGATTGAGGTCCATCACAGGATCAATTAACTCTCCTTGTGAATTATATAAATACATTGTTCAATCCCTAATGATACTCACTTGATGTTTCATGTGGAAAAATCTTGAGATCATAGTCCTCCACTCATGAATGTATTCACTCATATTCATGTGTATTTTTTAGGTGTTGAGGTGGGGTTTTATAAAAATCATTGGAAAATATAAATTTTTATTTTCAAGGTTATTATGATTTAAATATTGTCTTGATTCAGTGGTGGAAATGTCCACATAAGTGATATAAAAGTTATTAGCTTTTAATGACCCCACCACATGTCATCAATTACATCATCCCTTTATCAAATGATAAATAGATACAATGTGATGATTCCTTCATTACCAGTTTACTTGAACTTATAACATGTCTATGGTTGTCTTAATGATTAAAGAGACATGTTTAAGGTACTTAATGACATCATGTTGACATGTTGGAAATCCAATTCCTGATTAATAAACAAATCACATGACCAGTGTAAGTCCATCACATGAAAAATATTATAACTTACACCATGTAAGGATATCATGATTTTTTTATTTTATCCCTAGAATTCCTTGATGGTATTCACGATTTTTTCTACCCTAGCATCATATGATCAATGGGGAAAAGTCCAAGGGTCTTTGCATGATCAGTCTAACTTTTATGGTGGGATTTATGAGATCACGTCAAGATGTATAAAATCATTTTCTTGATCAATCCATTATTCCAAATGGCCTTCACATGATCCTGCTAACATGTCGAATAAATTTCACATGATATTTTACCTGATCACATAAAGTGCAAGCTACCTTCACATGAAGATCAGTATTACTCACTTTTCATTAGAATCCAATGATTTCAAATTTCATCACATTAACACCTTGATGTTGTTTAGGTATTTTTCTACCAACATTCACATCATCATAATGAATTTATTGAGGCATTTCCATGATTAGTAGAACTCATATTTAGTGGAGTATATTGATCAATGAATAGTTTATGTGAATCATTTTGTCCCTCTGTATGATGTCCAGAGGGGTATGTGATCATGAGCCTTGATAAAGGTTACACAGGTGGAATAACCTAGGATCTTTATCCTCATGTAGACATGTTTCTTCTTTGTTTCCATTGTTGGAAATAATACTTGTGGATTTAGTGTTTCAGTGACCCCAAATGTTTTGATTCTCATTTTGAGGGAATCAAATAATTCCCCTCCTCAGATGCGAAGTCATAAAGAATAAACAAGGAATTTTTTTTGAGAAATTAAATTCCTTCCCCAGTGATTGGAAATCCACCTATTGATTTCCTAGATGAATATTTCTCTTATGAGAAAGATTAGGAATTCTATGAGGTGATCAATAAATATAAGGGATGAGGGTTGACCATTTCACATAGGAATTATAATTTTGGAGAGATATATAATTTCCTATGGTCTATATCCACTTTTAGGACCATATCCTATAAATCCATCATAAGAATAAATCACATTATAGCACTAGAACATTCCTTCACATGATAATTCTGTATGATTTCCTCATGATAATGCATGATACAACATCATTGAATGAATATTTCAATTGGTCTTATCATGATACCTTTTCACATAATGATATTTTCTAGAATATTTATGTAACCAATCTACTAGTTAATCATTACTAGTTTACCGTATATTTGATGTAAATCCTTGGACATGGGTTTACCTTGCATGATTCCCATGTCTCATATGGAATTTTGAGTGATTGATTAATCATTATGTTATTTTTTTGACTTTCAAATCATATTTTGATTCATGTGATTAGAGACAGATCACGTGATCATGAGATTCATAAGGAATCAGTCGATAATGAGGCCTACAATATGTCATATGTTCTATGTGATACGGCTTATGCAATGCGATTTCACATGCATTCCACCCACTTTTAAAAGTTCCATTACTCATCAGACATCTACTTATCTCTTGAACTAGATGGATTCAAACTCTTTAACAACATTTAACAAGGTACCCAAGGGTCTATCATTACTAGTAATAACAATTTAAATCCCTAATATTAGGTCCTGTATAAAAATGACGATCTAAATTATTTTATTTTATGTATCTTTGGAAATCCATTTTTTGCATAGACTACCTCTATATAACATTGGCCTTCATAAAAATGTATGTATCCCTTCACCTACCTAAATTCTTTTGAATTTATGGTTTTATACATCCTACGAATCTATCTTAGAGATTTTCTTTGAGAATCTCCAACTGATCTTGGCACCATTACAAGGGCTATCCTATTCATTGATTCACACCCATAAGAGACTTTATGGTTTTGATCATTCTTCTCAACTGATTTTATAGAGTTATCTTAATATAATTGTATCCTCTATAGACAATCCAAAAGGTGGAAGGAGTATCATAGGTGATATATTCCAGAGTAGACACTTTTTGATGATTGGGAATGACCCTTCTAGGATAGATTTAATAGTATTGAATTTTGTGATCAATTTCACAAAAATCCACCTATATGAGGTGTCATAGATTTCAAAAATCATTGTGTACCATCAACCAGAAATCCAAAGTGAGTTGATAAACTGTGTGTGTCCCAAAACAAAATCCTTTCATTAGATCTATAGTAATGTGGAAATTATCCCTTGGGAAATTTATTTTCATAGAAGAATACATCCTCTTGGGGATAATTAAGATGAATTGATAAATATATTGTGAAATTGGGATGACCCGGAACTGTAATGCCCTAGATCATGATTCCACTTTATT
Source organism: Viscum album (assembly GCA_963277665.1). Taxonomy (NCBI): domain Eukaryota; kingdom Viridiplantae; phylum Streptophyta; class Magnoliopsida; order Santalales; family Viscaceae; genus Viscum; species Viscum album. The sequence goes on along the minus strand of OY728151.1, from coordinate 56,497,583 downwards.
GTTCCCCATACCCGGTTGGCCACATGGCCTCAAGCACATTTCTCCAAACACCATTGGTTTATTACTAGCAACTAGGGCATAGGGTTTGATAGTGGGGAAAATATTCCCTCATTGGCAGAGTGTAACATAGAGAAACAATAATAGACAATAATTAATTTTTTAATACCATATAACTGAAGTAAAAATCATAATATTGATAATATAAATAACCAGATGTCATAGAATACCAATATATGATGTTTCCTATCTCATGTTATATGAAAATAGTCAAAACAATAACACTATAGTAATACATAATATTTTTCTCAAAAGAACAAAAGAAACAAAAAGATACTATGAAGCATCAAAAGCCTTAGCTTGATCTCATGCTCTCATACTCTTAAGCAGCATGCCAAGTACCTTTAGTAGGGTACTTTCCCTAGTGATGACATGAAATCATATAATTTGTTTGGGCCCAAAAGAATGACCCAAAATGGGTGTGACCCTAAATCCTAGTAGTAAGCCACCCAAGATCTATTCCCATATATCAGTGAATATATATAATAATTAGTGTGCAATAGTGAAATCAGTAAACTATGGGTACTCAAAAGTAAGAACAATAGATGTCTCAGAAGAAGATGTAATCAAGTAAATGTAAAGACTGAATCAAAAAAATTTCATTTTCATGTAAAATGCATCATAATTCATCTATTTCATTATTCAATTTATTTGAATTATATACAATTATTGAAGTCTAACTTAGGCCAAATAAACCCACATATAAATGTAATCTTCATGTTGTGACATAATTGTCATTAAATCAATTTCCATTAGAGACCGACCTGGGTATCCATCAGTGGATCCTAGTTACACTCAGAATTTTAAATAGAATTCAATGTGACTGGCCTCCCTATATTTGTCTTGCTTACTGACATTACATAATGAACATATTGAGTTCATAGATTTCCTTTTAACCGAGAAAAAGGTTCAACGATGGTATATAAGGTGCAATTAGTCAAAGTAGCCCGACCTTGTATTCTAACTGATAATGTGTCTCACCCATTGCTAATTACCCAATCTAAATCATTTCATACAAGTAGCCATATGTATATTAAACTATTTCACAGATTAAACAAACTAACTCATATGGTAAAATATCTTATTACAATCCCATTAGGTAATCTATGAAATTACAAGGCCTTGGCATAAACTAACTTTTGTGGGTTGGTTCACAGTTGAAGAAAAACATTCCATACATGAAGAAATAAGCATAAGCCTAACCCAAGGAAAAGGAGAAATAACTAATCCCAATCCCTTAATCAATTAAAAAGTAATTTATCAAAATTGATATTCCATTATAAATGTAATTTATACTTGAAAACACAATAAGGGAAATATGGCATGCTTGTAAGGAAACCCCATCCAAACATCCATAAAAAGACATTCCATGGGAAAAACACCCATTGGGTGGCCCTTAGTCAATATAAAATACCTAACTCATACTTTAAAAAACTTATTCAATTACTAGAACTCCTATAGGCAAAAGGGTAAATTATAGATCCTGCAAGACCTAGAAAATGGGTGTGCGACACACCAACATATATAAACATCATGAAATTTTTTGAAAGGCACAAGACCACATACCTCATACTCATACGACTCTCCTCGTCCAGCATTGGGATTTTATTCTACCTAGAATAGAGTCAATCGATTGTGTTCAAACACATCCTACGATGATTAAAATTAAGCTTGGATGGAGATTCGAGGGGGAAAATCTTGTTTGGCGCTGCTATTCATGTAACGGGGAAATCCCTCTATCCGTCTGACGAAACACGATGCTACATATCAATGTAGATAAAAAAATTAAAACTACACTAAGTAAAATAGAAACTAAATGAAATCTCCTTACTACTTCTAGATAGAAAATTACATGGTCGTGTACTAGAATTATAGGGTGTGTAGCCCTACATATATGATGTGTACATAAAAGTGCATGGCTTATAGGACCCAGTCACATCGTGTAAATGTCCTGCAACCGTCCCTTGAAATATTTTGCATCATTTTCATTGATATATCATCACAATGAAATATTTTTACCTTAGAGTAAGAGCAGGGTTCTTACAAACGTCGAATCTTAAGAAAAATTGTTGAAGAATTTCCATTCCTAGGGTGATGAAGAACTATCTGAGAATAACTCCCGTCAATGTGATCGGACATCAGACTCTATTTCCCAATTCTTTTCCTACTATTAGTCTTGCTTCCTAGAACTCGTACCAATGGAACATACTTACCATAGAGAATCTTAGTTCTATGAACCAAAATACGAATGGGGTGCTACTCAAAGGACACATTATCCTACAACTCCACTTCGTCCGGATGAATGGTGTGAGAAGGGTCTGAAAATTAATGTCATAATAGAGAAATGTGGAATATGTCATCCATATCCTTGTACCTCTATGGTAACTTCAATCTATAGGCAACCAATATAACATCCCTTCTCATTATTACATATTTAAACATGACTTATTAAATAAACATGGACTTAATACTACTATATGGATCAAAATATCTATATTCTTAGAAAATTAGGAACATTACATGATAACATAAGACATAAAATGCAACCTCTTTATGGATAAATTCTTTTAAATGAACAAAAAATTCCTTCGTATTTTACATTACATGGGATAACCTAAGGACATACATAAGAAAAGTGTGAGCTATAAAGGCCAGTAAGGGAGTAAACAAGGAATAAATGGAAAATACAGTTTATGATAAGAAATTTTAATATAAATGGATCACAAGAGAAACGTAAACATAGATGCATTATATAGAATGATTATCATATCATGGAAATGTGGCAAAAACGTACAATATGATATTATCATGAGCTGAGGATCATTTAACATGGAATATAAAGAGTAAAAACTCATTGCACATCAATTAACTTGATAAACCCTCACTGTACACTAATTATCATTATTAAACCCTCATTTCACATTGAGTATCATGGTAAAAAAAATACCCGATTCATTGGAGCACTATCAGGGAACACCCTTTATAAAAATTTCATTTTATGCATTGGTGTGCCACATGGATCATATAACATAGAATGGATGAACATATTAATATATTATTCTTTCTTATGTGGAGGTGAATCACACTCCCAGGGAAATCATTTTAAAATGTTAAAATATTTTATAAGTATTAGAGGGTCTATTATGGATTTTTAAAATTACTCAAAAAAATATAAAATCACATAAATTTAAAGGAAAAAAATATATTGTACGAATATATCGTTTACTGTATTTTACTACATCACTATTGGGTCATTATGATGTCATAAAACATATTATATATTTATGATATTTTTAACTTTCTACCAAAAAATCTGATTGTCTCAGAAAATTATGAAGAATTAAATGTTTGATAATTTTGACATCATAATTCAAAAATAATGTTAATTTTATCAATATAATTCTCTTAATATGTAAATTATCACTTTTAAAATAAAAAATGAGAGTTTTTTTAAAATCATGAATTTTAAAAAAAATACAGTTTTCAAACCTAAATAAAAATTAAAAATATATTTATAAAAAATATTTGATAATTTAAATTTAATAATTAATTAATTTAGTAATACTATTTTATTAAACTATTATTTGATTCAAAAATCCTTTAATTCATCAATAAATATTTATTATTTGAATTTATATATTCATTATAAATACAATATGGGATTTAAAAATCATTTTAAGTAACAATAATAAAATGAATTTATATTATTTGTTATATAAAAAAATTACAGACAAAATCATAATGCTATGGTCTTGTTACATATCCCTTTATTACTATAACATATTTCATTAAGAGTATGGTTTGTGATAGTGGGGATTTCTTGGGGTTGTTTGATGAACCTGGTTAGGGTCGTGATCTTGATGATCCTAAACTTCTCCTGTAAATGGTTTCGCTCATGGTTATGTTGTTGGATCTCCGGTTGGTCTTAGTCTAAGGAAAATACCAAAAATGTTTTCTCCCTCTAATCATATAATAAATGGGCTTTAAATGGAACAATACTACTGGCTGGGGCCATCCCATCATTTGTATGTGTCAAAAAGATTTGTAAAAACTGTATATACTATTCATGTGATCACTGTTCAATAGATATATTATCAATGGTAATGCTACTTAATGGTTATTTAAGCCAAATAAAAAAGTGCATGTCTTTCTTATATCCATAGGATGATCAAGTAAATAAAATAAATGGAATTTTATTCATGAATGTTCAGGTCTTTACAATATTACCCCCATTAGAAATTTCACCCTTGAAATTTTGTTTTCCTACACTAACACAAATGTGGGTAAATATGCATCATCACATCATATGGTTCCCATGTTGTCTCTTAGAAATTATTCTTTATCTAAAACACATTAATGATGATAATTTTCTTATATTGTCGAACTTTTTCCCTATGATATATGATATTCACCAGTAACTCTCTATAGGATATGTAATTCTACAATGGTACCACCTCTTGTTTGAGTACATGTGATGGGTCAGGTATGTATTTCTCAAGAGTGATACATGGAATACATCATGTACTTGAGATAGGTTCATTAGTAGTTCGAGTCAATATTCCACTTATCCAATGTGATCAAGGATATCAAAATAGAATAGGTACATTGTACTAAGCTTTCCCTTCTTCCCAAATCTCATTACACTCTTCCATAATGATTTGTAGAGAAATAATATGTCTCCAAAATCAAACATTATGTCTCATCCAGAGTGGTCATCATAACTCTTTTTTTGACTATGAGAAACTTTAATATGATGCTGGATGGTCTTAACTTTCTCCTCCATTTCCTTGAATATTTATAGACCTATAAGTTTTCTCTCCCTAACATCATTAGAACATGATAGTTTTATGCACCTCTTCCCCTAAAGGGCTTAATAAGGATCCATTTGGTTTCTTGAGTAGAAACTAATATTCAAAGGGAACTCAACCAGTGGAAAATGTTTATCCCAGCCTCCTTTGAAGTCCATTGTGAATGATATCAACATATCCCCATGTGTTAGGATGGATCTCTCAGATTGGCCATCAATTTATGGATAATAAGTTGTAGTGACGTTCAAATCATTATTGAGATCATGTTGGAGACTTCTCCAGAACACAGGGGAAAATCTTGGATCTAGATCATATACATCCAAAAGTGGTACTCTATAAAGCCTTATGACTTCTATGATGTATATTTGTGTCAGTTGATCAAATGGTAAATCATCCAGACTTGTAATGAGGTGTGAAATATTTGTAAGACAATATACAACAACCCATATGGACTTGTATCATTCGGATGTATTCAGAGGTCTGGTGAAAAATTCCATGTTGATGTTCTCCCATTTCCTTGTTGGTATGGGTAATGGTTTCATCATAGACATAGAATTTTGCCTCTCAGTCTTCACTTTCTAACACATATTACAATTTGATGTATACTCCTCAATCTCCTTCTTCATGTTATCCCACAAATAATGTTCTCATATATCTCGATAGATCTCTTTGTTTCCTAGGTGAATGTAGATTTTCAAACTATGTGCATCATCCAAAAGATCATTCTTTAGATCCCAATTTTATTGAACACATAGTGTTGACCAAAATCTTATAATTCCTTATTCATTAACATTGAACTCGATGGATTTACCTTTTTTTATAGTTTACACTTTCTACTAAATTTCTCCATCATCATTTTGATCATCCTTTAGAATTTCGAAAAGAGATGGTTGAGAAATTATTTGTGAAAGGATTGATGACATGCCATATTTATGATTCCCATGCCCATATTCATCAAATATATGAAATTTGAATCTTTTTTAATTCTCATTGATGATATAATTGATGGGTCCTTTCTACATAGAGAATATCTATTCATTTTCACATTCATAGGGTGTTAATGGATTGAGCAATCATATTCTTTGATCAAATCTAATAGTCTTCCGTGGCGCAAGTTCAACTTTTTCTGAGTGAATATATACTTGAGGCTTTTGTGGTTTGTACATATTTTACACTTCTCCCCAAAGACGAAACATCTCAAAATTTTTAAATCGAATATTTATACAAAAAAACTCTATATAATGTGTTGGTTAGTTTTTCTCATGAACATTCAATTTACTAGAAGCATAGGCATTGAATTGTTTTTCATCAACACATATACCATAACCTTCTTCAAAGCATCACGGAATAATAATGTTCTCCAGTTGTGGTTTTTTTGAACATGGGCATATTTATTAGTCTCATTTTCAACTCCTTGACGCCTTATTCACATTCATCACTCAAAGAAAACTTGACTCCCTTACGAGTTATCTTGGTAGTAGGATTTGTAAATATCGAGAAATATCTCACAAATTAGAGAAAATATCTAGCTAACCCAAGGAATATATATAAATCTGTCCCAGATGTTGGCCATGACCATCCCTTAATTGCATTTGTCTTGGAGGGATCCATTGATATTCCATTTTTTGTAATGATATAACCCATGAATGAGACCTCCTTCAACCAGAACATACAATTTCTGTACTTTTTATAGAGCTTATCATTTCACAAGGTCTCAAGTACAGTTCATAGATTCACCTCATGATCCTCATTGTTTTTAGAATATATTATAAGATCTTCTATAAAGGCAACCAAAACAGTGTCCAGGTATTCTCCAAAGACACTATTCATCATGTCCATGAATATTTCTTGAGTATTAGTGAGCCCAAAAGAAATTACTATGAATTCATTTTTCCCATACCTTGTATGAAAAGTAGCCTTTGGGATACCCTCCTTCACCCTTACATTGCAATATCCCAACCAAAAATCCACCTTGGAGATTTATTGTGATCTATGTTGCTAATTGAAAAATTCCTTAGTTTGTGGTAGAGGATACTTTTTCTTTATCATGATTTTGTTCATCTTATGATAATCAATGCAAAGGTGAATTGATCCATACTTCTTCTAGTAGAAGAGGACTCATGCACCCCATGGTGATGCAGTTGGGTGTATAAACCCTTTATCCAGATTCTCTGGTAGTTTTGTCTTCATCTCTTCATGCTCCAAAAAAACCATTATATATGGAGTATTGGATATTAGAAATTACCTAGGTATAAAATCAATCAATAATTCAACATCTATTCTAAGTGGAATACTGGGTAATTCCACCATAAACACTTTAGGGAATTCCCTCACAATAGGCATGTTTTCTTGGATGGTTTCTTCCGTAGACTCAATCATATGAGAAAAATATGTGTGCTCATAGAGAAATAATATCCATGCTTGAGATGATGGTGGATAAGAAGATTCATCTGCCTCTTTACACTTGAACATAATCGAAGGTCATTTCTCTATATGGAGATTGATTTCCCTCTCACGAAAATTTATGTTGGCTCCATATTGGGAAATCCAATCCATGCTACGAATTGCAGAAAATTCCACCAAAGGGAGTATGATGATGTTCACTGGGATGTTTATTGCACAAATTTTGAATGGAAGGGATTTTTATTCGTGGGATGCAATAAAATCCCTATTTTTAATTCTCACTGGAATCTCTATATTTAGGATTTTTGGTGGTGTTGGGATTATTCTACTAAACATTAAAGATATAAAAGAATACATAGAACCGGAATCAAAATGAACATTCTCAATTATTCAATAAATAACTATAGTACCTATCATCACTTCATTGATAGAATTTTCATTAGCTATAGTGATGAAAAATACACCCTGGTTTGTTAGAGGTTGTTGGATGCCTTTAAAAACCCATGGCATAGGGTAATAGTTTGAAAAGAGCCCTTGTTCTTTGCATTTGAAGCAATGAATAGTGCATTGAGGGTCGAATGGAGTGATCCTCTCCTCTATTGCAATAGTGGGTTTTTCTTCTCACAAATTAATGGCCAGGTTCCCTTCTATTTTACACCTAACACATTTCCCCAACACCTTCATGCAATTTTCAGGGTGATTATTTCCACACCTTTAGCATGTGGGGTGGTGTAATTTCGTAGCACTATTGTATTTATCCATCGAACCAAGAGAACTAATTTTTTCATTCCTCTTCATATCGCCATGATACCACGAAGACTTTCTGATCTCTATTTCAACACTTAGGGCACATCAAACAATTTCTTTATAGCTATTGAAGTCACAAATCACTAGGGATATCTTATTCTAGGTTTTAAACCACAAAATAATTGGTCAACATTGCATTTAGGGGTAACAACAAAGCTTGAGGCATATCATTTAAGCCTTGTGATGTTTTCCCCATATGCTCTAATGGATTCATCGTCTTTTCTTATAGAAAGGAAGTCCCTTTCCATTTTAAGATGGAGGGTGAATGGAAATTATTGATCAAAACTAATTATTTGGAAATCATTCCTTTCCCAAGCCTTGATATCTTCCTTTGGATTAATATTTTTTATCAATGTCCACCATTCAATCACCTCACTCTCTATAAGATAAGAATCTAGATGGACATTCTCTTGTACCGATCATTGATGGATATAAAATATCTTATCAATGGATTTGATCCATAGTTTGGTGATTGATGGATTAGATGATCCATTAAAATTAGGATTCCATTGTCTCATAAAGATATCAATTTTTTCTTCTAATTTCTTGGGGGTTGGAGGTTTACATTCTTCTTAACCCCTGTTTCTATTCAGAGCATGTGTTTAAAAAGAGACTATAATGAAAAAGTTTGCAATTCCTGCTCCCATAGGATTGGGCATCTCTTTAGAACATGCATTACATTGATCTACACATCAATTTTTAGCTCGAGTCCTTCTATTATCATCCATTGGCAGCAATAAAAAGAAAGATATGGGTAACACATAACAAGGAATCCCGTGACAAAAAGGATTGTTTATAAATTAAATTTATTTCCTTAACTTATAAAATTATAGGATTCATTTTATGTTATCCATGAGCTACATCCCAACATATAATATACAAGGTATTTTTCGTTCCATGAATAATGGTTCTTATTAAGATTATGAATTTACCAAATCATATCCCCCAAGAGTGTCTAACCAAGAGTTCCTCAAGGCCCATTGTGATGCACCAGTTCCCATTCAAGTCTATCTCAATGTGGTGTTTCTGGGTTTTACCATTATATACATATGTGTCAGAGCCACCTCTACTTGTCTGTATCGAGACAAGGATTTATTTTCATTATAATATTTTTAATCTACACTAAAAAATATTTAGGGATGTTTTTATTATATTTATTCTTATGCCTAATCCTTTTACTAGGGGTTTTAATAATAATCTGAAAAAAACTAAACCCAACCTCTTATACCAACTATAACAGCCATGTTCTTTATTACATATTTAATCATGATTTTTTACATAAACTTGCACTTAAGTCAAATTTAAAGATCAAGAGGTCTAGTGTCTTGGGAAATTAGGATTATTACATGACAACATAAGACATAAAATAAAACATCTTTATTGAAAACATCTTTTACATTACCACGATGCTCTTTCGTACTTAACATAGCATGGGAAAACATGAGGACATACATAAGAATAGGGTGAGATATAAATCATAATAATGTAGTAAACAAAGTATAATACGAATAATATAATACATGTTAGTAAATAATAATATCAATGGAGAACAAGAGAAATATTAGCATAATGGCGTGATATAGCTTGATTATTATATCATGGAAATGTTGCAACAATATACAACATGATAATAGCCTGAGCCAAGGATCATTGCACATGGATTAGTATGAGTAAACCCTTATTTCACATGAATTATCATGAAATAGCCCTCATTGCACTTGAAATATCATTATTAAACCCTAATTTCCCACGGCATATCATCTCTACCACAAAACTGGGTTTCATAGTTGCACCGTTAAACATCGCTAAAAAAATGCTGAAAAAGGGGTGCCATTATCAGAGCTAAACAAAGCACAAATAAAGGGTACTTTTAATAGGGCTAAAAAAGAGTTATTTAAGGTTTCCCATTATCAGCGCTTTTTTAGCGCTGACAAAGGCACCCCCATTATCATCGATTTTTTAGCACTGTTAAAGGGCCCCCCTTTATCAGAGCATTTTTAAACAGCACTGATAAATGGGTGGCATTATCAGCACTTTTTTCCCTAACTCTAATAAAGGTAATATTTCAAAAAATTATTTTTTCATAAAAATTGATAAATAAATATTTAAGTATATTTATATTGATATAAATATACTTTTTATTTTTTAAATATATTTTTGATATGAATAAATAAATATTTTCACTTAATATATAATATGTGTTGTGAAAATGGAATATAAAATATCTTATAAAAAGTATTAATTAATGATTTTCAATTTTCATATACTAATAATCATTTAATAACAATTTGAAAACACAAAATATCATAACATTAATAAAAGATCTAAAATATGTTGAAAACCTAACTCAAACATCAAACAACCATATCTTCTGATTCTGGTGTCCATTTAAGATACACAATATATGTAATCAAAGTCTGCAAAGATCTTTACACATTATAAAAATAAGGAAACATTTGGTCGCATTTTTCGAGGCTAAAAATTGCCCAAAAGGCCTCCAAAACTGTGTTTTTAGTCTATATACCCAATTGTTTTTCATTTGAAGGACTTTTAGCCTCATTTAAGGGGGTATTTTTTCCATTTTTCATTAGGGAGGGGATTTATTTTTATGTATTACATTCATATTCATATTAAGAATTTGAAATTTTAACATTTTTCATATTGTATTGTTATTTATAATCAAATATATAACAATATATACGAAATTTTTATGTATTCTCACATAAAAATTTAATTTTATAAATAAATTTCTAGACATATTTACATTTAAATTATATTTCAAAATATATAATAATTATCTAACTAACAAATGAATATCAATTTTTATTATAATAAAAATATATGAATATTTATATAGCTATATAATGTGTACGTGTATATATATTTTTGCATGCGTCTATATTTACAAACTGATATATATTATCTATATATTCTAAATATATGTATGTACATATTAATAAATAATATTTGTAAATATATATAAATATGTATAATTATACTAACAAAAACCAATATATAGTATATATATACAGGTGTGTCTGTGTGTGTTGTATATGTAATTATTTATTTATAAACACACACAAACAAGAATATTTCATAAATGTATTTAAAGATTATATTATAAACATATATTAATATATGAATAAATATGTAAATATATAAATATACTTATATATGTGAATATATATATTAATATATATATATATATATTAATATATAATAATAAATATAACTAAATATATATAAATAAATAAATAGGTATATTATTAAATGGAGAGAAAAGCAATATGGTGGAGTTGTAAAGGCTTAGGTGCCCATGAAAGTGGTCTCGGGTTTGAATCTAGGGGGAGGCAGGTCACACATGTTGGTGGAATTTATGCTAGCGTTTTTATAGGGGGTGGGGTGGTGGCTGGGTCGTGTGGGCTGGGGGGTGGTTGGGGAATGTAGCCTAGGGGTGGGGGCACTGTTAAAGGGGGATTCAAGAACTGTTGATGACCATACACGATATGCAATTTTTTTTTGGTTTTTTAAATTAAATGAAAGATTTTAAAAAATTTCTAATAAATGGTGTCCTTTAATAGCGCTAAATAATCACTTATAAAGGACTCATTAATCTACACTTTTTAATGCATAAAAAGGGTCCTTTATCGGTGATTTTTTTTAGTAGTGTTAAAGGGGACCCACTTTATCAATTCATCGATTGATAGAACTTTTTAGCATTGTCAATGGACTTTTATTGCACTGATATAGTAAATACTTTCAGTAGTACATGATACTAAACATTACCCAAGCCATGAGAGTGCTATCATGGAGCATCCTTTATAAACATTCCATTTCATGCATAAGTGTGCCACATGGACCATAAAAATGAAATCATTAAACATCATAAGTTATTCCACGATTAGGAAAATTTTAATAAACAAATTTTAGAAAAATTAAATATGTATATGTGCATAAAGTTGAATACCCTTGAAAGATAAATGTGTATGGTATTCACTACGTGATAAATTTGGCTTGGAAAATTATGGTGCAATTTTGGCAGCCTATCAGCATGATATAAAAATTAAAAAAAACGGCTGATGACATAGAAAGGGGTCTATCATCATAATTACATGAAATGGATAGTAAGTGGGTCGTATATATATATGTCCCAACCAATTTAATTTCCAAATAGAAGGAATACCATAATAAAGATACATGAAGAAAGGGGAGAAAAGAAAGAACACTTAAGAAATTTCAGCATGGTAATAGGCATACCTAGCAGGGTTTAATGAAAGAGAATGCGGTCTATCTTAATTCAAAAAAAAGTTAGGGAATTATGTGGTAGGTTTAAAATAAAACCAAAAAATTTTCATTTGAAAATAAAAGTGTATATCAACATAAATATACTTGGTCAAAAATGAGAAATAAAGGGATCCCATACTTGAGTGTGTGACGTCAAGAGCATGATGATGAGATTCATGAGAGATTATGACGTCTTAAGAGGTTTCTAGAGAGAGGAGGGAAGAGTAGGGCCTTGTTTCATGTATTTTCATTGAAATTAAGTGGGATATTGGGTGGGTTTATATAGGAAATGAGAGCAGAATCTTTAATATTTCACAAACATAGATTTTTTGAATATATATAATTAAATATTCAAAACCAGAAAACTTCCAATCGGTTTTTACCATGGGTATTTTCACAAGTATAGTATAAAATATTATTTTATAAGGCCAATTTCCAAAAAATATTAAAATATTAGTTTTTCTTATTTGTAGGTGTGGCACACTCTCAAGGAAATCATTTTAAAATGTTAAAATAATTTGTATTTATTGGAGGGTCAACTATAAAATTTTAATATTAATAAAAAATATAAAATCAAAATATTTTAATTGTGAAACATATATTGGGTAAATATCAATTTTATAGTATTTTATTACTACACTATTGGTTAATTATGATGCCATAACTCTCATTATATATTTATATATGTATTTAATTTTAACCCAAAAATTTGGTTGTCTCGTAAAATTATAAAAAATTCACTATTAGATAATATAGACATCCTAATTCCAAAAATAATAGTCAATTAATATGAATAGTTTTATAAATATGTGAATTTTTACTATAAAAATAAAATCATTCATTTATTGAAAATTCACAAGATTTGGCAAAAAAAGTTTTCATACAATAATATAAATTCTTATTTTATTCATAAAAATTATATGATCCTTTATATTTATTAAACGACATCTTAGTAATAATATTTTATTAAAATATTATTTAATTAAAAAATACATTAGTTCATCAAAATAGATTTCATAATTGAATTTAGATACTAACTAAAAATACGATTGGGTCTTTAAAAACCATTTACAAAGTGATAATAAGAAAATGAATGTATATTATTTATTCTAAAAATAATAATTCACATAATCATAATGCAAGGATATTTTTACATTTCCCGTTGTTACCCAGACAAATTATTTAAATGCATGATGTTCTATGACGGGGCTTTCTTGGAGGTCGTTCTGTGAATATGGTTTGGGTCGTGATCTCGATGAGGCTGAAATTATCTCGTAAATGGTTTCCCTCATTCATATATTGTTGGATCATGGCATGGGATTGGTTTAGGAAAAAACCTCGAAATACTATCTCCTTAAAAAGATCCAATAAATGGGCTTCAAATAGAACCATCCTACTATTCGAGGCCATCACTTCCTTTGTCTGTGTCAAAAGAATTTGTCAAGAACTAATATATTAGTCATGTGATCACCGTTCAATGACTATATTATGAATGGAAATTAAAATTAATGGTTATATAATCCCAATAAAAAATATTCATGTGTTTTCTATATTCTTAATACATTTCATTAAATAAAATAAAGAGAATTTTATTCATGAATGTTCAGGTCATTACAACCAGCATAACACTCTCCAGAATCTCAAACAGACTGATGTATCTCTGTGAAAGCATACCATGTCTGATGATCCTCTTATGTCCCAATCTCGGTGAGACACATAGGATAACTCAATCCCCAAAATCAAATTATAATGTTCATCTACAGTGACCAGTGTATGAGTTCTGAAGAGACTTTGTAGTAGCCATCCACTTCCAAATCAATAGATCATACTCAGTGGTCTCCTGGACAAGACAAGGGACCATCATCACTAACTCTCCTTCCTCCAGCCAACATAATGGTGATCAACAAGGAATTCTATAAAAATACTCATATGGTGCCATTTGAATAATATCATAGAAGCCATTTTTGTACGAGAACTCAATAAGTGGCATGTCTGTCTCCCAAGAACCCTTGAGATCTACGATGCATGCCCAAAGAATGTCCTCCAACACCTAAATTGTGAAATATAACTAGCTATCTGTTTGGGGTGGTAATTTGTGCTCAGAAACAACTATGTATTCAATTCCCTCTATAGCCCTTTCAGAAAATGAGATGTAAACTGGGTGTCCACATATGAAAGGATAGAATGTGGAACCTCATGCAGTCTTACAATCTCATAGATGTATAACCTCCCTTTCCCATCAACACCATAGGATTACATGATTAATAATAAATGTGCATCAATTATAATCAAGTTAACAACAATCCATACTATATCATTACCTCAGAGTAAACTTGGTAAACCCATCACAGAAACCATCGCTACGTCATTCAATTTCCACTCAACAATGATTATCTTCTACAAAAGTCTTGCTGATGTTTGGTATTTTGTACTCACATACTATGTGGGGGAACATCTCATAAAAAAACAAACTACATCTCTCTTCATACCTGGCCCCCAGTACCGATGATGTAAATCCCAATACATCATGGTGACTTTAGGATGAACCTCCCAAACAAAAGCATAAAAATACTGCATCATCTCCTTGCGCATGTCTACCAAAACCCATAGACGACATTGTAACCATTATACTTCAACCTATTCAATGGTCGTACAAGGAAGAGGTTTGTCACTTGAAACACTCTCCGAGAGATCTATGACATCTAAATCTGATAGTTTCTTTATCTTCACTCTATCCAATAATGTATAGGTAATAGCGAGGGATGCAAGGATATAATGATCCCAATTGCCATGCACCGCCATGTTCAACTCATAGAACAACACCATATGCTTCCACTTGATACTTTCCTTCTACACTGCCTGCATATGAGTTCTCATGCGTAGTGCATCAGCCAGAAAATTTCCTTTTCTAAGCGTGTAAGAAAACTCGAAGGCTAAAGATAGAAGGTAATCCACCAACAATCACTGCCTCAAATTTAGATCACAATGAGTAAAGATGTACTTGACAATTTTATATTCTTTTTACACCACACAATGCTCTCTCGACAATTAATGTCTACAATATAATAATCCATGAACAATCATGGCTAACTTGAGATTGTGTGTCAGGTAGTTCCTCTCATTTAGAATCAACTACTGAGACCCATACACAATGAATAGATCCCATTTCGTAAGCACATCTCCCAGCCTGATACCTGATGTGTCATAGTACACAATGTAACTCCTTCCCGGCTGTGGGAAAATCAGCATCAATGATGAAGTTAATCTCCCTTTCAGCTCCTGAAGGGTCGTATCACAAGTATCTGAACATACTTACTTCACACCCTTCTTTTTAATGTTCTTCATCAAAACTGTTAATCATGTGAATTATTATATGAAATTATTATTATAACATTCCATCACTAGAAAACTCGCGGCCTCAAAGACTTTCTCGAGATGCTCCCAGATAACTATTTCCCTCACCTTCTTTAAGTCCACTGATACTCTGATCTCTGAGTTGATGTGACCCATGAAGAGAATATAGTCCATATAAAAGTGGAACTTAGTGATATTATCATATATCCAATTCTCTCTCGGTCTACTAAAAATTATCTCAAGATGGGTGGAATTTTCATGTCAAATAGGATAATACACAAAGATATCATACATGAAAAATACAAAGAACTTGTCATGATAAGGATTTAAAACATTGTTCATTAGTTCCATAAAGACTACAAGAGCATTAATGAGACCGAACGAAAATAAAAAATACTTAAATAGACCATACCTACTTTGATAGGATATGTGAGGTATGTCTAATGATCTAACATGAACTTGATGATAACGTGATCTCAGATCAATCTTTTAGAAAAAACGAGCTCCATGGATAAAGTCTAATATATCATCTATTCTTTTTAGAGGATACCCGTTATTAATCCCCAACTAGTTTATCTTTCGATAATCCATGTATATCCTGAAGGTACCATATGCTTTTTTTCTCAAAAAGGACCAGTGAAACCCATGGAGAAGTACTGATTCTGTTGAATCCCATTGCCTTTAATACCTCTAGATGCCTATTGATCTCTTGAAACTCCCTCATAGACACCGTATAAGGAGTAATGGATAATTTTGAAGCTCCTCATACAAGCTCAATAAATAAATATACCTCTCATAATTGAGGTACACCTGAAAATGCATCTAAGAAGACACCATAAAACGGTCAAACCAATAGAGGAAATTTCATATGACATGTCCCCTGGTAAACCAAATATAAACTAAAAATATGTGTTGTCATCCTACTCAACCTGAAAAGCTTGGGTCCAGCTCAATTCACCTTAAATACCATTCACCCTAGTGTAGAAATGATCTTCCCTCTAGGGACATAGAACTCACCCTGTAGAGATAACAATCGACAAAGTCTTGAAAGGATAAAAAATAGTACATTCTATGCATCACATCAAAGAATGTCATCTATAAGACATAGAGATCCCAAATGATGTGGCCCAAACCAATTTCAAGGTTCCACTCTATGCACTGGCTCACACATTCTATTCTAATCACTAATATAGTTTCTAGTTTCATAACATCATTATAAGTAAAAATATGGAGACATATGATCTCCAAAATAGAAATAGGTATAAGACTAAGTGAACCCCCTATATCAAAAAGTGAATAAGGTAAAACATAGGCAACTATAATAGTTCCTCTGATAGTTTATGGTCTGGGGTCCTACTCCTGCTAGGTTTGTTGCTCTATATAAGTCTATCATGTACCATTGACCTGAGGCACTGCCTGGAAACACTGATCTGACGAGCCCTTCTGTCACTACAATTGTGGGGTCTGGCTACCACATCCACGACAAATACCTAGTCCCAAATGGGCTGAAGTATTCCAGTTCCCTGACTGGTGAGAAGCTGTTGACCCTGCTATTGAACGTAGAGTTGGTGCAAACTTCTCTCACAAGGTACTACTGAAATTGCCCTATAGAAATGATATAAATGGACTATATTTCTTAATATCGATAATCGAATGGTTCCATTAGAAAATGAGTTCTAGTATGACTAATTCATCCGCACAAGAATTACATCACTTCTCTACAGGAAGATTTGTTCTGAGAACTATATTCACCACGTGTAATCCCTATAGGATGATTCCTTATACCATTCCAAAGTGTACAAGATCTTGTTGCCGAACCTCCTGGGATCATACCTACGTATTCACTCTGATTATTTTTTTTAATCATCACTTAATTCATTATATAAAATATAGTAGAAATATCGAAAATATTCACATACAAGAGGATGTCATACGTAAGACAATCCTCAAATGTCCTATCCCTTGATCGATCATCAACCATCAGAGTAGGTGTGAAGTATTGGGGATCAGTAAAGAGGGTAGATTAATACAAAACTAATAGAGTTCACGACTACATATTCATGAACTCATGGGCATTGTCAGCACTCACCGTGTCAGGATAAAAATAATCATAAAAACTGTCTAAAAATATTCCCATACCATGGCTCACTGGTGCCCTATTTATGTGTTAACATCCAAACACCTCTATGTGGAATCACACAACATATATTTCACGAGTTTAACCGTCCCCTCAAGAGGCTTATCAATATGCTTGAAGATCGATAACATGGCCTCCATCCATGAATCAATAGCTTGTGGCTTGCCTTCCTTAGAAAACGTGTGAGGATATTGATGCTGGAACACTCATGTAAGTTCTTCCATAGAGACAGTCAGCTATAGTTATTCCGTAATGGTTTGCATGAACCTCATAAATCCTTCATGTAACTATGCATCATCACCTTCATCGGTATAGTTTCTGGTGTCATAACTAGCACAACTAGGGGGTCCACTGGTATCCTAGGGCATACCTCCTCCAGGGTATGATCATCTTCACTCTCCATGCATACAACTGGTGGTCGTTATGTAGGCAAGACTGTTCAAGGTCAAGCACACACCATAGTTCAAGATCATCGAGGTTCGCAGTTCAAGACCAAAAGAACAATAGATGTGAAGAAACCCCACAACGTTTTGAAAAAGAAGTCAACACGACATATATAAACCCTATAGGATGTGTACACTTAAGCTATCACATCGGTGAGTACCTCTCCTTAGCTTGGTGTGTAAACATCCTATTTATATGGCGTATCAGTCTGCACATGACGTGAACTCACATTTTCTCTACTATCTAGGTACTTCTACATGGGAAGACTCACACATGTTTTGCATACGTAAAACAACACATGGGGAACCAAATGAACTAGATGTGTTTTTCTCAAAACCCAACGTTCAATTCTCTCTATCACACAGATAGATACATATTCAAACACCTCCATGTGGGTACTTAGATTACATGGTGTGTACTTAAAAAAGGTTATTTTCTTCCAGAAGAGAAGAACACATGGCATGATTTTATGAACCCACACACTGTGTTGTATGGGATTCTAGACAGTAAGTCTCTAAAACATCCCCAGAACCCTTGTTTTGAAAAGTGAAGAAATGGTGTTCCAAATTCCACTTATGGGGCCTATACTCCCCCATGAATCGATGTATGGACTCACATATAGCACATAAGAAAACAATATATATCCCATGGTTGAAACATGATCCACCAAATTTATATAAAAGAGGGACCATACCCCTGAGGAACCAAGGTTTAGCATACATCCAATTCATCCATTACATTTTGGAACACACCTATCCCAAAAGCATCCATAAATGTTGTGGTACCTATAAAACAACAATCATATATAGCACACTATCTATCACAATAAAATTAAATCAGTAATTCTCTCTAAATGGAATAGAAGAAATTTGTGGCATGTGATTTCTAACAAGCCCCTATATGATGTATGAGATGGAATACCCTCATATCATTTGATTTAAAAAAAATAAAACCACAATAATATTAATAAAAACAAAAAAAATATATTTGTGTGACCCATTTTTGAAATCAAATCCACAATAATAGCTAAAAATACCAAAATTATAATTTCATTCGAGGTAATTTGACATTACCCTTTATGTGGGGTAGCTACTCTCGGGAACAGATTAGCACCAAGTCCCATCATTCCGATCATTATCTATCATTGCAAAATAATAAATAATAAAATAAAATAATCCTATAATATGACATTATAATATCTCATATCTATATTCCACATTAATGTTTCATGTACCCATTTTTTCACATGGGCTCATGCACATTTCCCCAAATGCCAGATCCTACTGACTAGAAGAGAAGGTCTATCATGTGATAGTGGGAAAATAATGCCTTCATTAGAAGAGTGTAATATAGTGGAACAATAATATAAAATAGAGGAAATATTAATACCAAAGAACAGAAGTAAAAAAGCATAAAACTAATAATATAAATAACCAGATATCATGGCATACCAAAGGTGATGCTTCCTATCACATTTTCTATGAAAGAATACAAAAAAAGGACATTTCATTAAAACACAATATATGTCTCAAAATTACAATGGAATACAAAAGTGACTATAAATCTTCACAATCCTTGGCTCAGTCCCATTATCTTTAACTCCCAAGTAACACATCAATTACTTGTAGCAGGGTTCTTTCCATGATCAACACCTACAATCATATAATCTATTCCCCCATAAATAATGACCA
The DNA here is from genome assembly GCA_963277665.1 of Viscum album. Taxonomy (NCBI): domain Eukaryota; kingdom Viridiplantae; phylum Streptophyta; class Magnoliopsida; order Santalales; family Viscaceae; genus Viscum; species Viscum album. The sequence continues at coordinate 56,477,598 of OY728151.1, read as the reverse complement.
AAATAGGGTGTGAGACTAAATCCCAGTTGGAAACCGCCAATGGTATGTACCAATATGTCAATGAATATATATAACAACTAGTGTCCAATAGTAAATGTTGAAAACTACGGCTACTCAAAAGTAAGAATAATAGATGTCACAGATGACAATCTCAACAGGTATAAGTGAATACATAATCCAAGATTATGCTTTGGATTGGTGATGCATCATAAGTCATCCATTTCATTATTAATGTTCCTTGATTTAAACAAAAGTCTCATGGTCCATCCTAGGCCCAAAGACCCCCTATTTTTAGGTAATTACCATCTCATGACATAATAGTCATTTAATTATTTTCAAATAGATCCAGGCCTAGGTATCCCTCAATGGATCTAATGTTATCCTATCATTTCAAATAATCCATAGTGATATCACCACCCTATATGTGGCACGCTCACATCCTTTACATAATAAAAATATTGAGCATGTCCATTGTAATTTAACTGATACAATGGTTCATCCAAGTAATCTAAGGTGTTATTAGTCATATGATACATACCTTGTCTTTTAACTGCGAATGTGGCTCACCCATTGTTTATTACTCATTCTTAATCATTTCATACAAGCAACCACATGTTAATTTAACTATTAAATTTCTTTAACATGTTAACTCATGAAAGAAATTATCATATAACAAGAATATTAAGTAATCTAAACAATTACATGGCCATAGAATAACTTAACTCACGTTGGAAGGTTCTCTGTTGGAGAAAATCATTCCAAACATGCTTAAACTGGCATAGACATAACATCAAGAAAAGGGGAAATCATAAATCCCAAACCTTTTTTCAATTAAAACTCAATTTTTAGAATTGAAATTTCATTATAAATGTAATTTATACTTGACAGCCTAATAAAGGAAACAAGGCATGCCTCATTGGAAACCCCAACCAAACGACCATAAACGATTATTCTGAGGGAAATGCACCCATGCGGTGGACCATAATCAAGGTAAAATACCTAATTCATACATAAAATTCTTATTCAATTACATAAAAATCAATAGGAAAAAATTAAAATTAATTATTAATCATGCGACACCCAATAAATGGGCTCACGATACACCAACATACATAAACATCATGACAGTTCGTGAAAGACACAAAACCACCTATATCGTACTCGTACGACTCTCCTAATCCAGAACTGGGGTTTGATTCTACCGATATTGGATTAGGGAAATTGGGTTTAAACGCATCTGAGGGAGATCAAAATAGAGTTTTGATGGATATTGGGGAGGAAAAATTATGTTTGGTACTACTGTTCGTGTAATAGGGTGAGCCCTCTTTCTATGTGACAATCCATGAGGCTATTGTCTGTTTTAGACAAAAAAAATACATGGGGTGTACATGAATCTTCATATCATGTTTGTAAATTTTTTTCCAGACCATTACATGGTCGTGTACTGGGATTACCATGCATGTTGACCTACATAAAAGACATGTTCATAAAACTACACGTCATATAGGCCCTAGTCACGTCGTGTAACATGCATGCAACCATCCCTTGGCCACTTTTCCCCCATTTTCATGACTATAAACAAAAAAGGAATGATCCACACTTTAGAAGATGAAATGGGTTATTACATGAAAATACTAATATTTTGTCACAAGATACTATCACTTTTGTTAAGTTGAAGATAACAAAGTAGTTAAACCTATTCTCCATCATTTATTTTAAGTGTTTGTTCTATATATTTATTTTAAATGTGTTGCTCATCCAACTAACATACAACCTCATATTTATCCTTATCGACATGTTTATGATAGTGTGGAATCTTATTGGTCCATTCTATAGGTTTTTGTCTATAATGTGATACCAAACATATCTCCATGTTTTCATTTTGTAGGGGTTTTTTCATGTTTCTGAATTGATTTAATTTTTGGAACAAATATACATGTCTTGGAATTTTGGACTGAAAATTGTTGACGGAAACAAATCTGTAAAATCAGAGACCTCCAAACCATGTTGTTCAAAATCTTTTTCATATTTATAATATTCACAAAAATATTCATCAAGGTAATACCCATATCAAGATTAGAATGACCTTTTAATTTTTATTTGGATGGATATGAGATCACTTCAAGTGATATGGGTACCCAAATACCATTAAAATCCCTCATTTATATTCCATCATATATTACTAAATGTTTCTGTGGTTGAGTAAATGACGTTATACATCCATGAGGCTATCAAAATGTTGATCAAAAACATAAATTTTCTAGTTTCAGGTCTTTCCCCGTACCCTTTAGGCAGATCGTTAATGATGACAATGCTTACCATTATGGCTGGTCATATAGCTTCTTTATGGGATGGGGTTTTGGAACACCATTTAGATTAGCTAATAATCCTTGAATCATAAGCCCCTTATAGATTTACTTATCATAACTACTAAACTCCAAAAGTTTCTTCTCATCCTTTTACTAGATTAAGACAAGAATGAAATCCCTTGATTATATTTCAATTTTATATGATGTTAACAAATACGGATACTAATTCCAGGATTTATATTCAACATGTTGATGCTTCTACTTATCTTTCATGAGTTTATACCTGAGATTGGATGGAATCATATCAAGTTAGTGTGTGGAGTAGAATAGCTTTATAGGTAGATACACATTATATCTCATAAAACACCTTGTTCATGGCCTTGATGAAACTAGTTCAAGAGACATGAATCCCTTTAAAAAAATACCCTCATTATTAAAAAGGATCCTCTGATGATGAAGTATTTTTTTGGGATACTGACTCCCCAATGATGATAACTATTGATGTGATGATTAGAGGATGGTTATAACATATTGTCATCGAAGGGAGAGTAATCAAATCCACTATTTTTTACTTTTATGTCAAATGGGTCAGTCTTTCCATTGCTGGGTATGATATAGGAATATATATTTACCTTTAATACTCCTATTAGTGTGCCCTCAGAAATAGCCTATGAGAGTATGATGTCATGAAGTATAATTTGGAACCAAATTCATAGCTTAATTATAAAGGTCCCCTTAGAGAATAATCATGGTCTCGGGGACAACCTTCACTATATTTTCCATAGCCTCAGGGAAAATATCTTTGATTAATATATATTATATGTAATCACACTGATAATAATCCTAGAATGGAAACAAATGCTCAACCACTAGAAATACCTACATGAATTTGACATTAAAATTTTCATGTTTCAATATATGATGGATGAATTAAAGGGTTTGAATCAAAAACAATAATAAATCTCCCATTTTATGATCATATGAGAAGCTGGCCTCTATTGATAGTGGAACATGAAGTTTTCATAGCTTATGTGATGTCTGATTTCTCAAAGGCATCTTATTTACTAGATTCAAATGGAAAAGTGGAATCAGAGATATCTTTATTGATTAAGGATATTTTCCCACTACCACCGATGAATAAAATTAACCTGGAGACAATTCATAATTCAATTGATGACTCTCTCTATGATCTAGACGACCATGATAACTTAGCAGACGAAATTTTACAATGATCTTGTTATTTGTCATACGGGGTACCCTGGGAAAGACTACAGTCTGTGGAGATTCCTCCTTCCATTATTACACTATTAATTAAAGGATTATTATTATTTTTATGTTACAATAATTATTTATTTAATTCATCATGTGCATGGTATTTCATCAAATTGGTATCAAATATAAGGTCAATGATATCTCCCATTTTTATAATACCATGTGAACCCAATCATGATAAAAATGATAGAATCATAATATACCTTTTGTGAGAATATCACACTAATGTTTAATGACATAGTAATCCTCATAGATGTATCTATTAACATAATTCAACGGTTTTATGGTTTAAGAAGGAAAATTTTGGTAAATATGTGGCATTGGGTGAGAACACTATTTTTTCTTATGTCGGTTGTCCTAGTGTGCATAGAGTAATTTTTTCTAGGGATAGATAATGGTCCCTACAGGATTTTTATCTATGTTTTTTATCCTTAACCTTTTCATATGACATTGAAGGAAGGAGTGATCTATCTTGGACTCATCTTTTTTCCTATATTCCCTTTATGAATTTTTATCCTGATAAGTTTGGTGCCTTATTCATTTTATAAGTGCTCAATTATTTTTAGTATCACACAAATTATGTGTCTAGAGAGGAGAGATTGTAATTATTTTTATTGTTCACTTTTTAGATTTTTAACCGGCGGAGAATTGTGTCTATTTCCATTGTATGTTTTAGGTCTTCAAATTGGGTCTAGTAAGGTGGAATTGTTTATTAGGTCAAATAGATTAGAACATTTATTACAGTAGTTTAGGTTCATCGATCAAAAAAATTATTTTGTTATAGAATATGTTATATTAGCTCAAAAATTCTATTTTATTGGTTATGAACTTAAATAGTAGAAATTTTTTATTATACATAAATTTATCATAACTCGAACCTTGGATTTTTGTTTTTTAAAATATCCTAGGTTGGAATTTATGGTGTATTTGAAGGTATTCTGGATCTGACCTATTTTTGAAGTAGTTCAGGGTCTTATAGCATGGAACATCTACTGATTAAGAAACTAAAGACATATAGGATGTATATTCATGAAGGATTCAAACATTTTTCATCGAAGTTGAGATCTATAAAAAAGAATATTTATGAAGGGATCTAAAAATTGATATCCAAGTTGAGATTTTGAAAAATGAATACTCATAAAGGGTTCTAAAATGCTGTATTATTATAGAAAATATTGAGAATGTATATACATATAAGGTTCTAACACCCTATGCCATTTCATCAAAGGCTCCTGGTATATGGTTAAATAATGTTAGTGATGTTGAATCCACTTAGATAGCTGGAATGTGGGCTTTTTAAATCATGGATTAAGGAAATTGAATTGAAGGTGATGAGACATGGAATTCCTAATGTGGGTGATCTCTAAAAAATATTAGGTATATTGTTCTTTTGTAATTATACTAGGGATCACATGGATTAATGGTCATTTCCTATAATGCGGATACACCACTAGTCGATGAGGAATGGGCAATAATTTATGGGCCTAGATGGGATTACATGAATGTTTGAGAATATGGGTCCATATTCATTTCCAAGTATTGTAGAATATTTTTTAAGATTCAAACATTTTGAAAATGAAGTATGGTATAGAGAAATGACTACCCAATAAAGGTTTTGGTTCCCTATGATTAGTTCACTTTATAGTAATGAATATTGAACCGTAAAAAGCTTCAATAATGATATACTTCCTTTCTTTTATGAGATTGGGTATAACAAGTGGTGACGTGACAACAAGGATCTTGAATCAACATGAATATTTTGGTCATGTTATTGGGAGTTAGCTAGGGTAATTTATTGAATTAAATATAGAGGAATTATCTTCAGGGGTAAAAGATTGATATATATTGATCATAAATGTATGTCCTATATATTCACATAGAAGTAGTATAACATGATCAAGAGAATATAGCTAGAGATGATAAATCATTATTATATCTCTATACATTACAACCCTGGGAAAGTGAGTAAGGTGGGATATGCTCTGAGTCGAAAGGATCATGATAACTTCTAATTGATAAGGATCATAAACGGTCAAATAAATCTAGATTTTCAACTTATGGACCTAGAAACATTTATGGATGAGGAAAATGTTATCTTTCTCAATTGACTGTTATGCCTTCTATCCAATTTAATAATAAAGAGGAAAAAAAGGAATATATAGAGTTGCAAAATAGTATTATAAATGTTCTTGAGATTAACTATGATCATGATGGAATGATAAGGTTCATGAACCGTGTATATCTCCCATCCATACCAAAGTCGAATATGGACATATTAGTGGAATATCGTAGTTCTACATTCTCTATTAATACTAGATGTATGAATATGTATTGGGAATTGAAATAATACCTCTAGTGGTATGGAATAAAGAAGGATATATCATTGTTTGTATCTTGGTTCTTGGAATACCAACACGTTAAGGATAAAATATAAATGTTTAAGAGGGTTTCCATCCATTACCCATAGCATAATGAAAATGGGTGAACACCACTATGGGTTTTGACATTGGACATCCCAAAACCTCTAATGTGTTTAATGTTATATGGGTCATAGTAAATCACCATACAAATTCATTACACATAATTATAATTAGAGAACAATTATTTCTAGATCAACATTCCACATTACACATTAAAGAAGAGGTAAGGTTTCAAAGAGTGCCACATTCCATTGTATTCAATCGGGATCCATGTTTTACTTCAATGTTTTGGTGATGGAATTAGTAAGAAATGGATATTAAATTGAGTTGTAGAACTACTTATCATCACTAGGTGGAAGGTCATTCTGAAAGAACAATTCAAATCATTTAAGATACATTGATATATCGTTATTTGGATGTAAATGGTGGTTTTTATCAAAACCTTCCTATTATATAGTTTTATTAAAAAAATATATATATCACACGATAATTTAAATTTCTCTTTATGAAGCCCTGTATGGAAAGAAATGTGGAGATCCAACATTCTAGGAAAAAATTATAGAAAGAAAACTATTGTTACTAGATATATCTAAATAAATGGTTGAGAAGCTTAAGGTCATTCATTAGTATATCATGGAATCTCAATTTATTTATAAAATTTATCCTGATAAACATCATCATGATCTAGAATTTGAATTTGGAATGAAATTGTTTCGACAAATATCACCCTATAATAATGTTATTAATTATGGAAGAAAAGGAAACTAATACCTAGGTATATCAGTCTATTTGAAATTCTTGATTATATTGGGATAGTGTAAGAACCCGGATCTTCTTTTCAAGTATGTTTTCCCTTTTTTTGTTTTTGAGAAAGAGGAAAATCTGGAAATTTTTGAAGTAATCACCGTGTACTTTATGAGTACACATCGTGTACTATGATGTCGCTGGAGGTTGTGTGCTGGTCGTGTCATGGCCACACACACTGACATGTAGGGGTGACATGGAGGCTTCTTAAGCAGAGTATAGAGAAAGTGAATACACGCCGTGTACATCAAATGTACACGCTATGTAATTTCTGTTTTTTCACTAAATTCACCGGGGTTGCCCTTAATCTCCAGAACACACTCCTTTTAGGTCCCATTCAACCAAGAGCACTGTACGGATGTGGATCTTTGATGATCCCCCGAGCATGGGTCCATCTTCTGAATCAGACAACGTCAGTTATGTTGGAATCACTTTAGCGAGTTCTTCCATTTCCCAGAGCATTGTTTTTTAATTCCTCATCTTTTCCAAGTTATCATGGGATGAACATTTTATATGTTTTCATAGATCTATGATGTTATAAGGAGATTCAAGAATTTAGGTTCAATTATATTGATCAACTAATGCCAAGGTAGGTGGTTTGTGCCTTTCTATTCAAAGTATTTGAGTATTATGTGAAATTTCCACCAATACATTTGAACGGGGTATTTCTTGTTACCGTTTTACCCTTGTTGTCATCCTTCCATGATTATATTCCTTTTTAAAGATTTAATGGATAAGAATAGGGTTTTTTGGTATGTCTTTGATGTTTTTCCAATACATGTTATGTTTACGACCACTTAGTCATGTTAGCTAGTTTGTCTACTTTTCATGTTTTCCATACCTGTTGTTGTAGGATGGAGAGTTTGAATCCTGACATGCTTGATATGGTGTAGACTATTTATCCAAGTAGTCCTGTAGGTTTTCTTTGGAAATATTTAATTGTTATAATGTTATCCTACACAGGGCCGTGAAAACCGTGTGTAGTAGACTATAAGGGTAATTGACCGAGTGAGCCTCCTCATAGAGTCTTTGAGCATTAGGCTATAGGGGGATAGACTGTGTGAGATTTCTCAGAGAGCCTAGGATTAAAATAGGTTATAAGGGGATTGAATGTGTAATATTTTTCAAAGAGTCCTTGAATTCTTAGAATATAAGGGGATATTCCCTGTGAGCTTCCTCAGAGAGTCTTGTTTTTACTTTGAATTACTGTGCTTACCTTAGACTATAAGAGGAATGGACTGTGTGAGCTTCCTAAGAGAGTCTTTGAATGACCTGGGCTATAAGGGGAATTGACCGAGTGAGCTTCCTCAGGGTGTCCAAGACCTTAGGACTATAAGGGGAATTGTCTGAGTGAGCTTCCTTAGAGAGTCCATAACAACCCTAGACTATAAGGGAAATTGATAGAGTGAGCTTCCTCAGAGAGTCTTAATATTTTCGTATGACCAAAACAGAGAGGTTAGGCTAAGTGTAATACCTAGATGGTTTCTGGTACTTGTTAGGTAGGACCATAGGGTATGTATGTGAGTACATCCAAGAGGGTTACCTATTTGTGCATAGCTTCTTGTTAGCTATTGCTTTATATTGGAACTATGGATTGTTTACTGTTCAGCACGTTCATGTTTACATCTTTCTGTACATTTACCTACCATATATTCACTGACTATTAGGAACAAATATTTGAGTGGTTGCCTTCTGGGATATACTCTCACCCCCTTTTTGGTCCATGATTTTGGGCCCAAACAGATTATATTGTTGCAGGTATAGATAAGGGCAAGCACCCTTCCACTTCAGGTACTTGAGTTGTTATGGAGATGGAGAGCATGGGACCATGCCTAGGTTTGTGATTCTGAGGAGATGTTATATTTTTATTTTGTAATTGGTTCAATACTGTTTGTATTCCGTATTGTGACTTTTTTGGATGTTTTTTAAAGGCATATGTATCATTCATCATTTATTATGAATTTCTACAGTAGTTTATTATATAAATCTCCACTGTTTACAATTTTTGGATATTTAATTCTTCTGCTATTTCATGTTTTTTACTTCCAATATGTACTCTGCCAATGAGGGCATAGTTTCCCCACTATCACAACCAAGTCCCTAATTGCTCGTCGGCAGCCTCTGGCGATTGGGGAAATGTACTTGAGGGCATGTGAACAACCAAGTATGAGGAGCCTATGGGTGGCTTCTAGAACCGGGACATTACAAAGTGGTGTCAGAGGAATTATTTTCTCTTTACAAACTGTTTGGAGCCTATAGACAATGATGTGACAAAATAGTTACTTGGTAGTAAGCTATACCCAGGAGTTTCTAACCCGTGTACAGGGAAAAGCCAATCTACCTCGTTTATTGCAACTTTTCTGATTTTTCAATTTTACAATTGATTTGATTTTCACCATTGGGTGACTCAAATGTATTGTGTTGTTACTGTTGATTATATATAGGTTCTATTTCTGTCACAACCTAATGAGATAAGGGTATTCCTTCTCATGCATCATATTGGAACTTTCTAGAAATCACATGTCATGCATTCTTTTCATTCCATCTAGGATGCATTAGTGATTGCATGTTGTTGTGATAGATTTTGTGTAGAATATGCATGTTGTTGTGATAGATGCCTTGATAAAATACATGTTGTTTGATATGGTATTGTTTGTGTAAGGATTAGACTGGATGAACGCCAAACGTTGGTTCTTGAGGTGTTATGGACCCTCATGGACTGGAATTTGGTAGATCATTGCCTTTTAGTTTAGTATAACATGTACAAGATGACAATCATTGATTAACAGGGAGTATGGACCCTCACGGATCCGAATTTGGAACTTTTAATGCTTGTTTTAGTGTTTTTTGGGCTCCGGAGTATTTTCTGTGGCTTATTGTCCTGAGAAACCCAGAATACACGCAATGTAGTTTTGACAACATACCTTGTGTTATTCTATTCATGATGAAATATTTTTTCTTATGTACACACTGTGTACGGTATGTACATGTCCTGTAATCTCAAACCATGTCATAGGTTGTATGGAAGAGACATGAGATGGTGAATTCCTTATAGGGACATGCAGTGTACCAATTTAGCATGCCGTGTAGTCTGACCCAGGTACCCAGCCGTGTGACAATCAATATGGGTCGGTGTTATATTTTCACATACACATTTTGTAAGGATTTTACATTCCGTGTTGTCTGAACTAGGTACCTGGTCGTGTCACGAACAACACGGGTTAGTGATATCCCTTCTCATACACGCCGTGTCCATTTGGAACATGGCGTGTAGTGTTATCCATGTAGCTGGCCAGGTGACCAACAACATGGGTCAGTGGTATCCTTCCTCGTACACAATGTGTCTGTCTAGAACATGCTGTGTAGTGTCAGACATGTTTCAGGCCGTATCGCTAACAACAAGGGTCAGGTGAAGATTGTCTAGTACACGCCGTGTCTATCTTGAACATGCCATGTAGTCTTGACTTGGTAGAGACGTGTGGCATAACGGTATTGAAGTACTCAGTTAGGGGAATTGGATTCAAGTACACACCATGTGTTAGGACAATACGTCATGTGTTTGCGGTGTTTCATGACCAGTTTAGGAAGGAGTAAACGCCCATGTGAATGGCTTAAGAGAACATGATGTGTTGGAAATTTAGACACTGTGTAGTCATTTTTTTTAAAACATGAACGCTTCCTTTCACATGTTACCATATTACACTCCATGTTTCTAGTCCTTGATAACCTTGGTCTAAGATATGTGCCTGACCTTGCAGAGTCATGCCACCGAGACATCTTCCAGTTGTGCGACTACTTCCAAATGGAAATCAGACACCAGACATGGCTGATCAGGGATTACCTACAGATCCTCCAGTTGTTCTATACTTGGAACTAGCCGTTGTACCTAACATAGGTGAGGATTCATAGTTCAGGGAGGGTTTTTTGACGATGATGAAGACATTCTAGGGACCACCACCTCCTACCCCATTGATGGATGATTTGACATGGGTTTTACAACAGTAGCATCCTCCAACTATCTCAGGGGAAGGAGGACCACAGGATGCAAAGTCATGGCTCGATGCCACGCTGACAATCTTCGAGCATCTCAATGTACCACCAGAGAGGAGGGTGAAGTTTGTGACCTACATTCTATGAGACTCTTCCAATAGGTGGTGGGATGTCTTCTCTTAGGCAGGACACCACCAGAATATGGCTTTGGGGGATTTCCAGCGTATATTTTACAATTACTTCTACCTGGAGACCTTGAGGGCCGATCGAGCCCTGGAGTTCATGAGCCTAGAGCAGGGTACTCATTCTGTGATGGAGTATTCCTCCCGTTTCATAGAGCAGCTGTGTTTCACACCTATTCTAGAAGGTGACGAGTTGTTCTTAGCAAGAAACTTTTAGGATGGTCTCATGTAGGAGATCCGTTCATAGGTGAACATCTTTAGGTTGACTTCGATATCATATATCGTCAACTAGGCATTGATTACTAAGCACAATATGAGGTATTCTAGAGCATTCAGCTAGGCCGGTTTGGCATCCAGATTTATTATTCACCCTACTGATAGCAGGAAGTGCCGCAGGGAGGTAGCACTGGGAGAGAAGAGTAGGCGGGGTGCACCTTCTGGTAGCCACGTGGTGTGATACCAGTGCAGGAGGAGCAGACATACGAGGCCACGCTTCCCTAGAGACCCGTTGGAGTGGAAATCTTGTGGAAAGATGGTCCATCTCCAGCATTTCATTCAGTTTTTTTCTCCAGAATCTGGAGACAGGGGTTCTTCTATGACCTCATATTCGAGAGAATAACCACCAGTTTTTCACTTGTCTGGGAACTGGTGTTCTTCTGGCCGTTCAGGCCGAGGTGGAGGTCATGGATGAGGTAGTCAGTCGCTGGTCCTTCAGCGACATCACAGTGGATCAGCTCAGAGTGGTAAGGTAGGGTCATAGAGCCGTGGAGTAGGACATACTTTTTCAGTGGAGCAGACCCTGCAGGAGCACGATCTCGGGCCTTCTATAGTTCGAGGTATGATCTTACTAGCCTAAGTATTATCTTCTAATCTTTTCAACACAGGGTCTCCCCATAGATTTATCTTTGTTGCTATTGTGGAGAGCCTTGGGCTCTGTATATTTTTTTCTGATGGTATATTGATGCTTGAAAGAATGTTAGGGATGAGAATATCTAGCGTATGTTAGTGAAAAGAGTTCCCTCTATAGGTTGGTGGATGTCACTTCATATGAGACCACTATGTCCTAGAGATGATGATATATGATGTCATTCTCAGAATAGATTGTCTAGTTCCCTTTTAGGTTGTCATCAAATGTTATCACTGTAGGGTGAGTTTTGTATCACCAAAGGGTGGATCCTTTCATCATAAGGGTGAGTGGAATGTACAAGTGATCGGAGCGGGACTAGAGTATCATGTGTTAGGAGGAGTTATGGTCCATATTTCTAGTCTATTTTTGGATGATCAGGGAACTTCATATATATACTTTCCTCTAGTGGTGGATCGTTTCAGGGGAATCATTCTAGTGGAATTTTCGGGTTTTCCTCCAGAGTGTGAAGGAAACTTTTTTGTTGATCTTGTTCTAGGAGCGACACCAATGTACATTCCTCTATAAGATGGACACACCTGAGTTACAAGAGCTCAAGAAACAGTTGGAGGAGTTACAGGCAAAGGGTTTCATCAGACTCAGTACTTATCCTTAAGGTTCACTTGTCTTATTTGTAAAGAACACAGACTACACCCTCAGGCTTTGTGTGGACCATTGGAATTTGTACCAGTTGAAGGTCATGAACCGATATCCCTTTCCAAAGATTGGTGATCTCTTTGATAATCTTCACGGAGCCTGAGTGCTCTCGACGCTTTACTTGAGGTATAGTTATAATCAGTTGCACGTTAGACCATCTGATATACCTCTTACAACCTTCTAGAGTAAGTATGGTCTATACGAGTATATGGTTATGCTGTTCGATCTCATGAACACACCTTTAGTTTTCATGGCACTGATGAACTGTGTGTTTCTTAGATACTTGGATTGCTTCAAGGTTGTCTTCTTGGATGATATCTTGGTGTACTCACACACTCGACACAACCATGCCACACATCTTAATATCATTTTGAGTACACTAAGGGAGTATCAGTTATATTCTATGCTCTCAAAGTTCCACTTTTGGATGGTCTAGATTCAATTCTATGGTATTGTCATCTTAGAGACAGGTGTATCAGTAGACCCAGTGAAAGTGAGAGCAGTAGTTTCTTGGGAGAATCTGAAGAATGTCGTTGAGATACAATGTTCTCTAGGGCGGACTGGATACTACAGACTCATCATACAAGACTTTTCCCTCTTAGCAGCACCACTGATGGGTCTGACTAAGAAGGGTTTGAAGTTCTAATGGTCAGATTCTTGTGATTCATCCTTTCAAGATCTGAAGGGGAGGTTGGTGTTAACACCAAAACTAGTCTTTTTGGAGCCAGGAAAGAGATATAATATTTACTGTGATGCATCAGGTATCGTTCTGGGAGCTGTACTTATACAGGGAGATGGAGTTGTTGCATATGAGTATCGACAGTTGAGGCCGCATGAGAGGAACTACCCGACACATGATCTGGAGGTGGCAGTAGTTGTTTATTCCTTATGTTGTTGGATACATTACCTTATAGGGAGCATTTTTTGGTTATTACTGACCAAAAAAGTCTCATGTACATTTTCACTCAGCATTATCTAAATTTGAGACAGCGAAGGTGGGTCAAGTACCTATAATCATTTGATTTTGAGATTTCCAATACACCTGGGAAAGGAAACACACTGGCTGATTCATTGTGCAGAAGGACTCAGATATGGGCAGTTCAGGAGGACAGTAGTGAGTGGAAGCTTATGGCACTTTTCTCTAAGATTCATTTGGAGGTGAAATATAGTCAGAGGAATACATTTTTTTTCTTATGTAGCTATTATATCTACTCTTCTTGTTCGAGTTAGAATGAGGCAGCTATCAGATTATTAATGCCTAGTCCAAATGGAGAGTGTGACAGGAGAGGAACCTATTCCAAGATGGACCATAGGTGTGGATGAGATCTTCAGTTTCCAGGGGTGCGTATGGGTTTCAGCAGATATACAGATGGAGCTGATGCAGAATTTTCATTCCCCAGCATGGGTAGTACATCCAAGCGTCAACAAGATGTATCATGATCTACACTGTCTGTATTGGTGGCCTGGACTAAAGATGGAAGATGATGGGTTCATCATGAGGAGTTCCACTTGGTAGCAGGTAAAGGCGGAGCATCAATGACCAGCAGGGCTTTTACAGCAGTTACCCATTCCCGAGTGGTAGTGGTAAGACGTCGTGATAGATTTCATGATAGGTTTTCTGAGGACGACTTGAGGGAATGATGCAGTGTGGGTTGTCATTGATAGGCTTATGAAGGTCACTCACATATTGCTGATAAAAGAGACCATCAGCGTCGATGAGTTGGGACAGTTTTACATTCGAGTGATTGTATGTCTACATGGATTTCCACACTCCATTTTTTCAAACAGGGATGTTCGTTTTACTTCTCGGGTCTGGCAGGGGCTTTAGAAGGCTTTGGCTACACATGTACTTTTGTGTACAGCATACCATGCCCAGACAGATGGCTATTCTAAGTGTATGATTCTGGTGCTTGAGGACATGCTCCGAGCATGCATTAAGGATTTTGGAGGTTCTTGGCAGAAGCATATACCTCTTGTAGAGTTTTCATACAACAATAGTTTTCAGAACACTTTTTAAAGGGTACCTTATGAAGCTTTGTACGGTAGGGCATGATGATCACCCTTATGCTGGATGGAGGCAGGAGAGGCAACATTTCTAGGACCTCATCTTTTTCAGGAGACCATAGAGTAGATAGAGTTAAATAAAAATAGGATGGATACTGCAGAGTCCCGTCAGTTGTCTTATGCTGATCAGTAGAGACAACCTCTGAATTCGAGGTCTGAGATCAGGTTTTCCTACATGTCGGACTGAGGTTGGGACACCAAAGGATCATGACACAGGGCTGTATTTTTCCGAGATATGTCCATCCATTTGAGGTATTATAGAAATATGGGTTGGTTGCTTATCGGTTGCAGTTGACATAGAGGTACTGGTCTATGCATGCCATTTTTCACATTTCTCAGCTCCAAAATTACTTTTCAGACCCATATCATGTCTTCAAAACTGAGGAGGTTGGGCTCAAAGTGGATGTGTTGTTCGAGGAGCATCCTATCTGGATTTTTGATCATAGTACAATGGTCCTCCATGGCTGGTCTGTTACTATGGTATGAGTGCTATGGAAGCACGGGCGAGTACATGACGAGACATGGGAGAGGGAGGCCGATGTATGAGCATAGTGGCCGGAGCTGTTCGGGGTTTCTTCCTCTACGCCGTGCTAGAGAAATTCATGGATGAATTTATTTAAAGGGGGAATTATGTAAGAACTCATATCTTCTATTCAGATATGTTTTTCCTTTTCGGGTTGTTTTTGAGAAAAAGTGGAAAATACAGAAATTTTCAAAGTACACGCCGTGTAATTTATGAGTACACACCATGTACTGTGATTCCATTGGAGGTCATGTATTGGCCGTCTTCTGGACACACACACGGCCATGTAGGGGTTGTATAGAGGCCGCCTAAAGCAGAGTACATTAAATGAGAACACATGTCATGTACTTCAAAATTACACATCATGTACTTTTTTTAATAAACGCACTAGGGTCATGTCTAATCTCCAAAACACACTCCTTTTAGGTCATGTTCGACCGAGAGAAGTGTATGGCCGCAGAGCGTTGATGAGACCCCGAGCGTTCATCTGTCCTCTAAATCAAACACTATAAGTTGCATTGGAATCACTTTGGTGAGTTCTTCCTTCTCCTAGAGCATCATTTTCCAATTCAACCTCTTTTTCATGTTATTGTGGGTTGAATGTTTTATAAATTTTCATAGATCTATGAAGTTATAAGGTGATTCAAGCATTTAGGTTCAAGTATATCGATCACTTAATGCAGAGGTAGATGGTTTGTGCCTTTCTGTTCAAAGTCATTGAGTATTATTTGAAATCCCTATCAATGACCTTGAACGGGGTATTACATGTTACCGTTTTACCCTTATTGTCTTCCTACCATGAATATATACCTATGTAGAGGTTTAATGGATTAGAATAGTGTTGTTTTTCTATGCCTTGGATGTTTTTCCCATGCATGTTCTGTTTAAAACTGTATGGTCATGTTATCTAGTTTGGCTACCTTTCATGTTTTCCATACATGTTGTTGTAAGATGGAGAGTTTGAATCCTGACATGCTTGATATGTCGTAGAATATTTATACAAGTAGTTATGTAGGTTTTCATTGGCCATATTTCATTGCTATACCGTTATCCTACACAAGGTCGTGAGAACCAGGTGTAGTAGACTATAAGGGGAATTGACTGAGTGAGCTTCCTCAGAGAGTCTTTGAGAATTAGGTTATAGGGGTATAGACTGTGTGAGCATCCTCAGAGAGCCTAGGATTACATTGGGCTATAAGTGGATTGACTATGGGAGATTCCATATAGTGTCCGTGACTTCTTAGACTATAAGGTGATAGGTCATGTGAGCTTCCTCAGAGAGTCTTTTTTTTTACTTTGAATTACCATGCTTACCTTAGATTATAATAGGAATTGACTGTGTGAGCTACCTCAAAGAGTATTTGAATGGCCTGTGCTATAAGGGGAATTGACCGAGTGAGCTTCCTCATAGAGTTCTTGACTACCCTAGACTATAAGTGGAACTAACAGAGTGAGCTTCCTCAAAGAGTCTTAAAATTATCGTATGACCAAACTAGAGTGGTGAGGCTGAGTGTACTGTCTAGAGGGTTGCTGGTACTTGTTAGGTAGGACCCGAGGGTATGGCTTTGAGTACTTACCAAAGGGTTACCTATTCGTGCATAGCATCTTGTTAGCTATTGCTTTATATTGGAACTATGAATTGTTTACTATTCAACAAGTTCATGTTTACTGCTTTCTATACTTTTACCTGTCATATATTCACTGACTGTAAGGCACAGATCTTCAGGTGGTTTCTTTCTAGGATCAAGTCTCACACCCTATTTAGGCCATGCTTTTGGTCCAAAACAGATAATATTGTTGTAGGTATAGATAAGGGTAAGCGCCCTTCCACTTTAGGTACTTGACTTGCGATGGAGCTCGAAAGCATGGGACAAATCCTAGGATTGTGATGCTAAAAAGTTGTTATATATTTTTTGTACGTGGTTCAGTACTGTTTGTTTTCAGCATTGTGACTTTCTTGGCTATTTTTCTTAGACATATGTATTATGCATTGCTCCAGTTTTTTATTATCTCAGTCTTCTATTGTTTAGTGTTGTTGGATATTTAATGCTTGAGCTCTTGGATGTTTTTTTACTTCTGTTGTGTACTCTGCTAATGAGGGAATAGTTTCTCCACTATCACACCCATTTCCCTCGCTGCTAGTCGGCAGCCTCTTGTGTTTGAGGAAATGCGCTTGAGGCCATGTGACCAACCGGGTACGGGGTGCCTCTGGGTGTCTCCCGGAACTAGGAAATTACAGATAGAATCCTAGCTCTTAGAACTTCATCTAATTATCTCTCAAGACCATGATATGTTCCATATATATCTCTTGAGTCAGTACATACATAACCATTCACTTGTATTGAACTCATATGTCACATCGTTTGAGAAGGATCTTACTTATGAGGAACCACCAGATGAAATGTTGGACTATACAGAGAATGTTCTATGAAAAAAGACCATTATCATGGTCAAAGATTTATAGCAAAACTTCCAATTAGAAGAAGTTTCATGGGATCTTTTGGATATGTTGATTTATAATTGTCCTCATTTTTTTATTAGAACGATATTTTTAGCGGGATAAATTCATTTTATGGGGGTATAATGTAACCCCCTGAGTTTTTATAAAACATTTTTAAAATAATATAATTTTACATTGATTACTTTCCATTCATTCTAAACTATGTCAAAAATTCATTATATTCTTTATTAATTTATGACTGCAATTCCCACAACACTGACTAAGCTTGCGTCACACAAAACATTGAGTTTCTATGAAATAACATTAAATTATTATAATTATTTAAGTGATATAGTTCTAACATAGCCTCAAAGATAGTAATATGAATATTAATAACTAATTTTTATATATTATTTATAATGGTTATATATAAATAAAAATATTGATAATATTAAATAATTTTTTTAGTAAGGTATTTATATGTTTGAAAATAATTTTTTAAAAAGAACCATTTTTTATATCCTTCTATGAAAAAATTAAAAAATTATTTTTATACATATTTTAAAATTTAATTTGATAAAATAAAATAATTTTTTTAATAAATAATTCAAAATTATATTTGGGTGAATTTTTTTATTTTTCTGGAAATTTTATTTATTGATGAATATTAAAAAATACTAAATATTTATTCAAAACTTATTTTTTATCTAATTCATTTGTATTCTTAAATTATATTTTTATATATTTTTTATGTTTTATTATATTGGTTTTAAATATCTTTAACCTCTTTAGGTCATATTAACCAATTTCACATTGAAATCAGATATAAAATCAAATCATACATTTAAAAAATTTATCTTCAAACCCCTCATTGTCATCCCGTCTGCGGGATTAATTTTAAATGAATTTCTACCAATTATCTGTTTCGAATTAGGAAAAATAGAGTCTATTTTTTGAATAAAAAAAATTATTATTTAAAATGAAGCCACATGATCTTTGACTAAAAATAATAATGAAAGTGATTAAAATTAATTATAGTGATTAATGTAAAAAGAAGATTAATTGATCCCCAAATATAAAAAATAAGCAATAAAAATTAACCTATACTTGTCTAAAAATTATTTTCTATTCATATTTATGCAATTAATACTCTAATTCTCTTAAAGTTTCCATTTTGAACCCCTGGGGTATAAGTTAAATGTGGGGGAACTGAAATATTTTCAAGAATACCCAATGGGTTTTCTCCTCTTATAAAGGAATCATTTCCTCCCCCCTATTTACACAACTCAAGGCACATTTTATGGAACAAACCTACTGAAATATTATCCCAATATACCTAAATATATCATAGAGTCCTATATTTTTTATGAAACCAATTTATGGATTCCCTTTTCTGAAAACCAAACATAGTTACCCAAAGTCAAGGTAACATCTTTCATCAATCTCTTTTTTTTATTTCCATTCTCAACCACCTGAAATATTATCATTTATTGATTGTATAATACTTTAGTTATATTAATAATAAATATATTTCTTATTCTAATGGTTTTACCAACACTAATATAAAAATCCGTCTATTTTGTAATGAACTAATAATTCATGGGTACAACGAACTTTTAACCCCCAAAATGATGATGTTTGTTTTTCCTTTACCACCTATCATGGGTTCCCATTATGATTAAAAATATATTTTTATATTATATATATGTTATTTATGATTAATTTATTCTTATTTTATTATTCTATTAAACTTACTTTCTTTTTTCCATTTTTTGTAAATATGATAACTTCTTTTGTGGAAGTGTAGACCAAAACCTCCTCAAAGCGATGTGATTTGTTCACACTCTACATGAAATGTATTAAGGATGGTTTCTATAAATGTATATGATATATATGAAATAATAATTCTTATTTAATGATATTATATATATATATATAGTTTTTTATTTACTTTATTTCGTTCAATAGGACAATAAAATGGAAAAAGCGTTCATGTGTACGTAAGGCCTGTCGTCTCGATGAATGGTGTATTACATTTCACATATATATTTTATAATATTTTAGATACATATATTTTGAATAAAAATGATATTTATATCATGTTTGAAATTATATATATATTTAAATTATGATATTTGTAATAGGATTAAGAATAACAATTCCAAAGATGTACAAAAAAATGTATATAATTTATGAAGCGTAACATTAATGTCAAATTGATAATAAATGGGTAACATAAAGTACTAATAGAATCATATATGGTGTTAGATATACATATATGGTTCTATAACTAATATACAATAAACCTATATATATATTATACAAGAGGTTTTTTTTAGTATGATGAGAGTTAACTCATATGTTAAGGGGTTCCTAGTCTCACTTTTATTTTTTTTAAATTTATTCCTTATTTACCCCTTATTTATTCAATGTTCTATATATAAATCAAAAGAATATACTATATGATTTGAGTTATTAAATTTTTTTGTTACATACATATGCAAATTATGATGTATCATTCATGGGGTTTATGTTCCAAAAGTTTCCAAATCGGTAATGTAATTTTGCCTCAATTTACCTTTTCAAGACACATTCTATATTATGAAGCTATATTTTTATATGAGCTTTTTAAACCTCTCTTTGGCACATTGTATAATAAATATACTTATTTTCATGACATTTTATGCTTAATGAAATTTTATTTCTTACATATAGAGTCTTGTTCAATGTTACCGTGTTTAGGAGTTTATAGTAATAATTTCTTCATTTATTGGGATTATTTATGATTATACTTCAATTAAAGAAATTTTATGATCCATCTCTCATGAATAATCATGATTTTTAATCATATTTTAATCACTTTTTTCATCATGTACTGTTACCATTTTTTCACTTTTTGGTACTTAATATAATTAATGAAATGTTTTTTATAAAATCTAATCTAACTTATCTTTTTGGTCAGAATTCGGCTTTTTAAAAAAAAATGTTTTCATAAAAAATTAAAAAAATTAAAAAATTTAATTTTAAGAACATTTTCAAGGAAAATGAATTTTAAAAATGATTTATTGTTTTCCAATCATTATTTATAATTTTTAAAATCCATTTTCAAAGAAAATGGTTTTCAAACAAAACTGTTGATTTAAAAATATTTTTTTCAAAGAAGAAATTATATTATACCCAAGAAATGTTTTTAAAATATTATTTTCAAATAATTTACCTAGAATATGATATCCATTGGTGTTAGTCATTCATTTCTCAGAAATTATGCAAACTTTACTTCTATATTTCTCCCCTGAAAGGTTTTTTTAACGAAATGATGTTTATGAAAAACCATTTCTATTTCCCTTGTTATATTTTTATGTATCCCCTTTATCTTTTATATATTATATACTAATGAAAATTTGTTATTTTCATAGGTTATTATTTTATGAAATTATTGTAGAATATATCTTTTTTCCAATGTTTATGATATGATTTCTTATTTATGATACCCGTTTCATTTCACAGGGTTAAAAATGAAATTTTATGATCTTGTGGAACATGTAAATATTATTTCATTATGATTTGAGTGGAAAATAGATCCCTCCATAGCATTGGATTATGATTTACATATCATGAGACTACCAAGAATAGAATGTGGAGTAAATTGTGTTTAGTTACGGACTTGTACTACTATGATGGACTTGGGAATGAACCTTTACTACTAAAATAGTCATGGGAGTGAACCATGACTACCAAGATGATATGGGGAGTTAAACCATACTACTAATATGGCCTTGTAAGAAATTCCCTGAGTACTATGAAAATCATTTATAAGGTTATGTGTGTTCCACAATACCATTTCACATTTCTATGTTTTGCATTAATGGATTATGATCTTGATTCCATTATGATTCATGTTGTATACACAGCTAATACTTATGAAAAATTTCATGTTTATGATGTTTTTATGCATGGTATGATCTTACAATGTCATGATCATGTTCTTATGCACTTATGATCATGTTTATGCATATATATCACCTTTGTTTTACCTTACTCGGCATCTGATCTCACCCCTCTTTGTGCGCCCCATCTTTAGGTTATGAATAAATGTATTATGTAAGATGTTTCTAAGAAAGACGATGGTCATGAAGAACATAGTGGGAGATAATGTACCTCACTTATGTACTAGTTTTTATGATACCATGATTCCAAAGTCACTAAATTAATACAATATATAGGACTATATTTCTCTAATGTATTAATAATTCCCTAAAAATGTTGTAATTTTAATGTATGAAAAGGGAGAATTACTATATTAATATTTTTTCATCATAACATCATATGATTATGAAAAAATAATTATGTTGTTTAACATCATGTGACAATAACATGATTCTTGCAAACCAATGTTCAATTTTTGCAATGTGGGTTTTTATAGTAATACTGGCGAGTAAAAATCTATTGGATCCCCATCTAGCACATATATATCTCTTTTGACATCATTTCACACACACACATAGATTTATATATATATATATGTATATATATGATTTATACATTGAAAAACTCAGTCTATACGACATAGCCATATTTATGTAGTTTAAGTCATGTATGATGGACCAGAGCAGGAGGCCATATGTAATTTCAGTGGCATGTATTTATTCCATTTCCCTGTGAAATATTTTTCTGAAGGAATCATACCACAATAAAAGTTTCCAATGATATCCCCATGTATAGATCTTTCTCATCAGAAAAATGGGTGTGAAGCCATTTTTTCTAATTTTTCATCTAGACTATGGTTTAGAGGATCCATGAAATCACTAAGAATCATGTGATAAATCAAATCAAGAAACACTTAGTTATCTTTACCCCCCCCCCATATATATTGAAATCATATGTTTAATAGGGTAATTTTTTCAGGTCATAACGAATATATTTAATCTCTGCTGCATAGATCGAGTTCTCATGTAGGGAAGGATAATTAAGTCTTTCCTTAGTGAAGGGTTATCAAGGATGTAGTGTATCATTATAAATGCTCGACCACATAGGTGGGAGTTTTCATTTTTTAGAATTCATAAGATGGGATTTATGGGTTATTATCCATGAATAACTATGTATCCTATAATGATATGAATAAATACATATATTGTTTTAGAGAATTTAATAGTAACCTTATGTATCTTTGAATTTCGTCTATTAAAGAGGGGAATGTTTCCCTTAAAAGATAAATAACCAATTATTTCATGGGTGTAGGATCTCTAACCATTACTGATGACTTCATGGTAAAGGGATCTTGTTTTGGAAGAGGATTTCCCTGGTTGTGTAGTCTTTATAATCAATCATCCAAAAAATATTGATAGATTTTAATATTGGTTAGGAACAAGAGAATGTTTTCATAAAGGTAAAATTGTAGCTGGGTTCCAGAAATTATACCCAAGAATTACTGTGTATCCTGGTAGATAATGAATCAGGAAATATGTAGTTCTTATAAATGATGGTTCCATGTAAAGATCAATCTCATGGTCAAGGATGGTGGTATTTATTATATTAAATGTTTTATATGGCCCTCAGATGTGGGATCTAGGAGTCACTTAATATATCAAACGAATAAAAATAATTCCATTTATCTTTATTATAAGGTAGATTTCCCACATAAATTAAGATCAAATGTATGAATGGGGAGTTTTTATATCTTATCATAGCCTGGAGAAGAAATATTCATCTCTAGAAGCCATTTATTGGTAGGATAACCTGCTATAATAAGTTTTCTAGTCTTTCCAGTTGGACCCTATGTGATCTAGTCTGACATCATGAAACTGAGATTTATAAAGAATAGTGTTTTGTGGTCATGCAGCTTTGATCCAATAGGATTTCAATAATTTTTGTAATCTCATGTCATTTGGGTCTTCTTATCAGCTTTATAACCTGAAATGAGAGGGTATAATAATAAAATGTTATAATCATTCATTGAAAATGAGTACAATTCATATACGAGTAATATCAAGAGTATTTAAATCATATTTAATAGTTTGGTTATAGAAATTGTAAACCATATCCAAAGAATATTTGAGTCATTAAGAGGTGGATACTTATTAGTATAGGTAATGCATCAGTAATGGTTGAAACATATATCACAAATAGTCATTATTATAGCTTTTGGATTTAATGGGACCTTTCCTCAGGGACTAAAAAATATCATATAGGCATGAGATCTTAAGAATTTTGGTGTTCAATAGTTAGTATTCAACGTTTATCTCCAGATCATCCAATCCCATTTACCAATTTTTATAAGGGATAACAGTGATTATATGGGATCCAAATCCCTAGGGTTCTAAGAGAAGTGGATCAACTCAATGAATTGGTGGGTATTCACTTAGAGAAATAACATATGAAGTTCTTTTAGAGTAAAAATAATATTCAAGAAGGTTTTTAGCACCCTAAAGGCTAAACCAACATGTATTGCAATAATTTATAGGGTTAAGGCACAAAACATGCAATTCTTGACTATATAGTCATTATGGGGATTATTTATTTAGCATGGATAAATCTTTCAAGGCATTATAATGTCATGGTACTAGGATGTGGTCATGCAGTTCAACTATATGAAATTATGAAATGGATATCTATGTTTGAATTTAATGAACTCTATCCCACTAGTAAGTGAAGCTTTCATTGTTCCCTAATATCAAATGAGTAATGATCATTCTAAGAAACAAGATACAGTTGTGAAGTTGATTGATTCCTAAAAGATTTCACTAAAAGGAATATATGTGGGAATATACATTTTGGTATGAGTGGGAATCCATAATAAATTGTTATCTATAAAGTAACATAGATGGGAGTGACAAGATCTCATATTTGGGCCTCAATTATAGGTTCTATGCATCACTAAATATCTTGGGATGATAGTTATAGAGCCACAAATTTTTATTAGAAAGTAAAATCCCTACACAGGTCAAACCCATATGTAAGGAGGGGTAATTATATATATTATTATTCTCTTTTACATTATGGTCAGGAAAATAATTAGATATTCGTGTGTCACTACATATCCCATGAAAACGGGTTTCATGCCACACATTTTTCTAGAGAAATCTCCCTACATAGGTCTAGCATATATGCATGGAGGGGATGGTTTTCTATTAGAGTTTATCTTGTGTAATTTCATAGTATTTGATATCTATGAATCACTAAATATCATGTAATAACAAGAAAGAAGACACTTGTACTTATCAGAAAGAACATCCTACACATGTTAAGCCTATATACAGGGAGGGGATTATATGTATTTATATATATATAGCATTGAGGATGGGACCATTTTTTGGGACCCGAGATTGGATATATATAATTTGGAAATTGGAATCAATCCAAATGTAGTTATTATATGGAAAACTATATACATTGGTCTAAAAAATACATAAGGAGGGTCATTTTTATAATGTGACAAAAATACCTACTAGGAACACGCTCCAAGGAATAATTTTATTCACTAGTGAACCCAGAAGGGTCTCTTTAAAGGCTAGGCCTGAATGGCCCGACGACCATCATTTTTATTGATTTTTTGATAACCACCATTTCAAAGGATGAGGGGGGACCCTTACTAGGATCGTAGGCTTATATATTACTTGGATAGTAGGCCTAAGAGATATTAAATGACTCAAAGGTCTTAGGGAATTCAAGCAGACTACACTTCAAGGAACTGCCCCTCCCCATCATCTGCATCATGATATAGCTCTTCACCTTCACATGGTCGTCTGGAGAAGCTATGCATGAAAGCATAGGTTGGTACCAATGGCATAGCCATACCTTCTCATTCTTCCAAATATATTGGTTCTTCTCGGGTGAGTGCACCTTCTCTGAATACTCCTCTGGGGCAGCTCCTTTTTGGTAGAGACTTTCTAGCACAACGACACTGATCATGTGGTCCTAAGGCCTTGAGGTGTCCCAGAGGCCTCAAAGGTGTCTCGAAATCCTTACTGACCAAAATAACTATGTGGCCCAAAGTCCTTATGGAGTCTAAGCCCAAACTGGTTGCCCAAGGTGAATAATTATGGCTGCTAAAGAACAAAAAAACACCGATCAATACCTACCACAATAACTGTTGCAGTATAGGTATAATAACTTCTATTGTAACCCGAAATTATGACTCAGGATGGTTATGAACCTGGGTCTCATGGATGTGCATAGAGAGGCCTCACCAACTAGGATGAGGATCATGTTCTCTTCAGGGACTAAAAACCCAAAAAAATCTCTTAAGTGTTGTTTTCTTCACCTGCAAATCCAAACTAGGTATCTTAAGAGACCAATGAATCCCCTTGGAAAAATCTATAAGGAACTTTGTTATTCAAAAATGAATCAATTTTGGGTCCCTTTAGGGATGAAAACATCCCATAGGTAGAATCTCTTTGTAATTTTTTTATTCAATAGAAAATCCTAGTGAGGTATATTCATGGAACAAAACATCCCCCAGGTACTATTTTTTAGGAATTATTTTATTCACCAATGAAACCAAAAGGGTTCTATTTAGAGAATTTATTACCAATTACAAATATACCATAAGGGGGGACCAGGTGGACATGGGATGAAATACCCTAAAATTAGAAGAGGTTATATACTCAAAGAATCAAGAAATATGGACATAACAAGGGGGAATGAAGTTTGTTTTGTAGATAAGGATGAATCCAAAGGGATTTAGATACTTAACGAAGTTAAGTGTTTGTAGAAGATACATACCCTAAATTAAAGGTTTTAAAAATTAAGTTTTGTAATATTAAATTGATATTGTGTACGATGTATACAATAGTAACATAAATGGTATTTGAATTCACATAAATATTTTTATAATGGGAAATGTAATTCATAACCCAATAAAATCTTAGTTAATGGGAGATAAATATTAGTGGTTGCAGGACAACCATCATTAACGGTGGAATCCCATATCACATGTTGTTAGGGAAATAGCTCCTATGATTAAGGGGTACATTTCCTCTGGGACCAAAACATCTTCTATGAATAATATCTAAGGAATTGTGTTATTCACCAGATATTATTATTGGGATCCCTTTGGGGTATCTAGTCTATGAGAAAAAAATTTCTATGTTGGATAACTAAGATTTTTTGGGATCATGGTCTATAGGATTCTATGAAAAGTGTATCAACTCAAGGAATTTGTTGTTATTAACTCAGTGATAGAATATATAGTGATATTTCATGGAGAACGTATGATTCTATAAGGGTTCAATATCCCTAGAAACCAGACCTATGTGTGTTGAACACAAATTTAGAGAGATGGGATAAAATATTAGATTAATGAGTAAAAATTCATAGGTAGGATGATATGTTAAACATAAATACAAGTCTTAATATATTTTAACATTATGGTACTAGGACGCCGTTATGTAGTTTAACATCATTCATCTTGGGAATGGTTCCCTGTCATTGAATAGAACACACCTCAATCACACACGTTCAAGTAGTTTCTTGGTTCCTTAAATGGACATGAGTCATTCTTAGCAAGGGAAACAAGAGAAAACAAGGATGTTGATTGTTCCATGAGAGATACCATGACTAGGAATATATACGGATGTTCCAATTTTAATATGGATATGTACCTATACACAGACCCGACTCTCATTTAGAGACATGTTTAAGAGTGATGAAAACTCATTGTTGGGCTAGAAAATGAGGATATTGGTGTCACTACATATACCATAGTATAGGAATAAACCAACACAATGTTCATATATGTTAATCCCCTACGTATGTGTGACCGACATTCATGGGATGGGGAATGCTAATGAATTACGACTGGACTGATGATTTGAAATGGGGAATCACTACATATCTTGTGATAATAAGAATCAATAAACATATAGTTCTTATATATGATCCCTTTTGAAGATATGACTCTCGCATAGGGATGTGAGAATAGATTCACTATATTTAAAAATAAATAAAAATTATGGTTAATGTTTCTATGTCATTATCATGTAAGACTGCCATGTTCTCACATGGGGGATATGGAAATTAACATAGTTTAACATGAAAAAAAAATTACATGAAGAAGATTTGGCATAGATCTAGATAATTCATAAAATGGGATGTTAGGTCCCACAAGGTAACACAATTTCATAATGTTTAACACTTTGTGACCAGGACATGTTTTGTATAGTTTTAATGTTTTTTGGTAAGCACATCGTCGATGTAATTTAAGGTTGTGAAAGAAGTAGGTAGAGATGTTGTGTAGTTTAATCTATTCATTACATATTTTTTTTCATGATTTAAATTTCACAAATTATTTTGTAAGAAGAATCACATTGGTGGGAGGCGTAAATCATGCCCTCTTATTACAGATGAAGAGTAATCTCTATTTTAATAGATCATACATATAAAATAAGGTCCTTCCCACTTAGGTTTCATTAGAGGTTTGGTCCCTAATTTTATTGGGGTTATAAGAACATATACATTTTCTCCATAGAGGGATGAGTGGAGGTGAAAACTATTGATGAAGGCTTGTCTAATCTAGTTTTAGTGGACTTTGGGGTTGTATAACATTCAAATTTGTTTCTTATAGAGTAATTATAACTCATCCATCCATATTTTTGATTTTCCTTCATCTGATATTTTTCAAAATGATAAATGTTTTAACTGAGGAAAATTATAATTTTATGTGTAAAACTACCACTATTATATAAACCAGTTAATATAGGGTTACATGTGGGATTGTTCAAGTTGTGGTACAGTAGGACAATCATGCATGTATTAGTTTATCTGGAAAAGTATTCTTATATTTCTCAATCATTTTATGGATTATATTCAACCGAGTATTATTAAAATAATCTATTTTTTCATTTACCACTTCATGGTAGTGACATGAGTGGTTATAATCAATTTTATACTCCTCAAATATCCTCTCAAACATGAATTAATATAATTTGGTGTCATTGTACGTCTATATCATGTGATCGCAACCGAATATGGTTATAAATTTGAACATTAAGAAGTTGGAGATACAATTTCCACACCTTCATTGAGTGGTATATCCTTATATCATTTGGATAATAAGTTGGTATTAGTAATGATGTACTTAAACTATTGATCTGTAGATGGGTTTTATGGACCCATAATTTACATTCCCTATATGGAAGACTTCTTGGAATATTTAGCATTATACTGATAATCTAGGGGATGATAGATGTAGTTTTGATAGACATGATTAGTTTGAAACATATCGGTGAATTAGACATAATCTTGAATCATCATAATCTAGAAGGAACCCCGAGTCCTAGTTTAGTGGGAAAATATTTTTCTATACTAGTGACCACCCTAAGAGATTTATCCACATTTAGACCATCCTTAAGATTGATGTTCACTGCTCATTGTCGAAGTTATTACCTTTTGGATTGATCCATCATAAGGGTCTTTAATTTGTGTTAATAAATTATGAGATCCATCAATCCAAGTGTGGATATTTTCCCATCATGTATTAGTGTTGTATTGAAATTAATTAATTTACTCCATATTGTTGAAAATGAATGGTGAGACTACCTTTTTATGTGTGATGTGGAAGAATACCTTATCCTTACCCAAAACATCATTGTCTGTGACATCATTATCTAGTTCCTTGGAACTAGAATTATTTGATCGGGGGATTCGATGAAATTTTGGTTGAAAAGGGAACTCAGCCATTAGTCCCCTTATGTTATTGATGAGAGTGGCCAATTCATTATTCTAGATATCATACTAACCATTGATCTATTTAATTAATAGCATTAAATAACTTTTTACATTCAGGTAATCTATATATATCCACACGACTAACATTAAACCTACAATAGGGGCTTCATATTTGACCACATTATTAGTGAAACTTTTGGATATTGAGAAGGAAAATTGATGAATTTACTTGTATAGTAAATCAAATAAAATCCCTAGACCATCCTATTTGAGCATCAATTTTCTATTTTCATTCCAATTATACATTGGGAAACAAATTCAAAATACATATCCAATATTTAGGTATAATAATGGGCATATAAAAATTGTTCGTTTGGATGATCGGTGTCTACAAGTACATATTCTATGGTTAGATGTGCTACAAGGAAATCATCTAGTACCATATCTATGATTTCCATATATGATATGATTTGAATTTCATATTATTAATAAATAAATTCCCATTGATCCAAGATATCAGTTAATATAGGAAGACCAAGAATATACTCGAGTAGTTAAATATTAGAGACTAGGTGTACTTTATTATACTCCATGTAATACCTCATGTTTTTCACTATGAATGAAATCACAAGGTTGTTCTTCTTGATATCAAAATATAGTGTCTCAGTATCTGACATCATTTGGATAAGATAGTACAGACCATTTTCATTCCCCTCATCATTCATAAATGTGAGTAGGGTATCGAGTGATATCTCTATGGTATCCATGTATAGGATGAGTGGATACCCTTCAATCGATGACATTGTGACCTGCATATAAAATATGTACTTCATAAGGTTTTAAAAATCTTATTGGAAGTCATCATCCCTTTAATAGATGGCTTCCTTTATCATTAACATAGTGAAGGGAGGAGATTAACCAGTTATATTGGTAATTAAAATACTGATATGAGGGAGGTTACCTTAGATCCCAATCAATTCTTTAAGATTACAAGGAGTTAGGATTTAAATATTTCACTTGGATTTTAGGGGTCAACCATGATTCCTCGGTGTCATACCATAAATAAGAAAATTTACAATATGTTACTCGAAATAACACTTCAGAGTGTTCATCCTCAAACTATGCTATTATAATAATGTAATGATTATTTCAATATTAGTGAGGTTATCATAATGAAATTGATATTTTTACACATTTTCCATAACATTTGACTCTGTGATTCATCCTATGAATGGATTAATGGTATCTACATAGCATATTTGTAAGTGGTGCAAGAATTTATTAATCTGAAGAGCATGACCTGGTATAAATATATCCCGTTAGTATATGTAAGGGAATTTTATTCCTCATCTTAAAAGGCAAACATGACCTAGTTATACCCTGAATACCCATCTATAGAGGAAAGGTCTTGGAAGTTTTTAGTTGCATCAATGATACATTTTGTAGTCAGTTATAGGAAATCATCCATTGTGAAATATCGATTAATATCCCTAAAATCAATGTAGATCCTAATATTCCAATTCTGTTTCTTAAAGGGGGTGATCATTAAAATCTATTTCATGCACTATATATATAAATAAATGTTTTCTTTGATCAAATATTTAACTACAGATTCAACCTTTGTAGCATGAGAGGAGTAAATTCTCCTAGATTCCTACTTAAATACTTGGTGGTAACCTAGAAATCATAAATTATGTGTATCCAAATTAGGGTTCAGTTTTCAAATCAAGGTGTAATTCCAAAAGAAATCGTATCGATGAATATTTATATAGGAAATATATAACTCACTCTCTTCAAGAGGAATGGTATCAATACAAAATATAAGCAACATGCCTATCTTATTCAAAGATTTACATATCTTAGCTCATATATTATGGTGGATTATCTTCTTCAAATGTGGGAGGGTAATTCCTGAGGTAATAACCTACTTCTTCTATCTATATGCATGTGAGGGCATCTTTGATCATGGTGGATAATTCAAGGGAATCTCTATCTGTGTTGAATTACGAGGGACCATGAGAAGAGAAATTGAAATTATGCACTGCTATAATTATTTTTGGGGGGGTTTTAGGGATACTTATCTTTCTTTATACTACTACTATGGGAAAAATAGGTATGAGCATCTTGATTTATGTTGAATTTCATGAGGGAATTCTTAATGTTTTCTAATCGTGTGATTAATGTTTTGGATCATGACAGAGCCTTGGTATGGCTATCTATTTATGGACCCAATCTTGTTGAAATAATAAATATCACATCAATATGGTCCAGATAAGGTTTTTGGTTCATAACAGCTCACTGGGATTGATTTCTCTTCTCTTACAAGGTTTATGGGTAGAAAATAATCACTTTTGAGCATACTCCAAGGGTTTGTAGGTATATATACCAATCCATTAAGAGCATAAAACTATATTTCACCCTCTATCATATTTCATTTACCACCCCTCTTATAAAAACATTAATTAGTATTATGGGATTCACATTATTCAATGGGTGTGTTATCACCATACAGCTTACCAACCATCCCATTGGAGAGATATTACAAATATTTATGAAATACTGAAGGTACTTCGATATGGTTATGAAGCCAAGGTCTTCTAGGAAATACATTATATATTTTGACTTACAGGATAACCATGAACATAGAATTAAACATTATTTCCCCATATTGAGACCTGGTCTTTATATTTCCAAGAGGTCGTAGCTCTTTTATTGCATCCCTTAAATTTTTATCTTTTTCGGGACATACCCTCCTCACTAAATCCAAAAAAATGGAGGGTCAAAATTTTTTAAAAGGATGATTCTGGATACATTTTCAACCAAAATCTTTTGTATGATGAAATTATTGAGATTTCCTAAAATATATTTGGGTTATATATTCCATTAGATAGATTGAACCCATTAATTCCTTGTGAATGAGATGGTAGCATGACATCTTCTAAAGAAGTTTCCACCTGGTAAACATTGAAAGTGTTGACATATATTTTAAACTTATATATACCCTATAGGGGATAAATAAATACATCTCAAGGCTATTTTTAAATTTTTATATCATAAAATATTGAGTGTTTGGATGAGACTACCATGAAATATTTAAGAATTTCACATTTCTGTCTTAGGGGTTTTCACTTCCCAATGTGGGGCTTCTACTTATCTAGCCGCTTAAGAGATGAATTTTTTTTAGGTAGATTATCCAAATTCACTAATATAAGTTGAGGGAGTATCTTATTATACTAAAATAAGTCCCATTGAGCTACCCAATCATTTGGGATGATCAGATAGTTTTACCCCTACTAGTCAGTCGTCTTAAACTATTGAATTCAAACGACCATTCAAAGGATCTCTGATAGATCCAACCTATTTTTGGAATAGATGAAGTATATTCCCAATAGTATTTAACATGTATATAGATTTGTCATGTATGTGGTGAGAATATTGGGTTTGGACACAACCACATCATCCCCTATAACCTCAACTACTACAGCCCCAACCATTGGCTCCCCGATTACGTATCAGGAACTAATATTATATGTATTATTTGTAATCATTGAAAGTATATTTCTTGAGAATAATGATAATAAATATGAAAATGATCTCTCAATTCAATTATGGTTCCATTTGACTAGATGGTTCATGTTCTCTGAATCCATATGAAACGAATATTTTCAGGAGTCTGAGTCAATGAGGGAGTTGTATATGACTCATCATATTAATAAATTTCCTAATTTGAATGATTATTTCATCTTATAGGAGGTGGATTCAAGGGTTAAACCATAGATTTTGGGATTATAACAAGCGTATGAATTTTTTCTCTCAAGGTGTAATGAGCGTAGTAGACTATTTAATTGATTCATCAAGTGATCAAACTTATGTTCTTTCCTAAACATAACTTATTTTAGTGTCACCCTCATATTTCAGTAGGGTTGTTGTTACATAGGTCACATGTGGAAATTCTTTTTTCTAATATCATATTTTTAGAATTAACCACACCATAAACGATGACTTTGGACACAGATCATTCTTGGATGGAGTGACTTAGTATCCAATTTAAAGGGAAATAGTCAGTACAATCACTAAGTCAAACATTATTAGGTTTTCATAGATCGTGTATCTCTAGTAGATTATATTTTATAGCCACAGTAAATCAACTAGGAACATATTCATTTTTAAAGTAATACACCGTGGTTTTCTATTGTTTAATTGGAAGGCATCCCTGGTCTCTCTTTACCTTTGGTTTAGGGTAGTTTATCTACTGTCTCCACTCAGAGGGTGGCAGGCACCTTTCTGGTTTCCCCATCAAGCACTGTAACTAGTTTTAGCATTATTTTAGTATTATATACTCTTCAAATAATTATCTCATGTTCCTTGTCCGTAGGATGAGATTTAGACCATGTTCAATAAATAGACTCTTTTGGTGTGAGGTACTTTATGTAAAGTCTTTAAATCAACATAGGCATTTCATTGAGTTCAAATGTTTTTTTTACTCTTCTTGATGGTTCTCATCCCAATGTTACATTAATATGACTTCTAATAGTTTGATACTGAGTGAGTATGTTAAACCCATACATATAATGATAAAGACATGAAACCTAAAATTTTCATGCCATTTTAAATTTTTGAGGTCAACTATCATCATTTTCCTAAGTTTAGAGATGAATTGATAATGGAATTTATGTATAAGTACTTATGATCCTACAAAAGATTCATTTGGAAGAATGATGTACCAAAAAAATGTTGTCCCCAACAGATTTTAAATAAATTAAGTCCAAATTTCATTCATATTTCTTATCTCATGGAACCATTACATGGATACATGTAGACATGATGTGTGTAAGATGATATTTTGGATCTTTTGTGTCTTCAATGGTGGGGAAAATTGGGGGATAAAATTTTGTTAGGGGAAATGTTTTATCCCCTCATTTGGGGAATAACCTTTTTAAGGCTGCATGGGAGGACACTTCCCCTCCATGGATTCCATCAAAGTTGCTAGGGACTTGATGGTGTTGAGGAGATTCGGGGTACCACTATCTGGACCACCCTTTATACATAAATAATGGGTAATAATTGACATCGTTTTACTTATTTCATATCCTACTAATTCTCAATCCAACCCAGAGGTACATTATCACCCTTATAAACAGGATTTTTTCACCATAATAAAGGAAATTAACAGTCATCCTCAATTTATTGATTTATGTACACTAGTTTTCTTTATCTAAATACTTCATGATGTTTTTATTCCATCCTCACAAGATTATTAATTCTCCTCTGATGGGTCAGAGGAGGTATTTTTACTTATTCATGAAAGCAGTACATAGTTGGAATATTTCCACTATGTAATTCCTCATCACTCTATTTGAGGTTCTATATCCCATTCTCATACTCTGCCAGTAATTCCTCTATATAAGGTATGTCATCCCTTATAAGCGGTGACTGAGATTTTTCTTTTCCATTTCCTTTATCCATAGTGTATTTCAATCAAGGAGGTGGTAACTAATCATTTAAAGGTAATAGTTTTTTGTTCTTCATCTAATTCTGTGTTCATGTAGCCTCATTTTTTCATTAATATCACCCACCACTATTGGTATCATTTCTGTTTTTCAACCCTCTAAATTTATATCTTAGTCCATATTATTTTTCTAGATTAATTGAGATTATGTTCATTGAGGTGTACCATGAGAAAATAGTTAACCCTTTATTGACCAAATAGTAGGTAATATTTGTACTATATGTTTCCTTATTGAGATTTACATGGGGGACCTACAATTAGCCTTGGGTCTTGTTAGGACATCATGACTTAGGAACCTTGTGGGTTTTCATGATCATTTTAAAAAATTCACCATATCATGGACAGTGAATAATGTCCTTGATTAGTTTAATGATTACATTGTGGGTCCCATATGAATAGGGTGTGTCCTGTAGTAGGTGGAACATATGGGATGAAATCAATTTTTATTTACCTCATAGCATGTAAAAAACCAATTTCATATAGGGAAATGATAAAAATGGACCTAAACATATGGGATGGGGTTGATTTGTTTCTATCATTAGAACTCCATGATTTTAATATTGAGGATTTAATGACTTATAAGATATAATTTGACATAAAAATAACCCCAACCCTTTGGAATAGGGTTGTATTGGAGTCCTCAACAATTTCATTAAGACCCTCATGGGATTTAGTGACCCTAGTATAGTGGTGGTCGTGAAAGTTTCATGATTCCTAATGGATTGGGTCTCTCATGGATGGTTACTACAACCACATCCATTATAATATGTCTAATATGGACCAATTTTATAGATGTATGGGCTGGGTGAAATGACTTCCTGGGATATAAGTCACATACAATGGGAAACTATCAGGTAGTCCCCAACATTATCTCTAATATTCTAGATGTGTTCCAATTGTTTTTCAAGAGGCCCATATTAGAATCATGTTGATTTCTCTCGCTCTCTCTCTTCACAGTGTCATTGTGTTCTCAAAGAAGAGGATCTTCTCTACATTAACCAACTATACCTCATGTTAATTGGACTTGTCATTTCTCATATGGCTATAAAATTATAGGTATCTATATCTTAAAAACCTCAATATTTTAGGTATGGTGTTATGTGAAGTGATATATACTCACCACATCTTTGGATATAGATTTCTAGTGTGGATTTAGTGATTAAATACCGAAGAGTAGTTGTGTTTTAGAAATTATCATGTTATATGATTTTTGAATTCTATTCCAATGTTGGGACTTAGGCCCTAGAGAAGCAACAAAATCTATCTAATGAAAAATAATGTGTATGGTCTGGAGTTGACCCTCATATCCATAGTAAGGGAGGATTCTAGATTTTAACCGATGAATGTTTTCCCACGTGTTCTAGAGAAGGTAAAGAATTCAATCCCCTTTTAGATCATATAAGACTTCACAATAGATAGTAGTTTTTGGTAAAAAAAAATATATTTTTAAGGATGTATAAAGAAATTCACACTATATATCCCTTTAAACCGCTTCTTCATCCATTCCATTTTCATCCACCAAGTCAGACCATAGAGTTCCCTTATCTGGGTCGCCTGTGGACCGAGGTGAGGTTCTATTAGTAGTTGACAAGGCACTATATACAATTAAAATTTCTGTTACAAAAACCTATCAATAATAAGGTTTCTATATAATGGGTGTATTTTGTGGTATATAAGAGATATTACTATTGGGAGTTTATCCACGACAGGAGTTAGGGGTTGAGTTCCTATAATATATCTCAGTTTTACCATGAGGAGGACAATCGGGGTATCAATCACCTTCTACATTGGATGAAGAGTCAATTGACCATATACTTGTTGTAGATACTCCTATTATAGACTCTAGTAAATTTTAATTGAGAGAATTATTAATGTAATCCACATTTGATGTCATGGTCAGAATATCCAAACATAAATTTTTAGATTGAGCTACAGTATGAGCTTGCTGTAAGACGATCACTGAAATATGCTGATGAACATCTATTATTGTGGTAACATGATCACTCTTCCAATAAGATGTTGTAGTATTCCAGTGGGATTCAATATCATAGTTGGGGACAAGGTCCTCCCTTTGGGTGGTTCCTAAAATATATAAGTCAACCCATTTTAAGGTGAGGGTATCATCCCTTTTCAAATATGAATTCTCTTTGGTAATGTGTCGATAAACATATGAATGAGTGAAGAAATATGTGCGTCTAACTATATAGCCTATGAAGTATTCTATTGTAGTTAATCATTATATGTAGATGGAATATGCACCTAGATCATGTAATCTCTTAGGATATTCCATGTAGCTTTATCATGATTGAAATTATCCTTCTGTGATGTAATTTTCAAACTATATGGATGAACCTTGATTGAATCAAGGATGTGGGCCCAATTATATCTTGAATTTGGATTATATCATTCTCTTTATTCAATAGGAATGTATGCATATCCTGATGTGATAGGGAAATTATATTAACTGACTATTGTAGGAATGGGAATATGAGCTCCACCCCGTGTTTCATACATCGTTGGAATATTCTAATAATCATCCTGGACATGAGAAATAATTTTTGATTTCTCTAGAGTATCCACCATTTCATATTGATCATGGTGAAATTTTATTCTGGAAATTTGGATATGAATATGTGTATGTGCCTACATCATAGTCTGGATATGCCAATAAAAGTTATCTATTTCATCATGAATGTAATGGTATTTCAAAAGGGCGTAGGTAGGTTCAAATTACTATTCATTATTGATTACCAAGACATGTAATAAGACGTGTTAAATTTGTGAGGGAATACATTAAAACTATATTATACCTATTACCATCAATATATGTCAATGGGTATCACATATAGGGGTTTTAATATCTGCATCTCCCATGATTACAGTTGAGCTATGAGGGAAAAAATTAATCTGGGTGAGTATGGATATGACCTTCTCACTAGCCACCCCTTGAATATAAATAATGGCTTTACCGGTTGATTTGGGCATATGATCATACTCCCCTTATTATATAGCCGTACACACCTTATGATATCTCCTTGGTTTCTAGATATAAGTGTCTATTTATATGGATTCATAGGTAGTGCCCTCATAAGGTGATTGAGGGGCATTAGTAGAATGACACTGGTGGTGTATGTGGAAATGATCTTTCTTGTATATCTCACAAACATAGAAATAGTTATATTCTACTCATTGATCCACCATCCTATTGTAATTAATGTGTTGTTTTTCATTCTTCAGAGGAAATCTCCTGAAGTAGTTTGAAGTAACGATAGGTGTGGTCTGTTTAATCGTAGTCTATATTAAACAAGGTCAGATTGTGGGCTTCATTACTTATAGAACCTTGTTTTTGACTCATGGGCTAGGATCGTGTCGTGTCAGTGGTGTTAGCTTACCATTTTTCCAATCAAAGACCAAGGTATTGGGCGAGGTACATTTTATCACAGAATGGAAATTCCATTATTATAATTGAGGGTCAATAATGTTTTCATGATGATATCCTGAAATCATGTTATGATGAATTCTGTGAGTATTGTATCTATACTCACAAGGATAACAATAATCAAAGTCATTGATTTCAAAGCACAGTGAGTACTACACATTATTAAACATCAATGCATGGTGAACCCTTTTTCTTATTTTTGTTGTCAGTTATTCTATTTTATTAGATGAATATATAAATTGTACCATTCATGAGAAACCTAATTATATTTAATTATATAAATATTCATGTCGTTTTTTTCCAATTTTTTTCAATGGAGAATTGATGTTTGTCATCTAGGTTGGGTAAAATATTCACAACATCTGTAGTGACACCATTACATTTCTACCACATAATTTAAAAACACATTCACTATTTTTGATTCCTTATGGTTATTGTGGACCAAAGTTTGATTAATAGTGTCTTGATATAGTTTCATATTCATTTATATTGGTATATTTTATCCATGAAAACTCCCAATGGAACCCACAACCATAATAATATATATGCCTAGATTCCAAAGGCAATTTTTTTTGGAGTTTCCACACTAATGAATCATCAAAACGAACAATGGTTGAGAGGATATGAGGTTATTATCATTATACCTTTTTGGGGATAATTATTTCCTACTCTATGAATACAATATAGATTTATAATATATTCAAGAATCCTTCTGAAATCCATGACCAAATATGGTTACCCTAATAAAATGTCGAGGTGTCAAATACCTGTTGATGAGAGAGGGTGTTCTATTAATGAAACAGTCTATATGTATCAGATTTTATCCACCATGTTTCCCATTATTAAATAACAACAAGGGACTGGTTATTCTTTGAATCTATATGTCTATGAACTATATAGTTTTACTACCATTTGAGAAGGCGATTGGATTTTTGGGATTAGGATTAAAGCTCCGAGAAGAATCATACTTATTCTATGATAATAGAAATAAAAACCCATGTAGTTCATTTGGAACATAGAATTATAAAAATACAACACTATCCAGTTTAATTTTGTGGATATGATTTATAGTATGGAGATTTAGAATTGGGTTTAGAGCTCGGGCCTTATGAGGACATCATATGTATCATGTTAATATCTGAAAATAGATTCATCATAGTTCAGTTTCCCCCCAACACTCTGATGATATAGGATGTTTAATTGAAACTTGTGAGGATTTTTTTAACTAATATTACGAATGCTACAGACTAATATAAAAATGAATTCCTTCATTTTGAGTTATTTGAATCATATTGTTCGAATGATCACCATGGATTTTTAACCCTACATGAGTCATAATCTATTTGAGAAAAAGTATGTAGTAGGAGATCTAAAACATCAGAATGGATAAATATTGAACTTATATAGGGCTTACACACTACAATCACCCTGATATTTGAGCGGGGATAACACACATATGTTTCACTTACTTGGTGAATTTTATTATAATAATGGTATGATTATTGCAATTCTTAAATCTCATCAGATTCATTATTAGTGTGAGAAACAATAGATAACATGATATTTTATTCATTTCTTATATGTGATGGTGTTGAAAATTAATGTAGACCTAATGTGATACGACTGGAAATCTTGTGAAGGGTATGTCCCCATAATGGGAAATGTGGTACTGTTGTTTGATATTTAGATCGATTCATTGGAAGGAATTAAATATATCATCTTTAAAATAGAAATCAGATTCTTTATAGTTCACATAGGTTCATAATACATAGAGGGATTGAAATGGACGGTAGACCTATAAGAGTTGGGTATCATGAGTAAGAGAAGATGCAATGTTGAGGGAATTTTTCCAGTATGGATTTCCATCTAACATATATCTCCCTTATTAATTTCTTGGAAAATAGTGGGGAATGTGGAGGGTCTTTTGAGTCTTTTTGTGTTTCATTAGGACACTTTTTTAATGGAATGGAATGTATATGGTTCCGTGTGTTCATATCACTTGTTCTATCACATACACTCCCCACATTATGTGGGGACTCATCTAAATAATTATGGTAAGGGGTTGACATGATTGGAGGGTGAATTTCCAAGTGTTTCTACATAATAAGGATGAAATTTCTTAGAATATATATATAAAAAGATGGAGATGTCAGAGGATGTCTTCTTGATTTTAAGAGAATGCCAATTTGGCATGGATTAATTTTTTGAGGATGTATCCCTAAAAATGATGACATGTAAAAGGATTTCTTCCTAACATGTATGAGGACGTCAGTCTGAGAGAGATGACATGTTTGATGATGTCTATCTAACAAGGAAAACATGTCTAATTATATAAATCTTACAATGATGAAATATATGACGATTTTTTCTTGGCATACTTGTGGATTTCTATCTTCCAAGGATGAAATTTTTAGGATGAATATTGTGCGCTTGGGTTGACATGTTTATGGTCTAGCGCATGATCACATTAAAATATATTGGTGTCTTAAAATGATTGGGACGACGCTCTGTGTCTTTTCACATGATAAATATTACATGTCCAAAGGTATTAACTTGATCAATAAATATGTTATGAATAATTCTTTACCCATTAATATGACTATTATCATATCTACATTCAAAATAAGCTTCCATCATTCCTTTCCTTCATTGCATGAACATCACAATGTTTTTAGGTGTTTTCCCCCTAGGGCATTATTTTATCAAGACAACATGTTGAAGGTTCATTGCATGATCTGTATTTCATTTCGTAGGTCTATAATATAATCAGTGGAATGATCATGTTAATTTAATACATCCCTTGAAAATTCCCTTATGTTACTTATCAAACACGTATGATGGAAGAATGTTGATATAGTATAGTCCTCCTCTCTGGAATGTCCATTCTCACCTTCGTGTGTATTTTCTATGTATTCGGTTGGGGGATGTTTTATAGGCATCACCAACCTATATCTACATTTCATTGAGTGATTATTAAGTAACTTATTTTGGATGAGTCGGTGAAGATAAAGTTTTCATAAGTTGGTAATATGTCATACACTTCGCATGATCGCACTGCATGTCATGGATGAAATTATCCATTTTCTACATGATTAATTTACACATTATGAACAGACCATAATTTCTAGCTTCCATGTACCCATATCATGTTTGAGGGTGTTCATGTGATCA
Organism: Viscum album; assembly: GCA_963277665.1. NCBI lineage: Eukaryota > Viridiplantae > Streptophyta > Magnoliopsida > Santalales > Viscaceae > Viscum > Viscum album. Next base: position 56,436,250 of record OY728151.1, on the reverse strand, counting down.
ATCATAAATGTATTATAGTCCTCGTGAGATTATGTCAATATGTCTAAAATACTTCACTTGATCAATGAATTGATCACATAAACCATGTTAGTTTATTTCATTAAAAATAACATAACATTCACTATCTAATGATCCCATGATTTTTTGGTTTTATAAAAAAAATTCCTTGTTGGTTTTCAAGAATATTTCTAGTAGGGTGTCATATGATAAATTTTTATAAGTCCAATGGTCTTTGTATGTTTAGGAAAACATGTTTGAGAGCCTTCGTGAGATCCCATCAATATGTCTAAAAGTAATCACGTGATTTATCCATTATGGAAAATGGATTTTACATAATCTAGATAGCATATTAAATGAATTTTTTTTATCCATGAACTGCTCATTTGATGAACATTCACCCTTCACATAAAGATAAATTAACTCACTTTGTGTAGTTATCCCATCATTTTCATCTTTTATCTCATGAACGCCTCTAAGGTTTTCATGAAATCTTCTACCAACATGTCATGTAGTAAAAAAGACTTATATGAGGTATTTATAAGATTATGAGGACTCATATGAAGGAAAAAACATGATCAGTGAATAGATCCCATGAAGTGCATAATCTCTTGGTGTGATGTACAAAGGTGTATACGATCATGTGCCATTCTAGCGGATTACTGATGTGTGTTACATATTTACTCGATACTCATGTTGTCATGATTCTATATTAATTCCTCTTTGGAGAAATAATACATGTTTCTTGGGTGTTTCATTGACAGAAAATTTTTTTATTCTCATTTTTCGAACATCAAAAACCATATTATTTCATATTTAACTATTCAAAAATTATAATTTTTTTTAGAAAAATACGAAAACAAAATCCTATGATAATTTGAACTTGTTTATATTATAAATGAGATATTTTTTTTAAAATTATTTTTATAAATATTAGAAATTTATTTTTTAAAATAATATACATATTCATAAAATATAACAATATTTTGGGCATAATAAAATTTATGAACCATTGAAAAATTACTTCATATTTCAAAAAATTATTTTATATTTTATATAAAAATAACTAATTTGTTATTATACAATTTTATGGAAATAAATATTATTTAAATTTTTTTGATTTATCATAATAATATATTTTACAAATAAAAAAACATTTCTATTTGATGAAAAAATTTAATAGGTTTTCTTTATGTCAAAAATTTAATTTATCCTGCTTATATTATGACATTGAATAGTTAAATTATTTTACAGATATTATTTTACCAAAAAATTGGTCAGTTTATTATTCCAAATTGTAAGACTATTATTTATGAAGTCATAAAATTTTTACATTTCAATATTGAAGTAATAACTATATCCCAATGGTCTCATTGACCTTTACACTATACATATACACCACGTTTCATATACTTTATAATTATCTATGTCACTTTCAAAGGTTCCCACACTTCCACTGATAATGTCTATCTTATTCCAAATGCTTCCCTTTCTTTTTACAATCGTTATGGAATGAGTGATATTCATTAGAGAATTTGGACCTATCATGTTTACCTTACTATTTTTACTATTCATTCTTATTTGTCTCCCAATATTTTTCTTAGATATTAGGGAAAGTATTATTTCCCAATATGGAATATTTATTAGATATATAACAGTGTTTCTATGTGTATCTAATATAAAACATTATAAAATAGAAATTATAAAACATGAGGAATTTTACTAATAATAGAAGTAAATTTTGGCTTGTTACATAATACCTTTATTATTAAAAATTTATATCTTAAAAAATTTCAATAAAAACTAAGTGGGTGTCGATAAATCATTCTATCATGGTACTCAACATGGATAGTGATTTAAAAAATCTAGGTAAGAAAAAAAAGAAAAAACAAAATGCATCACATATCGTGGTCTATCATAAATATCTTGGAGGATAATATAAAGTCATTAAAAATATATAAACCACATTCATTTACCGATATGAATATCCTATAGAACATTTTATAAAACATAACAAAAGAAGATAAAGTAAATATTTTTAAAATCCAGACATTCTAGATTGATATGTATGAATCATATTAAATAAAATATCTCATAATTATCATATAACTATTTTAAGGGAATATATTTATTGAAAATGACCAGACTAAATTAAATTCACTCAGACATAGACTATACCTATGATAATTATGTTTATAAATTAGAGGAAGTGGTTTTCTTGACGAAATAAATTCAGAACATTTTTAATGTTTCATCGAAGAATGAGTTTGACAGTACCAGAAGTTAAATACCAACCAAAGATAAGTGGATATTTGATATTAAACCATTAATAAAAAATGATAGTATTAATTATTGAAAATCAAGGAAGTACATTTTTATCACCTAATTTAACATTCTACAATAGATAGACTAGAAGACGGTCATATAAAAATAGAAGACTTCATTAGTCCTATGTGATGGAATATGCCACATAAATCCCATTTAGAGTTAACAAAGATGATAATCTATTCCCCATTATGGTAATCTGGTATTTTTACCTAATGGATTTAGTAATAATGGTGACTAACAACCCTCCAGGGTCTTTGTACAAGGAGCCGATTACCTTAGTACCCATTTGGTTAATCTTTTACGATGATTATTGTATCCTTAAGAAACCGTTATAACATATAACATCCAATACTAGGTTTTTATTTTTTGGTATTCACCTAGGTATTAATTTTTGGGGATACGACAATCTTACACTCGAGGGGTTTCAGTTGAGATGATAATCAGTCCCTAATGGCTTCATGTTAGTGATAAGTCACTCCTGTAAGAATAAATGCCAATATATAAGGATAAAAATCTAGATAATAGGTTGTGTGACAATAATAGGAATTAGATATGGATCCAATAGGATTAAATAAGCACAAAATTGGATGGGAAAGTATTGGAAAAAATAGGGCTATGTATGGAGTAAATCAAGGGGTCAAAGCCATCATGTAAATGAAAAAAATATCATGATGGATTAAATGGATGATGGACAATAATGGTTTATGTGGAATATATTCTATCTAAAATAGTTCAAAATGTTGATAATTTGTAGAAGATCAATTCACAAAGCAATGTAGCTGAATAATAATGATTACATATATAGAAGAGTTGTTTTTCAAATATAAATCCACCTAATATGAGATATGTTAGATCATTGCATAGAATAATGGATAAAATGGAATAGTTATGAATGTTAAATTATAATTGAAGAATATTGATTCTAGAAGAATTTTACTATGTGAAAATATGGTGAAGCCAAGTTGGATTAGCTACATACATTGTATAGATTCATGATATTCATTCCAATATATATTGATCTTTAGCACACCATGTTTTAGTTATGTTGCATTTTTTTGATTTTTAGGTCATTAACATTCTTGGGATGAGTTTGGATGATTTATTGAGAGTTGGGGAAGGTTTTGAAAACTATAGAGGTATTTTTAAGGCCCCATGGTTTGAGAATGGTTTGGAGAAATCATGAGGGATGAACCGTGTAGGAAATTGGATATGTAGTACTTGAGCACGGTTTTCAAAATTGTATAGACTGGGTCATGCAAGTTTCCCCATCATAGAATTTTCAGGCGCATGGTTAGCGCACAGTTTGTCTAACCATGCGAGCTAACCGTGATTCTCATAAATATGGGTTTTTAAAAAATCTGGGATGAGTCAGGATTTACTTAAAGACAACCAAACATCCTCCCATTCGATCCACTCTCAGGTTTTCCTCTTATCAAGTGTTAGGGATGATCTCCCACACGTTTTGAAATCAAATCGATGTGTTTTCTTAGTGTGGTTGAGCTGATTCTTCTTAAATAAATCTCATTGCTTTGTTCACTAAGGATTTCTCTAGATCAACTCTTCCCTACCTCTCATTTGTCAAGATCTACACCTATGGTGGGTATATATAGGGTTTTTGATGCCTTGTACGATGATACTAATGCTTTTTATTGATAGGGAAGAAGATCTAAAGTGATTTTAGTAGAGTGGTTTCCCGTATTTATGGTACGGTTGTTTGTGGGTTGAATTCACCAGAACCCTAAAGGTAGGTGGATTCTCTCTCAAATCCACTTGGTTAAAACTAGTGTTTTCAGTTACAATGAATTTTTTCCTTAATATTAAATGTTATAAATATGGTAAAATATTGTTGGAATCCCATTTGGTTCTGATTTTTTGTGATTTTGGGGGAAAATGGGCTATTATTTCAACAGGGGCATTGTTGGATGATTTCCAAATGTATATTATAAAACCATTCATGGTTTATTACCATAATTTATTATTAATGATGGTTTTGAATAAAGTGGTTGTTTATTGAAATATGATTTTTCATGGAATGTTGGTTATAGTGTGTTTTTATTAAATGTGGGGTTTATTGAAGTGAATTGGATTGAGTTAGAAAAGATGGAGTGCTTATTTTGTGGGCTTGGTGAGTTGTGCTTATTGGTTGATTATGTTTTATGACTTTTTTTATTTTGTATAAATTGGGTGGGGATTACCACTATAAAAATGGTATGGATAGTGTAACAAAGATCCACCATCAAAGGATAGTGGTCGTGAAGCTCCCCCTAGTTAGAAATGTTTTAAATGGGTTGGACAGAAGCTCCACCAATTGGGTTTCCTTGTTATGTTTTGATTTGCAAGATGGAATTTGTATGGATAATGTGTGATGGTGGAATAGCTTATTTCATGGTCGTCATGTTTCCCCTTAGGTTTCACAGTTTGGGTAAAGGTGTCTTGGTAAGGGTGTGTTTGGCCTATTGGCAGTTGTTGAACTATTTAATGTTTTATATAAAGTGTTTTATATAAATATGCTAATGGTTCATTCCATGTGGCGTGTGTAGGGATGTAATTTGGGGAAATCATACTAAGTATTATTACTCACCCATGATTTGGAAGTTGGATGATTTTTTAGATATTGTGTTCTGGGACACAGTTAAGGGGAAATCATCTCATTTTCTATCATTTACTTGTGATTCTTGGCAGTGTAGTGGAGCTTGAAGCATGGTTCTTATTGTGGAGCTATGTATGGTGTCCTGGTTTTTTTAGAGTCATTTTGTTAAGACTTCTTCTTAATACTCCAATAGTTATATTTTTGTGGTTTGGTTTTATTATTATTTGGTAATGGTATGGATATGTTTGGTCATTTTGTTGACCCTTGGTAATGTATTGGTTGGGTTGTTTGGTTGACATGCATAATGTTGTTTTTTGAAAGTGGATTGTTTGGTTGGTTGATTTTATTTCAAAGGAAATATCATTCCCCAATTTTTTTTGATCCCTATTCATTTATTACTGGACTTTGGTGCCCTAAGAATGCCTCTTATAGAAAAGTAGCATTCCTACATCCTCTCAAGCTAATGATAATGGGCGGGATGTTACAAGTGGTATCAGTTTGTTTGATCCTTGGCTTTCAGGTGAGAAAAACGGTTCATTCCTTTGGTGTTGACATTAGTTCTTGGTATATTCCTTGGTTCAGGATGGTGGAAAGGTGTAGTATTATTGTAAAACGAAATTTCTAGCATAAAACAAAGTATCTAACCCTTTTATGATGAGCATCAAGTTACTAGGGAGCTGTGTACATATGTGTTTGAAGGCTCTTATAGGCATGGAAACATCATTTTCTGGATTTAGCCATTGAGATAAGCATAAAATGCATTGTGGAATTGACTTCCTTCTAGTATTCACATTTCATAAGGGTATAATAATCTATAGTGTGATATGAATGTTTCGATTTTCAAAATATGAATTGGATTTCAAAATGGAAGGATTTGAAACAACAAAACTCGTGGTATTTCCAAAATGGGTTGATTTTCAAAACATGTTGAGTTATCATAATAGTGAAACATGGGAAATGTAAACTCATGGAAATCCAAGTTATGAAAGTTTTTATGTTATGGAACTTGAAAATTGTACACTCTTTTTTATTATGGGTGTTGTACTTATGGTTTTATTTTATAGAAATTGAACCAGGTAGGCGTCGTTGAGACCAACTGGAGGAACCTTCTGAAAATGTGGTTTCACCTGATCCTCTGGTGAACTAGAAGCTGGTTTAGAGTATAGTGCACACTTTCCAAGTAGTAGAATGTGGGAATAAATATTATGAACCAAAGTTTGTGGATCATGCGATTTAGTTTCAAAGAAATAATCATCCCACGTTTAGGGGTGATTCAGAGCCAGAAAGGGATAATACAAGGCTGAACAGAATTAATTGTATATTTGACTTCTTAGGAACACCAACGGGGATGAAAGTGAAGTTATCCATGTACATGTTGGAGAATCATTCCAATCAGTGGTGGGATATGGTAGTCTATTTTGGGATGGAACATGGTGAAAAATGGGAGGGTTTTGAGGAATTGTTTAACAAAAAATTCTACCATAATACGCCCAAAATTTAGTGTAAAATGGATTTAATCTGTTTTAAGAAAGGGAACTTTCCATTAAGAAAATATTCCATTATGTTAATGAACTTATTTATGTTTTCACCTGAGGTGGAAGGTAGTACATCATTGAAGGAAAACATTTTTGAAAGTGGGTTGAGATAAGAAATTCTTTCCAAGGTAGTAGTGCTGTGTATAAATGATTACACAAAAGTGTTCAATAAAGCTAAAATGGATGAGAAAGATCTTTTGATGGATACATGTGGGGGATTTTTGTTTGTACCTATGGGGAATAATGGGAACTCGAACAATGGGTTTTAGAGGAAGATGGAAATTTACTTCCAGGGTGGGAGCATGGCTCAGAATTAAATGGTCGTGTTGGTGAATCTTCTTCCAAAACCTCAGTGTAAGGGAAGATGTTTTTAGTGTGGGTCTATGGGTCAAATCAATTATGATTGTAAAACACAACAACAATCATGTCATAATTGTATAAAGATGGGAAATCTTCATCTTTATTATCATAATGCTCCGAGTTCGGGGGTCAGTGACACTCCTTATTGGTTGCAGGGGTCTTATGCCTTGATGGGACATGGACATCTACATACCCCTTGAAATCATAGTAATGTTTGTCCTAGATATTTGAGGAACACAATGACTACCCAATAGGGTAATAAAGACCATAGAATGGAAAGCAAGCAGTTGTTTGGGGCAGAACAATTTTTGATTTATGATTAGTCGAGACTATCCATGGTGCGAGGTATAGTTATTCTAAATTCAACATTGATGAATGCTTTATTTGATACTAGTGATTCACATTATTTTATTTCGTCTTGTTTCATATATTTGTTAGGTTTATATGTGTAAATGACACCTTTTGTTTTGAAACTACAAACTCAACTACATCAAAGTGAGTGTCGAGCATTCCTCTGTCTATCATGTTGTTTAGTTGTGGATGACATTGAATTGATTTGGGATTTCTTAGTTCTTGAGATTTATTCTTATGATATAATAATGGGGATGTATAGGTTAGATAGGTTAAGGCCCAAATTTATTTCTATCTATGAATAATTATTTTTATCATGGAGGATGGCATGGAACATCTCTTTAGCGGGGGTGAAGGGTATGAACCAGGGTGAAATAGGCTTGTTGGAAGTAGTAGTTAGCACGATATCAAATCACTTTGTGGCTTTGTTGTTGTAATCAATGGAATTTGTTGAGGAGAATGTTCTTCTGGTAGTTTTGGATCAGTTTATGGATGTCTTTCTTGATGAATACTCAGGTTTTCCACCCTAGAGAGAGACAAAGTTTATTATTGATCTTCTTCCATGGACCCGTAATATCTCACATCTGTCTTATAGAATGGAGCCTAAAAAATTGATGGAATTTAATGTGTAATTAGAAGTGTTAGAGAAGAAATGGTTCATCTACCCTAGCATGTTACTGTTGGAAGCACCATTTTGTTTGGGAAAAGTCAGATGAAACCATGTGGCTCTATATTGATTATTGAAGAATTAATTTTTCTACGATAAAGAACTGATATACACTTCCATGCATTTATTATTTATTTTAATAGTTTATGGGAGCTAATTTTTTATCCAATATTTACTTAAGGTCAAGATATCATCAATTTTGGGTCAGGAAGGAGGATATTCTGAAAACATCCTTTATAAGTAGATATGGCCACTATGAGTTCGTTGATATGCTATTTGGTCTAACAAATTCCATGGAAATGTTTATGGTATTGATGAATCAAATATTTTAGAGATATCTAGATTGTTTTGGAAATTATATACTGGTGTATTAAAGGAAAAGGGTAGAGCATTAGAATCACATGAGGATAGTTTTAGGGATTTTTAGGGATCATCATTTCTTTACAAAATTGTCAAAGTGTGACTTTTAGATAGAAGAGGTTCATCTCATTAACAATGTTATTTCTGAGAAAAGTATTTCCAATGATCGAGAAAAGATAGAAGATATTATATAGAGACTCTAAGTTTGACGTACATGGACATTACATTACTTTTGTGGAAAAGTCAAAAAGTACCTCGTACGAAAAACGACAAAAGATTCCTTTCATATCTTTTACTAAAAACTCACCGAAGGGTAAAATAGGATTTAAACAATTGAAGGTGAATGGAAATAATATTACATATTGAGGAAACGTGGATGTGGATGATAAAATATACCCCAGTAAATGCCAAAGTATAAACAATCTCGGATAAAAATGAGATTGTGATATTTCTCTTACCTTATGCCCGATATGCTTTGTACGTATCCGAACCTCCTGTATAATGATTTAAATAATATCATTAACTTATTAAAGAATAATATTCATTTTTATGATATAATATATGGTTCACTTATGACGTTATATTACCCGTTCTTTTGTAAATTCCACGTTAAAGAAGTGTTTTGGGTAAAATCGTTTCATTTATCGTAGGTGTTTGGACTTGTTGTTCTTGACATTATTATTACTTATATCTTGATTTACTTACTTCCAGAATATAAAAAATTATTTATATATCATATATATTTAGTATATATATATAATATATAGATAAATGAAATGAAACACACCATTCATGGAGACGGTAGTCCGTACGTACGCATGAACGCTGTTTTCCTTTCCTTATTGTCTTGAATGGAAATAAGTAGATGACATACATATATATACAAATAAATCTAGTATCATTATTATGTCATATATTTCATGATTACTTATTATATATAATTTATAATCATTCATGAATGGTTAATGTGGAGAATGAATCTCATCGCGTCGTGGAGACGGTAGTCCGTACGTACGCACGAGCGATGATATCGTTCCCATGGTCGTGGAATTGTGTTTAAGTGTATGTATACTATTTTAGTATCAATATCACTTTATAATAATCATATATAGTTACTCATTACACCATTATACCCATCCAATTAAGGTGGTGGCGGAAAATAGATTACACCACGGCGTGGAGACGGTATTCCGTACGTACACACGCGCGGTGATTTCCTTTTTTTGTAGGACAGATAGAAGGTTAATTAGAGTTGTTTCATTATTATAATAACATATCAGTATATAATAAATTCTGATGTTATTACTTTACCATGAAATAACTAAAGAAGAATATGTTGAAGAAAAAAGAAATTGAAAAAGATCGGTAATGGATATTACCTCTTTTTGACGCGCCTTCACTTAACCTCTACTTAAATAACTAAGGATGGTCTTTAAAGAAGACCAGGACCTCTAGGATGATACTAGAGAAGTGTAGAAGAGATTTTGGCAGGGTTTGGCCGAGCTTTAATGCTCAAATTGGTGTGAGGAGGGGAGGGAGGAGGTGCCCTTTTATAGGGGAGGAGAGGGGCACCTTAGGAAAATCTCAAAATATTATTTTATATTAAGGTCAAATTTGGTTAATAATGGTTAAAAAGGGTCTTATTTCGAAGTTAAAGTGGGGATGGGTCGAAATCCTCTCATCCAATAGGATTTAGACAAGTTTGGGTTATTATTTTAACCTTATCAATTAGATTTAACTCTAAGTTAAATAATTTATCTTTTACCGTGTCTTTTTGTTTTCTTACAGTATATGGTTAATAAGCTTACCATAACAAGCCAAAATAACCCCAAGTTGTTTATTATTAATATATATATCCTTATATAAGTCATTTTTACGAACTTTAGATTTTTAGGAATTAAATAACAATTAATAATATAATATTTGTTTTAAAAACTAATTTATGTCAATTTTGACACTATTTGGTACATGATTTTTATGAAATTCATAACAGAATTATAAATTCGAACAAAGTTACATAAATAAACAATAACATGTCATATTAACCTATAAAGTTAGTGTAAGTCATAAAAAGTCTCAAATTACATTTATTTGTGCATTTATAACATCAATTATGTCAATATTTCATTATTAAGACAATTACTGCCTAATATTTGTGTCATAATAAATGATAATTATTTTATCCCTAAAAATTCTAAATAAATTCCTATGATGTAGATAATTGTATTATCTTTCTGTAGAGTAGTCATATTCGAAGTTTCATGAAGTTTTTCACTAAATTAAAATTATTATACTTATAAGATATAAGAAAGTGACATGTTGTCATATTCTTTGGTTTTAATAATAATTAAATTATCTTCACGGAAAAAAGTCCATTAAATGAATCTAATCCAACCCTTAGGTGATATGAGTCGACTTTTAGTCATCCAATAGGATTTTTACATGTGTTAGGGTAATTTTATAATATTATATTTACCCTTAATTACCCGATTTACCTTTAACTATGGTAAATAAAATTTACCGTAGTTACTATTCCTAATTCCCAAAAATAAAAAGTAGATTATTAACATAATTTGGATCCATTGATTCCAAATATGGAATCCATTTTTCCATATTCAATACACAAAAGTTTCAGAAATTAAATTAAAATTAATCCCATTGTCGAAAGAAAACGGGTTTTTCTTTAAAACATTGCAAAATATTGAATTGATTTAACCTACGAATTCAAGGAAAAATCAATGCTAATGACATACATTAGATTAAATGGTAAAAATATATTCTATTTATACTTTAAAACCATTCAATATTATAATTTAACCACATAAGATATTACGATGAAAAAATTTGTTTTTAATTAAAATAAAGCGTGTTTTTACTATTCATTAAAATATGAAAGTCATCAGAATAAAATGAAAAATTTATCCGAAGTAAATTTTTATTTCTTGATTCCAAAGAATAATTTTATTTTGGTAAATGGAACTTATAAACATGTCAAAAACTAGATTTAATGTGGGTGCGCCATCAAAAGGTGGCAAAACTGCATTTTTTGAAAAATACTTATTTTACCTGAAAAATTTATTTTGTTCTTATACCATGTTCTAGAAAATGTGTAAGATGAATAATAATGTTATCAAATTAAAATTTTAGTTAACAATATTTGTAATGGCTAGTTCATAATAATATTATAATAATATATCGTTGTTTAGTAAATCCAGGTGTTGCGTACAACACACGCTATCGAGGAATGTCATGATTGCGTGTAATGCAAGCCAAGTTAGGGTTGCGTGTAGTGCACGACTCCTTTATTGTTGCGTATAATAGAATCCAACCATATTTTATTTATACATTGAATATATATATATATACACTCAATGTTGCATTGAATAACTTCTATCAAACGAACTTGAAATTTTGTGTAACAAGAGCCAAGAAAAGTGTTGCTTATACTGCAAGCTAATACGGTGTTGCGTATAGTGCAAGGTAATCTTAGTGTAGCATACAACACAAGACATTAATGAAATTAAAAGAATATTTTTCATAAAATATCGGGCTGTTACATATTATCTCATGGAAATCTCTAAAGAACAATTTCTAGGTATAAGGATTCCTTGGACATGCTGGGTGTTATCAATATTTTGCTCGTGATTTCTCAAGATTGTCTTCACTGATGAATTCATTTATATGGAGAAATTTTCCATTTAATTTGGATGATATGTGTTATAATTGGTTTGACGAGTTAAAGGGGTGACTTAAATCAGCACAAATCTTAGATTAGCCTGAACCAGGGAAAGATTATGTGGTGTATTGAGATGAATCAGGAACAAGGTTGGGGTATGTTCTCATGCAGGAGGATCATGTGGTTTCATATTTCTCATGAAAGATGATGTTTCATGATAAGAACTACCCAACACATGATTTTTAGTTTTCATTAGTAGTTCCTGCAACAAAAGTGGGCATCATTATCTCTTCAGTGAGAAATTTATAGTGTTTTTCGATCGTAAGAGCTTAAAACATGTTTTTCTCACCAAGAGATGTGAACTTGAGGTAGATAAGATGGATATAATATATCCAGATGTATGATTTTGAGTTAATATACACAACAAGTAACAGAAAATCGGTGGTAGATACATTAAATAAAAAATCATATGCTCATGTTGTGAAACAAGCATCAGATCAATGGATGTTTATGTCAGTCATAGCTGAAATGAAGTAGGAATGTGCTGTCTAGGGTGGAAGAGAAGTATTATTTCTAGTTTAGTTGGTTCCTGAAATGGTTGGGTTGGTTAAAGTGGCACAAGCATCTGATTATGAATGTGTGGCGATGAGGTCAAAACTTAATCGGGTAGACCATTGAGGGTAGGTAACTAAAGTTAAAATCAATCTTGTGTTTCCAGAATCAGATGGTGGTACCAGTTGCATTTCAGGAGGCACTTCTTAGTGAGTATCATCATTCCAGATGGGTACTTCATCCCAAAATTCCAAAAATTTATAATGTGTTGAATGTGTAGTTTTGGTGGGTGGGTATGAAAAGACATGTGGCCATGTTTATCTTCAGATGCTTGACATGTCAGCAAGTCATGGTAGAGATTTTGTGTCCAACATGGATGTTTTAGTCCTTACATATCATAGTATGGAAATGGGAACATATAGAAATAGATTTTTTCATGGGTCTACTGAGAATGTTTAGGAATCATGATTTCATATGGGTGATTGTGGATCGACTCACAAATTCGACCCGTTTCATCCGGATTTGTGAATCTCATATGGTGGAAGAAATATTTGAAATAATAATCTATGAAGTGTTAAAGAGTCATGGATTTCATGTTTAGATTGTATCATATAGGCACCCAAGGTTCACATCCATTTTTTGGAAATCCTTACAGCAAGACCTTGGGACACAATTGACGATGAGCACGATGTATCATCCTCAGATAGATGGACAATCCGACAGGACGATCCAAACCTTCTTGGATTTGTTAAGGTCTGGTGAAATGGATTTTTGTGGTACATGTTAAGAGAACATACCAATGGTTGAGTTCACATATAATAAAAGTTATCAGGATTCAATAAATATGGCTCCATTTGAGGCATTTCATGGGTGTTTGTGTCGTTCTCCGCAACATTGGGTGGAAAGGGGAGAGACATCGATGATTGGAATGAGCCCTTTCCAAGAGACTACAGAGAAGTTCATTTTCATCATAAAAAGGATAAATATAGATCAAATTAATAATAAATTGTACACGAACAACCATCGATGATCATTTTCATTCGAGGTGGGTGGTTATGTGTTTTTGAGTATCTCTCCTAGGATGGGACATCATCTGTTTGGAAAAATAATGTAAATTATATCTAAGATATATTGGGACTTTTGAAATAAATGAGAGGATTGGAATGGTGGATTATATTTTGGATTTTCCTTGACATTTTAGTGCGGTTCACAATGTGTTTCATGTGTTGTAATTGAAAAAGTATTATCTAAAATGTGACTATGGGATTTGTGGTGATCATGTCAAGATAGAACCAGATGATTTCTTGGTTAACATGACTATGCATATTGTGGATAGGAAAGAGAATGTCTTACATGGTGCAGTCATCAGTTTAGGTCAGGTTTTTTGGCAGCATAGACAGATTATGGACGAGACTTGGGTGCGAAAGAAAGAGATGGTTGAGAAATGGTCCAAGATCATTCGGCAACATGATGGTTCCCTACATTTTTTTGGATAGATAGTCTATTGGTGGGGAGAATGTGGAGACCTATTTTTGAGTTATGTAGCCTTTTTGTGACTTTTTATGTGTTTAATGTACTTGGGATGAGTTTGTATGAGTTTGGGAAGGTTTTGGAAAACATTGGAGGCCTTTTTAAGGTCGAACTATTTGAGCACGGTTAAGAGAAACCATGCGAGAAGAACCATACAGGTAGTGGGATACACATAACATTGGTATGGTTTACCTAACTATGTGAGGTGGGTCGTGCAATGTGCCCCTTCAAGGTAGAAGTAGGCGTACAGTTCGCCCATGGTTTTTCGAACTGTTTGAGGTTACTGTGCGGCTTGTAAAAATGGGTTTTTTGTAATACAATATTAGTTGCGATTTACTTACTGACAACCAAACTTCCTCCAATTTGAGCCTCACTCAATTTTTCTCCATCTCAAGGGTAAGGGGTGATCTCCTACTCATTTTGGAAGAAAATCAAATGGTTTTCTGGGTGTGGTTGACCTGATTCTTTTACGATAAGTCTTCTCACATTGTTCATTTTGGGTTTCTCTAGATCTACTCTTCCCTCCCTCTTGGGTTTCTCGATCTACATCCATGGTTAGTAGATCTTGGGTTTTTGTTTCCTTTAAATATTATATTATGTTTTGTTGGTGATAGTTAAGTATCTCTAGAGTGATTTTGGTGGAGTGGTTGTCCATATTTGTGGTGTGGTTTCTTGTGGGTCGAATTTGATGGAACCCTAAATGTAAGCAGCTAATATATTGACTCAACATGGTTTGAATTAGTTGTTTTGTTTATATATAATTGGTTTTTCTTGAAATTAATTGTGATAATGATGTGAGTAACTTTTTGGAATCCAATTTGGTGACGATTTGGTGGAATTTTGAGAAATTGCGCTATAGTTACAAAAAGGACATTGTTGTGTGATTTAAAAATGTTTATTTTAAATTAATTCATGGTTGACTGTGAAAATGTTTGGTGAAAGAATATTTTCAATAAATAGGTTGTTTATTGAAATGTTGTTGGGCATGGAATGTATGTTAAAGGGTTTTTTCAATAAATGGGTGGTTTATTGAAGTGAACTGGCATGTGTTGGAAATGATAGGGTGCTTATTATGTGGACTTTGTGCTTTGTGATTGTTGGTTGATTGAGTTTTATGGATTTTGATTACTGTGTGTGAAGTGGGTGGGGAGTAAAACTATAAAAAGGTGATGTATAGTGGATATAAGGACTACCATTAAAGGATAGTGGTCATGAAGAACCACTGGTCAGAAATTTAATTAACATGTTGGATGGAAGCTCCATTATTATGGTTTTCATGTTTTATGTTGCTTTGATTGATGGAATTTTTGGGATAATGTGTGATGGTGAAATGGATTATGGAATTGTTTTTTGGTTTCCCATTTGGTTGCATGCATTGGGTAAAGGTGGCATGGAAAGGGTTTTTTTTGCTTATTGGTAGTTGTTAAAATATTTAATGTTTTATATAAACTATTTTATATAAATGATATAACTGTTCCTTCCAAGTGGCGAGTGTAGGGAAGTCATTTGGGAAAATCATAATGAGTATTATTACTTAACCCTACTTTGGAAGATGTGTGATTTTTCATATTTTGTGTTCTGGGACACATGTGAGGGCAATGTATCTCATTTTCCTAGCAGTTATTTGTGATGCTTGGTAGTGTTGTGGATATTGGAGCATGGAGCCTGGTGTGGAGCTATGGATGGTGCCCTAGTTTATTTGGAGTGAATTTTTTTATTCTTCTTATTTATACTATAATATATATTTCGTTATTTTTTGGTTGTATTGTCCTTTGGTAAAGGTATAGATTTTTTTGGAATTTTGTTAATTCTAGTTATTGTATGACTTGGGTTTTGTTGTTGACATGTATCATGTAGTTTGTTGATAGTGTATTGTTTTGTTTGATGATTTTATTAAAAAGGGAAAATTTTTTCCTAATTGTTCTAGATCCATCAAAATTTATTTCCATCCTTTGGCGCCCTAGGAACATCTCTTATGGCTATGTAGTATTCCTCCACCCTCTCAATCCAATGAAATGGGGTGGGATGTTACACGATCCAAGTAAGAATGATTTTTAGAATAAATAAAACTATGAAAAATTAATCTTTCAATAAATAATGTTCTAAATAAAAGAATAAATCTAGATATTATACTAAGGTTATGAAAAAGAATATCCTATAATTTTCAAATCTATACTTAAGGTTTTATCTTCAGTACATAAAGTTTTTTATTTTTATTTTTTTTGTTTTATCTTTTAAATGATACATAAACCATTAATATATATAATAAAACATTCATAGGTATTATTCATATTCCAAAAAAAATTTATTGTATGATATATAAGGTGTTTGACATAGCTAAAAAAATTATTATGTTGGAGAGAATAACAGTAATAGAAAATCAACTTGAAATTTTTTTCTTCATCATAGATTACTCAAATGGGATAAAAAATCATCCTAAAAACACTATAATGTATATAAAATGTTAATAACAAGGTTTGTATGATCACTATTGTAACGAACAATGCCATTAGTTTTATATATTCAATTTAAGAGATCAATAAAATTGGGGGAAGTATGATCCTGAAGAAATTTATTAAATAATTTAGGATATGTGACATAGAGAATATGGTTTTGTTGTCCATGAGTATTTATTGGATAATTAAAAATAATAATTGAGATATTATTATTTTCAGTAAATAAATGAATGTCCAAAATTAATATATTTTTTTATGGTTTGAATTAAAGGAAAGTTATTTTATAAATATTTATTGTGTTTTGGTTACTATTATTGTTATTATTTTGTAATACTCAAGAAAATTGATATTTATTTTCTATATTGGTTTTTCTGTTATTATAATAATAATCTTTTAATATAAAAAATTATCTATATAAGGGACGAGGAGTTTGATGAAATAGGGTGATGAAACAAAAAATCAAATGAGGTGAATTGGGGTGTGTGGAGTGCTTAATTGGGTAAATAAAAAAGTGTCATTGGGGGATATGTGAAATTTAATGTGTAAGGGAGAAGAGAAATGTAAAATAAATATAGAAATAATAAATAAATGTAGGAATTGGATTGACTAAGGAAAAAATAAAAAGTAACAAAAATTGGTGTGGGGTAGTCTACTATAGAAATGTGCACATAGGTGGAGTGGTTAACCCATTCTACCATTTCTCTCTCTCTCCCTCCATGGATGTAAATTTTCTCTAAACCACATTGGATGATCATCTTCTGAGAGAAATTTCATTTATCTCTTATTATTATTATATCCCCTATGTTTAGATCCTTGTGTTGAGTATGTGGTACTAGGTGGAGATATGGTTTTCATTATGACCACATCTTTATTTTTTTATGATGTTGATCACAGATGTTTCTATCAATTATTCTTATTATTGAATTTTTCATTTTAATTATTTTAGGTATCTTATTTTATTTAAAAAATTGAGGCTACAAGAAAATGATTTATAAAATTTTGTTCTCGAAAAAAAAATATATTTCTAAATATACTATTTTTCACTATACAAACACTTTGAATTAATAAATATGTTATATATATTCATTGAATTATCCTAATAAATATTATCTCACACCCTACATATGCCTTTAGGTGAATGTAGATTATTTCTAACTAATACTACTTTAAATAGTTTTATCATATGGTGGTGATTCATGAAACACTTTTTACCCTCCATGGGTTGGGATCAGTGGTGCCATAAGTCACATGGATATAGAATAATTAGAGTTTTTGGGGGTTCCTCCAATGTTTGTTATGAAATTTTATTATTTATCATCTTTATCTTCCCTAGTTAATTTGTTTTGGATTTTTGTGATATTATGGTATTGATTTATTACTTTTCTATTTTGTTATAATGTATTGTTTAATGTTTGGAAATTATTTATTCTATGTTATACTCTATTAGGTTATTTATATTATTTTGACCAATTTATTTTGTGCATGGAAATATAATATATTAATTGATTATGGTAGATTTTTTGGTGGAATCTATATTATAGTAATTTGGTTTCTGAGGCAGATGTTGTTCACAATGATTTTATTTTTAAAACATTTGTATTTATTGCCATCCAATGGTGATTATTAATGTTTTGTGGGGCTTGTGATGAGTCTATTTGGGATATGTGTTAGTTTGAACAAAAATGGTTCATTACACAATGGTATTAGAGAACCCTCATCTTTTTTGGGATGTAAGGTAGTATGGATGTAAGACTTTTGTAAATCGGGTGGTTGATGAGATGATGTTTATGGAAAACACACTTAGTATAGATCTATGAGTTTCTATTGGTTTCTTGGAATGTATAATTTTAGTTATGGTTTTGATCTATCATTATTATATGGGTACACATTCAAAATAAATGAAGTTGGAAGGGTTACCTGTGAGTGCCATGGGTTGGGTGCACAAGCTGTAGACTATGTACACATGCCATGAATCACAAAAGGGTGTGGACATACTATGTTTTCTTATTCTCAAGGATTTTTAATTGTTCCATATAATCATAATAGATTAACATGTGTAATTTTAGTTGAATTAAAATTCATTTTGTTCGCTTTTTTTTGTCTGAAAAAAATATAATGATAATAAAAATATGTTAGTTAGGGAATTTAATGCCAAAATATATATTAAATGTTCATTACATGCTTAAACGAGACATTGAGTAAATATAAATATTCATTTACTTTTAGAATTTTTTATTGATTGTTTGTTATTTTAATAAATTCTTCAAAACATGATATATTGAATTATTTTTATTAATTTTGGCATGCATAAAAATATAAATTTTTATTAAATATATAAATTAAAAATAAAATGTGTATGAAAATTAGTATAATGAATTAAATTATGTAACATAAAAATCATAATTATATAAAAAATGAATTATATGGATAATGATATATTATATAATGTTTCAGAAATAATACTAGTTTGACTATTGACTAATAGTTGTATATAACATTTAAAAAAAGTGTTGGAAATTGTTATAATGGAAACATGATGGATTTTATTCATTATTTGTTGAATAATGTTGATGTTTGGTTTGAAAAAATATTATTGGAATTTATTATGAATCCATATATTGGGTTATTCCTGTATTTGTAATGTTTCATGAAGAAGACATTTAGTGTTGAGTGGGTAAATATGAATATTGATTTTGTTATTTAATTTGTTTTGAAATTTTCTATTTTTTTGTGATAAATTTTTTTATGTTAATGTGTTGAATGATACATTGAAATAAAAACTACTTTTGTTTGTTAATCACATTTATTTATAATTTTGATAATAATTGTGATGAGTATAATTTGATTGTTTGCAACATATTATTTGATAAGTGGGATAAGTGAAAAAAATATTGGGAGTAAATATTTGAAATATGAATTCTTAATAAACACAATCAATGTTAAATGAATTATTTTGGTGTGATTGTATTAAAATATGGGTTTCATATATTGTGATAAAAAAATTTTGTGTTTAAAAAGAAAAATTTTAAAGTAATTTGGTGTGGAAAAACATAAAAAGTTATATTTTTTTGGTTATTGATATTGTTATGATAGGAAATAATGAAATTAAATTGTTTTTTATTAACAATATTTGATTAAATTACTATTATTAGTTTCATTAAATGTTTATTTTATGGAATTATAGTGTATTTATTTTTGTTTTTAAAAATTATGGAAATGTGTTATCTATTTGTATAAAATATTGTATTATTTTTACATAAAAAATAAATGATGATTTTTGGGATGATTACTTATATATTATTAAATTTTATTGACTTTTGATTTTAGTTGGTGTGTATTATGTTTATTTTGGATTATGGTGTTTGAAAATTTTAATCAAAGGATAAGGCCATTTTATCTTGTGATTAAAATTGTTTTAAAAATTTACATATAATGATTATAAAATAAATGTATATTTATATAAAAATTAATAAAATTTCAATGTTATGTGGTAGAAATGCCTTAATGTTTCCTTGATATTATCTTAATGGAATTTCATAATGTTTTATGTACTATTTTTATTGATGAGTAAGATTGGATATTCTATTTTTAAATAATTTTTTTATGAGTTTTGATTTTATTGACTTTAAACAATTGTTTCTTTATTGATGTGTGGGAATTTCTAAAGTAAATCATGTGTCAGATATATTAAATTTTTTTATTACCTATATTTTGGTAGTAAGGGTTAATTTTTTTGATGGAATAATATTTCTTATTTAAATAACCCCGAATATTCTTTTATATTTATATGTTATTAACAATTATTGATGTTTTTAGAAAGAGTGAATTTATTATTGTAATTGGGTGGGAAATTTTTTTCCATGTTGTTATTTTTTATGTTTATTGTATAACACTCATAGATTTTAAATGAAGAACATTATGTCCAACATCAGATACAATATCAAACACTGAGCTTAATATACCCATGAAATATATTATTTAATTATTCCCATTATAACTAGGTAATTAAATCAGAGGTTGTGAATAATATCAACAAAATTATAAGAAATTACATGGTTTACCCATGTATAATATAAATTCATTGAATATTAATTTATTTCAAATGATAATAAAAATTATTTGAATGTAAAAGAAATATTTTTTTGAAAAACCTGTTTAATGAGAAAAATATGTATTTATCTTAATAAATTAAATCAATTACAATTGGAGAATAATTTTAAGGGAATTTATATATCATATATTTCTTATTTTTTTAATTTTTATTGTATTTTTTATGCATGGTTTGATAATAAAATAACATTTATGCTTATAACATTATTCTTCTAAAAATCATTTTGAACACATTTTGGACATATATTTTTAAATAAATAATTTTCATTATTAGAAAATGTATTTTAAAAACATAGAATAATTTTTTAAATTATCAAGTAAAACTTATCAATTCATGAGTTACAGATAATCTTTGGAAAATATTTTTTTTAATGAATAGTAATAAAATACAGATTTTTAATATTAATTTATATGTTCAATTTTAAAATAAAATCTTTTTATAAATTTAAAAAAGTCTCCTTTGAAAACTATTTTTGATCATGAGTGTGGGATTAATATTAAATTAAATTATACCAATTATACTATTTGTATTTAAAAAAATGGATTAAATATTTAGAACCCTAATTATTTAAATTATCTATCAATTTTAACTTAAATTTTGGTCATAATTTATCGTAAAAAAGTAAAAATTAATTATTGCGGTTAACATTAAAAAATAGTTAATATGGGTTAAACCAAGAAGATAATGGTCAAATGACCTAAAATCTTATCCAATTCCATTTTTATGGCCTTATTTAGACCCTTTTTCGTATATGGATCAATAATGAGAAATTTTTGAGCCTGTTGTAAGTGAAAAACAAAGGTACAATTATTCGTTTCAAAAATTGCATGTGTGTCCTCTCCCCCACTTATAAAAGGTCACCCCCTATCCTACATATTCCTCACATCCAAAGCCATTTTAAGCTAATCCCTAAAACAATAAATTCATTTTTTACCACCCAATGACTAAGAGACCATTTCCTATTAAAAAATAATGATGGAAATATTTATGTACAATCTTAAAGAGGTTCTTTGAAGAATGGGCATAATTCATCACCATAAATTTTGATTTTGTTTCTCTAATAAACTCTTTGAAATACTAATAAACTATAATAAAATAATAAAAATACTATATCACAAATACATTGATGATATTATCTTAGTTTCATAAAATATATCCATCTCATATTCCATCAAATAGAAAAAAACCAACAACCCTGTGTACGATGGACCATAGCCTCGTGAACCGATGTAATTTGTTCCATCACCAACTCTCATGGATGTGTATAATGATGTATTTAAATTATATATATTATCATTATGAAATAATTTTACCTTTTACCAGTATAATGTAATATATACCTTTTTACATTGCAATCAGTTTCAAAAATGATAACGATGCTCTTACGTACATATGGACTAACACCTCCATGAAGCGATGCGATTCATTTCTAATTTTTTGTAGATGCTAATAAATATATATTTTATGAAAATATATGATTATTATGATTTATAATTATTAATTAAAAGAAAATTATTATTTATCAATCATTTTTTCTATTCTTTAAAAAAATAGAATCATTGTTAAAGTTTACATACGACCTATAGTCTCCATGAATGGAGTAATTCATTTTTCTATATCTAAATTATAAAGATGAGTATAAATAAATATATAATAAATATATATAATATTTATGAAATAGTTAAAATTGTTAATAATATTTAACCATAATGTAATTACATGGACTAGAACTACCAAACTCAAATATATATGAAAAAAATATTTATTACCCATAAGTGTGATTTTAAGCATTGATTTTTAATAAATGTGTAATAAAAGTTATAAGTAAATATTCATGGTATGATATATATGATTATTTTTATTTAATAAATTAATAATTAATATATTTTTAGTATATTTGAGGTTAGGAAACTTATGAAGGATGTTAGACCTAAGGAAAATGTTTCTCATATCACTATTACATTCCTGATACATAAGTCATATTCACCACTTATTTATTTTGTGTGGCCTATATACAACCAGTTTTATATTCTATATAAATATTCTTATTACTTTAAATTTATTTAAATTTTCATTTTATGTTATTTATTTTATAGGGATTATGATTTAAAAGTTAATAAATTTTAAGGATTTATTCCACATTCTCATATTTATTCATGATTTTTTATATTTAAGTATATATATATATAGGGAATTATTTAATATATCAATCTAAAATGAAATAAATTTTATTATAATATATTTATTCGTTTAATTTTCAAGTAATAGTGAAAATTTACTCTCTTTTGTGTATAACATAGTTAAGAAAATATTTTAAGGAAAAGTTGATTTTATTTCTCTCTTCTTTAAAAAATATGTTTTCTTCCATATCAATGTTTTGTAAAAATATTTACACAAATGTTTATAAAATTATCAAAATGATTTATTATCGGAAAATTTACCCATGTGTTACTTTAAAAAATGTTTTTATATTGTTCTTATTATTTTTATGTAAATGAGGTACGTTTATCCTTTTTAGAAAATGTGAAGAAATAACTTATAATACATATACAAAGTTACCATCCATCATGACCACTTGTTGTTTGGAAGAACCAATTAAATGTTTTACAATTTATATTATTTTTTCCCAATATAGTCGATATTTTTATTATTTAAAATTTATTTTCAAATTGAGAAGTACATCTTCCTCAAAAAAAAATTTAATCGCATTTTTATAGAATTTAATTTCACCAATTATAACAACCCTCATTTTACCTTAGGATTTATTGGGAACATTGTGTAATGATACCATATTTATTATTTATATGGATGATTTAGGATCAGTTTGACTACGATGTATTATTTTATACTATCAACTATATTAATCAAGATGGTTCCTAATTATGTTTATATATTGGGGAAAGTATTAACATTTCACAGATAGTTTTCCAATATAAATGTTTATGTTGATTATATTTATCTAACTTATAAATTATTAACATTTCAAATAGTAGTTCATCAATTTTAATGTTACTCCTCCTTCATAAGAAAAATGAATTTTACCTCGTATTTCATGGGTGGGTCCCTTTATATCCTCTGGAGTCATCAGTAGGTATCATAAGAAAAACATCCTTCAGTATCTAGCCAAGGCCTTACCCATTTATGTATGATGTACTTCAATAAGCCCTTAACAATATTATTATGATTTATATCATTATTCATTCCCTCATTATTATATTTTTTTTTCAGGTCTATGTGATTATTTGATTAGATAAAATATTTATGGAAATGATTCATGATTATGTAATTATTTATATAGTATTATTTTGATCATAATTTATTTATTAAATATGGTAAATTTTGTTCAAGAAAATTATTAAATGGAATGCGTTTTATTAAATTACCTTTCCATATTTATTATTACTTACATATTAATGATATAATCTATTTCATATATATACATAAAAATCATTAAATCTCACCCCATTCTTATGTTTCCTTTCCCTAAGATTCTAGGAAGTGTTTTATAATATATAGAGGGATATGTTAAGGGGAATAAATATTTTATCAAATTAATTTTTATTTTGTATTTTATGCTTCAAACATAATGTGAAATTCCTATATGAATCTATTTTTCCAAGACAATTCAACTATTATATCTTTTACGATGATATCATGTGTATACAGTAACAATGTAATTAATTAACCATCAACTCTAGGAAATTAGGTTTGGTTTTTTTACTATTGGTATTAGAGTATATTTAATAGTAACCTTGGAAACTATATTTAGGAAAATAGTAGATTATGGAACAAATCATTATGAAAAACTCTGATGATATGTATAAGTATATGATGACATTATATTTTTTTGTAAGGTATATATTATATATATTTCCAAAAAATATACCCACACATGAATACTACATTTGGATGTGGTATTAACACAGTTGTACCCAAGGGTAAAATCATTTAAATGGGTGTTTTTTGATTTGGCATTATCGTCACCTAGTATATACCCATAAGCTTTGTAGCAATCTTATTTTTACACTCTCAGGGGATATCACATTTTATTTATAAGTCTTTCCGTATGATTTCAATGAGGGAAATTAGTTTCCTATGTTTAACCTATGGTGACATAGATTGAAAATAATGTGATGTTATTTATATATCTTATAAATGGTTATGTGGTTTTCAATTAACATTATTTTTGTTCATACAATGTTTTTTTTCTGTTTTAGTCAATGGATGAAACTTTAATGAATCATTTTAACATTGAACATGATAGAAATATTGAGATTATGAGTAAACAAATGGTTTTATGACTAAATAAAAATATATTGTTTTTATAACTATTAGTTACCCAAAAAATATGATTAACAAACCACTCCATAAATAACTCTTTTCCTCACCAATTAAGATAATTATATAGTATCCTAAGTGCTCGAGTGGTGGAGACCATGGAATAAAGAATTCTCAATTTTGATTTTTTAAAAATTGTAGAAACATATGGCATGGATAATTTCTACAAGAAATCTGAATGTTTCGTATGTGTGTAAAATAAGGTCATAAAGCAATAAATTACTAAGTAAAAAATGGATTGTGAGATGGCAGGAAAGACATTTCATCCTACGAATCTAATTATAGTTCATCGTAATAATTGTGGGGAACATAGGAATTTTCTGAGTCAATTCCATATTTAAAATGTAAACTGCAAGGCCATGGAAGGAACTATATTATACAAATCATTAATTTAAATTGGATGAAATATTTATTTATTGAGATAAGTATATTATTTACTAGAAATATTTTTATAAGGTAATTTTGGTTACAAGAATAAAAAAATTTAATTATTTTCATAATTTTTTTATGAATATATTTCATCATTTCTGACAAATTTAATAGTTATGGATACCATTATGGTATTAGGATTATAATGATAATAAGAGGATAAAATTATCAGAAACTCATTTTGATATTTCAAGTGACGAAAGACCAAGATGATTAAGCATATTTGGGGAGACATTTTTGGAAATATAAAACATAGGATTAGTTTGAGTTTTTCTGAAACTGTTTTTTAAGAATATTTTCTTTACATTTTTTACAACATTCTAACGATGTTGATAACATTTAATATTAATATGAACATTCATGTTAGGGTAATAAAAATAAATTAATATTATTTGTTTTACAGACAAAATGATTCATATTGAAAATAATTGTGGTTAAAAAGTGATTTAATGATTCATTTGAATTTTGAGTATTTTAATCATATTTTTTAGAATGTTATAATAATTTTACTAATATATATAAAGATGACCGACATTCTGGGTGAAAACCCATGAAATATAGCATGGTTGTAGGGCCCGAACCTATAACCCAAGGGTGATATAGTTAGAGATCAAGCCACTTTATTAAATGATGTTCTAGTTAATATGAAATAGTTTTTACTAAAATGGTTTTATAAATTAATATTAATTTTATTTTCAGAAATATATTATTGGATCAAATATTTTTAATTTTTTTTGACTCTAAGGTGACTAATAATTATTTTGGAGATGTTTTATTAGACTAACATTAAGGATCATTTGGGAACAATGTCAGTAAGTATTTGGAGGTGTAAGATGAAGAGTATTAGAAATCCTTTGAGGTAAATACATTATTTACTATTGATTTTTCTGTGGCTAATTGGGATGCAGGGTTGTTAATTTTTGGAATAATATATGTTAAACAAATAGTGAAAATTTTCCAATAGAATGTATTATTTCTTCATATGATGGACTATTCATTTTAGATGTTTTTTACCTTTTGGTATCATTTTTTTAGAATATCTAGGTGAAATATATTTATATTATTTGTTGGATTATATGATATGTTCAAAGTTAATTTTTGTGCGTTAGGCATGAAAAATCATCACAGGTATTCATTTCATAAAGTAAGAAATGAAGGGGAAACATATAATTTAACAACCAAAGGATGAAATTGTTCTTATAAAATAAAATATATCAAGTTATTATATATATTTTTTGTTATATATATATTTTTTAAAAGAATTAAGCAAATTAAGGAAAATGATTTGAGATTAAAATATTTAAAATTTACATTTATTTTTCAAAAAATAATGTTCTTTTCCCCCAATAAAAATTGATGATTTTTTTATCATTAAGAATATCTTGATCATTAATTTCCTTGTGATCAATGATATATATCACTTTTCATTATTATTTACTCTTTTCTTCAATGTCCATATTTAAAATTCAAACTAATTGTTTCCTACTAGGAAACTTATTTAGGTATTAATCTAGATAAACTTCGTATATTCACTTCTCTCGTACCAAGTGGATATTTTGTTAGCCATTTTATTATATGGGATTTCAATAAATGTTTTATTAAAATAAAAAAAAATATATTTTATTAGATCATTCTAAAATTGTGAGGATGTAATTTATTGATGTTGGGGATAATGTGACACCCCGTGATTTTAAAATTTGAACATTGTGATAAATTTTATAAATGACATCTAACATAGAACATAAATACCTATGAAATATATTATTTAAATATTAAATACCCAGGTATTTTTTACAGAAGTCATAGGCTCATATTTTCGTACTCTCGTTACTAGTTTTGAGTACCATTTATTTGGGTTTTAATTTGAGGTTCATTTCGATGAAAAAAAATTCTTTGGAAGGAAGACAACAGTACATCATTTATACTAACAGTGCGCCATGGCCTATAAAAACATGAATCCTTGGATAGATATGTTTTCCATAGTAGGCATATATTTTCATAAACTGTGTTCCCTAAATGGTTAAACATTTACCCCCCGAAACTATCGCATGGTTATAGAAATTGGTGCATGCATGCTATGAAACCATGGATTGGAATTAATTTAATCTAAAAAATTAGATTATTAATAATTTAAACCCCAAAAACAATCCAAAATCAACCCCCATTCATCCCTATGATGTAATTAACAATTATTTGATCTTTATAATAGATTTAAAGACTTATAGGATTCCATTCTTAGTGAATCAAACAGCGGATTGAAGATCTTCACTCCTCCCGGTAAAAAAATCTAATCCATTGTAGTTTCCTACTTCTCTCCTATCTCTCCATCATATTTTATAGGTAAGATATTATAATTCTTATTTGGATATAGATATATTTTTGTGAATCTAAATATATAATTATTGAATCATTGTTTTTTGATCTTTATTTAGGGTTTAATATAAAGATCTTATTCTACGCTATAATGCCATTCAAATTTGGTGATTTCCATTGGGAGATTTCTCATCAATGAATTGAGGTAGTTGGTCTATAATTCATATCCCAAAGTCTTAATTTCGATTACTTATATGTATTTATAGAATTTATATGGTTTTTTTTCAATTGACAACTTTTAAACTGAATTAATTAATTTGGTCAATTAATTGATTAAGGGTGTGGGGATTTTATTGAATAATGTGATTATGAATTGGGATAATTAATCGATTAATTAATTGATGTAGGACGTGGTTAAGAATTGGGATAAAAAATTGATGAGTTAATTATTGAATAATCTTGTTCTAAATTGGAATAATTAATTGATGAATTAATTATTGAATAATGTGGTCAGGAATTGGGATATTTAACTGATGAATTAATTATTGAGATATTGTGATTGTGATATCAGTAAATTTATTATTTACGTATATATGGAAATATTAAGATCTATTTATTTTGATTAATTAATTTTTGAATTAAATAATATGATAACTGTGATTAATTAATAATTGACTTAATTTATAGGATATATGTAATCAACTAATTTTTGAATTAATTAATGTAATTTTATGTGATTAATTAATTATCGAATTGATTAATGTAATTGGATTAATTAATTAATAAAAGTAATATTATTATTTAATTGTTAAATTAATCAAATGGATTGATGATATTAATTAAAAGTTGAATTAATTAGTAGATGTAATGAAATTATTTAATTAATGAATTATATAATGAGATTGATGGAATTAAATAACTAATGAAATAATTAATTTAAGTAATGTGATTATATTTTTTTTCAAATAAATAATTGTATTGATGAGATTAATGAATCGATGGATTAATTAATGAATGTAATTTAATTATTTAATTATGGATTTAAATAATGGGATTGATGGTATTCCTTAATTGATGACTAAAATAATATAAGTAAAGTGATATTTATATTATTTAGTTAAATAATGAGATTTATTAGAATAATTAATTAATTAATCAATTAATGATTGTAATGTAATTATTTAATTTCTTAATTAATTAATGGTATTATAGGGATTGATTCTGATTAACAAATTGATAAATTAATTAAGTAAATTTTCCTCAAAAGTTAATTAGAGAATTAATTTAATGTATTTCTTGTGATTAAATAATTAAGGAAGTAATTAATGTAATTGGATTAAAAAATAATAAATGAATCAACTAAAGCGATTGAATTTGATTAATTAATCATAGTATTAATTAATTGTGATTTTTTTGTTGATCTAAATAAATAAATTGGATTAATTAATTTTTGAAATATTTAATGGGGATTGTTATGATGAGGCAATTGAATGAAGTGTATTAATTCATTTGTATTATTGTATTTATGTAATTAGATGAATTGGATAATTTAATTGCTAAATTTATTAATTTAGAATATTTTGATTATAAAAGTGATCAAATTGGAATAATTATTCGTATAATTAATTAATGTTAGTGACATTATTAATTAATTTTTTAATTAGTTAATGTTATTGATGATATTGGTTAATTGTTAAATTTAATAAAGGAATTGAAGTGATAAATTAATTATTGAATTAATTAAAGTTATTGATCTGATTACTTAAATACTTAATTAACTAATGGAATTCAAGTGACTAAGTAATTTTTGAATTAAATAATGTTATTTATGTGATTGGTTAATTTTCTAATTTTCTAATTGAATTGATTTGCTTTTGTAATTATTGAGTTAATTAATGTTTTTGATAGGATTAGTAGATTATTGAATTAAATAATGAAAATCATGTGGTTAATTAACTATTGAATTGATTAATGTAATGATGTCAAGATGAAATTGTTGAGTTTGATTAATTAATTGGTGAATGAGTTATTGGTTCTTTTGTGATATATGTGATATTGTGATATTGTTATATTCATGTGTTGGATATGGCATGATGCATCAAAATACCCAAGTAATAAATTTATATTATGATGTGGGAAATGGAATGATGCTCCAAACACCCATGGAGTGATAGAAATGGTGTTCAACACTCAATACATTCTTATGAGTATTTATATGGGACCTGTATTGTCGCTCCAAATACCCATGGGGTGTTAGACATGGACTAATTCCCCAAATACCCACATAGTTTTAAATATGATATTCCATCCCATGATATATATTTTTGACATATAAATTGGGTGTGGGATAGGGTCTAATGCTCTAAATACCAATGGGGTGCGAGACATGACCCTCTACACCTATAATATTGACATTGGACTATAGATCCATGTTGAAGTGTTGTGAATTGAAATGAATGGATAATGAAATCCCATTTCATTATAATGAATTGTGAATTAAGTATGTGGAAGGGTTCATACTCTTGTATGAGAGAAGGCAGGTAAATAGATTCGAGAATCCTTGTGAAGTCAGGGAATTTATGTGGTTAAATAATGGATATTTGAATAAATTCAAATTATTTAATTTATTGTGTATTTTATATACCTTATAAAACTTCATACATAATTTTTAATTGATATTGTTTTAGAAAATGTTGGTGGTGGCCTGCTGGGTTATACACAAACCCATATTAAGCATCCTAATCAGTACTTCAATTGACTTCATGTTTTCAAGATGGATAAGGGAAAAGACCCTGTGTTATATGGCCGATTTGGGATAGAGCATGCATAAGGGAGACAGACATGGTTAAGGATAGACTTGGGATTTTTAAGTGTCTTTACTTTTGGGTTTTCATTTTTACACATGGAACAAACATTAGCGTAACATTTCTACATTTCATTTTTTATTTTGTATTTCCAGTTTTCGTCATCTTGTGGTACTAGTGTTTTAATGCTTATGTCATATTTTCTGGTTATGATTATTTATTTCCACTATTGAGATACTTTGATAAAGTGGGTATTGTCTCCCCACTATTGATATAAGACCCTCACTATTAGTATACAACTTTTTTTATGGGTATGCGTGCTTGAGTTAATGTGACCAACTATCTCAGGGAAGTAGTGTGTGGATCCTGGAATGGGACATTATAGAGTGGCATCAGAGGTGGTTTATATTCTATTATTTTGTCTTACTATTTGGAAATGTTTTAAAGGAGAATAGTATGAGTAATTCATTGGTTAAGATCTTGTACATGGGAGTTTCTAACCATTGTACGGGGGTAAACACCAAGTACTTAGGGTGGGATTATTGTTAAGGCAATTTCCTGTTATTTTTTAATGTTATCAAATCAAGTGTGATGAATTTATTGTGTGATGGGATTACTGTTTCAATGATATTTTGAGATTTAACTCATGGACTAGTATTATATGGGAGTTGAGTTTTTATGAATCATTCTGGGATTTTTATATTATTATTTACATGATTCATATTAGGCATGCAAAAGAAAATGGGTTTTTGGTAGGTTATGATCTTGAACAATTTTTTCATTTATAGTGGGATTTAAATAGAAATTGGTTCATGTATGGAGATGAAAATTATAAAATGATGCTATATGTGAATAAATGGGTGTTTAATGGGAAAAAATTAATATTGAGAATCTTTTTACCCTTGTAAACCATGAACTGGACATAGCATGGTTAAGGGTACTAATAGAACATTATTTTTGACTGTGTGACATGGTTTTGGGGAAGTTACACCTGTGGGTGAGGGGTGGATACCTGAATAGAATTTTTGTGGGAAATAATGGTGTTTGTGAGAAAAATATATGGTTTACTTCTACAATTGAGATTATCATACACTATAACTTGACATCGTCTGAGGTAAACCAAGAGTGAATTTTTAATATGCTTGGCTTGTTAATGAATTTGTATGATATGATAAAAGGGGCCTTATAGTAGTTTGTAGCCATTATGAATGATAAATTTGAGGCCATGTCATGGGAATATAACCACCAACCGTACCCATGTGAGGATCGTTTTTTGGTTGTGTTTTTATAAATACTAAGGGTGTCATTCATAGAATCATATAATGGGTGATTGTCAATGTATCGATATTGACACTCAATTGATGATGATGTTGTCATTCCCACATGATGGGTTTTGTAGGGGAGGTGGTATGAGCCGAACTAGTTTATAATTTATTAAGGAAATTGATGATAAACAAACACCTAAGTTGGGGAGTTTTGTGTTAGTAATATATACATCCTATGAGGAGCATCTGATGTGTGGGTTGGATCATTTTGAAGAAGTGTGGTAGGGAAGGACCTTGTAGATAATACAAGTATTGTGGAAACATGGGCGTGTGAAGATGGAAAAATGGGAGAGAGAAGTGTATATTAGGGCTAAGTGTCCCCATCTGTTTGACTCAAAATCATAGAGATACATGGGAGTACAACTTGAGTAAGACATGAATAAATGTGGGGAGATTATAAAACCTCAATATTTTCTGGAGATATATCAGGCTTATTTTCGTGTACTCTTTTCTCCTATTATTATTAATTTTTATTTAGGTTTTACCTTTTGGGT
The DNA here is from genome assembly GCA_963277665.1 of Viscum album. Taxonomy (NCBI): domain Eukaryota; kingdom Viridiplantae; phylum Streptophyta; class Magnoliopsida; order Santalales; family Viscaceae; genus Viscum; species Viscum album. The sequence continues at coordinate 56,404,034 of OY728151.1, read as the reverse complement.
GTGTTTTGGAGAATAATTAATATTTTTAGATGAAAGTGGATAGATAATTGTTTTCCAAACCGTTCTCCATTGACCAAAAAACTGTGAATCCATAAACAAACAAGTTTTGCATGACTGGAACACAGTTTGTAAAACCATGCACTCTATGATGAGAAAACATGCACCCCCTAGAAGTTGGGAATATTTATAGTGCACAGTTAGATATAATTGTTCCCCTATTCCTAGATAACCATGAACGAGAAATAATTTAATCATAAAATGAGATTTTTAATTACATAAAGCCCTATATTAACCTAAAATCAACCCCAATTCGACCCTATATGTTATTTCATGTTTTTGGAACCTCCAGGATGGATTCCAAGCCTTCCTGACCTTCATTTTCAGTAAATAAAATTTTATATTAAACATTTTCACTCCACCCAGTAAGATGATATAATCCTCTTTGGATTCCTTATTCTCTTTTGTATCTCCCTCATCGTTTATTTGGAAGACAAACTCTATTTTTGATCAGATATAGATATAGGATTGTGTTTGTTGATATAGAATTGTGGGATCTTGATTTCTCAGTATTAATTAAGGGTTTTAGATCCAAATAACACTGAATATAGTTGTGCCATTCAAATTCAGAGATTTTTATTAGGTGATCTCTCATCAACGAATTTAGGTAGGTTGTCTATAATTCAAATCCAAATGTCATGATTCCAATTATGTATGTAATTTTGTAATTTCTAAGGGTTTTAGCAATTATTAACTACTTAATTAAATTATTTAATGTGGTTAGTTAATTGATTATGTGATTCATGATTTGAATGAATAATGTGATTTTGAATTGGGATAATTAATGAATGAATTAATTATTGGATAATGTGGTTTTGAATTGTCAGAATTGATTGATGAATTAATTATTGAGTAATGTGGTTCTGAATTTGGATAACTAATTGATTAATTAACTATTGAATAATGTTGTATTAAATTGAGATATTTAATTGATAATTTATTCGTTAGATCTTATGATCATGGGTTAGGATTTTTATATGTTTAATTAATTATGGGAATATTTGGATCATTTATTATGATTAATTATTTTTTAATTAATTAATGGGTTAAATGTGATTTATTAATTATTCAATTAATTAATGGAATAAACGATATTAATTAATTGTTTATTTAATTAAAGTAATATTTTGCGATAAATTAATCGTTAAATTAATTCATGGACTTAAATTAATTAATTTATTAATTAATATATGTTATGTGATTATTTAATTGTTGAATTAAATAATGGGATTAAATAGATAAATTAATTAATGGATTAATTAATTTAATTAATTTTATTATTTAATTATTGAATTAAATAATGGTTTTTATGGAAATAATTAAATGATAAATTAATTAATGGATGTAATTTGATTATTTAATTGTTCAATTAAATAATAGAATTTCTGTGATTAATTATTTGGAGAATTTATTAATGGAAGTAATGTGATTATTTAATTGTTGAATTAAATAATATGATTAATGTGATTAATTATTGGATTAATTAAATAATGGATGTAATGTGATTTATCAATTGTTTAATTAATTAATTATACTGATGGGGTTGATTAATTGTTAAATTAATTAATGGAAGTATTGGGATTAATTAACTATTTAATTAAATAATTGAATTTAAGGGCATTAATGTGAATAATTATTTGAGTATTATGTAATGGAGTTTACCTAGACAATTATTTGGTGAATTAATTGAAGGGATGGAATGTGATTAATAAACTATGGAATTAATTAATTTAATTAACGTGAACAATTAATCTATGTGTTAATTTAAGGGATTTAATGTGATTAATTAATTATGGAACAAATTAATGGGGGGGGGGGGGTGTTGATGCAATTTCACGAATTAGATTAATTAACTAGTGGATTAATTTATATGGATTTTTTTTTGATGAAGAAATTATTGACGTGGATTAATTAATTTTTGAATTAATTAATGGGGATTTTTTGTTGACTAAATAGAATGAATTAGATTAATTAATTAGAGTATTAATTAATTGTGATTGTTTTGTTAATAAAATTTTATCATATTGGGATAATTATTTTTTAATTAATTAATGGGATTCTGGTGATTAATTAATTGCAGAACTAATTAATGTTATTAATGTAATTAGATAATGGTTTAATTAACTAATGATATTAATGTGATAAATTAATTAAATAATTAATTAATGTTATTGATATGATTATTTATTTTTTGAATTAACTAATGGAATTTATGTGAGTGATTAATTTATGAATGAATTAATGTTATTGATGTGATTAGATAAGTCTTGAATTAAATAATAGAATGGAAGTGATTAATTAATTTTTTAGATAATTACCTTTATTGATGTGTATAGTTAATTGTTGAAATAAATAAAGGGAACTATATGGTGAATTAATTATTGGATTAATTAATGGAATGATGTGAACATGAAATTGTTGATATTGATTAATTAATCAGTAAATTAACTAATAGTGTTATTGTAATATATGGGATATTTTGATACAATTATATTCAATTGTGGTACATCTCCTACTATATCAAAATATCATATTGATAAATTGTTATTGGGTTGTGGGTCATGGAATGACACCCCAAATACCCATGAAAGTACAATACAATGTGTTTTATGATCAAATTCAAGTAAGAAAATTAAAGTTTGGGATAGGGACTGATACTCAAAAAAACCATGGGGCATGGGACATAGACTGATTCTCCAAATACCCATGCGGTACTAGACATGAAATTATAGACCCATTATATGTATGTTTGATTATGAAATGTGTTGTGGAATAGATATTGATGCTCCGAATACCCACAGGGTTCTAGACGTAGTGTTCTTCACCAATGATATTGGCTTTGGACTATGATTCCTTGTGGTCATGTTGTGAATTGAAATGAATGGATAATGAAATGGCATTATTATGTAATGAATTTTAAATTAATTTTTTGATATGTGTAAAAATGCATCATGGGTAAAAGAAGGTATAGTGATTTATGTGTCCTCAGAAACCTAATGAATTTTGACATTCAAATTTAGGATAATTGATTTAATATAAACTATTTACATTATTGAAAAAAATTTATACCTTATATGTCATTATACAATATTTTGAATGGATATTGTTTTAGACACTCCAGGTGGTGGCATACTGAGTTGTAATCCCTCTTAACTCAGGCTTACTAATCAGTACAAAAAATGTATTTACATTTATAGGACAGGATAAGGGAAAATTCATTATTATAAATGGCTTATTTGGGATGGATCATGGATGAGGGAAACTGATATGGTTCAGGACCCTCTTGCAGGTTGTCAATGTCATTATTTTTTTCATTTAGAATCATTCCAATTATATTAGTATGGCATGTCTACTATTCACTTTTGATATTGTATTTCATGTTTTAGTTATATTATGAATGTTATTTTTTCTGGTTATGTTGTACTTGTGGGTTATTATTTTTTATTTCCACTATCGAGATACTTAAATAAAGGTCTTATAGTCTCTTAATTATCAATATTATAACCTCTCTTCTATTCGGCAGCCTTGGGATTACAGGGAGGGGTGCTTGTGGTCATGTGACTAACTGGCTCAGGGAACCTGTGTGTGCCACGCTGGCAGAGGTGTCACAAAATATGACTGTTATAACCAAAAAATTAATTATTGGTTATAAATTATAAACTATAAATTATTAAAATATATATTCATTATGTATATATAAATTGAATACATTGGTTATGAATTGATTATAAAAGAAAATAAAATTAATTTGAATGTAAATGGAATGTTTTTCTAAAAAAAATTATCCATGAAATGTGTGTTTCCAATAATCAATTAAATTAATATCTATTTCAGATGGATTATAATTAAATTTATTTATCATATATTCAATAAAATGTTTATCATTCATCCTATATTTTTTCTATGAAACATATGAGAATATATCCAGTTTTATGCTTAAAAATTTATTTATCTGAAAAACGTTTTCATCATGTTTTCACATTAATTTAAAAATTAAATGATTCTAATTTTAGTAATTTTATGTTAAAAATTGTAATGATATTTTATAATATAAAATAATTAATTATATTATACCAATTTGTTTTAACTTTTTTTTGAAATGAATAATTTTCCTTGAATAAATAAAAATTAGATTTTTATTGAGAACTTTTTTTTGTTTAAGGAATTTAAAAAGTTCAATTTTGAATAAAACTTGTTTAAAATTAAAATCAGTTATTTTCTATTATAACTAATTCAATTTATGTCATTATAATCGAATATAAAATATGTTTTAATATAAAAACTTTTTATGCATTGGAAAGTGTTCCCTTTTTCATAACTGAATTTTCATTGCATATGAAATTTAAATTCTAAATTTAAATCTAAGACATCTATGATATTATTTTTTAAAAAATTACAACATAGTTTTAATATTAATAATATATATTATTTAATAATTTCAACTTAATATTTGGTCATAATGAATAGAAAAAAATAGTAACAATTAATTGTTGTGGTTATCATTAAAATTGATTTAAGAGGGGTTGAAATAAGAATATAATGTCTAAAATGAAAAAACAAAAAATTTCAAATCTATTTTTGATGGAATTTTTTACACCTTATATCTTATAATTATCAAGAAATATCTATTTTGGATCAATTTATCATGTTATAATCGTGGGTAAAAATTGTTATTTTCCAAAATTACAATTGTGTCCTCTCTCCCACATATAAATGGTTTCTGCTTCTCCTCTATTATGCATAAATATAAATTAACTAAGCTTCAGAAAGTATCTAGAAATATACCTTAATTTCATTCTTACTAATGCCTTATAGTCCTTGGTTTTATCAAAAAATCAATCTCGGAATGTCTTAGGTGTATTCTAAAAGTGGTTGTCCGAAAAAAATGTATAGTTATTAACTGTGAATTTTTTTATTTATCCCTCTAACTCTTTAAAATACACATAAAATATGATAAAACAATAAAAAAATTAAATAGATTATACTTATATATTATTATGTTAATTTCACAACCTATATCCATAAGCTTTTCTATAAAATCGAAAACAAAATCATCGATCCTGTGTGCGGAAAAAAACCACCTCATGAACCTATGTAATTCACTTTCCATAAAAACTATAAATAATTTATTTAATATATATGTGTGTGTGTGTGTCTGTGTGTGTGTTATTTATCACCTAATTATATTTTTGAAATGTTATAACACATTTACTTTTTTACCATCCAATCAATTTGAAACAGATTAAATCACTCATGTGTGCGTGTGGACTACCACCTTCTTGAAGCGATGTGGTTAATTTTTCAATTTTCTACATGGATTTTTATAAGGATTTATTTTATGAATATATATAATGTATATGATTTAATCATTATTCTCTTAAGGTAAATATTTTTTCCTTTCTTTTTTTCCAACCATTAAAAAAATAGAATCATCTTTCATGCGTATGCATGACCATCCGTGTCCATGAAAAGTGTAATTCATTTATTTATATCTAAATTTAATTGATTAATATAAATAAACATATAATTAATAAATGTTATATTACTTTAATGGTTAATACTATTAATATTTTAGAACCATGATCAAATAATTAGTAGCAGGACTATCGAACAAGGACATATAAGATAAAAACAATTAGTCAATACCATGAATAGTGATTTAAAAAATTAATTGTTACTAAATAAGTGATAAAAACATATAAGTAAATAACATATGGTATGATATATATGAATATTGTACTTTAATTTATAAATAATAAATATACATTTATTATATTATATATTTACAAACATATAATGGAATTCAGACCTAAGGTAATGGTTTCTTATCTCACTTTTACTTCTGTAACACATAATCCATATTCACCACTTATTTTTTTGTATATAATACCTTTTTTATATGGTATATCATCAAAATATTCATCATCATGTTATTTAAATATTCATTTGATTTTATTTCTTTCATGTGTCTTACGATTCAAACGTTACCAATGTGCTAAGAATTTGTTTCCAATCTCATCTCTATTCAAGATTTTTTATATTTATGTATACCTTAGGGTAATTTTTATATGTTTTAATACTATACCCATTATAATTTCCCCTCTTTTTATTATGAATTATATTTTCATTAAATTATACAATTTTCATCTCATTTTAATTTAAAACAATTTGGAAACAATTGTTTAGAGAAAATGTCATTATTTACCTCTTTGGCCAAAAATAAGTTTTATTCCATATCCTTGTTTTGTAAATATATTTTTATATTATAAAAATTAATTACAATATATATTTTAACTCTTTTTTAAATTTTACAAAAAAATAAAGGTAATAATTTTATTTTGAAAAGATGGGATTTTAATCCTTTTTACTACATTATGAAAAGAACCTTTTAAACATATACAAAAAATACCAAATTTCCCACTATCAGTACAAATCATTGTTTTGAAGAATATATTATGAGTTTAAAAAGTATATATTTAAAGAAATTGTTTTTCCCAATATTCTGTAAATTATTTTGTTTTAAAAAGTTCTTTTCAATGTGAATAGTATATTTTCCCCAAAAATGTTTTTAATGGAATATTTATAGTGTTTATATTCATCATGAAAAAACCTAATTTTACATTATAATACATTGGTAATATCTTATAATGATTCCATAATTATTATTTTTCTAGCTGATCTATGATCAGTTTTTTTAGGATGTACTATTTTATACCATTCTGTATAGTACATAGATGGTTTTGGATAATGTTTATTGATTATGGAATGTATTAACATTTTTATTCTAGTTTTACAATATGAATATTTATGTTTATTATATTTATTTATGGAGTAAATTATTAACATTTCATATTCTAATGTATCAATACACATTATTACATTTACTATCATTCTACCTTTTTATATGATGATTGAATTAGACTTAGTATGTGACGGCTAGATCCTACTATGTCACCCTAATGCATCAATGGGTCCCATTAGAATAAATATATTTAGTTTTTTGATGTGGTATTTTCAATTTATGTATGATTTATTTTCACGAGGCCATGATAGCAAGTTTAGGATGTCTATCGTTATAAATTCCCTTATTATGAGATGAGTTATTAGTGTCAATGTGATTATTCTATTAGTTATAATATCCATTGATACGTTTAAATATTACATTATTTTTTTATATCATTATTCTTATCATAATTCATTTATTCTATATCATTAATCATTAACATGTTAATAATTAAAATAAATGTGTTTCAGTTATTTACCTTTTTATATTGATTATGAATTATGCATTCATGATATCGTCTGTTATATGCATACCCTTAATAAGCATTAGATCTCAACCATTTATTATATTTTATTACAAAAGGATTCAATTTAGTGTTTAATCATTGATAAATAGGGATATTATAAAGAGAATAATAATCTTTTAAATGGAATTTTAATGTTTTATTTTAATTTTCAGATGTATTTTGAAATTCAACTATATATCTAGTTTTCCATGATAAATAAACTATTTGATCATTTGGTATGTGATCCCATGTATCCAATTCCAATATAGAAAAATAACCACCAACTCTTGTATTCTTGGGTTAGGGTCGTTATACATGGTATCAAAGTAAGTTTAGTAGAATCTTTTGGAACATGATTTAGAAAAAAAAATTGGGAACATAACACTATAAAAAAATGAGAAAATGTCAATGTATAAGATAACATCCTAATATTTCTGTAAGGTATAGACTATATAGATTCCCTATAAATAGATTCTTATATATATATTTTATATGTGGATGTGGAACTGGAGATTTTTTACCGAAAGGTAATTACTTCCAAAAAAGTTCATAGGAATTTTACTCAATCATCGCATGTTTTCTGACAACGAGCCTTTCTATTCACATAGTTTCAAACTCTTATTGGAAATGCTTTGGTTTATTCACATTTTATTACATTCAATTTCATAAGAAATTGATAACGCCACTCAGGCATGTATGTAGACTACCGCTTCAATTAATCAATGTAATGTTTTAATTTTATATTGAAATGGATGATAATATATATGAATTTAATGTTTTTTTTGCTTTATATGATATAAAAAAAAATTAATTTTTAATTATTATTTTACATTCTTTATTTCCATCTGTTTGAAATTGGATCAATGATCATTCATATGTACGGTCTACCATCTCGATGAATGATATAATTCATTTTTTAATCTTTATGTTTTATGGGTTCTTATAAATAAAAAAATAATGAATATATATGATAATTATATAATGGTTAAAATTATAAATATTATTTAACCATTATCAAATTAAAAAGACCAGATCTATAGGATAAGAATATAAATGAAAAAAAGCAGTTATTACCGAAAACAGTGATTTTAAAAAAGTATTATTCATAAATTAGTGATTGATTATTATAAGTAAATAATATTTGTTATGATATATCAGATTATTATTCAATAATATATCTATAATAAATATCTATTTATTATATAGGTGGTTCGGGCATATAGGAAGGACGTCCGACCAAAGGTATGGATTTCTCATCCCACTTTTACTTCTATGAGGCAAAATCTACATTCACCACTTATTTCTTTTGTGGGGTATATATAATAAAAAATTGACATGATATATATTGAATCTAGGTATTTTAATAGTATTTAATGTTTCATTTAAATAAATTTATTTCATGGGGCTTATTATTTAAATTTTTTCAAAATTGTGAGGGTTTATTTTAAAATCTCATCATTATTCAGAATTGTTTATATTCATGTCTCCCTTGGGTAAATTATTTTATATTTGAATATTAAACTGAATATATATTTTTACCCCTTGGTTATTAATTAGATATTCATCTAATAATACCGTTTTACTCTATTTGGTACTTAAAACAATTGAGAAAATATTTTCAATATATACTAACTTTATTACTCTCTTCAGTAAAAAATACATTTTCATCCATATCCCTATTTTCTAAAAATATTTTAATAATTTTAACATATCCAAAATGATTTATTAAGTAAATATTTTTAAATTTTTTACTTTTTATAAAATGGTGTAAATAAAATCTTATTATCATTTTCTAATTGAGGTAACTTTTAACCATTTTACAATAGTCTGAAAATAATGTTTTTTACTTGATTGATATTTAAAAAATTACCCACAATCATAACAAATAATTATTTTTGAAGATTAATTTCAATTATAACTATATTATTTATAAATAAATTGATTTTCCTAATATTCTATAAATTTTTATTTTTAAAAAATGATTTTAAAAGTGAAAAACAGAATTTACACAAGTATGCTTTTAATGGAATTTTTTTTCTATTTCTATTCATCATAGACAAAAAACATCATTTTACATTATTCTATATTGGTAATACGGTATAATAATACCTTCATTATTATTCTTATGGGTGTTTAATTATCATTTTGAATGGGATATACTATTTTTTAAAATTCTCCATAGTACTTTGGATGATTTGTGATTATGTTTATTGAAATTTTAAATTACTAACATTCATATAATAATTTTACAATATGAATATTTTTATTGATTATGTTTATTTATTGGAAAATAATTATCATTTATTATGTTATCTCAACAACCTGAATGCTTACAATGATTATTAATATCCCCTTTAATATGAGGAATGCACCCGACTTAGTATGTGATGGGCAGAGCCCGCTATAGACCATCGATGCATTGGTAAGTCACATGAGACAGTCTAGTTTGGGAATTTGGATGATCCCCTACCCATTTATGTGATATGTCTTGTAATTAAGCCTTTATGACATGTTAATGGTTTATGAAATTATAAATTACCCCATTAAGATATTATTTAGTGATGTCCATGTGATTATTCGATTAGTTATAATATCCATGGATAAGTTTCAAACTTATATGTTTATTTATATGGAATTATTTTTCTCATTATTAATTCCTACAATTTTATTCATAACATTCAATAAATATATTAAATTTCATTATTTTAGTTAATTACATTTCCATATTAATTCAACCTTATGTATTCATGATAGATTTCTTATGGAGCATTAGATCTCACATGTTTATTATGTTTCCTTTCCTAATGACTCGAAGAAGTGTTTTTTTATTTATATAAGTTGATATGATATATGGAATAATAGTTTTATTAATGTAATTTCTATGTTATATTTTAAATTTCATGTGTAATTTGAAATTCTAGTATGTTTCTAGTTTTCCAATACTACTAAACCAATAAGTCCTTTGGAATGAGAATGCATGTATCTAGTTCCAATTCTATAATGTAACAACTGAATCTAGGCTACTAGGTTTAATATCTTTACATATTGTAACAACATGATATTTTAATAAGAAAACTATGTTCGATAACATATAAAACACACAACACTGAGAGAAAACAAACTCAAAAATATTATTATTTAAATATTTCCCATAGAACATAACCATAAAATTTTATGTTCTGAATAGGATTAAATACATTATTATATATATATATAATTCATACTCAATTAAAATATATTGATATCTTGTTAGTAAAAAATCACTCAATTTTTAGAAATGTCATTTTTTTCTTCAAATATATATCTCCTTAAATAATGGTTTATATTTCTTTTAGGGAGAAAATATTGTTATTAATTTCTCAAAAACTAATAAAAATTATTTGATAAAAAGGAGATAATTTTTGAAATCATAATATAACAATTTTCTAATGGTGAAATTTTGGGTTTTTTTAAATATTTAATTATTCAACAAATGATGAAGAAATACTAATTTTTATTAAACATTATTATGATTTTATGTATTTACATATTAAAATTATATTTTTTGAATGATTTTAAAAAATTATTTTTTATATAATATATAACACAATCTTGTTATATTATATGTGAATTAATTTTATAATATAATTAGACATAAAATCATTTTTATACATAAAATGTAATATATATGAAAAATTACCTTTCATTGTGTTTTTAATTTAAATAATAAGTTAATATCAATCAATTCTATAAATTTAATCTTTAAAAATAGATTTCATATTATAAATTATTTTTTTAAAATTTGGGTAATATTTATGTTTTATTTTTTCAATATTATGAACACTAACTATAGTAAATAGTTTTCACAATGAAAATGGTAAATTCAGATATTAAGGATAAAAAATAATATGAAAGGACTAAAAATGGCCCTAAAGTTGATTTTATCCTATTAGATGAATTTATATGAGCCATTTCAATCCATTTTATAAAAAAATGAAACATAGATCCATATTTCCATGATTTTGACCTTTATATTAAAATAAGTAAAGAAAAGTAAAACATCTCATTATTAATGTTTTATTATCTCTATATTTTTTATATAGGTATAAAAAAGACATTTTGATTTATAATTTTTTTTAAAATATATAAAATAGTTTTCATTATCATTTAATATATTTTTTATTTATAGTGAGGAAATAATTATGTTCAATTATTACGCAATTCTGACATAATATTTATTAACTTAATATTTTAAAAAATAATAATAATTATAATTATTTTCAAAGTATTATAATTGGACTGAATATTTGTGTAAAATTAATTTGTTAGAAAACTAAAATATTTTGGTTATGTTTGAAATGATTATATTTGAATTCATTTTCAACCATGTTGTTTTCAAAGTAAAATTAAATTAATAGTTCCAAAAATGGAATTATTGATAGTTTATGATAAGTAATATTTTATTAAATTATTTAATAGTAAAAATATGATTTAAAAAGAGTAATAATGCTGAATAATGGTTTAAAATTTTATAACATAGACATTTATGATCAATGTTTCAACTTATAAGTGTAATTATAACTTTTAATATTGAAAAAGGCATCGACACAATTGAGGTTAATATTGATTGATAAAGGGGTTAATCCAAATTATAATGTTTAAACTAATATAAAAACAGAAAAGAATATTATTAGTTTTTTATATTAACAACCTAAATTCCTTTTATTCTAAACCATGTCATTTTTGGAATAATTTTAGAATAATTAGACACATATGAAGTTATATCATTTCATTTATTTTAACAAAATGAAAAAATGATATTTTATTATCATGAATATTTTACTAAATGAGGTGAAATTATTAAATATAAAATATTTGGAAAAGTGGTTGGGATATTATTTAAAATCTTATAAAATTTCCATGTATGGAAAAATTTTCTATTTATAGTAAATATATTTATCTTATTGTGTAAGATCATTATTATGTTGATAATTGTAAAAAATGATTAATGCGTGTAACAAGAATGATATAAGGAATAAAATCTAATATAAAATTATCCAAATTTCATTAGATGATATTATTTCTTGTAAAATTAATCCAAGATTTTAATTTTTTTCAGTTTGTATCACTTTTAATATAAAAATAATTTTATTTTAATTTAATGCTCAATGATATTCCGTGAATTCCCCTCCCCTAATTATAGAAGGGAAGAGACAATCATCTTCTCTACACACATAAAAAACCATTTTTATCAAAAAAATACCAACCCAAATATAATTCTATAATCCGTAATATAATTATATATGATTTTTTATTGAAATAATACCATATTTAGTGAGAATATGGTGCAAGTCAACAGAGACTATCCAAAAAAGATAGGGAGCTTTTAACAAAAAGACTTATTTTTTATTTCCTATTCCACCTCCATAAAATATTATTAAACAATGATTATATAATAAATTCAGTTTCTCTTATATAGTAATATTTTACTATGGTAATTTCATAACAAAAACTCAACTCCTCTTTCATCAAATCAGAAAAAACATATGTTGGCCTATACTGTGAACTACCACCTCGTGACTTGATGTAATTCATTTTCCATCCCCGACTCTCGTTGCTAGTAATAATAATATATCTAATGTATATATTTTATATTAATGTAACATTTATCACTTTTAAATGATAATATATTACTTATTTTCTTATCTTTCTATTTATTAAGATAATGATATTGTTATTCGTGTGTTTGTGTGGGATACCACCTCAACAAAGTGATGCGATTCATTTTTCATCACCAAATCACATGGATGATATATATAAGTTTATTTAAAGATATTAAATGTTATTTATGATATAATTATAATTATTTAATAATACAATAATAATTACTATATTTCCATTATAATTATTGGGAAATTAAAATGTTACTCATGCGTTCAAATTGCCTTCCTTATCCATGATTGTAACGTACATTATTTTTCATAAAACAATTTAATTTATTCTTTTAAAATTATATGTGATGAAAAATTGATAATTATAAAATTATAATTATTATGGAGATAATTTAATAATGACATCCTGGACTATAGTCACGTGAACAAATTAATTTGAGACATATTATTTGAATGTCATGAAAATGTTTAACAAGAATAGAAATTTTTAAGTAATTGAATAAAAAAAGTAATAAAAAAATTGAAAAAAGTCAAACTAAAAGGGATCTTAATCATGTAAATAATTAATATCATTTTAGTATTCATGAAAATAAATAATGTACTTGACGAGTCAGGCTGAAGGTAAGAGACTCTTTAATTTAAAACATAATTTTAATTCAGTTTATGTATGTTTTGCTTAAAATTTTGATTCGATATTTATTTTGTTTTAAATTATTTTATTCATGTATTTTAATAGATATTACTGAATTATAAAGTAAATTCTATGAAATTTTTTTATTTATTTCAAAGGGCATAAAAATGAATAAATTTACATATTTTATATGGAATTATTTTTAGAAATGTCAAAGGAATGTTCTATTTTATGGTATACAATGTCAAATATTTTTCCTACCACTGTATCGATTAGTTGATGTTTTAATTCTTTTAAAGGATTTATTTTTTTATTGAATGAAATAACCCTCCTTTAGATTTTTCAAGGATTTTTTAAAAAAGTATTTCAAATTGAATATATATTTCTATATTCTGAAATGTTTTATTCTATGTGAAATGAATATTTTTATGCTTTTAAGGATGAAAAATACATGTTTTCATGTTTTATAATTATGTTATTGTCACTGTAATATAGTTATTATGAAGGTAGGTAACATTATAAATCAAATAATGGGGGTTATATTATAAAGCAAGTATTGGTGGTTATATTATTAAACAAGGATGGGTGGTCACATTATAAAATAGAGATGAGTGTTTATGTATAAAACAAGGATGGGTAAATCCATAATAGACCTCCAATGAATTGGATAATAATTTTTCCTCATGATGTTTTATTGGTGGGATTAAGTATTCAAAATAATCCATGATGGGACTTTTCATCAATGTGACTGCATTTTATATTTATTATGAAATATATTTTGAAAATCATTAGGAAGAGAATTTGATTTATGGGGTTATAAAATGTTTATCTTGATCCCAATGTTTATATTTGAAAAAGAAAAATTCTTATAATTATTCAAGGACAAATGGGTTTCTTTATTTCCTTTTTATATTTAAATTTTTGTTTTTTTGGGATAATCCTATATTTTTAAATGATTATTCATTGGGTTTAAAAATGGGTACGATAAAATAATGTCAAGTTGAAAGTCCTTAAGAATAGTAATGAATAGAAAACATTTTATAGTTTAAATGTTTTTTTGTTGTTGGTAAATGGATACTGGGTAGAGGTGTCCAATTGTTAATATATATGTTTATTATGTAATATCTATGTTTAATTCATTAAAACTATATACCTAAAATATATTTAGGAATGATAGAATGTGAATTATAGTGTAAAGACACAATATTTTGTACTATTCATGGTCGGGCCCTTGTAGTAGGTTTCAGAGTGGAGTTCATATAACTTTATATATTTGGTTGTTTTTATATTATCTTATCTTAGATGACATAGATACCATAAAGGTTATATGTGTTTATGGTTGATCATATTTTAAAATTCATAAAATCACTTTTTTATGTTTTATGTGATGGAATTTTAAAGTGGTTAGTGATATTTTTGGACACAATTAGTTTTGTTGAGGTATATGTAACCATTTAGTTTAATATAAAGGATTATTTAAGAATAATATTATTACATTATTTAGGTTGTTCGTCCCCTATTGGGGAGTATTATACGAATTATATTAATATAGTTTCAGTAAAATTACTCCCATAGGACAAGAAATAACCTTTCACATCTAGAAAAAATGCACGACTTGAACTCACAACTAAAGGGATATAATAATGGATCACCTAACACAATCCCACCTGATGGAATATTTACTATGACATCATTATTTACATAAAAGATTAGATAGATAGTGATTAATGATATTTATCACATATATTAATTTGATATTGAAAAGTGATTTAGTGATTAAGTGATTAATATATAAGAAATATTTCACTATTTTGGAAACCTTATATGATTAAGGTAAATTGAGTATTTTTTTTATTATATTTGAGGAATAAATGTTGGATTATATTTTTCAAGAATATATTATTTTAATGTGTCTTTATGATGGTACATGTATGTTTTGGAAATGATTAACATATATTGGAGATTATATGATTTGTGTATATTCATTTTCAAGAATACGACTTTATGAGTGACTAATGTTGATTGGATATAATTGATAAATTATTAATTGAAGAAAATGTTATCACATATTTTTGATTTTTGGATTTTGTAAATTTTCAAGATTATTTTAAGGAATTTTTTTGTATGTTATTTATCAAATGACAAAAGATGAAAATTGATTTTTATTTTTGTATTTATTCATATGAATTTCATTACTTAGTGAATTATCTTACATTGTGATGGCCTTTTCTTGTTTTGGTTAATGACCAATGATTTTTGGAATGTCTTTTTATCCTCATGTAGTTTATATGATCTAGTTTAAGTTGATTTAGTGCTTTAATGATATAAAAAATCCTCTTTAATAGTCATATTTCGGAGAAACAAATGATAATGTGGTGGAAATATTTTAAATTATGTGATTATACATATCGTGTTTTTAGAATTTCATTATTTTCATAGTTTAGATTGTAAATAAATTCCTCAAATATATAAAAATAATATTTAAAATAACCCTATTCTATTTCCCTCATTTCTGATGTATCAATTACATTTTCACACCTCTTTGATTTATGGTATTGGGGTCATCAACTTTATATTGATTGTTATGTTTGTTATGATCAACGATCTATGTCACCCTCATTCATTTTCCTGACATAACTTTTCTTATCCCTGTCCAAATTTTAACATCCCACAGTTTTTGTTCTATTTGGTAACCTCGTATATGTAATTCCAAATTACCTACATAATTCCCTTTTCTATCTTTTCAACATAAAATTTCATACAGTATTTTACAATGTGGGATTTCAAAAATATGTAATTTCTTTTTTAAAACCCTTTATTTCTGAGATCTGGTTCATATTATATGGAAGAAATTTATTAAAGGGTTATAATATGACACCTTGATATTTAAAAAAAAAATTGTTCGATAATGTATACGACATCTAACACTAAGCCTAAAAGATCAATGAAATATTTTTTTCATATGCATGTTATAACCTAGTTATTAAAATGGAATGTATGAATAGGTTTATTTACATTTTGAAATATAAATAATATTCTTACTTAATACAATTTTATTTATATCTTCATAGTAAATAATTATGTAATTTTTACTAAAGTTGTTTTATTCTTCAAAAATATTTTTTCTTAAAAGTGGTATTTATTTAATTTTATGAGAAATAATTATAATTAATTTCCATTTTTTTTAATTTTTGTTTAATAAAAATGCTATCAATCATGAAATAATAATTTCATAATTTTCTAATGTTGAAAGTTTCATATTTTTTTTGAAATGTTTTATTTTTCAATTATTAATGAAAAGTACTAATATTTATTAAAAAAATATTTTATTTTAAGGTATGTAAAAATTAAAATTATATTTTGGATTATTTTTAAATCAAATTTTGTTCTTTTTATAAAATTTAATCCACCTATAGTCTTTGGGATGGATTTTTTACATGAATTTGGTATAAAAAAATTTTATACTTAAAAAGGAAATTTTCTAGGGATTTGTCTTTCATTTGGCTTTTTGTTTTAATATTAAAATAATTTCTACCACTTATGGGAAATTTATATTAAAAATTGGGTTCTATATTTGGAATTAGGAGTGAAAATTTTGTTAAAAATGCCCCTTTAAAATTTTTTCAACAAGAATAGTAACAATAATTAATAATTTTTACCATGGTAAGGGTAAATCAGATAATTAAGGTCAAAAATATGATATGATAGGGACTAAAAGTCATCATAAAACTTTATTTAATTATAATTTATGAATTTAGTTAATACATTTCCATCCATGTATCAAAATATTTAAAATTGGTGCAACATTTTTTTGATTTTTCTTTATATATTATTTTATGTAATGAATAGTAAAAAATGTCATTTTCTTTATTTTATAAAAATTTAAATTTTGTTAAAGGGATACAAAGAGGCCATGTTCAGTTATAAAAATTTTATTTCAATGATAATTTTTTTATCTTGTTAATTTATTTCTAATTTTAATAGAAGAAATAATTAATTTAAATTATTAAGCATCACTGACACTGTATTAATTCGATTAATAGAAAAATAAAATATATTATTTTAAAATTTTTAAAAGTAATATAATATTAATGTATAATGGTGTTCTACGAATTATTTAGACATATAAAACATTTTAGTGTTGTTTGAAATGATTATATTAGATTTCATTTCTTTTCGTGTTGTGTTCAAAGTCAAATTTAATTGGTTGTGTCAAAAATTACAACAGTGGTATTCAATAACAAATAATATTTTATTAACTTATTTAAATGTGAAAAAAATTTAAAAAGGACTATTAAACTCAGAAATGGTCTAAAATTTCCTCAATTCTTCATTTATGATCCAATTTTTACCATATAAGAATAATTATAACCCTTTAATATTGAAAAATTCATTATTTCAGTTATGGTTAAAATTGATTAACCAGGGGTTAATCTAAATGATAACGACTAAAATGTTATCAAAACAAATAAACATTATATTTTATTATTATTTTTACACCATATAATCCTTATATTTGAATCCATTTCATTTAGGAATAATTTTACAGAATTTAGATACATATTATATTATAATATTTCATGTATTTACAAAACAACGTAAATGATATTTTATAAAGAATAATATTTATTAAATGATTTAAAATTCCTAAGAATACTATATGCAACCAATTTTGTGGTATATGGTTTCAAATATTAACCATATTATATTAATGATCAAATTATTGTTTTATTGTAAATATATTTTCACCAAAAGATAAATAACTTAGTTAACACAGTAATTGTAAAAAAGGGTTATGGCGGGTAAAATCAAAGAGGTAAGTGTAAAAACTAAAATAAATTTATCAAAACATTATTGTATGATAATATTTAAACCCATACCTATCCTATATGTAATTTTTATTAGATTTGAGCCTTATGAATATAAAAATATTTTTTTTAATTTAATATATTAGTAAATCCCATGAATGCCCCTCCACTCAGTATAAAAGGGTGCCCCTATCCTCTTTTTACACACTTCTAGAACCATTTTCTTCTAAAACTATATACCCAAATAATTTCCTATAATAACTCTATTAATAATATATGTACTAATTAATGTGTAATTGTATCCTTATACGAATTTAGGTGTAATGCAACGTTGATTGCCTAACGATGATGTATAACTATTTATGGAATGTCTTAAATTTATTGCTTCTTAAACATCCATCAAATATTATTCAACAATGTAGATACAATAAAATCATTACATACATTATATTTAAATGTTATTTTGTTATTTGGAAAACCTATTATAATGTCCTCTTCCATCAGATAGGAAATGAAACTCGTGTTTATAAGTACAACATACCACTGCCTCCCAAATTGAGGTTTTTCATTTTCCATCACGACCTCTAAATGATGGTTTTAATGATATATTTAATGATTATATATGATATTAATTACATACTTATCATTATATGTGGATTTTATATCACCAATTTTCATAACATTCTGTTCATCAAAAAATAATTATGTTGTTCCTGCATACGTGTGGACAAGCACCTCCACGAAGAGTTGTGATTCATTTTTCATCATCACATATCTTAAATGGAATATAATTTTTTAAAAGATTAAATATGATATTTATTATTTAATTAATATTCTTAAATTTTTTTTAAAAATTAAATTCTTTCAATCATGATCTTTGGAAAATGAAAACGTCTCTCATGCGTACGTAAGGTCTACCATCTACATGATTTTAACATAGTTAAATTTTCACAACCATCATTCGTGACTAGTTTTAGAAGTATAATTGTTGTATAAAAACAACAATTATTTCACAATTTTTTTGAGATAACGTAATAATGAACTTTTTGAATATAGTCAACTGAATGAGGTAATTTTGGATAGAGCCGAATAACATCAAAATATAATATATAAATTTTCATGATTAAGTAGTTGAATATAAAAAGTTAGTATATAAAATAACTGGTAAAAATTTAATTTAACTTATTGGATATTAATATATGGTGTAAGCCCTTTATGTTTCTATGTAAACTACTTTTTGGGTTTGGGTACATTATTTTGGACCCTATTAATCGATCATATATAGGCCATTGGGGGCTTCTGGGAGGAAACAACAACTATATAGAAACTGTTAGAGAATTTTGGACGTAGAAAACCTATGGTGAAAATTAGTGGTTTACAGCATAAACTAATAATTCACGGTGAAATCCCATTTTAGAGAAAAAATGTACTGGGAATCCCCATTTAATTTGGGTTATTTACAGAATAAATCTATTGTTTTTGCAGTACATATGTTGAGAAGTTTAAAAAGAGGGAAAATTACCTTTTTACCCCTATTGAATTATAATCTAAACCTTTTATTCTTCTATTTCATTCATGTAAAGCACCTCATCTTGAGATCAAACCTTCTTCCACAACTTTAATTTAGTATTTGAGATTCCTCATCTATATAGAATCTGTTTCACTCACCATTGGTACCATTGGACATGTATCAACAAGCTCATAAATCCTATCATCATATATCACACTTTATGGAAGGATAAATACGTATGAGATAATATAAACTATTACAGGGTATTTATCTATTCTCCTGATTTATACTCTTCTACCATGAATTAAAATATGATTTTGGATGAGGAATTTTCCGCCTTCATAAGGTAGGTGATCTTGAAATTTTTCATTATATTCATGTTGTTTGACATCATGTATTGTCATGTCTCACATCATATGTTATAATAATTTCATTAAGAATATATGATTCATTATTTAATCTTTATTCTATGTTATAATAAATCCCATAGACCCTTATTTATTTACTGAGGTCACCCACAACAAAAAAAATTCCACCCCTCAATGTGTGTTTATTAAAATCCCATGATTAAATAGAAAGACAAATAGTTGGAAACCATATCTTAGATTATATTAATTCATAACAATAATGATGTATTATTATTATTATTATTATTATTATTATTCGTTACCCATGTATAATGGATGTTAAAATATGGTTAAGTCTTGCATTAAACATGATGCTTCACGCTCTCATGATGTGTGACGTTGGGCATGATGTCTCACAATATTTTTTGAATGTTGGATATTATGTTTCATGTTCCATGAGAGATTGTTGGACATGAAAATTCACATCGCTCATTAGATTTATTGATATAATGACAAATGTATCCCTGGTCAAATTCTCATGTTAGAACCATTTTAAATCATGAGACTCTCATGACTATGCATGGAAACATGAGTTATGCCTCGGGTCTTTTCTAGTATTATCTTCTATATATAAGTTTATATATGTCACTAAATATGTATCTCATATTTATATACATATATATACACATAATTATATATATATAT
This sequence comes from Viscum album, assembly GCA_963277665.1. Classification (NCBI taxonomy): domain Eukaryota; kingdom Viridiplantae; phylum Streptophyta; class Magnoliopsida; order Santalales; family Viscaceae; genus Viscum; species Viscum album. The sequence continues at coordinate 56,383,036 of OY728151.1, read as the reverse complement.
ATTTTGATACATGTTCAAAGGTATCCTACTTAGGCCAATGTAGGTAGTCTCTTCCTGGTGTACATTTGGAACCAAAGGTGACTCATTTACAATTTATCTTTCAACATTATATTATTATATATACACACTTACAATTTATTTACACTGGTTGGATCACACTACATTCCATTGGTGATATACTACTTAGAATATCTCACACCTTGTTCATGCCTTTGATTAGTAAAGGAATATACTTTTTTGTTACAGATAGGGACAAAGGAATGGGTCTTGATATGTATTCTTGTTTGTATTTTCTAGAATGGAGTACAACAATAGAGGACCAAGCTTATACTCATGATGCAAATAGAGATATCTTTTCCCTCTAGTTATCTTTTTTTATTTCATTTTATATAGGAATATTATTCATATCCAATTCAATTTTCCATTATGTATACTATCATGACATTATCATCACTTTTATATGAAACTAGTGATATTATTTATCTGGATGATTCAATATAGCTTCCATTATTTAATATTATTACACTTCCTCTGCTAATTTATCTATAGTTATCCACGAATCATAGACATAACCAATGGAATAGTATTCCAAAAAACACACCCTATGCCCTTTATAATATTCAACATCCCTTAGAAAAAGGGGAGGTGTTATTGAGGTGATTTATCCAACTGGGTTTGGTTACTTAGGATTAAACAGTGTCTTAGGTGCAACAAATTTCTATTAGAAAAATGGCTTTCTCATTTTTCATAAAAGATTAGAAATGGGTGAATATTATATTAAGACATTTTGGAATTTGGTAATGAGCCTATGTCTAGGAGTATATAACTCATATATGAGAAAAATATTTCAATAACTAGGATTGGAAATTGAAGTTCCAACTTTTTCATATTACCATTCCATTAATTTCACAATTGGGAGAAGCAAAATATTTTTGGAATTAATTTTTTTATTATTATAGATTTATTTTTCCCTTAGCATGGTCAAGAAAAGGGTTATTGATCATGAATCATTGTATTCACCTAAGGATTAAAATTTCAATCATATTTCATCACAAATTTACATTACTAAATTCATTTCATAATTGATATTAATGGTTCCAAGAATAATATATTCATAAATATCCTTAAATGTCATATAAGGATAGAATAATTGGATTAATTAATTTTTTTAAATCAACTTAATTTGGTTTTTCTTATATATCTTGATGGTGGAACATTAATTAACAAATTATTTCATGATTGAGAAAGAATCACTAGTTACATGTGCTGAGATGTTAGTGTATTTCAATTACATGAAATCCATTCGAAATTTTAGATGCATATTTTTCTATAGCATAGAAATGTTGAATCGTCTAACTGAACCATAATATATATACATATAAATTATCACTATGGGAAAAATCACTATTTGCGATGGGTTATTTGCGATGGGATTTCTTCTTATCGCAACTAACCAGTCCAGGAAGCTATTTGCGATGGGGAAAGCAGCCAATCGTAAATAATTGGTTATTTGTGACGGGTTTTCATTACCCGTCACAAAATGTGTGGCACGCCTCGCGTGCCAAACCGCGCGTCTTGTACGCCAAACCGTGCGGCTTACACACTAAATCGCGCAGGGGTCTTAGCGACGGGTCCCATCACAAATAACCTTTTAACCATCGACTGTAAATAATGCGGGCGAGGGTAATTGCGACTGCCCCATCGCAAATACCAACATTTGAGACAAGAAGCCAGTCGCAACTAATCTATCTTATATATACACCCATCAGTTTTTTCCCAAATCATTCAGATCATGCTCTCTCTTTCTCTTCATTCTTCAGTTTCAAAGAGAAATTTTCTTTTAGTTGATGTTTTGTATACGAGAGCAATTGTAGAGCGTTAATATATTCAGAATATCAAATTTTAAGGTGTATATATATATATTTTTTATTCTTATTTTAATTGTTGTTTATGAGTTCTAATTTAATTAGATTTCAATTGATTTTTATTTATATTTAGTTTTACTAAGAAATTGATAACATTAGTTATAATTATAAATAATTAGTTATAGGTAATATTAATTAGATATAATTAGGAATAAATAGATATAATTAGGAATAAATATATATAATTAGGAATAAGTAGATATAATTAGGAATAAATAGATATAATTAGGAATAAATAGATATAATTAGGAATAAATAGATATAATTAGGAATAAATAGATTTAATTAGGAATAATTAGATATAATTAGGAATAATTAGTAATAATTAAAAATAATTAGTAAAAATTAGGAATAATTAGTAATAATTAGTAATAATTAGTAATAATTATGTATAATTTGTAATAATTTTGTTTAATTAGTAATAATTGTGTATAATTAGTAATAATTATGTATAATTAGTAATAATTATGTATAATTAGTAATAATTATGTATAATTAGTAATAATTAGGTATAATTTGTAATAATTAGGTATAATTAATAATAATTAGGAATAATTAGGAATAATTATTAATAAATGGATATAATTAGCAATAAATAGATATAATTAGAAATAAATAGATATAATTAGTAATAAATAGTTATAATTAGCAATAATTAGCAATAATTAGCAATAATTAGCAAAAAATTCGCAATAATTAGTAATAATTAAGAATAATTAGTAATAATTAGTAATAATTATGAATAATTAGTAATAATTAAGAATAATTAGTAATAATTAGGAATAATTAGGAATAATTAGTTATAATTAAGATTAATTAAGAATAATTAGAAATAATTAGGAATAATTAGAATAATTCGGAATAAATAAGAATAATTAGGTAAAATTAAAAAGAATTAGGAATAATTAGGAATAATTAGTAATAATTAGTAATAATTATTAATAATTATTAATAATTAGAAATAATTAGATATAATTTCCAATAAATAGATATAATTAACAATAAATAGATATAATTACCAATAAATATATATAATTAGCAATAAATAGATAAAATTAGCAATAAATAGATAAAATTAGCAATAAATAGGTGTAATTAGCAATAAATAGATATAATTAGAAATAAAAAGATATAATTAGCAATAAATAGATTTAATTATCAATAAATAGATATAATTAGTAATAATTAGATATAATTGGCAATAAATAGATATAATTAGCAATAAATAGATATAATTAGCAATAAATAGATATAATTAGCAATAAATAGAAATAATTAGCCGTAATTAGCAATAATTAGCAATAATTAGCAATAATTAGCAATAATTAGCAATAAATAGAAATAAATAGCAATAATTTGGAATAATTAGAAATAATAAGCAATAATTAGAAATAATTAACAATAATTAGCAATAATTAGAAATAATTGGTAATAATTTGCAATAATTAGCAATAATTAGCAATAATTAGTAATAAATAGCAATAATTAGCAATAATTAGAAATAATTACAATTAATTAGTAATAATTAGTAATAAAAAAATTATATTATCAATATTTACGAAAAAAATATTAATATTAATAAAATAATAAAAAAATTTATAAATTATTAAAATCATCAATATTTGCAACAGGCTTTGCTCTATTCTTAACATGTTCAAATCTCAAAGGGTTGTCAATTGTCAAGTCATGCACAATAAAAAGTTTGTGTCAGCCCAGTCCAATGTAAACTCTATAATTTTCATTTCATTGTTGATCACCTCACAAGTAGTGTTGCCATTGGACAAACCAAGTCATGCCCTTCTTATCTTTAAGAATTATCTCACATGAACCTTTACATAGACCATTATTCCTTAAAACTTTAAGTGAAAAATAATGATATCCCCTCAAATTTTTAAGGAAGAATTAACTATGTAAAGTGTCATGTGAGATGATTCTTAGAGATGAGAACGTCATTACATTGGTCGTCTTATTGTAACACTACTTACGAGGTGATGAAACATGCAAGTACAATTATAGAGTTTACATTGGACATGACTGACACAAACTTTTTATTGCACATGACTTAAAAATAGATGACCCTTTGAGAATTGAAGAGGTTAGGAATAGAACAAAGTCTGTTGTGAATATTGATAATTTTAATATTTTATAAATTTTTTATTATTTTAATAATATTAATATTTTTTTCTGTAAATATTGATAATATAATTTTTTTATTACTAGTAATTAGTAATCAAAATCTGCTTGGATAATGAAAGGAAAATTTGTAATCATCTCAATAATAATGATTACCAAATTTCCTTTCATTATTCAAGTAGTTTTCCTTTTTCTAGGTATTGCTAAGTATTTCTAAATTAGTAATAAATAGTAATAAATAGTAATAATTAGAAATAAATTGTAACAATTAGTAATAAATTGTAATAAATAATAATAACCAGTAATAATTAGAAACAATTAGAAATAATTTGTAATAATATGTAATAATTAGAAATAATTATGAATAATTAGGAATAATTAGAAATAATTAGCAATAATTAGAAATAATAAGTGTGAGAAAGATGCAATTAAATGAGCGGATAGACAAAAGTGTAGCTGTCAATCCACTGGAAATTGTGTCCCCCCTTAATTAATGATAATTATTAAGTAGTTTTAATTATTTATCTTCTTTTTCAGATAGTGTTTTTATAATTTCGAACGATTCAGAAACAGTGATGATTTTATATTTTATGTAGAAAAATATGAAACAAGGAATTCGACATCAGTCATTATTAGATGATCGGGATTTGATAATTCAGCACAAGAATCCAAATGGTTCTGGTTTAAATCTTGTATATATTGAGGTTGTTGAAGATTTATTAGCATTTACATCATCAAAACTAGAATATGTTTCAGAAGGCACAATTAAGTGTCCTTGTAAAAAATGTGCTTTGGGAACATTTGACACATTTGACAAGGTCGGGGGACATCTCTTGCAGTTTGGTTTTCAACCAGATTATGTTTTCTGGTATCAAAACAGTGAACACAGATCCTAATAAGATCTTAATGACTAGATTCTGGATCCAACACGATTTCAAAATTTAGTACATGATGTTGCAGGTCCATCTGTGCAACAAAATGAAAATCACGATGATATTGATTTAACTCTTGATTTGGAACCATCAGAATTTTATGAGTTGTTGAGGTCTGCTGAGGATGCATTATATCTTAATTGGAAGATATGAAAATTGGAAGTGGTTGCAAAATTTATGGCTATTAAATCAGATAATTCAATGTCAAACAACTCTTTTGATCAGATATTTTCTTTGGTTAAAACACTGTTACCTGAAGGAAATTTATTGCCTGCAAATTAAAATGAGAGAAAGAGGTTGATTCTTAATTTGGGCCTTAGTTATCGGAAGATTCATGCATGTCTAAATGATTGCATCTTATATTCTGGATAAAATGAGTCATTGGATATTTGTTCCACATGTGGACAATTGGGGTATAAAGAAGCTCAACCAGGGACATCTAGATTGATTCTAGTAAAACAGTTGAGATATTTCCCCCTTACACCGAGGTTGCAGCGTTTATTTATGTCTCAGAACACAAAAACAATAATGTCATGGAATAAAAACATGATTTCAACTGATAAAATCTTGAATCATCAATCTGATGGTGATTCATGAAAACATTTTGACCATCTGCATCCATCTTTTTCTATAGAAGCCCGAAACGTGCGATTGGGTCATTCAACTGATGGTTTTTGTCCGTTTGGTTCTTATGGTAGTCAGTATTCATGTAGTCCTATCATTATAACTCTGTAAAATTTTCCTCTATGGATGTTGATAAAAGTTCCTTATATCGTTTTGACTTTATTAATCCCAGGACATCCAAAAAAGAATATTGATGTTTATTTGAAACCATTGATTGATGAGTTAAATACATTGTGGAGTGATGGTGTTAATACATATGATGTTGCTATGAAACAAATTTCATATCAAAAGCTTGGTTGATGTGGACGATTAGTGACTTTCTGTAATATGGCCGGTTATCTGGTTGGAGTACACATGGTCCGAAATCATGTCATTACTGTATGAAAGAAAACAAAGCCTTTATGCTACTCAATGGAAAAAATCCTTGTTATTTTGATTGTCACTGTAGATTTATTCCGAACGATCATCCTTTTTGGAGGAACAAATCTCATTTTAGAAAAGGTACAATTGAAAGGGATTAACCACCAAAGATGAACTCATGTAAAGAGTTAAAATCAGTTGTATTTTCATTACCTCCATCACATTCAGACCAACAGTAATCCAAAAAAAATTCAAGGCTTTGGAAAAGAACATAATTGAATAAAACAGAGTATTTTTTGGGATCTTCTGTATTGGTCTGATTTTTTGGTCCGCCACATGTTGGATGTTATGAATATTGAGAAGAAATATTTTGATATTTTATTTCATATAGTTTTGGATACACAAGGTAAGACCAATGATACTTTAAAGGCACTATTATATATTTCCCAAATTTGGAGGCGACTAGAACTCGATTTATTTGAAAATGTCAGATCACAGAGGTTAATAATGCAAAAGTAGCTTATACACTATCCAAGGAGAGTCACTTATTATTTTGTCAGTGGATTGCAGATTTGAGACTTCCGGATGGCTATTTTTCCAATTTGTGAAAATGTGTTAATAATGTTTATATTACTAGATTAAAAAGTCGTGATTGTCATGTTATAATGGAGAGACTTTTACCAATTGTATTCAGAGGTTTTTTGAATTCTATGATTTGTGATTCGATAACAAACATATAATATTTTTTTTAGACATTTGTGCAGCGACAACCGACTATGATGCGCTAAGAATACTGGCAGAATATGTTGTTGTAATTATATGTAAACATGAAAAAATATTTCCTCTGGATTTCTTTAACTCAATGGAACATCTGATATTAAATTTTACACATGAAGCTATAAGTGTATATCCAGTACAGTTTCGATGGATGTACCCATTTGAGAGATGCACATAGAAATTAAAGAAAAAAATAGGTAACAAAGCATCAGATGAAGGATCAATTCCTGAAGCTTATTTCCAACAGGAAATTGATATTTTCTTCTCTCATTATTTTGAATCTCAAAATACTTCAATACAAAATCACATGGGAAGAAACGAGGGGAATGTTAATGATGAAATGGACAATAAATTAATAGTTTTTAATCAACCAAATCATGGTTTCAGTGGAGTTCATGAACGATGACTTTCAGATGATGAACATCACAGAGCTCATACATACGTTCTCCTCAACTGTGAAGAAATGACATCATTTGTCCTGTGAGTGACTCTATCACTTATTCTATAATTTATGTTATAGTATTTAAACTTTTTTTGTAGGTTATATGATAATCATATCAAGAAACAACCTCCAAAAATTACAGCAGCTGCTCTTGAAGAACGCAGACAATTTTTTTTCTCAATGGTTTTAAAAACTAGTGACATAAATTATTGATGGTTTAATATCAATTCCATTTATTTATTATTTTATTGATAATTGTTTTAAAAATTTTAATGTGTCTCGATATGCTGATAAAATTGATAAGGGGCTGTGTATATTGAGTAACCCACTATCCAAAATGGTTAAATATTATAATGCATATGTGGTGAATGGTCTTCGATTTTATACACATGCATACGGGTATTCAAAAAAAACAATGAACTGTGGAGTTTTCTTGAGAGGATCGCATCATAGAGAAAATGAAGTTGAATTTTATGGCATTATGGATGAAATTATTGAGCTATGTTATATAGGGTAGAATTACATAACAATGTTTAAATGTCGGTGGTTAGATACTGAGAGAGGTTTGTGTGTTCATCCGACTCATGGAATCATCAATATTAAATATAAAAGTCTTTTTGTAGTAAATGAACCATTTTTACTATCTCAACAGGAACATCAAATTTATTATGCAAAGTACTGTGCTACTTCAAGAGACTTGACCGATTGGTGGAGCATAATAAAAATGAAATCCTGAGAAAATCATTTTACTCAAACTGAATGTGTTTCCGCTGAAGTAGAAGGAATTGAAATTTTTGAATAGACGGCTCAAAATCCATCTGATTCACAAAGATACGTGAATATCGACGATGACACCCCACAATTAATGATCGATGGTGATGAAGATGTTAATGATGTTACAATTGAATTTGAAATGACAAGAGATGCTAAAACTAAAACTCATATGGATATTGATGATGCTGAAGAGGAAGATGAAGACATTGACATTGAAAGCTATGGAGAAGAGGATGAAGATGAACATTGACACAGTTAAATGCTGGTTATAATCATAACTAATATATATCAATATATAACAGTTTTTTTCAACTATCTTCTAACAATAATAATTTTTTTGTTTCAAATGGACTTTGATCTATTACGTGAGTTAGAGGAGGCTGAGCTACCTTTGGATGATGAGGATGTGGGATCAGCTAACCCTCAGCCTACTAGTGGTTAAGGAGGTGCGCGGAGGGGGCGTGGTCTTGTGTGACTGATGATTCCAAACCCTATCCCAGAGCGACTTCCACATCATGGTTTTGATCCACGCTCACGGAGGTATGGTAACCTGTATATTTTAGTTAGAATATATTATTTTATTTATATATATACTAATTTTTTGATTATTTATTCCTTTTTCACAGTTTTCAGCATGTAGATATTGGATAGGGGAGCACTATATTGCACAATTATTTTTCTCATCCATGGATCTCATGGGAACATATTCCCGTTGATGTGTGACACGACATGTCCCAGTATTGGCTAGAACGTAAATAAATAATATTTATTTTGAAATTTATTTTATTAGAAACTTGATATTATAAATTATTTTTAGGGTTTATGGAATCTTATCAATGATATCATGTGTGATGCTAACCATGCGGCATGGAAGGTTTCTATGCGTGACAGTTTCTGCCTGTTTTGGCATAATTTGAGAAGGAAAGCCATTAAGAATGCAGGGGTGACACAATTTGATGGGTCGTGCAGAGCCCACTGACCATAGTACATGTCGTCTCATGTTTGGGATGGATTATGTTTACACTGGTTGCGTGTTGGATTTTAGAGGATATCTTTAGTGGGATGACAAAACCAGGGGAGACAAGAGGTGACACATCGAGCAGGTAGCCGTACATTCAGTTTGCATAGAGAGCATCAGGTAAGTATATTTTTTAAATATTTTATATAACTTTGAATATAAAATATTTATTTTATATTTCTTATAGGTAGTCGAGCATCCCGATATTACACAGTTTGACATTTATCGAAGTAAGTACAATGATCTATCTATTGGATAGATTAGAGGTGATCGCCAGAGTTAGATTGTGGTTAGCATTATTTTTTCTATTTAACAATTATCTGTAAATAATATATTTACTATTTTAATTTTAAATTGGAATTTAAGGAGTCATATGAGGCTGATACCTCTCAGATACAGGCTGAAGGTCAGGACGAGACATCTGAGCAGATTAGTGCTCAGCATTTTGATGAGGCGGCATGGATGCAGGTGACTCAATATGGCTTTGAGAAGGGTAGAGTAGTTGGCATCGACTCTCATTTGACTCCTGGTACTTAATATAGTACTGATGCGATGTCGACATCATGTTTGAGAGGAGCTCAGGGAGAGGCATCATCTTCTGGCTCACAGTATCAGGAGCAGTTGCGATCTTAGGATGAGCATATGATGACTTTGTAGAAGCAGCAAGAAGAGATGAGTCGGTGGCATCAATAGTAGGAGCAGCATTACGAGGAGCAGATGTGTCGATGGCACCAGCAGCATCATGAGTAGATGAAGTACATGCGCCGTCTGACTTGTAGTTTAGGGATGGAGTTTCTTCCACTAGCTCTTTCATCTCCTCCACCTCCTCCAGAAGATGACCCCCAATGATTTTTTTATGTTATAAACATTTTAATTTAAAATTTTAATATGAATTATTTACATTTTCGTGTCTTTTATATCGGTGAAAATATTACATAATTTAATTTTTAATATTTTTTTATATTTTTTTTATATTTTTTTGTGAATATTGACAATTTTAAAAAAAATTAATTATTTATTGTTTTAATAATAGTAATATTATTTTTTCATTAATCATAATTTTATTAAATTTTATTTATTTTAAAATTAATTTATTATTTACGACGGGACCGTTTGCGACGGGGTCCTGTCGCAAATAGTCTAACAAAATATTATTAAAAACCTATTTGCAACGGTACTACTTGACAATCGCAAATAATTTGTTGTGATAGGCCGTCACAGAAAGTGTTATATATATATATATATATATATATATATATATATATATTGTGATGGGATGAGATCTCATCGAAAATAGTTTTTGTGATTGGCCTTTTGTGAAAAACTTTATGGATATATAATACATATAATCAGAATCTTATTTGCGATGGTGATGTTTCCCATCAAAAATAAATTTTTTTGCGATGGGACCATCTCAAATACTTGTATTTGCGATCGAGTTTTCTACGACGAGCTTTTTATGACGGGGCCCCGTCACTAAAGCCTATTTGCGATGGTATCCCATCACAAATAGGCGGTCGAAATTATTAAGAATTCCAGTAGTTTTTATGATCATATATGACATTCAATTCTTAAATAAAACAATTTTGGTTAAATTGGGATGTCAATTTCAATGAAAATGGTATTTTACTCTATATATTAAGATGGAAACTCCATATGCCAGGTCATCAACTATTGGATTTCATAACCCTTACCCTTACCCAACCATGGTAGTGGTATGTAGGGAGTGTCTATTGTGAATCTAATGATCTTTTAAAATTACCCAGACCTAACTTTTGGAGTAGAAAGAGGGGTGTTGAATATTATATAAGAAGGTTTTTAACAAATATTAATATTTTATATATGATCTATTCAGTTATTAAATAATTATTTGAGGTGTGTGTTTAGAAATTGTAGATTTATTCCTCTAATTTTACATTGGGACTAGTTCTAGGAAGGTGGTTATGACCATACTCTGAAGGTGGCATTATCTAAGCCACCATTATTACCTCCATTAGTGCCACTTACAAAACCACAACGAATACCAAAATTGTGCATTGATTCTATATTATGAATGATTTCTCTTACAGTTCATATAGTATTTTCATGGAACTCCATGAGATGCTTCATCAATAGTGAATCTAACATAAGAGTTAAAAAAACATCACTGAACTAAGTTACGAGGGGATGGTGTACCCTAGTAAGCTATGTAACAGTTAGAGGCTATTCTATATATATTTGGGAACTTCGAGATGCCTCTGGAATGGAGGATCAAGCATGAAACCAACATGATATGTGATTTCACTAAGCTATGTTCGGACACTGTCTCTTGAGATAGTAATCATCACGTTATATTATGGAAATATTTCTAGATGGTGTTCTATGATTAGTTTTTCCTGAAAAACATGACTGTTTAGTGGGATACAGAATTGATGCACCTCTACCTAGATGATATCTTTGTAATCGAGTATTCTAATCATTTCATAAATCTTTAGTTTTTTTCACCTACTCTAACATATGATAATATGATGAAACATGATAGTTTTAGAAAGCGATTATATAATAAATCCAGTCTTATGTTTATATAATTTGGCTTATTACAATTTTAGAGACCGTGAAATAAGACCTCATCACTATGTGGAATTTGAGGTGAGCTAATGGTGTGGGAAAGGGCGGTTCATCATCGAGACTTGGAAGCATCTCATATAAATGTTGTAAGAGGCTCTGTGAGTCAAATATGTGGTGCAAGTTCATGTAAGGTGATGTTTGATAATTGTTACATGATATTCCACTAGTTTGGGAAACCTAGTCATATTAATCATCGATACAACATAGACCCAGTAGAATGATTAGACTATAGAAAACTGGACTATCTATAAAATATTTTTAGATCATTTCCCACAATTCTTATAGGAATCGGGACTATACTGATTCTTTTTTTTGAAGTAGTGGTAACAAATTCCCATCATAAAGAAACTAGGGATACTATCATCCAATCAAGCGATAGAGGTAGGTGAGGTCGTAGGATCCAGTCATATGATATGAAATGCTAGTAGAGGATGTCTTCTCAGGATAGCCATGTTGTGGCCCTTGGTCATCTTATTATCCAGCTTCATGTAGTATATCCTATTCTATTGGATTATAGTTTAGGGTCTCCAATATTATGTGGTATGATTTTAGTAGCCTCTACTCCCATGTCTGCACTTTTTTACAATGTTTCTTCACATTCATTTATGTTTATGAATCTTAAAGAATTTTTAGGCCTTTATATTGAGTATATATGTAGGAAGTTACTCTGTATACTCTTTTGAGAACACTAATGGAGTGTATACACTAATGTAAAAACTATAACGTTGAGTTTGGTGGATTTTCATTCCTATGGAACTTCCTTATCCAAGAGATGATTATTTTTTTTACATTATTCACATATTATATAGGTTGGAAATTTATCGATACCATCTCAATTTTCATAAATGTCAGGTCACTTTATCATCAACCAAGGGTGGAAACTATGTACATAATGGAGAATGGGAAGTCCATAAAATATCAAATGGGACCAAGCATCATGGGATGAGTGGAGTGATATCCCAAATTTATTATCTCTTTGAGAACAATTTATTATTGTGAAAAAATTATTACCCTATACTATTGGACTGTTCCATAGATTTCATCCCTAATAAGTTTTCCAAACTACATCATAATAGATAGGTCTAATTAACTATTGAGTTAGTACCAAGAGTAATACTATTATCCATTCATCCTTAAAGGTTGTATCCTATATATCTTTAGGATCTCAAGAGACAATTGGAGGACTTAGAATGAAAGGTATTTATATGACCGGATACTTCTGCTTGGGGTTACATAGTGTTATTATCCAAAACTACTGATGGGAACCTTACGATCTATGAGAATTACCAGGGTTTGAATAATTTTATAGTCATGAATTAGGATCTTATACCCTAAAAACAAATTTTATTCAACTATATTTAGGTAGTAAGGGACTTATTGAGGATTTTACTATGGTCCATATATCATAATGTGCGAGTCATGACATCAGATATATTACTCTGGATTTCCATATCAGATATGGAATTTACGGTTATCTGGTAATTCTTTTTTTTCATTTTTTAATTCACCTACAGTTTTCATTGACTAGTTGAATCAGGTATTCCACCCATATCCAAATACATTTTTTGTAGTATTCATGGTTAAAATAATGGTATATTATCACTATCAACATGAATATTCCAAAAATCTCGTGATTGTGTTGAATACATTAAGAGAACATCAGGTGTATACTAAGATCACAAAGGTCCACTTTTGGATTGATAAGGCTCAGATCATGTGTTACATTTTCAATGATACAGGTGTATCTATTGACCAAGATAAGATTAGACTCGTGGAATAATGAGAGTATCCCATGATTGTTTTTTGACATATAGAGTTTCTTGTATCTATCTAGATATTAGAGAAACTTTATTTAGAGATTATAAAACATTGAAACGCCTCTTATAGTAATGGTAAATATGGGTATTATGTTTCTATGGTCTGATGGTTGTGAGAAATCATTCTAGTATTTGAAGGGGTTACTTAATTCCTCATAGGTACAGATTCCACCTTACCCTGATAGAGGATAAATGAAATGTTAAGTTATTTTTTTTATCTATATTGGATTCATTCTAATGAGTAGAGATAATGTTGTGGCATATGGATCTCATTAGTTATAGCCTAAAGATATAAACTACTCGATGAAAAACCTATGAATTGGCATCTTCGTTTCATGTCTTTTTTTGTTGGAGGCATAATTATTGGGCTAAACAGTTATTTGTTTTCACAGAACATAAAAATATCAAATACATGTTCACTTAGTGTGAATAGAATAAAAACACTATATATTGTTTTAATAACTCATGTTATTCTATTTTAACTCACTTATAGTCTTGGGAATGGTAATGTAGTGTCTATTGTACTAAGCCAAAAAAATTAGACACGTACAGTTTAAGGAGGTAGTGACTGGAAAATAAATAATCTATTTTATAAGATGTATCTCGTTGTTCAGAAATATTATAGGAATCATGTTTTAGCATCCTTGTAAGTGACTTAATCTTTTCTAGTGTGTGTAATGGTGAGATAAAATGTTTAATAGATGGTATTACTCCCGAGGGATAGTGTATCTAGGGAGGACACACCACCTAGTTGAGTTATCAATAAAGAAAAAGATTCTACACATTCATGGTTGTGTTTGGGGACCTACAGGAATACTATTCTAATTGATACAAGTGTCTCATGCCTCTAAATGAATATTATATCCTAATCCATGAGGATGTACCATGATGTACATAGTTAGTATTGGGGGCCATGTATGAAGAAGAAAATTGTATGTTTTATTACATGATGATCCACCTATTAGTAGGTAAAGGCAGAGCACGAGTGGTTTACTAGGATTTTATATAAAAAATACATTATGAAATAGAAATGGTATGATGTTAGTATAAATTTTTTGATTCTTTGAAGATATACCATAGAAGAAGTGCAATGATTTGGGTGTTTTATAAACATGTTAACGAATTATGATAACTTTTTACCTATCAATGATAACTTTTCAATAGATGATATTGGGATGTGTTACATCTATGAAGCATGACAACTTCATGGTGTCTCCCAATCTATGGTATTGATCAAGGATTATTGTTTTAAAATGTTCTATAGAAGGGGTTGAAAAAATAGAACTAGGGTCCTAGGTGATTTTGATTATAGCATGACACCCTACAACCAATAGTCAATATTTGATTATAGGGCTTGTTTAAGGAACTTATTAGAGAATGCATCCGAAATTTTGAAGGTTATATAGAGAAAAACCTACATATGATTGAATTTTAATACTATAAAATATTTCAAAAAGTTATAAATATGTATCATTATGATTCCCTATATATTAATATATTTTATATACTAATATAATGGTAAAAGGTAGGTTAGGAATCACTAGTAGGACCTCATCTCATTCAGGAGGCATCAGATCATGTGCGTCTTATCTAGAAGAATATGAATTCATATCAAACTATGAATAATTATTATATTTATATCATTTTTGGTATCTAGAATTTATGTGGGAGAATTTTTTTCTATGAGTTTGTCATTGTTTGGGTCAAAAAATGTTTGAGGTATAAGGAATGTTATCCCCTTATTATGTAATTAAATTTGAGATATTAGATAGACTCAAGATGATTTTCTATTGGTTGGATTTTTTTTAGAGTCACTAGGACATTCATGATGACTACTATGTATCACAACCTTTCTATTGTTATTTTTACCCATCCCGTTATTTTATTCTTAATGATATTGAGTCAGAGTCTGATGCTTCTTTTGTGGAGAATCCTACTCGTATCCTCAATCAGAGTATGAAGTATATTTCATGTAATTCAGTTCCTATGATTTTATTTCTATAGAAAAATACGCATTAATATGATGTGATATATGAGAGACAAGATAACCTATGCACTAAAGGGATCTGGTGTATATTAAATTCAATTTTACCACCCTTAGAAGTGAAACTTATTGGACAGTTGTTTTAAGAATGGGAAGTTGTAAAAAACAATATTTTCTTATAAGGCGCAAGTCCTTTTATTTACATAGTAAAACACTTTTGGGTTTTGTTGGGTTGGTTTGGACCTTCTTAAAGAACCCTCTTTAATCCTTTACGGAGCTTCTTGGAGAAAAAAGATAATGTAGAGAAGTTGTAAGAGAGGTCTATTTATAGAAAACATAGGGTATAAATCAATGGTTTAAACCATAAGCTATTAATTTAAAACATAAACCACTATTAAATCATAAATGGATCTGATAGGCCCTGTGAAGAGGTGGAGTAATGGTGTAAATTCTCTATTTATACACTAAACATGATGATATGCTTAAAATTAAGTGGAAATTATCCTTTTCACACAATTCCTTATCACTTAAATCATTTATTCATCATCCCATTTCATGTAAAATGCCTATATTTAGGATCGTCCATTATTCCTCTTCCTTGAGTTAGGCTTCAGTATTCCTCCTCCATCATGTGTCTATTTCACTCGTCACTAGTCATGTTGGACCTGTATTAGTAATCTCTTAAATCCACATGAATCCTTTATTCATTTATCTTTCTATATGGAATGATAAATAAATGTGAGATAATATTCCGAATTTTTAATGTATTACTACATTCTTCTGATTGATTCCATTCTACCATGAATAAGAAGCTGAGACAAGATGATGAATCATATACCACCATATGGTTGGTGGTCTAGTAGTTTTTCAATAATGTGGAATTGTTTTATATCATGAATATCATGTTGAACATCAATCTTTTTGATAGTTTACCTAAAGTTAAAAACTAATTATTTACATTCATAAAAATGGTATTGGATCTTCTATAGACCCATAATTATTTTCCTAGGTATCCCACCTTGACAAATTCCTCCCCTTTTGTGTGTGTTTAATAAATTACCATTATTAATTTAAACGTTAAATGGTTTAAAACCTTATATTTTATTTTTTTTAATAATTAAATTCATGATTTATTGCTATTATTATTATTTACTTCCAATGTTTAATAGACTTTGAAACATCGTTATGGATAGTGCTGGACATGATGCATCACGCACCGTTGACTTGTGATGTTGGGCATGATGTCTCACATCGTTTATTGTATAGTGGAAATGATTTATTCATTCCCATGTAAGTTCATGTACATAATATCTCACATCTATAATTGGTTTTATATATGAAATTCAATCAATATACCTTTATCAAATTCTTTGGATTACACCATGTTCACATCATGAAACTGTTATGATAATTCAGGGACACATGAGTAATGCCTCGTGTCCAGACCAGTATTAGTATCTATGTATACAGATATCTATATAGCTACATATATTGTTCATATATATAAATGCACATATATACATACATATATATACCTATACATATAAATATAGAGTGAAACATGTTCAATGTTATTTTGTCTTAGGTCAAAATATGTACAGTCTTCCTGTTATCCCATTGGAACTAGAACTGACTCACTTATAGTTTACATTTCTACTTAACTTTTATACATATTCACACAATAATTTTTTATTCACTAGATGTATAATACTAGAAAACATTGTTGGTATCATATTTAGTATATCTCACATCCATTTTGGGCATCTGATTGGTACCTAAATAATCTTCTTAGTTGTAGGTAGGGGAAAAGGAAGGTGTTTGTTTATGGATGTCTGATTGTCTATGCTAGGATGTAGTATGATTGTATAGGATCATTACTATTCTTATGATGACATTGTAGATATATTTTTCCATTTTTTATCTTTTTTACAGAATGTTGTATATTCATTTTTCTATGTATCCCATACATTTATCATTTTGTATTGTATCATGACATTATAATCATTTTGTACATGAGCCTTGTGATATAATTTATCTAGATGATCTATTTCAGCTTCTATTGTTTCATATTATTACACTTATTTCATTGATATACTATTATTCTATATTGTGATCCATTCTGACCAGAGTGCATTTTATCCCCAGAGACACACCATAGGCTCTCTCTACATGTTGGTTTCCTCTAGAATATGGGGAGGCATACATTATACTATGTGGATATTCATGTTCAGTTACAAAAGAGTAAACCAGGTCTTGGATGCTATATTGAAAAACGTTTATCAAGAAAGTAAATAAATAACATATGTTTATTATTGAATAATATAAATAAAGTATGTGATGATTCATACTCAAGATAAAGGGATGCATTAAATTAATACATCATTTTAAATGTTTATAATAATTACTTTCTAAATCTTTTTCTTCCATGTCAAAATTTTTCAAAATTTTTAATTGATATATTAGTATACAAATTATAAAATTATAAAGAAAATTTTATGTAGCTCTTTAATTTCATTCATTGGTATTCAAAAATAATTATTTTATATATTTTATACAATACATTTTGAAAAAAAAATAAAATCATTATATTTGAATGTATATGTCATCAATCATTTTTCCACTACAATAACCATTATTTAATGATTTGATTCCATTTAAATATTTTATGTTTTCATATAAGAAAAACCCTCCATAAATTTGTTCTAGATATATAAAAAAATTATTCTAAATGTAATGTATATTTCAATATCATGAAATCTAGTCTTATATATGAATATTATATTTTAATGACAGAAACAATAGAAAATGAAAATTTTCATGTTTAAGGATTATATTATTGTTCGTGGATATTATTTTTTATGAAAGGTTGTTCTGTTAAAATTTAATGATAGTTTATTCCATTATAAACGAAAATAATTTTTTTCTATTATAAACCACAGATTGGTTGTTATGTTATAAACCAAGGATTGGAGGTTACGTTATAAACAATGTTCAAGTGGGTCCCTGATAGCCTGCCAATGCATTGGGTAAATCATATGTATCATGAGACATTATGTATGAGATCAATGAGTAAATTGAATAAATTATGGAACTCCGCCCACCATGTGAATAAAATTTATATTTCTAATGAAAAGTTTTATGATAAAATATAGGATAATAAGATTATTTATTTGGTATAAAAAATGATTATTTTGTGCCCAATGTTTATTTTTTAAGAAAGAAATTTTTTATAGGTTTTAATGGAATAAAAGGTTTATTTATTTCATTTTATATATCCCTTACTGATATTATTTGGCCATCAATTAATATTAAATGTTATTAAAAGGGTTTATATATGGATAAGAGCCATAAAAAATACATGTTTGAATCCAATAATATTTTTCATTTAAATAAACAAGTTATATATTAAAATTATTATGTTATGGGAGAAATATATACTGAGCAAAATATTACTCTCTATAATTCATGAGTTTTAATGTAAGAGTTTTTCCTAATTATATAAAACTCTAAAAAATATATTTTTGAATGCAAGAATGTGAATTCTAGTCTAATGACAGTAGATTATATAATGTTCAAGGTTGTGTGCTTAATGGTACTGAGTTCTATATATGGTTTTTGTGTTTTTATTTTAAAATTTAATCTACTTTGGTGGAGATTATCATGACGTGTGTTTGAAAAGTATTTGTTTTGGGTGTGGAGTAGTAGTTTCTGGACCCAAAAAGATACTCTATAATGAGAACAAGTATGATAGGGGATAACAGTGACTTGTGTATGTATATTGTTTTAGTTTAAGTGGATTAGTAAAAAGGTGAAAATATTATTATAAAAAAATTTATTAAATAAGTTAGGATACATTTAATTGAAATTGATATTTCATCACGAGGGAATATTAGTTGGATGACTAAAAATAATAACTATGATATTGTTATTTGAGATAAAAAAAATGTATTTTTTGATTGATATTATTATTATTATTATTATAGAGGTGATTAGAATATTTTTTATTTTTCATTATAATTGATACAGTTTTTTTATATTTAATTTAATTGATATTTATTTTTTATATTGGTTTTTATTAATGTTTTTTTTAATTTAAAAATATATTAAGTAAGGGATTATGTGTTAGATGATTTATATGGATGAAAAAAATTAAATCAGGTGAATTATAGATTCTGTGGTGGTGTACAGTGAGAAGTAAAAAAAATTGTTTTGGGTTATGATAGGAAGTGTATGGTGTAAAGGGGAAGGGGTAATGGAAAAAATATAAAAAAATGGAGGAAAAAAGTATTAAAGAAAAAAATATAATAAATTATTAAAAATAAATGGGGGAATGGGGAGTATGTAGAACACAAGAATACAGAGGGGTGATTACCCCACTCTCTCATCCCTCCCTCCCTATTTCCTCTTATCTTATCTCTCTCTATAAAATTAAATTACATTTTTTCTGCAATATCATCTTTAATAATGTTTGAAACTATGCACTTTTGATGGAGTTAGATTTTTCATAATGATATAAAGATAATATCTATTTTTTTCCTAGAAGGTGAATTATTTAGTTTATATTTAATTAATTTTTTACATTATTGGAGATATTTATTGTTATGTTCTAAAATGCAATAAAACACTGCTTCTTCGTCTAAAACACATGTATTATGAGTTTTCAACAAATTTGAGATTGGTATACCTACATAAATAAAATTTCATTTAGTCCACTTTAGGTTATTGATTTTCATTTGGTTTTACTCAATTTTTAGTGCATGATATATTTTTGATGGTTTTATTAATATTTTTATGGGCTTATTTGAATGTAATGATAAAAATTGTAATTTCATGAGTTTTTCTTGAAAGTTCATTTTTGATCCAAGAATGTGTTTGTTCAAAGGCTTCAAAATTATTTTTGATTTCTAATGAATTTCCAAATGAAGTTTAAAAGGGAAAGATAATTGGTAATGGATATATTTATTTGATTTATGATAAAGGAATTCATGATGGACTGATTATAAGAAGTTATGATTCTTCTTGGGAGAGAGATATATATATATATATATATGTTGTTTATACATATAAGTGATAGATTTTTAGTATCACACATGATACCTTAGTTTGTTTTGGTAATGTTGGTTGGTGGTAGAGTAGTTCAGTTTCCCCTATCTAGATCGCTATATAAACATGCACTAACTCTTAAGGGTTTCATACCCAATGAGGCTAAATGCCTATAAGATTCTCATTTTTTAGGATCATATAAGTCATTATATTTATAAGAGTAATCTCAGTAAGCACAATATCATTTATTTATCCCTTATTTTAGGGCCCTGTGTTATGTATGTGGTTCTTGGTTGAGATAAGGGGTTTTATGCCCACATTTCAAAATGGTTATTATGATATAGTATTAATTTTTCATATATCATTAATATCTTAGTATAATACTAATTCCATAGGTTTCTCTTAGTTATATTTATTTTACATTGTTCATATTATTAATAAGGTATTTATTTTTTTCAATAAAAAAGAAAAGAACTTGTAAAATGATTTTTGAGCATATTTTTCTAAAGACAATGAGGTATTTCTAAATAGGTAATTTAAAACTATAACTATTAGTATTCATTGAGAATTGTGTTTTTTAAATTTATGGTTGTATCCTTTTATGGACTTTTTCAAACCCTATATATTCCTTTTAGAATATAGAGATTTATTCTAACTAATTATTTAATGTGAAAGGAGTCACAACATATGTAAGTGATTTTTCATACCTTTTTCAACCTCCTTGGTTTGTGATTTGTTTTGACCATAGGAAACATAGATTTAATTTTATTGGAGTGTTGGGGGATTCATCATTGTTAGCTTTGTTTTGAGGTTATGAAATTACCATATCAACTTAATTTAAATGTTTCTAGATTTATGTGATATTATGTTGTTGTTTTATTACTAAGGTTTTGCTTTAAAGTTATGTGGTATATTTTTTATTGTTTATATTGCATTATACACTTTTTTGTTATTTAAATTGTATGTATTTTTTTTATTTTTTATTTTGAATTCTAATTTATTGTAAGGTCATGCCAGATTTCTAGGTGGAATCTCTGTCATGATTATTTGGTTTCCCAAGGTGAAATATTTGTTATCTTTTTATTTTTATAGACTAGTTATTTTTTATAACCCTTTTAAAATAAGGCTATTATTTGATCCTTGTGTCAATTTTGGTTGGTTTACATCTTAGGTTTATATAGGCTAGTTTGTTACATGAGGACAGAGATTTGGATGTAAATAAATTAAAAAGTATTTAAAGAAAGTTACATATTTCAATTTTAATTTAAATTTTAAATTTGAATATGGATTAAGTGTTATTGTTGGTAAATATAATGAATATGTATTTTGACTAATTATTTTTGGGAAAAAGATAGAGAAATATGGAATATATTAGAAGAGAAGAGGAAGAATAAGAAAAGTAGTTAATATATATTTTGTGTGTTGTAAGACTGTTCATCACACCATTATATATGAGTGTGATGATGATGCGTGGAGGAAGTAACCCAAATTCAACATTGAATAATTTCAAGGGTATTATACAAAGTCACGAGACAACCAAATTAGTGAAAAAATATAACCTCCAACTCTTCAATGTTAAAAAAAAGAATGAACCTTGTTAGATGTCTTTTTAGGAGATAAAATTGATTATATTTCTGTATTATAAGTCATGTATATGCCCTTCTCATGGATTCCAAAAAAGTTATTCTATTGGAATGTGTGGTATCGAGTTTTTATGGATAATGTTAAGGATTTAACCTCTCAATTTCATTAGTGGACCATTTATATTAAGTTTTCCATGTTTTTAAATTCATTAGTTTATGAGAAGTTTAGAAATAAAATCAATCACTATAATAAATGACATATGGTGATTTTATATAAAATGATATAAATAAAAAACATTTTTCAATAATTCAACCCACCTAGTAAACCAATACTATATAATTGGTCCATTAAAAGTGGTATTAAAACACTCTAGTTTTATTTTATATATCAGGAATTTTTATGTTTTCTTCTATGAAGTTTGTTGAATATATTTTTAATTTGAGTATTTATCACTTTTTTTAATTTCATGGTACTATCCCTGTATATTTCTCAAATGTGTTCAATTTTTTTTGTAATTTTTTTATAGTTTATTATATGTTTTATAGAATAGTTAATTTATTGAATAAAATATATTTTCCATATTAAACGGAAAAATTTTAATGTTTAGAAATATATAATTATAACCCATTTAATTTCATTGGGAATAGATGGGTTGAACATTATTTTTGATGCGTTTACACCTATTTTATAGGGGTCTTCTTTGAATTGGGCTGGTATAAAAAAATTAGAAATCAATAGGTGTGAATAAAATCACTTTTTATATTTTATTTTAGGGAAAGAGTTTTTGAAGGTTATTGGGATCAAGACTATGAAATAAATTTAGGACTAACTATAATATATCTATAAAGTTAGCTTCAAATAAATTAATAATAATTTATAGTTTTCAAAATTATGTAATAATATATGTTATGTCTTAAATTAGAGTCCATTAATTTATTTGTTAAAATATTAAATGAGGTTGTGAGCACCATTATAGGGTTTTGTGAGAAACATAAAAATTAAATAGTTATTGGAAAAATAATTCATATATTAATCAAAAAATTTGATACATTTGTTTAATTTATAGAGGTTCCATGTCCTAACATGCTTCATTTGGATTACATAAACAACATATTGGTTTCATATGAGATGATAAATAAGGGATATTTGAAGAAGAAGAAGAGTTTTTATATGTATAAAATATCACTGAAAATAATGATGATTGAATGGATGTTGATGAATCTTTAAAATTAATATAAACATAATGTTGTAAGATCATATTCAGATAAAGATATTGATTTAATATTATGATATATCATGCTACTCATCACAAAATATTTCTATATTGGTGAGGTTATTTTTTTGGAACATTTCTTTTTGTATTTTCACCTATGTCGGTGTTAGATATTTTCTTCAATAATTTCTATTTCTAGAGGATTATTATTTAGAAGAAGAAGTGTATTCCTCACATGAAGTTTCTAGGAATATTTTCTTGAATTAAAAAATATGGAAGATTAATTTAAAAATATCAAGAAGTAGTTAACATTTTAAAAATGTGGATTTAATTAC
Source organism: Viscum album (assembly GCA_963277665.1). Lineage (NCBI taxonomy): Eukaryota > Viridiplantae > Streptophyta > Magnoliopsida > Santalales > Viscaceae > Viscum > Viscum album. The sequence continues at coordinate 56,359,468 of OY728151.1, read as the reverse complement.
CAAATAATTAATGAACATAATTTGATCGAAAAGAGAGTGATTGTTCTTCAAGTGGTAGAGGCGGAAGTCATTCATGACATTGATAGATACTATGGATTCAACTATTAATGATTACACAAACAAAGAATAATAGTCTTCATTAATTAATGAATCAGTGTTATATAAAATATTGCTCAAGTTGAAGAAGGAACTAAACAAGAGCATCACCAAGGTTGTGAAGTTGTATAAATAAGACATGTGAACGAATAATATATCAAACATTGTTGAACTGGATATGGATTAATTGAATAAAAATGAGTTTGAGTTTCCCCTAAGGGTTAATGAAGAATGATAAATACTCACAAAATTAGAAAATACATTTAAATTATTGATTGTTTAGTGTATTACATAAGGGAAAAATAGAATATATTATTTTTTACCAACTAGAGAAATAAAATTATATAAAAAAATCAGATATATTTATTTGAATTCTATGAATGGAGTGGGAGATCACTCAATGAAAGAGTAGTGTGTTGTGGAAGCAGTATGAATTGAACATTTTTATAACCAACAAAGACATAAAATATTATTTCATAATGATAATAGATTCAATATTTAAAATATTTAATCCTAAAAAAAGATGGGAAAAAGGAAGGAAATCACCAAATTAAGTTTCATTTAGAATCATCATTTTGTTTAAAATTATGAAATGGAATGAAAATATTCAATTACATGTGAAGATAAAAAATTAGAAAAATTTATAGAATGAAGGGGAAACAGTTTTGAGTAACCTTGAGTAATGTTTTTTTATTGAGTGATCAAAATATTCTTTCAAAATATTGAATTTTATAAGAGTACATCCATTGTATATATTGGAAGACTATGAAAAATATAATAATTTTATAGTTATTTTGGTTTTATGGGGGAGATAAGAATATTAAGAGATGTTTCTTAATATAATAAATTATATTTCAGTTTTTTATCATGATGTAATCCACACAAGTAGTGGGATAGAAGACATAGAAAAAAAAATAGGAAGAATGATATTAAATAATAATGTGTGATTTTGAAGAACCATGAAGAAGAATTGAATGAAGTGTTCAAGATATTTTGTTAATGGGGTCATATAAATAAATAGTGTCTCATAACCCTATTATTTTAGATGATCCATCAAAATTATTTGAAATTATTTATAAAATTAGACAATAATATGAATGTTTTAATGAAGAAGATACCTCACAAGAAGAATAGGGAATTTATTGAGATGCTATTGGATAATCTTAACATTAAAATTTTATGAAAATAATTATACTCAACCAGAATTATAAAAGATTGATATTGATCAGAATGTATCATATAAATATTGAATAAAAATTTATTGTAATTTTAAGATAATAATTTCAATATTTTGAATAATATGTTTAAATTAAAAGTAATAAAAAGAAAGAGTTTTTTTCACGTCATAATGAAAATGTGATTGTAGACACCCGAATCTTGACGTACATAGACATTACATTACTTTTGCAGAATAGTTAATACATAACAAAAACAGACACATAAGGACCGTAATAGTTTAGTGTCTTTGGAAACATGGAACGTAATCTTATAATCGTGGTGAGAGATCCTCAACATCTCCCATAAAGATCTTCCCCTTTTTTTACCTAAAACCTTTCTTTATATCCTGGGGAAAAGAAAACATAAAAATTTTGAGCTCAAATGCTCAGTAAGGGTAAGCATCGATAAAATAAAACATACCATATGCATTTGAAGTTAAAAACATGAATATAATGTTTAAACATTAAAATCTTGAGAAATGGCATAAAACATGGAAGTACGTAAGGCATAGATCATAATGAAACATTAAGCATGATAAAATATCATGGGAATAAAACAAGTAATTGTGGAAACCATTAAGCACATGATATGATTTCCGTATTAGCCAAGGCATTGCTGCCAAGACCATCTTAGTGGACAAAGTCCCTTTCTGAATCGAGTTCACTCCTTGTTCCCGTCCTGTATTACTAAACCGGTTTAACTTTCCATTCCATCCATGTCTATCTCATGAGCTATAAATCTTTAACTAATTCAATGGAGGGAGATATAGGTCCCACCCATCTCATAATGAAATCATTCTTACTTGTGCCACAAAATAAACATACATCATTCATAATAACCCAATAAATAAAATGGGTTTCATAAACATCATCACATAATCACATAATCCATATAAAAGAAATTGATATCATTTCATAATAAGAAAACTGAAACCATGTAAATCATAGTGACTTTATACTTGAAACATACACATATGAAATAATGTCATCATATATGGAAAAAGGTTTTGATAAAACACTTGAAATGAATTCTTGAGGAAAATATCCTTTCTTCTTAAAAATAAATTTCTTTTCACAAAATGTCATTCTATTTTAAAAGAAAGAGATTTTGTTGAAAATAGTCATGAAATCTTTTGGAGGATGTTTCATGAAAATAAGGATTTATAAAACTGTAAAAATTCTTTCGTGCCGTATAAGTTAAAAAAACATTCTTCTCGTACTTGTGCTGGAAAAGACAAAAAGTACCTTGTAATAGAAAGATTCCATACTTACCATGTAGTAAAAGTCAAAAATGGGTAAAAATGACTTTAAACATACATGAAGACACTTTTATAAAATATGGGCATGGATGATAGAAATAACCTCAGTAAATACAGACGAATAAGAAATCTTGGAAAAAAATGAGATTTGTAAAATTATCCCATACCTTAGGTCCGATATACTTCATACGTATTCGAACCCCCTATATAATGATTTAAATAATGTTATTGACTTATTACAGAATCATATTCATTGTTATGATATCATATATGGTTCACTTATGACTTTATATTACCCGTTCTTTTGTAAATTCCATGATAAAGAGCGTTTTGGGTAAAATCGTTTCATTTGTCATCCGTGTTTTGACTTGTAATTATTCGTATGATTACATAGATCATGATTACTTAATTTCATAATATAAAACATTATTTATATATAATATATATTCAGAATACACATATATATAATAGATCGATAAATGGAAAGAAATACACCGTTCATGGAGACAGTAGGTTGTACGTACGCCTGAATGATGTTTTCGTTTCCTTATTGAGTTGAATGGAATTAAGTAGATGACATACACATACATAAATAAAGTAGCTTTATAATTTCATATGTTTTATTATTATTGCTTATATATACTTTATAATCATTCTTAAATGGTTAACATGGAGAATGAATCTCATCACGTCGTGGAGCCGGTAGTTCGTACGTACACACGAGCGATGATATTGTTTCCATAATTATTGAATTGAATTGGAGTGGATGATTAAATATATCAGAATTAGTATGATGTTATAATAAATATGTATAGTTATTCTTTACACCATTATACCCATACAAGTAAGGTGGTGTTGGGAAAACAGATTACACCACAGTGTGGAGACGGTATTCCGTACGTACGCACGCGCGGTGATTTCGTTTTCCATAGGATGGATATATGGTGAAATAGGGTTGTTTAATACTTATAATAACATATAATTATATGAGTTAGACTGATGTTATTACTTCATAATGAAACAACTAAAGAAGAATAAGTAGAAGAAGAAATAAAGTTGAATGAATCGGTAACGGACATTACCTCTTCTTTGAAGCGCCTCTTTGAGACCACCTCTTATTGCACTAAAATTGGTCTTTGAAGAAGACCAGGACCTCTATGATGTTTCTAGGGAAGTGGAGAAGATAATTTTTCAGGGGTTGTAAGATATTTAAGGCTAAAATTGGTGTGAGGAAGAGAGGGAGGAGGTACCCTTTTATAAGGGAGGGGAGGGCAACCTTTGGAAATCTTAAAAATATTAATTTATAATAAATATAACCCCACTTAAAAACCTCCAAAAATGACTTATATTCTAATATTACATGAGATAGGGTTGCATGCTCATCAACCAATAATATTTAAACATGTTAGGAAATTATTTTAAATGTTATCAACTTGATTTATCCTCACTTAATCAATTTAATTTTATTTATAACATTATAAATTTTAAATTATAACAAATAATTACTTATTTGTTGTGAATTATCTATAATTGGATACTGTATAACATTTTTGACCATATAAATTTAAATTTATAATTTTTATATATTTTTGTGATTTTTAAACAATTTTCTAATATGTTATTCTTATAAAATAACAATAGTGTCAATTTTGACAGTATTCATTTATTTGAATTTAAATAAAATATATACATAAGATATGTTCGAAATAAAATCTTTAATAGATTCATAATAAGTCATATTTATCTAGAAAATTATTGGATAACATTAAATAGTTCATATAATATTTATTTTATTATTGTTAAAACAATTTATTTGGTTTATCTCTTAATAAAATAATTACTACAACATTTTTGTATAATTATTTAATATACTTATTTGTAGCATAAAAATTAAAAATAAAATCCTATAATGAATATAAATCTATTAAGATTCACAATAATACTTTTACTCAAATTTATCATCTTAAAATCACAATATTTGAATTGTTATATTTATTAAATTATGAAGGTGACAACTTTGGCATCATTTAAAATAAAATAAAATAAGTGTTATAATAACTTTTATAAAAATAAAGCGGTTATATATTAAGTAATTGGATGTTTAAGGTGTAGATATACACTAAAAACATGTTTTGATTAGGTTTTTGGGCCTTTTAATGGGTATTATTATTTCAATAAAAACTATATTACTGATCTTTCACTTAATAAATAATTTCTGCATCATTAATGTATCACCATTAATGACAATTATTTAATCCCAAAAAATTATAAATAAATTATCATGATGTAGATAATTTTATTATATTTTTGGAGACTATTCATTTTCGAAGTTTTATGATGTTTATCACTAAATTAAAATTATTATACTTATAAGAATTAAGAGAGTGACATGTTGTCACTTTCTGTGGTTTTAATAATAATTAAATTATTTTCATGGTCAAAAGTCTATAAAATGAATATAATCTGACCCTTAGGTGATATTGGTCGACTTTTATCCATCCAATAGAATTTTATCATGTGTTAGGGTAATTTTATAATATTATATTTACCCTTAATTACCTGATTTACCTTTAACTATGGTAAATAAAATTTACCGTTGTTACTATTCATATTTCCCAAAAATAAACAATATCCTATTAACATAATTTGGACCCACTGATTCAAAATATGGAATCCACTATTTCCAATTCAATACAAAGAATTTGCAGAAATTAAATTAAAATTAATCCCATTGTGGAATGAAAACGGGGTTTTTTTAAAACATTGCAAAAGATTGAATTGATTTAACCTATGAATTCAATGTAAAATCAATGATAATGACATAAATTATATTAAATGGTGAAAATATATTATATTTATACTTTAAAACCATTCAATATTATAATTTATCCACATAAGTTATTACGATGAAAAAAAGTTTTTTTAATTAAAATATTGCGTGTTTTAACTATTCATTAAAATATGAAAGTTATCATAATAATATGAAAAATTTATCCAAGGTAAAATTTTATATCCTGATTCCATAGAATAATTTTATTTTCTAAAATTTAACTTATAACCATGTCAAAAACTAGATTTAAAGTGGGTGCGCCATCAAAAGGCGGCAAAACTGCATTTTTTGAAAAATACTTATTTTACCAGAAAAATTTAATTTGTTCTTATACCATGTTCTAGAAAATGTGTAAGATGAATAATAATGTTATAAAATTCAAAATTTAGTTAATACTATTCATAACGACAAGTTCATAATAATATTATAATAATATATCGTTGTTTAGTAAAACTCGGTATTGCATACAACACACGCTATTGAGGAAGGTTGTGATTGCGTGTAATGCAGTCCAAGTCAGGGTTGCATGTAGTGCACGACTCCTTTTTTGCTGCATATTACAAAATACATTGAATATATATATACTCAATGTTTTATAGAATAACCACTATCAAACAAACATGAAATTGTGTGTAACACAATCTAGGATTAGTGTTCCGTATACTGCAAGCTAATACGGTGTTGCGTATAGCGCAAGATAATCTTGGTGTATCATACAACAGAAGATTTGAAAGAAATTAAAAAGAATATATCTTATAAAATCTCGGGTTATTACTGTGAGGATTAAGAATAATAGTTATCCCTATCTAGAATTTAATTAGAGGATGTTTTCACATGAGTAATCTTGTTTTCAGTGAAATGTATAGTGTAATACCAATCTATATTGGGTAAAGAAGAAATCAAAACCATTAGTAAATAAAGGATAATGTGTGGCGATATCATCCCTACCCTTAAATTGATTTTTTATATTCATTATCAAATGGGTAAAACAACATAAATTCGTTTTTTTATCCCTTTAATGTCAAATCAAAGAGGTAAAAAATAAATAATGGAAAAAAAATCCAATTATGGGTATTTAACGTAATGTGGTATATATCTATTTCTTATTTAAGGGGAGTATATATTAATAGTGTGATTTTAAATGGGGTAATCTATGAAGTCAAAATGTGTAAATTTTGAGTTATTCTTACATATTTTTTGAGTCTTTATTAAAGAACTTGTTATTCATTCTTAAAAAGAATTAATTTTATTAAGTTTTTGAATAATTTATATAAGAATAAGAGTTGTAATGAAGTAGGTGTCAGTCAGTTTAATGTACAACATGATGTTATTTATATATTTTCTAATTTACTATAATTTTTTTTCTTATAGGTTTATAATTATTTGATGATTTTTCATTGATAACGTTATTGGGTTTGAAATGTGATTTAAGTGTAGATTAAGGAAGATGGTATGATATGGAGTATTTTGTGACTGTGGAGATATTATTATGACCGATGATGAGTTAAAGATGATTAGAAGTAAAAGATGATTACCTTTCATTATGATTGTTTTCCAAAGGAAATAATACATTTTAATAAGCAAATTATTTAGATTATTTTTGTGGATTTATTTTTAAAAATAAATCATTTTCTTAATCACATAAAATAAAGTCTACCATGCGATAGGAAGGATATTTTTATTTCATTTTAGTGGTTATAGGTGATTTTGTGATGTTTGGAACTGGTTTGAGAGGTATTCAATAGCTACATATTATTAAAATGAATATAATATTTGTTCATTTTTAAATAGAAATAATGTGACTCTGGTGAGATTGAATACATCTATTCCAGAATAATACTTTTGTGAAGGAGTTGTGTGACATTAAAAGATATGGAAACAATCACATGTAATATTAAAAAGGAATTGACTCACATGAGATTCAAAAGGAATAAATATAGTTGCACAGTGAGTATAATTATGATTGAAAGATCACGTATGAATCAAAAGTACTCACGTTGGATTAGATAGGTGTTACATAAAAAACATCCAATAGTCATCAATTCTATGTTATAATAGTTCTAAAATATTGTTTTTAGAAAAGATCATTTCCAAAAAGTAGTAAAACATTTTAAGAATAAATAATTCTCTAAAAGAAAAGGTTTAGAAGAACAAAAAACTTAATGTGATATATATTAAATTATGTTCAGAAAGAATGATTATGTAAGTGTAGTTTCAAAAGTAAAAATAAAATAGAATATGATTCATTCTAAAGGGTTGTGAACTGTATATGAATAATATCTATCCATGTTGGATTAGCTTTGAATGATATAAATCTATTTGAGATTTATTCTAAAAGATACTAATCTATATAAAAATAATTTTTTTATAACATGGAAGAATGTTGATGATTAAATTCTAGAACAAGCATGATGAGAATGAATAAAAAAGTTATAATTATGCACTAGGGTTATATTATGTAATATCAACTACATTTCATTGTGATATATAACGATTTATCTATAATATGTAAGGAATTTTATCTAATACTAAGGTTTTATATTCAATATTTAAGATTAATAAATCATTTTTATGGTAAAAAACTTATATGTTAGATAACTTTAACACACATGAGATTATTATTTTATATATAATGTGTTTTATTTTGCTAAAAATGTGAGATTTTCCAAAAGAAAAAATATTCAAATAAAACAAAATAAACCTATTTTACTTCATCATAGATGACTCAATGGGTATCAAAACACACCCCAAAAAGCATCTAATGAAAATAATAAGTGAATAAAATGATTAAGATGATCTAAAGCATGAATGTTTACTGAAAATATGTTGACCAGTTGTTGAAAGGAGTAACTTGTTTGAATTTTAATATCCATATTTAAATATGAAGGGGTAATTTTTTTTACTGATGTGTATGAAAAGGAATAAGGTTCCAGTAATATTTTTATCTAGTAATAAGATATAGTTGTTTGGAAGATATTGAAAGAGAATAGAAATAATAAACAATATAAAATATGTTGTCTTTGTGTTATAATATAGTTCATCACATAATTATTTTTATCGGTATTGATGAATAGTGGAAGAAGTCACACATTTTAAACATTGAAGAAGTTAGGGTGAACTGAAAATTATTTGTAAAAATAAATCGATGTGATAATTATCAAGATAATTTGATGGAGATTTTTTTTTATTATCATTTATTTTTAGACACCGATATTCCCTACCCATTATATTAGAAATGGTGATTCCTGGGGGATATATGGTCTCAGGTTTTTTTATATCATTTCAAGGATATAAAATATTGTTTTGAGTTGTAAACCTCATATAACATGTGTTAATTTTATTTCTTAATGTGTCAGAAGAACAATAATGTTATCTTTTTCAGTAACATGTGATGGAGGATGATTTAATTGTAAATAATCAAAAGATAAATTTAATATTCTTCAATAATTCTCCTTTTAGGAAAAAATAGAATGGTAGTACCATGACAATAATATTATAGAATAATTACTTTATTTTTTAACATAAAAATATGAATAAAAAATCAAAAACAAAGAGACAATCTTTCATACACACATATGTTATATATTATGTCCAATCAAATCTACATGGATCAATGATTGATAAAGGATGACTTGAAAGGGAAGAAGATGAGTGGGGGAGTAAGGGAGAGAATTAAATAGATATGAAACAAAGATAAATATTCTGGTTTATCATTTAGGGGGTTTAAATATGGGAATGAAATGAATAAAACACCCATATATCAACGAGGGATTCCCATGTGTCTATTGATTACATAATATGAGAAATTCGACTAACTAATGGTGCTAAAATAACTACCTATATCCCCCAAAACACCACTATATATCAAATATAATACCACCGAGTAGTCATTTACTTTTTCCCATCATTACCTTTTTATTATTCCTATAACATTTCCCAATACCCTATAATTCCAATTTAAAAATAAATTAAAACATAGAATGAAATTAAAATAAAGAAATAAAGTCTAAAAATGAACCCATAAAGGTCTGGGTTCTTATGCAGTAACTCATAATTTACAATGCCTACAATCTTAAAAACCAATGAACCATTAAAAAACAAGATAAAAATTCCTTTGTTTCATTAATATTTACACAAGAATGACCTGATATATACCATCGATTCACATTCACCTTACAAGTCAATCCTTGTGTAGTAACATAGATTATAATGATTAATTATGAGTTTTCTCACACAAGAGCCCCTATGTTGATATAATCACCTTCAAGTTAACTGAATAGTATAACCTTAGTATAATTTCCATTAGAATAATAATAGTCTTTATAAGGCATCTTTTGAAGGCCTCAATCTCCATTTATGGGTTACTCTCCCCAATGAACCCATTTTTTAGGTGAAAAATGAGCGATCCTCTTGTTTAACCCACATGTATCTCACTAATAATGTTAATGAACTATATAACAATATATTGGAAGTATCTTATTAAAACATGTCATCTTTCTAAAATATACACCCATCGTGGTGTCCTATTATAATTCTCCCCAAGGTTCATTACATTAAAGAGTCATTCATTGACTATAATTCAAGAAGATGCATGTGAGCCATCTATTTTGACCCAAATTAATCATGATGGTTTTTTAGATCCCTTTAATCCTTTCTAAATATCCCTAGGGTTTGTCACACCAACATACCCTCGATTGCAAGTAATAAAAAAAAGTAAATTTCTTATTAAAATTATTGATAAAATTGATAACATATCTCATCTCGGAATTATCCCCATTATAGAAATTCTCATTCAACCCATCAAAGATCATACATTCATTTTCAAGGCATGAGATCCAATCAAACACAAGGTATTAATCAAAATAATTCTAAACCATTTATTATTAAATTTTCAGTTAGATATATTATTTCAATAAAATTTAAATAGCACAATGAGCAACTTATCTGGAATATAATCTGAATCAACTATATATCTATAGCCCTAAATATCCTCATAGAATTCCCATGAGAAAATTAACTATAACTATAAATCAATTTATAATGTAACATCACCAAAAATGGATATAAAACCAAAAATGAAAAATTGAATTATATACCCTCTCCAATATTGAAAAAATGAAAAATATTAATACTTTGCTATCATCCTCAATAATTATCACACAATGAACCCATAAAATTTTTCATAATACACCATGATCAAGAGAGGTCCAAAATAATTACTTGTCCATCAAAAAATATTTTGTTCCTCTCAATGAAATATAAATATTGAGCACCAAAATACTCCATCTAAGACCATCAGATCCTTGTAGCCGCCACCACAGTTTTGGTGGTTGTGGTAGTGGAGTTCTACACTTTAACATCCCACTAGAACATTGATGGACTAATATCAGGGTTACGGTGGATTACTGTTACAACCCACCAAAATCCCTTATTAATATCATACCATAATTTCAAATTTGAATATCATCCACCAATAATTGCAAATAAAAACATCCTTTTAACAATTAAAACAAGAATAAAACATCCCATTATCAATGTGAATTCCAGAATTATATAACGAATAGCTATAGATTCACTTGATTCATGTAATTATATAATTTTAAAAAATACACTATGAAAAAAACTTCACATTGTGTGAAAATGTATAATTTATTAACCCAGTGCATCATAATGGCTAATCAGTTTTATCCCACTTGGCGATCCTTTAGAGTTATATCAAATACTAACTATTACATAAAACATTTGAATTTATTTTGTTTTTTATTTTTAGAAAATCAATGAAATATGGGGACGTTGATTAATGAAAATAATGAAAATAAAATAATTTAGTAAAAACTAAAAAAATTATTAAGAAAGGTAGATAATCCTCATATGGTGCTCCTGGAATATATTATCAAACTTATACTAAAAAATATTACTCAAACCCACTCTAACAATTTTGAGTGACACAATATCATTAACTAATCAACCCCACATGTTGTTTAATTTTTATTTCCCAAAAATGACATTTTGAATCTGATGTCAAATTTCCATCTTATATTGAGTGGTGGTTACCAATCCTTTCTCAGAACTGATTCTTTCACGGAACATCCCCTAGTCATTCATAATCCAGTGAACTTCCCCACTACAGAGGGATAATGATTTAAAAACCACCAAACAATATACTACCCATATCCATCATATGATCCATAATATACTGAAATGAATATTTGTAATAACGTTATTATTGAGAGGAAGAATATAATATAGGGGAATTAGGACCATTATCACATTTATGAAGTTTAAATAAGCACTATTACAATATAAAATTAGAATAGGTAAAAAGTATATAATGTTTTTCAAATCTCAAAAAAAATTCACTCGTTTATTCCCCTTTAAATAAATATCATGGTTAAATTTATATAAATAAATTACATTAATTATAGTGGATGGGGACACAAATATAATGTTAAATGAATGATAAAAAATAGTGAGATTATATTAAAATACATGTAAATGATTACAAAATGAGACATAATTGGGTAAATCCTAAAAATATCTTCATGTGGAGGAAAAGTCAAAAAAATATAAAATTAAAACTCTACTGGAACCTAATATTTATAAATTGGTGCTAAAAGATATTTAAAAATATTACTAAAGTCTTATGGACCGGTTCGATGTGCATGGTTCGCTCATACATACACCATTCTTCAATACCTCATTCCCATGTAACCAATATCTTTTGATATATCAACATGATAATCAATAAAGATTCATTTATTCTATTATTAACATAAATAATATAATTAACAAACATATTAGAATATATTTAATTTCGTAGAATATCTAATTTCAACTTCATCACTTTTAAATTTATCACAACGAGGAAGAGAACTCGTCATGACTTTTTTGTTACTATTTTTTTGACAAAAATAATTTCATTCTCCCACGTAATGAATTCAATATTGAGAACATAAGTATATTTATATTTAATGTAACATAGATTTCTACCCATGATTATTCATGGTAGGGATGAATGTCCCATGGAGTGAACTTATATCTATGAAATTCACCATGTATTTTACAGTGGATTATAGATTCCATGTTTTTTATCACCAAGATATATATCATATAAAATTACAATGAATTTACCATGGTGAAATTTGTATATAGTTTTTTTCATGTGGGACCACGGAATCCAAATCCACATCATGGATTAAATTTAGTTATTAATATTTCACAAAGATCTAACCATTTTATTTTTGATGAGTATAGTAATTAATTGAAATTTGGTCCTCTATTACTATGTTTTTAACTCTTATGTATCACCATGCCTCTAGGTTTTACTCTTACATACCTCTAGTTGACATGTACACAATCCTTCATAATTTTCAAAATTCTCATGTACTGAGTCAAAATGAATGATATTTTTAAGAAAAAAACACTTATATATTTGAGAAATATTTTATTACCTGAATCATTTTCTCAATTATTGTTTTTTTACTTTCAGGTATCATAGAGTGACAACATGAGTAAATTTTATGTATTTTAATTGTTTCTATAGACATTGCCTAATTTATTCTCTAATATAAAGATAAAAGTTTTGTACGAGCATAGTTAATTTTATACATTACAAGATATAACTACTTTCAGTCAAAAACTTTCTGATGACATTTACATATGGAAATATTTAAATTAATGTATTCAATCTATTTCCAGATTTTCCTCCCCATAATAAAAAAAGACTTTTATATATGTTAACACATTACCAAATTCCACTTCACCTGAAAAATCAATAAAACCTAAAATGAATATATGGATTTTATGAATAATACAATAAAATTAATAAAACCATAATATCATAATTTAATACATTTTCACAATAATTTTCGATGTTTTTTATAAAACTTTAAAAAGTGATAATTAACTACAAGATAATAAAATAGTGGGGATAATATAAATTAATTGTAATCTATAAATAAGGAAAAATTAAATATACTAATTCTGTCATAATTTAATATTTCACTCTTAAGAAATGTGATAATACTAATGATAAATCATATTTCCAAGGAAGATTCAGCAGTTTTCATCAATTCAAACACCAAAATAAATATCAAGCTATAATTATGAATATCATATTCCTAAATTCTCAAAAATTATAAATCATCATTAAATATCTTTTTATTCATCATTTTATTTTTTTCAAAGCTTATGAATAATTTATCTCTATTAAATTAGGAATTTTAAAATCAATCTTTTACCATTCTCAAGAAAACGCATGATCCCTATAGTATTGTCACATTCATTGTGTATCTATTTTACAATGTCATGAAAGTGTGTTAGTTATCTGGAGTTGACATGGGTTGTTCTTTAGTTAAGGTTTGGAAGGTTTTATATGTTTAAAACTATAATAATAAATATGGAGGTTTTTTCTATAAAATAATATAAAATGAATATTTTAAACTTAACACTCATGAATAGTTTCTTGAATCAGTCTCCTTTATAATGATTTAGCTCTAAACACCTTTTTATTATCTTGGGATGTCTAGAGATCAATAATTTTAGTATTAATAATTTTATTTACTTTATTTTTCTCCATAATAGCTTTAGTTTTGTGTCATTATTTCATATATTTAATTTTATTAAATAAATTTTAATGGAAATATATGTTTATTTTTATATCCCCCAAATTTATTTTTGTAGAACATATACTCTAAGATGAAGAGACACTGAGAATTGGGCTCACCTCCCCATATTCCAAAGGAATTTGAGTAGTTTTGAGTATTCATTAGGCCATTTTTGGGTCACTAGAACCTCTGATGATGATGATACCAATGGTCATATAATACCATCAATACAAAGAAATGAAAAAATCCACATAATAAATAATTAACAATTGAAATAATGGTCCGAAATCAAACAAGTCATAAATATTTGATAGAGTACACACATGCCATATCATTAATACAAAACAATAAATATCTCATGATGGTCGATCACATAGGTGTGTACTAAAAAACCCAAAATCTACATCATATCATTTCATATGGACACCAATAGTTCATCTTCCATATATATTATGAATCTGTGCATCTTTTATTAATATAGAGGAGTCCATGATCTTGGTCCCTTAAATTCTCTGAAGGCCATATGATCTACAAGCATCCGAAGGGTCCTATGAAGGTTGTGAGTATGAAATCTGTAGGGAACAAAATATTTGTCCTTATATTATATCCATACATATATCAGAGTATGAATAAATATATAAAAATAATTAAATCACATATAAAAATAAATAACAAGATTCACTTGTGCACAACATCCACAAGGAAGTGTTTACCTACCACATCCAATGCTAGGGTAGAATGATATATCTATGATCTATCATATTAGTATACCACTCACATCCCTAACCATTTCCATATATAAGTCACCGGACACCTCATCTCATCCAATACAATATGAGTCACATGTTGATCCATCCAAATACCCATTGGAATTCCCATATAATATGTCACAAATCCCTTGGAATTCCATTTAACCATTCACCATAATGATATTAGCCAGTCATCTAAAGGCATGATGATGTCCATACTACCATACACAATGAACCAACAGTGGATCAACTTCTCTATATCCTAAGGTATGGTAGGATACATACTTCAAAAATGTTTTCCCATCGACCCAAATATATATAGTGATCCTCATCCCAAAACTGCTGGTCTCACTAACCATAAACAATGATTTTTTATATTGATCACCCCATCCATAGCTGATGGTCAGTACCATCCATTTACCTAATAAATTTATAGAGGTCTCCACCCACATTAACCGATCAACTTTACCAAACTAATTCTTTATCTTTGTTCACATGACTCCAACAAAACTGTCATCTAATCAGGAAGAGTGAAAAATCTATAGCTATACCAAAGCCACACCAACCAGTGAACGTCGTCACCATATGTAAACTATATAACCCAACTGTGGAATGTTCTCCACCATCCACCTCAACCTAAAAATCTCAAATCCTCAATTTTTATAGTGTACACCATATGATATATCTTGGTACGACCCTATCTCATTACCATGGAACCAATTTAATAACACCACAATTTATTTAATTAACCATTCAAAACATTATTCCCTACCCAAATCAGAAAACTGATATCACATATAACATTCCATATCCAACTAAACAGATTTAAATATACATTCACATTACCATCATCATATCACAGTAATAATAAAATTATTTAAAATTATTAATTTATTTAGAATGGTTTCACCCAAACAACCCCATCCATGCATATTTAATTACAAACTGCATATCATGTATATAAGCATGGATAATTCTATTAACCACCTACCTTATAATCATATATGATCACTCATAAAAAACCAGCCACTAATTCATTATGAGATGATAGAAATTAGTATTTTAGACAAATAAATTAGAATATAGATAAGAGATATCATGGAATTAGAGTAACAAATACTGATAGAAAAGAATAATAGAATAAAGAGTAATCTAAAAATCACCCATGCCTATACAAAAAAGATGATAGAGATGGATTCAGATACCAGATGGAAAAGATATAAAGGGACGTAGGTGAAAGAGGAAAGGAACCCCATGGAAGTATGGGGAACGAAAAATGGGAGAAAATGGCGGAGGAAGAAAGAAATGTGGAGATAGGGGTAAATTTTAATTTCAACCCTTTATTGGGACACACTATTAGGATGAATAATTTGGATAATCGTGAGACAATGATGTAATTCCATAGTCTCATGGTTCCCCACCATGTACATGTATATGATTTTTTATCATACAGTGCACAGAAAATGTGCATGACATATGAATCTTAAAAAATAGTATATTTCAAAAATATATCCCCTACCTCACATAATCAAACAAAAATATCGTTTAGTACATTATGGGATACTGAGTTTTTCTAAAAGGGTTATACGACATGAACAATATTTGGTCACCAACCAACACCTCCAAAAAATGAGTTTTAGGCCTTAGTTATCTTAAATTTTACCTAAACCCATGTGGCAGTCACTACTAATTAAAACCCATATACGACAAAATTTGAAGCATTCATAATCTTATAATAAACCTCTAAATCCCATAACGAAATTTGGACAACTCACAAAACTCAAAACCCAAATTTACCCAGAAATTCTGACCATCTAAAAAATGGCTTGTTACAACATCTCCACCATTAGTTTCTCATCATTGAGATATGTGGTCTCATGCATGGATGATACCATATTTATTAAACTCTTAAACTCCACCCCGATCTACCATGGTCTCCAATAATTACATTATTCCACCTTTTAAGATTACCACATTAGGATTTTTATTATCAAGCACTTCCTGAAAAAGTTGACATCCTGATGGTTCCCCTAACCATCCTTCAGACATACACATCCCGACATGACATATTTTCATTCCTTCACCTCATCAGCTTCTCAATTCATATATGTACCACACTTGATACCCATCCTGATCCAATATCACACTGATTCTCAATTACCACATGCATTACACAAAATTATGAAAATTCCTTAACTCAAACCCAATACCCAAAAAAATCCTACATCACAGCTGATTAGAATGTTTCCATATAACATATATAGATCGTTTTCAGAAAAGTACCCAGATTCCTACACACCATATGAAATATATTCATCATTACTGATACTTTTATATTACCCTATACCATGTTAATTGCATTATCAGACATGCAACACATGAAAAAAAATTCAGTCATATCAATAACAAAAGAATTTTTCTTTCTCAATGTATAACTATGACCATAGTTTTCTTCGTGTCCTCCTATAACCATTCCAGATCAATTGTAAGCACATGTATTAAATCCCAAAATCTTTAATATTTTCCTCTCTCAATAGTTGCACCATCTACTAGACACTAAAACTATTTTTGAGTCTATAGACCTACAATAGCTTGCGTGTGCAATAGTATCTCAAATACCATTTTATGATACATGTCTTGATTTTACCTCAAATCCTTGAGTATTACCCATTATATGCCTCCCAATATTATATGATTTATTTGTACAAAACCTTTCCATGAAACCCCACTAGATTATGGACTGGAAGTCCTTTAGATGTCACTAACATTCGGTTTCAACATAACCTGGCTTCACATAATAGAAGCACATCATGAAGACCCACTCCATGGTGATCAACAGAAACATCTTTCTTTAACACCCTACTAGGACTCCCCATAGTATTTCATATGGACACAAAAATCACCACTTGACATATAACCTAATACTATCACTAGATTGATTATGTATGTTCAATGATGTTTCCCACAATTATCAATGCCTAATTCACCACCTATGAGAATGAGGCCAACCGGAATTTTTTTTACCCAAATCTAGATGGCATGTTATTTGAAATCATCTAATCTCCTCACACTAGAAATTTCATCCACATCACTAGATATCTCAATACAAGTATAGTTGTTGAACCTTCCAATATGATTAATAACAAATATATCAACCTATTTCATGTTCATGAATCCAAGAGCTGATCCCTCCCTTAAAATAACTTGGATGAAATTATCAATAAACCACATATTGAAATTATTCCATGATATTTCATCATTCCTACCATAATATACATATATTCCCTTGACAAAACTTTCTCAACCCTCTGATCACATTAGTAGCCAAATTCACCCTTCGACCTGTGGGTGCATTGAGCTGTTCAGATATCATTTGCGCAAATTCATTTCAATTCTTTACTTCATGTTTTCTACCATAACCTATAAACAATGGTGGTTGTTGATACTGGAACTATATTTTTAGTTAAGAAAAGGATGGCCAACCTCCTTGATCTCCCCTATCAATATTTTATATAACTCACACCTATATCTTCATGTGATTCTCATCGGGCCATGTTCTAAAATATTCCATCATCTATTGCTTCACCACATATCTCATATCATCTACCCATGGATCATGATCATCCCGACCCTTAGGGGCCTCATCCAATGAACACACTAATAGAACCACATCTTCACCCTCTAATTCATCACTAGATCCTATATAGGTTTAATAACAGAAGAGAAAAAATTCCATGGTCAGTAAAAAAAATAACATGCATATATCACACATAGGGAGTGATATAATAGGTAGGAAATCTCAATACTCTTATACATTACTACTAAAACCACATCCCAGATCATCTTTTTTCATCATATACTACATAGCCATATCAGAATATGGTATCACATATCATTAATATAAAAAATCACCTGAATGGGATGGGTAAGTATAATACCACCAAGTAGATATGTAGTAAAACACTATTTATCTTATTGGTGACAATTTAAAATGCTCACCCTTTCCTTTATCATATTATACACATATCGTTATTAAGACCACAAGAACCATACACAAAGGATCACATGCAAAACTTATTAAGAACCACATAACTTTCCTGGTTATATAGAATTCCACTAAAAGACTGTTTAAGAACACATTGTTTCAACTATTTATCACACTTTAAGTAGCCCAACATTTTCCCCATATTCTAGGTTCTGATAAATAGTCATATGAACATACTCATATCACAAGATCCTATGTCTCTTGCATGATTCATAATCATACCTCCATTTCCATACTACTTCATGGGTAAAAATTTTTCAAACCAATAATTTGACGCCAAAGTGTTCCTCTTGAGGTGGAAATCTATCCAATGAAATATCACATAACAAAAAATAAATTTACCACCCTAAGAGTCTTGGTTTATTCTTCATACATGGGGTTATAGGAACCCAATCATGAAATGTTACCAGATTCTAACTAGATACTTATCTTTGATCTTCTACAACCAATATAGCAAGATAAATGAAAAAGAAACATATTTGATGCCATTTGTATCACCCTGACTTGGGAGCCACAAAAACTATGCTCTGGTCTAGAGGTCTAGTAGGCATTAGGCTCTCCTCCATATTCTCAAAAAGGCTACCCACAACTAGAGAGGGTTTATTAGAAGACTTTGGGATGAGTATAAACGTTGTTAATGATTATAATAATCATCATATAAGACCATCACTATAGAATCAATGAAAAAACTTTGTATAAGAAACCAAAAAGACAATAAAAATAAAAAAAATAGTAATAGAGTCATACATATCAAATAGAGTATAAAAATTCAATATTACTCATAGAAACATGCAAGATCACCAAAAGGTCGATCACATAAGTTCATAGTCAAAATCTAAAAAAGAGTCTATAGACTAATGAAGAATAACCCCCTTGGTCCATATTTTATATATCCCATGAATGAGTGAATCCCTTCTCAATATGGCCCTCTTCATGATCTTTTTACCTTAATTGATGTCAAATCTATGAATGTTTCATTAATCCATTGACGATTATGTAGGTTTTGAGTACGAACTCAGTAAAACACCACCAATATATCCCTATCTTAAGTCCATAATTGTATTGTTGTATGAATATTTAAATAAATAACATTAAATAAAACTTAAGAATACCTAAAAAACATCAATTGAAGTCAATATCCCTAAGGAATCTTTTACATAACTCAACTGACACTGGTGTGGAATGATATATCCATGACCTATCATACCGGGTGTAGCCTTGGTTCCCCAATCATTTCCATATAATAGTCACTCAGAAACTCATTCCATCCAATACTACATGTGTCACAAGTAAATTCATCCGGAATCCCATCTGCATGGTGAAATAATATGTCACAAGTAGCTTTTACATCCATTTAACCATTCACAATTGTCATTTCAACCTGACATGCTAAGGCATAATGAGATCCATCCTTCAATAAACCAATACCATCAACACAAACTTATATAGTGAGCCTTTTACCCAAAACCATGTCCTTAATAAATACTAACCATTGATTTATATGATGATAACCTTATCCATATATAATGATCAACATAATCCCCAAAGATGAAAAATATATGGAGGAATCTGCCAATATCGAGTGTTCAAAACCACATCCCTAAGTCCTTATAAGTGTGAACATGAATCCCATGAAACTATCAATGAATCTTGGTGAGAAGTAATAAACAAACTTATCAAAGACAGACAAACTATAAAAATCTATAACCACATGTGAACCATGTCACTCAAATATGTCATGGTCTTCATAATCTTCCCCAACATGATGATCATATTTGCTAAGTTTCAATGTTTAATGGTATCACATATATATTTTCCCAGTCCCAACATGTTCCAATGTAACCAATGTAATCACACCATAATTTATGCAATTAACTAGCTGTCAAATCAGGGCTTAACTAAACTGGAAACCACATTTCACATTTACCAAGACATACCCAGCTCAACACATTTAAAGATACATTAATTTCCAATTATAATCTCACAATAATATTAAAATGATTTAAAAGTACGCATTTATTTAAATGGATTTCACATGGACAACCCCAACCATGTGTATTTAATTACTCGCCCAATAAAATGATGATAAACATGGATAAATCTATAAACCTCCAAAATTACCCTTGTCATCTATTTAACATTAAAAACATCTGATTTGAGCCAATAAAATAGAAATCAACATTTTAGACAAGAACCCTATAAATTGGGAAAAAATATCACATGGAATTAGTGTTCCAAATTGAAACAGAAAGGACTAATAGAAGAAATATAAATTAAAAACTCACCACCGAATATCTAATAAAACCTATGGATCATGATTTCAACACCATATAGATGAGATGTAATGGTCCATAGGATGAAGTATAAAGGAACCCCACATCTAGATGAGGTTTAAGAAATGGAAGAGGAATTGGGATAAAGATAGAAACATGTAGAGAGTGGTATATGAGTAATGTTACCCCCATTTAATGACCTTCATAGATAGGCCATATGGTTTGGATAACTATCCACCATCTATGTGATACCAATTTCTAAAGGCACCCACCTTGTATGCTTATGCACACAGTTTTTCAAAACATGTGCATCCCGTGAAGATCACCTCTTAAAATTATGGATAACTTTTCAAACATTCATGATCCACACTTTGTATATTAATACATACTTTTTATCTAGAATATTACAGACAAAAAAGATTATCCCCAAGGGTTTTTTGGTTTCTTCAAACCATACTCCCTATCTCATACATTCTGAACATGATTTTATAGGGCTTGATGATCCCGAAATTCATTTAAACCCTCAAGGATATCATTGAGTATTAATCCCCATCTTAAAAAAATACTTTCGATAAAAAAACACTCATAATTAAGCTCTGAACCCCATAATGAAATTTTTCCTTATCACTAAACAGACAATTCAAATTTACAAAAAAATTTCAACAATCAAAAACACCTCAGATAATAAAATTTTATCACTAAATAAATATATGAACCCCTATTCCTTTATTTGAGGGATATTTTTCTTCTAATTATAGATTTTATTATTTTAAACCAATATTAAAACATCATTTATCATTATCAAAATAGATTCCATATACTTATAAACAAATACCATCATCCCTCCACCCCACTTTAGTGAAAAAATAATATTGAATTAACCTATAGTGAAATTAAGAAAGGTATTAATGTATTATAATGTGGAAACCTAACATAATTTTTCATAAACTCTTTAATCATAATAAAGGATAGATATAAGGGATGTATCAAAATATAAGCTCACTTAATAAATGGGGCCTTTAAAAATGGTCTCTCAATTATATTTGACAAATTTTGCTTAATATTAAAATGTTTTAAATAGATAAAAAAAATTATAAATCTCACATGATCCCTTTAGACTCCCAAATAAATGTGAAAAGTTAGAATATGTGGGAAAGAATTATAAACCTTTCTAGTAGGGGAATAACAAAATTATAAAATATTGGTTCACATTAGTTTTATATTAAATCAATCTTTTATAAATTATTTAATTAAATACGAAGAAAAAAAATTCAATTATGAAATAATTAAAATTATTAAAAACTCTAATCAATTAGTTTCTAAAAACACTATGATGGTATGAAATTTAAATCTATTTTATGAATCTCATTATTCTTAAAGAAATAAAAAAATAAAAATAACAAATGGTATAAAATATATTTTCCCCTATCACCCACACTTACTTTAAAATACCCATCATTTATGTTCAACTAGATTTCAAAAAATAGGGAAATAAATTAACAAACATGGAAAGTTATTACCTATTTTTATTTATAAGTAGTACCCATGAGTTATGATACATTTTTTTAACATAAAAACCTAAAATAAATCATGAAATAAATCATTAGTATTTTATTAAAATTATAATTTCAAATAGAAAGATAATATTAATTTAAAGCCCCCATGTGGGTTTATAGTTTTGACTTCCCCCAGTGAGTTAGTTCCAACTGTTAACAAAAAATTAATGGATGGTATAGTTTTTTTAACATAAACAGACTCATGATTTTTCTTTGGGTGTACATTCCTTCACAAGGGTTATAAGGGAATCAATGTATATAGTACCACAGACCCATATCAAAAGTTAAATTTATAGCTTTCATGGGGTGGGTTTGAGAAAATATGGGACCTCATTTACTTAAGACACTAATTGTGTGGCTTCTTTTATAAATTCAATGGAACACTCATATGTTTTTACATTAAATTATTAATACAAGGTAAATTAAGTTAAATGTTATTTAAAATGAAATTTATTCAAGATAAATTAATATTAAAATCTTCCCCTTCTATGTAGATAGTTAGTGGATTAGTTTTTTCAAGAAAGGCCCCTTGGTATTTTTCATTTACATTCTTTAGTCTTTTTTCAATGTCTATAGGGAGATTCAATGTTCCTATATATGTGTATCTTCTTAGTCATCATCATCATCATCATACTCAAATAAAATCCATGTTTTGGATGAATATAAAAATTATAAATACTGGATAATTGTTCTAAAATTAGTTTCAATAAATTTATATAAAAAAATAACAAAATATTTTGTTGATGTATTTTCTCGGGATAAATTTATTCTTTAATGGTATATCCTTATAGAGTTGGGTATTCATGGACAGATGAAGCTATTCAATATGATTTATCATATTTATAATTTACACTAATTGGGCTGTTACTTATTCCAAAACATAGAAATATAAAAAGGTGTTGATTCATCAATTTCTAATATGGGGGTGTCATGTTTCATGTTACCATCTCAAAAAATGACTTTACTATTATTATGAATAATAACTATCTTACACACCCATATTAGCCACTATTTAATTTTAATGGATCTCATTTTTAAATGGTTGTGAGATATTTTAATAGTATATTAGTCAACTTAGGATATTCAACAGTAATGATCAGTAGAGAAAAATCAATCTATATATATTCTTCTTCTTATTACGATGTTTTCTTTCTCATTCGATAAATGAACATATTGATTTATCAATTTCACTTGGTTCCTCATCACTGAAATGTATTATTTATATTTTTCCAAAAATCTTATCCTTAATGACCAATTTTTTAATCCACTTATATGACATGATATTATTGGTTAATCCGTGTATAATTTTCTAAATTTGAAGAGTTTATGTATATATATTTTTTTAATTTTTTTATTAATGGAATTAAAATATAATTACAACCGTGAAATGAAAATATAGTGATGAAATAGCTTAAATACTTATAAATAACACTTGATTTTATACACACCCATCATAAGGAGCTAAAAATGATATTTTCCTATTGTGGTATAGAGTTTGACTTGGTATACCTCTATTAATAATCCTTTATTATATAAATTATAACTATTAAAAAATTTTATTTTATTTCCATTATATTTATATTAGATGAAATTAAATGAAAAAATGGGGGTTTTGGCATATAATGATTCAAGAAATTAAAGGAATGTTGTTGGAAATAAATATCTTTTATCAATAATGGTAGTAAATCCATAGGGGTTTTCAATTCAAATTCTTTTTTTCATATATTTTAATAATATTCAACATCCAAGAAGGTACATATTCAAAATGAAAATATGTATAGTAGATTTATATCATGGAATATATATGAATCTCCCATTCATGTTTATAATTTAATGATTTTCTAAAACATTGAATTAGGTTGCTATAACCACCATTTATATATAAAAGGCATGGATTAAATATTTATGGACATTATTTCGATAGAAAAGGATGTGAAAGATACTTGGAGTTTATATCTTATAATATGTTATGGTAGACATAATAAGTTGATGTAGTTATTTTTATTGGTTATGCTTTGAGATCAATTCACTTGGAAATAACAATTGAAGACTATTCTACATCATATAATATATGGAGAATCTGTAAAATAATATTTAATGAATTTGACTTATATGTCATTTAGTTAATGAAGAATATTTTATCTCTATAAAGAATAATGAATTAAACTACGATGATCCATGATGTTTATATGTATTAGGAGATCCAATGAAAAATTGGGAGTGGGGGGGGGGTTAATTAGGAGTAAACATTTAAAATTTTAATTCTTTTGAAATTAATATTTAAAATTATTAATGTTTTCATCCTTATCAACATTTAAAACAATAAAAAATTTAATAAATGGTAATAAGGTGATGCAATTTAAACATGATTTATAGGGTTATCCCCTTTTGTGGGTTCTTATAATTTCTATTGAAACTCCCACCATTCTAAGGAAATTCGCTTTAATTAGAAACATAATTCAATAAGAAAAATCCAAATAATGTATGTCCATATCTCGATAGGTATGATTATAATTACCATCAGTAGTAAAAAAAAGTTTTTTATGATTCTGAATGAGAACATATGAAATGTTTTTTGACATAGTTCAAAGAATCTTCATATGAATTTATCTTTTTCATTTTCTATCTAGTATCTCCATATGGTGTTCCTTTTGATTACATTAGTATTTGTATATATAATGTAACTCAATAAAACTATTCCAATTTTTTTTTATCTTTTTTCAATAAATGAAAACATCTACGCATTCCAATATATTCAAGACCTATGTCTAATACTTTTACTATCCAATATCTTTGATCGAATCCTAAGGCCAGTTTCCTAAAATTAAATATTTATCCAGTTTCTCAAATCTGAAAACCCTATCTAATTACTAAAACCTTTTCATATCATCTCCAACCTATTTTTTTGGAAATTAAATATTTTCAAAACTTGGGTTGTTGTCTCTTCATTCGGTATCTTTGTCTCACACGTTTTATGTACCAAATTGACTTTCTAAAATTCATAAAAAGTAACCTATTTTCTGAGTTTACCTTAACACACTTTTATAGGTGTACATGAAGTATAAAAGGTGGTAACTAAATTTTATTTTCCATCTCAATTAAAAAAACTACAATAATTTAAATTATTCTAGAGAATTTTTAAATATTTATGAACAATCAAGAATCTACGACATTCTCCAAACATCATTAACCTCAGAGATAAAGAATATCTTTACACATCGTTTTTTAATGTATATAAAAAATTTGAATATCACTGCATCATTAAATATTTAGAACTTTTAAAATAGTTGTAAATGTTGTCATAAATCATTATGATGTAGATTTTATAGCTTTATTAGAACATCATCTTCCAAATATACTCTGTGTTCTTCCATTTGATCCATATCATATCACAAGTCTTATAAAATCATTTACATTACAAAATACACATATTATCCTTATAAAGGGAATTGAAAAACTCTATGTACCATTATATTGTGTTGTAACCATTATAAAGTTATCATGTTATATCATACTCCCAGAATTCATAACATTGAAATTAATACAGCTTGTAATAAAATATTTCCCACTTAAACTTTATACAAACATTATTTGTGGTACCATATTTTCCCATATTAGGTGAACTTGATATAATTTTCTATCCCCATATCTGTCTAATCACCTATGATAATTCTATCTTGTTCATTAGAGGAATTAGATTATGATTATGTTGTTTAAACTTTTTAATAAATCTATCAAATAATAATTATCCCATTTGTACATTTAAAACATCCCTTATTGATCTTGGAAAACTGTTTTACTTATTTTTATGATCATTATTTCTGTTAGAACTCAATAAAACCAACAAAATATAAATATTATCACTTTATACAACCCTTAATCCAAATTTTTAAACATTTTATATGTAAAAATTAACCCGTAAATAATTCATAAAACCTTTTAACTAGTGAAAACCTCATTGGTTCATCTATTATCATTATGTATTGTCTTTCTGATGACATGGTACAATCATCCTTAAAATAATCATTTAGAAACATCATCCCCAGTACTTCTAGTCTACAGTTATACTTCCCTGCTCTTGTACTAACATTAAAAATGTTCATCAAGGATCTTAATTATAATCATCATTTTAGGAACATTGAGTGCAACATGTCATATTATAGCATAAAGAATGTTTCTTGAAATAGATAATTATACTTCTATCACCTCTTCTAGCTCTTCATAAGAAAAAATTTGTCAATAATTCAAGAAACGATTTATCACTATTCAGAGAAAATATTTATAATAGGATATATGAAAAACATGTTAAAATTATATTTATAAAAACAACCCGATGGACCGTCATTATCCCCTTTTATTTTTTTGAAACACTCGCATAACTAGTCAAAATAAAATTACAAACTCATTTTTATCTGTTTTAATTAAATCAAATCATTTATCATAGTGAATTTTAGAAAAATACTACCAACTAAGGAAATGCATTTTAAGGAATTATATCCCTCAATAATAAGAAATTTTATAGAAATAATAGGATAGAAACACCAAAAATTTTATCATCTGTCCCATTTTGGATAAAAACATCATTATATTAAGATGAGAATGGGTTTTACATCTTCATGAAATTTTTGATTTACTCTCCCCCCTTATCAAGATAATACAAATCATGGTGGAAGAGTTACTTAAGAACTCTATAGATTCATATGTGGAGGTTGAACACATATTCATATTCACATTTCCTCTCATATTTAACTTAGATTAGATTTAGTGAAAACATCATTATTTTAAACAATATTGAAATATTCTCATGCAATAAATTCTCTATCAGCAACTTCATCCTTAATAAATTCATACTTATGTCAATTTTATATGATATTGAATGTTTTATAGGGTTTTTTAAAATATAAATAGATCATTGATTATTAAAAAATATATTCAATGATTTTCTAATATTTAATCTCGAATGTTCAAAATAATCCTTTATACATTTCATTTGTGTATAAGAATGGGAGATGAAAATATATTCTTTTATATTGTACTCAGTATAATAGATCATTGTTTATTTCTTTTACATATCACAAAAAATTATATAAAGAAAAAAGTCCCTCCAAATGTTGACTTTCTATAATTACAATTCTCATAAAAATCAATATCAGTATATCCATGAAGGTTCATGTCACAACATGTTTTATACAACAGACCATAAGAATATATTCCTTAAACATACATGGGTATTTCTTTTCATAATGAATATGTAATTTCATTTGATCAGAGTGATATATGTCACAAAAATTTACAATATATAAAATTTAGAAACGTTAATATTAAATAAGTTACTTGATTTATATCAACTTTTGGATGTCTTTTTGATATACCAAATTCCCATATTCATCATGATTCATCATTATAATTTTTATAGAGAGGTGTATCAACTTATTATGATTCGATCATGATAAATCTCTAAAATAAATCCTTTGAATTCTTCCCTTGTAATATAAAAATACATATTCCCTATTAATGTTATTTTCATCACAAAAAGATTATTAATTCTTCATGAATTTAAATTTAAATTCCTTTATTATTTATTTTTTCAAAATAATATTATAGGATTTATCTATATATAATAAAAAAAGTATATCATTAATGTAAAAATTGGCTATAATGGTTCCTATTTTTTTCTATTTCACATATATTTTCTATCAAAAATTACTTTAGGAAATTTCATCTTCTTCAAACAGCAATAACCTGGAAATAACAATGCACAAGGAGGCTATTTTGAATCGTACAAATCATTTTTTAACTTACAAACCATAGTACCATATTTATCAAATAAGAACGCATTTGGTTGATCAATATAAAATTATTCTTCAATTTTTATTTTTGGGAATGTTGACATAATGTACATATGATAAAACATTTAACAATGATGTAAAACTACTAAAAATAACATTATTATAGTTTATAATCCCCCAACATGGGAAGAAATTTCCTAAAAATAATCACCGTCCACATGAGTTTAACCATTGAAATAATGTTGAGTTTTTTTCTTGAAATTTTCCATGTTCATTGATATTTTTTATGATCTCCCACTTTGATCCTATAATATTGTTTCCTGCCAGTCATGTAATAAAACCCCATGTTTTATTTTTTATCCATTTGATCTAACTCATAATTCATAGATTCGAACCACAATTTTTGTTAAATTGCCTATGAAACCATATATAGTTCTACCAGTGAGATAAGTGATGTATTATTCTATAATCTCAATTTGATATTAGTTTGAACTAGAAAATTCTAATATTAAATTATATTTCTTGATTCAACCTATTTAATTATGGTATAAAATTTAATAGATTTTCTACAAGAATCAATATTTACCACATGATTCATATATATATATATATATATATCTTATTTTACACTTTTTGGAATCCATTGATATTCAATTTCATTATCTTTTTTGGATGTACCTTTCCCATATTTCATAAAATCATTTGTATAATATTAAACAAAAAAATATATGGAATATTCATTTTTAATCATTATTGCATCATTATAATCCACTAAATTTTCTAAAAATTTCATCAAATATTTTTATCTTATTCTGATGGATGAATATCCCATGATATTTATTTCCATATTCTTTTAATGAAAAATTACACAAACCAGATTGTTAATCTTAAGAAATTAAGGTCACCTAAAAAATTAAAATATTTTTTAAAATTGTCATTTTCATATAATTCATATCTAACAGAGTCATGTTAGATTCCAACCACAACAATCATTGGATTTTTACATGAATAATAGTACTAATTTCAAATATCTATAGAAACATATACTATTTATACTAATCCAACATAATTCTTCACATTTCCATTAATCTACTGTTTTCCCGTTCTTTCAGTCCTTTTTTTGGATCATATGGAGCACAATCTTAAATTTTATTCTATGTTTCCTTAACATGTGAACTCATTTCTAATTTTAGTTCTCAATAATCAGTACATAGTCACCCATATTTCATTCAAATTAAAATAAACAATATATAAACCTATATTAAATAGATAATTTATGCCTCATGAAAATTATATCGATCATACAAGTGAAATAATCAATAAAAGTGATAATGTAAAGAATTAAAATTTTATTAATTGATTTATTATTGAAAAACAAAGTACATAGTGAATAATCTTAGTAGTTCTAGTGGAATGGATTACACTATTCCTATGTCATACACTAATAATATTCCCTTTCATACATGTTATAAAAACACAAACATCTTTCGAGTTCAGTGGTGGTATGTTTCCAACAACATCTACTTTAAAAAAAATATCTCATCTTTTCTAGATTATATTCCCCAGTCATTGTTTCCCCAAATTTTTTTAATCCTCATCACATAAATATCATGACTTACAAACATCTCCGTTATAGAAAATATTGCATGTATTTCTTTCTCCTATAGAATTAATATTCCCATATTTTAAACATTTGATGATACATGAATATTTATTGAAGATGATTATCATTCCATCATTACAATGTTATATTACTCTTAGTATGTTGTGTTTAAGACCATCAACATATAAAATTTCTTTTAATTGTATTATATAAGTTTTAATCTCAGTTTTTCCATTCATTTTATTTTAGGAAACAATCATTTTCTATACTATCTAATTATCCTTTATGTTCTTCAATATCTATCAATATATTTTTATCACTTATCATATGTTTGGAATAACAACTGTCAAAAATCCATGGGTTTTTTCTTTTTTTATATTTTAGTGTTTAAAAAAATCAATATTATCAATTTTCTTCATTTCGTTCTCTGTTTCTTTTCTAGAATAAAAATATATTCCTAAAATATTTTTAAAAAATTCTTTATTAAATTAATTTGGTTGATCACATCATCCACAAATATCTTCTAAAAACACAAAATTATTTTATATTTGGAAACATTCTAACATCTAGTGATTTTCTTTTCATTATTACTGAACATATAAATGTGACTCTATTTTATAAGATCATTTCTCTCCCTTAATTAATGAATATTTCCCATAAGAAACATGTTTAAAAAAACTATAATCCTTATTCCCATATATACCACAAACCCAGTAATATCCACTAAATATTGATCTTCTCTAATTGTATGATATTTTCCATTAACATGTTTGTTGAGATTCATAAAAAATTGCTGACATTGTTTTACCATATAATGGTGAATCTTTATTATGGTGGTCATATTTCATTTTTCATTAATGTGAATATGTTTCCATATCCATTCCCAGTAAAATATTTTTTAATAGCGATTATAACTCCTTTATGGTTAGTAAAATCAGATTAAATTTAACATTTTGTTGTTGTAGATTTCACCAAATTCTTGGATTGAGGTTTATTTGTAGCTAATATATTTTCCCTTCACCTATAAAGACTTTCTGAAAAAATAATTTATCTTCTTTAGGTTATATGAATCCCATTGAAATATTTATTAGGCTTCAAAAACCTAATTTTTCTTATAAAAAGTTTTCTCACAAAGATCTTCCAACATCTTACCCTATTTGAAATCCTTTTTTGATGTTATACACTCCTCAATATACACAAATTCATTTTTAATAAATCTATTTTTCTTATATTCTGTTTCTCACCATCTAACACCAACATTCTCATTTAATTCTTGAGTCCTATGCTCTGATAAATAAATGACCAAAGTTGTGATCTCATATTCTACTGTATAATGGTTTTTTAACTTATTCAATTTCACTATTTGAGGAATAATAATTCTTCTAAATGTTAGAAAACTTTTAATGAGCTTCCCTAGAAGTTCATCTTCTATAAAAAAATTCAATAGAGTCATATTAAATTTTCTTACACAATAAACTGATTATGTTTTATCTGGTGAATTTTTCCTTACTTTTCTGGGATTTCATATCTTTTAGAGATGTTTTTTCACCTGTTCTATAAATGTTCTTATTCTATATCTTATTCATATTTTACATTTTCATCATAATATGATTCATAGAAAAATTCCCAATTACTCTAAACTCTAAACACTTCTGTGGGAGTGTTTCTCTATATTTTCGTCTACCTCCCCAATT
This sequence comes from Viscum album, assembly GCA_963277665.1. Lineage (NCBI taxonomy): Eukaryota > Viridiplantae > Streptophyta > Magnoliopsida > Santalales > Viscaceae > Viscum > Viscum album. The sequence continues at coordinate 56,327,751 of OY728151.1, read as the reverse complement.
ATTTTTAGAGATAAAATAAAAGAGTATTTTATTAATGTTATCATATTTTTTATATTCCAAATCACTAAGGTAGAAAATATTATGATCGTCATCATGAATTGTAAATTTTAGCCTTTATTCAAAATTCATTTAATAAATAAAATTATTTTTATATATATAGATCATTTATCATCAAATATGAATTAATAACGTTCTATAATTCATCAAGAGATGTGTCATTTTTGTCTTATAAAGATGAAATTTTAAAATTAAACATGTCTAAAATGATTCTCAATAGTTTCTTTATAATTGTGTAATCTTACAAGAAATCTATTATTCCTCTTATATTGCAAACAAAAATAATTTACTCTGGTGAATTACATAGAAATACTTTTATTATATTATATTATAATATCTGTAAACATTTTTCACCATATATTTTTCTGCAATCACATTTATATATACCTTAAATAACTTTTGGAGTTTGCCAGTTTTTTGTAGTTAGGTTGAGTCCCAACATATTCATAAATAAGTTTTTTTTAAAATATATAAGAATTAAATTTATATCATTCACATCTATCACAAGATTTATTTTTTAGTAAATTTCATATGAAAAACATTATTAATGGGTGGAGACCCAATTGTTTCAGTATTTATTACCTCTAATACATGTGATGGAGGATATGGTATCATTTTTTTTCCAGTAATGATAATTTTTTTCATTGAAGGTATGAATACCTATTATATTAACTAGGTTAAGATTATCAATGATGATGATCAAACAAGGTAACGTTCCATTGATTCCCAAAAATGATCATGTGCTTCATAAAAACCATTAAGAATGTGGGAGTTAAATTTGTGGTAAACCTTTATAATTTCAATTATATTTAAATTTACCCTTGTAACATGTTAAATATATTTTGATTATTATAATTATAAAATATTATCTGGTTAATGCATAGAAAGGGAAGTAAATCATTGAACATATTATTTACAATGTTCACCCCCACTATGGATAACTACATAATTTCCATGGTTACTCCCATAGACTAATGTTAATTTACTAAAATAACAAAGAAAAAAAAAATATAAATCCCTTTAGGCTCCTTTTATCTCTTGATGGGTATGATTATATTGACACCAATCAGTTTTAAAAAATCGATTATGTTCCAAAGAAAACAAAAGATCAAAAACATTTTTATATTTCTCACTAAAATTTAATAAAACATTTCTCCATTGATGTGTCCATATTGTGTCCCAGTTCAGTGTAACTTCTATCTCATTCCAATTCACTCAATAAAACTATAAATTCTTCTTTTGATATTGGTCTGATAAAAAAATACATCCACCTATCAATCAATCGAGAATCTTTATCAGATAACTTCACTATCCAATATCTCAAAATGGTTTATCTGTCTGATTTCTCGTATCAAAAACCATTTCTAGTGTCTCAGATATGAATAATCTATCAGATCACTCTAAAGAAATATTATATTCTTTATGAAATTCTAATGTTGGATAAAATTATGAAAACATCCTATTTTTTCTCTTCATCTAGTATCTTTGTTCCATACATTTTTCCATAGAACATATGTTTTTTTGAAACTTTTTAATGATACTCTATTTTAATACATTACATTCCCTATATTTTATAGGATCACATGAAGTATAAAATGTGGGAAATAAATTTTATTTTCCCACCTAATTTTATTCACTAGAGTATTCAAAATTATTCTTTAGTATTCTTGAAGTTTAATGTAGACTAAAACATCTAAAACCTTCTTCCAAATTATTTATCATTATTCTCAGGGAAATTTTTTACACCTCGTGTATAAACTAGATAAAAACCATTGATAAATCATCTATAAATCATCAAAAATAAGGAACAATATAAATATTTTTAAATTTTCTCACAAATCCATCGGGTGGAGTTTGTCCAATGATTTTATCCTAAATTCTCTATCTATATCTAATATAGTTTCGTTTGAATGATTTACAACCTTATGTAAGTTATATAGAATTGATACCCTTTGGAAGAATTTCTATTACCCTTATTTTGGTATTATAAAACTTAGTGTACATTAACATAGTGTTCATAACTTTTTACAGCCTTCAGGTCATATCATAATATAGAAATTATTATTGTTGAACTATACAAATAATTTAAAAAAATATTTCCCTCTTTATATTCAGATAAAGTATATGTTGATAACTTATCACCCATAATATAGTGAACTCAAAACGATGGACTCTCATTATGTATATCAACTAACCTCATCTTCCTCTGTTTGGTGTACACAAGTCATTATATAAAGATTACATAATTCCAAATTCTATAAAATTATATATTTCAATAAGATTACCCAATTTATAGATATAATTTCATTTCATTGTTTTTTTAATTTTTTTTTTCTAATCATGATTTCATCTTTAACTCTACACAACTACTCGAACATAAATTTTATATAATTATATAGATACCCCTTTATAATTTTTAAACTTTTGACAAGTTCTTACAAATTAACCAATGATGTATTCAAGAAAACATCAGACATGTAAAACCATCCATGGTCTGTCAGATAACATTTTCATATATTCCATTTGGTGTAAATTTTAAACCTTCATACAAATATTCATCTAAAATATACTACTTGATTTCATTCATTTCCATGTTTTACTTCTCTATCATAGTACTAATGTTCAAAAACATCATTATAGATAATGAAATTCATCGTGATGTTATAAAATATGTGAATATAATATAATAATCTAATATTAGAAACAATCATATAATAATTAAGAAAATGTCCTTCACCTATTTAATCCCTTCCCAGAAAACAATCTTAACATTTCTGGTTATAATTTATCAGTTTTTTAACAAAAACAATTCATAATAGGATTGGTTGAAAAAAAATATGAAACTTTTCATAAAAACATATTTAGTGAACATCAATCAATTTTTTTGAATTGTTATAATCACTGATTATTGATTAAATTAAATTAAAATTGAATATATTCGTATAATTTGGGTAAGTGTATTTTATTATCATTAAAATATTATATGGAATATTTATATTCTTCAATTTATTTTTAATTATTACTAATATTGATTAATGTTTATTTGAATTTATTCCAAATAAATTTAAAGTGGTTGAGAATGATTGAATATGTTTTTGTGTTGATTTGAAGTGCTTTATAATTTTATAAGATTTTTTGACACATATTGGATAATTTTATAATAATTTATCCAATTTATGTATCATATGTTAGATAAATATTTATACATAAGATATTTTGAATCTAAAAGATAAAAATTTTCAAATATAATTGTTGCATAAGCTACCTAATTTCATACATAACATAAATTGTTAATAGAGATATGATAATTTGACTAATGCATTGGAATGTTATATATTTATATGATATATAATAAATTTATAACAAAATAGGATAAAATTAGAAATAGAAATTAGTATTGTGAAAAAATAACATAATTGGGCCTATATAACAAATTTTTCGGAAAAATATTGATATGCAAAATTTTTTAAGATGGAATAAATTTGTTTTTTGAAAATTAATCAAGGTTTTATGTAATATATTTTCAATTAATATGTATTTTTTTTATATGTTACATATTCCATCATTATAAAAATGATACACAATGATCTCTAGTTAAAAAATATTAATGGTGTTGGGAGAATTATAGGTATTATATTTTTTATATTACACAAGTTTCATTAGTTTGTAGAAATTTTATGATAATATTTTTGATAATACTTGGTTTTTTTGTGACTCAAATATCAAGAATACAGATAAAATCATGAATTATAGATTTAGATTCATTGATATAAATCGAATAACTGTTGATACATCATGAAGAATATTAACTCACATCGAAGCATACTATGATGAAATGGAATCCCGATAATGTTTTGAAATTAATGAGATAATTATTCTATGATGTGAGTGTCAATGCATAGATTATGATAAGTAATGGAGGAAGATAATATATTTTCACTTAAATTTGAGGAACACTGACTACAAATGAAATAATATAGTCGTCCAGAATAAGATTAGAGATCAAGGGAACATATACCACTTTTATATTTTATGAGTTTAACTACACAACATTTCTTCTCATAATGATATCAAAAAATGATAAATATATTCAAAAATAAATCTCAATTAATTATTTTATAACCCCACATATCAATATTGAGGTTAGTTATACAATAATTTATAAATATAATTTATGTTTTGGAGAACATAAATAAAAATGTAAATAAAATAAAAATAAACAGAATAATTATGTTAAAATCCTTGGAAGGGATTATAAAATTTGAATCAAATAAGTAATCCCAAAAAAAATTTTGAGGATAAAGGAAACGTTAGGAATTAAAAAATTATTTCTCCAAAAAACTAATTTTTTTATAGTGAAGTGATACTTTTTTATATAGATAATGGAAATATCCTAGTAGGGTTCATCATGAATTGAAGACGCACAAATGAATCATGAATCAATATCCATTTCTCATGTGGTCGATTCATTTTGGTATTCTTTAAAGCCTCTACATAATCCTAAATAATATATTCTTTATTTACATATTAATTCAATTAAAGGTTTTAATAAAGATACTAGAATATATTAAACAATCTTATATATGGAGGTTCTGTTCCATGACTTGTAACACTATTATGACAAAGAAGATCACTGTTCATATAGTGGTTTTACTATTTTCTATGAATTTGATCACTTCATTCCCCCATGATGTGAATTCATTATCCACTATGTGTGTTACAATATATTTCACATATCACCCAATCTTGCCTAAGATTCTTCGTGGTATAACTAAACATCAAAAAATGTCAAATTATATTATTTTAATTTTTCCATGCCATCGACCCTAGGGTTTAGACTTCATGCTATTTCTCATAGGAATACATGTCAAGTAAAATAAATTTTAATGATTAACTTTTTGAATTGGTGTTTGAACACAAAAAACAACATCATTAAGCCTTATGTATCACTGTATATATGGGTTTAACTCTTACATACATCTAATTTACATTAATTTATTATTTCATTATTTTCCAAATTGTCATGTGAAGAGTTGGAATGACTCTTATATTCCAAAAATAAACTATTATTTGTTCATTTATAAGTTTTTAGTTTAAAACATTACATCAACAACTCTTGTATTTATATTTAATCCTCACTAGGTAACCACTGTAGTTACTTTTATATATCACTAGAATTTCTAAAGGATTTTCCAAATTTATTCTCATCTGTATTGTTAAGCTTTACAAATTAAGGAAATTATATTTGCGCATTCTAGTACTTAACCAAATTTTGAATCAGTACTCTAAGAAGACTTTTACCTATAGAAATGTATACTTTTAAACATTAAATATCTTTTCCACATTTTCCACTTCTTTTTTCCAATGACCTTTATGTATGCTAACACTTAGACAAATTATTAATCACATAGAAAAATACATAAAATAGAAAATAAATATATTTTTTTCGAAACAATACTAGTAAATTAATAAAACTATTAAAAATCATGTTTAATGTTATTTTCACAATAGGGTACAAATTATTCTTCCATCAAAAAAATGTGATAATTACCTATGAAATAAAAAATTAGTAGAGAGTTTTTTAGCGAATTAAAAAATATAAACAAAAAAAATTATCTATATCATATACTGATGTATATTTTTACAAACTACATATCATAATGCTTATCATCTAAGAGAATCATTTGTGTAGATATCCAATGAACTACACTGACCACTAAGATCTGAAGTAAAATTCTTGTGTCTAATACATAGCTGGAAATGTTCATGCCACAAACACACCCAAACTAGTGTAATTATCCTTAATCTAGATAAATCATAATATTTTTATCCATCACTAATTCCTTAAAAAAATCACTCGAATAAATTTATAATTTATCAAAATCATTAATTTGTGAAATAATAAATGGGTGCACCACCACACTAAATTCACCTAACTCCATTACATACGCACTACATAATACGCGAATTATATCCCCTTATAAATATGTATCATTATAGGTGACATTAATGTTTTACCCATTCAACAAAATTTTCATACTGTATTTGATGTCAATTATAAAGTCATCACCGTTTTTCACTTGGAATTGTATTCGAGCAATTCACACCGTGTTTTTTCAGGTATTTGTTTCGATCTGGTTCATTGGAAATCATGATCACTTTAGTGGGTTTTGGGTGAGATTAAGGATTACTTTTAAAATAAAATATATCTATAATAATCCTAACATGTTTTCCCCATATAATTTTTCGGAGTTTTCTGTGAAAATGATAGTTAATCCATGATTTGGGCCAAACATGAGCCCATTTCCCTATTCTAGAAAATAATTTATTTCATTAATAAATTCTTTGTTTTTCAAATAATTTCACCCATTATACTTTCCACATTCAATCCATGACCAATTAAAACAATCATATTCTTTTTACCCCAGTAAAAATTAATAATCCTGGTGGTTTTGGGTTATTTATTCATGTATTGGGCCAACTTGTGGGCCCATTTTCAGTTTTAACTAAATAAATTGATTATTTTATATATTATATATTATTTAATATTTCTCAGTGATTACACCTCTCACCAAATCCCAAGATCCTTATGAGAACTCCCATGTTCCATTTCCCATATTTGGAGCTCATCTTTGTCAAATATTTGGAAGAAATAACTCAAGGAATCTCAAATAATCCAGGTTTGGTAAGGTAATTTTTCATATTCACAAATCATTCCTTTTTTTTATTTTCTACCAAAATCTTCTTTCCCAAGTTATTAAAAACCTAAATATCCTCTAAAATACGTTCAAATCCATTAACATTCCTCTAATGGTGTATATATAAGGGAATATGTAGAGTTCTATAGTTTCTATGGTGAGATTCCTTCTCCTTTCTCCTCCATCATCCTTCTCCTTCTATATTCATCTGATTTCATCTCCTCACATGTTCAATAATAACCTAGTTTTATGTTATCCCATGTTTTTTATGGTTTTTAGGTCTCTTAGTGATGGTCTTCAGAGATTTGGAGTGTTGGGAACCACAGCGGGTGATATCAGGCGTGGGGTTCCTTTCTACCATGGTTTTGAGGTTGGATATTCGTTTTACATGGAATTATCATTTATGTTTCATCATTTTTGTGTTTTTTTATCTAATTTTATGTTTATAATTGTTTTTCAGACTTTGGATAATTTTCTTGGTGTAAAAAACAATTGTTTAAGAATTATTTTGTTAAAAGTAGTGTTCTTTTATTATAAACATATACACTTATTCCTTTCATAAATGTTATATTAGATTATTCACCTAGATTAGGATATTATGAACATGTTCAATTAGTTTTAATAAATTTATTTCTTTAGAATTTTATTTTATCCCTTTTGAAGTGCTTAAAATAAGTTGTTTATCTAAAAGTGAATTCAATGTGTTCGGTAACTTTCCAGATTGGATTTTATGTGCATAATGAAATTTAAAATGAGTTGTTTGGATTTATAAATTTATATTATAATTTTAAAATTATATTATTGTGTCCATAAATGGAATTCCAATGTATTTTTGTTTTTATAAACAAATGGGTTTTGGTGGTAAACAAGTTTTGGCCTGAGTTGTCGGAAAATGGCTATTGTGGAATCCCTATAAAAATGGTCATGCTTTGGATGTATAACCTGAATGTTTTATGAAATTTATGAAAGTTTTTTTCTTTGGTAAATTTTATGTATAAATCTATTTATAATATATAAATTTTTACCTTTAGAATTTTATTTTTTTTTGAAATTCCTAAAGGCTCATGGAGTATTTTCCTTGTAAAAATGGTTTCCATATGTATTTCATGTTGGATCATTTGGGGGCATTTGGTGGTCCATGATATTTATTTATTAAATGTTTTTGGGAATGAAAAATATGATTTATATGTTATTGGTTGGGTTTATTCCATAAAAATAAATTTTTGATGGAATTTATGGGTAAGGCCTTGTTATAGTTATTAAAATAGTTTTATGAAACTTTTGGTGGTTTATAGATTCGTAAATAAAATGAAAGACATGTTTGTGGGATGTATTGTCTGTGTATGATTTTTAAATGTATTATTCATGATAAAAAGGAATATTTTATATGTGTATCTTATTTTGGCACAAAAAGGGAAAACCCAGGTATCTAGGTGGGCTGACATGTACTGGTATGCTAGTAATCTGGAGGGGTTTTGTCTCTGTTTCACGTATAAAATTTGATGATGACAACAATAACTAAAATATTATGATTATTGTGTTTGGGAACACTAGGTTATGGATAATTCTCCTACTAGTGGATCATGTTCGTGAGAATGGATATTTTTTGTGGGTACTTTTACACTGAGATATGCGATACCTAGGGCCCACAATATACTATTGTTGAGGGGTGACCCTGTGACATGTGCTCAGTTTATATTGTTTACTCACCATTGTAATATGATGTGTTTAGTTGTTAATTTCATTATTGTGTGTGTTTTATTTCAAATTTTAAATTCTTTAAATCATCCCTCTTGAAAAATATTATCATCTAGAAGTTGCATCACTATAAAATTGGTTACAAAAATTTCCTGGTTACGAAAACATGAAAGCATTTTAATTTATAATGATTATATGAGGGAATTGCATTTGGAAAAATTTATTATGGATATTATAGTTCAAATTTGAAATTTTTGTATCATATATTCTAATGGAAGTTCATTGGGAATATAATATCAGGCTAACATACTAAGTTTTAATACACACGACTATAGTTTTATTCTATTTTTATCCCTTGTAAAGGTTTCAGGTTGAATTTGATCACTCTGGGTGATGAGTATTCATCGTATTGGATAGTGACTAGGGAGTTAAAGTGGTGTTAGTTTGGTCCTCAGGTTTTTTTGGTTGGTGTTATTTTTTAGTTGTACTTTTGGTTTTTTATATAAATATTATTATGTTTAATTAAATATAAATGTATATTGGGTTGTCTTTTTATTTTTTCTGTTTATATATTGATTAAATATGGGTTAAATCATTTCATTATATAGTCTATTGATTCCCAACATTATTTTCCAGACCATGGGTATCCTGAAAACTCTTCGATCCATGACACATATCGGTTCAGGTGCCTTGTTTGGGGTCGACCTGGGCTGGTTCATGATAAAATTGTATTAGAGAGAGGTAGGCTCCTAGATGACTGTTCTTTTTAGAGAAATATTTGTTATTTCAGGATGTAAATAAATATGGGGTTGGATTTTAAGTACTTGAGGGGTATTTTTAAGAAGAGTGTCGTGATCTCTTACTCGTTCCGACCCTCTAGTGTCCATGGGATGTCCGATTTTATTATTGACTATTGTTCTTATTGACTGTCTTGTGTTGGGATATCAAAAGGGGAGTTGGAATAATGGTCTATGTGGTACCGTAGGGATGGGAAATCCATGTTTTGATAGGCCATATTACTAAGAAGGATCATCGTATTAGTTGTGTGTTTGAAATATGTAAACCATTTATTTGGTCAAGTCACCCACTAAAACTAGTACCCTTTTGTGGCTCTCATAGAATTTTCTCTAATTTGGAATTTTGTTTTGGAAATTCCTGTGTGAGAATTAGGAAAATGGGTATTAAAGGATTGTTTTTATGCTAAAAAGTGTAAAATTGGTTTCCAAAATTTAATATGAGAATGGTTTTAGAATGTTGGGTTTTGTGAAAAAAATATTGTAGATAAAGAGGAAATTATTTAGTGGGACTGAATTTCCTTTTCTAAACATCTAGTTTCATGAAATGAAATGTTTGTAATGTTTGGATTATTTTATATTTATTATGATCATTTTTTAAACGGGTTTTTTTGGGCTCTTTAAATGCTATTGAATCCGATGAATTGGTTTTGGAAGTTTCGTTTGGAATGGCTAGTGTTTTTCTAGAAAGGGGTTTGGCCTTTTTGGATTTCGAATTATAAAAAGAGACCTTATTGAATTTCTGAAAATTGGAAAGGGGTATTTGTAATATAATGGTTTTTTAAAGTTATAATAAAATAAATATATTGGGTTTTTAATAAAATGGATACTGATTAAGTGTGGTTTGTTTTGTGAAATCTGAAAATGGTTTTCGATTTGGCGGTTAATGTGGCATTGGAAGGTACATGATTCCTTTCAGAGTGATGATTGTTTTATTTTAGCCTTTGGTGATTCCATGGGTGCTCACATCCAAGGTTTTTTTATATTGATGAATGTATGGTATTTCTTGGTGGTTGGATACTTGGGGTGGCATGGAAATATGAATATTAGTGAAACTTGATAAAACACCATTGGCGAATGTGAAAATCCACCACGTTGGTATGTTCTTTAATTATTTTTATGATGAAAAATTATGTCGTTTTTTATAAACTAGTGGATATATAGTTGGTTTTCCAATATCTTATAAGTGTTTCTTATTCAATATGATTCCTTGTGATATAAAATTCATACTCTTGTTGTTTCTCGACATGGGATGTCACTGGTGGCTTTGATTGAGATAAATGTTCAGCGGGTTTCGAAAGATGTGTTGGATGTTGTGATGTGGCCATGGATGGTTCTCTGTTGGAAATATTTCCATGTGATCAACCTAATGATTTATTTCAAATGTCAAATACACATCTCAGAATGATACCTCATCCCATTTGTTGGAATATAGAGCTTTTTATGCTCGATTTAATGCGCATTTCCAATATATTGTCCCTCTCAATTGGGGTAGTTGTGATCGGTGAGTTTGATGTGTTTCTCCATGTACCTTTTATATTCTTCTCCTCATTCATATTCAGAGAAAATAGTGTTGTATATCTCCAAGTACTTTTTTTGGGTAAAAGTGTCTTGTTTGAGGAAGAGAGTTTCGTGGTGTCCCTTGATCAGTTGTTTCATATTGGGAGTGTTATGTTTCCCCATCTGGAAGTAAAGAGAAGTGTTAAGGTTAGGGATTATCAAATATTAACTAGGATGCATAAGATGCTTCATCCATTAATGCTCTTCACAGAGGTCTCAGAGTGAAGTTGGAATGTAGTCAGGAGTCTTAGGAATGTGCATTGTATGTATATTATAGTTCATCTACCATTGTATTGAGGTAGTGATTTTATTTATTTTCTAGTTTTAGTATCAGAAGGATAGGTTCCCCTTCCCTCCCCACCCCATGTGGTGGGGATTTGGATCCGTGCATAGAGTGTTGGACTAGTTTTTCCCCCCTCTATTCAAGAATGGGGGGGGGGTTAAATGATCATGTTAGGGTTACTGTTAACATTGGTTGGTAGGTTGTTTTGGGAGAGTTTCAGTTGACCTATGTTGGAGAGACACATTCCTAGTTCATGTTGAATTTTTATTTGATCATTAACCGTTGGTTCTTAATGGTTTGGAGAACCACCACATATCTTATAGAGTTTCCTCCAAAGAATTTTTTGAGAGATTGTTGATTTATAATGGTGGGGATTCCATTCCGAGATCCCATGAAATCTTTTGTATTCATGAGTTCTATTTGGTTTTGTTTATCATTGGGTTTATTAGGAGAAGGGCCTACAATCTAGTTCATGATTTGGTTATGGATGTAGTGACTTGATCATTGAGTTTATTTTTGGGAAGTGGTTGGGGGTTAGTGATTTGATTAAGGTAATAAGATTAAGTTCTATTAAATTTTGATGAGGAATCATTGGATTTAGATTCTGGACCATATTGATAATATATCCTTAGGTTTTGATCATTCATCTAGAATTTGTTGTGGCTTTCTAGGGGCGGAATGCTTTAATGGTGGGAAGAATTTTCACCCCCTATTTTTTCATCATGATTTGATTTTGATCAGGTTAGTTTGAAATAAAGATCCATTTATTCATTTTTGGGTGAGGTTAATGTTAAATTTTGAACTAACATCTAATAAAAATCATCATATCAAGGGTTACCCATAGCTTGTTTTATATTTTTTTGGAGAAAATGGAGGTTTCATCATGATTTTGGAAAATTGTGAGCCCATTTCTAGATGTAAAAAAATAATTTTATTCTTTTATGAATCCTAATTTTTTCATGATTTTTTACTCATTCAACTTCTCACATGGCCAAACTAGACCTATTAAAACCAACATATCCTATTGGACCCCCTTAAGAATTCATAATCATGTTGGATTTGGTTTATATATTCAGTTATTAGGCCAGCACATGAGCCCATTTCTAGTTTTAGAACCATAATTTTTATATATATTATTAATGATTTAATATTTTTTTGTTATTAAACCTCTTTCTATATTCCATGAACCATAAGGGTACCCCCCTAGGTTCTATTTTACGTCTTTGGTGCTCATCATAGTCTTAGATTTGAGAGAAATACATCGAGGCTTCTCAAATCATCCAGGTTTGCTTAGGTAATTTGATTATTTCATGAATCAATAATTTTTTTCACTTTTCTTATAAAATATTATCTCCCTTGTAATTTCAAACCTAATTAGACTCTACAAGATGTTCCTAGCCATTCCCTTTCCTCGATGGGTGTAGATCTAAATGAATATTAAGAGTTCTCTAGATTCTATATTGAGATTCTGTCTCCTCTCTCCTCCCTCTTCCTTCTCCTTCCTCATTATTTAGTTTTCCACACCCCTTCGAGTCATACATAACATAGGGTTATACTATCCCATGCGTTTTTATGGGATTTGGTTTCTTTAGGGCAAGTATTCATTGATCTACAGTGTTGGGAACCACAGTGGTTGATATCGGGTGTGCGGTTCCTTTCTGCCATGGTTTTGAGGTAGGATATCCCCTTCCCAAGTCATTATCATTAAATTTTCATAATTATCATTTTTTTCAAACATTATATATAATATTATTATTTTTTAAAAACTTTCGGATAAATTTATTTTTTTTAAAAATGGTGGTTTAAACTTTGATTTGTGAAAATTAGTGTTGTTTTGTTATAAATGTGTACACTGCTTACTTACATAATTTTTCTATCAGCCTATGCACCTGATTTATGTTATTTTGAACATGTTTCAGTATAATGAATAAAATTATGGAATTATAATGGTATTTTATCCTTTTTCAAGTTTTTAAAATGCGTTGTTTGTTTAAAAGTGCAAGCCATGTGTTCTGTAAATTTCCTGGTTGACTTTTATGTGGATAGTGATATTTAAAAATATTTGATTGAATATTTAAATACATTAGAATCATGAAAAGTGGTGTTTTTGTTCATGTTATGGAATTAAAATGAATTTTGGGTTTTATAAACCTAGGATTTTTTGGTTGTAAACATGTTTTGGTCCGAGATTCTAGAAAATGACTTGTTTGGCATCCTTTTAAAAATGGTCATGCTCTGGATGTGTAACCTAAAATTTTTAAGTGATTTATGAATGTGGTATTATTATATAAATGGTGTGTATACACAGATTTACTAAAATTTAAATTGGTAGCTTTTGAAAATTTTAGTTTTTAGAAATACTTAAAGCCATGTTTGGTATTTTTGTTGTAAAAATGGTTTCCATATGTATTTCATGTTACATAATTTGGGACCAATTTATTGTCCATGATATTGATTTATTAAATGGTATTGGGGATAAAAAGTATTTTTTATATATTATTGGTGGATTTTTGGCCTTAAAAGATAATTTTTTAATGAATTTTATCTACAAAGACTCATTATACTTCTGGAAATTGTTTTATGAAAATTTAGGTGGTTTATTAATTTGTATTGAAATATGAGAAATGTGTGTGGTATGATTCATGTGTGTATTATTTTAAAATTTAATCATGAGGAGAAAATGGTATTTTATATGTGTGGTACATTTTTGTGCAGAAAATGGGAAAACCCAAGTATCTGGGTTGGCAGACAGGTACATTTATGCTAGTGATTAGGAGGAGTTTTGCCCCTATATCACGTAACATGTTTGAAATTGATAAAATTATCAAAACTATGATTATGATGGTGTTAGTGACCACTATGTAATGGAAGACACTCACAATAGTGGATCATGTGAATGAGAATTAATATTTTTATGGTTACTTTTACATCGAGATATGAGGAACATGGGGCCCATAATGAACTAGTCCCAACGGGTGTTCCCGTGACTGGTGCTCCTTAATAATTTTGTACTCACCATCAGAATACATTGTGTTTAGTTGGTATATTCATTAGAATGTATATTTTATTTAAAGTATTAAATTATTTAAATCATCCCCCTTGAAAACTGTTTTCATTTTGAAGTTTCATCTCTTTGATACTGGTTACTATCATTTACTAGTTTTGAAAACATGCAAGCATTTTAATTTATAATGATTATAGCACAGAACCACGGTTGGATTACATAATTATAGATATTTTATTTGAAAGATGAATTTTATGTATATTTCATTTTAATATATGTGCAATGGGAATATAATTCTGGGCTAACCAACAGAGCTTTAAAACACATGACTATATTTTTCTTCTTTTTAAGCCCTTGTGCAGGTTTCAGCTTGTGTTTAGTCAATTTGGGCGATGTGTATTTTTTGTGTTAGATAATGACTTGTAGGTTCACATGACGTTAGTTTGGTCATCAAGTTTGGATGGTTAGTCGTATTTTTTAGTTGTAATTTTTTTTCTTATATAAATAATTTTTAGTACAATTTTATATAAATGGATGTTGGGTTGTTCGTTTCTTTCCACAGCTTAGTTATTGATTATATTTGGGTGTAATTGTTCCCCTGAGTACTCTATTGATACCTGAATCTAGTTTCCATCCCATGGATATTTGGAACACACTTCTGGCCAAGCCAAATATCAGTTCGGGTGCGCAGTTCGGGGTCGACTCAGGCTCATTTGTGAGAGAGCTTCTACCGACTATATATATAAGAATTCAATGTCTATTATATAAGACTATTCTTATCAAAAAAAGAATTTATCCATTATTCATGTCATTATATTATTCCATATATTCCAAAATATGTTATATCAGATAACTATAATATTAGTTTAACTAAATTTAAAAAACATTGACTATTGAATAAGAAAAATATACAAAAATTTCATAGATTAATATATAAATATATGTATTGTATATAAAATCTACATATCCTTCTCAATTTCATCCATCCACTATAATGATACCAAAATAACTACTAGTTAGGTTCTCCATGAATGATATCCCTAGTTTCCATGATAATTCAACTAATGATTTACTTCACACTATAATATTATCCTTATCATAATTTAATAAGAACTAACCTACCTATATTTTATATTTAACCAAACATCATCACTTATGATCCATTATTTTTGTACCCAAATGTGCTTATTCCTTGTTCTAGACTCTAGGGTCTAAAGATATCATGGTGATATATCCTAACACTATAAAATATGACTACTGTTAATTTGCTACGATGAAGAAGTCTTAATGGATATACACAAATTCATTAACCGAAATCATTCCCCAAGAATCTATTATTCCTACCTACCAAAAACTCAAAAATTATCTATAAGAAATTCGAGAATTTATTCTAAAATCCTATATCCACCAAGGCTTGATAACTCATTCAGTTTAATAATACACACTAGAACATTAGTATTCCATATAACTCATAAGTCATCTTACATCTTATAAAATTAATACGTATGTTATACAACCCATTTTCCTAAAAACTACTAGCTTATCTTAGCCTCAAAATATAAAACCACTTGGTCACATCTCAACATGACAATAGATATTTGACCCTCCTAATGGTCATACAACTTTCCAGTTTTTCTCTCCTATTAGTGTATACCTATCCATATTTCCTTCCACCTCTCTTACTTATTTTACTCATGCAAGATATAGAATCATGAATGATGCCATCATAATCAATTTATAGGTTAATTATATGTTCCTCATACCTTATATTAGATCAACTCTTTACAAATCACACACTATGTGATATCATTCTACAAATCATTCTAGAATACTACACCATAACTACACCTATCAAGGAAATAATAAGTGTTCCTAAAATATATTACTACATCTCTTCACAAGATTTAATTAATATAAATTTACTTAAATAGTCATTCATATTACATAAAAATATTATTCCTAAATTAATCAATATCCTCACTTTAATAAGGTTGATTCTAGACTATACCGTCTAAAAAACACATATATATATAATATGGGATCCTACTATAATAAAATTGTTGAAATTTTAAAATATTATTTCATAACCATTATAAATATATATAAAATTATTCTTCATGCTAGTATACACTCCTATATTACCATGTTATATAATGGATGGCATGTTATCATGATTCACATCCACTCATTCAAAGGCTCTGTCACTAATTATATGATCATGTATCTCATTAATGAAAATCACATATTTAAAAACCTAATATTTTTATTCAAATATCAATAATTCCTTTGTAAATATAAAGTATGGTGTCGATCACTTGATCACACATCACCTAGGTATTTTCCTCGAAACATAACAAATCTACCCATGATTCAGTAATCTCAAGGCATCCAAGTTCACAGAAAAAATCCTCACTCAAGAAATCCTCAATCACATATTATATCATAGTATTCTCACAATACTATATATAATGATAAATTATAGTTTGAAATTAAAAAATCACTTTGCAACACATCTCTCATGCTCAACACACACCACCCAGAGTGATATCTCTTTATCACTTGATCCTACGACCTAACCTATGGAATATACTCCCCTTAAAGATCTATGATCATGAATTAACATATGTGATCTCATAATCTCATAGCACTATAAACTTCCAAATTCGAACACACTCAAAAAAAGTAATTCTTATCATGTTATCCACATACTAGTACCCAATCTAGGTCCATCATCATATCCTTGTTCATATCAATGACATATCTATTAAGAAACTTATTTCCTAAAAGTAATTTTTTCTACTAATGTTCCACCAATAGATATTTAAGAAGAAATAAATAAGGTATTATATATTTATTAATTAACCAAATAATATTTTCCAAAAATATTTTATAATCCCACAATAAAATGGATATATCATATGGCCTAATAGTTTAAGTATGATGCATTTATAAATTCTTTTTTCCATCTTAGACCAAGAGTATAACCATAAATCATAACAAAAAAACATACTATATCAAAAAATAAAATTTAATAAAAAATTAATTACAACAATCTCAACTCCCAAAAAACATTGATTTCAATACGTAATTGTGAAATCTAAGATAAAGTATGAGTTCCATCCCATGATCCAACAAGTCCTATATCTATTTACGAATATCTGAATGATAATGAAAATAAAAGAATAATCTAATATCTTTTTGTTGAGTAATTTGGTTAGGACACTAATGTCTGGACCAAGATGAAATGTTACACACCATATGATTTCCTCAAAATATGCAATTGGTTACCAAATAGTTCATTGGGTCCAATTATATATCATTATGATTGATTAATAATATTCTCATCACTATAAAATTATAGAAAAATAATATAAACTTCATAAATACATATCAATATTAGTGTATCATAATTCCTAAAATAATAGATAACCGTTATAATTAACATATATCATTGTATAAAAAATGAACCCATGTTATTCCATATTATTCATTAATAACAATGATCATAGACTGAGGGGACAATTTTATAATTTTCAATATTAGGATGAAAAATAAGAAAAGGGAATAGTATTACCTGATTTCATCATATTATAAGAAACATTTTGACATCCCTATTCATCATCTCTCGTTTAATGAAAAAATTTAGTGGAATTATTCATACATGTAGGATAACATAAGGTTTGAACATCCATGAATGAACATGTATAAGGTGTGGTCATAAAAAATAAAAGATAAAAAAATAAACCCTAAAATAAACTAATATATACTTACATACATGAATATTTAAAACTGCTGAAGTATGAAAATGTATAAATAACACCATTAAAACCATCTAGTACTAATAAATCCATCCTGACATATGAAACTTAGCATTTTATTATTAAGCTAGTATAATGGGATAACCATTCCCACATTATATTTTTTGTTATATTTCATAGTGTTATATTTGGTACTACCTTGATCTTACATAATCTATGATATTAAAATATCATCACTAATATGAAATGGTTAGTGATACCAGGAAAGAATTATCCTTTAACTATAGGTTAGAAAAGTTCAAAATCCTTTGATAATAACTATTTTAAATATTACAAAAGTTCCTAACCAACAGAAGACTATTGAATCAAAGGTTCAATGTATGGATAAACTAAAAATAATTTCCTTATATTTTAATTAGGTTATATACATTGTCCTAGATAAAAAAACCCAAAATCATAGGTGGTAAATATGACCCATAGTTGAGAAACACTACCTTATCTAAGGGGGTCATATACCCTATACCTGATGAAATATTTTATAACATAAAATAAAATAAAAATATCCATGCCCCTATAGATTCACAATATGTAGGCCCGGATTCATTATATCCATGATTATAGAAACTAGTGTGGAAAATTAAGACAAACATCAGGATAAATAATGATAAATATAAGGAAAAGAAAAACCCAAAACAAATACTCTACTGATTTATCCTAGTACTACATTTGTAACATACCCTATTAGACCTACTCTAATACTTCAGATAATATTCATAATCAAAACACATGTATCATATCAATTCTTACCTATGATGTGTTGATTATCCAACCAAAGAACACCATGTAAAAATTTGATGTCACTATAACGGTGATGTTGGCTAATAGGTTATAATCTATAATTAATATTGTATATGACCTCAAAATAGCCCTATAATTTACTAAATAAATTAATAATCTACCGATGAAAGTTCATCACTCATATTTTTACTAGACCACCAATTTTTTATACTATTGATCAAAATTTACCTTGTAAGTCTACCATAATGCAGGGAATAATCCTTTAAGGATAAAGCATAATTATTATCACACATGATAACCCAAGGTGAGATGATCATGAAAGATCTGGTTGAATAGTATACTCTTGTTATAGTTTGGGTTTGGCTTAGTGGTATACACCATGTAATCCTACATGAAAAATGGGGGTTCAAAACCCATTGGGTACATGTAGCAGTGTTGTAGCGTACTATAGTAGCGGTGGCACAGTATCAACGGTGTGCACTGTAGCGGCGGTATGTCACTATAGCGGTGGCAGGGCACTATAGCAGTGACTGGTACTGTGTGGTATTGTAGCAGGCTGGTACTGTAGCAGTAATATTTACAAAATGGGCCTTTGGGAAAAAAAATTGGGCATATGGGCCATGTAATGGGCTTAGTTCCCACTGGGCCTTCGGGCTATGTAATGGGTCTCCCTCTACCCTGTTAAAGATGTATTTTCTTTACTTTAATAAAAAATTAGGCTTCAGCCCCAACCTTTAAAAAAGAAAAATAATATTGTTAAAATTTTCATTTAAATAATACTAGGGTATACATGGCCTCATATTATTGTCTCAATATTTATTCATTGTCTAATAATCATGGTGAACAAAATTAGTAGATAAAAAGTGAGTGAACCACTATGTCAACCCACCCACATATTACTTCTCTTGTTAGTGAATTGTATTCCATCATATGAGACCTATGATGTCACATAAAAAATCCCTCAAATATATACACCCAACATGGGTTCCTATCAAAATATTTCCCATGTTCCATCACATAATAAAGTCATGAAGTGACCAATAATTGATAGGATTAATGTGTAAAACATATCATTGACCAAATAATTAATTATTAGAAAATTATAATAAATTTTCAAAAAAATACATAAATCATATAAATTAGAAAAAGAACATTGGGTGGAAAACCTTAGATATAATCCAATGATATGACATATTGATAAATATTTATATACTTCAAACCTTCCAATGAAAAAAATATAAAATTAAAATGAAATCTTTCAATTAATTTCTTCAATAAATTGATGAAAATTATGAATGGGAAATATGATGACACATTTTTCATAATATTAAATAAAATGACTCATATCCACACTCTTTCATCCTCCTTAAGAGTCAATGTAACACCCCAATAATTTAAAACATGTTTCTTTGAAAAGAATTTTAATATATTTTATTTATTTTAATTCATGTAACACTGATTTATCTTTTATTACTTGTAAGAGACACTTTCTTGGATAAATTACATTATACGAAAGACTGAGTTCTACTGAAAAAGAGTATATTAATAAAATTATATTATTTAATATATTATAACCTGGAAATTAAAATAGTGAGAATGGGTAGTAATTTGTAAATATTTCACATAATTTTAAAATCCAGCATATATGTTTTCTATACGTGACATAAGAAGAAGTCAAATTTCTCTTATAAAAGAAGTATTTTTTAAAAAATGGTAATTTTACTACCATGTAAAATAGAACCCAATGTAAATCCAATTTTTTACACTTTTAGAATTTTTGGATGAAAAAATAATATTATTTTTTAATTCATAAATTTCAAATTATCTCATGGTGAATTATTTTTAATTTTTAATTAAAATGCATGTTTTGATGAATGGTGAAAAAGAAATTATTATAGTTAAAAACTAAATTTTTTTAATTGATTATTATAAGTAAAATTAATTTTTAAAGTAAAAATAATAAATAGTACATATATTAATCCAATTAATGTTATTGGAATCTTTTTTATATTGAAATTATATATAAAAAACTTATTGTACTTTTGAATGTTTTTTTACCTGCCGTCTTGCAACATCTGTGGGATTAGTATTATACTAAATTTAACCACATCTATGAATTAAATAGGGAAATCCATAAATACACAACTGTAATCAGTATGATATTTATATTCAAATATAATCAACATTATTTTTGGTGAATAAAAACTTTAATATTTTATTTACCACGTTTCAAAAGTAAATCAGATAATTAAAGGTAAAAATAATATTATACTATTATTAAACTAAACATAAAATTAGAATGAAATGATTGGATATGTGTGATTCGGCCAAAATAAACCTTAGGAATAAATTATAATCCTTTTCTACCACTTGGGTATGAAAATAAAATTTATAATATTTTATTTAAAGATAAGTAAAAAATGTCATGCTCACATATTTAATATCTATAACATTATTATTATAGGGTTATAAAAATGATAAATTAGACTATAAATTTTCATTTGAAATCTAAAATTTTTATCTTTCTCATAATAATTTTTATCAATATTTATTGATAGAATAATTAACACAAATGATGGCATAATAATGATGTAGCAACAGTTAATTAAAAAAATAAAAAAATAATGATTTTAAATAAATTAATAAAAATATACATGATTTTTATTGATGAATTTTACATGTTATTAAAGTTTGATTAATCTTGGTTCAAATTTTATTTTTACTTTTTTATTTTTTATATAAGACAAAGTAATGAATACTGTAAAAAGTGATTGAAATAATACTCTAAAATAAATAATATTTTATTAATTAATTATAAATTTTAAAAAAATCATAAAAATTTTCAAATAACTTGAATAGTGTTAAATATTTCACCGATTATCCAAATATGGTTTTTTAAATCTTATAGTGATTATATTAACCCTGATTGATAAAAATCCATGTTGTCACGGTAAGAGTTAAAGGAATTAACTAAGGGTTGAAGCCAAAAATAAGGTTATTATTCTGATCTAAACATGTCTAAAAATATTTTTTTAATGGATTTAGACCCATAATAATATTATATTATAAATAAAAAACTTTGGTTCTATTTGAAAATAAAATTCTATTTATATTAATATATTTTTCTTAGAGTTCTATAATGTTCCCCTCCCCTCTCTTATATAAGGGAACCTCCTCCCTCAATTTTAAACACCCCATTAAGGCATATGGACTAACCAGAACCTCACAATTTTCATTATAAACATCCTTGGAAAAATATTATTGGTTTTTGTATTCTAAAAATTAAAACCCTAGTGTCCATAAGAGTATATAAAAATATTGTTCCTTAAAGAAGAGATAATCATCTTTACTGACTCCTTCAAATTTATTTCTTCTTATAATTATTATTAGAATGTTTTTTCTATTATAAAATAATAAAATAATTATAATATATATTTTGAGATGTTATTATGATTATGGGAAAAATATATTCTTCATTTTATCCTTCCTATAAAAAACACTATGATCATGCATGTGTACATATAGCTAACTGTCTCCACACTGTGGTGTAATTTTTTTTCATCGTTACGTTATTTTCATTTATATAATGATGAATATAATGGAAATAAATAATAAATATTGAATGATGTTGATTACATATAAATTATATACCATCCAATTCCTTACTACATTACCATTACCAGAATGATATCGTCGCTCGTGCGTATTTAAGGCCCACTCCCTCTACAATGCAATTAGAATCATTCTCCATGTCAAACATTAAAAATTGATTATAAAAATATAAATTATTTGTGAATTTAATATTTATGAACTTAATATCATAGTGGATATTAATTAAATATTTCATATTTATATGATACAAGACAAACATGTTAAAATAAAACATAATAAAATGAAGCGGTTTAAACACATAACCAAGGTTATAATGAAATATTATTAACAAAATTACATAAAAGGATAGTATATTATATCATAAATATGGATATAGTTCTATTATAATTTAATAACATAATCTATGGATTATGCATTAAGTATACTCACCCTAAAAATTAGATTTAATAATATCAATGTTAACTTCTCAATCTCATTTTTATTTGATATTGTGTATACATATATATTTTCTGGGACATATTTATCATCAATGTCCATTATTTCAAAAAATGTATTTCAAAAATATTCTTATTGTTATTATAAAAATGTTTAATGTTATTTTGTTCAATGTTTTAACATTTAAATTTTTTTTGGAAGATATCTTTTTTTGTTTTCCAAATGAGGTACATTTTGAATTTTTCGACAATAAGAATGTTTTTTACGTATACGACATGATCAGTTGTTTCATCCACCATGAATTATAACTATATTGAAGTATCCCTTAAAATGTTACAGGGTTGTTTTCAAAATAAATATTTTCTTTTCTAATTTCTTGACTGTTAAAAGATTTCAAAGAAAAAAGGGGTATTTCTCCAATGAAATTTTTAATTATTTTATTAGATAATTTTCTTCTATTTTAATAATCATTATTGGATTTTATGATTAATTTATATTTTTCACTTATGATGCAATATGAATTATTTTATTGAATGGTTTATGATATGTTTGATGGTGGATGTTCTATTTAGATACCATTCATGGTTTCCTTTTAATGTATTACCATTTGTTATGAAAGATTTAACATTAATGATTATGTTGTTTATGTTTCACCCATTTCATATGAGGAATGCATTGGACTTATTAGGTATCTATGGGGGATCTATATCCCATCAGTGCATCAAAAGTTATCATGAGAGAAAATATTTGTGTTTTCTACATATTTATATATGGTATCATGGATGACACCTTTATGGTATTTTTAGGTCGTCACACACTATGAATTTCCTCATTATGAGATTAATTACTGATATTATGTACAATTAACCAAGTTGTAGAATATCCATGTGAATGATTATATAGAATAATTTGATTTAAAATTTCTATATTATTATCAAGATTATTATTAAAGGGATTTTGTGTTAAGTTTTATATATTTCCTTAAAATTTTATCTTTATTAAGGATGGATTTCATTGTATGTGTCATCCTTAATGAGCATCTGTGCTCACCCTTTTATTATGTTTTATTTTATAAAGATTAAAATATGTGTATTATAAATGATATAAAGGGTTAATCTATGAGAAAAATGTAATTATAAAAATTTTATCTTTTTCATATTTTATATTTTTTGAATCAATGTAAGGTTAATGTATGGAATATTTATTGCAAGACTACTAAGTTGATCTGTCCTTTTGGATTTTAAACTCGTATCTATGAAAATTTAATGAAATAATGCATTAGATATTATATTTTGGGGTTGGGGAGTTACAATCGGTATCAGGTAATGTTTAGCAGAAACCATGTAAACTAATTGATTTTGAAAACATTTATTAGATAACATAACCTAAAGGAAAACGCTGAAGAGAAGCATAGAACAACATCCTATAATTTTGGTATCATGTATATTATTTGGGTATTCAATGAAATTAATCCTTGTCTAGATATTATAATTGTACCCGGTTCTAATACAAATGTTACTAGGGGTAACAAATCTGATAATGTGTCCTAGTCTTCACTCGGCATAACCTGGTACATGATAATGGTCCTTACTACACACATGGTTTGACCCTCATGTGGAATATTTTTATGATATAAAATATTTTATTTATAATACATTATGATGGATTTAAAAGTAAATATATACCAAATGAAACCATGTTTATGAATATGAGATTAGATATGCATTTTTTCAATTTCTGTTAAGTATATTACTAGTTTAAAAATATGCATTATGGAAGATAATGTAATATTGTGTATCTAATTAGTTATAAATCGCACCCATTGGATGAAATAAATACTATATAAACACCCATAATCTAGGTAGATATTTCCCTCATATGGAGGATAATAATTTTTTCAGCTGTAGATACAATAGGTGTTGAAAAATGTATAACTATACTCGGATAGCTCACTGAGGTTATGATCAATAACATTACCTGTATGGAGCTCCCTGATCCACATAATGGATGAATAATGATTGATATCTTCAAAAGACCACAATATTAATCATTTAATGTGTCTATAAATACATTTATACACTAAAAATGGATATTTTCTTTAGATAGTATATTTCATGCTTTAGGATGTAATGAAAGTGGGAAGGTTGTAATGACCGGTTTTCATATCTCAGGAGATGAGGATAATGGTGGTCATTGATTCAAAATAATAAGGAGGATGAAGAAATATAAAACATTGAATGTAAGTATTTTAATGAACTTTTTTATAGGAAAATATTTTCCTCATTAATAGAGAGAAAATATATAGAGGCAATTTTTGAGTTAGAGGCAAAAGGAATATGCAATTTTTTCTCAATGTGAATTTATATTTACATAGATATAAAATAATTATACATATAAAATATTTATCCCAAGAAAATATATCAATTTATTCATTGATAGTTTAAATTGACTCCTCTGGAAGGAATTTATATCCAAAACATTCTCATAATTAGATGATATAGTCTCATGTTCTATCAAGGAAGAGAAAGAATTATATATGACTTATGAATTAATGGTAATTAAATAGAAGAAAAGAACAATGAAGAAATAGATGGATGCATGGAAATAGGTAAATAAGGACATTTACAAAAGTGATAATTGGGAGATTAACCACCATAATACATGCCTAAAGGGAATGTGAGTTTTTTCAAGTGTGGAGGTAAAGATCACTAGGCATGTGATTTTTAGGGAAAGAAAGAATCCAGTAATGTGAAATGATATAGTTTTAAGAAAATGGGACAGTATTTACATGAATTTTTTAAGTGTCATGGAAATATATCATAGGAAAATAAAAGGGATCAAGGATAATCTTATGTTGTTACGATAGTTGAGGAAAAATAATTAGTGTATTTGTGTTTTTTTTATTTAATAATTTTGTTATGATATCCTGATTATATGAATCATATAAGGATTGTATTATAGTACTAATTATTTAAGGAATTGGAAGAATTCATATTATCATTTTTGTTTTAAAGTTTATAATGTTATTATTATATTTTTAACGTGACAAAAAAATGTGCTTTATTTTGTTTGTGGAAAATTATGTGTCATGTTTATTTTAGAAATTTAGTGACCTACCTTATAATTTTAGAGAGATTTATTTTGGATGACAACTAAGTTTGGAATGTATTATGTTAAAAATTGGATATTATTATTTGAGGATAAAGTATGACATAATGGATACTTTTTTATAACACATTTGGTTTTAGAAAATATTAAGAGGATGGTGAAAATACTTGCAGACCTTATGATTCAATAAAAGTTATTTATGCATAAAAATAATCTTCAATATCCACCTTCATGTTTATTAAATTAAGGTAAAATAGATCCAAGCATATGGAAAGGATAATATTGTGTTTATATAAATAAATAAAGTAATTATATTTTCCATACATTCTTATGGGGTGATGAAAACTTCCTCTAATCTAGGGAAATGATCCAAAAAATGTGATTTCTTTGAACCAAATGTATTTTAAATTATCATTGATTTATGTATTTTAGGCCCTAAATTTTCAATTGACCATTCACTTGTTAGTGATTGGGTCATAGAAGATTAGATTCCAAAACTAAAATGTGACTGATACTCTTTTCAAGAGTCATCACATCAAATCTAGGTAAAGGTTATCCTATCGATATATCTAAAATATTATGTAGAGTAAGCCTATCCCTCCTTACCGCTAACTATTGGTGATTAATTTTATCTCATATATAATACATCATTCCATATTCAACTATAATATAGTGAGGATCAATAATATAAAACATGCAAAAAATAAGAAGTAGTGGAGGAGGGGGTGTGGGTGTAGGAAAAAAATCGTGTCTATAGGTAGAGGTAGAGTATAAAAATGGGGTTATTTGGTGGAGGTAGAGGATAAATAATGGGGTCTTCCAGCATATGTGGGGGAGTGGGAGCAACTGGCAAAGGCGGAGCGGGATCTCCAGTATGAAATTGTCTTTGCATGTCTATAAACATATACTGTACCAATGCTCTAGTCATTTCCTCCATAATCACATTATTATTGTCAACTTCAACCTCCAATGATTATTATTCTATATAAAATCTCCATTGAAGAATATTAAGAATGTGGTACCACTTTTCTTATCGATAAACCCACCGGGTATCCTCGCACATGACCAAGGTCTTGGGGATTTCCCAATGTAGCATATAAAATATCTTGCCTCCTACTAGTTTCAATTACCCCATATGTTCTCTTCTCCTAAAGAGAATCATATATGAATTAATTGAAAATTTATGTAATGATTCAATGTATATAAAGAATTAAATTGACATAAATAATTAAAATAAACAACTTAAAATCCACTCAGCTACAACCCTTGATTATTTTATATGATATTGCCCCTTTTTTAATCGGATCCAAATTCCAATTTTTATGTCTAGATGGAGAGGATATAGGGGAAACCTTTCCAAATATGGAAGACTAAACTATACATTTTTATAAATATTCAATTATCATTTTTTCTTCTAATAAAGTATACCCTCCCTAAGATAATCATTGAGGATATATGTTTTTGGATTGGATCTTATGAAGATCTCCACATTATTCCTATTAATTAATAATAAGAAATCATTAATAACTCATTAATAATGTCATTAATATATGTAAAATTTCGAATGCATAAAACATACTTACCAAAAAATCATCTTGTCTTCTACATTCGAAATTTTTTTCTACATTCCTTTATCTATAAAAGGATATATTTGACATGTAATATCATATTGGCAATCCCCAAAAATGAAAATAGATGTGATGGATGATTTTAAATCCCTTCATATCCTAGCATCGATTGATAAACATTTCCTCTTGACCCCTCTATTATTAGGTATATAATATATCATTTGATAAATAAGAGGGAAAAATATTATACTATAAACATTTCATGATTATTCAAACAATAGTAAACAATAATAAAAATATAGTCTCCCACAAGTGAGATAGTGTTTAGAATATTCCATACATCTTCGATTATTAATCAAAATG
This sequence comes from Viscum album, assembly GCA_963277665.1. NCBI lineage: Eukaryota > Viridiplantae > Streptophyta > Magnoliopsida > Santalales > Viscaceae > Viscum > Viscum album. The sequence goes on along the minus strand of OY728151.1, from coordinate 56,300,015 downwards.
TGGACTTTGATTTTACTATGAGTTGATAAAAAACTCATGAACTATTTTTAATTAGGACCTCTTAGAACATAAATCTCATTAATTTCTAAAACTATCTTATATTCCTGGTACAATATGGTGATAATTTTGGTAAACATGTCCTTCCATGTTTACGAACCCTCCAACTTTTATTTTTTATTGTGGGAGAACATGGAGAACATTGGGGAACATAAATAGAAGCATGTGTATATTCTTAACCATTGGTATGATAATGAAAAACATCTCCATGTGATTGTGGCTGAGCATATGATTGATCTACCATTATCCTTAAAATTAATGAAACAATAATTTAGTACAAAAGATATTCAAATTCACATAATACAATAATAATGTAAAAAAAAAGAAAAATTATGAAATGAAAAAGTAAATTAAAACTTAACATATCATTATTCTTATTTTTTATTGTTAACCAAAATTTTGACAACAGTAATGATATTTGAAATTTCATGTAAATGAATGGAAACAAATCTGAAATTGCTGTAGGAATATTGAAAATGGTCCAACATAATAATTAAATTTGTACACAAAAACAAATATTTTTTTACATATAAATTAGAAATAAGTTTTATTAAAAAAATTATTAGTATATAAGTTATGTAATGGTAAATAGGATAAACTAAAAACACTAAAATAAAATAAAAAATCATTTCTACTTATTAATTTTAATACATGTTTAAAAAAGAAAAAAACAATATCTAAAGTTTTATGAAATTAATAAATTTAAATGATAAATAAAAATATTTTACCTTTAATATTATAAATATACTAATGGATTTATTTCCAAAATTCATTTGTCAGAATCATTCATTATGTAACTATCCTTGTCTATAACATGCTTGTCATTGTTATATATTAATCTTTCTATTGAAGTAGGGATCTAACATAAATCATAATCTTAATCAAGTTAATAATAACCAATATATTGTTTTTTTCCATTAAAAACAATAGACCACTGCATATCCTATTCATCAAGAACATATAATTTTTTTCATGTGTTTCCATTACAGAATAATCAGTTGTGTCTTCTAGTCTATTCATATGAACAAGTTTCATTTTAAATTCATCGTGTAGAAGAATATGGTTATTGATAAACCATTTGCAGTTAAACACATGAACATTGATTTTGATGTAATTAAGGATCCATATTTCCTCAATGAATCCATAATATTCACTTGATCAATAAAATGGGTTTTTTTATTTATTACTCAAAAAATGTATTGCTTCTATGAACACCAATATTACACTATTCTGAACAACACCTCTATTGTCCTGAGATTTCATATTAAATGTATTTCCATCAATGTCATACATAGACCATGTTATCACATTTAAATATGGACCACCCACTATCTATTGTAATTTCTATGATGCATCTGATATACCAAGCATGGCCTTTTAAAAACATGTAAAAACATTTTGTTATAATCATTCAAAATCGACATTCCATTCTATTTGGATGAAATTATTTAAACTCATTAATATTCAAAGTTATATATGGTTGAGCATCAACCATGTTATTCAAGATGTAAAAATTATCCTTATTAATCTTTTCACTTGAAAAAAAGTTATCTTCTAAGCTAGGAATCCCCTTTACGGCATTATTAACTCATCAATGGAAAGATAGAGGCAATCCAATTTACTCTACCATATACAAGTAGCTCGTACAAAACTCCACAAAATCCTCGAAAATATTCTTTTCAACAATGGAGGCTCCAGGTCGATATGGATTCATAACATACCCCTTAAATATCTTCATATAACTTTCAAAAGGATACATCCAACGCAGATATACATGTCTGCAAAGCATTATTTCCCAAAATAGATGAACCATTAAATGCACCATTAGATCAAAAAAAGATGGAGGAAAATAAATTTCTAATTAAAAAAGAATATAAATTTATTTGTTTTCCTAAATGTTCAAAGAATCAAGATCTATAAACTTATTAAATATTTATTTCAAAAAATAACACACCTTTAGGGTAGTGTTTCTGACACAGATATGCAATATTCCACCCAATGAAACTGGTATAAGTTTTTGCATCATGATGTAGCAATCATAGATTTCATACCTGTCAAATTCAAATGCTTTAAGGAGGTTTTTTTTACATTTGAAGAATAACCCCGTGACACTTTGATATCATGAAGAAAGTGAAAAAAGATAATTTTCTCCCTCTTGGATAATGTATGGGAACCCATGGAATGAAATTATTATATTTCATCAAGAGATGGAGAAAATCCAAATGTATTGCCAATGATAGTAAGTCTAATCAGACGTTCAACCCATCATTAGTCTTTCCATTAATATAGAACAATATTCTAATCAAACTATAATATATATTCCTCACCACAATAATTAAATCAATGTAATGTTTCACTTTATGATATATCAAATATTATAGCTCAAAAGATATTGAGCATTTCTTCTAAATATGCCTACCATTACTAGATTAATGTGACATTCACAATTTCACTTCAAGGTTTTGAACCCTATAAACATACTCATCAATGGATAACGGTTTTAAAAAGATATCTAATTATTGTGATTCATTGAATTCTATTTTTAATATTCTATAAGTGTGATCCATTAGAAAAATATTTTGATGAAAATTGAATACTATTTTCCTCCCATGATGAAATTGAAAATATGTAGTCTGGTGTTCACAAATTGAACATTCTTTATGCCCCATAACCCTATATTCAAACAAATTTCTATATGTTAGCAAGTCATTTATATTTAATATAATCAATACATGATGTTAAAAAGATTCTATATTATAATAATCATACATTTTAATACCAACCTCCCATAACAGTTTCAAATTATCAATTAATGGTGAAAAGAAAACATCAATATCATTTTTAGGACTCTTTGGTCCAGAGATAATAAAATATAAAATTACATATTTATGCTTCATGAACAATTTAGGATATAGGTTTTAAATTACCAATGTAACAGGGCATGAAATATGTGTTCTAATAAGGAATCAATATGGATTTATTCCATCTGTATACAACCCAAGTATAATATTTGAAACTTAAATTCCAAATGCAGGATAATTGTCAAAAAAAAATATCCACTATGGGAAATTTTCTGCATGGCCTATTTTTCCATTACATATCTCCTGAGAAACATGCCATATTAACCATTTATCATAATTTGATTTCGAAAATTATGATTTCAATCAACTAATTATAGGATGAAACCAAAATACCATGGCATATATCTCGATAATATCTACATCAACCTAGGATTTTTCTTTCAACTTAGATCGTGATGTCCCACATTTAGGACACTCTAATAGAAATCCATATTCATTCCTAAATATTACACTATGATTTGGATAGCCATCTATTTTATTTTATCCAAATCCCATAAGGCCTAATATTTTCTCGTACATATAATGTTAATATGGAAGATCATTTTCCCCAAGAATAATGTATTTCAACAATTGTAGCATCTTTTTAAAACTCTTTTCACTTCATCCATGCTTCAGATTTAGGTTAATCAATCTTAACACTGATTATAAAATCAAAAAATCTATAAAACATGTATATAATTATTGTTCATAATCCCCAAATAGGCAGTTAATTTCTAGTTCTTTATTAATTTGTTCTACTTCAACAACACAAATAATTTCTTCAATTTCGTCAAAGTTACAATCTTGCAAAGTATCATCATTAGAAGATATGAAATTCTACCCAGTTTTACCATGCCTAATCTAGGTGCTATAATTTAGATTAAAACCATTACAAATTAAATTATCTTTTATATGTATATTTTTCAACATCATTATATTTAAACATTAATGGCATGAAAAGAAAAAAGTGTCATTGTTTGGAATATTACATTTATAAAATTACAAAAAATAATCAACATATTCTTCATAATCATCACTCCTTCGATGTGATGTAATCCATCTTCAAATCATTATTACCTCTAACACATATCAAAATTGCACATCTTGTTAACATTAGCTAATTTTATATTTATACTAAATATCTCATATTTTGAAATTAACACTATTTTGAAATATAACACTAATATATGTGTATTAAGAAAATATAATTAAAAATTTTATACAATAAATGAAGATAAGTTTAAATATAAATGATAAATCATAAAATGATATGCATGTATATTATTTTGTTAAAAATATATTTATAATTTATATTTATATGAAATATTCTATAATTTGAATGTAACACAATTTTGAAATATAAAATAGTTATATGATTATTTGAAATTTATAATGATATTTTTTTTAAGAAATAAGATAGTAAAACACAAAATATAAAAAACAACATCCACTACTGTGGAATATTATTAACCCATCATAGCATGAGTTTTTTTACTTAGTTTTTAATCGTAACTATCTAAAATATTAACCTAACCACTCCTATGAGTTTATTTAATGGGTATATTTTCCATATTTCATGTAATTTCATTGCCATGTTTATGGGTTTGAACATTCATATTGGGTTTCTTGTGGAAATTTGTATTATAAAAAAATTTCTTCTATACAATCCTTGAGAAAAAATTAGATTGTATTGGGAAGGTGGTGCAAATATCCCATAGTCATAAGATGTTAAAATGTATTCATTATCAAGATATAAAAGTTTCATCTAGTTTCCCAATGACCATATCATCCATTTATAACACACCATGATACATAATAAATGATGATTGGGTGACATGGTAGGAATATCAAAATGAAAGTCCATATTTAATTTTATCTCTCTAAAATAGCCATTAGAAATACTATAAGAAATTAAAAGGAAAATATCATTGAATAAAAATTCCAAGATACCAATGAAAAAATAATATTAGGATATTTAACCACATTCAACAATTAATATTGAATGATACGATGATGTAAATCCTGAAGCATAGATTTAGGGAATCCACTAATGACCAATGATTTATAACATGATAGATGGGTTGGATCATAGACATGGGACCAAATGGGGTAAATCAAAACATCAAACCACAATCCTTTTTTACGATCTTTACACTAAAATACACATACATTGAAAACAATTGAGAGAATGTTTGAGTAATATTAATAATTAAATATCTTTTCTAAACCCACCATTTATAAATAACCCAAATATTGAAAATAAACCAATCATTTCCTTTTTGAAAACATTAATTTTCTAATGTAACCATTAAAATTCATTAAGAAAAATAAAATAATATTAAAAAAATAAAAACAAAACACAACAAGGAACTAAAGAATAAATGTAATAATGGAAAGAAATAACATACAATGATTCTAAATAATCTAATTAAACTTGGGAATCTTATAATATGAATGATGGTAATCCCCTATAATTTCATCAATCGTCATAAATTATTTGGGGAAACCAAATAGTACATATACTGAGATAGTCCTAGAATGTAAAAATACACTATAGAAATTGTTGACTATTTTGTGCCCAAACTGAATAAAAAACTATCCATATAGCTAGAACTAGCATAATCAGGCCCCCAGACCAATTATCACAATTGAGGGCACTAGAACTTGTTCTCACTAAGCTACTATAGAATAACTCTTGTCCTCAATCTCAGTTACTATGGTTCCCATGAATTTAAACAATGTTGATATGAGTAAATTATGAATAATTATATAATCATATAGACTAAAAATAATTTCATATACATAATTATCATATCATCACAGATGCCTTTTATAACCACTTTTAAATCAACCACATCACTATTTCTAATAAAATACCCTCCCCTTAGAGACCAAAATCCATATAAAGTATAAAAAAATTATGAGGGCCATCAAAGGGTCTCATCTTTAATATGAAAGGTTTCTTTTAATGTTTGAAATAATCCTTCACCAAAATGAACTCAGAATTTCTATTCATTCCCACCATTTAAGATCCCAATTTTATATTTTCCACTAAAAAATCCTTGTTAAACCATTTATTAACGTATTAAAAGTGTAAAAACTATTAATATTAAATCATTTTTAAAATCCAACCATTTTATTCATTTTTATAAAAATCCATGAAACTCGCACCTTTTCAATCCCACAGAATAAAATGAGTTTACACTATTAAAACATAAATTTCATTTAGAAATAACATTTCAAAAAAATTTAAAAACACTTAATATTTTAGACATATCTATATTAACTATGTAATAGATAATATTAAATTATACCAAGCGAGAAAAATAGTAAATATATGATGAAATGCATTTGTGAAATCACATATATTATTAATTTTACAAACATGTAATTATAAAAAATATATAATTAAAATTACATGTTAGTTAAATGAATTATACCAAAACACCAACTGTTATCTAGTATAAATAATTATATAGAAGGTCTCATACCATGATGATGCTCAATAAATCAAATAAGAGCCATCTATAATTATAAACCCCAAAAAAAGATTCAAATGGAAACCATACCTAAACCCTATTCACGTACACATAGACAATATGGTTTATAGGGATAGAGATACCATAAATGAATGGTTCTATATAATATTATAGATGATGTAAAAGAAGAAATGGAATATTTCCTTAAGAATTCTCTAGAGAGTTTCATGTTGAGCAAATAGATGTGTTGAGGAAAAACATGTTAAAAGAAACATTCAAAATGAGGATGGAGGACATAGGATCAAATATTTGAATGTAGGGTTTCCACAGGAGATATACGGAGTATCTTTCACCCAAATGGAAAACAACCAAATAACACGAAATGAGATTTCATAAAATTTTTAAATGATATATCACATTGGTTTCAAAATAACCGACTTGATAAAGATATTTTTTTGCATTTATCACATAGGTTGTTTTATAACTGATGTGATAAAATTAATAATAACGTCCATTATTATATAAAAAATGTGATAAAGAAATGATGTTTTATTTATCATGTCAGATATATAATAATCTATGTCAAAAAATTAGATTTATTATATTATTTCTAAAATAATAGATGTGGTAATGCAGATACTTGATTAATCACGTTAGTTGTTTTATAATCAACAAGATAAAACAATATAATTCATTTTCAATTTCTGTTATAGCATAAATGATGTGATAAATCAACTTTTCATCTTTTCACATTAGTTATTTATAACCGACGTAAAAAATTCTGAGGTGGTAAATACTATTTGTGCTAGTTTCATCATTACTGAATCAATCAAATTTATTTCTCCTTCTACATCCTCTTCGCACAATGTCTCCATTATAAAATAATAAAATCAGTATCATATATATTCCTAGATTTTATTATGATTAAAGAATAACTATAAAATATTTTTATCTATTCTATTGTGAAAAATATTGGGTATTTATATTTAATATGCCATCTAATTCCTTACCAATTTACCATTAAGGGGATGATATCATCGCTCGGGCGTGTGTAGGACTAACCATCTCCACAATGTAATGACATTAATTCTCCACATCAACCATTCAAGAATGATTATAAGAATGTAAATGAAGAGTAAATATAATATTTATGAACATAATATCATTTTCTATATAAATATAATTTATATTATATTTAATAAACAAGAAATTAATGGTAAACCAAACATTAGAAAATGAAGTAGTTTACAATAGAAACAATGGAAATAATGAAATATTATTAAAAAAATAATATAAAAGGATTTCATCTGTTATCATAATTCTTTATATATTTTCTGTATAATTTAGTAACATACATTAATAATTATATTGGAGGATAACACACCCTTAACTAAAATAAAGTACCAAGTAAGGGTTACCTTCACAATATCATTTTTAGGTAGGATTTTTTATACATTAGTATTTACTAGTACATATTAAAAACTCATATCCATGTTTATTAAAAATGTACTCAAAAAGAATAATATTATCAGTATAAAATCATTTGAAGTCATTTTTAACAACATGTGACTTTTAATAATTTATTTTGAAAACAAATTATTTTTCATTTTCCAAATGAGGCACATTATGAATTTTTCGTTGGTAAGATTGGTTTTGTCTTTTACAGCATTAGAAGCATTTTCTTCCTTCTTGACACCTCAATATTATAAAGCTTCCCCAAATAGATTAGAATGTTATTTTCAAATGAAATTTATTCTTTTTCTATTCCATGTATTTTAAATTATTTTATGTAAAAGGGGTATTTCTCTCAAGAAATTTTCAAGTATTTTATTGAATTATTATCATCCATTTCAAAATACATTATGGGATTTTATGTTTTATTGAAGTTGATATATTATAATAAAATCTACGATATTTTTTAAATGGTTTATTATATGTTTGACTGTGGATGTGATATTTTTAGGCCATTCATTTTTATTGGTAAATGTATTAACAAATCATTTGGTGGATTTAATTTGAATTTTTATGTTGGTTATGTGTCACCCTTTTTATATGAATAATTCATTGGACTTAGTATGTGTCACGTTGAGATCACTATAGACCCTCGATGCATCAGTGGGTCTCATGTGACATACTAGACTGGGTTTTTAATCATTTATATATAGTATTTATGTTGAATCATTAATGATATGTTTATGATATCCCACATTATTTGTTCCCTAATTATAAGATTAGTTATTTATATTACATTATGTTATTAAACTATTAATATATCCATTCACATTTTTATATGGAATTATTTTATTTATTATTTTCATATTATTCTAAGTATTATTTTAAGTGGGATTTTTTTCATTTATATACCATTACTAACAATTTTAGGTTTATTTATGATGGATTCCACAGTATTATTTACCCTTACTAATCATTTATGCTCAACATTTTCTTATGATTTATTTCCCCCAGATTCCAAGATGTGTATTATTAATGATATGTAGGGTTAATCATGTAGAATAATAGAATTATAAAAGAATTATATTTGTTGTATTTGATGTTTAAAATTGAAATATAAGGTTCATGTATGTAATCTATTTTAAATGATTTCTAAACTGATTAGTCCTATGGGATATGACACATGTATCGATGCCAATGAAATAAATTAATTCACTTGATCTAGGATTCTAAGGTTTGTGAATTACAGTTAACAAGCCAAAATCCACTAATATTTTTTATATTTGAAAATTATATAATTAAATTTAACCTAAATCTCATTTCCCATTCATCAAAAATTAGATTGGAGGTAGGAAATGTGAAGAGAAGATAGAAGAGGGGAGAAAAAATTCAAAATACTATAGAGATGAACCTAAAAATATTTCCATTCTTGGTGAACCAAAGGGGAAATGACATTCCAGAAGATGGTTGAATAAGCCTCCCTTATAATCTCGTTACATCAATAACCTGTGATATGCAATTGAAAAATGATAGTTTATTCCATAATAAAAAATTACCCCAACATACCACTTGAAGTGTAATAGACCTCACTAGACTTCCAATGGGACCATTGATGTGTTAGTGGATTTATAGAGGGATTTTGATAGTAGATATTGTGGTACAATATAACACAATTATTAAGGCAATTCCAAGAAGAAAAAATATGAACCGAAGACAGATTATAGTGTATTGTTGTGACTCGGGTTGACACGTGAAGAGCCATGCATGTATAGATTTTATTTTGTGTGTGTAGTTTTGTGAATTTATATCAAACATAACAAAAAATATCGTCATTATTTTTTTAAATATAATATGTGCTTATATAAATTTTAAAATAATGTCCTAAGCATAAATACTCCATAACCCAACCAAATAAATACTAATACCCATAAATATTGACTTTTGTTCCCCCCCCCACCTCAACATGTTTGGATCATCGATATACTTCTAATGATCTCGTAATGAAAACCCATTACCATTCTAATGTGATAAAAAAAATCCATGAACATTTATCAACCACCTAATCACTTTCCTCCATATGAGAGAAGTGTAATATAAAGGGGTTGTATGGTTAAACCAATGAAAGTGAAAGAAAATTTATTTGAAATACATATAATAATAGAAATATAATACTTATTTATGCATTCAAAAAATATCCCCAGTGATTAAAAAAATATAAATGTTAATAAATAATTTAGAATTCAATATTATTTATAATGGAATCTATTTTTCTTTGTAACAAGGGGTCATACTGTTTAATCCAGGAAAAATACAATAAAGGTATAATAGAAATTCTAAATATATTCCTAGGAATCAAAGGGTTGTCTCCTTCCTAAGAACAATTGAATATTTTGGATCATTTCTTGGGACTTAGATGATCTCCTCATCAGGAAAAACATTCATTGACTTAATCAACATAGAACATTTTAAATTTCTTCACATGTGTAATCGATGAACTCACTTCATCCATATAGAATTATTATCCTGCTAAAATCATGGGCCCCGTATATATCACTTATTAATTGTTTATATTTGTTATAATTGGTGAATGGAATATTCCATTGGTCCTCACATTATTTTCATGTAATCTAGGTTTATATAACCACAATAAATCTTAACAATACTCTAATAATGTTACTCTTGGTCATAAAATACACATAGAGAGTGTATGGGGGATAAGCAATCATGATTAAATTAACATTAGTGTTGAGTTAAAAAATTATTTTAATTATTGAATTTGATCTTCAATATTATATTAACTCCAACACATACCATATTGCGTCCTAACGTTCCATTATATTGAAAATTTAATATTTGGTTATCAAAAATTTAGTCTTCTTGAGATGCACACTATATATAGGATTTATAAATATAATGATGTTGAAGATAATGTCTCAATGAATAAATGTCATGAAAGGAAGAGCTATGGGTTCATGATGAAATTTTTTTTGACGTGAGGATACAAGAGTAGTCTTCTCAAGATCCATACTCTTTATATGTTCTTCAATAATTTGGTATTGATCATCATTTGTTATCAAATATGAATATGTAGTGTTAAAATTATGGTGGTTCAATGATTAACATTGCATGATAGTCTTTTTTATAATGCAGATCATGGATTGTGTGATATTATAATATCTATTGAGTATGTATTATATCATTTTCTAGAGTAACAGAGAGTGAGTGGCGTTTGATGCATATAGTGTGTGATATTTTTTAATAAATCTTTCTTTGTAGTCTTAATGTTTTATAAACAAAACCATATAGGTATACTGGTAAATAAAAATGACCTCATGAATGAATTTAAATATTTTTATTCTATATTTTATTGAATTTTATAAAAATTCATTCCAATATGGTTTATAAGATATTTAAATAAGTACATTGAATGTGTCCCTATATTCCAGTGTTTTCATAATTTTGTGGCTTAACATTTTAGAGTTTCAATGTATATTTTTTAGAAAAATAATTTTTTCCATGAACTAGAGTTTGAGAATAATGTGGTTGAGTTTATAGACAATAAATTCATAACTTAAAATAATTAATAATGAGGTTACCATGTTCATGATCATGAGGGAATGTACACAGACTATGAGCTAAAGTACACATCCCACAAGGTCATTCATTATATTTGAAAGGTTGAGTATGTGGTTAAATGATAGAATTGAGTTTTTAATATGAGTAGAAAGTGAGTTAATTTTTATGAAGATGAATAATGTACATGGTCACTTGATGAATTTTTTGGCCCATTTAGAATGAGATTACATGAATCAAAATTTCATTTCACCCACGAAAATATAGTTTTTATAGCTTTTATTGACATGATGAAGATGAATATTTTAATTTAATGGTTAAATAGTAATAATTGTTTTAAAATTTATTAGAGTAATTTACCCATAAATGAAGCCACTATTCTCTTAAATTACGTGAGAGTATGGTTCATTTAAATTTCACCATTATGGGAATTTAGATTTTTCTAAAATTTCTCTATGAGGTGTGGTGATTTTAGAGGATTTTGTAGAAGAGAGACTCTAAAGAGAAATATATTTGAAATGCGTTTTTAGATGTACTACAAGAATTAAAAGAACCAGGAAGGAAATTTTTTATATAGTGGTTAATGTTAATGTTTTTGGAGCTGAAGGTTGAGTTTTCAAGGTATTTGACAATGTCACGAAGGGGTAGTTCACCAAGATGGAGTATGCATGTAAGAAACCAGATCATTGTTTCAGGTACACCTATCCTTTTATTCTAGACTGTTTATGAAAAATGGAGTTTCTGGAAAATTTGGAAGTACACATCATGTACTTTATGCATCATGTACTTTCTGAGTACACACTGTGTACTCTTCTCTGGCTCGAAGCCGTGTGTTGGTCGTGCCCGGGCCACACAGACGGTGTGTAGGGGTGATGTGGAGGCCGATTTTGGAGGAGTACGGAAAAAACCTAGTACATGCCGTGTAATCTAAAACAACACGCCGTGTACTTTTTTTTTCACTAAATGCACTGGGGTCACGCCTGACGGACAGAACACACCCGTTATCCAGGTTTTTCATCCGAGAGTGACCCATACGGCCAGATCTTCCCCGAGCACATGCCTCTCCATTTGTTCTCTGATTCGATCATGGTCAATTGTGTTGGAAGCGAAGAGGTGAGTTCTTCCTTCTTCATGAGCCTTGATTTCAAATTCCTCCTCCTTTTCAAGATATCATGGTTTATGCATTTTTGACGTTTTCCCAGATCTACGACGTTCTAAGGAGAATCTTTCGTTACTGTTCACGTATATCGATCTCCTAGGATCAAGGTAGGTGGTTTGTGCCTTTCCGTAGGAAGTTGTTGAATTTTAGGTGCCACATCCACCAATTCTCTTGAATAAGAAATTGTGTGTTCCCAATTGTTCCCCTTTTGTTTGCCTTCTTTGCGTGATTTCTATAGTAGAGGTTTATGCATGTGAGTAGAGTTATTTTTTTTTCCAGGTTTCATTTCCATGCTTGTTTTTCTTTTTTTGCGTTTGGTCGATTTCCATGCCTAGTTGTAGGATAATGGAATTGTTTATTTGTTATGTTGTTGATCCTTATATTGACAGCCAAGTAGTTGTTGAGGTTTACTTGGATGATACACCCATGCTGAGCATGTTAGTTTCACACAGGACTGTGAGAATCTATTGTAGTAGAACCCATGGATAATAGACGTACGAGATTCTCCAGAGTGTCTTTTAATATGATGTGAGACCACAGGTGGAATTGACGATGAGTGTTTCCCCAGAGAGTCTGTATATCCTCAACATGGGATACAGGTGGAATGAGACATTTAGTGCTTTCCCAAAGAGCCTTTAGCACAATACGAGACAATAGGGAGAATTGAAGGTGAGTGCTTCCTCCAAGAGTCTATTTTTTTTAGCTGGACCAGTGGGGTGAGACTGTGTGTGCCTCCAAGAGGGTTGTTAATACTTGTAGGTTGAACCATAGGGGTTAGGCTATGAGAGCTACCCAGAGGGTTACCTATTTTCTTCTTGTTTCTGGTTGTTTATTTGTGTACTTTATATGATTAGAACTGTGGATTGAAGATGTTGTGTGCTTTTCTGTTTACTGCTTCCTATACTATTACATGAAATGTATTCATTGACTGTTAGGCACATATATTTGGGTGTTTTCTTACTGGGATTGTATCTCCCACCCTGTTTGGGCCAAGCATTTGGGCCCAAGAAGACTATGGTGCTGTAGGTATAGATAAGGGCAAGTTCCCTTCCACTTTAGGTTCTTGATTGAACTGGATCTAGAGAGCATGGGACCGATCCGAGACTTGCGATGCTGAGGAGTTTCTCATCTGTTTTCCTTATTCTTTTTCTTTAGTACTTGTTTCTAGTTGTATTTCAGAAAATTGTTGTGTTTTCTGTTTTCCTTAGATACTTGTACTTGCTGTATCATTATCATTATTACTATACAGATTCATTACTTTTGCTATTTGGTTTCATTTTTTATGCATGTATTTACTTATTTCACTCTTGGTTGTTGTTTTCCTTACCTTGTGTACCTTACCAAATGAGGGAATAGTTTCCCCAATAACTAACCAAGGCACTCACTGCTAGTCAGCAACCTCTCGAGTTTGGGGAAATTCTCTTGAGTCCATGTGGTGAACCGGGTACAGGGCACCAGTGGAGGGGCCCCGTATTCAGGTCGTTACAAAGTGGTATCAGAGGGGTTCTTTTCTCTTGCTTTACTATTTGGAGACATTATCCAAGGATAAGAATAATTCGGTACATGCCATTAATCTGTGATTGGGAGTAGCTAATCCATGTACATGGAAAAGCCATACTACCTCGTTAAATGCAGTTTTCTGGTTTTGGATTTTATAGTTGGTATGACTTTACATAGAGTGATTCACATTCTTTGTGTTGTTATTTTATTGACAATTATGGTGCTATTTCTGTCGCAACCCGATTATATGAGTTATGCTATCTCATGCATCATAATAGCACTTGTAGAAATCACATGCCATGAATTCTTGCCCTGACATCTAGGGTGCCTTAGTGATTGAATGTTGTTGTGATAGACTTTGTGTAGATTTTACATGCTGTCATGATAGATGCTTGATAGAATCCTTGCTTCCTTGTTATAGGATTGTTTGATTCCTAATTTGCTTAAATGAACGACAAATTTTCATTCTTGAGGTGTTATGGGCCCTCTCGAATTGGAAATTGGTGGATCCTGATCTTGTTTTCCCTGGTCTATGACTGTAGGAGATGAAAAGCTTTGATTCGCAGGGAGTATGGGCCCTCATGGATTGGAATTTTCCTTGTTTTCAGTGTTTCTGGGCTCCTGTGCAGTTTCTGAGCTACTGCCTAGAAAAACCCAGAATACATGGCGTGTAATTTTCAGATACACACCGTGTAGTTTTCATGCCATGTCACTGACCGTGTGAGCAGAAACACGGTATCGTGAGAATATCTTTAGGAATACGCCGTGTATAGTTGGTACACGCCGTGTAGTTCGGAGCCGTGTACCCGGCCGTGTTACCAACAACACGGGTCGGGGAAGGTCGAGTAGAACACGTCGTGTTGTAAAGGAACACGCCGTGTAGTGTTTTCCAGGTACCCGGACATGTCACGAACAACACGGGACGATGTCAACATCACCTATACACATCGTGTTTATTCGGAACACGTTGTGTAAGGTTCATCCGTGTAGACGGCTGTGTGTTTAACAAAATGGGCCACCAAATCCTTGTCTAGTACACGCCGTGTGTGTAAAGAACACTCTGTGTAGTCTCGGGTTATTTCAGACCGTGTGGGTTATCCGTGTAAAGAGACTCGGGCATGGGAGTGGTTTTCAAGTGCACGCCGTGTGTGGGGTCAACACGCCGTGTAGTTTGAGGTGTTACACAACCTACAGGGCAGGGGTATACACCCATGTTAGTGGCATAAGAAGACACGCCGTGTAGTTTTTATAGACGCTGTGTAGTAATGTTTTGTAAACATCCGTGTATTCTTTCCCCTGTTCCCATTTTGTACTCCTGTGTTTCTTGTCCTTGCTTTTCTAATCTAAGGTTTGATTTTCATCTTTCAGTGCTATGCGTCCGAGATGTTATCCGGTTGTACGTCTGTCATCAAGCAGTGATCAGACGCCAGATATGGCTGATCAAGGACTTCCTATCGATCCTCCAGTCAGGCCAGCCTTGGCACCGGCTGTCATACCAGTTGGAGGCGCTGATGCGTAGTTCAGGGAAGATTTTCTAAGGATGATGCATACTTTCCAGGGAGCACCGCCTCCAGCCATGACAATGGAAAACTTAACACGGGTTTTATGCAGTATCATCCTCTTACATTCTCAGGGGAAGGAGGAACTCAGGCTACGGAGTCATGGCTGGAAACCATGCTGACTATCTTCGAGCATCTGGAAAGGCCTCCAGAGAGGCAGGTCAAGCTCGCCACATACATGCTCCAAGTCTCCGCCAAGAGGTGGTGGGATGTGATCTCACAGGTCGGTCACCAACAGATTGTGGCTTGGGAGGAGTTTCATCTCGTCTTTTACGACTAATTCTACCCAGAGACCCTGAGGGCCGATCGAGCCCGAGATTTCATGTTCTTAGAGTAGGGTACTCTTTATGTCATGGAGTATTCCTCTTGTTTCACCGATCTGTAGCATTTCACACCCCTATGAGATGGGAGTGGGGTGTTCTTAGAAAGGAAGATCGAGGATGGTCTCAAGTGGCAGATCCTCTAGCAGGTGAATATCTTCATGTTGACTTCCATCACTTCCATCGTCAATCAGGCATTGATTTCGGAGTGCAACCTGAGAGACTCCGGAGCTGCAAGCCAGGGTGGTTCTTCTTCCAGAGCTAGTTTTTCTCTAGATGACAGCAAAAAGCACCGTAGGGAGTCTATGTTTGGTGATCCAAGGAAGCAAGATGCATCTTAAGGCAGCCACATGGTATGCTACCAGTGTGGTAGGTCAGGGAACATGCGGCCGCAGTGCCAGAGAGTCCCCGTGGAGTGCCGATCATGTGGCAAGATGGGTCACCTTCAGTGTTTCTACCAGGTTTTCTCACCAGCAGCTGGTGACCGGGGTTCTTCCATAAATCCTTATTCTGGAGAATCCCCACCAGTTTCTCACCTGTCCGGGAACTGGAGTTCTTCAGGACATTGAAGCTGAGGTGGAGGATGAGTTCATGGCGGTAATCCACCAATCCCTTAGCACCAGCAAGGTAAATCATCATAGAGTGGTCAGCCAGGGGCGCATGTCCGCTGTGTAGGCCAGTCTTTTGCCATGGAGGAGACCTATCCGGAGCAGGATCCCATCCCTTCTACAGTTTGTGGTATGATTTTAGTATCCTCTGTTTTATATTCAACTATTTTCGATACTGGTGATACACATAGCTTTATCTCTGTTGTTGTCATGGAGAGCCTCGGGCTCTACATCTATTCTTATGCCGACTCTTTGACACTAGACACACCATTGGGGACAAGGACATATAGTGCACGCCAGTGTAGGGAGTGCATTATCGAGTTTTCATGGTTTCGTTTCATATAGGATCTCTATGTCCTAGAGATTAAAGGCTATGATGTCATTCTTGGGATGTACTGGTTGGTTCCCATCCATGCAGTCGTCGACTGTTATCGCCAGAGGGTGAGTTTCATTTCACCAGAGGGTGAATCCTTTCTTCATAGAGGCGAATGGTATGTACAGGCGAGTCGAGAAGGACTCGAGAATCATGGTCTTGGAAGGTTGACCACCCATATCTCTAGTATTTATCTTGATGATCAGGGGACTTCCTAGTTGGACATTCCTCCAGTGGTGGATTGTTTCAGGGATGCCTTTCCAGAGGAATTTTTTGGGTTTTCCTCTGGGGGGTGAGGTAGACTTTCTTATTGAGCTCATTCCTGGAGCAGCACCAGTGTCCATTCCACCTTATAGGATGGCTACCCCGGAGTTACAGAAGCTCGGGATGTAGTTGGGGGAGTTGCAGGCAAAGGGTTTCATCCAACCCAGTACTTCTCCTTGGGGTTCTCTTGTCCTGTTTGTAAAAAAGGAAGATGGTACCCTTCAGATTTGTGTGGATTATTGGAAGCTTAACCAGTTAATGGTCAAGAACCTATATCCCTTGCCGAGGATCCATGACCTCTTTGATCATCTTCGAGGAGCTCGGGTGTTCTCAAAGATCGACTTGATGTCCGTTTATCATCCGTTACGTGTTAGACCACCCGATATACCTCTAACAGCCTTCAGAAGCTGGTATGGTCTATACGAGTATACAGTCATGCCGTTTGGTCTCACGAACATGCCTGTAGTTTTTATGGCACTGATGAACCGAGTGTTCCATCCTAACTTGGACTCCTTCATCATCGTCTTCGTGGAAGATATCATGGTGTACTCTCACACTCGACACGACCATGACACACATCTTGAGATCATTTTGAGAAAACTAATAGAGCATCAGCTTTATGCTAATCTCTCGAAGTGCTCTTCTGGATGGATCAGATTCACTTTTTGGGTCACGTCATCGTAGAGGCAGGAGTTTTTGTGGACCCTAAGAAAGTGAGAGCTGTAGTTTTTTGGGAGCAGCTGAAGAATGTTTTTGAGGTGTACAGTTTTATAGGGATGTCTGGATACTACAGATGCTTCATCCAAGACTTTTCACGCCAAGGAGCACCTTTCACTGTACTGACCAAGAAGGGGGAAATATTCTTATGGTCAGATCCTTGTGAGTCAGTTTTTCAAAAGCTGAAGGGAAGGTTGACATCAGCACCAATACTAGTCTTTCCAGAGCCAAGAAAGAGATACACTATTTATTGTGATCCTTCAGGTATCACACTAGGAACTGTGCTTATGCAGGGAGATGGAGTCGTTGCATACGGGTCTCGGCAGTTGAGGTCACATGAGAGTAACCACCATACGCACAATCTGGAGTTGGAAGCTTTTGTTCATCCCTTACGTTGTTGGAGACACTATCCTCTAGGATAACACTTTGTGATTTTCACTGGCCACAAGAGTCTCAAGTATATCTTCACTCAGTGTGATCTGAATATGAGGCAGCACACGTGGGTCGAGTATCTTCAATCTTTTGATTTCAAGGTTTCCTATATGTCAGGAAAGGGAAATGCAGTGGCAGATGCGCTGAGCATGAGAACTCAGATTCAGGCAGTTCAGGAGTCTAGCAGTGCATGGCAGCATATGACTATATTCTCTAAGATGCATCTGGAGGTTCACGACAAACATGGACATACCTTTCTATCTTATGTAGTTGTTACCTCGACACTACTTGATCGGGTACGGATGAGGCAGCTATCAAACTCAGAAGGCTTAGTCCTGCGGGAGAGTGTGTCAGGAGAGGACCATCTTCCTGGATGGACAGTGGGTGAGGATGAGATCTTGCACTTCCAGGGACGCATATGGGTGCTAGCAGACAAACACATGGAGCTGATGCGGGATTTTCATTTCTCAGTTTGGGAAGTTCATCCTGGCATCACCAGGATGTATTGGGAACTTCATCTCCAGTACTGGGGGCCAGGTATGAAGAAAGATGTTGCTGGTTTTGTCATGAGATGCTCTACTTGTCAGCAGGTGATGACGGAGCATCAGCAACCAACATGCCTTTTACAGCAGTTACCCATTCCGAAGTGGAAGTCGAATGATGTTGTGATGGACTTCATGACTGGATTTCCAAGGTCACCTCGAGTGAAAGATGTTGTTTGGGCTGTCGTCGATAGACTTACGAACGTTGCACATTTCTTGCCAATCAAAGAGACCTTCAGTGTCGATGATCTTGGATGACTTTATTCAGAGATATCATTCGTCTGCATGGAGTTCCACACTCTATTGTTTCAGACATAGATGCGCACTTTACCTCTCGGTTCTCACAGGGACTTCATAAGGCCTTGGGTACACATGTTCTTTTCAGTATAACATACCATTCCCAGACAGATTGCCAGTCCGAGCGTACGATCAATGTGCTAGAGGATATTCTCCGAGCTTGCATCCTAGACTTTGGGGGTTCTTGGGAGAAGCATATACCTCTTGTGGATTTCTCCTACAACAACAGTTTTCAAACGAACATTCAGATGGAACCATACGCGGCTCTATACGGTAGGCCATGCTGATCACCCTTATGCTGGCTGGAGGCAGGAGAGGCAGCTTTGCTGGGACCGTGTCTTATTCAGGAGACTTCAAAGCAGATAGAGTTGATTCGGAAGAGGATGGTTGAAGCATAGTCTCGACAGGATTCTTATACTGATCAGCGGAGACGACCTCTAGAGTTCGAAGTCAGGGATCAGGTTTTTCTATGTGTCGCACCGAGGATGGGACACAAGAGGATTTGGAGACAGGGTAAGCTTTCACCATGGTACGTCGGGCCATTTGAGGATTTGGAAAGAGTTGGGTCGGTCACCTATCGGTTGCATCTACCCCAGAGGTACAGGTCCATGCTCGACATGTTCCACGTCTCTTAGATCCGAAGTTACTTTTTAGACACGTCTCATGTATTTCAGCCTGAGGAAGTTGAGCTCGTAGTGGATGCATAGTTTGAGGAGCATCCCATCCGGATTATAGATAATGATACGAAGGTTCTCCATGGAAGTTTTGTCCCTCTTGTATGGGTGCTATGGTAGCATGGGCGAGTACAGGACAAGAACTGGGAGAGGGAGGCCGATGTATGATCACAGTGGTCGGAGCTGTTCAGGGTTTCTTCATCTACACCTCGCTAGGGAAATTCGGGGAAAAATTTCTTTAAGGGGGAAGATTATAAGAACCCGGATCTTCGTTTCAAGTACGCCTATCCTTTTTTTCTGGAGGGTTTAAAACAATGGAGTTTCAGGAAAATTTCGAAGTACAAACCATGTACATTCTGAGTACCCACCATGTACTCTTCTCTGGCTCGAAGCCGTGTGCAGGTCGTGCCCGGGCCACACACATGGTGTGTAGGGGTGACTTGGAGGCCTATTTTGGAGGAGTACAGAAAAAACCTAGTACACGCCGTGTACTATTAAAGTACACGCCGTGTACTATTATTTTTTCACTAAATGCACCAAGGTCGCACCTGATGGACATAACACACCCCTTCTCGAGGTTTTTCATCCGAGAGAGACCCGTACGACCAGATCTTCTCCAAGCCCCCGCCTCTCCGTCCGTTCTTCGATTTGAGCACGGTCGATTGTGTTGGAAGTGCAGCGGTGAGTTCTTCCCTCTGCTTGAGCCTTGTGTTTCAATTCCTCCTTTTCAAAATATCGTGGTTTATGTTTTTTGGATGATTTCTCAGATCTATGATGTTCTAAGGATAATCTATCATCAATTTTCACGTATATCGATATCCTAGGATCAAGGTAAGTGGTTTTTGCATTTTGTAGGAAGTCATTGAATTTTATGTGCAATTTCCACCAATTCCCTTGAACGGGGAGTTGTGTGTTCCCTATTTTCCACTACGGTTTTCCTTTTTTGCTTGATTTCTGTAGTAGAGGTTTATGAATGTGAGTAGAGTAATTTGTTTTGTGCTCATGTTGCTTTTCCATGATTGTTTTGCTTGTATTATGTTTTGCTGGTTGCCATGCCTAGTTGTAGGATAGTGGAACTGTTGCTTTGTTATGTTGTTGGGCTTTAGATTGATCGACAAGTAGTTCTTGAGGTTTACTTGGACGACACAGGTGCATTGAGCATGTTAGTTGCACACATGACTATGTGAACCTAGTGTAGTAGACTACAAGGAGAATAGATGTAAGGCCTTCTCCATAGTGTCTTTTAATACGATGTGGGACCATAGGCGGAATTGAAGATGAGTGCTTCCACAGGGAGTCTGTAGATCCTCAACGCGGGCCACATGTGGGATGAGATGTTGAGTGCTTCCCCAGAGAGCCTTTATCACGATACGAGACTATAGGGGGAAAATGAAGTTGAGTGCTTCCTCAGAGAGTCTATTTTTATTAGCTGAACTAGAGGGGTGAGACTGTGTGTGACTCCTAGAGCGTTTCTAGTACTTGTAGGTTGAACCATAGGGGTTAGGCTGTGAGAGCTACCCAGAGGGTTACCTGTATTCTTCTTGTTGTTGGTTGTTTATTAGTGTACTTTATATGATTAGAACTAAGGATTGTAGATGATGTGTGCTTTTATGTTTACTACTTCCTGCACAATTACTTTCCTTGTATTCATTGATTGTTAGGCTCAAATATTTGGGTGGTTTCCTACTAGGATTGTATCTCACATCCTGTTTGGGCCATGCTTTTGGGCCCAAGAAGAATATGTTGCTTCAGGTATAGATAAGGGCAAGCACCCTTCCACTTCAGGTTCTTGATTGCACTGGAGTTGGAGAGAATGGGATTGATCTAAGGCTTGTGATGCTGAGGAGTTTCTCATCTGTTTTACTTTTGATATTGCTTTAGTACTTGTGTTTAGTGGTATTTCAGCACGTTTTTGTGTTTTCTGTTTTCCTTAGATACTTGTACCTACTACATTAGTATCATTATTACTATATAGATTCATTGCTTCCGTTGTTTGGTTTCATTTGTTATGAATTTTGTTATTGCTTACGATATTGGTTGTTGTTTTCCTTACCTTGTGTACCTTACCAAATGAGGGCATAATTTCCCCAATAACTTACCAAGGCCCTCGCTATTAGTCGGCAGCCTCTGGCATTTGGGGAAATGCGCTTGAGGTCATGTGATGAACCGGGTATGGGGAACTTGTGGAGGGGCCCCGAATTCAGGGCGTTACATTGTAGGGTGTAGGGTAGTGTGTTAAGTGAAGTTCATGGAAAAAAATTTTCAATAAGGTCTAGTTCATAATAGAACGTGGTTTTTCTGCCGAAAAATGATTCATGAATTCACGTAAAGGTGATAATAAAGATTTATGGAACACTCAAACATGTCTAATCTAACTCTAAATTGGTTAAGTTCAATGGAATTGTCTTTATAATGAGAAGCTAGAATTTTTTTTTAGAAATAATAGTGATATTTTAATGTTTGATTGGTTATAAACTTGGAACAATGTGAGATTGGTATGAACAAATTAAAATTAGTTCAAAATAGGGGATATGGTTCATCATTCCATTTCTATTGTGTAATCCTTTGTTATAACCCAGTGATGGCAAACAAAGTAATATTATAATGTCTTTTTCATGTTTTAATTTCTATGTATTCATTATTTTGGGAAAGGGAGAGAAGATAGTATTTAAACAACAAAAAAATATCCACAAGGGGATGAATTTTAATTTTCCATACCCTAATTCAGCCCTAGAGTATTAAAAATAGTATATATGATAAAGGGAAGAACATAAAATACTAGAAATAACTAAATAAATAATAAATTATTTAATTAAATAACAAATAAAATTACATGACCCGACCAAATCAACCCCAATTGAGCTTGAAGAAAATTAATGTGAATGAAATTAACCAAGAATCACATAATCTAAATGAAACCACATTAAACATAACAAACACAAAAAATAATAGAAAAATTAAATAGAAACAAACCAAGATTAAATAATCCAAAAAGAATCAACCCAAAAAAAACTGAATCATGACAAAATGAATATATAAGAAGAAAACCCTATTTGGCAGACATTTATCATTCAAAATTTTATGTTTTTGGTTACATTATGCCACAAATGTATCTTTTTTTGATTCAACTAAATATCATAGGATTGTATTATGTCATTACATATCCTGTGTATGCATTGAAAATTTGTATGACTTAATTATGTCAAGTCACCACTTATTTGTTCATTGACTTACCCATTAGTAATCAATTTAAAATTAATTTTATATTTATTTTTAAATGAAATTAAATGGAAAATATTCCATAAATAAGAAGGGAAAAAATGATTGAAAATGACCAGTTCATAAGAGAGACGAGAATTAATTATATAGTTCCCATAGTGAGTATAGTATGTCATATATATATATACAGAACATATAATGTCATGTAATTTATCATTATTATATTCTAATTAGGAATCACCATCCATGAGGAAATTGTTCTCTATCCAGAATAGTAATAATATTAACCAACCTACTATTTTTTAGGGGTGTTACTATAAAAACATTTAGCACTAATTATACTGGATCACACCCAAAAAATTCGATTGAAATAACTTCTAGGACAGTTTATCATTCAATAATTATCTTAGATGAAAAAATGATATTAAAATCACATATTATGTCACCTATATTTTAAAATAGCCATGATTCCTTTTTACCTGTTTCTTATCTGATAACAAATCCCACTCCCCATCCCTAATTTCTTTATCTACTAATTACTATGCTACTACTATTTCATACTTCTTAATTCTCTATAATATTTTTGGTTTCTTCTCCTTTGACTTATAATCCAATTTATTTTAATAATATTGGCCATAAAGATGACCATGATAATATATTATAAGATAACAGAACAATACAGGTTATCAATCCATTTATTATAGGGTTCAATCAAATCCCACTATTCAGCCTACATCAAGTATATATATACAACCAAGTAAATATTGTAACCATGTTTTATTATCATTGAACCATGTATTAATTTACTATTTTTCATTTATTATTTCCTAACTAGTTTTATTATAATTATGTGTCATGGTAATACATGTATTGATGAGTTATGGAACCACTAAAAACATGTAATAGTTGAGTACAATAATAAAAAAACTGATTTGTTATTTTAGAAGATAATATAATTGTTTATAGAAAATATTTTTAAATAGAGTGCGAACATGTCAATGGTTTCCTTTTAAAAATAATGACAAAATAAATGGTTATACCTCTTAATTTATTTTAATGATATGTTTTTTTATTTTTATTATACAATTAATAAAAAATAGAAAAATAACCTAGAAATTTTTATAGTGGTTTAGGGTGTGATGATCCCCTTGTTTACTCTACCAAATCTATGTCAGTGAGATTTTTGATTTTCACTAAATAGGTCTTGATATCCTAAGACGTATATAATTGAGTATATGATTTTGAAACCTTAAAAATATGATTTATAGGTCCTTCAGGTCTGTTTATAGGGAAAAGTTATCCTTATCTCAGTATAATGAGTTAATAGTCCCTTGTGACTGAGGGTAAGCAATTAAAACTTCAACAGAAAAGGATTTGTCGATTTGTTGAGAAATAAATTTTAATAATAGTTTCAGTAGATTTTGAAAGAAAAATGATATACTTCTTTATAGATAATAGTCTTCCAGAAATAAAAACACTTTAGTGATCCTAACTGCAAATAATCTTCTAAAAAATATACCAAAAAAAGAATTAATCAGTAGAAATATTAAAACAAAAAAATATAAAAATAACGTAATATGTATGACATAAAATTGTATCTCATTCGACTAGTATATAATTCATTACACATAAAAAAGAAATTTTCTTTTATAAAGATTTAAATCTTAGTAAATTAAAATAAAACATTACTTTCACTTGGTCAAAGTGATCAAAAGATATCACAAGATAAAACATGATAATAAAAAACCCAACATTATTCAAATATGAATTTTAACACCAAGAGTAAATTATAACTTACCAAAGAAATAGAATGATTTAATCTATTTAATAATGCATTATGAATCATTCTATAAAAATATTTAAGAGTGACATCACTTCAAGTGAGACAAATTCAAAAATCATATGTAATATATTTATTTTTAACTCCATTGTGAGATTATCCAAATTTAGGGTAGAAATAGAAATTATGGTGGAAAATGTATAGTTGAATTCAAAATGTTGGGTTAATGAACCAATTGTTACTTTACTAAATTTAAGGTTTCTTTAGAATGTATATTCATGATCCATATATTCATTTCAAATATAGTATATAAAATTAGAATTTCTTTCCAAAAGTAGGGTTCAAAAAACCTGAATTAAACCTAAAATATATTGTATAATGAATGTTTTTAGGCTTCTCAAAACCACATCCTGGATACATTAGATAAAAAGTTAACATGAAAGAATAACAAAATTTTCTTATTTAATATAAACATGAAAATCACATAAAGTAGTTTCATTAGTAAAATATACCTTATTATTTATAAGAATAAAATTTGAGGAGAATTAAAAAAATATTATTGGTAAAACAAATTCTGAATAATATCCCACTTTTACATGATAAAAAAATACAGAAAATATATAGAAAATATAATGTAATATAAATTTTATTTATTAATTAATTTTTAATTCACATTAATAAAATAAAAAAAATTATTGATTTTTTTATTTCTCCCTATTTAATATCATATTAGTATGAAAATTTTATCCAAATTTATCCCCCTTTTTTAATAAAAAAGTATTTATGAAAAATGAAATATAACACATGGATTACTTCACATGATAAGGAGTGAATTTTTTTTAAAGATGATGAAATATGTTTCATAAAAATTGAATGGATTTCTATATAAAAAAATGAAATAATTAAAATAATATAATGTATGATGAATTTAATTAAAAATATTCCTTGGTTACATGAAATATTTGGATTTATTGGGAGAAGAGGTAGTAATTCATGTGAGTAATGGATCTGGTTAAGACAAGGATTCTGATGTAAAAATATAATGAGTAGTCTGACAAATAGCTTTGAGTTAGTTTATTAGAATCCAAAAATTCTCATTCAAGGTTAAATCCCATTTATTAATCAAATTTTCTTATTACTATCAAAATTTCTATATCACATCAAAACTCAAAATAAAAAAATTATTGACTATCTCTTTTGACTGCACAAATATCATCATTATATCACCCAACTGATTGAAATAGTTTCAAAAACATTCTTCATTAGACATAAATAATTCAAAAATATCTATTTGATTTTATAATATATTTTAAAGTGGAATACTAACAAACTATAAGTTGTGAAATAGATAATTTATTGTATAAAAAATAGAGTTAATTTATTCCAAAATCCTAATCAAATTTAGAGAAGCTAGATGACTAGAAGTAGAAACCCATTCAAAAATTGATCAACTCATTACTGATTTAAATAAACTTCCCTCATACTTCTTTAATTCTAAAAAATTAATTATTTAAACAGATTCTACTTTGAATATTGAAAATTTATCAAACATTTCTCTCTAATAAATATAAAAATATCCTACAAATTTTTTTGTTTTCACTCATACTTTTAATGTGATCCTGGACTGATTCAAACACTTCCCTTAAAAAACATAAATTCAAATATCATCCAAATAGTTTTAACAAACATCCATATCACCATCAAAGTGATCATATACTTATTTTAAATAACTGAGTTTCCATGAATAATCCTCAATATGATAATTAAGTGAATAAGAGGATTATTCATTGGTATTTTTGTAGTGTTTTCAATAATTAACCATTAGAAGGGAAAATAATGTAATCCTTTTACAAGATGAGAATTAGAAATTTTCAAGAAACATATATATATTCTTTCCAACTCCGTTAATATAATTCTTCAAAGAGTAAATAGAAAATTAAATTCCGTTTTTTCCAATAATCATAGTAGTTTCTCTAAAATATCAATCCACCTGCTCACTATTTTGAGCATTCTTATCAATCTGATGTCTCTGTGAGAATTTGTATCAACATTAGTTTTAGGTTACGCTTATATAGAATAAAAAAATTCATGTCTATTCTGTTCTTTCATCACCATGATCATCCTCTTCTACTTCAACTAATTTAAAAATAAATTAATTTATATACTTCTCCATCCTCATCTTCTTCGGACTGAAACATAGTCTCTCCTCTTATTCATGTACTATGAATAAGGGAAGACATGTTTTTTTCTATTAAGGGATCTTCTAAAGATTATGGGACACCTTTTTTGGTAATTGGATCATGTACATCTATTCGTATTATTCTTCAAATTTTCTCCATTACATCTTATATTAATGATTAACATATATCTTAACCAAAAAACCCTATTGATCCAGCAAACATCTACCTTATAATCTCCCCCTTATCTTGAGATCCTGGTTTTTCTTAGCTGTCAAATCCTATAGGGAATTTCCATTCACTTTTTAGTTCAATAAAAGAAACTAAATTTCCTCAATGATTCAGTATAAATAATGTAATTCTGGTGACATTTGATAACCGATTTAAGGTAATGGATATTCTCCTTTATATATAGAAACAGATAAAGAAGCCTAACAATTACAGAGAAGAACATTATTTTCTCCCTTTTACAAAAATTATTCATATAACTTACCATTTATCAACATAAATTCAAAATTATTACACAAAACAACAACAAAAATGGTATACATGTCAACAAAAATAATTTTTTTCCATTTTAGCTATCCTGGGTTCTATATAAGACTGAATAAACATGAACAACACCTTCAGGCTAGTTTCTTAATATTTCACAAGAATCTTCCCCACAAGGTTACATATAAACATATTGGACATAATATATTTAGACTTATGTGATTCATCTCCAATTGATCGAATATTTAAGTGAAAACACCCCTTTATAGGGATAATGAAAATCTCAGCTATTTCAACTAATGAAATTGAAAAGTCCATATTACTTACTTTTTTAAATAATACATCCTCAATAATTCCAATACTAAAATGGATGTTTTAAAAATAAAATCATTAAATTTTCAATTCAAATCAAATTCTATATTTTCATCATTAAAAATAAATTCCAAATCATTAAAATATATTTATTTATTTAACATTAAATTTCATTTGGAAATAAACTCAACATATACAGACATTCTTGATGGAATAATTTTTTAGATATTGAATTTAAATTTCACATAGATAAAATCAAAATTTATATTTTTTTCTCTTTTTCATGTTCATAATAAAAAAAGTCTAGTTTTGATGTTTAGATTTTAGGATTTCCAAGGAAATTGATTGATCTGAATAATAAAAGGGTGCAAGAATGTGGATTAAAGTAATATCGGTAATTTACAACGGTTTTCTTGGCCAAAATTTGGCTTCTCGAGAAGAAATATTTATTTTATTAATTATGTAATTTAATTCTGAAAAGATATTTGTTTGAAATCACTAATTATTCTAAAATTTATTAAACTAATTTAAAATAAGTAAATCTTCATAAAAATTTTGAAAATTTATAAATTATAAAAAATAGTATAACAATTATAATAAAACTATTAAGATAAATTTTTTATTAAAAAATAATATTTTAATATAATGTTGAATTTACCGACCCCCAAAATAAATTCAAAATTGTTTCTGGATGTGTTTAAGTAAAAATGTCAGTATGTAGGTATTCAGTATTGAAAAACTATAACAATATATATACTTTTAGGAAATTATCTTCTTATAAATGATGTCTTATGTAAATTTTATTAGTCCTAGAGTAACTCACATGATTTTATAAAATATTAATTTCACATTTATTGTCATATAAAATAGGTTCATTATTAAATTTATTTCAAATTCTAAAATTGTGTGTTTCATCCATACCAATTGTGCACAAAAAGGTCTGGTAGAAATATATATTTTTTATTTTTTGATAATAAAATTGAATATTGTTTCTTACTAGACCATTAAACTTGTGACTTACCCAAAAAGTGATAGGTACCTGAGGTACTCTTTTTATCATACCTATATCCCCAAAAATCAACATCAGAATGTGAATATAAATCAAAATAAAATTTCTTCTTTTATAACGTATAGATAGAGAAATCGTTCCTTTTAAACATAAAAGAATTATTTTAATAGTAATAAAATGCAATTATTTTAGTTTTGATTGAAATATTTCCAAAATATAGGCATACAATATTATACTGGGTATACTTAAAGTATAATATAATATACTGCTAATTATACCACTATAGAAATTTTTTCACCTGGTATTCTTGTTTCATCAAAATCAATTTTTATATTAGTATTAATGAAAGTTTTATAAGGATTACTATTTTAAGACCTATTGTTTTTCAATAGAATAATAATATATTTACTTGGATTTAATATATTCTTTTAGTGTTTTTGATATATTTAAAAAATAATAATGAAATTAAATTATCCAATTATACTCATTTTAATATATATATATTTTCTTTGAAAAAGAATTTCAAAAATTGTTATTAGTTGAATCAAAGATAACATATTCTATCTAAATTATTACTTATAAGATTTAAGAAAACAATTTTTTAATTAGATAAGGACCTTCCAACCTTATAGAAAATATTTTTTTAATTAGAAAACAACATCAACTTAAACTATGATATTAGTGATTTTAAGTCAAAACAATGATTTATTACATATGAAAATATAATTTGGTAGATAAGGAATTTCAAAACCTAGATGTTGTAAAACATAGACTTCCTCTACTAAATATCCATCTAAAATGAATATTTTGCATCAATTTTATATAATTTAATATTTATATAATATTTATAAGCTGAAAAGATTATAATGGTTTATAATTTAGTATTATGAGTATTGGTTTAATTATAACCTATCCCTTCTTCATGATTATATCCATTATCTATTAATCATACATTATTTCTAGTACATATCCCATGGACATCTTAATTATTTCTAGAACCCAATTTTGTTCCTATTTCTCGATGATTTGATGGTCTATCAACCAATTCCAATATTTATTTTTTAAAAAAATGATATGTTATTCTTGTATATTTATTATCCAAATTTCATAGTCTAATACTTTTTATATGGTTTTAGGTACTAATAGAGATATGATGGAATATAATTTGACTAGGTTTTTTACACTCATAGTCTTATCTCATGTATCTTGAACTCCTATAATAGTTTCTAATGGGATGTCCTTTATGGGTCTAGGTTGTCTGTGTAATATGTTTTTAAGTACACTAGTTTAATGTAATTATAAACCACGTTGAATTTTATTATACGATAATTTATTTTCAAAGTAATTTTTTTAACATTCAGGTCTCAAATTGTTTATATAATTGGTATCATCATCTATATTTTTTGTTATCAAAAGGACCACATTCTTCAATATTATCATGAACAAAATCTTCAAAAATCCTTGACTTTTTATTGTACACACTAGAGACTTTTAAAGTTGTAGAATATCGTAAAAATAATCATTCAATGGGATTTTAGATTAAATTTACTAGGATTTTCTTACTATTCAAGATATATAATTTTATCCAAAAGGTGATAGTATCCTAATTATTGTTTTATATTATTCCATAAAATATATGGTTTTTTTCAATAAAAGGGTCTTATTAAAACTATATTCATAACATGGAATTATGTATTCATTAATTCTTCCAAAAAATATTTAAGAAAAATAAATTCATATAATCAATTTGTTTATAATTCTTTAATAGTCATATTTTATCATTCGAAAATTTCAATTTTTTGGGGTGTTCTAGGTGTAGAGAAGATTTTTTAATACCTAATTCTGATTGGAATAAATTAAATTTGTGATTCTAAAACACGATTCCATGATCACTTCCCAATAAATTTTTTTTTAAATTATTTATCATTTTAAATAATTTTATAAAAACATTCAGAAATAAATAATCCTAGATAAATACATTTTCACTAATTCTAAGAAGCTTTTTTCAATCTTCCATGATTTTATTTTTTTTTCATTCTAAATATTTTTTGCATTTAAATTTGGAAAATTAAAACAATATAAATATGGAAGAAATCACTAATTAAAAAATATAAGATCTTACAGCCAAATTTTATAGTTCAGATAGTCCAAAAAAATCCCTCTAGATATGTTTTATAAGATCAGATGTAGAAAAATTATTAATATTGTTTAAGGTTGACTTATTCATCATGCCTATTTGGAATTTATAGTAAATTGTAATCATTACCAATTTAAGAATAGGAAAATAAAAAAAGTGTTACTTAGATAATTTTTATTGAAAAAATAAATCCCATTTATCAAATATCTTTTACCAAATCTATGATTCATTTTCGTCTATAATAAAACTATCCACATTTTTTCACACAGGGAATTAAGAGCTAATGTATAAACATTTTTATATCTTTATGCTCTAACGTAAGTGGTTTATCCTCAAAATAACAATGATAATTATTAGAAAAATCCACAAAAAACATCATCAATGATTTGAGAGATTATTTTCACATTGTGCTTCTAACCATGAATATATAGTACATTTTTTTATCAAAATTATGTTTGGATCCTTAAATAATAAAACTCCAATTATTATTTTTGTCATTATCAATGAAGGTAACAAGGTCCCCATCTATGTTATCATATTTATAAAATATATAAGAGTCAGCACTCATGTTACACATGCATCCACTATCCTTATAACATAATACATTTTTTATTATGTGGAAATTAACCTAGAAAAAATAAAATATATGCTAGTTTTGGTACCCAAATTCTCATAGGTCCAACTATGTCATTACATAATGATTTGGGTAACCAGATCTACCTAATTTTGAAAAATTTATAGGACTAACTTCATACATATTTTAAAAAAAATCAATTATAATACTAATGATTTGTATAATTTCAAAAAACAATTATTATGATAAGAAAATTTAATTCAACAATATAGTCAGGGGAGTCTAGATTTGTTTTTCTTTTTAGAACTAGGTATAAAATAATTTCTATATAATTCAAAATTTTCATCATTGATCAACTATATATCTTTATCCTCTTTATAATCATTTTTAACAAGAATATTAGTTTCAGATTATTCCCCATAGTTAATATATATTCAATACTTGTAAAGGAATCTACATCATCTTGAAACTATTTAAAACAACATTCTTTTATAGTTTAGTTTGAAGAAGTGTTTATAAATATTTATTCTAATTCTAAGTATTGTTTTATCATGACATCTTTTTCACTTAATACAACATTATAAATATTTATTTGTGATTTTTCCTTTCTTATTATATATTCATTATTTTCTATTATAATTGAGAAAAATGAAACAAATTTACTATTAGAACAAATTTTACAGTCAGAGGAAGAAGAATAACAATATTATACCTCTTCTTCTTATTTATATATATAAAATTATTTATACTTAATATTGGTCAACTCGTTTTTTGAGTTATATTTTGAAGAGTTGATGGAGTCCATTAAAAAACTTACACGTAACCTTCCTATATTTATTATTATTACAGTCATAATCAGTTTTCATGTGATATATAATTCTATTTTTTTACAGATTACATTCCTTTTCTTTGAGTGGATGGAAATCAGATATATTATCCATTTTATTGTATATTTTTCCATGTGCATGAATGTATTTCAATATTCTTATTATATGTTATTTTATGATTTTAATTATCTAAAACAATTTTATCATTTAATTTTGAAATTTTTTATAATATATCATTATCAATTTATATTTATCATAATTTAATATTGATTATTACATATAAAAGTTATAATTTTTATATAACGTTTGTTAAACTACGAATAATAATAATTGTATCTCTAGAATGTTTGAGTGCTTATCTGAACATGATACAAACTTTTAGATTCAAGAAATATTTTTAATTTTAACCCCTTTATTGTTTTTCTATTTATTAAATTATAAAATTTATTATACTAACCTGGTTCTTATTCAAATTATTCATTTATAATGAAAGATATTATCTAATTTTCATTTGAATAAATGGATTTTGGAAATTATTATTTTAGGGGATATTTTCTTATCTGAATATCTATCAACATTTCTAAAATTATAAATTTTCCATAAATAAAAATCTATTTGGTTTCATTGATATATCATTTGGTAAAAATATTAATATCTCATTTTTTATTCATTTTTAGTTTTATCATTTTTTTTGATTTTATTAAACTGCATTATATACAAAATATTTCATTTACATTCCTTAAATGTTTTCTAAAATACTAAAATTAATTCTAAATTTTTCAAAACTTGTTTTCAATTTGGTTTGATGTTATCTCTTTATATACTTATGTTAATTAAGTGATTATATATTATTTAGAAATATATTGAAATTATATTCAATTTTTATTATGAAATACCTTCAAATTTATTTGTTTAAATGTCCTAAAAATTTGTTGCAATTAATGTGTTCATCTTGTAAATAAGTTTATGAATCTAGGTTCCTCATCGTGAACAACCATCATCTTTAATACGTGGTTGAACTCTTAAGATTCTCTCTCTAATATAGTATCCTTGCAACCATCCCCATCCTCCTTATATGGGTTCTCCATCAGTAGCATCTCACTTAGATTGTGTTTCTCCAAGTCAATGATGGATGCATTCTTCTTATAATGGTGGCTCATTGCCATATTTGCAGTAGAGCCACATTTCCTTTCTTAAACGAAGGCTTCCCACCTTACTGTCTTTAGTGGATGTTTATGACCTTTAATTTTCAGCAGAGGAAGTTTCAATTTTTTTACAAAGGAGGGTGCTTCTATTTTTTCAAAAAAGGTGAGTGTTATTAAAATAGAGGAGTTTTTTCCATTAGAGGGTTTTTTCTCACATTTTATAAATAGAGGGGTTTCTTTCCTATTTTACCAATAGATGGTGTTTTTATTTTTTTTCCACTATAGGTTGTTTTAATTATAATTAAAATGGAGGGTGTTTCAATTTTTCTCAATTGTTGTTTCTCATTTTTTAACAAATAATGTGTATTTTTTAAACCAGTGTTGGGTAATTTTTTAATAAAGAGTGCATCATTTTTTAATGTTAGATCATTTTTCAAATATTCTTACCTATTACATGTTTTATTATAATTCTATTTATTGTTATGAAAATTTCATCATGATATTTTTTAATTAATTTTAATATTTTTATAAACTATATACAAATTCTAATTATTTTATGTTTTTAATTAGTTTATAAAATTAAAATATATTATATTTTATCCATGTAACGTGTTTAAAAAAATTTATTGTAATTTAAATAAAATTACCAATTTACAATTTATTTATGTGTATAGTTATAATATATTTATGGAATATTATTATTTTTTATTTTAATTTAATTTCATTAAATGGTTTTTTATAAATTAATATTTAATCACATTGAATATATTAAAACACATTTCTTGGTATTTAGAGGTGTGTAATTATTTTTTTATTACACAGTGTAGTAAATCAAAATGTATTTAATATTTATTGTAAATTGTTTTATTTATTTTATTTAATTTCATTGAATTTTTATTATCATTTAATAGGTTATTCAAATATGTTTGAATTAGTTTTTATGTTTTTATTGTAACCAATATTTATTATAATTATTCTTAATGACAATTTTATCTCTCCTGAACTATTCTATTGTTTTAGAATTCAAATTGATTTACCTAGATATTGGTTTTCATAGATTTTTTAGATATCATATTTAATGGTACAACAATTCTTTATGAAATATTTGCGTTGGCATATTTTATAATATGTTTTCTCATAGAGAATAATGTTGTCGAAATTCAACATAATGTATAACTTTTAATGTCTTCTGAGACAGCATGATTCATCGTTTGGACACTCTCTCAAGTTCTAAATTACACCTTCTTTGACTTATTCCACCATGATGAGATCGTCCGATCTATTTCTCTAGAACCAATACCTATGTTTTTAATATTCTTTAATCTACTTTATGTGGATTCTTGAGTTTGTAAGACTACTTATACCTTTCACATAGAGACCACTTTTTTATATTACAGCCAAAATAATTTCTTACGCTCTTAATTTGGTTGTAACTTTTGGATTCGAAAGTAATTAATTTTCTGGTTGTGACTCATAGTTTCCAATGTCATGTTTTAATTGGTTTCTTACACCCCATAAAACATTTGTTTCACCAATACCCCTATAATAGAAAATGATTTTGTAATTGGGTTTTGATAACCCCTCCAAATAAATTATAGTTTATATATATCTCTCATAAACTTGATAAGTATAAGAATAAACGGTTACACATTTACTGATATAAGAATTATTGTGATTATTTATTTATTTTAGATACAATTTTTCATTAAAAATTATTCTTAATAATTAATTTAATTAATCAATTTCCTTGATTAAATGTTTCAATATAGTCTATTAATCCCTTATATACCATCTTCTATTGTCGTATCCAACCACACTACTGGTATCAAATTATACCCTTCATATGAAATGTTTATCTCTATCATTCTATTTCCTGATACGAAACTATTGATATCAAATTTTTTCATTTTGAAATAATCCAGAACCACTATTGTTTATGCTTATTATATTTGGGATAACATATTCCTAGAACTCACATTATAAAGACAATGATATTTTAGATTTAATATGTGAGTGTAAATTATGTTTAGTTTATTAGAAGTTTCTACACTCTCATGGGAATAATAATGGCTATTCAAAATACTAAATGGAAGCATACCACAAATATTTAGGAACTGAGTATTGGTTGATGTTATTAAAATAGTGAACTCCACTAGAAGCTGACCCAGACACTCTGATAAGATATTATTCAACTAGATATGTTTTAAATTTAAAAGATTTAAATATTGATTATTGGGGTGCTAACCAATATATTTTTAGTTATTTTTCTTCTTCTAAGACAACTCATAGAATTTTAAAGATTCTATAAGTCACCCAACATGGATCTTGAAAAATAATTTGAACCAAGATTGGAATTGTTTTATTATAGTACCAAGGAATCAAGATGGGTGTAGATGTAAAAGTAAACTAAATGTTCCACTCATTCACAAGAATTATGAATGGAATAAATTCAATTAGAGATTATCTATAAAAATTAGTACATTTTGAAAAATTCCTAAGATCTATACCAAATAAATGAAATGAAAAGAAGTTTTCTATTTGTGAATTTAAGATATTAAAGGTGTACACTATTGATTAATTTATTGGATCATTTCTTTAGTATGAATTGGAATAGATAAAAATATATAGAATGGATACTATGAAAATGAGAGTGTGTAGCTTTCAGCTCTATCAAATTTCTTTGTAGTGAATGTTAGGATTATAATATAAAGGAGAGTGAAATAGAATATATGGATTTTATTGAGACCAGAGTTTACAGAATAAAGAAGACCAAATGATTCAATAACCAATTTAAAATAAATCCTAAAAAATAAATACATAATATTGACATAAAATGTGGTAAAAATTAATAATAGAAAATGAAATATTTATACTATTAAATTTTTTTGAACTAAATATTCAACATGTTAACTATTTGAATGTTGTACAGAATGAAAACATCCATTATCATTGATTTTTAGTTCATGTTAATTTCAAAATTTTACATAATCTCTCAAAACATGAGAATGTTCTATAAATACATTATTTAAATAATGAACAAATTCTTGTTTGAGAAGATCATATTTACTTGATCAGACTGAGAAAAAATGTATTGAGTTTTTTAACAGAGTTTGAGTTTTGTATATTGAAAATTTGATCATCATATTGAGACCATAATATTGATTTAATGTGATCCAGACTCATTATATTTAGAGAATTGGATAGAGCCTCTTCGTATTCAGAGAATCTCATCCAGACTCATCATATTGAGGGAATCAGATCCATTCATATCAGATTGAGAAAATCAGATCTAGAAAAATTAGATTAATGATTCTAACTAAGAAGTTGGGGATCACTTTCTATAAGGAATTTTTTATTTTTTTCTCTCAATTTTTTTATAAGAAAACATTTTAAACTGACATGTTTCATTTGATACCTTCGTATTGGGAGATAGAGTGTGTCTAACAAGAGTTGGCACAAATTGTTTTCCCATTTTCATAATTTCGGATTTCCACAGTCCCACGTGAGTGGCTGTGAAATGAATTTAGGTTTTCACAATGAGTCCTAATCTTTAATTCATGTTTTATTTAGTTTCTTTTCTTCTTTTACATGCATAAGTATTTGCTAAATGTTTATAAAGAAATAAATCTTCATAGGTTATAGGGCTTATGTTTCTAAACATTTTGAAAATTATAAAAAGTATACAACCAATTATTCCCCACTTCTCATTTGTAATTCTATCCATTGGAACTTCAATTGGTATCAGTGTCAGACACCATTTTTGAATCCTTATCATGCATAATATCAATTCATTATATAGTAGATGAATTCATACATTTAATTGCAGAAATTATTATGGATGAAAAAATATGACGATTTTTTATCTCTCATGTGTTGTCTGGGATATTGGTGATACTACTTCTATTGTTTTTCTACATATTATGAATTATTCTTATATAAATTTTTCTGATAAGAGAAATATATAAGTGAATGGAAAGATTAGAAATTCAATCATTATGTCCTTATCAGAGTATTTTTATCATAATTTTAGTGGTCTAAAAACCTCAAAATGTATATGGGACATGGTAGAAAGTGTTTTTAAATGGAATACTAATGTTAAGGAAGGAATGATACAAATCTGGGGTAGTATGTAAAAATATGTAGGAATAAGATATGAAGAAAATATTGATGAATACTTCTCCAAAGTAAATAAAATTATTTGTAACATTATAGGATTTATAGATGC
This sequence comes from Viscum album, assembly GCA_963277665.1. Lineage (NCBI taxonomy): Eukaryota > Viridiplantae > Streptophyta > Magnoliopsida > Santalales > Viscaceae > Viscum > Viscum album. The sequence goes on along the minus strand of OY728151.1, from coordinate 56,262,272 downwards.
CCTATATGAATCTAAAATTATGATGAAACTTATGAGAAAAATTCTAAATAGTTTTGATTCTAAAATATCTTCTATATAATATAATGATGATTCATCTCTTAATGAATTGCATAAATTTCTTGTTTCTTATAAAATGAAGAATACTGAAATCCTTAAATAGAATATAAAATAAGAAATATGAAATGGATTTTGAAACTTTGAGAAATATGGAAAACGAAGATATTGAAGAAGTTGATCCCTATGAGTATAACAATAAGGAATATGATGAGTTGAATGTTAAGAATATTTCTCTTATTTATAAAAACTATCAGGGAGGGAGATATAAATATAGAGGTGAACTTACTCTAAAATTTTTTAGTGCAGTATATTTAGACACCTTTCAATGAATTGACCTAAGTGGATGTTTGATAATATCGAAATGGTTTTGATGAAAACCCTCGATTGAAATGTGGAACAAAAATGGTAAAGAAAAATATTCATCCAAAAAATGTAATTAGATGTTCATTGAATATAAAAGTAGTATGTTGAGTAAGAATGTTGAATCTAACTCAACTAAAAAATATTTTTTTATGATGAATGTTCAAAGAAATTCAGAACCATTGGTACAAATGTAGAGAAAAATATATTCCTCATATATTGAAGAAATTAGTCACCAATGATACTGAGGGTATCAAATACGAATAATACATCTTTCATATATTTAGGAAAATAAATCTATTATGAAATAAATCAGAGTTATAAATTTTTTTAAAGAGTTTTTCTATTCCTGAAAAGATGTTATCGAGCCATAGGAAGAATAAATTTAACAGATATTGTGTTAAAAACCTAGAATTACTGGATAGGTAATGATGGTTGAAGATCTTAGTAAGAAGCGTGCATATAAGGGAAAAAGAGTTAGCAAATTCATATCAAAACTTCTTGAGTTTGAAAGTACCTTGTGGAAGATGAATGAAAACATCAACAATGCTTTAGAATTAAAATTTGATACTTCTAAAGTAGCTGAGAAGATTCAATATGAGAATCAGGTGAAATCCTCACTGACTTGATAAAATTTAATTTGATTATTTTAACATTTTGTGTTCCCAAAAATATTGTGAGAATCATTTGGTGGAAAATGATATTAGAAGCATATCACATCTAATATAGATTAAAAATAACCTATAAGGAATGATGGTCCATGACCTGAATATGATAAATCAGAATTATGTTATCAACTTCAACGAACATTCTATTGAGAAATATCTTTATTAAATTATAAATCATTATTTTATGACTATTTATGGTGTTTTGGAATATATTGTCACAATTCATATAATTTTTGGAACAAAAAATCCCTACCAAGAAAAATTTTTCTGGAGAGTGGAAGAAAAAACAAAAGTATAATGGGTAACTTTCCTAACATTCAAAAAGTTAAAAAAGGTGAATTCCCTAGATGGTATAAATATTCCAATAAAAACTCAATTTAAATTTATAAAATAAGGTTCTCAAATATGATATAAGGATGGTAAAAATGATAAAACATGTATCAAATCCCCTTTGGAATAAGTGTCTTATATGATAACCAAAAATAAAGATGGAATGAACAAAGTTGAGGAATGCAGTTTCTTCATTATGCCAACTTAGATATAAATTAAATGGAATAAACTATGGAAACTTGATAGTGGTTATTCATCACATATTACAGGTGATATAATGATCCTGAAACATGTTAAAAGTCATGGTGAAGGATTAGATAATTTTGGTAATGACAGTTCCTTAAAATCAGAGGAATCAGAATGGAAGATATTGAAGTAAAGAAATTCTAATAAAGTGATGTTTTTCTTGTAGATGGGATAATCCATAATTTCCTTACTATAATTTAAATTTTAAATAATGTAAAATAATTAATCATTAGAAAGGATTATTTTATTTTCAAAATTGTAAAATATAGATATTTTATTAAAATAGAAGAAATAACTTGTGGGAATATCTTCTAAGAAAAAGAATTCAAAAAAAATTTCCACACAAGTGATGAAGATGAAAACAAATGGTCGCACCAATGAATTGAGTACAATGAGAAAAAGGTTTTAGTAAACTTTCTAATGTTGATGTTGTTTGAAACAAGACATATTTGAAAAGAGGGGAATAATATGGTTGTGTAATATTTTAAAAATGGATGATGAAGATAAAATTAATAAAAGAGTTAAGATTCAATATACAAGGCCACTTGAGCATATTAATTCCAATTTATGTGGTGTAAGGAAAAAAAAATATATATTTATATATTATCACTTTTACTGATGATTTCACTTATATTAAAAACATTACATTTATGAAGCATAAGCTATAGGCTATTGAAAATTTCAAATTCTTTAAAAATGTTATTGGGAAATAAATAGGGATATCCAAAAAGAAGCTAAGAACATATAGTGGTATCAAATTCACAAAAAAAAACTTTTGTAACCTATATGACAGTGTATAGGGTCAAAAATCAATATATTGATCCATATACTCCAAAAAATGTTGTAGTATAAAGAAAGATTATAAATTTGGTGGAAATGAGATTAAGTGTGTTAGAAAAATAAAATATTTCCATATTCTGTTGGAGATAAGTTGTATGCACTACTATACATATTCAAAATAGCTTCTTGTTGAGGAAAAAAACTATCATGAATCCTTATTATATGTGGTTTAACAAAACACCTTTATTTAAAAACGTCAAAGGTTTTTGATGACTATGATTGTTCAAAATCAAAAATCCAGATTTGGGAAATTTTAATAAGAATACAATGGAAGGAACATTAATAGGTTAATAACCAAATAGAAGAAGATACAAATGTTGGAAGAGAAGCTTCCAATTGTTGGCGGAATCATATGATGTAGAGGTAACTGAAAATAACATTTCCTTAAAAAAATATTCTAGAATGTTGAAAAGGATAGATTATAGATTTCAAAAAACAGTGAAAGTAATTAAAAACATACTTATTAATATTTTGAAGAATCGTGTGATGAGGGAATTATAGCAAGGAAATATATTTTAAAATTAAATAACATAAAAAACCATGTGGAATCCAAAATCATTATTTGGAATTATAAGGGACCATTTTAAACCAAAAATAAGTTGATAATAGAAAATCAAAATTCACTTATCTATAATTTTGAACATGAATTATTTTTATAATATATTTAACACAATTGATGGGTGGAATTTTTGAATGAAGAGTTGGATCATATTCAGTAAAATGAAACATGAGACCTTTTTCTACGACCATAAAATAAATATTTTATTGGAACAAAGTGTTTCAATAGAAACAAATTTAATGAAAATGTAGATGTTTTAAGAAATAATGAAATAATTTTATTTATAGGATATGAACAGGTGGATAGAGTGGATTTTGATAAAACATTTTCCCCCATTTCAAGGATAGAAACTATTTTAATTATACATGTAGCAGCTACTCCTCAGAACTACAATGTTTATAAGATGGAAGTAAATTCAGCTTTCTTTAATGGTGATATTCTGGAAAATTTTACTTTGGAAAATCTTGTCGGTTTTTACATGATGAGGATGATTTTTTTTTTGTAAATTGATCAAAGTATTGTATAGTCTAAGACAAGTTCAAAATGTATGATATTCTAATTATGAAAATTGTCTGAGAATGTTATGATTTTCTAAAGGGAAAGTTGATGAAAAGTTTTACGTGAATGATTATGAATCTAGAACTCTAATTATAAATTTTTATGTGGATGATATTCTTATTTTATGATGAATAAAATTTTTTTAAATGATTTTATAAGGAAATGAAAATGGTTTTTGAAATATCAATGTGGGTAGAATTGACTTTGTTCTGGGCATTACATGTTCAACAAAAACAAAATTAAAATTTTCTATATCATGAAAAGTATGGAAAGGAATTTATTAAGATGTTTGGAATAGATGAATCTATATAATTTACAACTAATATATATGTGAAATAAATTTTGAGAAATAATGAGTTCAAAAAATTTTAATCAAAAATATCTTCATAATCTAATAGGATTTCTACTTCACCATACAACCTCCAGACCTAATATAGCTTTTATTTTGACATTTTTTGATAATTATCATACTAATAAAAAAATAACATATGTTGGAAATGAAAATAATTTTGAGATATGTCAATGGAACAACATCACAAGGGTTATTATATAGAAGGAATAATGAGATGATGTTTCATGGTTATACTATTTTAGGTTGGGTTGGACATTCTACTGATAGAAAATCAATATTAGGACAAACATTTTTCTTGAGTAAATATTTTTTGTTTTGGTATAATAATAAAAATAGTAAGAATATTTGAGAAAAATGGAAATTGAATACGTTGCAGCTACTCATGATTGCACTAAAATGTTTTAGAGGAATATTTATATGGAATATTTGAAAGAAATGGTTTCTGATCCATATATGATTATTTGTGATAATTAGATTCAAATTGGTATTTATAAAAAATATTATTCAACATTAAAGAGAAAAAACACTTATAATAATTTGATAATTTTTAAAATATAAAGTTGTAGTTGCGGATTTTTTCTCACAATACATTATAAAATAGTATCAAATTCTTGATATCTATATAAAATCAATACAGATAGAGTGGATTTTGAAATTGAGGCTACAATGTCATTTTTAATCTCCTCCCATTTATTAATAAACCTAATAATAAGTTTCCCCCACTGTGATTTATAATATGCTGACAAAGGGGGAGATTTGTACATTGTAAGAACTTTTACTTATCATTCAATTATGAAACTGAAGCTATTATTATAATACAATTGGCGAGAGAAAAATAATGCGAGAAAAGATAAGTGAGGAGAGTTTCTCATCACATGGGTGAAAATAAAATTTACATAAAGGGGTGGAATTAATTTAAAAAATTACATTATCCAATAGTTTGGTGTCAGGAAGCTTTATTTTGAAATAGGATATGTTTTGATAAAAATTGAAGTACACGAGTTTTTTACAAAATTAAAATTTTGAAAAAAATTATGAATGTTATAAAAGATGCTAATAATGGTTGTCAACAAATCCAAAGAAGGGGATTGATGAACATTTATGATAATTTGTTTTAGAAATTTTTTTTATTTGTTGAATAATAAATGTTTTGTATAATAATGTTTTTTCTATTGAAGAATTTTACCTAGTCTATCATAATGATCTTTGTAATAATTTTTAAAGTTGATGAATATTAAAATCCAATGAAAAATAGGGTGAATAGTTTATTTTTTTAAAGAATAAAATTTTTTCTACACTCAGAGTATCAGATATATACACATTAGAATCAAATAATCTGATTCAAAATAATTGGATGGAGAAATTGTTATTTGTTGGAATCATTTCTTTTCTAAAATTAGATAATGATAGAATATTTTGAGTTATAAATTAAAATGTTTTTGTATTAAGTTGTATTGATGCTAATGTGTTTTGAAATAATTTTCTACAGTCAAGGGTTAGGAAGATCTCAAACATTCTAAACTAAATCAGATCATTCCCAACTGATCAAGATGTTCTAACAAATCATCAAAACACTCATAAAATGCATTTGAATTAATTATGGCGAGGTTTGAATATTTTTCATGTTATAGTAAGAAAATTCTCTCATAATAAGTATTCCATCATAATGGGTTTCCATTATAATGTTAATTCCATTATAATGATAATTTCATTGTAATGGGAATTCTATTATAATGGGAATTCTATCATAACTCTATTATAATGATAATTTCATCATACTGAGCTGAGAAATAAAATTAAATTCTAATTATATGAGAAAAAAAAAATTCATAATCAATGAGAAGAAAATAAAGTTAGTAATATCTAAGAAAGAAATATAATTCATAATCACTGAGAATGATATATAATTTTTAATCAGTTAGAAGGAAAAGCAATTCATAACGAAATGAGAAGGAAACAAAATTTGGAATGAGATGAGAAGGAAAAAGAATTAAAAATGAGTTGATATGGAAACAAATTCTTAAATATCCGAGAAAAAAACATATCCATAATGAGATGACTTTGAAGAATAATCTAATACAAAATTCCATATGTTTTATTAAAACTTGAAGAGGTCAAATTTTAATTTTAATTTTTCATAAATCTCAGAGAAAATCATTGGTGATTTTAAGAATTCAATGTTTTTATTGAATGTGACTGTTTCGTATAGTTTTTGAAATATGAGGATGTGGGAAAAGTATTCAGGTTTCCCAATTTTGGTTTCTGAGTCGGCTATAAATATTTTCTCAGATCATTTGTTCATTTGTAATTTCTCATGAAAGTGAAGAATTTGGATCACCATTGAATTCATGTTGAAATTATTTCTAGACAGATATTTTTTTGGAGGATCAGATAGAAGAATGTTTGTTTAGTGGATTGAGAAAGATCGTATTAAAAAGATCATATTAAGTCAATCAGACTATGAAATACCATACTATGTTATCGAGAAAATTTTGTGTCTTTCTAATTGATAATGGTTTCATCATATTGAGTCCACCGTATTGAGAGGATCGAATCTGGACTCAACATATTGAGAGAATAAAATCTATACTCATTGTATTAAATAAATCAAATCTAGAATCATCGTATTGCGAGAATTTGATCCAGAATCATAAAATTGGGAAAATTAAATCCATCCAAATATGGTATATGATTAGGACTGAGTAATTATGGAGAAGTTTCAAAAATGGATTTATTCTTTATTTGGATTAATTAATTTATATGAAAACATTTGATACAGATGGGACTCATTATAATCTTTACGATCATGATATATAATTTTTTTAATGGGATTTGGAAGAATTTGTATTCACATAATCAAAATATTTGATTTCCATATATGCATGGGAGTAGTTGTAGAATAGATGTAGGTTCTCACACTAGGGTTGAACCTTATAAATGATGGGCTCCCTACATGATTTTCTACTTTTTAATGAATGAGTTTTTACTAAATGTTGATAACCAAGTAAATATTAATTGGTTGTTAGGGAAATTTTTCTAAACGTTTTGAAACTTATAAAATTTAAACAATTAATTCAACATCCCCTCATAGTTTTAATTTGACCCTTTTTAACATTAGGTATATTAATAAGAGATCAATATTTAAATAATAATTCACTCTCTAGACATAATAATATTATTATTGATATATTGTAATGGATAATTTTTAATAACAGTAAATATTATCAATGCCCTATAATCTATTCAAATCCTCTTTGAAAATTATTTATTTTATATAAATAAAATAGAAGTATCCAATGATGATATGATAAGATAAATAAAACTATTATCCTGAAATTCCATTTAATAAATTTTCAATTATATAATTTCTAATTGAGCCATTTGATAATGGTGTTCTATAATTGGCTGGAATCAGGCACCAAGTCAACAAAAAAGGCAACCCATTAATTAGGAATAATAATATGAAAATAAACTAGAAATATGTCAATATATTAATTCACTATAAAAACATCACTTATTTGAATTTTTTTTATTTTCACTGATATGAGTTATATAACTGTAATTACTGATTTGAATTAGTTTCTTAGATTGATGATATGTTATCAAATGTATGTAGTCATTGAACAGAACATTATCAGTAATATAATCTATCTCATCCTTTTAATCTAACATCCAATCCATCCCTATAAAATATAAATATCTATTATTGTAATTTCTACAAGATTTGTTGAAAAACCATCCCCTAATAAAAATAAGAATATTTTCATAAATCATGGGTCTTTTAATACTCACATCAGGATTTTTCCCCAAACGTTATATTTTGATTTCATGAGGTGACATTCCCATTTTACTATAAATTTCATTATAAATGATGTAATTTTTGGATCCATAGTCAAAAATAGTCGTTGAATAATTTTAATAAAGTTATTGTTCCTAACACCTCTTTATTAGAAGGATGAAAATTAACCGTTCTATTAGAAAGTAATTTTACCAAACCTTTTTTCTTTCAATTTTGATGATTTATACCCTATGTAACTAACATCAAACATGTATTATTATAATTCACTTAATATGTGTAATTAGAATATATCACATTTGACAGAATATTTATTTCCACAGTCTTAGATTGATAATGATTCTTTTATTTATAGTCATGATCCAAATATCCAAATATACCAAACTAGTAAAAAATTCAATATACTATCAAAAAATCCCTAAGATTTATTTTACTGAAAATGGAACATGTTTGGGTATTACCTCAAAATTTCTTTTTTGACTATTTATTCATTTTATTCCACCTTTATCGATTCATACTCTCATCTTATTGAGGCACCTAAGTGTCAGCGAACTCCATATCAATTATTTTTACTATCAATGTCCCGATTACAAATCAGTGAAAACAAGGCTAGCCTTTTTGAATTCATTTCATACCTGACTACTAAATCCAATTCATTTTTGTATCAATTCCAAAAAAACTTCTCCATATTTTTGTCAAAAAACCATTGGAAAATATATTTCATATAAAAGTCTCATAAATGTATCTCATTTCACATAATCAAGATCACATCTCCCTCTATTATTCATAACTAAAGACAATGACTGATCTACTTCTTCCTACAAGATGATAAAATTAAAGGATTACCTTTTTACCTTCTGAAGATTCCATGAATTTGAATATATTTTCTAGAGGATGGATACATCCTTTGTTTGCCACTGTATCTATAGTTACACCAATATATTTATGTTATTATTTCATGAAATAATATATAATTGACATGCTCATATGTATAAAGTACGGTTTCTTTTTAAAATGGATGACAAAACCATTTATAGCCTACTTTAACCGAGTCATCACTACAAGAAATTATTTAGTTACAAGTAAAAAGATTATAGTTTACTAATTTATAAATATATTTTCTTCTTGATACATTTATACTTAATCATCCATATTTCCTATGTGGAAAAACATTCTAGATAGTAATAAATTAGATAAAGCAGGAAGATAATATTTAAAGGATATATGATATTAACATGGAGAGAAATTATATATCTAAAGGATTCTATATTAACATTATATAATCCTATAAATTTTTCTATTCCTTAATTTTAGAATAAAATTTAAGGACATATCTAGAAGACATTACATAATCTTGAGTTTTTAGATACTAATTCACTTTTTTCATTGTCATTGACCTTTTCAGCTTTATAGAAATAATAAATTAAGTCAAAACTCTAACAAATAACCCAACAATTAAAAAGTGATAACTTCCAGTAGGTGTCCATTTTTTCACAATAATATAATTTTAAAATGACAAACATTTTCTTATCATGAAAAATAATCATTATTTTAATATTAACTTCATAATTGTTCTTACTCATCCATAAACCCTGTGAAAAAATTACAATATGATGGATGAGAAAAAAATATATTCAAGTGATAAAAAAGAATGAAATTTGTTAGTACTATAAAAATTAAGAAAACACATAAAGTTTCAACCATTTAAAAATTATTATATAATAATATAAAATAAATTATATCTATATAGAGAAAACAATTTTTGGATCCAATAAAACCTTCAAAATCCATAGAAAACAAATTAAACCCTTATGGGAATTTTAGAGAATTATATAATTACTCATTTTCACTTGTGTTCGTAATAATTAGAGACCTATTAAATCCATTATATAAAAATCTCTAATTATCTCCCTTCTACATTCCATTAAAGATAAGGAACATTACTGAATACATTGCCGAGATATATCATTCTTACATGGCGTATAAGCTATAATAGGATCAACCATCGTATTAGCTATATCGGGCTCATACATAATCATTAATAATTATAATTTACCATATAAAGAGGAAAAAAAATTTATCCTTTCACCTTCTCATAATAAATCCCTTCAAATCCCCTTTTAAACCCACATGAAAAACACTTTCAGATATCAAAATATTCTTTCCATTTTAAACCCCTTCTTGAAAAACAAAAAATTCCCCAAAAATTGAAAAAACAATATTTGAAAATAACCAAGAAAAAAAATAATGTAATATTGAAAAATAATATTTATGATTGTTTTAAAATCAATTCAAGCTATATTCGTTATAAAAATTTCATTTTCAGTATTCTAAAATGTTGAAAAAAATCTATAGAGAAGGTGTTGAAAAGATTTATTTTTAAACCACTGTATAGAATGTAAAATATAGTAAAAATATCCATTAAAACCCTTATATTCATAAATAATAATATTCAAACCAAATAAAAAAATAATAATATAGAAGAGATAGAGTTTAAAACCTTTTAAATATTTTTTTAGAAGAAATCTGATACGACTTTCATAAATTTTGAAACTGAAGGTTTTAGTACAAGGAAAATTGAAATGGATTTGTAATACAATTTAATTTTATTAAATTAATGACACAATACATAAATAATGGCTTTCATATTCCACACAAAATAAAAAAAATTGTTGAAAATTTAATTATTATCAATAAAAGGTCATTTAGGTGAGAAATACTCTTACCTTTATTACCTTTTAGCTTCATATATTCTATAAATATTGAATAATAAAATTATATTATATTTATACTTTATTAATAAATATTTTCATATTTATTTCATAATTTTTGTTCCATTTATTTTATTCATTACCATTCTTGATTTATTTACTAAAATAATTAAGTTCTCCTTTGATGTTTTGGGGTCATACATTTTATAACTTTGAAGCCACATTGGTGCATTGACCTTGTTAAAATAGTTTATTTTTTATATTGCCTATAAATTATTAAAAATGTAATATTTATCATATTTATACATTATTTACAATTTCAAAACAAAAATTTAATGTCTGAAAAAATGAACCTTGGAATTTTATAGAGATGGTAGTTTGTACGTACAGATGAATGATGTTTTCATTTTTTTAAATTGATAAAAAAAATAAATTTGAAAATTTTTTAATTTGAAATTTTATAAATATGTTATAAATATCATATTTATTAATTATTTTAATTCATTTATAGTTTTTATAAATTTTAAATAAAAAATGATTTACCTCGCTTCGTGGAAGTGTTATTCTAAACGTATGCCTCAAGGAAATTATCATTTTTCAAAGGTTGAAATGTAAGAAAATATTTGATATTTTAACCTAATATAATGATAATTATGTCATGAATATCATATATATTCATTTTTTACATCATTTAATTTTTTCATGTTATCTGGTAATAAAAAATGAAATGCACCACTTTATGGATGTGTTAGTCCACACGTATGCATGAGTTATGATTCATTTTCCCATAAGATGGAATATGAGATCAAAACGGGATAAACCATATACATAATAAAATTTCAGTATATAGAATATAACTACAAAATTATAAAATATTATTTTTGATATGTTTTTAGGTGGTAAATGAATAAATAAAAAAGAAAACACTCGATTTAGAACAATACACCTTCTTCAGATAACCTCGTTTTCAATATTATTCAAAGCCATCTTTGAAGTGTGTTATGATAAGAATATAACATCAAAGATATGGGTAGGGATGTTTGAAAATTATTTTGGAAGGTATTGGATGATATAATAGGCTTTTGAAATGTGGACAACAGAGTAGTAGGTGTTACCTTTTAAAAGTGAGTGAGAGGACACACATGAAATTTTTGAGATGACTAAAATATATTAATGTCATATTAAAAGACAGTGAAATGACTCATATCCAAAGAATAGATGATATAGATCCAAGATATAAAACATAAATAATATTTAGATATGTTTTGAGGTTATTTTCACCCTTATTATTTTAGTTTTAACCCTTTTAACTAATTTTAACTCTTACTATCGTAACTGGATTTTTTACTACTGTAACTATTCAAAACGGACAGAAAAGAATGTGAAAGAATAAAAAAACTTATAAATTATAATTATAAGTAGTTATTTAAATTTATAAAATTAAATTTCTATATATTACATAAATTAATTTTAAAATATAATAATAAAACACAATGAAAAATGGTTTTCCAAAAAAATCATTTTTATGTATAAAAATTTGTTTATTTCAAAATAAATGTAATGTTGATTCCAGATAAATTTATAGAATTAATGATAAATAAAATTATCACTTGAAATTTTAATAATAATAATAAATTGGAAAATAATTTCTAAATACCTAAAAGAAAAAAAACAGGTTTCATAAAAATATGTATTTTCGACTATTCACCCAAAAATATACTTTTTTAAAAAATCCAAAAATTCACTATAAGATAATTATGATTTTATAATATCAAAAATGATATAATATTTATCAAAATAAAATTTTAAAATTTTAAAATTAATCTTTTAAACTAATCAATATAATACTTGTAAACAAATTTTGTAAGAATAAGATTGTTTATTTTTAAATGAAAAATTAGTTAATAAAATTAAATTGAGTATAACTATATAAATTTAAATCATGAGTATTGGTAAAGAATAAATTTAATTTATGATTAATGTTACATGTTTTGTTACATTATTCCATCATTTTTTCGTCATGTAATTAGAATTTTATTCATTACTTATACAAGTGAGAATATTTTTCCTTCATTGATTTTTTTATTCCCATGTTGCATCTTCAAATATTTCATTTCAAAAAAAAATTAAATTGTTGAATGAAAATATTTAACACCAGCTGATGTATTTGATCATTAATCTAAACTAGTTTTTCATCAAAGGATATAGTATCTTATAACTTTATAACATCAAGCCTCAAGACATGAGATGCGTCATGCACATATTTTCTTTATAATGAGACAAAGAAAACATAATGTATCTAGGATAAAATTAGAAGGAATTAAATGTATAATGAAACTGATCCAACATATTCCATAATGTTATTGGGTTTAATGAACCACTAACTTAGGTTTTTATTTTTACGAAAAATAGTAAAAAATTTACATACAGATACTTTATGAATAACATGATAACCTCCCTAGAATAAAAGATCATTCCTCTAGTTATCTATATAACTACTTTTCTACATTGATCTAAACTTATTTAATATTGATTCTTATTTTCAATTTCATCTTTCTATTTCACAAAATCTAGTCCCAACAACATTCTTTTACCTCTTTCATTTACAAAAGATAGAGTCCGACTCCCCTATCTATATAATTCATAAAATTGTGTCATTTGTATACCAGAATGAAATATTTTTTATATAACAATCCAACCAATGAAATATATTGATCCGAAATTCTCGGTTCATCATATGAATAATATCATATCATATCATCCAAATCTATAATAATTCTCTCTTACTACCCATCCAATTCATGATGAAATGTTTTAATAAAATTAAATTCAGTTACAAGGACTTATAAAGGCCTTTCCGTAAATTAAAAATAAAACTAAGATAACAGTCTCATATAATATAGAGTGGATGTACTTTTGGATTGACTAATTTCTAGATATACAATCAAGAAACATTATATAAATGAATAATATAGTGAATATAAAATAAATTTTGAGTTTTAGTCAATCAACAAGTAATAACTCAAATTATATTATTACATTGTGATGTCGTTGTCAATCCCACAAAAAATTCTATAGATACATTTTCCCTTTTATTTTATGGCACTGGTAAAGGCCCAATAATCCCTTTTGGTACTTATCATTTGGATTTAACTGTATAACAAGTCAAAAATTTATATTGAAAAATTATTATGGTATTTATTTTTCATTCCCATAATTAAAAATAATTATGGTCTATATACAATTTATTAATATCAAGATGAATTAAAATGGAAGAGTTATGAGTAATACTCAATGATACCTATTTCAACTTGGAGAAAACTACCACATAATACTTGTTCAAAATTGGAAAACACCTTCCTTACCAGTATTAAATTTATGAAACATATCTTTATTTAATAGTTAGAGAATAATTTGTTATGATATGTATTAAAGGAATGAAAAGTATGAAATAATTAAACATAATTTTTTTACTTCATTCCATTTTATGAAAGGTATTATATCATTTAATATAACTTCATTTTATTTGTAATATATCCTATTATTAAATATTAAAATAAAATACATACCCAAAATAACATCAAACCCTACAATGGGTAGTTCATCAAAATTTTTAGAAATCCCCATCCCACAGATAATAATAAGAATATTTCTATAAATCATTGTTTCTTTAATAATTCCACCAAAAGTTTTTAACAAAATTTATATATTCTTGTTATGAGGTTATATTACCTTTTTTGTTAGAAATTTACCATAAATAACGAAATGGGAATATCCAAATTCAAAAAAAACATAATTTCAATAAACAAATAACATACATGACACCATATTACTAGATGGACAATCATTAACCACATTAGTATCAAATGAGGTTTCCACCCATTTTTCCTTCAATCTTAATGATTTATACATATGTTCCTAACTTCAATCATACATTATCATAATTTCCCATCTCATTTATATTAAAAAATATCACCATTTGATTTTTATCTGTTACCTCATTCATGGATTTATGATGACACTTTTTTATACTCACAATATATATGACCAATCGTACACCATTGGTAACACTTTCCAAATACTTCCAAACATTCCCTAAAATTTCCATTACAACACATAGAATCTGTTGGGGGATTACCTTCATATTACTTAGTTTATTAATTATCCATTACATTCCACACTAGCCACTTCATACTCATCTCATCAAGAGGAACATATCTATAAGAAAATAGAATCTCAATACTCTTAGAAAAAAGAATAAATTTATCTTAACTTTTGACTTCTTACTAGTCCAATGCTATTTGTAAATATTTTTTCAAAATTGGTTAAAATATATAATTTTAATTTCAAGCTATAGAGTATAATTTGGTTTTTACTAGGTAAATCCTATAAAATTTAGTTCACACACGGCTACAGAATCCTCATCATTTTTCCTCAATTCTATGATTTCATTCCATTATATGTCAAACAAAATCCTGAAAATATTTCTCCATGAAAAGAATATTCATTTATATTATTCCATGGAATCGATCTAATTTATCATTTTATGGTATTATTGACAAATCAACTCTAAAAAACCTTTTCACCTTCAAAATAATAAATATAAATGGTTTATTTCGGATATTGTAATCATCCAAAAACATTGATTGTTTTTTCTATATCATTTATTCATCCTTCAACTACCACCGAATTTGAGGTTTCACTATAATTTTGTGTCTTTTGTTAAATAAAATTCTATAAAATAGAAATTCTCTTATATTATATATATTTTTTATGTCTAATATTGATTTCTCTACAATTTATTTAATTCATTTAAAGACCTATCACTACAAAAAAAATTATCAATTATAGTTCCAATCATTCTAAATTTCTGATTTAGAAGTATACTTCCCCCTTGATATTTTCCTACTTTAGTATCCTTGATTTCTCTATTTAAAAATATTCTAAAGAGATATTTATTATATGAAGTAGCATGATAATCATTAAGATATATACCATTAAAAAATAACTATAAATTATAATATCTCAAGATTATTATATTTTCATTATATTAACCTTTAAATTTATCTAAACATACCCTCTGACACCTACTATAATAATATGTCCATAATATCTTACAAAATAATTATTTTTTATATTTTAATTCACTTTATTTCATTCCCAAAGTCATTTTAATGTTTAGAGATTTGGAAAATTATGTTAGGACTCTAAAATAAAAAAACCATGCCTTATGACACTTTCACTTCCAATTAATGTACATTTTATCATCATAATATACTTTTGAAATCAACTACAATATCTTTTCATGTAAAATCATCAAGATTTTTACCTTTACTTCTTTTTTTTCCAACACATCCTTAAACAGTATAGAAAATATTTTACAATGTGAGATAAGTAAATAAATATTTTTAAGTGACATAATGAAAAGAAATTCATTAATATAGTGAAAAACATTTAAAAACATAAAATTTTTGTATTTTCCACATTATTCATTGAGAGTAAAAAATAAATTATATCCACATTGGGAAAAACATTTCCTATAAAAAACCATCAAAACCAAAGGAAATAAAATTAAAAACCTTCTAGGAATATTATAGTATGATACAAATAAAATATTTTCACTAATGGTATAATTATATATAGCCTAGTAAAATACATAGGATAAACCATCAAATTTAACTTCCCCTTCTTAGATATTGAATACGATCAATATTCACCAATGAATTGGAGAGCTATATCAGACTAACTCATCATGTATGTTATATCAGACTCACCCATCATATATTCTATATAAATCCCACCCATCATTATCTATAATTATCATGTTCCATATCATGAGTAATTTTTTTAATATTTTACCTTTTTCATTATAAATCCATTAACTCTATTGATCCCATATGAAAACCCATTTGGGATATCAAACATCCATTTCCACAATAAACCCTTTTTTAAAACATAAAATTAAAAAAATATTGACAAATAAATTTTACTTGAAAATATTTATGGAAACATATAAAAGAACCTTTAAATAAAACAATATATATAACTGTGGGAAAAGGCAGTCATTCCATATAAATTTCAAAAAAAATCACTATTTTAAAAATAAAAAAATAGACTAAAATAAAAACATTGCAAAGATTCATATTAAAAAAAATAGAAATTAAAATACATTAACAATGAACGTTAAAAACCATTAAAGAATACATATGAGCATTCATGTATCATTGAAATGAACCTAAATATAAAGTACAAAGTGTTAAAATGTTTTATAAAATGTTTCAAAATAAATAACATATAGCTTTTATAACTATTAAATCGAATGGAAATTGAAGAAGACAATAAAATGAATTTGAAAACCATTTTTTGTAGTAAATTAACGATAATATATATATATATAAGTCAGTTTATAAACCATAAAAAAGTAAACATGTGGTGAAAATGACAGAATTTTTAATGAATTGACATTGAGACGAGAAATCCATTATCTCTATGTTATATCTTGTTTTATACATCCTCGAAATCTGGAATAATTAAATTATGAATTTTAAAAAATATTAATAAGACATTAAATTTTAATTTCACATTTTTAATTTATTTTATTTTATTTATTACCATATTTTATTTAGTTTAAAAAATGGTTAAGTTCACATTGGACATTTAGGCGTCATTCAGTTAATAATCTCAAATCCATATCATGAATTAAATATGGTCAAAATAGTTATGTTTACATATATGTATAATCATAAACATGATACATTAATCATATTTATAGATTATATAAACTATTAAAACCATCCATGAACGGTGGTCCTGAAAAATAAAACATGTTGCTTCATGGAGACGGTGGTCCACACATACACATGAATAACATTTTAATTTTTTTAATGGGTGGAAAAAAATTAATTAGATAATATTTTACTTTTATAGAATTATGAAAATTTTATAAATTTATTATTTTTATACTCATGACCATACAAGTAAATTAAAAATGATTAATGAATCACATCTTCTCATGGAAGTGTTATTCCAAAAATATGATGTAATAAGATTTTCATTTTTTAAATCGATGTAAAGGTAATAAAATAGTAAAGGTATTGAGGCATGCAGTGGGAGATGTTGGACTGAGGAACTAAAATTTTTCAACACCGATCGATGATATTATATCATCACTTATTATTCGTATCCTATTATGAAGTAATTAAGATCTCTCATGATTAATTTTAAGCATGATTATTAAAATGAATAAATACCACATTTGATATGAAGTCGCATTCAACATATTTCTATATTTGGTGAAAATATCTCAAAGGATCTATAGATAGATCTGTCTAGGTCACCCACACATGCTTTTAATGTTTTTGGGATGTTGTTCAAAAAATTAGGGGTACCGGTGTGGAGATTCAACAATGTTATCAACGTATGGATGATCACCGCTACATCGTTCCAAAGATCAATGAAGGAAATCATCGACTAATTTATCAGAATGGAAAATTATATCTTTTGTATGTGGGAAAGAGGATAGATAAGTTCTCAAAATCATAGTTTCAATATTACCTTTCATGATAGCCCCCTCCAATTTCTATAGTGAGGTGTAGAATACTCGAAAATTAATCTCCGACCTACTGAATATTCATTACCAAATTAATAAACTATAAGGGGTGTGCTAGGAAAAAATAATTGGGTCATAAAATTAATTTATATTTTATAAATTTCATTAAATTTAATAAATATATTATTTAATAAATTCAAGTCATTAATTGTACTCGTAATTCCCATAAATAATAAATGATCATTGAATATTAAAATAATATTTTATCATAGAATTTTTTTTCATGAATTTACGTTAATATATATGAATAATATTAATAAATATATTCAATACATATTATTCTAAACATGATAAATATTAATTTATTGGTTCTTTGTGGTTGTATATTTTTAGACATCCCTCAGACCTCATGGTGGATTCCACCATCATAGAAACAGAAATTCATTAGAATATGGTGTATATTTTAATATTCTTAGTGTGTGAAAATCTAGTCCCTTATCATGATACCATTGAATGTTATTCATAGATCTAATGTGGGTTTTATAAACACATCATGGTCACAAAAGAGATAAGAAAAAAATCATATCAATCACAACCATTCTTATGATCACATGTCGTATAGTATTATATATGTGTCTAGTGAAATCTCATAAAGAATGATTAATTCTCTATGTCATCAAATTTTCCTAATTTAATTTTTTTAATATAATATTATGGGAATACATTCTTCTAGAATGTCCATTGATTTAGTGAAGTTACCACCATTCTAATCAACTAGGTCAAAGATATTACTTTCTTTCGAAAGAGATAAATTCTTTCTTGGTAATTAAATCAATTTTATACCACTATTGAAACACCAAATACAATATAACTCACTATTACATCAATACCATTGTTTTCATCATCTATTAAATTTTGAAATTAATCAGTACACACTGATAATAATCTCAATTTAGGAGACCAGTATACATGTTCATAGATATGAACAACCAATAACACCTAAAACATGTGTTTTTCAATTAGATTTTAGTCCTAATTATATTATATACTTGGGTTCTCCATGTGTTAATTTTATGATAAGAAGTCTCAATGTATATTATCCCCCAATGCATAATTGTAAAACATTATTTTTGTCCAGTTGATATGATGTATCTAGACTATATAAAATATTTTTAAGATTAATTTCATAGTATATTGAGGTTCTCATTATAAAATGGGATCTTATATAATTTTTTAATATAAAAATGAAATATCTAATTTAACATGAATGTATTTAATGAATGAAATATCCACACGATTATGGTAACTATACATCCAGAATTACCAACTATATACATGATGTGGTAATCAAAAATAACTATTTAATTCATGTCTAGGGAACCCACTTCTACAACACTCTCGCATTCACTAGATCCAAAATTAATACTAAACATATTATATCTTACATGATAAGATCATGCTTTTATTGGGTTTATATAAATAGTTGTTGGGCCATCCATGTCATTTTTTGAATGGCTATTCCACTTTTTTCAAACTCATCTATTCGAGTAAGACTCCTCAAGAGGTTATATCCCCAAGTAAATTAATTTTTTTTCTTTTATCAAAACATAACATCTTTGATAGTAATAGTAGTATAATTATGATAATTTATAATTTTTAAAAAAATTAGTTACTAGGAGTGATTCAATGAACTAGAATAAATATTTTACTATTTTAGAAAACTTCTTAAGCTACATTAGAAGCCTCAACTCACTTGATATTTATAGATATGTCTACCACTATATTTTGTAATATTCTCTTTATTACTAACTTAACACAACTTAACTATTTTTTCACATTTATCTAAAGGAATAAGGGGGTTTTTCCATTATAACTATTGTACCTTCCTATTCATGTATGAAGAACATATCCCCTGTACTCTATGAAGTAAAATTGGACATCTTTAACTACTTCCAATATATTTATCATATATTTTACTCATATCATCCTAATTTAAATAATAATTTTTTAAATAATATTCTGTAAATGGTATGAAATATGTGATTGATCCATTAAAAAAGTGTTTTTAATTATACTTATCGCATTAATCATCTCCAATGTCTCTTATATATCTTCTTAGAGAGATTCGTGCCATGTGAAATTAGTAAAATTTCTATACCAAATTGATCCAAATTTTATTTTTCAATACACAGTTAGTATATGTACATTTTCAAAATTTATTCAACCCATTTAATCTACCTCAGAAGTTATTAGTCCTTAAAACATAGGGTTTTACTTTGTTCAAAACTTGAGAGAGTAACTTTCATTATATTCTTAAATAATTATAGGACCGATTTTTGTTTTCCATATGTTTTAAAAAATATTTTACTATTGGAAAATCTATTTATCCCAATAATATTTTTTATACATTTGTATAAATTCATTGATAATTAATATTTTATGACCATATTTCTTATATAATCCAAAAACTGGATTTTAGTAATTAAACCCCATATTATCATTCTATGGTGTCACCAAATCTTTCTGATTATATCATATAGAAAAATTAAATAAAGGTTGGATTCAATTCAAATACCAAATAAAGTTACCATATAAATTATCTTTGACATGTGAAATTTTAATGGATCAAGGAATGATTACTTGGTTAAACCAATTGATTGTAATACATACCACTCTTGTACCACCCTTATAATGTTAATCTTAAATACCATTAGAGTATGTAGATTTGAGAGATTCAATGTACAATGCACTTGTATATTCATGTGTGTTAGAATGTGTATGTTTAGAAACTACCATATTCTATATTTTAATGATAATTTTTTCTATTTATATTGATCACAAATATTTTTACATACATCATAACTTTGATATATAAGAGAATATGAGTTTATTAATAAATTCAAATAACATTTCTTGAACGATGACTGTTTGGTCAAGTTATTCTTCATTACACAAGCTTGAAGGTACTCTACCTTATAAACATGGATATTTCATAAATATCTTTAAATTTAATTAAAACACTATGAATCATATAAATTATAATAATTAACCTCTACCTCCACCTTAAAAAAGTTCACATACTCTAGACGAACAAATTATAAAATATTTATTACCTACCTCTATTTCTAAAAATTTATTTGTAAAAATATAAATGTGTTGATAAGTAAAAAAAGGAATTTATCTTCAAAGAGTATAAAAATATATAGGTTATGTCCATGAAAAACAAATTAGTTTTACTAGACAATGAATTATTATTGTACAGCTTGGTATAATGGAATATTTAATCTTATATTAATCAGTTATTGCTAATTATTCAAGAATGTCTGAAATATTATTTTAAGTATTTAACAACATAAGAAATATTCAAAACTTTCAGGAATACTATATCATTGGGATTACTGAATGAGTGAAATAAAATTTTTGGTATTATTTAACAAAATTTTACATAGAACCATTATACATGGCAATTGGAAGTTATGTATTTCTCATTGATAACTTCATAATTACCCTTTCTCAACCTCATGGAGAACACACCATACTTATTATAATGTTTTTATTCATATTTTGTTACTATATTTAAATAATCATTTGTGATAGGAATATTTTATTCAATAACAAATATGTTTGATAGAAGAATTACATATAATGATAGATATAAACTAAGTTTCAACCTCAAAATTCTTTTATTATAGTTCATTGTCTTTATACTTACATGGACTTGTCTAGTAACATGATATAATAATGAACACTTATTTAATTATTTATATAATTTACTTGAATTGTGTTACGAATGTAACTTTGGAACTGTACTTTTCATTAGCATATTAACCACCTATTTAAACATGTTAAATATAATAAATAATGATTAATCTTTTTTAGGTTATTATCAACATGGTGAACCTTACCCTAAAGATAATGATGTGTTTCACCATATATTTAAATTTTTAACTTTAAACTAAATTGTAGTACATGGGTGAAAATCATATAATAATTGTATGTATTGAAGGATCATGATCCTTATTTAAATTTACACATATTTAATGTAATCATCACCCTATTCACATCTTGTTAACCTTTCTCATCCCAAACATATTAGAGATGTAACAACGTGTAAGACCACCCATGTCTTAATTATGTATCCAAAAAATTGATATTGGTGATATAATTATATGAATCTATCAAATTTTATATACATTAGTCTCCTTTAAGAATCATTTACACCCACACTTCATGACGCGGCATAACATGTAGTTGGGACTCAGGAACATAGAATTTTCTTTATAACAGTCAATTATACAAGGGACTTCACTACTCTTGGAAATTCATTATTGATAGACATGTATTTTTCCCATAATTAATCACAATGAATATGTGGTGTTACATTCCAATTTATACAATAATTAACTCAATAATATTAGTACTTTTATCTTGATTATCAATATAAAATTGCTAATAAACTTATTAAATGTAACACATTATTTTATAGATCCCTAGTATCCCTCATTATTGTATCCTGAATGCTCAGTCGCTAGAGTATCCTAGTGGAATGTTTCCTTAAAAGATCTCCTCATATTCCATGATATATCTACACCACTACTCAGAGAATTTTAAAGAATGAATTTGACTATCCAACTTCATTAACTCATAGCTTAATGAATTATTCAGTGAATTTCATGCTTCTATAAATCATTCTATTTATTTACACAATTCATTGCCTCTAAAGACTCAATAATCTTTATATGTCAACTTATAAGCTACCATATTTATTTATTTAAATCTGTTTCTCCGATAAACACTCTCTAGTGGTTGGAGTAACACTCAATTATGGCCAGAGGGCACCCCAAACACCTGGTTTTATTCAAATTTAATTGACGAAAGGCATTATGAGTTAACAATTTTTTTACTGTATTTTTTGGTTTATTGATGAATGAAATAATTTTCTATCTGGTATGCACAAAGAAAGTGATTGTACTCACAAATTAACTATATAATAAATAGAAAATATCATTCAAATTTAATTGGAATTAATCTATGTATTATTTTTTATTCCATGTGATAATGTATACTTTTATATTTACAATAATAATAAACTGTGAATAAATGAAATAAACAAAATGAATGATCTTCAATAACTAATATTGGATGATCCATTTATTCTCAATGGATCAACCATGAACATATGGGTAAAATATATGAGTCACCACAAAATTGTATCACATCTTACACCTTAATCCACTGTATCACCATCTCTTCTAGAATAATGCAACATATCAGTGTTGTCCTTGTCTTATAACATCCTCATCACAAGAAAAAATACTCAAAAAAATGGAATGGGGTATTGAGAATCTATAATACACATGAAATTGATCTCTCATTGACATAGATACCATTATACATAGTAAGATAAGAGAGACGATGTGAAAACCATAAAAATAATATTAATTATTACACGAATTATGTGAATCTATAATAAATAATTTACTAAATTAAAATAAAAACATAAATGGGATGGTTGATACTCACTGCAACACATATGGCTTGTCCCTTCATGCCAAATGTCCTTTAGCAGTGCTAAAAAAATTGTTAATCGTAGTGAAGATAAAGTCCAAGCTACATGCAGTGTAATTTTTATATAACAACACACCCAGAAGAAAACCTATAATTTATGTAGCACACCAAGAAGAAATCCTCTTCTATAAATTTAATTGATATAATGAATACAAAAAATTACACCAATGTAATGTACAAAAAAACATTGACATTACATTTCAAATAATTGTTTTTATATAATTACATTTACAATTGTCAAATGAACAGTCCAAAATATTAATATTTTATCTTTGGATGCGCGTGATCCCCACTAGAAAATTTCCACCCATGGTATTTGTTGCCAAAAATATAATCTCCACCTGATAAATAGATTCCACCTATTGAAGAAAAATATTATTTTAGTAATACTATAAAAAATAAATAAATCCTTAATATGAAAGAACACATTAGTAAAATGTCAATATTTAATTAAAATTACACAGTTGGGGTTATACCGATCACACTGTTTGTACTGTTGATGTGGGTTTGATTTTTACAAATTAAAAATGAGTTGTGGATCATTGTACTAATATATAAAAATTATCTGAATCATTTTTCTCAGTTTTGAGAATGTCACTTGCTCTATTACTAAAATGAATGTTAATTTTAAATAATGACACAGTTGGAGTTATAACAGCCACACAGTTCATCATATTGAGGTGCGGCTGATTTTTACATATCACAAACTATTGATGGATCATTTTCCTAAATTATCAAAATAATCTGAATGTGTTCTCATAGTTTTCAATATGTTACTTTATTTTTTGACTAAAATGACATTTCAAACTGGAAATAATCATTTTGAGTCATAGAGGTTGCATATTCTATCTAGTTGACTTGAGACTAATTCATACACATAAAAAACGACTTTTAAATAATTGTCTCAAGTTATCAAGATAACCAGAGTGTGTTTTCTTGTTTTTCAGTGAGTGACACATTTTGAACTAATATATCACATTTAAACAGATAATAGACACTTTTAGTCATACCAGTCACATAGTGTGTCAGATTATGGTGATGATGAATCCTACTGGTCAACAATTAATCATGGATCATTGTAATTATGTATACAAACAATCCAAATGTTTTTCATTGTTTTCAGAATGTCACATGTTGTTTTTAATTAAATTAATGTCAATTTTAAATAAAAAGAGGCACATTGAGTTATACCAGCCACATCATGTATCATATAGAGGTGGGTTTGATCTATTAATTTTGAAAATGATTAAAAAAAACTTTTCAAAATATATTAAATCAATAGGAATGATTTTTCTCATTATTCAATATGTTACTTGTTGTTTTTACTTAAATTAATGTCTATTTTAAATAAAAATTGACACTTTGAGTTATACCATCTATAACAATAATTTTATTGAGGTGAATCTGATTACCATATATCATAAATGACTAATATATCATTTTAATAAATATAAAAATAATATAAATTCATTTTCTCAGTTTTCAAAATGTCACTTGTTGTTTTTACTTAAATTAATATCAATTTTAAATGAAAAGAGACACTTTGAGTTTCACCGACCACACTGTTCTTCATATTTTACTGTGGATAATACCTAAAAATCCCAAATCACTAAAAGAAAAATTTAATAAATTATAAAAACAATCCAAAGGTTTTTTCTTGGTTATCGATGTGTCACTTGTTATTTTTACTTAAATTAATATCAATTTTATATAAAAAAGACACTTTGAGTGATACCGGTCACACCATGCCCCATATTGATGCAAGGATGGTACCCTCTTGTATAAATGACTAAAAGATAATTTTACTAAAATATCATAACTTTATTAATGTTTTTTATTTGTTTTGAGTATGTCATAGGATGTTTTTAATTTAATTCATGCCAATTTTAAATAAAAAGTGACACTTTGAGTTATACCAGCCACATCATAAATCGTATTGATGTATTACTGTGACCTAAACATAACAAATGGATCATGGATCATTTCCTAAAAAACAATCTAAATGTGTCTGATTGGTTTAAATATGTCATGTGTTCATTTTATATAAATTATTGTCAATTTTAAATAAAAAGACACACTTCGAGTCATACCGATCACACAGTGAATTTTTTTGAGGTAAATTAGACTCATACAAATCACAAATGACCTACATTTCATTCTTATGAAATATTAAAACAATCCTAATGTGTTTTCATTGTACTCATTATGTCACTTGTTGTTTTTTTAAATTAATTTCAATTTTAAATTAAAAGAAGCACTTTGAGTTATGACAGACACACTATCAATTGTATTGAGGTGTGGATAATTCATAGTTGTCAGAGATGACATATATATCATTTTAATAGAGTATAGAAAAAATCAATATCTGATTTAATGGATTTTATTATGATAGTTTTGTTTTTTACTAAAATGTCATTTCAAACTGGAAACACGCATTTTGAGTCATGTTGATCACATCGTATGTCGGTTTGTTGTGAGACTACATCATACCCATCTAAAATGACATAGGAATCACTTACCTAATTTACCAAGACAATCATAGTTTGTTTTCTTGGGTTTTAGTGAATAAAACATTTTGAACTAAAATATTATTTTTAAACTAATAACGGACTCCTGTAGTCAAACTATTCACTCCATGAATTGAATTGAGGTGTGGCCGATTCATACACATAAAAAATGACTCATGGATCATTTTACTAATGTATCAAAACAATTATAATGTGGTTTTTTGTTTTCATTATGTCACTTGTTCTTTGGATCTATTTATTATCAATTTAAAATAAATACGCACTTAAAGTATTATTGGACACACCACGCATCAGATTGATGTTTAGTTGAATCATACACATCACAAATGCAACATGGATAATTTTTTTAAACACTAAAAGAAATATTAATGTGTTTCCTCAGTATTTATTATGTCACATGTTATTATTACAAAACATTATGTCAAATTTAAATAAACAGAAACACTTTGAGTGATACCAGTCACTTGTTATTTTTTATCAGTGATGGTATGTGAGTTTCTCTGATACCAATTATTCTGCCCAGACATTCCATACATTGATATCACATCTTAGTAGATTAATATTTCTTTTAGGAAAAAATACCTTTAGGTGTTCTCTCAATATGTTTTGGATATAATTGTGCATGTTGAAAAATACAGATGACCATGAATATGTATGTTTGGTGTTTCTAAAAGAAGTTGATTAAGGTGGATCAATTTCTTATTGTTTACAAAAATTTTGGACACAAAATCCAGTGTTTGTTCCTGGAAAGGGAATGATTTCATCATAGTGAGTAAACAAGATGCAAAATGGTGAAGGAAAAAAGAAAAGGAAGGGAACCATGTATCCTGGGGAATGAACCACGTACCATGTACCAGGAACGGTATTCAAACCATGATGACTGGTTTGTTGATTACAAAGTAGGTATGTAGAATGGTTCACAGATATGGCATGTAGAATTCATGTGATACATATAAGGAAAGTTATTCATTGAAAGATTGTAGTTCGTGGGATGGCTTTTCATTCGCGAAAATGAGGAAGGGATTTGAGAAACAACAAGAGTCATTCTTCATGAAAACATTATGGTGATTTGGGCCACCATGATGGAGGAATGGTGGTATGTCAACTGCTTATAGGCGAATGGTTTGTTGGTGAAGTAGCATGTGGTGAAGGATGTACCACATTGAGGTTTTTTTAAATCAATTATTAGAAGATTTTTTGGATATATTTCCCTATATAAGAAGATTTAATCCCATGATTAAAGTATAGATGTGTTCATAAGAGAAAATATTTTCTCTGGGAATTCGTTGATTTCTAAAAGATGTTTGCGCGGAAGAATTATGCAAAGGGTGAAGTGGTTCACACGGAAGCAATTCTGTCGATTATTTATGATGGAAACCATAGTCCACAAAGATCACAGTACATGGAGGAGGAATATATAGTAAATAGAAAAGGAACACTCATTATTTGGAGAATAGTTGGTCCAAAAAAGAAGAGGTAGTCCATGAAAGTTATACTTTTTATGGAAGAGGAGATTGTCTGTAATGCAAATATGGTATACTAAAGTAGAGAAGAAGCGGTCTGTGAAGGAGGATGGTTCATAGAAGTAGAGTAAGTACATGGAAAAGGATATCCGAATATATATCTGTAGGAATCTAGGTGGTTCACGAAGGACTCAAGGAATCATGCAAATGCTGAAAACAGTTCGTGAAATCAATTTCCATTAACCTAACAGCACTTAGAATATTGAATTTCATCTATGGGTGAAAAGGGACTACAACATAGGATCTGTATATAATTTAGGATGCATTATTTCTGGAAAATGGAAAGACCTACAAATCTATAAACATTGAGTGGATCCCTACCAAATGAATTGAGCAATGGAAGAGGAAGATGGTGATCCTTCCCAACTCCAGTGGGAAAGAGGGTGAGATATATGGAGTGACCCATGGAAATGAAGTGAGGCGATCCTAAACATTGTAAAGGCATTGAGTCTAGGCATAGAATATCTAGCACAAACCTTGTAATCTGAGAGGAGCTTTATAGGATTTAGTACATCGGCACATCACCATTATATGTTCCATGGACATATCCTAGTGAGGGTGGCCCAAGTAAAAACCACTTTGTCCTATGTATGATTTCATTTATGCTCATATATTTTTATGAGAGAAAGAGAGACTTGTGTTTTTTTTAAGGATAAAATAAGATTCAATGGGGTAGTAGTTTTAAGGTATCATACCCAGGATCACCCCCTGATGTTATTTGACCTAGTAAACATAACAATAATTATCCAAGGTAACAGTTAAAAGTGTTTTCTTCTTAGTAGAAGAAATATATGTGGTCAATCACAATAGAATTATGATATTAAATAGAAAAGACATTCCACTATTGATGTCACGAACCAGGGTGAGTCACCATATGACCTGGCACCCAACCCAGTCCACGACATGTCCCGAAGGGCATTCCCAATCCCCACGGGCTGACATAAGTGCCCGATATCAAAATAGTACAGGGGAACGATTTACCCAAAATAAGAGACAAAAACAACTAAATACATTAAATGAAGGAAACTGATTTTATACAACAAAATATACCCTTAACACATTTCATATTTAAAGATATACAATTGGAACCAACAACCCAAGAGAGATGAAAACAAAGGTAAACTAAAACTCTAACTCAAACCTCTAAGAAACAAGAGAGGTGTAACATCTACAAGCTACCAACACCAAACTGCATGAGAAAACCATCAACAACACCAACAATCAATATTGAGCATGATTCCTCAACCTGGAATACCCAAAGGATATGGTCTATATACACCCAAAGATGTGTGTAGGGTGTGACCCAAGATCCCAGAAAGAAATCACCAAATAAAAATGTTCCATGCACAATTATTTAATGAAAAATACATTTTCAATTTTAATTAAAGAATAGTATTAAATTCATGGACAATTTTAAAGATAATTGGTTTGAAAAAAATAATTTCAAATAGAAAAACATAAATTAAATAACACACACTTACCATTTTTTAGATAACCAAAGTGTCACACCGTTGAGCTTATAGTAACCAATAAGAACTAATA
Organism: Viscum album; assembly: GCA_963277665.1. Taxonomy (NCBI): domain Eukaryota; kingdom Viridiplantae; phylum Streptophyta; class Magnoliopsida; order Santalales; family Viscaceae; genus Viscum; species Viscum album. The sequence continues at coordinate 56,233,085 of OY728151.1, read as the reverse complement.
TGGGAGAGGAGTAATGGGAGTTAGCATTCATGGGTCCCTAGATCTTTGTGTCTCGATGAGGTATATATTAGAAACCATGACCATTAAAAAACGTGTCTTAGAAACAACAACCCCTTGAAAATGTGTCTAATAAACCTTGACACTCAGTCATTCATATGTTTAGATAGTGTTGTAATTTTCATACATGCTATGTGAAATAAGTAAAAATCCACCCCGTATCTCTATCCCACTAGTATAGTCAACCCTCATAGCTACCTGATCTTCCTTCTTTGTGCTCAAACAAGTTCCAAGTTCATGTCACACGTTACACTCATGGATAATGTCCAAAAATGGTACTTACAAATAGAAAATCACCATTTCCTCACCAAAATCCTCTTTTAAAATAATACACACAACAAAAATCTTTTCAAAACATAATTTTCATAGGTTACATAGTCAATTAAACTATATGAACAGTTTAAAGTCACTTGTCATTAAACAAACCACCACATATACAAATAAATACCCTTTTGAATTAGGATGCAATAAAATACATTTTCAAACACGTTTCACACAAATGACATAATTTAATAAGCCATAAAAAATTATAAAGAAATAGGAAAAGAATGTCACATGGATTTTCAATCACTAATGTAAAAATTTATACATTTAATTGCATTCTAACAACACACACACTCAAATACAATTTTAAAGAATGACCTAAAACACAAAAATATCTTGATAGAAAACCTTGCACAATATGTAAAACACATTTTCACAAACCACATAATTTAACAATCCATAAGTAAAATATTATAAAACAATTTAAAATATTCACTTGACGTTGCCCATTTAACTCACACAAACCTTATTTTACAACCAAACACACAAAACGCCATGTAAAGAACAGTTCGCACCACTTGTATAAATTAATAAGTCAACCACCCAATTTAAAATCACAAATAGAGTTCTTAGCAGAAAATAAAAGAATTATATAAACAATATACTAATCAATTTCAATGAAAATCTAACCCTAAACAATCAACTTCACACTACATAAATTAATTATATAATACACAAAACAAGTTAAGCTGGAAAATTAATTCATTAAATAATAATTAGACATGGAACCACCTACCTTGAACCAAGATTCCTTAGAATAAATGTGTTAAATTACCATTACATGTCAACCGTATCTCAAGTAACCCAGCACGAACCCCAAATCCATGGTTACACTGTCATAAACTTGATGCCAATCTTCCGTTGCAAGCCAAACACAATGCAATAAAACCAAATACAAACCTAAAGTTGATTGCGTGAAAAACAAGGGAGATCGCTAGAGGTTTTCTGGTCTTGGGGGATGGGTCACCGGAGGTGAGTCTCGTCGGAAGAGTGTTGCGGCCAACGGGAGCAGCGTGCCAGAGATGAAGAGGCTGCTGGGTGATGAGTAGTGGTGAGGCGTGTGTCTAGTTCTAGGGGGAATATGGTGTGATGGTAAGGTGATTTCTGGGGAAGAAGAATAGTGCGACGACACTTGTCGGGGAGTAGCATGAACAGAGATTGGGAGGTGGTGCTAGTTTTCCGACTAGGAGGAGGGTCTCCAGAAGGGATGTAGGTGCTCCGAAAAAAGAGTATAAGGGGATGGGGAGTCTGTCAGCCGACAAAACCTCGTGAGGGAAGGGCTTCCCAACGGTGTGAGTAAGAGAGTAGGGAGAGGGGGACCGTCAGTGTAGAGACCGGAAGCCTGACGTACATGGACATTACATTACTTTTGCGGAATACTTAGTACATAACAAAAACACACACACAAGGACAGTAATAGTTTAGTGTCTTTGGAAACTCAGAATATAATCTTCTAATAGTGGTGAAAGATCTTCAATATCTCCCATAAAGATCTTCTTTTTTTAAAACCTAAATCCTTTTTTTACGTCCTAGGGAAAAGAAAACATAAAAGGGTGAGCTAAAATGATCAGTAAGGGTAAACAAAAGAAATATCAATCACGTCATATTCATAAGAACATATCTTTTGGAAATCTTAACCTGCAAAAGAGATCATAATTTCATAACATGGGATAAGTCGTAGTAGTGAAATGTAATCTCAACAATCATAAAAAAAAACATGAAACCTTGTGGCATACACACATAATCATATAGAATCATTTCTTATTAGTCAAGACTCATTTCCAAGACTATCTTAGTGGACAAAGTCCCTTTCTGAACTGAGTTCACTCCTCATTTCAGTCCTATTTCACTGAACCGATATAACCTACCATTCCAACCATGTCTATCTCATGAGATATAAAATCTTTACCCAATGCATTGGAGGGATATATAGGTCCCACCCATATCATAATGATACCATTCTTATGTTTTCCACAAAATCATAAATCATACATCATTACATAACCCATGTAATAAAAATGGGATTATTAAACAACATTACATCATAAAACAATTCATATAAGATAAAGGAATTCATAAAAATAATTCCATCACAACATAATCAAATAAATTTAATAATAGGGATAGAAACAGAACCCTATATTATCTTAGATGGAAAATAATTTTGATAAAACACTTGAACTCCATTCTTGAGGAAAATATCCTTTCTACTTCAAAAACATTTTTTCTTTCTTAACATGTCATACAATTTTAAACTAAAAGATGTTGATTAAAAATAAACATGAAATCTTGTAAAGGAAGATTCTTGGAAATAATGTTTTAAAAATCCATTCATGCCGTATAAGTTAAAAAAACATTCTTCTCGTACTTTTGTCGGAAAAGTCAAAAAGTACATCGTACGAAAAACGACAAAATATTCCTTTCATATATTTTACTAAAAACTCACCGAAGGGTAAATTTGGAAATAAACTATTGTATAAGGATATAAATATTACATATTGAGGAAACATGGATGCGGATGATCAAATACACCCCAGTAAATACCAAAGTATAAACAATCTCGGATAAAAATGAGATTGTGATATTTCCCTTACCTTAGGTCCGATTTGCTTCGTATGCGTCTGAACCTCCTGTATAATGATTTAAATAATGTCATTGACTTATTACAGAATCATACTCATTGTTATGGTTTCATATATGGTTCACTTATGGATTTATATTACCCATTCTTTTGTAAATTCCATGTTAAAGATCGTTTTGGGTAAAATCGTTTCATTTGTCGTCCGTGTTTTGAATTGTAATTATTCATATGACTACTTAGATCATGATTACTTAATTCCAGAATATAAAACATGATTTATATATAATATATATTCAGAATATATATATATATATAATAGATCAGTAAATGGAAATAAATACACTGTTCAAGGAGACGGTAGACCGTACGTACGCATGAACGCTGTTTTCTTTTCTTTATTGAGTTGAATGTAATTAAGTATATGACATACATATATATACACATAAATCCATAATTATTATTATGTCATATATTTCATTTTTACTTATTATATATACTTTATAATCATTCATGAATGGTTAACGTGGAGAATGAATCTCATCGCATCGTGGAGACGGTAGTCTGTATGTACGCATGAGCGATGATATCATTCTCATGATCGTGGGACTGTATTGGAGTGTATGTATACTATTTCAGAATCAATATCACTTTAAAATAATCATATATAGTTATTATTTACACCATTATACCCATCCAAGTAAGGTGGTGGTGGAAAATAGATTACACCACAGCGTGGAGACGGTATTCCGTACGTACGCACGCGCGGTGATTTCGTTTTCTGTAGGATGGATAGATGGTGAAATAAGGTTGTTTAATACTTATAATAACATATTAGTATATGAGTGATACTGATGTTATTACTTCATAATGAAACAACTAAAGAAGAAGAAGTGGAAGAAGAAATAAAGATGAAAGAATCGGTAACGGACATTACCTCTTCTTTGAAGCGCCTCTTTGAGATATCCTTTTAGGGCACTATAATTGGTCTTTGAGGAAGACCAAAACCTCTTATATGTTTCTAGGGAAGTGGATAAGGGAATTTGGCAGGGTTTGGCCGAGATTGAAGGCTCAATGTGGTGTGAGGAAAAGAGGGATGAGGTGCCCTTTTATAAGGGAGAAGAGGGGAACCTTTGGAATAACAAAAACTATTATTTTATTATAAAGTCAAATTCGGTTTTAAATATCTCCAAATTGATTAATTTATAATATAAGGTGAGGAGGGGTCTAAATCCTCTAATCTAATAGAATTTATACAAGTTTAGGTTCCTATTTTAACCTTATCATTTAGATTTAACATTAAGTAAAATAATTTTACTTTTACCGTGTCTTCTTGTGTTCTTATACTATAAGGTTAATAAACGTACTATAAGAAGCCAAAAGAACCCCAAGTTGTTTATTATTAATATATATAACTTTATCTAATTCATTTGGCCGAACCTAAGATTTTTAGGAATAAAATAACAATTACTAATTTAATATTTGTGTTAAAAACTATTTTATGTCAATTTTGACACTATTTTGTAATTGATTTTTGTGAAACTTATAACAGAATTATTAGTTCTAAAAATGTTAATTAAATCAATAATAACATGTAATATTAACCTAGAAAATTAGTTTATTTCATAAAAACTCTGAAATTACATTTATTTGGGTATTTATAACATCAATTATGTCAATATTTCATTAATAAGAAAATTACTGCATCATCTTTGTGTCATAAATAAATTACATTATTTAATGTCTAAAAATTACAAATAAAATACCATTATGTAGGAATGATTTTTATATTTCTAATGAATATTTATAGTCGAATTTATCTTATGTATAACCCTATATTATAAATGATTTACTTATTAAACATTGATTTTAACTATTTTAACCCTTATTTAAATAAATTAATAATAAATGTCCTAATCTAATCCAAGTGGTCTTAATGGTCATATTTTATACCTAATTTAGTTTTTGGTTGAATTACACTTCTCCAATAGAATTTGGGCATGTGTTAGGGTAATAATAATATCATTTTTACCCTTAATTACTCATTTACTTTTAACCGTGGTAAAAGAAAGTAAAAAGTTACTATTCACCAAAAAATTATTTTTATCTCATTGAACCACATTTTACTTACTGACATCAACCATGTCTCTCAGATTTTCGAAATTCCATTCACAGAAGCGGTAAAATTTAGTTTTATGAAAAATTCATTTTTTTAACTACCACTTAGTGGTTTCACTATTCATCAAAAAATGAAAGTTTCCAGAAAAATACCAAAAATTAGGCCTAAGCTATATTTGATATTATGAACTCAAAAATGATGTCTATTTTACCAAATTCAAAACATATCAATTTAATTAATTAATTTAAAAATTAATTCCCATCTTCAAAACAAATAGCTTGTTCTTAAGATGTAATAACTATCAAAAGATTGACACTTGTTTATGTCTAGTTTAAATGTGAAATTACATCAAATGAACAACATTGTATTAAATTGTAAAAATATATTCTAAATATATTTTAAAACCACTCAAAATAATAATCTATCACTATTAATTATTTCGATTGAAAAAGTTTTTTTAATTACAATTTAGTAATTTTCACTATTCATCAAAATATGAAAGTTATCCGAAAAGTACCAAACTTTCCCCCTAAGGTAATTTCGATATTACGAATCAAAAAATGAAGTCCATTTTGAAAACTAAAATTTAAAAAAATTTAAAAAGTGGTTATTACTATTCATAACGGCTAATTTTAAGCATATCGTTGTTTAGTGAAACTCGGTATTGCGTACTACACACGCTATCGAGGAAGGTCGTGATTGCGTTTAATGCAAGGCAAGTCAAGGATTCCTGTTGTGCAAGCTCCTTTTGGTGTAGCGTAAAACACAATACATTAATAAAATTAAAAATAATATTTTTCATAAAATCTCGGGCTGTTACATTCTACCCCCCTTAAAATGAATTTCGCCCTCAAAATTCGTTGGGTTTATAAACGGTCTACTATTAAAAAGTTTCTTTAATAGAAACCCACATCATAACAAGGAATACCAAAACAAATCTTAAAAAACAAAAGTATGAAATGTAACGGCTACCCAAATAAACTAATCACTGGGTTTCCACATAGGTGAAAATATGGATATGGAAGAGAAATCTAACCATCATGTTCTGATGGAGAGTGGTAGAGAACATGGCTATGGAAAATCCAGCAATAAAAAAGCCATAAATTTGTGACGATCTAAGGTTCCATCTGATTCATCAGATATAAGAGAACTAGGACAACATTTTTCATTTTCATGATCATTTCCCTAAAGTTGATGAAATTGGAATTAGAAGAAATACTTTCGTGATTTTGGTATAGTCTCATCGTTGGTCATTCTTTGGACAATTTCCACTTCATCTCTTAAAGAAATGAAGTTGAATTTTTCATTCGTGATGTGTTAGCAGATCATGTGATATAATGTTGGGTCATTCCATCTGTCCCAAAAAAAGGTTAGAAAAGTTATCAAAAAATACATAAGTCCATCTATAGTGAGATTAATCATATATAGTTCATAAAATGGACTTATAATTAATATATCATACTGCTTAATATAATAAAACTAGTTTCTACTAAACAGGGACTTCATGTAGGCTAGTGGTAGGTGATAAAGGCCAGTCGCACTTCGGTTGTGGGTTCGATTCCCACGGCCTTGTCCGACGCGATGGGTTGTCGCCCGTCTTGCAGGTTGTACTTTTTCTAAAGCTATATTACTATAACATCCCATAAACAATATCAAAAAAGTTTTATCCTTAAACAATACTAATTTATGTCCAACATAATCCATTCCAATCTTTAGGCTTATCTAAAATACATCGTTCCAAGCTCATAGTATAAAGAAAATGATCACGTGAATGCCATCATTTATCCCACATATATCATAAGATATATCTTGTTGGTCAAATTACAAATATGTGAATACCTAAATCATGTATTCTATTAAATAATGAATAACCATTGAACCTTAGTGAAAACATGAATGCAGTTAAAAGTTAACACTTTCCACATACCAAAATCCTCAAAATTCTATATCCTCAAACCATGATATCACTTAGACCTTATATCAATCATGAGCTCATGAATACTGTCAAACATTTCATTTTCTCCTTATCCCTTCATTATGCGCATATCAACAACTTTCCAAAATATTTGAATCACTTTTCATGGTTACCAGTACCTTAAAATTATTGAAAACCACAATAGACCAATACATAAATATTTCAATACACCATAAAAGTACCTCAACAACATTATTCGTGAATACCAATACATAAACACTTCAGTCCATCCACTTCAATGATTGACCTGAAATAAGTACTTCCTTGATTTAGAAGTATCTTCTTAGGTCAGGGCATTGAGTTGGGTAATGCCCATGTACTCCACAAATAAGACATTGAACTCCATAACAGTCTGTCACTCTATGACCCTTTTCTCAACACAGATAACATTGGTCCCTCCATTTGAGGTATTCCTCAAGGTTCTTCTTCCCTTCTTTAGAAATCTCAATCTTCTTTTCTTTATGCTCCTCAACATGCGAACATGCATAATAGTTTATCTTCCTCTTCTTTGATGAATTAGGCATACCACTAAATTTCACCTTGTTAATCATATATCGCGATGAATGATTCGGCATAATCACAATATCTTTCTCTCTAGGAATTACACAATTTTTATTCTCATAGTCACCAATTTGTCCATTGGATTCAATGTTAACCGAATTGCTTTTGGTTCCCTCCATTATCTAAAACACAAAAAGAATCTTGTGAGAGGAAAAAATAATACTAGAGAAAACAACATATTAAAAGGGGAGTACCCTCAATATCTAACAACTTAGGTTAAATTCTAAGATCGTTAGCGTAATTCTAGGACTATAACCTATACGTATACTTATCCTTAGGGACATCCCTAGACATACCTTAGAAATATCTATAGGGATCTCACTAACGTTTTCACATCCTAGTTTCCAAAGGTTGACTAAACTTTTCCTCTGATACCAACTGTAGAGACCTGAAGCCTGACGTACATGGACATTACATTACTTTTGCGGAATACATAGTACATAACAAAAACACACACACAAGGACCGTAATACTTTAGTGTCTTTGGAAACTCAGAATATAATCTTCTAATCGTGGTGAAAGATCTCCAACATCTCCCATTAAGATCTTCTTTTTTTAAAACCTAAATCCTTTCTTTATGTCCTGGGGAAAAGAAAACATAAAAGGGTGAGCTCAAATTCTCATTAAGGGTAAACAAAAGAAATATCAATCACGTCATATTCATAAGAACATATCTTTTGGAAATCGTAACCTGCAAAAGAGATCATAATTTCATAACATGGGATAAATCATAGTAGTGAAATGTAATCCCAATAATCATAACTTAAAACATCAAACATTGTGGCATACACACATAATCATAGAGAATCATTTCTTACTAGTCAAGACTCATTGCCAAGACTATCTTAGTGGACAAAGTCCCTTTCTGAACCGAGTTCACTACTCATTTCAGTCCTGTTTCACTAAACCGGTATAACCTACCGTTCCATCCATGTCTATCTCTTGAGATATAAAATCTTTACCCAATGCATTGGATGGGGATATAGGTCCCACCCATCTCATAATGATACCATTCCTATGTGTGCCACAAAATCATAAATCATACATCATTACATAACCCATGTAATAAAAATGGGATTCTTAAACAACATGACATCATAAAACAATTAATATAAGATAAAGGAATTCATAAAAATAATTCCATCACAACATAATCAAATCAATGTAATAATAGGGATAAAAACAGAGCCCTATATTATCTTAGATGGAAAATAATTTTGATAAAACACATGAACTCCATTATTGAGGAAAATATCCTTTCTACTTCAAAAACATTTTTCCTTTCTTAACATGTCATACAATTTTAAACTAAAAGAAGTTGATTAAAAATAAACTTGAAAACATGTATAGGAAGCTTCTTGGAAATAAAGTTTTAAAAATCCATTCATGCCGTATAAGTTAAAAAAACATTCTTCTCGTACTTTTTTCGGAAAAGTCAAAAAGTACCTCGTACGAAAAACGACAAAATATTCCTTTCATATGTTTTACTAAATACTTACCCAAGGGTAAATTTGGATATAAACTATTTTAGAAGGATAGAAATATTACATATTGAGGAAACATGGATGTGGATGATAAAATACACCCCAGTAAATACCAAAGTATAAACAATCTCGGATAAAAATGAGATTGTGATATTTCCCTTACCTTAGGTCTGGTTTGCTTCATATGTGTCCGAACCTCGTGTATAATGATATAAATAATGTCATTGACTTATTCCAGAATCATAATCATTTTTATGATATCATATATGGTTCACCTATGGCTTTATATGACCCGTTCTTTTGTAAATTCCATGTTAAAGAGAGTTTTGGGTAAAATCATTTCATTTGTCGTCCGTGTTTTGACTTGTAATTATTCATATGATTACTTAGATCATGACTACTTAATTACAGAATATAAAACCTGATTTATATATAATATATATTCAGAATATATATATATATATATATAATATCAGTAAATGGAAATAAATACACCGTTCATGGAGATGGTAGACCGTACGTACGCATGAACGATGTTTTCTTTTCCTTATTGAGTTGAATGGAATTAAGTAGATGACATACATATATATACACATAAATCCAGAATCATTATTATTTCATATATTTCATTATTACTTATTATATATACTTTATATTCATTCATGAATGGTTAACGTGGAGAATGAATCTCATCGCGTCGTGGAGACGGTAGTCCGTACGTACGCACGAGTGATGATATTGTTCTCATGATCTTGGGACTGTATTGGAGTGTATTTATACAATTTCATAATCAATATCACTTTAAAATAATCATATATAGTTATTATTTACACCATTATACCCATCCAAGTAAGGTGGTGGTGGAAAATAGATTACACCACGGCGAGGAAACGGTATTCCGTACGTACGCACGCGCGGTGATTTCGTTTTCTGTAGGATGGATAGATGGTGAAATAAGGTTGTTTCATACTTATAATAACATATCCGTATATGAGTGATACTGATGTTATTAATTCATAATGAAACAACTGAAGAAGAAGAAGTGGAAGAAGAAATAAAGATGAAAGAATCAGTAACAGACATTACCTCTTCTTTGAAGAGCCTCTTTGAGATCTCCTTTTAGGGCACTAAAATTGGTCTTTGTGGAAGACCAGAACCTCTAGGATGTTTCTCGGGAAGTGGAAAAGGGAATTTGACAGGGTTTGGCCAAGCATGAAGGCTCAATGTGGTGTGAGGAAGAGAGGGAGGAGGTGCCATTTTATAAGGGAGGAGAGGGGCACCTTTGGAATAACAAAAACTATTATTTTATTATAAAGTCAAATTAAGTTTTAAATAGATCCAAATTGATTTATTTAGAAGATAAGGTGGGGATGAGTCGAAATACTCTCATACAATAGAATTTAGCCAAGTTTAGGTTCCTATTTTAACCTTATAATTTAGATTTAACATTAAGTAAAATAATATTACTTTTACAGTGTCTTCTTGTGTTTCTCTACTATAAGTTTAATAAACGTATTATAAGAAGCCAAACGAACCCAAAGTTGTTTATTATTAATATATATAACCTTATCTAAGTCATTTGGACGAACCATAGATTTTTAGGAATAAAATAACAATTAATAATATAATATTTGTTTTAAAAACTATTTTATGTCAATTTTGACACTATTTTGTAATTGATTTTTTTGAAACTCATAACAGAATGATTAGTTCTTAAAAAGTTAATTAAATCAATAATAACATGTCATATTAACCGAGAAAATTAGTTCGTTTCATAAAAAGTCTGAAATTACATTTATTTGGGTATTTATAACATCAATTATGTCAATCATTAATTAATAAGATAATTACTACATAAACTTTGTGTCATAAATAAATTAAATTTTTTAATGTCTGAAAATTACAAATAAAATACCATTATGTAGGAATGCTTTTTAGATTTCTAATGAATATTTATAGTCGAATTTATCTTATGTATAACCCTATATTAAAAATGATTTACTTATTAAACTTTGATTTTAACTATTTTAACCCCTCTTTAAATTAATTAATAATAAATGTCCAAATCGATTCCAAGTGGGCCTAAATGGTCATATTTTATACCTAAGGTTGTTTTTGGTCGAATTACACTTCTCCAATAGAATTAGGACATGTTTTAGGGTAATAATAATATCATTTTTATCCTTAATTACCCTATTTACTTTTAACTGTGGTAAAAAAGTAAAAAGTTACTATTCACCAAAAAATTATTTTCATCTCATTGAACCACATTTTACTTACTGTCATCAACCGTGTCTCTATGATTTTGTAAATTCCACTCACAGAAGTGGTAAAATTAAGTTTTATGAAAAAATTCAGTTTTTTAACTACCACTTAGTGGTTTCACTATTCATCAAAAAATGAAAGTTTCCAGAAAAAACCAAAAATTAGGCCTAAGCTATATTTGATATTATGAACGCAGAAATGATTTCTATTTTACCAAATTCAAAACATATCAGTTGCATTAATTAATTTAAAAATTAATTGCCTTCGTCAAAACAGATAGCGTGTTCTTAAGAGATAATAACTATCAAAATATTGACACTTTTTTATGTCTGGTTTAAATGTGAAATTACATCCAATAACCAACATTGTATTAAATTTTAAAAATATATTCTAAATATATTTTAAAACCACTCAAATTAATAATTTATCACTATTAATTATTTCAATTGAAAAAGTTGTTTTTAATTAAATTTTAGTAATTTCCACTATTCATCAAAATATGAAAGTGATCCGAAAAGTACCAAAATTTCTCCCTAAGCTAATTTTGATATTACAAATCCAAAAATGAAGTCCATTTGGAAAACTAAAATTTAAAAAATTTCAAAAAGTGGTTATTACTATTCATAAGGGCTAATTTTAAGCATATCGTTGTTTAGTGAAACTCGGTATTGCGTACTACACATGCTATCAAGGAAGGTCGTGATTGAGTTTAATGAAAAGCAAGTCAAGGATGCGTGTTGTGAAAGATCCTTTTGGTGTATCGTACAACACAAGACATTAATAAAATTAAAAAGAATATTTTTCATAAAATCTCGGGCTGTTACAGTCAGAGGTCACCAGGCATAGAGGACGTGCGACGCTTTGAACCAGGTAGGTGTCCGATGGGGAAGAAGTGAGGGAGAGTTAAAGGGATCTACACACGAGGGGAGGTTCGAACTAGGTGGGGGGTCCGACGGGGAAGAAGAGAGGGTGGTAGGGGAAATGAACTTCAATGCGCATGGTACGGGAGGCCACAGGTGCGGCATAAACAAGACCCAGGAGAGGGGGTAGTGAAAACCCATGAAGAAAAACTAAAAATAAATGGAAATTACTAATAATAATAATAACAAATTCTAACAATAATAATAATAATAAGATAATAACAACCTTAATAACTAAAATAATTAACTATATAATATTAAACATAATTCAATTTTATTAATTAAAATAATACTCTCAATTAAATTATCATCCATGATAATAATAATAATAATACTCTCAAGTGACATTAATAATAATATTATTATTAAAACCATTCTTAATTCAACTTATTTCATTAGTCGACCATCATGTTGGGCGTGTAGTGAACAAGGTGGGATAGCGTGGAAACCCAAGAGATGCCGCATGGCTTCGACCACGATACATTGGATGTAATCAAAGAAAAAACATGCATTTTAAAATAAGAACTCTAAATTTTATGTCAGACTTCAACTCGGACTACCCGATACCTAGAAAAATTAACAAAATAAATAATGGAAAATAGATGGGTGTGACACTTCTCTCAACCATAAATCATTCCCCCCCCCCCAAATCCATAGATAAGATTTAACACCAAATTTAGAAAATGTCACTCCATTAATGATCAAATAGGATTCCCACAAACAACAAGAGAGAAGAGGCAAAAGAATCGTGCTCAGAGAAGGTGACTTAAATGACAACCATAAGAAACTCGTAAATAGACTTTATGATCTGTGTCACACACCGCAATGTGTATGAACATATCTAGTTGATTAATCAAGGATAGGAACTCTCACACTCATGGAAACCAATATTAAAATTCAAAACACCTCAAGAACCATTGAATTAAGACCACATCGTTTTACTAGAACAAACATACAAGACCAACCACTTCCAAGGAATAATATATTACCTACCACTAAACCATCTCTAGAAATAGAACAAAAATTCCAATAGAGGAAATCTTGAAGGGGCTCCCCACCATTAGGTACTTACAAATGCTCGTGATGAGACTTAAAAAAGGGCATTGGGAGGCCTGAGTGGACTCTTAACAATTATGAAAAATGTCAACACTGAATCATTCCAGAGACGTCTAGGTGAGACCCATCGTGGGTCTCCCCACCATTAGAACAACCAGAAGATACAAAAACGTCAAATTTTTTTTATTAGTGACTAAACACCCCACTACAAGGGGAAGGAGGAAGGGGCCAACTACTATGGCGTCAAAACCATGACACTAGAAACGCCAGCATCTCCACATCCCTGGATGAGCACCATTCAAATTTGAGTCCAATTCACCCATACAACCTCCATAAGGACTGCTAAAAGTGGTAACATCCATTGGGACGCAACCCCTGGGACTATAATGTAATAAGGCAACCACACCTCCTCATAGATAGGGGAAACCTCATGCACCCAAATGGGTCATTCAGAACCGAGGAACCGTAGAAAACAATTTAAATTTTCTTCATTATCAATACCGAAGATTGAAATAAAGTTGGGGTCTCCTACATTATCAGGATTACTGACCACGTGCTAGCTTCACTATGAGGACTGTGGCTGGAGCCCGGATGTTTGAAGCACCTCCTGCCTCACAGTCAGGCATAAAAAACTTCCAAATAAAGCATCTCCTTTTTGGTTTCCCACACAACCACACCGCATCCATCACAACACCAACAAACACAACATACCATGATATCAAACTACTACCTCATGGCACATCCACCAAAATGGGGGTTTAGATGATGCACATACATCACTGCTACATCTTAACCATGAAACATAAGAAATAAATATGCATGAAAAACACTCAACCTTGGTCAGAAAATCTGGAACTCCCTGAGAGGAAGCACTCCTATGAAAACATGGATCCTTGAAGGATTCTACGAAATCCACCCTTTCTCTTCAAAGAGAACTCACACTACAAGACAACATTAATCATGACACTTGCTACTGATGAATGCCCTATAAACCTTTAAAGACAATGGTCAACACCGATAACTCTGAACTGCCTTCCACTTTCCCCACTAGAATTCTTTTCACTAATCCCAGGGGGAATCTTCAAACATAATGTTGTCAAACTTCGTACCTGAAGACTCAGACAACTCAAAAAGACCAAAACTGCTATGAAATCCCCTCACGTCTGTCATCCCTCTGCGAGAGGATCCGCTTAACCAAAAACGGTTAGGGACACACTTAACACTATCACTAAAAAGGGAGAGTCCTTACTTTGATAAATTAGAGGGTTGGCCAATAGTGAATTACACATCACTTCACTTCACTCACATGTTGATGCTTTATAGGGGGCGTTCAATACTCAAGAAAAAAACCGTAGACCCAATTAAACTAGTCCATTATTATGATAGATCACAATAAAACACTAAACGTGGAAGGGCGACCACCGCAAGGGATTTCTAAATAATTTTTGAAAAGAAACCAGTAACCACATTCTTTCACACGAACTTACAAATAAGAATTCAAACTAAAGACACAATTCATTCAAAAATGATTCTCAGGTAAGAACGCCTCACATACAACATTTAAAAAAACAAAGACACACCATTTAGTCACCTATTACTTAAACACCGAATTCTCATTTAACAACACTTTTTGGAAAACAAGACAAGCTATTGGGTTGCAAAAACACCAATGGTGTCCCATGGGCCTCACACATGAATATTCCAATACCACACTGACACCCACCTAATTCCCATCCATGAATTAAATTTCTCGTTCCATTGACCATTAATCTTTACATATACACTAATGCCAGTTGGTGTCTAGGAGAACATCAAGGATCAAAATTGAACCTTTCCATTTTTTTCAAAACCAAAAAACTCATCCAACGTTTTTCAAACCTTACACATCATTTAATTATTAATTCAATTCATTTCAAAACATTTTCCAAAACGAAATCATTTGTATAGAAAAACTATATTTCCATGAATTCAAATCAATGATATGAGGAATGATGAAAAAGAATTTTAGTGTTAGTAGGTGACAGAATCATATGGCTGGTGTCCATATGTTAATAACACCACCGTCATAGAGAGTATTCTAGGACAACGTCCCCGGATCCACATGGATTTCCATACCCTGTGAGCTCACTGGGACCACTGATCCTACCCCCATTTCATTTCCCCTAAACAAGATTAATCAGAAAGACCAACGACTCAGACGAACATCAACTTATCTTGGTAACTCAAGTTCTCCCACGAGGAGTGTTGGCCATGCACCTTACTCGTAGTTAGAATGTCAAGTTATGACACACTTAATTTTTTTTATAACTTGACCCTATCCCCAAAGAACACGACCCAAGATAACAAACCTCCCCTGATACCATTTTTCTCAAACTAGGCCAGGTCACCATCCGACCAGATCTGCGACATGGCCTGAAGGGCATTCCCAATCCCCACAGGTTAGCACAAGTGCTTGGGTATCAAAATAGTTCAAAGGAATGATTTACCCTAAACGAGAGACATAAAAACAACTAACTATATTAATAGAAGAAAACTAATTTTATACAACAAAATAGACCCTTAACACATTTCATATTTAAAGAACTACAATTAGAACCAACATACCAAGAGAGATGAAAATAACGGAAAACTAAAACACTAATTCAAACCTCAATGAAACAAGATATGTGAAACATCCACAATCTTCCATCACTAACCACCATGAGAAGACCTTCAAAAACCTGAACAACCATCACTGAGCATGATACCTCAACCTGGAAAATAGAAAGAATAAGGTCTACATAAACCCAAAGGTGTATATAGGGTGTGATGCATGATCCAAGTAGGATGTCACCCAATAAAAAGGATCCATGCATAATTATTAAATAGAAAATAAATTTTCAATTTTAATTAAAGAAAAAAATTAAATGCTTGAACACTTTTTTATAAAACATGATTTAAACGAAATAGTTTCAAATGGAACAACATAAATTAAAAAACACACACACACCCATTTTTAAATAACCAGAGTGTTACACCGATGAGCATACAATAACCAATGATCACTAATATAGGAGAGGCCTCGTGGGTGTTAGAAATATTGGATCCCTATATCTTCTTGTCTTAGTTAAATGTGACTTAGAAACCACATCCCTTAGAAAACGTGTCTTAGAAACCATGACCCTCAATCATTCATATGTTTAGTTAGTATTGCAATTGTCAGACCTGCTAAGTAGAACGGGGCTGAATCTATCCCCGAATCACTAGCTCACTACTCTTGTCAACCATCCAATATTCTTGGGATTCTCGCTTTGTGCTCAAACAAGTTCCATGTTCATGTCACAAGTCAAAATTTTGCATAAAGTCCCAACACGATACTTACACATGTAAAATCACCATTTCCACACTCAAACCCCCTTTTAAAACCATACGCACGCCAAAAATCTTTTCAAATCATAATAAGCATAGGTTACATACTCAATTAAACCATCTGCACAGTTTAAATTAACTTATCATGAAACAAATCACCACATAACTACATAATTACCCTTTTGAATTAAGATGTACACTAAAATTTTTTCAAACATTTTCCACACCAATGACATAATTTAATAAACCATAAAAGAAATTATAAATAAATATTAAAAGAATGTCACGTGGCTTTATACCCACTAAAGATACAATTTATACATTCAAATACATTTCAACATCACAATCACTTGAATACAAATTTAAAGTGTGACCTACACCACAAAAATAGCGTTTTAGAAAAACATTCACCATAATTAAAACGCATTTTCACAAACAAAATATTTTAATAAAAAAAAGTAAAATATTATCAAACAATTTAGAAGTATCACTTGACAATGCCCACTAAACTCACATAAAAATTATTTTAGAAAAAAATGCACATGAGGCATTGTAAAAAATAGTTTGCACCACTAGAACAAATTAATAAGTCAACCGCACAATTTAAAAATCACTAACAGAGTTCTCAGTAGAAAAGAAACTCATTATATAAACAATTGACTAAACATTTTCAACGAAAATAAAACTTTTAAAAATAACTTCACACTACAAAAAGTAATTAAATAATAATAAAGTAAAATTAATAATGTAAATTAATTCATCAAATAATAATTAGACGTGGAACCAGCTAACTTGGACCAGGAATCCTCCATAGAAAGGTGCAGAATAACCATTACAATTCAATCTTTTATGAAGAAACCTAAAGAGAACACAAAATCAAAGGTTAAACACCAAAAAAGTCGATGAAAAACTTCCACCACATGATAAAAACACTTCAATAAAACCAAATACTAACCAAAATAATATTTCATGCAAAACAAGGGAGATCGCCTAAGGTTTTACTACCAAGGGGGAAGGGTCTCCAGAGGTGAGTCATGTCAGAAGAGAGTTTTTTCCAAGGGAAGAAGTGCGCTAGAGATGAAGAGGCTGAGGGCCAGGGAAGAGGGGTGTGTAGGGAGTCCGATTTTAGGGGAAAATGGTGTGACAAAAAGGCAGTGTCCATGAAAGAGGTAGGTTATGACGACAATGGTCGGGGAGCAGCACGATCAGATATCTGGAGGTGGTGTGAGTTAGTAGGCTAGGAGGAGGGACTCCGTAAGGGAAGTAGGGGTGCTGACCAAAAGAGTGGAATTGGATGGGAGGCCTATCATCTTGAAACAAGCAAGGAGGGAGGGTCTGGCCATCGGCATGAGTAGGAGAGTAGGGAGAGGGGGACAGTCGGAGGTCGCCGACTATGGAGGAGGTGCGGAGTTTCAAACTGGGTGGGGGGTCTGATAGGTATGAAGAGAGGGAGAGGTAAAGAGAGCTATGTGTGAGGGGAGGTTTGAACCAGGTCGGGGTCCGACGATGAAGAAGAGGGGGTGGCCTTCAATGTGCAGGGCAGGGGGAGCCCGTAGGTGTGGCGCAAATGAGACCCAAGGGAGGTGGTAGCTCAAACCCGAGGGAAAAAATATACATTACTAATACTACTAATAATAAATTATAAAAATTGTAATAATAAAAATAATAACAACAACATAATAACAAAATTAATTATATAAATAATAAACTATTCAATAATCAATTTAATAAAATGTTATTAATGAAAATAATACTCTCAATTAAATTATTATCCAGGATAATAATAATAATATTCTCAAGTAAAATTAATATTATTATTATTAATAAAACCATTCTTAATTCATCATATTTCATTAGTTGTCCATCAATAAGGGCGTGTGGTGAACAGAGCAAGGTCGCGTAGCGACCTAGGCGAGGCCGCGTGGCTTCGACGGCAGTGCACTGGACTCAATCAATGCCAAAACACACGTTTTAAAATAAGAACTCAAAAGTTTAAGTCAAGTTTCAACCCGAACTACCTGATGCCGAGAAAAATTAATAAAATAAATAATGGAAAAGAGACGGGTGTGAAAATAGAAATATTGGATGAAAAAATACTACCAATCATTTGTAATAGATGTCTTCACGACATCTATGCATGGAATATAAACAAAAATCAGTAGTTGTGCTTTATCATATGTTCAAAGAAGGGAATCAGATGTTGATTATAATGGGGTCAATGCTTCATGGTGACCCCTATTAAATGAAATATATAAAAAGGTGATGTCATTTAAAATATCACCTTCAATGTCGGAAAATATATTGAACATTTATTAGGGTGACCCCAATGGAATAGAACTGAAGCTACAGGTTCTAAGGAAAAAATATAAATATCTCATAAAGAACCCTAATGAGTCTATTGATAATTTTTTTTATTGGGTGAACATTTTCATGGAAGAAATGCCTGACCTTTTGGAAATTATTGAAGATATAAATATTTACAATCATGTGTTGGGAAAAAATTATCCTTGATGAAATTATAATGTTTCAGTATTACAATATAAATATCCAAAATATTATACACTGGATAACATTCACAATAACCATGGAGCATATGAAATGAGAAATGATGATAATGATGCAGTTGAAAAGTGGAAGTATAAATAAGTGGAATTCAATGCTATGAAGAATCTTTATGTTGATGATAGGGAAGAGAAAGATAGTTTTGATGATGTCATGAAATTTCTTTCATCAAATATGTAAATAGGAAGAGAAAAGTTCGAAGGTAAACTTCCACTTGCATGCTTCCAATGTGAATGGATTGGAAATTCTATAGTAATGATCCGTAGGAAGTTTGAAGATCATGATTAAGATAGTAATAATATTTCCAAAAAAAAGTATTCATATAATGATAATGGAATGAGAAGTTCTAAGAGAATGTTATTTTAATATAAGAATATTCTTTCAAAGGAATATAAGATTTCAGTAGAATTTGAGGTAGAAGAGTTAAACGACTGCATGATTCATAAGGTAGATTCTTTGGTGGTATTTTTTAGAAATATCTTAATAATGGAATTAAGTGACAACGAAGAAGGAAAAATGAAGTAATATTTTATCTTCATTCTAAATTAGAAGCTAATGTTTAAGAAATAGATGTTTTGTGAAAGAACGAAATCTAACAAATTTGTTTATGATGTCAAAATATATATGTAATTGAATGAAGAAGAGAATAATGGGAAGAATGAGGGTATTGAAAAACTAATGTCTTCAATTCGTGAAAGCTCAGAAAAGGTGGTTAATTATAATCTCTAAATTTACGATTAGAGAGTAGGGATCGATAGTTTGACTAAAACTAAAAAAGATCAAATAAAATGTATTGAATAACTTGAATAGAATTAGTTAGTTTGTGATGATTTGTTAATGGTCAAGAAAAATTGTTGAATCCAAGGAAAACATCAAAAAAATTGACAACACCAACACTAGAAAATATGAAAGTTGAGAATAATAGAAACAATAGTCAAATCCAAATAATAAGGCTATATTGGGATTGATCAAAATAATAAAAAGAGTTATAGTATATGTCAGACCAAAATCATCCACTCTCAGAGAAAAGACAGATTTGGGTACGATGAATAATCAATCGAATCAGAGATTCCAAGAGACAATATGTGGTTCAATATCTCCACATATGATTCTACCATGCACAAAGTGCTATTGTTCTGGAAATATGGGACACTTAAAAAATTAGTCTCCCATTAATAACTGAAATAAATGACAACATGAACAATATAGGAAATCATATAGAGATCAATTTTTATAGTCATCAATTGATGGTCACTATTTCAGGTGTAGAGGATTCAGACACATAGAAATATATTAATCATCAACAATAAAAAGAAATGTGTTGAAGAAGAATTAGGATGGATATAAGAAGAATACAAATTTATCATCAAATGAGATGGAAATTAAATATCAATTTCCAGAACTATAAGATGAAGCTGGTCTATCATATTCTGAAGAATATGAAGAGTCTTAATCCATACCAATTATGAATTCAAAAATATGAATCAAAAAGAAAATATCGAAGAAATCAGTGGTTATATAAATTGTTGTCAAGGAATCAGATCATACTGGAATATGAATCATTGAGAGGGGATGAAACTCCCATATAATAGGAAAAAAGGAATTTATGACATGAATCATGTGAAATAAAAAATGTATCGTAAAGTTCGGTATTGATGAAAGGTGTAAGATTATCAGTGTCAGGAAAGAAATTTTTGTGGAAGCGGTGCGAGACATGGGGATGTATTGGTTATTGAAGGTCTACATCACAACTTGTTAAGTGTAAGTCAATTATGTAACTCTAGACATGCGATATTATTTCCAAGAAATTTTGTGTCATCATCGAAATATATGGTGTCATTGTGTTGCAGGGAAAGAGTGAAAAATGGAATCTCTACCATGTTAGTGGAGACGAAGAGATGTGCTTTTTGTCCAAGGAAAACGGAAATAAATTATGCAATAATATTTATGGGCATTAGAACCAAAAAATATTTGGAATATATGGTGAAATATGATGGTACATGATATCTCCTTATATTATCATGTGATCATACAGATATGTGTGATGTCATCCAACATGGGAAGATCATTCGAAGATGTATAAGGAAAAATTGAAAAGGTCAACAAGATTTATTTAGTTTGTTCATATTAATGTGTGTGAAACTATATCACCGTGATATCTTGATGGGTGGTTATATGATATTCTTTTTATTAAAGATTATAGCAGAATGACATGGGTTATAATCATCATCGACAAATATGAGGTATTCAGTTGCATAAAATTATATTGAAGTGATGTTGAGAAGATGATGAGTCCAAGAATTTAGATTTTCTAAATAGATAATGTAATAAAATTCATGATTTTCCATGTATATGATTATCTCGAGAAGAATGGGATAATGAATCCTATTTTAGTGGTTAGAAGTCCATAGCAGAATGAATTATTCGAGAGAAGAAATCGAATTGTCAATAACATGGACAAAATAATGCTCATTGAAAAGGGCCTTTAAGAGATATTTTTTGATGAATTATTAATGATGGAAGTATAGACAAAAAAATAGATAGGTATTATGTCTGAATGAATAAATGACTCATATGTGAGCTATGGTATGGAAATAAGCCACAATTGAAGTAACTTTGAATATTTGGAAGTGAGTGTTTCATTCACAATAAGGAGAAACAAAGTGTGATTGAATCCCTTAGAGATGAAATGATATTTCATGGATATTCAAATAAAATAAATATCATATAAATTCATCAATAAGAGTCTAGGAAAGATTTTAAAAATACATGGTGTAACCATATTAGAGATTGAGAATAATCTTTAGAAAATTCATGATAAGTCTCAGGAGGACAGTGATGAATAAATATGTAGATCAGGGGATGCTCCAGTTTTAGAAGATGATCTAGAGGAAGCCTCATATGAGGATATTTATTATAATAAATCAATATATGCATTGGAGACATTGATAAGAGCAAAAATAAACAGAAAAAACACAATTGGTGATCACAAAATGTCAGTGTAGACAAGGAGGATGAATACTTAGCAGCAAACATCATACATATCAAAGGATGAGCCTAAATGTTTTAGTGATGCAACTGGAATTGAGAAATGGGTTCAAGATATTAATTAAGATCAAGAATAAATTGAGAAGAAACAAATGTGGGAGGTTGTTTTGAGGCCAATAGATAAGAATTTTGTTGGAAAAGAATGGGTGTTTTGTAAAAAAATGAATGAATATTAAGTTTTAATTCGACAAAAATAATGATTTTTGTTAAAAGGGAACTCCCAAATAGAGGTAATTAATGTTTATGAGACATTTTCACCTGTTGAAATGATGGAGACAATCACATTAATTGTGGCCATAACTGTGTCAATAAATTCCAAGGTATTCAAGATGGATTTCTTGTCCGAATTCGTAAATTGTGTTCTAGTAGAATAAGTTTACATTGAGCAGCCATATGGGATTATGATTCATGGAGACAAGGAAAAAGTTATTCGGTTGAAGAAGGATTTATATGGTTTGATGCAAGCACGAAGATCATGGTATTCAAGGATAGATCAGTCTCATAATAATATTAGTTTTCAGTGTGTTGGAGTTGATTAAAATCTATATTCCAACCATGAGATTTATAAAAGGATGATTTCGTTGGGGTATGTTAATGACATAATCATTGGAGTATAAGATGAAGCATAGTGCATACAGTTTTTTTAATTCATGAAATGTGAGCTTGAAATGTCAATGATTGGTTATCTAATGTTTTCTTTGAATAACAGTTAATTGAATAAAATAATGGAACATTCATTTCTCAATATAAATATTCCAAGGATGTTATGAGAATTTTTGGAAAGGATATTTCAAAGGATATCAAGAATCTAATGGCTACATATATGAAACATTCATGGGATGATGAAGGTAATATAGTTAATTTTATTGAATACAAGAAAATAATGGGTAGTCTAGTGTACTTGACTGTGGCAAGACCTTATGAGTTTTTCCACATTCTCTGAAACATAATATCAAAGCCATCCAAAGGAAATCCTCTTTATTACAGGGAAAACAACACTTCGATATATCAAGGGATCTATGGATTTTGGTTTGATGTATAGTAATAAATCTCACCTAGAGTAATTGGGATATACAGAGTAGATTGGGATGGGTCAACAGATTACAAGAAATCAATGTTAATAGGTGTTTTTATATTAGTGTATTGATCATTTCTTGGATAATAAAGAAACAAGATTTCATTTCATTGAGAACCAAATAAGCTGAGTATATTATGGCCACTCAAGAATGCATTCAATTATTTCTAATGAAGTAGTAGATTAATGATATGGGATTTGAAGTGAAGTCTCTGAACATAATTCACTGTGATAATTCAATTGTTATAAATATTATAAAAAACACAATACATCACTCATGGATAAATAAAATTTAAATAAAATATCATTTTATAAATGAGAAGGATGAATAAGGGATTGTAAAGTTGGATTTTATTCCAACATAACAACAAGTTGCATATATTATGAAAAATTCCTTACAAAAAAAGTATTTGAAAGGAACCTATAGGCTTTGGGTGTCCAGTAAACTCCATACATTTTAATAAGTGTGGATTTGCCCATCTCTCCATAAGGTATGTTATTTTTTCCCTAGTGTGCTGATATGTGTTCTTTATCATGTTTTAGAAAACCGTGAGGTGCCCATCGGATTATTTGAAAAATGGGGAGAAATTATGAATATTCAAAGGGACAAAATTCCATGTTCAAGGCATCATGAGAAGATATTAATTGTATCAGGGATATAGGTAGATTTGTAGCTGAGATGAGAGGAATCATCTTTGAGAAGCAGTGATGTAGAGGGAGTATTAAATCTGATGATTCTAGAAGTTATTGATGAAATGATACATATCCTGATAGCTGAATATCATGATGAAAGTGGAAGAA
The DNA here is from genome assembly GCA_963277665.1 of Viscum album. Classification (NCBI taxonomy): domain Eukaryota; kingdom Viridiplantae; phylum Streptophyta; class Magnoliopsida; order Santalales; family Viscaceae; genus Viscum; species Viscum album. The sequence continues at coordinate 56,208,912 of OY728151.1, read as the reverse complement.
TGGTTCTAGAATGGAATGATGTTATTAATTGATAAATTTTTTATTATACACTTTTTTTATCATAACGATTATGGCTCATGTGGGATTAGAGTATGTGTCGATAAAATCCATGATCATGATCTTAATTCCAAAAAGAGAATGATGAAAAAATTAGAAATATATTTAACTAGATATAAAATTATAAAAGTCTTGTAAAAAAACCTAAATGGGGAGATTGTTTAAAAAAATTCATCCAAGTGTCCTCTTTGTATGTCTGGAGGGTGATTGTGTATGTTGGAAAAGTTAGATAAATATGAATGAGAATGGTTGGGGCGATCCAAAGAAGGTGTTTAAGGTGGTTCAATTTCCTAGTGTTTTCTAATTTTTTGGGCCTCAATTGGGGAGATTATTTTTGGAAATTGAAGGATTTAAGAATAAATAGTGAACAGGATGTAGAATGGAGAAGGAAATTAAAAAAGGAAGGGAACCACATAGCACGGGACACAAACTACAAACCATGTACCTAGAAAGGAACAAAATCCATGAAATCCAGTTCACGGATTTCAAAGGAGGTATGCCTAATCATTCACAAAAGGTAAAGAGTTCGTAGATGAGGTACGCGGAAGGCATGTGATATTTAGAAGCCTTGTGGTATTCATGATGGATTATCATTCATAAAAATAGGTTAGTAATTTAATAAACCTTGAGAGGAATCATTGGTAAAAATTTGATTGTGACTTGGGCCTCCGTGATGGAGGAATAACTATATAAGGACTACTTGTTGGAGAACAGTTCGCAGGTGAAGCAATATGCAGTGAAGGCAGTACCACATTCATGATTTGGTAAATCATGGATGAGAGGATTTTTCTGATCTATTTTCATATAGAAGGATAGATAATCCCATAATTAAAGTGAAGCTATTTTCATAAGAAAACATATTTATTATGTGAATTCATTGAATTCCAGAAGTGATTCATCTGGGAGAATTCCATGAAGCGTGAAGTGGTTCATACGGAAGCAATACCACCAAATGTTTTTATAGGAAAATTTAGTCTTCAAAGAACATGGTATGTAGAATAGGAAGACATAGTATGTGGAAGAATAACACTGTGTATGTGGAGAAGAGTTGGTTCATATAAGTAGAGGTAGTCCGTATATGAGATATGGTGTAACGCCCCGACCCTAGTTGCCCAGAGTCGGTGCATTATTACATAACATTGGAATGATCACAAGAAAGATCAAATCTCGAAAGACCGATTAGTTTAGTAGCCTTGGAATAACTAGATACATCCATTAATTTTTACATTACATCATAAAAAAACATCTTATCTTCATATCCCCTCAAACTATCCCTGCAGGTCATTCATAAATTACTTCTTCATAATCCTGGGAAAAATAAAACATTGAAAGGGGTGAGCTCAGATGCTCAGTAAGGATAACATTATAGCAGAAGCTTTCATAAATAAGAATAAACACTTAAGGCAATTTATAACTAAAACAAAAGCCTTTTAAACTTGAACTTCTGCATAAAATGGCAAAGGTAAAAAGAAATAATGCCATTTACTTACTCACATGGATATTCTACTAGTCGAATGATCGCATGCAATATCAATAACCACTTTCATAATGTTGGAATGCATAATGCTGAACTTTAATTTCATTTTCAAGGCCTCATCCCAAGACCTTGGGGCTAACTGTAACCGGAACCCAACCCGGAGTGCCTCTAATAACCGGACACCAACCTGGAGTGCCTCTAATAACCGGACACCAACCCGGAGTGCCTCTAATAACCGGACACCAACCCAGAGTTCCTCTAATAACCGGAGACCAAATCGGAGGGCTTACTTTTACCAGTCCCTAACCTGGAGGGATTACTTTTACCAGTCCCCAACCTGGAGGGTTTACTTTAACCAGTCTCCAACCTGGAACATACTTGTCCAACACATTCATATGAAGTAAAGGTTAAAATATAACATAAACATTCTTATTGGAACTAGCATACGAAATGTCAATACTTTACTCATAAACCATGAATGCTATATAAATGGAACATCCACAGTCAAACATATCACAAAACTTTATTACAATATGGAAGTTTTATATCATAATAAATCAACTTCAAATAATCATAAAATCCATCAAAGGATGTTGACATGATGAAATAAAAACACTTTTTAGAGAAATATCTCTTTTTATTTTTGAAATCATTTAAGAGCCATATAAAATAAAACATTTTCTTTGAAAATATTCTTATAATCTTGTAAGGAAAGCTTTGAAGATTTTATAATGGCGGAAAATTACTGCACCCGCCTTATAAGTTAAAAAAACATTCTTACCTTAATTCTGTCGAAAAGGTTAAAAAAGACCTTGTTTTGAAAACAACGGAAATATTCCTCTTATAAAAAGTCAAACAAGGGTATAAATGACTTTAACCCATATTATTTTAAATAATAAAAATGTTTTGAAATACATTATTAAGAAACATGGATGTGGATGATAAAGAGATCCCAGTAGATTATTACGTATAAACAACCTCGGATAATGAAGAGATTGTGAAATAACGCTTACCAATTTGGTAACTTATGAAACATAAAACCCATGAAAGAGGTATCATACAATGAATATGTAAATACACATAAATTAGAGTGTATTACACAAATAATATAATTATGGGCAGTACATACACCACACAAAAGGTGATGGTGGCAATATGGCATGAATCTCACGGGAATAAGGAGTGAGATGAAAACCCCTTACCTTGTAATTTTCCTTGGTTGGGGTAGGATAACATCCTTTATAATGGTGAAATAATTGTTATTAAATTATACAAGAATCATATACATTAATATGATATCATATATGATCTTTTAATATTTATTTGGTAATAATATCTTAGTATTATCGTTGTTTCGGGTGTTAACTTACTTGTTTTCTTTTATATGTTTTGTTACGTAAGACATGTTCGTAATAGATAGGTTGTATATTATTCATATCCAGAATGATATCAAGTCCTTAAAAATCATTTTTAAATCATCAAATGATAATTATACTTGAATGGATACGATGAAGAATGAATCTCATCGCGTTCGTGGAGACGGTAGTCCGTACGTACGCACGAGCGACAATATCATTCTTTTGATATTAAAATAATATATAAATGGTTGTTATATCATATATACAGAATCATTAACATTTTATATTTATTATTTAAATGAGTTACATATCATTATTATACCCATCCAAATAATAATATATTGAATAACAATTACACCACGACGTGGAGACGGTAAGCCGTACGTACGCAGGTATGGTGACATGTTATTCAAAGGGTGTATAGAATACTGAATATGGTTGTACCATATTTACAATAACATCACATTATATGTGAGATACTGGATTTATTATTTTAGAATGGTAAGAACCAAGAAATGAGAAGTGGAAGAAGAAAGGAACATAAAAAGGGGTGGTGAAAACATTACCTCTTCTTCGGGTTCTTCCTTTTGATTTGATCAAAAGGGCTCCATAGGTTGGCTTTCTGATCAAACTAAGGCCTCTAGGTTGTAGTGAGGGATGTTGGGAGAATATTTGGTCAGATTTTGGCCGAACCAAAAGGCTTTTAAGGTGTGGAGAAATGAGAAGGAGGAGTGCCCTTTTATAAGAGGGGTGAGGGGACCTTTGGAAAAGCTAGAAATATTAATTTATAATAAATTCATATTCGGTTTCTAATGGCTCCAAAGTTGATTATTTAAATGTTAAAGTGGGTATAGGTTGAAAAAAAGCTCAACCAATAGAATTTATACAGGTTTGTGTACTTATATTAACCTTATCTTTAAGTATTAACTCTAAGTTAATTAGTTTCACTTTTACAATGTCTCTTTGTATTTTTTATATAATATGGTTAATAAACATACTATATACATCCAAGACACCCCCCAAGTGGTCCATTAATTATGAACCTATCATGATATAAGTCTCTTGGCCGATCCTTAGATTTTTAGAAATTTAATATCAATTAATAATATAATATTTGTTTTAAGAACTCTTTTATGTCAATTTTGACACTATTCAATAGTTGATTTTTGTGAAACTCATAAAAGATTTATTACTTCGAACAAAGTCAATTAAATCAATACTAATATATCATATTATCCTAGAAAATTATTTTAATTCATTAAAAGTTTCATATTATATTTATTTTTGTATTTATAATATCAATTATTTTAATTTTTCTCTATTATGATAATTACTACATCATTATTGTGTCATAAATAAATTAAATTATGTAATGTCTAAAAATTGAAAATAAAATATCATTATGTATGAAATATTTTTATCTTTCTAATGAATATTTATAATCTAAAATCCAACATATATAACCCCGTGTAAAAATTGTTTTTCTAAACGATATATGCTTGTGTCATTTTTGTATTCATTTTAACATAATTAAAATAAAGTGTCCCTATCACCTACAAGTGGCACCATGGGGTCCCAAAATCGACCCAAAGATGCCTATGGTCGAACATGTATCAACCAATAAGGCTAGGACACGTTTTAGGGTAATTTAATATTATTATAATATTATTTTTTAACCCTTATTTACCGGATTTACCCTTAACCATGGAAAATAAAATATTTACCGCAGTAATTATTCAAAATGTCTAAAAATAAAAGTTACCTATTTACACTATTTGAACATCCTGATTCCAAATATGGAATCCATTTTTCTAAATTCAAAACACAGAAGTGGCAGAAATTAATTTAAAATTAATTCCCGCTGTCAAAACAAAAAGCGTGTTTTTAAGAGATAATAACTATCAAAAGATTGACACTTGTTTATGTTCAGTTTAATTGTAAAATTATGTCCAATGACCAAAATTATATTAAATGGTAAAAATATAGTATAAATATACTTTAAAACCACTCAAATTCATAATTTATCACTATTAATTATTTTGATTAAAAAAAGTTGTTTTTAATTAAAATTTAGTAATTTTCACTATTCATCAAAATATGAAAGTTATCCGAAAAGTACCAAAATTTCACCTTAGGCTAAATTCGATATTCCAAATCCAAAAATGAATTCCATTTTAAAATATAAAATATATATAATTTCAAAATGTAGGTATTACTATTCATAACGGCCAGTTTGATTGGTTGTGGTGTGTGTTAAAACTCAAGGTTGCGTACAACACACACTACTGTATTATTTAATGAAAGCGTACCGTGGAAGCTTGGGATGTTTTATTTTAAATTTTTGATGTCCCCATTTAGTCAGAAAGTTTACAATATTGTATTTAAAAAGGGTTCACTATTAAAAGTTGATAAAAGTGTAATACTGAAAATGAATTTGTTCTTGCATTATGTCTAAGATACTCATAATATGGAAAAATTATAAGGATTATATATAGTTTAAAATTTAGTTAATACTATTAATAACCTCTTTTGAGTGGCTTTTTGGTAAGTCATGGTGCAATTGAACTCGGTGTTGCGTGTAGTGCATGTTATTGTATTATTTTAAAGAAATAACACACTATGAAATCTTGGGGTGTTACATTCTCCCCTCCTTCAATAAATTGCGTCCTCGCAATTTGAAATTGTTCTTCGAAAATAGAAGGTTGAAAATAAAAAATAACTTTGTGGGAAAACCCACATCGGAAATTGGGTTACTAATATTTAGTCTTAATATGAGGAAAAGAGAAATGAAAGGGTCACCACCAAATTATGATCTCGATTAGGAGAACATTGGTGGCAATTAGAGACATATAATTGGAGGAAAAACGTAAATATTTATAGGTAGTGATTGAGGTCCTCAATCACAAACTAGTATAAAATTGAGGTCCTTAAACTCATCAATCTATGATGATTTGAAATACCATCGGTTCAACAAAACATAGGGTATTAGGATAACACATTTTTTACGTTTCAAAATATCTTAGTTGAAATCCCACATCGAAAAATGAATTAATGAGGCCTCTATTTAAAATAGAGAGTGGAAAGTATGAAGATTACCGAAAATAACACATACTAGGGTTCCATGTAGGAAAATATGGATATGGAAGAGAAATCTAACCATCAATTATCTGATGGAGAGTGGTAGAGAACATGGCTATGAAAAGGCCAACAATCCCAAAGCCATAAATTAGTGATGATTTAAGGTACCATCTAGGACAACATTTTTGTTCTAAGTTCCTTTTCTTAATGTTGAGGAATTTATTTATGAGATCGGATAAGATCATAAGGAGATATACTTACTTTATAATTAGAGTTTTTTCCATTAATAAATTTCTACCACAAACTCATCTTTCACTCTAAAAGATAATAGAAAAAAATTTCTATTTATACTATTCGTACAGGGTTCCAAAATAAATGAATTTATAATTCATCTACCAGATCTTTTAAAAAAAACTACATTATTTAATCTAGGACATCTCGTGGGCCAGTGGTAGGTGATACACCCTTGTCGCTCTTCGGTTGTAGGTTCAAGTCTCGCAGCCTTGTCGGACGCGGCAGGTTGCCGCCCAACCTCCGGGTTGTCCTTTTATGGCAATCCAAAATAATCCAAACTAGAACTATCCAAAATACTTCTGTCTAAACTCATAGTCCAACATTTATAAGAATGGTAAACATAATGTAGATCCTTTTTACCCCGTAATAGCATATGAATACCTTCATCATGTATTCTTTTAATTCACGGAAACATCCTGAATTACCATATTCCTTATTGATTACATTCATGCTCCCTTATTCCATATAGAATGCTGGATATTCTTCATCAATCCAACAATGTTTTAAACCCCAAAAATGATGGAATATACAAATCATTAATCAGTTCCAAGGTAGGCAAGAATATCCAATATAATTTATCCAAAACAATCATGTATTATACCAAAATCACTACCTCGGTATCAGAACTATATTATGGATTTTCATTCTCTCAACCATATATTTTCCAAAAATTTATCCTGCTATTGAGTCACTTTTCTTTGTTCCACACAATCTCAAGTCCTTAATGAAATAGTACTGCAGTACAATCCTTTTATACTCCATAATTATTATAACAAGTACATTGTTGATACAACACTCAATTGACATAATCAACATAAGAACTCTAATCATTCCTCTTCATCTGTGGTAGTATCATAACTTGATTATTATCCAATAGCATCATTTGCGGCATAGTCTGATGACTGGGACATAGTTTCGCGTAGTGTCCAAACTCCTTGCAAATGAAGCATTGTACATTTGAAACCATTTTCTTACCATTGCAGTCACGTACTTTGTGCCCTTTTCCTCCACACTTATAACAAAATCCCATTCCTTTCAGGCAAGTTCCAGGGTGTTTCTTTCCACAGTTATCAAATATGGGAAAATTCTTCTTTTCTCTCTTCCCTTTATCCATATTTCTCTCTTCCATCCTTTTCTTCTCTTTCTTCCCTTCAAAGCCATAGGACTCAGTAAACTCTTTACTTATCTTATCAACACATGATATTATTTCTTCATATGATGATAATACATGCGAAACCATTTCTCTTATAAATTCTGTATTAAGACCATGAAAGATATGATCTTTCCTTCTCTTTGGATCATGTGCATTGCTAGAGTTCTCATTCCTTCTACTGGGTGTCATTTCTAAACAATGGCATACATTATATTAGTTTATGAATAACAATACCTAATCCCAAACTTGTAAAACACATAACATAAATTAAATAGTTTATGGATATAATCCATAATCATAAAAATGTCTCCTTTGAGGAATTATATACTCATAAACCCTTCATAATGATTTGTAAAGAAAATGAGAGTTATCCTACGCATATCCCCCGGGAGTGTCGTAACCAAGAGTGCAGCAAGGCCCGTTGTCGTGCACCAGTTCCCGTTCGAGTCTAGCTCAAAGCGGTGTTTTTGGGTTTTAACCCTAGATACATCTGTGCCAGAGCGGCCTCTACCTGCTCATATCCAGACAGGGATGTATTGCTCGGAAAACTCACAAAATCTCTACAATACCAAAATTCTAGGAAGTTCTTCTATACTAATCCTCAAAGTTCATCTTAGGTCTACGTTCTCTAATCAGAGTTTATCTAAATCTAGCTTCCAAGGTTTGTACTAAACTTCCTCTGATACCAACTGTAACGCCCCCACCCTAGTTGCCCAGAGTCAGTGCATTATTACATAACATTGGCATGATCACAAGAAAGATCAAATCTCGAAAGACCGATTAGTTTAGTATCCTTGGAATAACTAGACACATCCATTAATTTTTACATTACATCATAAAAAAAACATCTTATCTTCATATCCCCTCATACTATCCCTGCAGGTCATTCATAAATTACTTCTTCATAATCCTGGGAAAAATATAACATTGAAAGGGGTGAGCTCAGATGCTCAGTAAGGATAACATTATAGCAGAAGCTATCATAAATAAGAATAAACACTTAAGGCAATTTATAACTAAAACAAAAGCCTTTTAAACTTGAACTTCTGCATAAAATGGAAAAGGTAAAATGAAATAATGCCATTTACTTACTCACATGGATATTCTACTAGTCGAATGATCACATGCAATATCAATAACCACTTTCATAATGATGGAATGCATAATGCTGAACATTAATTTCATTTTCAGGGCCTCATCCCAAGACCTTGGGGCTAACTGTAACCGGAACCCAACCCGGAGTGCCTCTAATAACCGGACACCAACCCGGAGTGCCTCTAATAACCGGACACCAACCCGGAGTGCCTCTAATAACTGGACACCAACCCGGAGTTCCTCTAATAACCGGAGACCAAACCGGAGGGCTTACTTTTACCAGTCCCTAACCTAGAGGGCTTACTTTTACCAGTCCCCAACCTAGAGAGCTTACTTTAACCAGTCTCCAACCTGAACATACTTGTCCAACACATTCATATGAAGTAAAGGTTAAAATATAACATAAACATTCTTATTGGAACTAGCATACGAAATGTCAATACTTTACTCATAAACCATGAATGCTATATAAATGGCACATCCACAGTCAAACATATCACAAAACTTTATTACAATATGGAAGTTTTATATCATAATAAATCAACTTCAAATAATCATAAAATCCATCAAAGGATGTTGACATAGATGAAATCAAAACACTTTTTAGAGAAATATCTCTTTTTATTTTTGAAATCATTTAAGAGCCATATAAAATAAAACATTTTCTTTGAAAATATTCTTATAAGCTTGTAAGGAAAGCTTTGAAGATTTTATAATGGTGGAAAATTACCGCACCCGCCGTATAAGTTAAAAAAAACATTCTTACCTTAATTCTGTCGAAAAGGTTAAAAAAGACCTTGTTTTGAAAACGACGGAAAGATTCCTCTTATAAAAAGTCAAACAAGGGTATAAATGACTTTAACCCATATTCTTTTAAATAATAAAAATGTTTTGAAATACATTATTAAGAAACATGGATGTGGATGATAAATAGATCACAGTAGATTATTACGTATAAACAACCTCGGATAATGAAGAGATTGTGAAATAACGCTTACCAATTTGGTAACTTATGAAACATACAAGCCATGAAATAGGTATCATACAATGAATATGTAAATACACATAAATTAGAGTGTATTACACAAAGAATATAATTATGGGCAGTACATACACCACACAAAAGGTGATGGTGGCAATATGGCATGAATCTCACAGGAATAAGGAGTGAGATGAAAACCCCTTACCTTGTAATTTTACTTGGTTGGGGTAGGTTAACCTCCTGTATAATGGTGAAATAATTGTTATTAAATTATACAAGAATCATATACATTAATATGATATCATATATGATCTTCTAATATTGATTTGGTAATAATATCTTAGTATTATCGTTGTTTCGGGTGTTAACTTACTTGTTTTCTTTTATATGTTTTGTTACGTAAGAAATGTTCGTAATAGATAGGTTGTATGTTATTCATATCCAGAATGATATCAAGTCCTTAAACATCATTTTTAAATCATCAAATGATAATTATACTTGAATGGATACGATGGAGAATGAATCTCATCGCGTTCGTGGAGACGGTAGTCCGTACGTACGCACGAGCGACAATATCATTCTTTTGATATTAAAATAAAATATAAATGGTTGTTATATCATATATACAGGATCATTAACATTTTATATTTATTATTTACATGAGTTACATATCATTATTATACCCATCCAAATAATAATATATTGAATAACAATTACACCACGACGTGGAGACGGTAAGCCGTACGTACGCACGTATGGTGACATGTTATTCAAAGGGTGGATAGAATACTGAATATGGTTGTACCATATTTACAATAACATAACAGTATATGTGAGATACTGGAGTTATTATTTTAGAATGGTAAGAACCAAGAAAGGAGAAGTGGAAGAAGAAAGGAACATAAAAAGGGGTGGTGAAAACATTACCTCTTCTTCGGGTTCTTCCTTTTGATTTGATCAAAAGGGCTCCATAGGTTGGCTTTATGATCAAACTAAGGCCTCTAGGTTGTAGTGAGGGCAGTTGGGAGAGTATTTGGGCAGAGTTTGGCCAAACCAAAAGGCTTTGAAGGTGTGGAGAAATGAGAAGGAGGAGTGCCCTTTTATAAGAGGGGTGAGGGGCACCTTTGGAAAAGCTAGAAATATTAATTTATAATAAATTCATATTCGGTTTCTAATGGCTCCAAAGTTGATTATTTAAATGTTAAGGTGGGTATAGGTCGAAAAAAAACTCAACCAATAGAATTTAGACAGGTTTGGGTACTTATATTAACCTTATCTTTAAGTATTAACTCTAAGTTAATTAGTTTCACTTTTACAATGTCTCTTTGTATTTTTTATATAATATGGTTAATAAACGTACTATATACATCCAAGAGACCCCCCAAGTGGTCCATTAATGATGAACCTATCATGATATAAGTCTTTTGGCCGAACCTTAGATTTTTAGGAATTTAATATCAATTAATAATATAATATTTGTTTTAAGAACTCTTTTATGTCAATTTTGACACTATTCAATAGTTGATTTTTGTAAAACTCATAACATATTTATTTATTCGAACAAAGTCAATTCAATAAATCCTAATATATCATATTATTCTAGAAAATTAGTTTAATTAATTAAAAGTTTCATATTATATTTATTTTGGTATTTATAATATCAATTATTTTAATTTTTCACTATTATGATAATTACTACATCATCATTGTGTCATAAATAAATTAAATTATGTAATGTCTAAAAATTATAAATAAAATATCATTATATAGGAAATTTGTTTATCTTTCTAATGAATATTTATAATCTAAAATCCAACATATATAACCCTGTGTAAAAATTGTTTTTCTAAAAGATATATGCTTGTGTCATTTTTGTATTCATTTTAACTTAATTAAAATAAAGTGTCCCTATCACCTACAAGTGGCACCATGGCGTCCCAAAATCGACCCTAAGATGCCTATGGTCGAACATGTATCAACCAATAAGGCCAAGACACGTTTTAGGGTAATTTAGTATTATTATAATATTATTTTTTAACCCTTATTTACCGGATTTACCCTTAACCATGGTAAATAAAATATATAGCGCAGTAATTATTCAAAATGTCTAAAAATAAAAGTTACCTATTTACACAATTTGAACATCCTGATTCCAAATATGGAATCCATTTTTCTAAATTCAAAACACATAAGTGGCAGAAATTAATTTAAAATTAATTCCCGCTGTCAAAACAAAAAGCGTGTTTTTAAGAGATAATAACTATCAAAAGATTGACACTTGTTTATGTTCAGTTTAATTGTAAAATTATGTCCAATGACCAACATTATATTAAATGGTAAAAATATATTCTAAATATACTTTAAAACCACTCAAATTCATAATTTATCACTATTAATTATTTTTATTAAAAAAGTTGTTTTTAATTAAAATTTAGTAATTTTCACTATTCATCAAAATATGAAAGTTATCCGAAAAGTACCAAAATTTCACCTTAGGCTAAATTAGATATTCCAAATCCAAAAATGAAGTCCATTTTAAAATATAAAATATATATAATTTCAAAATGTAGGTATTACTATTCATAACGGCTAGTTTGATTGGTTGTGGTGTGTGTTAAAACTCAAGGTTGCGTACAACACACGCTACTGTATTATTCAAAGAAAGCGTACCGTGGAAGCTTGGGATGTTTTATTTTAAATTTTTGATGTCCCCATTTAGTCATAAAGTTTAAAATATTGTATTTAAAAAGGGTTCACTATTAAAAGTTGATAAAAGTGCAATACTGAAAATGAATTTGTTCTTGCATTATGTCTAAGATACTCATAATATGGAAAAATTATAAGGATTATATATAGTTTAAAATTTATTTAATACTATTCATAACCACTTTTGAATGGCTTTTTGGTATGTCATGGTGCAATTGAACTCAGTGTTGTGTGTAGTGCATGTAATTGTATTATTTTACAGAAATAACACACTATGAAATCTTGGGGTGTTACATATGGTTTGTGGATGTGGAGACTGTCCGCAACAAAAAAGTCTTTGGTGGAAGTAGAGATGATGAAGTCTTCAAAGGAGGTCAGTTCATGGAAGCAAAGCTAGTATGCGGAAAATTAAATATGTGTAGCAAACCCACTAAAAATTACTTGGTGGAAACAATTTGGTACATAGAGGATGCTAGGTGGTTCTCAGAGGACTCAAGGAAGCATTCAAAAGCACATAATTGTTTTCAAAGTCAATTTATTCTATCAAAACTGTACACTATAAATTATATTTCATATGTGGGTGAAAAAAGGACTTCAATTGAGCATCTATTTAGACATGAGGATACATGATTTCATGAAAATGAATAGACATTTAATACTATAAAATGTGAGTAGATTCATTTCAAGTAAAAAACAATTTTTCATGTAATTGATTTCATTTAAATTCGTATATTTCTATGGGAGAAAGAGGTATGGGTGTTTTTTTTATGAAAAAACAATAATTAAAGGGAAATATTTTTAATATATCATACAATGATTCACCCACAGGATATTTGACATAGTGGTCCTAACAATTACTTACATAACATAATTATCCATGCTAGAATATTTCTGGTCTAGTTCTTTTCGAAACACGAAAACATAAAGATAAAATTCATAAGGGTCTCTCATTATGTCATTTTTTACTATAATCCATCTTAGATATATCATTTCTAAAACAATTCTGAATAACCTAATGATATAAAACTTTAGAAAGGGAAATCATAGATGTTCAATAAGTGTAAATAAAGGATATATCAATGATCATATCAGCATACCATGAGAATTAATATTTTAAAATGTTATATTAACAATATAAATTCATACCATGTATATCATTGATCATAACAATGAGTCATGGATAAAAGCATGGTAGTTCAAGAATCATGAATCTTAAACGGTCAATGAATATTTTACACTAAAAACATACAATATGAGTCATAACCAGTGCACTATGTATCAAATTTTGGCGCAACATCTTATTACATTGTTTAGGAAAATATTCCTGATAGATCTTTTGGGAAATCATAATTTTCCTTCAACTACTGAGAAGCCATACTTTTCATTCAAAATGTTCTCTCTTTTAAAGCATGTTACATATAGCTGAAATGAAAATATTACTTATATTAAGACCAGAAAAAAATATGTATTAGATAAAAATGAAAAGTTAATTAACATTAAAATAGTTGAAGAAATGATGATAAAAATTAATTAAATATGTAATATTAATTAACATTTATACATTATTAACCCATTTCCGTATGGTTATTTTCTCATTTGCAGCCTCAATGTCTTATTTTTGAGGTGCATGAAAATCGTCGAAAAAAGTGCACTGACATGAATAAAGAAATCCAATTTTATAAGAATAAAAAATTACTAGGTGAGTAGTATTAAAAATAAATAACTTAAAAAAAACGGAACAATACACTTCTTTTATTCAAGTCACATCTTCATGCTTTTTTTTCTACATTTTTCCATCAGGTATGTTCCACATTCATTTATGATCACAACTATATATTGTTAATATGAATCTTTTTTATTGTCATTGTAGTACCAGAAAATCATAGATACACAAAGGATTAATAAATATTATAAAATAAATAGTAATTATATTCAAAAATACATCTTTAAGGATGCATTTTTTTATGTAATATGTTCTCTCTCATAAATTTACAAACATAGTAACTACAATCATTTCCAGTGGTTTGTTACGAACACTACATAAAAATTGAGTATAATAATTAAGTGGTTTTGATATTTTATTGGATAGTGAAATATTATTATATACACCCTGATACTTATCCAGTCATAGAACATGTCTTCATGCTTGTGTTTAGCCCCTGCCCCATTCCTTTTCTTCACGATAGTGAGGCACCACCCTATCAAAACATAATCCTAATGAAAAGATAATATAAAATATATAACATGGTATTTTTTTATAAATCGTCTAATGTAGTGTCTTAATAATTGAAAAACTCTACCAAGTGTGGACTGCTTTTTGGATATCCATGCATTGAATCCATGAAAAAAATCTTTAGGGGTACCCCGATTTACTATAATGATCACTCAATGCTTCCTAAAAACAAAAAAAGGAATAAGTAATGAATGAAATGAAAAGAAATTTGATATGATCAAAATGTTGAGGATTACCCCATAATCATTAGTATTAAATAGTGTCTTTAACCCAAAACATCATTTTAAAAGGTTTTGATCAAACCTTCCAATATTTCATCTTTTTTGGGTTCTATTTTGTCTTGTTATATACAGGTGATGTGGGGACTAATGAGTCTAAAATTATTCACATGAAAAAATATCTTCAATTTTTTTTTCATATATACCCCTTAAAAAAATATGAAATTTATTTTATCATAATTAACAAAATATATTAGCTTTTGGAAAATCAAATCATGAAAAAATATCTCATGTATACATTTAAAATTGTGTCTTCAATCCATTCATAGTCGAGGATTTCATTTTCACTCACAACACTATTGAAGTATTTATCATTCTCTATATAAGTATTTTATATAAATTAA
The DNA here is from genome assembly GCA_963277665.1 of Viscum album. NCBI lineage: Eukaryota > Viridiplantae > Streptophyta > Magnoliopsida > Santalales > Viscaceae > Viscum > Viscum album. Next base: position 56,193,857 of record OY728151.1, on the reverse strand, counting down.
ACATTGTGGTTGTGACCATATTTTAACGTTGTATCCACAAGATTCTTCAATGATAGGAAATGTGGAAATAGAATATGTTGGGTAATGGGGATTTAGGTAAATATTTTTGATCATTTGGTTGATCCATTCAGTGTTTTTGAGGTGGTTTTCCATTTCAACCCCTTTTATTTGTCCATTAGTTATAACATTCATTGGTTCCAACCTTTTTTCATTTATTCTCAAAGGTTTATATTGAAAAAAATTGAAATGGATACCTCTTTATTAGAACATTTTTTATAAGAAATGAAAATTTCTATGCGCTTGGCTCATGGGTTTCGCTGATTGACCCATACAAAATACATTTTATAAGGGGTCTATTATGTAGTAGGTACTTTTGAATATTGAACATCATATCCCTCTACAGAATTTGATGGTTGGGTGTTGTTAGATATAAATCATAGTAATTATCACCCTTTATAATATCAGTACAAGAATAGTGTCATTGTTTTTCCGAATCACATTTCACATAATAATTTATTAGAAAATTGATTACCTCTACTAAGTTATATCAGTTAGGGGGATCACTAGCAACATAGTTGGTGTGTGGTGGGGCGGGATCTCCACACAATGGTTGCTCTTGAGTTGATTTTTCTCTTTGCCTTTCCCTCATTAATGATTCTATAATCTCTCTTTTCTATTGGAGTTGAACATAAAAAAATATTATCTTTATATTATTTTTTTATTAATACACTTCGATCAAACTCTTGTTTTTTTTAAAAATATGTTTAGGGTGTCACCCCAAAACCCGAACCCGTGACGTGACCATACCAGTATGGCCTCTATAGGGCAACAGAGAGTTTATGATCATATGGAGGAGATGTTTTTGATTACCATGACTATGTTGGATTGAAGATATAAGAACATAAGTGATCATTGTAATGTAATATCAATTTAAAAAAATTTATTTTTATTATGTAATACTTACACATGTATCCCTGACTGTTTGTGTGTTTTCATCTATAATTGCTTCATCTTGGTTTACACATGCCTCATTCCGTATATCATGTCATGGGAAGAAATTGGAATTAGATTTTGATTCATCTATCTTCATATTAATTGAGGAACATAATTATGGGGGTTTTTCATGTCACATTAAGTATTACAGTTGATTTGAAATATGTACCATTTTTTTCAAGTGAATCATACCCCAAAATTGTTTTACGGTTGGGGTAGGCTAGTTTGTCAACTCATTCGTTATTTCTAACACTCAGTTTCTACTTCATAAAAAAATTGAATCAATGTGATGAATTCATATATCATCCAACCACATATTCTTTGCCAAAATTCACCTGAAAGGACCTATCTAAATGATGTATATTAAACGCATCCCATGCTTCTTGGGTTATATGGTGTGCATAGATAACTAGTGGGTGTGGGTTTAATTTCCCTTCAATATCTCTAAGAAGATGTTTGGTTACAATTGTTTTAAATCTTATGTCAATCCTACTAGGAGGCATTAATACATACTTATTGTGGGATTTATCTACTAAAAAATAACTTTATCATGGGTTATAAAGTGAAAATCAAGGTTTCATTACTTTATTTTTAAAAAAAATAAATAAATGATATCATAATGTTACAGTAATCTCTTCCCACATCATTTTCATTAACCTAGGCACAACATGGTGCCAAAAATCTACATCAATAAGCACATGTTTCTAAGTGAAGATTCCAATATGACTATGGAACATGGATGGAGATAACATAAATAAACCTATATTCCATACCACCTCGAATTTGATTCTTTTTCATTTTACCATAGTGTTTTTTAACATCGTTAAACTATAATGCTCCAATTTTGTTTTTTGTGATTCTAGTTCTTCATCAACTAACATTTCACCGAAATCATTATTGTAAATATCTTCCACTAAAGGGGTAATATTGGAAAATGAATATGGTCATTGTACCACTATAATAGGAGCAACAATAGTTTGAGAAACCTATTGTTCGTCATGAATGTGAGCAATAGCACGTGTAGAAGGTTGTTCCACTACCCAGCAGGTATTTGAAGGTGGAGAAACCTATTGTTCCTTGGGATTGGGAGCACTATCACATGCAGAATTTATTATATTTAGAAGTGGATTAACATTAAATTTAGAGTACATAAAAATAGTAGAAAATGGATATAACATGAGGTAACATGATGTATATTACAAAAAAATGTAACCAGATTAATTATATGTCCCCAGACTTAAACATTACTTAATGTTGAGTTACTTCAGGAATACACGTTGAGGATCTTTTCAAGTTTAGAGTTTTAGAGAATTAGATCATAAAACATGCATTACATCCCACATTTAAACAAAGTGGTTACAATAAAATATAGTATTCATTTTTTCCCATCAATGGAAACATATTTAAAATAAAACATGGATTATTTCTTGACACTAACTTGAAACTATCATCATATCATGTACCTTTCCCTTATCCTATGAATAACATTTCAAAAACCTGGTATGAGCATAAAAAGATCAGTAAGGGATATAAAAATAAGGAAAGGAAACATGAGTACATGTATACATAAGAATAAATGAAATCATAATCTACTCATAAAACATAATTACTTTAACATACCTCATCAAATCATGAATAAATCATAGAAATAATAATACATAAAGGTAACTTGAGGTATTCATAACATTCTTACGTAGGGAGTAACCCTCTTGGTTACGTTTGGAATACCCATCACAGTATATTCCCAAAATCTCTTCGGAGAAACCTTAACGTTTAATCCTTCGCATTACCCAATGCATTGGGGAGCTATATCAGGCTCACCCGCCATTAGTTTATCACGGAACCACCCATCTTCATAACAATTCCCAAGAACTATAACATAATCATACCACATAATACATGCATAAAAGAAACATAAAATTTCCACATTTCAATCACAAGATATCAATACAACACATTGATATAAAAAACATTATAAAAACAATTTTCAATACCAAAATAAAAGAAAAGTAAGACATGGTATTTATTTTTCCTTAAAAACAGTATGGCTTGTATAGGAAGCCGAAACTCAAATAATGGTCACGGCGGTGGAGAAGTCGTTGTCGCCGTATACGTACGACAAAAACATTACCTTTTTTCGTTTAGTAAATGATTCGTATAAAAAGATTCCTTTTGAATAAACGTAAATGTCAAAGGGGTTTATACATCGTATAAAAGAATGTTATGTATAAAACAAAATATGCCTCAATGAATGGAGATTGAGACGAAGTTCCTTACCTTGGGTCCGACTTGACTTAATCGTTCTTTTAACCTCCTGAATAATAAACTTGAGTGAATATCTACTTTCTTAATAACCTTTTTCAATTTCATTATTGTTTTTATGTCACTTATTACCATGCGATGAACAGTATTTAATTATTTAGGTTAATAACGGCCATTTTAACGATCATTGGTACTTGAGTCAAAAATAAACTCTTTTATAATTACAAGTTGTTCATGTATCCATTATATCCAGAGTTATAATCATGATGTATATATATATATATATATTATATATATCCAGTATATACATGAATTTATATTATTACATAAAGTTTGGAGGTAAGAAATGAAATGCACCGTTCATGGAGACGGTAAGCCGTACGTACGCATGAACGCTTGTTTCATTTCTATTTTGTATTTTATGGAATGGAATCATAATGATATAAACGTATATTATAATTACAATATAATATCATATATAATTTCATTTACTCCATCCTTTATATGTCCCACATATGGCATTAAATAATAAAATCACTTTGAGGGGGCGGTAGTCCGCACTTCCTAAAATGAAGATAACACGTTTACCCATAATGGAAACCATAAAGGTATTCCATAAATTAAAAATAAATAAGCTTATGTAAAAAATAAACATATTATATATCATATATAAATATAGTGTCATCTTAATGGACACCTTTGAAGGTGTTAAAAGAATATTGAACAATCATTGTTTCGTGAGGCATAAATTCGCCATCCACAGAAACAGTATGTTCTTTAACCATTAGATGTAGGTGTGTGTAAGAGTAGCTTGAATCCTTATTATAACAACATACTAGTATATGAAAGATACTGGTGTTGTTACAAAAGAAATGTATAAAAAGAGTTCAGGGGGTTGGAGAAGCAAAATAAAACATAAGAACACAAGAGAAGACACTACCTTTAAATCGGGTAACTCTTTTTTATTTGAGCTCAATGGCTTCTATAGGAAGACTTCTGCCCAAATTTAGGCTTCTAGGAGTAAGATAGAGATGTGGAGAGACAAAATGGGTAGGGTTTGGCTAAGCCAATGTCTTGAGAGGTGTGGGTAAGGTGGTAGAGGTGGGGGCCTTTTATAAGAGGAGAGGACGGGCACTTTTGGAAAGTTAAGAAAAGAAACTTTGTTATAAAATGATTTTCGGATAAAAAAGGTCCCAAAATTATAAATTTATAGGCTATAGTGATAAGGGTTCGAAATCCACCCATAAAATAGGTTTTTTACAAGTGTAGGTCTTATATTTTACATTGTATTTTCATTTTATTTAAATCATTAAATAATGAGGTAATGGCTGCATCATCATGGTGTCATAAATAATTTAATTTATTTAATGTCTAAAAAATATAAAAATAATACTATGATGTAGGAAATATCTTTATATTTCTAATGAATATATATAGTCAAAAATATGACTTGTATAACCCCATTTAAAAATTATTTTAGTAAAATAACTCATGTTTGTGTCATTTTTGCATTTTCTTTAAATAAAAGGCATTAATGTCATTTTCCTAACAAAGTGGCTCCATGGGGTCCCAAAAATAGACATGTGGGTTTTATTGGTCGGCCATGACTCATCAAATAATGGTAGGACATGTTTCTAGGTCATTTCATATTTTTAAAACATTATTTTTACCTTAAATTACACTAATTACCTCTAATCGCGATTAAAAACATAAAAGTTACTATTCACCAAAAAATGATTTTAATCCCATTGAACCACATTTTACTTCTTAATTAAAACCATGTATATCATATTTTTGAAATTTAAAACACAGAGGTGGTAAAATTTCATTTAAACGAAAAATTAGTATTTTAAGTACCACATAGTGGTTTCACTATTCATCAAAAATTGATGTTTTTCAGAAAAATACCTAAACTTAACCCTAAGCTATATTTGATATTCCAAATTCAAAAATGATGTATATTTTTCAAAATTCAAAACATATAAGTTACATTAATTAATTTCATAATTAATTCCCGCTGTCAGAGAAAATAGCGTGTTTTTATGAAATAATAAGTATCAAAAGATTGACACTTTTTTAAGTTCAATTTCAAAGTGAAATTAATTGAAACAACCACTATTGGATTAAATGGTAAATATATATTGTAATTTACCTTTAAGACCAATTAAATAGATAATATAATCATATAATCAAATTAGATTAAAAAGAGGTTTTGAATTAAAATACAACATTTTTCACTATTCATTAAATAAAACATTATCACAAAAATACCAGAAATTTATCCAAAGTAAATTTCAAAGTCCCAATAATAAATAATAAGTTTATTTAGAGAAATAGAGATTATAAAATTGTGAAAAGTTTTATTTAAAAATGGTTTTCCATCAAAAGGCAGTAAAACAATCTTTTAAAAATATTATTGTATTTCATGGTTAAGATTGGATTTATTCTCATTTTAATCCTCTAAAACACTATCTAATTCATTAACAGACATAGATAAAAATATATATTATTCATTACTTACTTGGGATGTTACATCCTTCCTCCCTTTTGAAAATTGCATCCCCGCAATTTATTTACTTATCGAATAAGTGGGGGTATTTAGCCCTCATTGCGTTTTCAGATTCTCATGTTGCCTCTTCAGTCATGTGGTTTTTCCACAAAACCGTTACCTGATGAATCACCTTATTCCGTAACACTTTCTCCCTATGGTCAAGAATATGGACCAGTTGTTCCTCATAAGATAGGTTCTCTTATAGCTGAACTACCTCTAGACTCAAAACATGAGATGGATCCGACATGTACTTCCGTAACATTGAAACATGAAATACATTGTATACCTGAGATAAACTCAGAGGTAAAGCCACTCGGTAAGAAACTAATGCAACTCTATCCATAGGTTCATATGGTCCAATGAACTTTGGACTCAGCTTTCTTTTCTTACCAAATCACATCACACTTTTCCATGGTGAGACTTTGAGAAGAACATGATCACCTACCTCAAAAGAGAGATCCTTCCTTCTGTTGTCCGCATAACTCTTCTGCCTGCTCTGAGCTGTTCTCATGTGTTTTGGAATCAACTGAACATTTTCTGCCATCTCTTCTACCAATTATGGGCCCATCAGCTTTCTTTCACCCACTTCATCTCAGAAAGCTAGAGTTCGACACCGCTTCACATATAATGCCTCAAATGGTTCCATCTGTATACTGGAATGAAAACTGTTATTATATGAAAACTCAACCAAAGAATGATGTTGGCCCCAACTTCCCTGATAATCCATCGAACAAGCACGTAGCATATCCTTCAATGTATGAATTGTTCATTCTGACTGCCCATCTGATTGAGGATGAAAAGCTGTACTAAAATTTAATTTAGTACCCAACGACTTCTGAAGGCCTTTCCAAAAGTTACAAGTGAACCTGGGATCACTGTCAGATAAAATGGAGAGAGGAACTCCATGTAACCTGACTATCTCATTAAGATACAAACGGGATAGTTGATCTAGGGAAAAAGTATCTTGTATAGCAAGGAAATGATCAGATATAGTCAAGTGATCAACAATAACCCAGATTGCATTATTACCTCGAGGTGTCTTCGGCAATCCCACAACAAAGTCCATGAATATATTTTCCCATTTCCACCCTGGCACTGGTAAAGGCTGAAGAATCCCTTTTGGTAACTGCCTCTCTGCATTAACCTGGTTACATGTCAAATACTTCACAGTAAAATCAGCAATGTCTCTTTTCATTCCATCCCCCCAGTAATACTCCTGAAGATCTCTATACATCTTAGTACTGCCAGGACGAGCTGAAAACGGAGAGCTATGTGCTTCACATAACAAATCTCTCTTGAACTTTGAATCACACGGCACACACAATCTCTTCTAAAATCTCAAAACACAATCATTATCAATGTTGAATTCAGGAAACATACCCTTCTGAACCAGCTCTACCTTATTCTGCAACTCACTGTCTTGCTTCTGTTCTTGCTTTATTCAATCTAATAGAGAATATTTCACTGAGACCTGGAACAAAACAGATGAGAATCCTGCACCAAAAAAATCTATGCCAAATTTCATCAAATCTTTAACCAAAGGATCATGTTCCAAACACAACATTGTTAATGAAGCATTACTTTTTCGACTCAAAGCATCATCCAATTTATTTTCTTTTCCCAGATGGTAATGAATAGTACAATCATAATCCTTGATTAATTCTAGCCATCTCCTCTGTCTCATTTTCAATTCTTTCTTGAGTGAATATATGATTTAAAATTTTGTGATCTGTATATATTCCGCACTTTACTCTATACAAATGATACCTCCAAATATTTAAAGCGAAAACAACAGCAGCTAATTCCAAATCATGTGTAGGGTAATTTTCCTCATGAGTTTTCAACTATCGTGAAGCATATGCAATTACCTGATCATTGTGCGTTAGAACACAACCAAGTCCTTTCAATGAAGCATCATTGTAGTAAACAATCTCCCCATTCCTAGAAGGTAGTGCCAAAACTAGATTATTCACCAATCTTATTTTGAATTCATGGAAACAATCATCACATTCGTTTGTCCAGATAAACCTAAAACCCTTCCGAGTTAGCTTAGTCATTGGACTAGATAACCGTGAAAAATTTCTATCAAACCTTCAGTAATATCCTGCCAAACCAAGGAATCTATAAATCTCGGTTACATTTGTGGGTCTTGGCCATTCATCAAAAAATCTTGTTTTTAAAGGATCCACAGTTATTCCATCTTTAGAAACCATATGACCAAGGAATGAAGTTTATTGCAACCAAAACTCACACTTGCTGAATTTCCCATACAGTTTCTTTTCTTTTATGGTTTTCATGATAAACCTTAAATTAATTTCATGATCCTATTTACATTTATAAAACACAAAAATATCATCAATAAAAATAACCAACACTTTTCACTTGAGTCAACTGAGCCATCACTGCAACAAACTGTTTAGTTCTGATTCTGACCATCTCAGGATACTGATTTGAAAGGTCATTTCCCTCTGTATGACTTCCCAGAAAATCTGTTCTATTTCTTCTACGAAAAACCATTCTAAACACAAAAATATCTTAGGTGAAGCAACATGGTAATCATTAAATGGTATATCATTTTCAATTTGACTATAAAATTTTTTTTTCGGATAATCATTTAATAGAATTATAACTCCTAATGTTGTCTAAACCGACCTATGATACCAAATATAAGGCCCCATCCTAAAACATTACTTAATCTTGAGTTACTTCAAGAATACACATTGAGGATCTTTTCAGGTTTAGATTTTTAGATAATTAGATCATAAAACATGCATTACATCCCACAGTTAACCAAAGTGGTTACAATAAAAGGTAGTATTCATTTTTCCCATCAAAGAAAACATATTTAAAATAAAACATGGATTCTTTCTTGACAATTCCTTGACACTATCATCATATCATGTACCTTTCTATTGACCTGTGAAAAACATTTCAACAACTTGGGATGAGCATAAAAAGCTCAGTAAGGGATATAAAAATATGGAAAGGAAAATGAGTACATGTATACATAAGAATCAATGAAATCATACTCTACTCATAAAACATAATCACTTTAACATACCTCATCAAATCATGATTAAATCATTGAAATCAGAAGACATAAAGGTAACTTGAGGCATTCATAACATTATTACGTATGGAGTAACCCTCTTGGTTACGTTTGGAATACCCATCACAGTATATTCCCAAAATCTCTTCGGAAAAACCTTAATGTTTAACTCCTTCATGTTACCCAATGCATTGGAGAGCTATATCAAGCTCACCCGCCCTTAGTTTATCATGGAACCACCCATATTCATAATAATACCCATGAACCATAACATAATCATACCACATAATACAAGAATAAAGGAAACATAACATTTCCACATTTCAATCATAAGATATCAATACTACACATTGATATAAAAAACATTATGAAAACCATTTTCAATAACAAAAGAAAAGAAAATTGAAACATGGTATTTATTTTTCTTTAAAAAAAACAGTATCGCTTGTAGAGGAAGCCGAAACTCAAATAATGGTCACGGTGGTAGAGAAGTCGTTGTCGCCGCATACGTACGACAAAAACATTCCGTTTTGTTGTTTAGTAAATGATTCGTATAAAAAAGATTCCTTTTGAATAAACATAAAAGTAAAAGGGGTTTATACACCGTATAAAAGAAAGTTGTGTATAAAACAAAATAAGCCTCAATGAATGGAGATTGAGACGAAGTCCCTTACCACGGGTCTGACTTGACTTGATCGTTCTTTTAACCTCCTGAATAATAAACTTGAGTTCATTTCTACTTGCTTAAAAACCTTTTTCATGTTCATTATTCCTTTTATGTCACTTATTATAGTGTCATGAACATTATGTAATTATTTAGGTTAATAACGGTCATTTTAACAATCATTGGTACTTGAGTAAAAAATAAACTATTTAATAATTACCATTTGTTCATGTATCCATTATATCCAGAGTTATACTCATGATGTGTATATATATATATATATATCATATCTATCCAGTATAAACATGAATTTATAATATTATATAACGTTTAGAGGTAAGAAATGAAATGCACCGTTCATGGAGACGGTAAGCCGTACGTACGCATGAACGCTACTTTCATTTATATTTTCTATTTTATAGAGTGGAATCATAATGATATAAAGGTATATTATAATTACAGTATAATATCATATATAATATCATTAACTTTATCCTTTATACGTCCCACATATGGCATTAACAAATCAAATCACTTTGAGGGGGCGGTAGTCCGCATTTCCTAAAATGAAGATATCGCGTTTACCCATAATGGAATCCATAAAGGTATTCCATAAATGAAAAATACAGAAGATTAAGTAAAACATAAACATATTATATATCATATATAAACATAGTGTCATCTTAATGGCCACCTTTGAAGGTGTTAAAAGAATATTGAACAATCATCGTTTCGTGAGGCATAAATTCGCCATCCACGGAAACAGTATGTTCTTTAACCATTAGATGTAGGTGTGTGTAAGTGAAGCTCGAATCCTTCTTATAACAATATCCTAGTATTTGGAATATACTGGTGTTTATACAAAACAAATGAATAAAAAGAGTTTAGGGGGTTGGAGAAGCAAAATAAAACATAAGAACACATAAGAACACACTACCTTTAAATCGGGTAACTCTTTTTGATTTGAGCTCAAAGGCTTCCTTGGGAAGACTTCTGCCCAATGTTAGGATTCTATGAGTAAGAGAGGTATTTGGAGAGACAAAATGGGAAGGGTTTGTTTGAGCCAAAGGCTTGAGAGGTGTGGGTAAGGTGGTAGAGGTGGGGGCTTTTTATAAGGGGAGGGGGGGGGGAACTCTCAGAAAGTTAAGAAAATATACTTTGTTATAAAATGATTTTCAGATAAAAAAGGTCCCAGAATTATAAATTTAGAGGATAAGGTGATAAGGGTTCAAAATACCCCCATCCAATAGGTTTTTGACAAGTTTAGGTCTTATATTTTACATTATATTTTCATTTTATTTAAATCATTAAATAATGAGGTAATGGATGCATCATCATGTTGTCATGAATAATTTAATTTATTTGATGTCTAAAAATTATAAAAAAATACTATGATGTAGGAAATATTTTTAGATTTCTAATAAATATATATAGTAAAAAATATGACTTTTATAACCCCATTTAAATTTTTGTTTAGTAAAACAACTCATGTTTGTGTCATTTTTACTTTTACTTTAAATAAAAGGAATTAATGTCATTTTCCTACTAAAGTGGCTCCATGGGATCCCAAAAATCGACCCGTGGGTTGTCCTGGTCGGCCATGACACATCTAATAAGGGTAGGATATGTGTCTAGGTCATTTCATATTTTTAAAACAATATTTTTACCTTAAATTACACTAATTACCTATAATCGCGATTAAAAACTTAAAACATACTATTCACCAAAAAATTATTTTAATCCTATTGAACAACATTTTACTTCTTAATGACAACCATGTATGTCAGATTTTTTAAATTCAAAACACAGAGGTGGTAAATTTCATTTAAACGAAAAATCAGTTTTTTATGTACCACTTAGTGGTTTCACTATTCATCAAAAATTAAAGTTTCTCAGAAAAATAACAAAACTTCACCCTAATCTATATTTGATATTCCGAATTCAAAAATGATTTCTATTTTAAAAAATTCAAAACATATAAGTTACATTTATTAATTTAATAATTAATTCCCCCTGTCAGAGCAAATAGCGAGTTTTTATGAAATAATTAGTATCAAAAGATTGAAAGTAGTTTAAGTCCAACTTCAAAGTGAAATTAATTCCAATGACTACTATTGGTTTAAATGGTAAAAATATATTCTAATTTAACTTTAAAACCAATTATAAAGATAATTTAATCCTATAAATAAATTAGATTAAAAAGAGGTTTTGAATTAACATACAACATTTTTCATTATTCATTAAAAAAACATTATCAAAAAAATACCAAAAATTTATCCAAAGTAATTTAAAATGTTCCAATCATAAATAATAAGTTTATTTCGAAAAATAGTGCTTATAAAATTGTCAAAAGTTTGATTTAAAAATGTTTTTCCATTAAAAGGCAGTAAAACAATCTTTTAAAAATATCACTTCTAGAAATTCCTTCACACCAATGCTAGACAATGTGTAAAGATTTTTGTAGACCAATTATTTCCACACCGGATAGGTATTTGGTAAATAATATAATGGTTTCCTCAACAATATATCACTCTAAAATAAAACCCTTTATCCCACTTCAATTTTTTACATTCCCTTTCTAAATAATCTTATACCATTAAATGGGTTACATCTATCTATAGTGTACAATATCACATAGTCAAATATCTATCTCAAAATTAACCATCAAATGAAACATCAGATCAAAAAATATTGGTTGGAAGAACATTACCAATTCACATAATATAACTTCAATTTCTCTTTCCGTAGTTAGAAATTTCAATGGGTCTATAATATTTCTGCATATTGATTTTTATATTAAACAATGTTCAGTTAATGTATGATAACCATTATTCACAAAAATGAAACATAATGATATAGGTATTAGATCTTATATGAAAACATGGCAGTCATGTGATTTCAAGCCACTTAACATTAAATCATCCATGCACATGATGTTATTTATATTCTGTGAACAGCCCAATAAAATCTTTACGTCATCTAAGAAGTTAAAAACTAATATATCTTATGTCTAGAAAGACTATATGTATCTAGAGGAAGATAAGTTCATTTTTTAAACTTCACTGGGACCAACACTTCTCATATTTCCATGTCAAAAATATCTAATCTTGCCTTAATACCTTCCTTTTTCCAATTTCATTCTGGAATGTGTCAGTGACACTATCACTTAAAATTTTTTCAACATGTGTGACATTAAAAAATGTATGATGTATAGAAAAGTCCATCATGGAAATTAAAAATACTAATCACTTTTTCCAACTAGTTTTGGTAGGGTTTTTCATAAATGATTATCCAAAAGTAGTTTCCACATATTTTACATTCTCAAACAATTTATCACTTTTTTGTGGAGATGATGTTGTATGTTCTTTTGAACGTCCATTGAATGATTTCATCCATGATTGGTTCTTATGTCTTGGAAGTATAAATATTTAATGTCTTAGAAACATGAGTTTCAATGAATATTTCAACCTAATTTACTGTATACTTTGTTAATAGATGGGAAACCTTGATTCCCTTTAATTATATACCCTAAAAAATTTCTATAAGTGGGAAATTCATTTATCATCCCATAAAACGTTGCACTATACATGAAATCTTTATTTCTTTAACCATCATACAATGTAATACCAAAATCCCACAAAAATTTTAAATCCATGATCATTGGAGAAAAACAAACAACAATATCATTACTCGGTTGTTTTGGTCATGATATATGTATAGATAACATGATGTATTTTCGTTTCAGACATAATTACAACCACATGTTAAAATTCACCAACATAACCGGTCTAGTACTATTATTTCTACCTTTAAAACCAAAATAGTTCCCTCCATCTATAGATAACTGAACATGATGGTTTCTTATCACATTTCCATGTTCTTCATACTCATGATCAATTATCTTCCAATGACGAGAGTTTATCAGGTATTTTAGATTCCTATATTTATTTATTATGTCTGTGTTCCACATAAATTTCCCTACAGTCGCCTCACATCCATATAGGCACATCAAATTTGGAATGATACGAAAGTACCATTCAATATTCGTAGGACCAGATTCATCTATATTGTATTGTGATGGTCCAATATTTGGGATTTCTCTATGTGATTTTTTCCATAGGAAACAACATATAGTCATTGAGGGAGGTGTGCATTATTTCAGAGATTTTACCCACCGAGCATAGAATTTTTTTAGCATTGTATGTTTTTTCTAAGGTCTTATTTTCTATTCAGAGCGTGTCAATAATGAGCGAAATTAATTTTTTAAAACATGCATTAATCCATCTATTGCATTCTTTCAGATTATATAGCATCAGTATGGCTGACAATGCTTTATATTTAATTCAAACACTATATAATGGTGTCTTTTTACAACTCCATAATTACTAAAATTTATTTAGGCAACCACAAAGTTCATCATAGACTGTCGTTATCAATTTCATCAATATGACCTTTATCATCATTCATATCTGTAATCACATCCTCAATATGTTCTTCTTTATTTTCCACACTTGTAATCATATCAGATGATCCCAAAAACATAGTGTTATCCCAGCTACATGCTACATTCTCTTTTCCCCATGTTTATTCCAACATTTATAACTTTGATCTATTCCAAGATAGATAAATTGTTCTTCCAACCCCTTTGGGATAACTTGTCATGAATAAAAATAGAATAATAACGGGAAAATGATTAGAAAAGGGTCAAATGCAAGATATTTTGCAAACCTGATGAACTCTTCCACTCCATATTCTTACTCCTTTGTCAAATTATTTGAATCTATTCTTTATTTATTCATATAAATTCTATTTTATTCGGTGATATCAATATTTAACCAAACAAATACATAAACACAGCCTTTCAAATAAAGGGAACTCATCATTTTAATGAATGTTATTAATACATTTTTTTCTTAAGACTCATCCCATTAGAAGCTAAAACAAAATTCCATTGAAAACAATTTATAAAGTCACACATGAAACCTCATTAAAAACCACCTCTTTAAACAAATTCAATTCTAAAATAACACATACATTTTAAAATGAAAACAATATTAAATACACTTTCCAAACATTCACATTCTTTTATGAAATTCAATCAGATGATTTGAAAAACAATTGGCATGCAACCTAAGTCCATGCCAAATGTTTAAATCCTTTTAAATCTATATAAACCCCAAAAATGATATTTTTAAAAAATATTTTTTATGAAGAATTTCAATACACTTGTATAATTTTAAAAAACCACCTTGGAATTTTCAAAATGGAATAAAACTCAAGATAAGTACTTTATAAATGATACATGAATAAAAAATAATCAAAATTTTATAAAATGTATTTCTATAAAAGGTTTATCATTTCTCTAATGAATAAATAGTATGAATGCTATATTTCACTTCCATATTAATACTAATGTGTGAATAAGTGATAGATAAATATATAAGTGGAAATTGAAGATAAAGTCACATCTCTTCAATGTGGAAAACAATCATCCACTTGACGTGAGATTACAGTAATACCTATGTTTGATCCTTCCAATATAGTACACTAGAAAAAATGTTTCCCTTTTTGAGAATATAAATTATGTCATTGATAAATGACTATATGTACTCAAACCTTATCTGAAATCAATGGTTCATTTAACTTTGTGATTAAATATATATCAAAATCTTTTTAGTGAATTAACAAAGAAACATCTCACCCTAAGGATAATACTAATAAAACATAATGGAAAGAAATGATATTTAAAAATATGAGAAATAATTTTTTTATGTTTTTCGTATATCTATTTAACTATCAGGACCCATAAGCTACCACATGACTATCATGGACTGGAAATATTCAAATCATGGCTCCTGATATATCATAATATAAGACAAACTCATTACCCAAATAATAATTAGTTAAATTTTTGTTTTCATCAATATATCATTAATATCCTAGAATGATCTCTCATGAACTTATATAAGCAAAGAAAAAACACAATATTCTTGGTTAAGGCCTTCTTAGTGCATCCAATAAAGAAGAATCATGGTTGATTCGATTGTAATGACTGGAAATTCAGAAAAAATTCCACAGATTCTGAATGAGTAATTTAATACACTCAAATATCATTAGGGTGGGTTTTCAATACTACATTGAATCTTAGAGGCTTCACATATATTTATTTGGGTGTTTTGGTGATGTGTCGAATGTTACACCATAACTAGGGAATTATCTGCTCTGCTAGATTAATAATAACCATGAACAAGACTTTTCGATCATTTTAGTTATATGATGCTTCATTACGGTGGTGAACCATATAGATTTTAATATCCTTATTTATGACCACATAAAACTAGAATAAGGAAGTATTAATCAAAATTTTGGGTCCTATGGTTATGAATCTATACTAAAAATAACTATGATGACCAATGAATGGTTGGGAATAGAGTTGGGATCTACACCATGGAGGTGTTTCCGTCATGGAACGGGGTTGTACATTTACAATACACAAAGAACATACCTATTTGATAGGATCTCATGGTACATTATTTATATGAATTGTTCGATTTATTATAGTATTTCTTTCTCTTCAAGAGGATGTTCATCTCAAAACTTAATTAGTATGTTGATCATGTACATGAACATGTTCCACCTAGTGGCTGAAAAGTTCAGGATAATCCCCCAAGAATAGTTTAATCATTACATCATTAATGGTTTCCCTATTTTTCATAATATATCAATTCCTCCACTTACTCCTTATACATTTTTTCAACATACCTCCATTTTCACATATTTAGTGTCTTATTTTTCATTATTCGTTTACTCTAAATATGATAGAGAATCATTTTCATGTGTTGGGATTAGTGGAATAGTGGCTCAATGAATATTACTAGATGGGGAAATTCTATTAGATTACAACTAATATTTTTTATTATCCATGTCTATAATTATATCTATAATCTACTCCTCCCAGATGGGAATGAAATTTCAAGATTATGGTTGACAACAAGATGAGATGCGGGCGAATGTATACCATCCCAATCTCAAAATAGATGAATTAGTTCACTATTTCCCCAAGTGTGTACATCAATTCACTAGGGTTTGTTACTATAAATTAGTGTATTTGTTTAATATATAGGGTACAATTTTTCCAAATTGAGTAAATTTATAATCTATATTAAAAATATCCTATGAACAGGAATGAAACATTCATATAAAATATAATTTTGAAAAAATTAAACAATACATTACTCTAAATTTGAATAAAAATATAAATGAAACACTGAAATCACTATATTAATGAAGTAGAAAACAATAAACTCTATCCATATATAAACAGGCGACAAAAATAGTGAAACTACACTAACAAAACATTACTAAAAATGTATGTGATATATTATAAGGCATGATCTCTAACGAATAATGGCCTTTATTATGAAAATCACCTTTCAAACAGACCATCTCCAATGACACTAAACAATAATTGGGCCACAAGCATCAAATAGTTAACTATATACTTATTGAACCAAAAATATACATAGAGAAAAACATGAATACCCATAGTGATAGAACCTGAGGAGCTGGGTTCACAGTGGAGGTGGGTTCGCAGAGGAGGAGGGATTCATAGTAGAGTTGGCGTTTTGAGATAGAGGTGGGGTACAGATAGGAGGGCTTCACAGTGGAAGGATTCAATGGAAAAGGAGAAGGAGGAGGGCTTCGCAGCGGCAATAGAGGTAGAGTAACAATCAGAGGCTATGGACGAGGAGGATAAGGGGGGCTTCAAGAAAGTAGAGGAGGCCTTCGCGGTGGCGACGAATGAGGAGGAGTAGGAGGATTTTGCGGTCGATGAAGAGAAGAAGGAGGCGGGTGCAGGATTTGGCTTCCAAGAGAGATTGAGTCGTGCGATAGGAAGAGTAGACAACTGGTGGTCTTACAGAAGAGGGAAAACCTTTTATCAGAACTAGATAAAAAATGTTGATATATGTGTGTTTTATTAGTTCATAAATTGAATGTGCTGATAAAATATCACTTTATTAATGTTTTTTACTTCTGATAAAGATTAGACTTTTTTAACACCAAAAAGTGCTGATAAAATGTGTCTTTATCTGGGCGGAAAATCTTAATCTGAAAAATACTATGTTTATTAGTGTTTTTTCAGAATAGATAAAGGCATATCATTATCAACAATATAAATGTACTGATAAAACTATAATAATAATAAATTATTAATATTTTTATATATATTTATTAAATTATATGCCTAATAAAAAAATATATATTTATTTATAATAATAAGCATATATTTATTTATTTATATTTATGTATTTAGTAAATAAATATTTTTTTATAATTACATATTTATAATAAATATATTTATTTTATTTATAATAATATATTATTAATATCTTTATTATAATTTTGAAATTATTTATATATATCTATATTTATTTGAAATAATATTTCTATAAATCTATTATAAATTTATAATTATTTAGTAAATATAAGTTTATTTATATTTATTATAAATATAAATTTATAACATATATATTTTAATTATGGTCTAAAAAATAATATATAAATATATATATATATATAAACACATATGAAACTGAAATAAATATATTAATTATATATATTTTCTATAATTTTATAATCATTAAAATGAATAATTATGAAATATTAAAAATAAATATATAATTAATATATTTATATAACTTTCATAAGTATTAATATATATATAAATATTTATCTATGACTGTACATATGTAAATATTTAATTATAATTATAATTATAAATATCATAATTATATTTATTATAAATAGAGTAGTTATAATTTCATACTTACTTGGGTTTATATATATATTTAAATAATTATGAAATTATAAAAAATATATATAAAAAATATATTTATTTTAATTTAAACAGTATTTAAATATAGATATATATATATATATATATTTATGAATATATATAATTAATATATTTTTTTTAATTTCAAAATTTTTGAAATATATATATATTTATTTATATTTTGGAATACAAATAAATATATATTTAGTTACACTTATAGTTATAGGTATTATCAATATATCTTTTATAATTTTATAATTATATATATATATTATTTATAATTATAAATATAAATAATTGTATATATGTATTAATATTTTAATATATTTATTAATATATTTATATAATTATATATATTTATAAAAAAATAATTATAATAAAAATAATTATTATAATTTTCTAATTATTTAAATATTTTTATAAATATTTTTACATAATTATATATATATATATATTTACATATTTTAATATATAAATATTTATATTTATAAGATTATAATTAATGTATTTATTGTATCTTTATAAAAAGAGTACATATAAAAATAAATATAATAAATAAATTTATTATTTTAAAAATTTACAAAGAAATAAATGTATTTATTTATTATTATAATTATCAATGAATATGTTTAAAATGTATATATATATAATTATAAATTAAATAATATTTATCATTTAAAAAAATTATTTTAAATTTATAACTATTTAAATATTTATATTTAGTTATATATAATCATAATTATTCATATATTTTAAAATATAGATATATATAATTAAATATTTATATTTACAAATATAATAAATATATTTTTTATTTAAATATATTTATCATGTTTTAAATATATTTATGAGGACTAAATAGCTTCATGGTAATATGAATAAGTCATATACATTGAGAAAATTATTGATCTTATAAAAACGAGTCATTATATATATAGAAAACATGTATAATAATGTGGTTGTAATGTTTAAATATACATTCTTGATAAATACATATCATATGAATGTCAATTTTATTCACACATCAATCAAAAAAATTCCTTAGAAATATATATTTATTTATTTATAAATATATATTTTTATATTTATATTTATAAATATACCTATTTAAATGTATATATATAATTATATATATTAATTTAACAAGTATTTATATATTATTATAAATATAATAATATAACAAATATATTTATTATTTAATGAAATTTCTTATATATGTATATTTTAATTATTAAAATATATATATTAATTATTAAAATAATTTTTTTATTCACTTTATTCACAAAAACATTAATTTTCAATATAAATATAATAAATGTATGTAAATTATTAATAGTTTTTATTAAAACCTTTTATCAACACTAAAAATAACACTAATAAATAGACCCTATATTAGCACTAAAAAAGTACTGATAATGGGTACACCTTTATTAGTGTGTTTTTAGTAATCATAAAGGGTATTTTTTTCAGTGATTTCAGGTATTATTGATAAATAACCACCTTTTATCAACACTTTCTGATTAGTGCAGATA
This sequence comes from Viscum album, assembly GCA_963277665.1. Classification (NCBI taxonomy): domain Eukaryota; kingdom Viridiplantae; phylum Streptophyta; class Magnoliopsida; order Santalales; family Viscaceae; genus Viscum; species Viscum album. The sequence continues at coordinate 56,173,970 of OY728151.1, read as the reverse complement.
GAATTCAGCGCATCCCTTTCCCGAATCTGTGGTAGTGAGTTAATATTAAATTATATGTATATTAATTCATAATAAAAACAAAAAATGTGCAAAATTTATGGGGATGGATCTAATTAAACTATAATAAGTAATTAATTAAATTTTTTAATTTAAATAAAATATGTCGTATAGTGCCAAATTTTAATTTAATTACAAAAACAATTTAGCACTATTATTTATATTTTTTTAAATTTTTGGGTCCCTTTGTTTCTTATAAACCACTTAAAACGGTTTTTGGGATTTTCTAGGATTTTCCAAACTTTTATGGGATTGGAAGAGGCTATTCATGCTCATAAGAACTTGCCTGACCCCCTACCATATCGAGTAGGTCTTATCCAAATCCATTTCAGGTATGGTCGACCTGGCATGGTCATGGGTTAGCTGATCCTTATTATATTGAGCATAATTTATTTTCATGGACTTATTATGGAACTGAGGAGGATGGTATTTGATTTTGATTAGCTGAAGGCCATCACATGGGATTGGCATAACTGGGGCTTTCATCTAATGAAGGGGCAATTGGAGTGAGTTTATGATCTAGCAGAACTGGTGGACACCATGATGATAGGGATTAGGTCATGAGGCCAACATGAGGCATGTTCAGTCACTATAGGGTAACATGGCGTGATGGAAATTCATGTTATAAGGCTTCTAGGTATCTTTGGTAAGCGTAGATGGCGTTGTGGAGAATGGATTTTCCAAGTGGAATAGTGGGGATAGGGGAGGGTCTGTTGAAAAATACGTAGGGAAGAAGAGAATACATATTAAACCTTGATGCCAGAATTGAATTCACTATCCAAAAGGGTTCGATCCACCCCCACATTGAATGTGTAGGGTTCATGATGGAAGTTTTCCTCGAGGAATTCATCATGATTTGGGAAATATTGAACACCAATTTATGATTTCCCCGCTCCACCGATGTTGGGAGAAATATGGAGAATTTCATGGATTCAAAAATTATTAATCTATAAGCGATCATATCATCACTTATTTGTATATCAGAATCAGTTTCATTATACATAATAAAACTATAGTTCAATTTATACCATTACATAGTACTAATATCTCAATGTGTTTTTTCACATTCAAACCTATGTGTCAACAATCAAAAGGGTTTGACCCACCCTTACCTTGATGGTGTAGGGTTATCAGTGGAAGATTCCTAAAAAAATTAATTATGATTTTGGGAAAATCATACAATTTTTTTTCTCCTCGTTGAACCAATGTTAGGCGAGATCTGGAGAATTTCATGGATTGAAAAATAACTAATCCATAACCGATCTCATCATCTCTTATTTATAAATTAGAATCATTGTGAACTTTATATGTTTTATCAATGAAAACATTTGTTTGACTGAAACAAGAGAAATTTTGGTGAGAGACACACCAGTTCGATCTCACTGGTTCAGTTACAAGACACATTGGTTCGACTTAAATGATGCAACTTTGGGTTGGGGACACACCAGTTCTAATTTGAGAAAACACACAATGTGTATTCATAAATATTTTGAATAATATTATAACAATAAAATATTTTGAATAAACTTTTAAAAGGATCACATGTGATGTTGGCTACAGAGGTGTCTAGATGGCATCCTGATTCATGTGTGGTGGTTTGGGACATCTATTAGTGTGATGGAGAAGGGAAAGGAGGTCATCCATGTGGGGAACATAATGGGGTTCCTTTAACTGTAACAGACAACCCTTGTTTTAATTTTTTTTGGTTCCCTTCCAGTGGTGTGTTTCATCACGTTAACCCTACCTCTATTTTTTAATATTTTTAATGTATATATTTATATCTATATTGAACAATATCTCCCCTAACAACATTTTTTTTTCATATTTTCATTTCTACCCCACAACCACCCCTATCACTATTTTTATTTTATAAAATATTTTCCCAAACCTAAAAAATATATGTTTAGTAAATAAAATGTCAATAGAATTCATTTATTTATTTCCATAATGGTGTGAAATATCATCTAGTTAGAAATTACTATTTCAATGGCTAGAATTTGACTATAGTTTGGGGTTTCATCTGAAACTAAAATTGATAAAATCTTCATGGTAAAATAACATGAATTCATACACCCACCCCACACACACAAAAATTCTCTTAGAAAAATTAAAACCCCCCAAATACCAAATTTAATATAATTAAAAACTTTGGTTGAACACAAATTCACTGAATGATGAAATATTTAATCACTATCAATGATGATGGGACGGTTGGGAATCCCTCTTCAGGAATTTATTGAAAACATAATTTTTCTTGGCTTAAAATTTCAGATGCTCACACTAATTCCAATTAATGGAACTGATCGTCACAATGAAAGAAGAAAATTGTGGTATTTAAAATATTCATCATCGAATGATGATATTAAGTCATCACTGGCAATGCCCTGCCCGAAACGGAAGTAGGAGGTTAACACATGAACAATTTTATGAATTAAAATTAAACTGAATAAATACATCAATATATCTAAATTTTTCTTCACAGTTGTTAATATATGGGGATATTTACTCAAAATGACTTAATTTTGTTTCCCATTAATCATTCACATGAACTTCTAAAGTCATTAGAGACATAGTTTATCAAAATATAGGTACGAGAGAAAAACTTTTATGAAATGATCAACGTCTCGAGGATCATCACTACACCATTCCACCGATATGTGATGGATATATTGAACTAATTACATGGAATGAATACTTCTCTCAACATAATGTTGGGTATAGGACAAAGAGGCTCTAAAAATCATTAGATGAATAGTCCCTCTCATGAAATCCTCCACCTATTTATATAGAGACATGAAGAATACACAGAAATAGCTCCCGGACCCCAAAAATATTTATTACCAACTAATTAATGATCAAATGATACATTATGACCAACTAACTGCGTCATAAAAATCATTTATATTTTTATCACATTGATGTAATATAATAAATTTATTATGTGACAAATGATAGTCATTAATATGAATCGTAATTTAAAAAAATATGAAATAAACGTTGAATATTAAAATAATATTGATTCATATAATATTTTTCCCATGTATTTTATTTAATACTTAAAAATAATTTATATAAATAAATTTAATTTAGAGTATTCAAAACATAAATAATATGAATTTATTTATTCTTGGTAATCATATATACTCAAACATCACTCATACCCCATAGTGAGGCCCAACATGCCCTAAACTCATATTCATGAGAATAGGGCATAATATTTAATACACATATTTTTTCACACTCTGTGACCTTATCTTGATAGTATTGAATACTGTTTATGGACCAGAAGAGAGTCCTAGAAATCCATCAGGGTCTATCAAAAGATAAGGGGAATTCATTGTAATGAAAACATTTCCTACGAACACACATCATGTAATATAATCTTGTTGTCTCATAATATCTCATAAAGCAGGAAACACACTTGGTGTCTGCATCCTTAATTTAATAATTATTAGTTTAATTAACTTGATAGAAAATACTTCTTCTACCACTCCATGGATTTAGTAAAGGTACTACCATCTTGATCAACAATGATTGAGATATTAAATCCTCTAGAAATAAAAAATTCCCTATTAATAAATCAATTTAATAACACAAATGACATACCCAACACCAGCTAACTGGATATGAAATTAACGTCATTATTTTAATCGTTCATAAAAGTACATAATAAAATCATATACATAGATAACAATCACATGTTAGGGGACCATAAAAAGTGTCTGCAGATAAGAACAACCAATGTCACCCGAAACATGTGGTTTTCCTATTGGAGGGTCATTCCCAAGGATCTCATATTCTCGAGGACCAAATTTGTGAATATTTAGAATATATACCAATGATTATGAGCCACTATCACCTGATACTTAATAATTATCAATGCCCGACATTTATGATATATCTAGAGCATAGGATATATTCTTAAGGATAATGTCATGGTATGTCAAAGTTCTCAATATAGTCTAGAATCTACAATAAAAATATTATATGAAAACTAATCTATCAATGTTTCCATACAATTAATGGATGTAGAAATATCAACACTACTATGGTATGTATACATCATGGATAACTCATTTTATACATGTTATGGTAATCAAAAATAATTTTCTGTTGGGTCTAGGGAACACAATTTTATAGAAAAAATATATTATATATTATATCTATAGAATTATAATTATTTCATTTATATCATTTATATTCATTTTTTTATAATTTTAACATTCCCTATGATCTTGTAATTTCAAAAAAAACACATGTCTTCATGGAGAGGGTATTTCACACATATGCATAAGTGATGCTTCTATTTCCCATAAGATGGAAAAGGAGATGAAAAGGAGTCATTACATAAGAATAATATAATTTCACTATATAATAGATACTGATGATGTTATATCATATATTTATAATGGGATAGAATTAGATAAAATAATAAATAAAAAACAGAACACAAGGTTAAGAACTATAGTTATTCATCAGAAAAGTGCCTTTGGTTTATACATAAAGCCTTCTTAAGTCCTTATTCTACTAAAATTATGACCTCTATGATGTGGGGAGGGTTATTAAAATGGATTTTCATAAGTATTTGATGATATAAAAAGATATTAATTTATTAAGATAAGTGGATAAGGGTTTCCCTTTTATATGTAAGGGTGATGACACACTTGGATTTTTCAAAAGATTAAAACATATTAAATCTCTGCTAAAGGAAAATGACTCCAAAATGACCCATACTTAAAGAATATATGATATAGGGTCAAAATTACATCCAATAGGATTTAAAAAAATTTTAGGTAATTTTAATCATTAAAATTTTAGATTAAACCCTTATAAAGTTTTTTAAACTTTTATAGAGGTATTTGACATTTTTAGAAAACCTACAACTTAAAATGGAAAAAATTAAAGAGGAATATTTACCAAATTTGGTATTGAAATTTAAAAATATCTAGTCCATTTTCTGAAATTCAATTTCAATATGTGACTGAAATTACATTTAAAATAATCCCAAAAAACGGGATGAAAAACCACTTTCTAGAAAAATGAATATTTTTTCCAAAAATTGTTTATATACCAAAATATAGAATAATTTTGATGAAAATGATATTTATTTTATTTTTTTAATAAAAATTAACTAATAAAATAATAAAACTTAACAAAAATAGAATTTTACATTCTAAATACATGAATGAAAATATAGTTTTCAAGAAATTCATTATTTTCTACTATTCAAAAAAAAAATTCAAAAAATTAACAGAAATATACTCTATGATAAATATAAATAAATGATATATTAAATAATTCCTTTTAGTACAACTAAAATAAATAAAAGTATAAAATATCATTTTAAATAGAACTCTATAATACATGGAAAAAATTAAATGAATAAAACTGTTTCTTTTTTGATTAAAAAATAACCTTATATTAGTATAATGAATGAAAATATATAAAATCTATTTAATGATTATTAATAATGAATTTAATTGACAACATTAACTTGTTTTGTACATTCTCCCCCCTTTTGGAAATAATATATTCATTATTTTATAAATTACGTAAAAAGTGGTGATGTTTTTCCTTCAAATGACTCTTAGATTATCAGGTTCCTTAATCAACAATATGTTTTTTTTCAAAAAAACGGTAACATAATGAATAATATTATTATATAACACCTTATTTATGAGATTAGGAATCTAGATCAGTTTTTACTCATATGATAGAATCTCTTCCAACAAAAATACATCATGGATCAAAAAATAAAATGATGGTGGAAAATATTTTGTTAATAATGTAAAATAAAACACATCATTGACTTGGTATAAGCTCATATTAAAGGATCTATGGTAAGAATGTAATCAAAATTTCACCATAATTTCAAAAGGTACAATGAACCAAATACATAACATTCCATTTTTACTAAAACAGGTAAAATATTTCCTTGGATATACTTTAAGAAAAAAAAAATAATCATATACCATGAACAAATATTTGTTCGGATCATTATCTACATAAATAAATTTTCTACTCTATGGTTCACTAATGTGATATTTAATCATATATATATATATATATACTCATCCATCTTTCTTACCATATCTAGTCACATTGAATTCCTTTCACCTACATCATCTTAATATGCTGGAGTCTCAAACTACATTCCACATAGTACATCATATGGTTTCATTTTGTATACTGGAGTGAAAGATTTGACCATAAATCAATTACACCAATGAAATATTTTCATCTGAATATCCATCAAAATCAACTAAACAAGATTAAATCATTTTTTAAAATTAAGAATCATTCACTCATATTATATATCATATAGTTTTTTAAAGTTTATATAAAAATTTACTTTCTCACCCAATGAATTCTAACGGAATTTCAAAACATTCAATGTAAACAAAGGGCCACGTTCAGATACTAATGAGAGAGGAACTCTATGTAACATATATATATATCCATAAGATATAGTCCCAAAAGTGATATAAATACATAGTACATTCAATTGGATGTAAATGTGTAGATTTATTTAATCAGTAAACAATAGCCCAAATTAAATTATTACCTTAAGAGGTATTTCACAATCCAATAATAAAATATTTATATATATTTTTACATTTCCACTTCGATACGGGTAAATATTTATGCATCCCTTTCAATAAATTTCATTTATATTTTACCCACTACCAATTAAAACATTTCATAATAAAATGAGTAATGTGTTTTTTTATTACATCCTAAAAAATAATACTCTTTAAGTTATATGTACTTATTAGTAATGTGGGAATTAATTAAAAAATAAGACGTGTGATCTTCACATAAAATAATATTTTTTGAATTAAAAGATAATAGGAAATCAAGACTATTATAAAAATCTAAAAACAATTTCCTTATCAATGTTATATTCATACAATTTATATTTCATTACTAGTCACACCTATTCTTAAAAATAACTGCATTCCATTTGAGATTTCATAATTTTAACTGACTATAATGATTTCAATATCACCTGAACCAAAATAGAGGATTATCATGTATATATAATTTCTATTAAAAGTTTAAGAAAATAATTAACCAAATTATATTTTTCAAAACATATAATCATTATTAATATCTTATCCTTCCAACTAAAAGAATCTTCCACTTTTTTCAGTTCTTATATAGTAATGAATCATGAAATGATAAATTTCTTTTAATTCAATATATCTTGATTTTCTCATGTTAAACTCATTATTATTGAATTTATATTTAAAAATTTTATGATCAATATATATTTCAAATTTTACTCATATAAATGATTTCTCTTAAATAGTATAGAAAAAACCACAACAACAAGTTCCAGATCATGTGTAGGATAATTTATCTCATCAATTATCCGTTGAAATAATGTATAATCAATTTCATAATAATTATTCATCAAAACTTAGCCGAGTCTCTTCCAAGATTCATAATTGTATAATTATAATTAACCATTTCTATATGTGATAGAAATTACTAGAGAATTCACCAATATTATTTTTAGTCATACATACATTCAAACTCATTCATCCAAATGAATTTAACTCATTTTATTGTCAACATATTTATTTCTCTAGATAAATATTTTATTCTAAAAAACAATCATTATTAACATGCAAGTCCATGAAAACTATAAATCCTTTTGAAAAAAATGTATTTCTTTTTTTCATGAGGTTATATTAAAATATTAATTTAAATATTCTTTTAAATATATAAATGTGATGATCCAGAGTAAAATAAATAATTGAAATAATTTTAATAAACCAGAAATGTACATATCACTAATTGATTAGATAAACCAACATCAACCATATTAACAGAAAATGTTTTTTTGCATACCATTTTTCATTTAATATTGATTATTTCCACCTTGAGTAACTAAATTAAGACTAATTTAATCATAATTACTGAATTCATTAAAATAAAAACAACCTAACATTGTATTCCTATCTTTTACAACATTCATGGATTTATCTTGAGTCTTTTACTCCCAGTCAAGAGTCGTATGACCAAAGTTACCACATCGGTAACACTTTTTATATCCATTTATGAATTACAAAAAATTACTTTTACCTATCATTGAAAATTCTTGAAGCTTAGCTTTATATTTTTTTGTTTATTGTTTCATTGTTTCTTTCCACAATGAATTCGACATATTATTGTAGTCATGAGGTACGTAAGATTCCAAAATACCCATCTTAACATTATTAACACAATGAAAAATATTATCATAAAATTTAATTATTGTGACTATAACTATCATCATATGCTCTGTTAAAATCATGAGAAAACTATATTTATTTTACTATAATTTTCCTAAATAGAATTCGGTGCAACCATAGATAGCCTTATATAATTTACATCATACACAGATATTGAATCCACACCCTTTTGCGTCAATTATAATTATTTTTCACAATTCATAGTCATGAATAATTAGGTAAAAATATAATTGGTTAAATATTTCAAAATATATCATAATCTAAGGAATAAATATCATATCACTCTTTAGTATTCTTAACAAATTATCATCACCAATCAGCTTCACATTTTTGATGTAATTTATAAATATTATTATGAATATTGAAATTTCATATATAGTAAGTGAAATACCTTTTCCATTTAACTCTTATTTAAATACATTAAATTATGTGATGGTTATATATTCTAGGTCCCTTTACTAGTTCAATCAATTGTGAATTACTAATTTAACACACAAGCCATATCATTTTCAAATAAGTAAATTATTTAACATGGTGCCTTGTATATATGAATTATCCTTTAAGGAGAACAGATTGGTTAATTTAATTTTCCCATTTTCGTCTCTTATGAACTATATATCTTTCAAAATAGAATGTGATATAATGATATGTAGTCTCATTCATGTAGATATATTCTTCAACATTGGCCACATAGGATAATTTAATTTATCATTATATCAAACTCCAATACAAGATTTTTCATTTTCATTAAATAGGTATGGGGAAACTATAGAAATTATTAGGCCACCCAAAACCTATTCAAATCAACTAGAGACATAATTAAATAATTATAGGAATTATTATAATATTTCAAAAGACATCTAAAAATATTTCCAAAGGGTTTGATCTTTTAAAACACATGAATTATAGTATTTCAATGATGCATTATTTCATATAGTGTTAATCCTTAATTAAATAAGTCATTATTATAGTAAATTAAATGTATACTTCATCGCAAATTGTTTTCTAGTTATTTCAGAGATCAATTTTCAAGTCATTCAAAGGATGTAATCTCAAAAAATCTATCTAGATTCTTCCCATATTTGAATTATATTTCCTCTTTATAAATAAATATTTATAAGAAGTTCTTTTTACATTAATTATTTTCCTCACTCGTTATTTTTTAACAATTTTAAAAAAGGATAATCCTACTTTTTAGAACTTATTATTGTCTTTAGGATCAGTTCAAAATCCATACGTTCTGTATTGGTCTAATGAATCTATCTAGGTATCAGTTCTAAAGACCTTTGTTCTTCTTTTTTTGCATACAAACACAATGGAAGAAACTAAATCATTCTTTATCAATAGAGACTCACATATTCATCAAAGTCATAAAACAAAATTAACATTAATGTTTAAAAAATATACAATAACAACAGAAAGGGAACAAAAATCTACCATGTTTGATTTTTTATAAACAATCATTAAAATATACTAATTTGAAAAATCTTCCCCTTTAATACAAATTCAATTTCTTTTTTCTATCCCCAAAATATAAAATAATATAAATTGGGAAATGTATGCTTAACCTTGTTAAAAAATTATGGATTTATGAATACTCCCATGATTGATATTATTGGAAGTGTATCCTCAAACTTATTAGTAGAAAACATATTATGCTTCATTTTCCTATAAGAGACTGAAATCTATAGGAAATAAAATATCACTAACTAAAAATAATTTTAAAATATACATAAAAAACATGAATCAATATAAATATTATTTTATTCTTTCCCTTAATAAATATCACAACATAAATGGGAAGGGTTATAATTATATAATAACACTTATAATTATAAGAAACTCAACTTCTCCCCAGTTGATTCCATCCAAGGGATAAGGGTGGCACCATAATATTTTTTTTCAATGTTCAATAAACAAACCAAATCTGAATAAATAAGGGAAAGTACATTATAGAAAACAAGAGAGTTCTATTTATAAAACCAAGTTATCCAAAAGATAATATCAATTTTATAATGTAAAAACTCAAGATTTTATAACATATATTTTTCAAATAAATTTAATATATTTGATAGCATGTGTTACACATAATATCTAGTTTTAATGAAACATGGAACACTGTTAAAATATTATTATTTAATATTGTAGATATTAATTAGCCATAATTATGGTTGGATTAAATATGATTAAATAAACAATGAAATTATAGTTTTTACATGTTTATATATAATGAATTATTTTATAAATAGTAAATTTGAAATTAAAATAATAAGCTTTTTAAAATAAAGGATAACTTTTTCCAAAAAACAACTTTTCTGTGAATTTTTTTTCCCTTAATAAATAAAAGAAATTTTTTTTATGAATTCTTAGTGAAATTTATATATTATAATTTCAATCAAATATTTAACATTAATGTTATATTGTTTTTAAATAAGAGAAAATACTAAATCCAATTATATGCTTAAAAAAGTAATTATAAAAAAGTTTTTTTATCGCATTTTGTGCACTTATTTTAAAATTAATATCTTCATGTTATAGAAAATTTATTTTATAGAATTAAAATAATTTTATAAATCAGAATAACAAATTAAACTTTTTTTAATTATTTATATTTTGTTTAAAAATAAATTTATCACTAAATATTCGAAAATAATGGGTTTTATTAAGAATTTTATTTTTATTTAATGATTTAAAAAAATAAATTTTTTATAACCTGATTTTAAAATTCAATTTTGTAATTTTTTTATTAATCCAATTTATTTTATTTTATTCAATTTCATGATTTATTTTAAACAAAAACATTTTAATCTTATGAAGAATGTTTCTTTGTAAAACTGTTTTTTAATCACGTCTAGTTGTTTAATTTAAAAATACATTTTTCCACTTATGAGAATAGAATTTTTTTCAGATGGTTTCATTATTTTGAATCTGAATTATTATTAATTTATACTTAATTTTTCACAATTTTTTACCAAAAGGAATAGGCCAAACACTAAAAATTAATTATAGTAGTTAAGGTTAAATTAGATTTATCTATTGGTTAAACTAAAAATATAAGGGATAAAATGACATAAAAACTTTTCTAAAATATTTTTTATAGATATATTTTTTCTATATAAGTTCTAATTTTTTATAATTATTTAAATTAGATCCGTTTTAATGTTGAAAATATTTGAACACGTTTTTATTTTAAAAAATTACAATCATGTTGCTCACCTCACTTATAAAAGAACATCCACTCTCCTCTACTATTAACACATTAAAATCCATTATTCTTCATCAATACCATAACAAATATATTATATAATTAAATTACTATTATCTATATTCCTTATTTTAATTATAAAGTCATCCTACGTAGACATTTGGTCCTTACATAAGGAGGTTGTCCAAAAAATAGGCATCATGCTTAACCGAGCGTCCTTATATTATCTCCTCTGTGAAATACTTAAAATATAATTAAATTATGATGATATAATAAAAAAAATATTTACCATATAATGATATTTAATTATTTTAATATAAAAATATAATTTTTTCACCACTTCTATCAAATGGGATATGAAGTCGTCATTCGTGTGTACAGAGGGAAACAACCTTGTGAACTGATGTTATTAGTTTTCTTTCACAACCACTACCGAATGTATATGATGATGTATTAAATATTTATATATGATATTAATGATATTAATATACATTTTTGAATATAATAATGCATATTACTTAATACCTCCCAACATGTTAGAAAGCAATAACTTCGCTTGTGTGTATGACATACTACTGCCTAACGAAGCGATGTGATTCAATTGTTCACTAATGATTTTCATGGAAGATAAAAAGGATAAATTTACTAAATATATTTGAGATATATTAAATATTAATTATAAGATAAATGAAAATTATAATTTACTTTTCATTTTTCCCATCTATAAAAAATAATGGAAATACTGTTCATGTGTACGTACGAACAACTATCTCCATGAACAGAGTATGTCATATTATATCTATTAATTTTATAGATTACAATAAAAACATATATATTGAATATATATTATATTTATATCATGGTTAATTTTTTAAATATTTTAGAAGAAAGATTAATTTATAATTATTGACAATACCAAATTAAATCATATATGAAAAACAGAGTCATTATTACACGAAACGTGGTTCTAACAAGGAACTAGGTATAATTGGGTAATAAACAATCATAAGTAAATCATATATTTTATTATATATATTAGTATGGTTATGGAATATATGTATAAAAAACTTGTATTTATTATATTGGAGGATTGAACACGTATGAAAGAAGTTGAGACTTAAGGTAAGGGATTTTTCTCTCACTTTAATTTTCTATGAGACACATTCCATATTCACCACGTGTTGATTTAAGTTTTTGTATATACTAAATTTTAATGTCTCTTATGATATTTATCTAGAAATATATGGATATTTACATATAAATTTTATGATCTCTCTTTCATGGGGCTTACAGTTCAAAAGTTACAAAATTGGTAAGGGATTTTTGTCTCAAATTACATTATTTGGGATAAAAGTTGAGTTATAAACCTATCTACTTTTTGGGGGTCTATATACTACCCTTGTGACATGTTATGACCTGAATCTATTTATTTCATTATACTAAATGTTTTGTTTTATTTTTTTTATGGGGGCCTAAGATTCAAAATATTTTAATGTGGTAAAGATTTTATGTTACAATCTCATTTTTTGTCTACATATTTTAAGATTATGAATTTGATAACCACATATTATGATATAGATATAAATTATTACAGAAATTTTATCCTCCAATGGTTATTTTATAACCATATATTGTTTCCATTCATTTTTCATTCTGTGTGTACTCAAGAGTTCTAAATAATGTTTTCTTTTCAAAAAAGGGATTAATTAAATAACTTTTTCACACTTGTTTGAGATTATACAAGGTTTTTTTGAAATAAACTTCATTTAGTTATCCAAATAAGGTTCATTTAACTTTTATCCAAAATTTGAAAGGAATATTTATTTTAATGTGTTTGGAATTTCTTATCATCATGAACACTAAATTTTTTGAATAATCATTTATACGTTTCACATTTTATCTTCAGATAAAAGTATCTATAAAATTTCTTTTGAATTTTTATTTTTGAAATGTGATTTTAAATGAATTGGTATTTCCCTCAATAATTGTTCAATGTATATTTTAAGATTCATTTTCTATCCAATATGACATCCTTTTATATTAATTATTATATATTGAGGATTTGATCCAATTATAATATTCACAGTCTTTATCTGGATGGTTTTTTTATGATGAAAAGGAATTTATGAAAATATTTTCTTTACCGTTGGTTATTCAATGATGAAATGTTGATGGAACCCATTTTTTCATGTGCTCTAATATGATGAATGTTTTATGATATTGTAGAACAAAAATATAAAGATTATGTTATGGGCGATAGTTATATATCCCTCCAATTCGTTGGGTAATGATTAATATTCTGTGAACTCATAGGGTACACAGGAGGTTACCCCAAGCCTAGGCAGAGGTTACACAGGAGGTTATATAACAACCTAAAATTTCATTAATACAAATCCATATTGATCTAATTAAATGTCTCTTTAGGTAAAATTTTTATATAAAATGTAAAATTATTTGGTTTTCTATTTTTTGATTTTAAAATACTGTTAAGAATTGTTACCATTGCTAATATATTCGTTGAACAGTGATCATATTTTTAGAATAAATATAGGGTGTTAACAAATACAATTTACTTAGACAAAGGAAGTGATGGGCTCATCCAGTAGACATGCCCCATACGAAGCCCATTTTTCAGATCTTAGAAAAGAGGTTGCGTATTTGGGCTTTTCTCCTGACCAAGACCATACTGAGCTTGAATATGTTAAGCTTGAGCGGGAATGCCTATGAGAGAAGTAGATGTTGATAGATATTATGACCCGAGAAATGTTTTTTGAGAAACCACAATAGTCTGTCAACATCACTCACCATACTCTTTGGTCTTATGTAGGTGTTATATGGGGTTTTGTAATAAGACCCAAGTACTATGGTTATGTACATTATTTTTTAATATAATAATGAATATACCTTCATTTTACTATTGTTACCTTCTAAATAGTGTTAAAGCACAAATTGTATTTTTAGTTAATGTTCAATTCAAAAATATATTTTGATGAATTAATGGATTTTTGAATTAAATAATATTTTAATATAATATTATTAATACTAAATTAATATTTATTAAATATTAATTATCGTATAATTTTATGAATGTAACTGTAATTATTATTATTGTTTGAAAACCATTTTTGTTAAAACCCATGAATTCTAAATAAATGTCGTTTTTTATTTTAAAAGTGATAATTAACATATATAGAACAATATTTATTTATATTAATATTATTTCTGTAATGAGGACATCAAAATTATCCAACGGTGATTTTTTCATAATTTTCTATGATAGTCACATTTTTTGGTAAAAATTTAATATTTTTTAAATATATAAGGTGCTTTATGACATCATGTAAACCCTATAGTGATGTAATGAAATACTATAAACATTGATTTTGGCCAATATTTGTTTTAATATTAAATTTATGTGATTTTGGGTTTTTTTATATATTTTACAAAGCTTTAGTGGACCCTTCAAGACTTATTAAATATTTTGTCATTTTAAAAACAATTTCATTGGGAGTGTGACTCACCTCCACATAAGCAACCCAATTATTTTAATAAGTTCAGACTTTGACAGAATAAAATATTTTATTCCACTTCATTTTTTCATAAAACATGGGAAAAACAATGGGCTGGTTTGTGGTGTGGATTAGTTTAATGTGAGGTGTCCCAAATCTAAATAACAAAGAATTCCCTCACATTTCCTATCTAAACCCACTAATGATCCCACTTCCTCCTCACTCAATGCCTTTGAATTTTTTCAAAAATCCTCCCTAATCTCTCTACAATACTCCCATGGTGCCCCAAGCTCCCATGAAGCCTCTCTCAAGCCTCTCTCAAGCCTTTGGAAGCACACTTCCAAGTAAGGTTTTTTCTTCTTTTCTCATTTTTGTCCAATATTATTTAAATTCTTATGCCCTTTTAATTTCAATGATAAATGTTTGGGTATGATTTCTTGCCTCCCCCAAACATTTCTCTCTATGTTTGAATGATGAGAGACCCCTTTCTCTCTCATTAAATTCCTCCCATGTACCCTCGTTACTATGCCAAAATTGCGAAAGGAATTTCTCTCTCCTCATTTACATTCAAGCTATTATTTTCTATCATGAATCTAAATTCCATTACTTATTTTGGGAGTAGTATTTATATGACCCCCTTATTTTCCATGTCATGTAAATATGATGAGACACCCCTTTCCCTCTAATCAACCATTTTTTATGAGTTCTTATGTCACGCTGTTGTGCTGCATCAAGGGTATTCACCATTATGAACATTTACTTATTGTTTAAATATTTTCATGTATTTATTTAACATTTTTTTATCATGTAATAAAATATTGTGTTGAATGATTCAATGTTTTATGATCCATGTGGCACACTTATGCATGAAATGAAATGTTTAAAAAAGGTGTGCCCTGATAGCGCTCAAATGCATTGGGTAATGTATAGTATCATGATATGTCATTTGAAATGGGTGTTTACTCATGATAATTAATGTGAAATTATGGTTTACTCATGCTCCATGTGAAATGAGGGTTTATTCATGCTCCATGTGCAATGATCCTTGGCTCATGCTAATTCCATGTTAAGGGATGTTGCCAAATTTCCATGTTAGATTATCATGCTTTATCATGACTTTATGTTTATGCTTTTATTGTGCTCTATTGATATGCATATTTTCTAACATGTATTGTATTCCTCATGTTATTCCATGATTATTACCTTACTGGGCCTTATAACTCGCCCTTTTTATACATGTTCTCAGGTTATCCCATGAAATACAATGTATGAGGGAATGTAGTGGTCATGTAATGAATGTTTACAATAAAGATGTTGTTTTTCATGTTTTAAGTGGTTTTATAATGATCATAATCCCCAAAGACACTAGACCTCTTGATCTTCTATGTTGTATCAAGTGATGTTTATGTAATAAATTATATTTAACTATGTAATAAAATAGTTGGGTTCTCATAGTTGGTATCAAAGGATATGTTTAGTTATTTTTGGGATTAGGATTATAAAACCCCAGTAGGGACTTAGAGGCAAGACTAAGTATAATAAAAACTTTCCTAAGTTTTGGTGAGTATTGATTTAGTGGTTTATCAAGAAAATACATCCATGTATGATTACAAGCATGTAGAGGCGGCTCTGGCATAGATGTATCCTAGGGGTAAAACCAAAAAAACACCGCATTGAGATAGACTTGAATGGGAACCAGTGCAAGAAAACGGTCCTTGCTGCACACTTGGTTATGAAACCCATGAGATATATGCTTTGTTAAATTTATATGCTTAGTATGAACCCTTATTAATGGAATTTAAAAAAATTCCACTAAGAATATATGATAAAAAGTAGATCATGGATAACATAGGTTGAATCCTATGAATTCATAAGTTTAGGAAATAAAATTTATCTATAAGTCATCAGTTTTGTCTTTGTATTACCCATTATGTGTTACCCCTAAATTTTTTGTTTGTTCCAGCCAATGGCTGATAATATGAGGACTCAGGCTAACAACCGATATGAAGATCCATGTGATGATTGTACTAATGAGATTCCCAATCCAATGGGAGTGGGAATCGTGAAAATTGTCATGCTTGTCTCTCAACTAACTCAATATTTGAATAGAAACATTTTCCAAGAGGAATGTTCAACCACCCTAATAAATGACAAGTCTCTATCGAGAGCTTCATGAGATAAAGGCCTCTTACATTTAATGGATCATCGTATCCCTAAATCACTGAACAATGGATAAAATCCATTGAAAAGATCTTCTCCATCCTCCGATTTTATGAACAAGAGAAGGTTCTCATGGATACTTATCGTATGGAGGGTGATGCTGATCAATGGTGGATGTTGATTAAAAATTTGAAGCATGAGGAGGAGATTGAGGCGTTGGAATGGAAGGATTTCTCAAAGATATTTTTTGATAAATATATTCTCTTCACCCTCTGGCTTGTGATGGAAAGGGACTTCTTTCCCCATATGAAAAAAGATGATGAATCTATTAGAGCATAGATGGAAAACTTTCCAAGGTTTGAACGATACAATTATGGCTTTGTCATTACACCTGAATGCAAGGTTGACTGCCTATTTGGTGGTCTGAAACCTAGCTTGCTGAAAGCACTGGGGATCTGTGACTTTTACAGTAATGAGGAAATCATCTAATGTGCCCTCAAGGTCAAAATAGATATCAGAGAATCTTAGGGGTATCATAAAGATGATAAACTTATGGTGGAATTCATTTTTGGAAGTCTGATGGATAAATCCATTGGTGCTAACATGATCCAACACCCCACTTTCCAAAGGTGCGGAAAGAAGCACAGGGAAAATTACCTGAAGGGGGTGAGGAAATGCTTTAGGTGTGGAAGAGAAGGGAACCTGGATATTAACTACTATCAAGAAATACCCTCGACTACGATAGAGGAGAGGAATTCTCCATTTGAACCTCAACACATCATTCATTGCTATAACTACAATGAACCAGGGCATCTTGAAAATCACTTCCCTAAGGTAAGGGTTTTCGGAGGAAACCAACAACCTCCAAGGCAGCAAGGGCGAGAGTTTTCCATCACTAATGCCGATGTGAACCCTGAAATGAAGTGGTGATAGGTATGCTAGTTATTCATTCAAGAATAGTGAATATACTATTTGATTCAGGTTCTATGCATTCTTTTATATCCTGAAAGTTTAGTAGAACAATCCCAGCACCACCACAAATCCTGGAAGTGAAGATTTCGGTGAGTATGGAAAATGGGGAAATCATTGCATCCCATAAATATAACTTCTCCCATATCATAATCTGTAGATTAATCTTCTTTGCGAACCACTTCATACTCCCTTTGGTGGAATTTGATGCTATTCTTGGCAAGGATTGGCTTTCTTTATATAGAGCCAACATTAATTTCCGTGAGAGGGAAATCAATATCCATGTGGAGAATCGACCCTCGATTCTTTACAAGTTCAAGGAGGATGATGAACCTTCATTAGCTCCATAATCTCACGAATGGATATTACTACCCTATAAGAACGTGTATCCAGCTCAAATGATTAATTTTAAGGAGGAAACCATCCTAAAAGACATGCCTATTGTGAGGGAATTCATTGAAGTTTTTCCTGAGGAATTGTGTGGTCTTCCTCATAGAAGATATTTTGAATTATCAATAGATATTATACCTGGGACGTTTCCAATATTCAAGACTCCATATAAAATGGATATTGTGTAGCTTGAGAAGCGAACGAAACCACTACAGGAGAATATGGATAAATGGTTTTTACGCCCAAGTGATTCCCATGGGGTGCACCAGTCCTCTTCATCAATAAGAAGGATGGGTCAATGTGCCTTTGCATTGATTATCGTGAGCTTAACAAAATCATGGTAAAGAACAAGTATCCCCTCCCACAAATTGATAACTTATTCGGTCAGCTGTATGGAGAACAATACATTTCCAAGGCGAAATTTCGGTCAGGATATTATCAAGTAAGGGTGAAGAAAGAAGATGCCCCCAAGACACCTTTTCGTACAAGATTCGGGAACTATAAATTCATAGTAATGCCTTTTGGACTCAAAAATACTTTATAAATATTCATTTACTTGATTAATAATGTCTTTAGATATTACCTCGACAAATTTGTTGTAAACATTATTGATGATATAATGATATACTCCAAAACTATGGAGGATCATGAGGAGAATCTAAGAACAGTACTAGAGAAATTTTTGAAGGAGAAGATCTATGAAAAGTATAGAAAGTGTGAGTTCTTGTTGAAGGAGGTCTCATTAATGGTCCATATCATCACAAGCAATGGGATATCTATGGATCTCTCCAAAAAATATGCAACTGAGGGATGGCCGAGGCCAACATTGGTAACAAATATCCATAGCTTCTTGGGGTTAACTGGATATTATCGATGATTTGTTAGAAATTTCTCACGATTGTCCAACCCACTTACCATGATAACTCGAAAGGGATTAATGTTTTCTTAGAGTGATAAATGCGAATAAAGCTTCAAGGAGTATAAAAGTAGGCTTATGACGGTGCCTCTGCTCACATTACCCACATGTAGAGAACATTTTATGGTATTCAGTGATGCTTCGAAGAATGTCTTGGGATGTGTGTTGATGAAAAATGAAAAATTCTATTCTTATGCTTCAATACAATTGAATTTTAATGAAAAAAACTTTCCAACACATGACCTCGAGTTGGCTATAGTGATGTTTGCTTAGAAAATTTGGTGGCATTATCTCTTTGAGGAGAACTGTGAAATAAATACGGACCATAAAAGCCTCAGCTATATATTCACAAAGAAAGAGTTGAATATGTGCCAACGAAGATGGTTTGAGCAGATCA
This sequence comes from Viscum album, assembly GCA_963277665.1. Taxonomy (NCBI): domain Eukaryota; kingdom Viridiplantae; phylum Streptophyta; class Magnoliopsida; order Santalales; family Viscaceae; genus Viscum; species Viscum album. Next base: position 56,154,127 of record OY728151.1, on the reverse strand, counting down.
AATACTATGACTTCTCTATCCATTACCACCATGTGAATGCAAACAAGTTCATGGATTCCCTAAGTATAAATGACCCAGTGATTCTATCATTGATGATAATTGAGAAGGAATCACTATTCTTAGATTTGATGAAGAAGGACATGGGATTCATAAATAAGGGAACATCATCAATCCTTTCACAAATGATTGCTCAATCATTACTTTTGGAACGGATATAGGATGCTTAAAAGAATGATGTTGGAATTCAGGATAAAGTGGAATCTATCAAAAAAGGGAAATCCTTAGAGTTCAATGTTAATGAAGTAGAAATTGTGAGATTTGGGGAAATACTATGTGTTCCATCAAGTCTGCAGATGAAGACGGAACATTTGGATGATGCACATAGTTCAAATTTGTCTATTCACCCAGGAAACAAAAAGATGTATCGAGATCTCCGAGAGAATTATTGGTGGGATAATATGAAGAAAAATATCGTTGAATATACATCAAAGTGCTAGGTGTGTCAGCAAGTGAAGGCAGAGAGGAAGAAGTCTAAGTGGATGATGTAACCATTGCCCGCACCAGAATGGATAAGGGAGAACATCACCATGGACATTGTCACAGGACATCTGAATACATCCAAAGTAAATACTAAAATTTGGATTGTTGTGGATCGTCTTAAAAGGGCTACACTCTTCATTGTTATTCGGGATGATTTATCATTGGATCAACTGGCACAAATATATATCAGAGAAGTGGTAATGCTTCATGGAGTACCACTGTCTATTGTGTCCGATTGAGATACAAGATTAACTTCTTCATTATGGAAGATTCTTCAACATGATCTGGATATTGATATTAACTTTAGTACAACTTATCATCCTCAACCCATTGGCCAATCCGAGCGGACTATCCCAAAACATGAGGACATGTTGAGAGCTTGCTCAAGGGACTTTAAAGGAGGATGGGATCAAAATCATCCTCTGTTTGAGTTCTCATATAATAACATTATCCAATCGTGCATCCAAATGGCCCCATATTAAGGCCTTTATAGTAAAAGGTGCATAACACTTGCATGTTGGGTTGAGGTTGGTGAGTGTAAGCTGCTTGGACCAGAAATGGTCGAAGAAATGGTGGAGAAGGTGAAAACCATTCAGCAGCATATCAAGGCGGCCCAGAGTCGACAGAAGAGTTATGTAGATAACTATCAATGAGACCTTGAGTTTAATGTTGAGGACAAAGTATTTCTACGCATATCTATGTTGAATAAGTACATGAGTATTGGAAAGAAAGGGAAGTTATGTTCAGGGTACATCATCCCCTTCGAGATTTTTCACCGTGTTAGGGTTGTGGCCTATCAGCTATCACTTATAACTACCATGGACAAAGCACATGATGTCGTTCAGGTATACCTCATAAATAAATACATATCAAACCATTCACATGTACTCTTCTAAGAAGTGGTAAAACTATAGGATGATCTTTCTTATGAGGAGCAACCAGTGATGATCTTAGATAGTTGATAAAAAGTTCTACCAAATAAGATACTAACCCACGTCAAGGTCTTGTGGTGAAACCATAAGTATAAAGAAGCCACGTGGGAATTAGAGGAAATGATAAATTAGAGTTACCCAAATCAGTTTTACTATGGAAAAAGGAAATTTTAAGGGAGAAATTTCTTAAGGCGGGAAAATTTTAAGGACACAAACATTCATTAATGGAAATCCCGTGTGATCTAAATAAATGTATCATTATGTAAAATGTTTATATAAAATTTCAACATATTTTGTTTTATGATTTTGGAATTTAAAATACTGTTAAGAATTGTGAACATTGCTAATATATTCATTGAATAGTGATCACATGATTAGTACAAACATATGGCTTTAACAAATCCAATTTACTAAGACAAAGGAAGAGATGGAATCATTTAGTAGACATGCCCCATACGAAGCCCATTTTTTCGAGCACCGAAAGGAGGTTGCGAATTTGGGATTCGCTCTTGACCAAGTCCATGCCATGCTTGAATATGTTGAGCTCGATAGGGACCCCCTATGATAGAAGTGTAACATGATAACGATTACCACCCGAGAAATGTTATCCGAGCCACCCCAAGAGTCTGTCGCCATCACACTCTTTACTCTTCGGTCTTATGAGGGTGTTATAAGGGGTTATGTAACAAGACCATAGTACTATGGTTATGTACATTATTTTTTTATATAATAATGAATATAATTTCATTTTATTATAGTTACCTTATAAATAGTTTCGAAGCACAAATAGTTTTTTTAGTTAATGTTCAGCAAAGAAATCTATTTTGATGAATTAATGTATTTTTGAATTAAATAATATTTTAATAAAATATAATTATTATTATTAAATTTATTATTTTTAAATAAAATTGATCATATAATTTTAAGAATGAAATTGTAATTTTTATTAAGGGTTGGAAGCCATTTTTGTCAAAACCGATGAATTTTCGATAAATGTCAGTTCTTATTTTAAAAGAAAAAATTAGAATATTTAAGAAATTATTTTTATAAAATGAATATTATTTCTAGAATCAGGATGTCAATATTATCCAATAGTTAATTTTTCATAATTTGTTGAGACAGTTAAATTTTTGGTTAAAAATTAAATATCATTTAAATATGTAACATGTTTTATGACATCATAATGACACAATAGTGATGTAATAAAATAATATAAACATTTTTTTCGTCCAAAATATGTTTTACCATTAAAATAATGTGATTTTGGGTCTATTAGATTTATTTTACAATGTTTTAGTGGACCCTTCATTAATTATTAAACATTATGTCTTTTTATATTGTTTTCCTTGGGAGTTTGACTTACCTCCACATAAATAACCCCATTATTTTATGAAGTTCAGATTTTTTCCTTATAAATTTATTTTTTCCACATACCTTTTCCAAAAACCATGGGAAAACCATGGGCGGTTTTGTGGTGTGGATTAGTTTAATGTGAGGTGTCACAAACCAAAATAATAAATAATTCCCCCACAATTTTTATATAAACCCACCCAAGATACCACTTTCTCCTCAATCAAATAATTTTGATTTCATCCAAAATCTTCCCTAATATCTCTATAATCCTCCAAATGTTCCCCAAGCTCCCATGAAGCCTCTTTCAAGCCTCTATCAAGCCTTTGGAAGACACTTCTAAGTAAGGGTATTTCATCCTTTCACATTTTTGTCAAATATTATTTAAATTTTTGTGCCCATTTAATTTTAATTATAAATGTTGGGTTATAGTTTCTCACCTCTCCCATACTTCCCTCTTTATTTTTTAATTATGGGGGACCCCTTTCTCTCTCATTAAATACCTACCATGAACACCTGTTACTATTCCTAAATTCAGAAAGGAATTTCTTTTTCGTCCTTTACATTCAAGAAATTCTTCTGTATCATGAATCTAAATTCCATTAAATTTGACGGGAAATTTATCTATATGACCTCTTACATTCCATGTAATGTAAATATTATGAGACACCACTTTCTCTATCATAAACCATTTTTATGAGTTCTTATGTCACGTCGTTATGCAGCCGAAATTGCACCGTTCTTTTCAAAGCCAAAGTCATTGTGTAGTGAATAACATGCCCATTTCTCTATCAAGGGTATTCAACTTTATTCACATCCACATATTGTTTAAAATGTATTATGTATTTTTTATTCCTTCATTTATTATGGAATAAATTATTATATTGAATGATTCAATGTTTTATGATCCACGTGGCACACTTATGCATGAAATGAAATTTTTAAGAAGGGTTCTCCCAGATAACACTCCAATGCATTGTGTAATGTATAGTATCATGAAACATCTTGTAAAATGGGTGTTTAATATTTCTAATTAAAGTGCAATGAGGGTTTACACTTGATACATGTTCAATAATGGTTTACTCATGCTCTATGTGCAATGAGCCTTGGCTCATGCTAATTCCACGTTATGTTTTATTGCCACATTTCCATGTTATGATTATCATGCTTTATCATACCATTATGTTTATTCTTCCCTTGTGATCTATTGATATGAATATTGTCTAACATGTATTGTATTTATCATGTTATTCCATGATTATTCCCTTACAGGGCTTTATACCTCACCCTTTTCTTATGCTTGTCCTCATGTTTTCCCATGCAATGCTAAGTACGAGGGCATGTTGTGGTCATGTAAAGGATGTTTTCAATAATGATTTTGTTTTTCATGTTTTAAGTTGTAATTTAATAATCTTATTCCATAAATACAGTTGACCACCTGATCTTCTATGTTGTATCTAGTGAAGTTTATGTAATAAATACTGTTTAATTGTGTAATAAAAGAGCAGGATTGTCATAGGTTATACCAATACTGAAGCCATTACAATAGTGGTTATCCAAATCCTATCATGTTAGGAATGTCTTGCTAGGTATTAATGATATATTGTTTTCTATTATCATGTTTTTGACACAGATATATGAATTATGGCAATGTTATGTACTTATAGCCTATGTTCTTTGGTTTATTTATTATTCATGAAATATGAGCTTCAAAGAATTATTCAATGACATGTTTTTATGATTTATGATATACTGGCTATAGTTTTCAAATTTCATTACCATTTTCTTTTACCCTCATTATCATGATATATTTAAATATATTTATTTTGTAATCTAATTAATCATTTGAGCTCATCATTTCTTATATTTACTTTGTCAGTTTATAAAGAATGGTATTGTGTATGATGTGTCTAATAAGGGTTCTAGTTATGAATATCTTAGCATGAGATGACGTGGCTCAATTAAAAACAAGTAATTTATATTTCTATTTAACCAATGGTTCTCTGACTAAATGATTCTAGCATAAATATTTTTGATATTTAAGGAATATTTGTCTAATAATATGTTATATTTATGTATAAAACGTTTTGAGTATTTACGATTAGTATTAGAGGAAAGATTAGTTAACCACTGAAAAATAGGATGTGAAAATATGAGTGAGGTACCTAGGGATATGTTCAAGGATACATATAAGTATAATAATATGTATAGAAAAATATCATGGAATAGTGGTAATGGATATAAAGGGTGGCTTCCATGAAATTGTATTCATGTTTGGGTACAACATATGGACGTGGTTCTAACACCAATGTACCTAGGTCTAGTAACTCTGAAAAAGAAACATTTGGATTAACTAATGTGTTGCATAGTATAAGGAAATATTCCTTACTATAAACCAAGTCCGACACACCTGTGGGATATACTTTGGAAATTAACAAACTCCATATAATTAATTATGAAGGATTTAAATTATGATAATGAATGAATTAGGTTAAGCCTATGTTTCCATATATATATATATATTAAAGAATGTGTCAGAATTTTGAAATCCTATACATTATTTTTCATGATTATTTGGTTTCCCACAATCATTAATATTTCTCACACTATTATTTTTTGTTTTAGTAAATAGTGGGTACCAGAAAGAAATATGATAGTATGGAATGTGATATGAAATGTGTTGATTAGAAACCAAATGGGATTATCATTATATTTAAGGATATTATGATAATGCCTCATTACTTATTAGGAAATATGAATAATAACATTCACATTAACTAATTTTTAGACTCACCAAAAAAAAGATGGGGAATGAGTTTTCAAATAGATTTAGTGGGGGAGAAAATGGAGGAAAGAAGATTAATTTTCCTATATTTTGAGAATGTGGAATTAAATACTTTTGTGAATGTCTTATAATGAAAAAAAAGTTGTTTTGAGTGTGGAAAATGACAGAAAATAATTAATTTTTGAGTAAAAATGAAAAATATAGTTGATGCAATGGATGAAAATAGTGGTCTTATTATTGTTAAAGTGTTATGTTTGGGCATTATAAAAATCAATTTCATTAGAAATTTTCATGAAGATAGTAATCAATGATATAAATGTAATGGTTATAATGAAAATAATAATGATACATTGAATGATATATTAAAGGTGTGTGTTGTTTTAACTGTATTTTTTATTTAAAAATAAGAAACATGATGATATTTGGGTTTATTAATGTTAATACATGTTTCAGATTTCATATTATAGGGAAAAGGTATTAAGTAATATTATGATGAAGTATAGATAATGGTCAAAGATCTAAGTGGAATTATTTAAGTGTTTATGTATTGGAATTCAATAATTATGTTATTTGAATCATGAATTATAAAAGGATTGTTCAATATAATTTTTTCATTAAGGATTTTCAATAATTTGTTGATTAGTACTAATGAACTACAAAACTTATTTATTATAAATTTTATATTTTAACAAAAACACATGATTAATAGATATATAAACTCTAATATGTTCTTTATGTTTAGATAATTATTTTTATTTTGAATAAATAGATTATGTATATGGACAATGTAAACTAGGTAGTATTGATGATCTTCTAGATAATTATTTATTTGATAATTAATATATTTACTTAATATTTGATGGATTCTAAAACTTTTAATCTTTATTGAAAATATTTTATAACAAATTATTTTATTTAATTAATTAAGAAATAGTTGCTTTTTAAGAGATTTATGTTTTTATTGAGAATTTAGGGTAATTCAGGTTATGTCCACATTTTAGGAGAATATATGATAGGGATATTCACATATTTGGAATGAGATACTTAATATAAAAGTAATGATATTTAGGGGATTAATTTGTAGTTGATTTTAAATGTTTTAGTGACCTTATTTACAAATTTTAAATTTTGGTTGGGTCATAATGTTAACTATTTATGAAATAGTTTAAGTTGATCATTAAATTATGTTTTATAAAGTAATGCTTTATTTAATAATTTAATGATTTCTCTATATTTGATAACATGTTCTAACCATTTTTAAATGATTAATAGATATAGATGGAATGAAAAATAATTATATTATGGATATTGTGATCTATTAGTGCTTTTTCCATGAAAAATTCAACATCATTTCTTGGAGTATGTGAGGATGTTGAAATTGATTCATTCATAAACAAAGGATGATCATATTCTTATTAAATGGGATGAAATAAAATCAGTATATTTTCTACTGTTCTCGGTTATGATGGTACGAAATTCTTTCAAATTTTGGAAAATGATCTTGAGACAATTTTTTTTGTAATTACATAAATTTCAATTAAATCAATGGTATTTTTAACCTATCACATATTTATGGATTTTACATTAATTTTCTCTTAATAATGTTCTATATCACACTTTACTAGAATTTTGGATTTATTTTATATTCCTTATCCAAATTTTCACTTCACACAACTTTTCTCTTAGTTGGGAACCTAGTTTTGTATTGTCCTTCATAAATGGTTACCTCTTTTCAATAGGAAGTTTCACTAATAATTTTAATGATGTGGGTTTTCAAGAAAATAATTTTCAAATATCAAACTATTGATTATTAAGAAAAAGATAAAATTATAAGGATAAAATATTTGTTATTTGGTAGAATGTAACGCCAAAAAATTTATGAAATTTAATTTTTAAATAAATTTAATTTATCCAATTGCATGTGTTACATGAAACACTATGTTTTAACGAAACATGATACATTATTAAAATATTATTATTTAATATTATAGTTATCAAATATCCATTATAATTGTTGGTATATATAACATTAAATAAATAATTAGAATGTATGTTTTAAAAATTTATATATAATAAATTCATTGATGAAAAATTAATTTGAAATGAAAAGGGCAACCATTTTAAATTAAAGGAAATATTTTTATGAAAAACTACTTTTCGGTGCATAAACACATTTTACATAATTAAATTTAAAAATAAATTATGTTGAATGGTTTTATTAAATTTATATATTATATATTTTGTAAAATGTTCGACATTCATCTTATGTGTTACTTATACTATATATTAGATAAATCTAATTTTACACATAAAAATATATTTTCTTTAAAATCAATTTCTTATTCTTTGCAGTTATTTTAAATTTATTTTTTGCCAATATTAGAAAATTTATTTAGAAAAAAATATCTTCATTTTAAAATTATAATATAAAACATAACTTATTTTTAATTATTGATAATATTTTTTAAGGAAAAATTATTTAGTGAATATTGAAGAATACTAGTCTTTATTAATAATTTTATTCTCATTTAAAGCATTAAAAACATTAAAAATGTTATTATTGTTTTAGAAGTAAAATTAGATCAAATATATATTTATTAATCTAATATAGGTACTTTTAATCAATATAATATTTCGTTTTTTCATAAAAAGGTTTTAAACATTTGTATATTTTTCTTTGAAAAAATACTTTTCCATCAGGTCTATAGGTTCAATTTTAATTTAAAATTTTCCAATTCTATAAATGGTATTTCAAAAAATATATTAAATATTTTTAATATTAAATTGAATATTATATAATGTGGTTAAATTAATTTTTTTACCTTAATTAATTATAAAAACAGTTAAAATTAATTACTGCGGTTAAGGTTAAAATAGATTTACTAATGAATGAACTAAAAATATAATGGATAAAATGAAATTATAACTGAGATAAAATATATATAATGGACATATTTAGATGTTATCTTTTATAATTCTAAATAATGATAAATTTTTATATCTTTTTTCAGGTTACAAATGCGGGTACACTTTTATTTTAAAAAATTAAAAATGTGCTGGTCACCTCATATATAAAAGGCCACCCCCACTCCACTTCTCTCCACACCATCATTCCCATATGTATCAGAAAATCCATATATATATATATATATATTCCCCACTTATTACCTATTTATATTTTTTGTTATTAGATTCATCTTAAAAATTCATTTGGTTGTTACCTAAGGAGGTTGACTGAAAAGTAGGTATCTTTTTTAACCGGGCATCTTTATATTATTTTCTATTACAAATACATAAAATACTCATAAATTATTATGATTTTATAACACTATTATATCCCATATACTGATCATTAATTTAATGAATTTTATAACAAAAATACATCACCACTTCTTTCAAATGGAATTCAAAATCCATATTCATGTGTATAGTGGACTACTGCCTCGCAAATCATTGTAATTCATTTTCCATCACTATATATCATAGATAGATATAATTATTTATTTAATTTTAATATATTATATTTATGATATCATAATACCTCTATAATTATAATACCAAATATACCTTATTATATCTCATCCTATTGGAAAACAATTACATTGCTTCTGTGTTTGACGGACTACCGCCTCGTGAAATATTGTGATGTTTTTTTTTCATTTTTATTTTTATTGGTTGGTGATATTAATAGATTAAATTAATTTATAGGATATTTTTAACATAATTATAATTTTATATTTATTATATCTCATATTACTTCTTACTTTTCATTCTGTGGGTGGTAAAATAATGCCATTCCTGTGTACATCAGACTACCACCTCACGAAGTGATGTGATTTGTTTATCACGGATGATATTCATAGATTATAATAAGGATAAATTTAAAAAATATATCATAAGTAAATTAAATAATAATGATATTATAAATTTTATCTCTTATTTACCATTCCTCTATTTCACATATTTAAAAAGGAAATAGTGTTCATGTATATGTATGACCTATCATCTCCGTGAACGGTGTATTTCATTTTCTATATCTAAATTTAATAGATTAAAATTAATAAATATGCACTGAATATATATTATATTCATATCATGGTTGAAATTTTGAAGATTATGGACCTAAGAATAAATTAAAAGGATTATAAATTCTAAATCAAATCATATATTAAAAAATCAATTATTACCTGAAACAAGATTCTAACAACAAAATATTTGAATAAAATGGTAATAAAAGGTCATAAGTAAGTATTATAATTTATTATATATGTAAATCCAAGGTTAATTAACATATTTAAAATATATAAATATTTATTATAATGGAGGTTTGAATGTGTTTAAAATAATGGTTGACTTATAGTAATGGATTTCTGTGTCACTTTAATTTTTTTGTGAGCCACATGTATTATTCACCACTTATTTCTTTAATTTATTGTATACAATATCCATAAATTTATTTTGTGATTTTTCCAAAAAATATTATAGGGTATTATATACCCATTTAAGATCTTTATTTTATTGGGTTTGTTTTTCAAATTTTACCAAAGTGGTAAGTAATATGTGACTATGATTTTCTTTATTTGGGAAATAAGTTATGTCATGCACCTATATTATTTTATGGGGTGAATGTATTACCCCTTTGACATTTTATATCATGAATATGATTATTTTATTGATATTAATTTTTTTTGTTATTCATTAATGGGTCAAATGATTCCAAAGATACCAATGTATTAAAGGATTGATTCTACAATCTCATTGTTTATTTAGATTGTTTTTTATTATGATTTAAATAATGAAAATGTATTACATATTTATGAAGAAAATAATTAATTTTCTTCTAATAAGGAGTTTTAAATAAAATACATGTCATCCTTTATTTTTCCTCTCTTTACCCACTCAATAGATCAAAATGAGTTTTTAAAAAAGATAATTATTATTTCTCTCTTCGGTTGAAAATCATTTTTCTTGAATATCCATATTTTCTAAAAATGTTTAAAAATTGTTTTTTAAATTATAAAAAGGATTTATTAATGGAATTTATACACATTTTTAATTTTTCAAAATAATTAATTGGATCATGTGGTTTTCCAAATTATTCTCATTCATCTTTTACAATAAATGTATAAGTAATCATTATTTTAGCTTGTATGGAATTTAATTAATTCATGACCACTCAATTTCTTAATGATTACAATATAAGTCTCAATGTTTATATTCATATAAATTGGTTTCCAAAAAATTAATAATTATTAGTTTTATAATGAGATTTTCAAATAAAAGTTATTTTTATCAAGAAATTTTCTTTCTATCATTTAAAAATCATTTTTATCTATGATAACATCCATTGATGTTAATTAGGATTAAATGGGTCTATGATACAGTGATTCCATTCATAGTATTTTTATATATTGTTTTTGTTTATGATTATAAAAATATGAAACCCATTTCTTTACTGTGGGGTATGCAATGATGAAATGTCTATGAAACCCATTTCGTTTTATGTTTTCTGATATAATTAATGTTTAATGATATTATAGCATAAAAATGTATGTATTATTTTATGGGTGGGACTTATAAATACCTCTAATTAATTAAATAATGATTAATGTTATATGACCTTAGAGGTTACAGGGGAGATTATCCACTAAAAATGGTCATTAGCGGATGTTTTTTTCCTATAGTATAAACAACCACATAATAGTATAGCATCAGTTAAATAAATTCTTCTATTTCACAGTCTATAGTCATTTAGTAGGTGTTTTTTTATTTTGCGGTGTTTTTCAATATTCATTTATTAAAAAATTTAAATGTGGTTATATATTTACCTAGTAGTGATTATTTTATATCAAAAAAAGATCCCAGGAATATAAATAAAATAAAACTAACCTCCACAAAACATAATAGTGATAGTTTCAATTAACAACCGATAAAAAAATTATTTAATATATTTATAAGTTTTTAATAAGAACCTATGCTAAATAATTTTTCTGGAATACTTGGATAATAAAATGAAATATAATAAACTAAAACATGAATAAAAAATGACCACATCATCTCATCTGGACCTCCACTGCATCTCTCTGCCCCCACATCATCTCATCAACTGAAATGAACCACATAATATTGTCAACTGTAACAAAAAAAATCATTTGAACATAATAAAACATAATTACATTAAAAAACAAGAAAAATGAAATGGGTCAAAATGATCTACCTCCTACTTACTATTAACATCTGCCACCTATAATGAAAACTACAACAATTAATAAAAGATAAAATAAATAAATAAGACATATAATAAATTTAGAATGTTTAACAAAAATGGTTTATTTTTTTAATCTAATAGGTGACATTTTAGAAAAAATATATATAATGAAAACCACTTTGAAAACAAAAATAGGCATATTTAATAAAAGACTCAACACATGAAAATTAAAAAAAATCAGAAAATATTAAAATATATTGTATAAATTATGTTAGTTGTGCTTGAATTAGACTTAATAAAAATATTTAATGACTTTGATATCACATAATTTAATATAACACAACACAACTCTATGGTGGGTTCTCAATTATTCCACATCAATATGAGGTTGTTCTTATGTTTTTTACAATTCCACCAACATGTTAGTATTCTAAAAATACTAAACAAAATTACTATTATTAAAGTTAATTCATTATTAGAAATAAAATATCATCAGTTCCACCATTTTACAATTAAATATACGATATAAGTTCTCTAATTTCAGGGAAATCTGACATTTTTTTCTAGGTTTTGACACCCCGATACTTGTTTTTAAAGGATTTTATACCTTTATGAAGTGTTTACTGAGAACATAAAACCACACCTCGTGTCATATAGATTTTTATTCTATGAATAAAAATTAAATAAAATTCATCAACTGTTTTCATATGATTTCACATAAATATAAGGACCTTTGCTATGGTTTTGATCATTCCACACACATTTTATTGCTTTAAAATACTAAAAACACGTTTATAGACATCTTTAAAAATATATAAATTGGAATGATGTGTGGTTTATTTGTACACATCATAAAGTACATATAAATAATTTTAATAAAGTGTAAATACAATCCAAATGTGTTTGATTAGTTTTGAGTACGTCAGGTGTATTTTTTAGTAAAATAGATGTCAACTATAAATAAGAAGATGAAATTAGTTCCATACTTGTCACATTGTGTATCAGACTGAGGTTTTGTTGATTCCATCATGTAAAAAATTAAATTTGAGTAATCTGGCAATTGTAAGAACACAATCCAAATTCTCTCTCTTTGTTTTGAGTAGGTCATTTTTCCTTTTTACTAAAATTGATATCAATTTTAGATAAAAAGATACACTAGGAGTCATACCGGTCATACCATACATTGGATTGAGCTAAGTAAAATTATTACACATCTCAAATGACTTATGGATCATTTCCTAATGTTTCAAAATAATATGGATGTGTTTTTTCAGTTTTGAGTATATCATTTTTCTTTTACACAAAATTGTCATTTAAAATTGGAAACATGAACTTTTATTCATATTGATCACATCATGTATTGGTTTGAAAATATAACAATTCATAAAAATATAAAATGAAATATTAATTAATGTCTTAAATTATAAAATAAATTACAATTTTATTTTCCTGGTTTTATGTGACTGGTAGTTTTCGAACTAAAACGTGATTTTAAATTGAAAAAGGAAACTTTAAGACATACCAGGAACATCATGTATCAGATTGAGGTCTGGTTGAATCCAAAAAAAATTACTTATGAATCATTTTAGAAAATTATCAAAATAATTTAAATATTTTTTCTCAATTTTGTGTATGTTGGTTATCCTTTTTAACATTTTACTAAAATTGATGTTAATTATGAATGGTAAGATTCACATAGAAATATACCTATCACACAATGACTTGGATTGAGATGCATCTGATTCATACATGTCTTAAATTAAATATGGATTTTTCTCCTAAGAAAATCTTAACTTCTAATGTTACCATTATTTATATTTCCCTTTCTTATCGAAATTCCATCATTTCATATAGAATCAATGTTGTTAGATGAAAACATTGGTCATTGTTGAAATACAGAATAGTATAGGATGATCATGTTCCCATTATATCAAGATATGTAACCATAATAGGAAAACGAGCTTCTCTACTCTTCTAATATTCATCAATAATAATGCTTCTTCAGTTAATAAAATTGAATATATTTTCAGTGTTGGTAGTTCAACAAATAAAGGCAACAAAAATGAAAATCATATTAAAATTGTTAGAAAAAAACATTTTATCAAATTTGTGTCTTGTTTCAAATATTTGAACGAAAAATATAAATTCGAAAATATCTATAAAACAAGATAAATATTAAATAAAAATAACAATGAAATTAACTTATAAATAGTAGATAGAATGAGGAAAAAATTAATTAAAATTTAGTATAAACTCACCTTTTCTTAATGTTTATATCTATTCAGGACACATATCCTTATTGTCATTATCCTAGTTGCATGTTTATAGTCTGATATCTTATTAGTATAATCATCTTTAAACAAAACAACCCAACTTGAACAAAATAATCCACCTGTATAATAAGACAATTATTATAAGAGTAATACTTAAAAGAACTAAATAAAACATAAACATGAAAAAAAAATTAATCACAAAGGAAACACATTAATTTTCTAAAATATATCAAATATAACTTTTTAAATTTAGAGTTGGAATATAAGGTGTCTTGCTCGGTAGAGAGAAAATTATTTGTTCTTATATATTTACACTTTACCTTTTTTCTATTTTTACAATGCTAACATATTTTTACATATATAAATTATTTTTAAATATATATATAAAATAACCCCTACAACTATATTTTTGTTTGTTTATATGTTATTTTTATAAATTTAATTTAATTAGATTTATAATCATAATAAAACATACATTTAAAATAAAATATTTTATTTATTGTAGAAATAATTTCTATAAAAAATTTGTCATTTTAAAAATTATTTTTTCAAAATAATTTAATGAATTGATTACTTAAAAAATTTCTACTAATATAATCATATATATTTATAAATATAATTATAGTGTAATTATTTAAAATTGATCAATCTAATTTATTATTTAAATGTTAAAAAACATTACCAAAATAGTCCATTGAAAATTATATTTTTATCATTATCATGGTCATCAACATTAATCATAGTAATTATACATTTTTTCCTAAAAGCACACTATATTTAATATATAATATTATAATATTGATCTAAAATAAAATTTACATTTTATGGATATAATTTCAAAAGTGGAAGAAAAATATTCATTTGATCAACTTAATGGGAATTTTGATTAGAATATTAGACATGTTTGAAAAATTAAATAAGGGTGTTTTATAAATACAAAAAGAATTATTTCTAAAATATTATATATATAATACAAACACTTTTCAAAAAAATTTAATCCATTCTTCCATTATAGTTACTATTATATCCCCATATTCAATCACCCGAGATTAGATTATTTTTTATTTTTAAGAATAATGTGTTGATTATAAATTAAAAAAATTTAAAAAATAAATGATAAGTATAGAATGAGAACATGATATTAAAAAAATTATAAAAATGGGAAGTAACTATGAGATGAGAGAGATAAAAATCCATAGTTAGTATATATTTACATTTATAATGTTAGTAAAAACATTAATACATATAGTATCATGTATGTAAGGGTATTAAAATTAAATACAACAATGATACATATCAAGAATTAATGATGATCATGGATTCAAAATCATATACACAATATATTATAGGAATTATCCATAAAAACATCAACTACAATTTCATTTGAACATGAATGAATTTATACATGAACTGTAAGCTCCCAATGAAGCAATAATAAAAACCCACAAAATGCCTTTTAAAACTAGAATTTTGTTTTCACTTTTACATATATACAAAATTATGCAGTGGAAAAAATGAAGGCATATGACCTTCTAGACCCTACCTCTACAGCACCAACATCTATGTCTTAGTCCAAAAATATTAATATAAAAAAACTAATTTTTACACAGAAATGAATATTTCATATCAATGACAAATTTTATAAGTAATGATGAAATTAATTAAAGGATGATAAATATAGTTTTAGTAACTCAAATATTTATTTATTCATTATTAAAATGAAAATGAGGAAAATTTATTGTATAATGAAAAACATTAAAATTATTCTATTTTTTAAATTTATATTACTTTATAATATTTTCTTCTCTATGTAAAGTGACGACATTGTCAAAACTATAAAAATATTTCATTGATGACCAGAAATGGTTGAATGAAAAAAAAATAACTCAATTTGTTATATAATTAATCTATATCACAATGAAGGAGTAATTTTCATCTTATAACATAAAAATTAAAATCTAATTTCAAAATATAATAGAAATATAGGGTGTGTATGTAATAAAATAAACTTGTTACATTATGATATTTCATGTATAACTAATCTAAATTATGGAATTAATTGTTTATGTAAACTAAGAATTTTTTTAATGAAATGTATAAATAGTTATAACTTTGGAAAACATAGTAAAAGCTACCACTAGGGACCAAAAAAATTATCTAATGGGCATGTTTAATGATACAAATGGAAAATTGATTTCATTTGGGAGGGAAGAATAAAATAAAGATGTAAATGAAATGATTTCAAAAATGGATTAATTATTTTATTTTTAATAATATGTGTCCTATTAAATATAATTTTCATAAAAAAGTATTGTGGAAAATTTAGATCAAGTTATGAGTTTCTTATGGATAAGAATTTTAACTTGTCCTTCAAGTCATGTCCAAGCCTAACATGATTAGCACATGATGTTTGTCTAAATGGTTGAGGGTCAAGCCCCATTTATTGATCATGAAAAAATAGTCATCTTTTTGCACAAGGAAAGACAAAACCCATTACAAGAGGGGAAAATTCCTTAAGCCAAAGGCCATGTGGATCCAACAAGTATAAGAAAAACAAATATTTATCTTGTATTATCATATAAATAAAGTGAACCCTTGTTTACATTATTTTATTACCTCATCTACTATTCATATATATCATTTTCTAATTCAACATATTGGTTTAATATTCTCTCATTGGAATGAATCATAATAAAATATTAAACCACTAATATTTTATAAAAAATTGTATTAATTAAAAATTTCATAATATAAAAGTAAAATGTAGAGTGATAACACAATAAATAAATCATAAAGGATAATAATATAACATCAATAAACATTATCCAAATAGAAGCATATATACTGGATTATATTTTTTATAAAAATTCATATTAGTTATAAAATAATGATTCTGGGAAACAATATAATAAATTAATTATAAAGAATTCATTATCAAATGAAAATTAAAAAATGTATAATCCAATGTAAGATATAGTGTTATTATTAAAAAAATATTATTTAAAATTTATTTATTATTCATGGAATTGATTTTAATAACTAATAAATTGTAATCTAATACCATTTATAATGAAAAATATAAACTTCATAGTGAAATTATAAGAAACTGACTCCTTGGAGTAATAATGGAATTATGGTGACTATGGGGAGAATGATGGAATATTTAAGGTTGGGTCTGCATTTCTACTAAGGAGGGAATCTGAGATGGTGATAGGGAGAATAGTGGGGGTGTCAGCACCACTAGTTATGAGGGGAACATTGATCTTGGGAGAGGGAGGTCGGGGGGCTGGGGTCAGAGGGGGTGTCATGGGGGTTGGGGTCTCTGTTTAGAAGGTAGGAGGTAGGTCGGAGGGGTGGGGGGAAGGAGGGTCATTTGGTCTAGGTGAAAAGTGGATAACATAGAAGAGTAGGTCAAGGTATGGTGGGGAAGAAAGGAGTTGGAGTCATGTATAGTGAGCGGTATAGAAGAATTATGGTTTTTTTAAAATTTAGCATCAGTTTAGTAAAAACTGTTTCTAATTGTTAAAGTAATAAAAAATAGTATTAGTTGTAAAAAACATTTATTATGTAATATATTTTCTAAAATGGATTTAAATCATAAAGGTTATAAAGACTTCCACTAATAAACCACCACTAAAATTGATTTTTATAGTGATCCCCGGCCTAAAATGTGGGTACACATGATGTCATCCCAAGCCTTAAGCTGATACAAAATTGTTTATCCCATGAATAACATATTATGAATGCCTTATTGGGTATCCTTGACCTATAGTTTTCTATGATTATTTGTTTTATACAACTCTATGTATTATTCAATTGTTATTCCTTCATGGACTATATTTTTCTAATCATTTATTATTATTCTCTTATGAACTTCCACAATTTATTCCATGACTCATGTTTATGATTTATGATATATAGTGTATGGTTTTCAGATTTTATACCCATGTTCTCATACCCTTATACCTACATTATAATTAAATATATCCCTTTTTACCCATACTTAGCATGTCAGCTAACCCTTTCTTAGGTATTCATTCTCTAAGTTATGAAGAAACATATTATGTATGATATGTCTATGAAAGGTGCTTGTTATGAATAACATAGTAGTAGAATATGTAGCTATCTTATGGACTAGTTTTTTATGATTCCAACCTTCCAAATACACAATACATAAATGATTTTGGTGTATATTTTTATGTCATGTAATTAATATTGGTCTATTAAGATGTAATATTTTTGAATGATAAGTTTGGCGTATTTATATATAACAAATATAAA
Organism: Viscum album; assembly: GCA_963277665.1. Lineage (NCBI taxonomy): Eukaryota > Viridiplantae > Streptophyta > Magnoliopsida > Santalales > Viscaceae > Viscum > Viscum album. The sequence goes on along the minus strand of OY728151.1, from coordinate 56,135,758 downwards.
TATCAAAACATGGGGATTGATCCAAAAAAATGTAAGATTACATATAGAATTACACATCCCTTTCTTAAACATATCAAAGCATTCTAACATCATGTTATTTCTCCCTCATTTTCTATAAAACAACTCCACCTTATTTAATATAACATTAATATAATCAATCATAATTAAGAGAGTGAAAATCGCACCTCATCATTCATTTATTAAGGGGCTGTCCAAATTTTTAAAATGTCAAAAAATAAAATAAAATATCATAAGAAGAATATATTATATTAATAAATCCCCCTCAAGGGTATATCACCATTCATATTAATCACAAATTCCTATCATTTAATTAAAATAAAAAGGTTATGGGGATTGGTTGGTAAATATAAAACGTATTAGTTAGAGAACTAGGGAAGATACATGTTCCTCAACCCATTTATTATCATCTTAAAATCTTCAATATCATGATAATTACTCATTATATCTCATTACATGATATTAAAAGATTTTTTCCCTGTGGGAATCATTCACTTCTTATTTATTTCACCATTATACCTAGATATATCAAACTTTTCAACATGATCACTTAAGGATTTTTGATTCTTTTATGCCTATTCCATTTTCTTGTCCAATTTTAACTAGTTAGGATATATGATAATGTACTCTTTCTTCACATGGTTATATTTCTTTTGGTGTGATAACCTCTTTTCATATAAACTTTTTGAGAGTAGTAATCATCAATATTTTTCCATTGTTTATCTTCTATCTAGGGAAAACACGAATACATTTTACAGCCTTATGTCAATCCTGTTGGAACCTTCCAAACAACTATTCTTAAAAAAATGATTTCCCTTCTTGGGTAGCTTCTCTACATATTCACAAGTACTGTCAACCACTAATCTAATCCAAGAATATCACTCTTGGATGGATTATCTTCTTCATTCCATATGTATCCCATTTTATTTAGAACTTATGCACATCTTATAGTGGAGAATGATGTTCCTTATCTAACCATAATAATGATCTCCCTTCCTGTAGGTTGAATATATTTATTGGATTTATTCAATTCCCTCTTTGTATAATTTACCTCCAATAATTTCTCTAACATAAGGAAAAATTAATTTATTCCTTACCAACTTCTGAATATTTCATGGTTATTTCTATAGTTTAATTAGTTGATGATATTTAACAGTGTTATACCAGTATTTATCATAGAAATTACCACATATCAAAAAACATTATATAATTTCCTTAATAATTCAAATATATTCCTTCTAGGTATATGTATTCTATTTTGTGAATGATTTATAGCAGGTTTATTAAAAGTTATATATTTTCTCCCCATCTATTTTGAAATATTATAATTTTCACAAACTGAGAAAATGTTCATACAATTGATATCCATTTTCATATATCTCAAATAGCCCAAAAATCATCCAATCAATTTGGTTCTTTTCTTGTTCATGAAATCTATGCAAATATTCATTCTTGCTATTTTGGGTATGAAAGTCGCTATTTTTTGATATTTTTGGTTGGAGGTATTTTCTTATAATTTTTTATCTCAACCCCTGACCAATTGGTTATATTTCTATCTTTTTATATATTTTAAATTTTTACATATTTTTAAATTAAATTTTCACACCCTATTATTACAGATTTAATAAAAATAGAATTCACTAGGTTATGGGTTAATATAATAAAAGAGTTATAGGAAGATACTTCTCTGAATAATATTACAATATATATGACACTATTATTAGCCTTATTATAAGTAATATACTGATCTGAAATATGTGTGGAGGTATCTTTATTCCCACTATAATATTTAGATCATTTATAATATATAGTTTATATATTCCTCCACTTAACTTATAACACATGAAACTTCATGTTGGAGGGTGTAATTTTTATACTCCAATAATCTTATACTAAAAAAATTATTATTATATTTTTGAATAATAAATTTATGCATATTCAATATCACAAGTAGAGTGTTATCTAGCTTATTTATTTTCTTTCATTTAACCTCCAACTAAGCATCTTTAACATTTAAAGAGACTTGATGTTACTTCTCCAATTTATGGAATAATTACTTCAAAATTTTCATAAAAATATATTTCTCACATAAATATAATAGAAATATTCATTGTCTTGATAAAATATTTTATAGTAATGTAAACAGTTTCTACTTTAACATTCACCGTCTTTGTCGGTTTTATCCAAAATACTCACCTTATTTTTAGATAATGGGTAAATCTATCTGAGAAATTCCACAAAAAAATCACATTAATACACTATTCTAGAGTTTCTCTTGTGAAACCAATTTTTTGTAAAATCCAAAACCTGGTTTTAAGAAGGTTTGGTATCAAAAAAGGATTATTATAGAATAATATTTGATTTACATTATTATGTAATGTTAAATATGTTCAATGATAAATGATATTTCAAAATTTTTTAATTTTAAATAAAATATAACAATGATTAATGTGTAATATAATAATAATAATTTTTATTATAATTGTGAATTCAAATAAAGAAATTATTGGATTATACGAATTATAAAAGTAATAGATGAGTGATGATTTTCAAAATGTATTAATTAAAAAATTGTATTGAAATCCAAAATATATATAGATATATGATATTAAATATGATTGTTTGAAAGATATAAAATTGTAATATTTATCTTATGTAATATTATTAATGAGTTAAAGTGGAAATTGTTTTCAAATATATCCTACCAATATCATGAATTTCATATATAGAAGTTGTCAAAGTTTATAAGAATAGATGTTTAGGAGATCAAAAGTCATGGGGATGTGTTGTATGAAAGAATACTGAAATTTTATTAATTACAGTTTAGATGATGAATTATTTCAATGAAATGATTACATATTAATCTCAAAAACTTCGTCAAATTATGTTTTAAAATATAATGTGTATTCCAGATTAGCCAATTTTTTAAAAAGGTGAATATATATAAAAAAAGTTTGATTTATTTATTTTCCAAAATAAATGTGTCAAGGATGATATATTCTTCAAAAAAAAAATCATGATTTATATGTAAGTATTAAATATTAAATTTGAGGATCCCATTATGGATATTTAACAAGGGTGCAATTTTGAGTTTTTCCTGGTCAAGTTGATTTTTTGAAAGTATTAATGAAGAATGATTGGTTAATTGATAAAAAAGGAAATCCAAATTGAGGAATTGTTTGATCCTTCTTTGTCACATTTAATATAGGTTTAAAAACTTTTTTATGGTATCCATATTATATGATTTAATTTGATAGAGAGATTATTATCATGTGAAAAGACAGAGGAGATATAGGGAAGTCAACATGCACATTCTATAAGATCATTGAGTTGAAAAAATGAGTTTGACTTAAATTTTATAGAAGATCACTTGAATTCAAGGATGATGTGAGTTTGACATTCATATTCCTGAATAATAATTGAGTTAAGGAATTATGTGACAGATATAACCAACATCTACAATATATCAAAAAATTCAAAACTAGATCCACTTGCAAATATGTTCAAATTTCGAATAATAGAATGATAAAAAAGAAATGTTGTTTAGAAGAACAATTAATTTATGTTATGAATTGAGAAAGAATAAAACATGAGTTTGTTACATATTCTTTAGTTTATTATAATAAATATTAATAGAACTATCCAAGATGTATGTTGTTTAATTTATACATTTATTAGAAATTAAAAACCTACTGTTAGAGGAAGAATACATTACTATTGATGCCATAACATCCTAGAGAAAATATAATATTATAGATTATAAGAGTTAAAGGATGATCATATTAATCTGGTTTTTTCCAATATGAATAATATCCTGGGAATAAAACAAATTATATGAAAATAATTTATATATTTAAAGATGATACATTATCTAAGATTGGTTTATGTATGACACCTTCCCTATCTCAATTTTAAAGTCGAATTCTACTTAAATTAAGTAAATTTTTAGTTATGTGTGATACAGTATTACATATTTTATTAACTTATATACATTAGTGATAAAAAAATCATGAACCTATCATGAACCCAACTAATAGTAGATAACTACATTGGAATCAATCCTTGTAAAAATATTATCCACCATGTTGTCTTTAATTTTTATATTATATTTACTGTGAATGTGTTGGTTGAACCATATAAAATATATTCATCTTAATAGTTTTATAGATTTGAATAAATTCAAATTAAAAAATTACATAAAAACTAGTTCAAACGGATTCACCCCTTCTGAGTGTGACTCTACTATATTACTTGGAACTTCAATATTATCATAGTTATTTTTACTACAATAAAAATATGGATAAAATAAAGATATATATATAAATAAATAAATATGAATAAAATGGTGAATGTGGTTCATATCATATTGTTCGTCGAAATATCCTATATTTTATTATAGAAAATATCACAATTATATTATATAAAATGAAAATGGTTATGGTTAATAATTATAACCATGTAAAGAAAACTACTTCACAATGTCATGTAACATACAAAAATTAGTATATTAAGAAAAAATATCTATTATTTTCCTAGTATAAATAGAAACTTATTTTACAAAAGTAGATACCCTCCATAGAAAATGTACTTATTATATTGAAATTTACATAATAATAAAATATCATGCTAGTAGTTTTTAAAAAAAAGAGAAAACTATACAAGTTCTAGTTATGGGAAATTAATGAGAATAATATAATTATAAATGTTTTAAATTATTAATAAAAATAAATATAGAGTTCCAATAATTACTAAATCAAATGGAGGGTTAATTATGGAATATAAAACTAATTTACCATTATTTTTAAGGATTAAATTGGGTTTTTTATTTAACTATATTGTAAAATTAAATAATTTAAAATTTTTCTTCAATCCTAATATACGTAATTACTTTTCCACTTTAAAGTATTAATGTAACTTTTAAATTGTTAATTTTACTCAACAAATAGTGATTGAGTTATTACATACATATGTGTCTCATTGGTATTTGGAAAGAAGAATTTAGAGTATTATGTTAGAAGATCCTATGAATAAGAGAAATAAATAATCCATTACAAGATCACACCATTCAAATATGTAAAAGGAAATAATATGGAGATTTTTCTAAGAAACTCAAATATACTTTATGTTTGTATAGTGTGTATCAATTACAAGAATTATTCCATAGAATAAATCCAGGTTTCAAATTTAATGACAACAAGAACCAAGGATATAAAAATATAGTTTTAGAAGTCGATTAAATGATTTTTTTATTAAATTACAATTAAATATTTTTTTATTATAATTAATTTCCAAAGATATTTATATAATAATAATAAATACGCCCATCCTCAAAAAGACATAGGTATAAAAACAATAATTGGAAAACATGATAATAATCATGTTCTCGTATATATTATATATATTATAAAAAATAGTAAATTCATTAAAATATTCTATATAAACTAACTCATTAAAATCATGATGGTTCATGGGGTACATGATTCCATATAATGAATTATCAATAAAAGTATTTTCTGGTGCATTAATTTTCTCTTATACATTTAGGGATTATGCAGTCATTTATAATAGAATATTTGTTAACAATTTAGTGGTTATTTCTCTTTTATAATTAAATGTTATTTGAAGGAATGGATGTGATATTTTATCATAGATATGGTATTATTTATTTTGAGAAATATTTTATTTTTAGGATATTAAGAAACCAAACTAATATAAAAATTTAAAGACAAGAATGAAAATACTAAAAAAATATCATCTTAGGATATGATGTTATTAATTTTAAAGGATAAACATGCATGTTTCACTCAAATAGTTGAATATATTTCCAAAATAAGGATAGATGATGTAGCCATTGTTCATGATTTTATGGATTTCATTCCTGAGGAAATTCATTTCCCACCTCGAGACAGAGAGTTGGGGTTCACTATTGAAAATTTCTTTTAAGAATAAATGATATTGAAGATAACATTATTGATGGAACTGATTAAGATAGAAGAGTTAAATAATAAATGAAAAAGAAATATAGAATTATTTTTATTTATCATATTTGTGAATAATATATATTCTTCAATGATGTTGTTCTTTAAATTTATAAATTTCCATAATATCAAAATTAAAAAATATTCATCATTTTTTAATAATTAAGGTTTTATTTCATAAATATAATGGAGATTCATATTTTTATAAGATTTATCATAGATTTTTATATCACCAAGTGAAATAAAATAATTAATAAATCAAGAAAACTATAATGTAAATAGTTTATGAGCCTAATGAATTTATTACCATTCCACTTGTTCTAAAAATAATTAGGTTATCTTCAATTTTTTTATGAATACCATACTAAAGGATTTCTATTATGTTTTAATGCAATTTTTATAGATGATTTCAAAAATCAGAATTACCATTTTTCAAACATTGTTGTGCTTAATGAAATATTATATGCTTAAAATAAAATACTTCAACTTGTATTATGATTTTTATTGGTATGTAGTTAGAATAGATGTATTGTTGTCGATTCGTTAAAAATTATAGTTATTGAAGAATGATCTATACCAAAAATAATCATGGAGATATTTATTTTTATTAGCATATCTAGAAATAATTGATGTATTGTGAAATTAATTTAACGATTTTTCAATATTTTAACCAAGTTAATATAAAATTGTGTTAAATTTATATGGATTGAGAAGTGTGATAAAATATCTAAAGAGATCAAGTAGAGTCCAGATAATAGATCTGAACTAACCTCAACATTATATAGTTGAATAATTTATTATCCATATTGCAACATATAATAAATAAATATATTATATTTTAAGGAAAAATGAGATGGTGATAACTATATAGGCCTAATTTTTCACCCTTCGATGTTTTTTTTTGAAAGGAGGTAGAAGAGGATGAGTTTAATTATAGTAGAGTTAATCCTGATAAACAAATATAGTAATAATTGGGGTGATTATTCCATGATTTTTTACACCAATTGTTATATTTATATATGTATTGAAGTTGGTGGATAGTGATATTATTGACTATTATGAATAAAGTATTACAGTGTTGTTTTTTAGACCATGAAATGGTTTTTCAAATAATGATATAGTGGGATGTAATAGAATTATTTTTATTAGAGTTGATCTTTAGAATAATTGAGTATATTTTAATATTATTATGTCATGGGTTTTAAGATATCTAGGACTAAACTATACACTTTTTTACATTATGTGATGATTTTTTCTTCTTTAATTATTTGTAAAATTATATGTATCTCTCAATTCTAGAAAATCCACATATACCAATGGTTTAAAATCATGTGTACAGCCCCTGAAACGGTGGATATAAGATATACCCATGGTTTTCAAAACTTCTTCATGTTAATGTGTTGTTATAACAATGAGTTATCCCCACGGTTTAAAAAATTCTATACACACAATTATAAATAGTGTAGATGGGTATATTCCACCATGTCATTGACTATATACCCAGGTTTTTGAGCATCGTGTTTTATTCACCAATGATCTGAGGATTCAAAAATTGATTTAGGTTAAGATATTATATAACTCAATCAATTATTATAATTGATATATCATTTCCATACATTATGATTCTTTATTATATTAATGATATTTATTTAAATATATAAATTGAAATTTAAAGTTATGTGGGAATAAATATTGACATGATATATTATTAACAACACCACATATTTTTATTTAATATTAATTAAGATATATCTTCAGTAATATTGAATATATTACTATGAATAAATGGTGTAACCATGTTATGGGGATGAAGCTGTTTGAGTTATAGTTATAATTTTGATGTTGACATAATTAATTAATTAAAGATGATGAAGGGGATGAGATATAGAACATGAAAGAAACTGATAAAGTCTAATAATATATTTATAATAAGATAAATGGATTATATGATAAATTATTAAATTATTTTTAGTGGAATGATTTATTTAGAACTTGTTAAAATAAAATTACACTATTGATTTTTGTGTTTTTCATTATGCATGGATGAAGATGTGGGATTGTGTCATAGTGATGAAATATACAACTAGATGGGTATGGATACACATGACAGGATATAGAAACTATTAAGGGATATGTGAGCCAATATATATATTAATATTTCATTAATGGTTATTTAATATTTCTCTATTTCTATATACCAGTTCCCAAATAGGATATTTCAGCAATGACCACATTAATGTTTGTATTGGGTGAGCACCCATTATCCAAGATGTTGTGAAAGTATATTTACAAATACTTTTCCTCATCTAATAACCCTAACTGTGGTGGATTTTGGTTATTATTATGGATTTGGTTTGATATAATATTGGATGTGGATAAGATATAATATGTTTGGGGTTGTGGTATGATGTGGTATGTGAATATGGGATGGAATGAGATTTCCTGATCATTTGATGTTAGGATGTGAGGTTAACTATATTAGTGGTAAAATGATAATGGGGAATATGTCCTGATATATTTTCAAGGGATTATCATATTTTTACTATAAACATAGTATATATATATTTCTTGTGGTGAAATGGGTACATATATAGCATGGGAATGGATAACAAGTCAATTTAATTATTTTTTGTTGATGTTTTTTATTGATTATTCTATATTGAAATTCTATTTCTTAGGTAGAAACCAAATGATTATGTTTTACACGCATTTCTAAATATATTTTTTACTTTTTTTATTTTTATGGTGGAATCAAATATTGGGATGGACTACTAGTTAAAAGTTATGGAGGTTGATAAAAATTTGAGGAAACTATATTGTTATTAGGATATAATTCGCTCCTGATATTGTATTTTTATAGTTAATAAGGTTTATTTAGTTTCATTACATTACATGCATGATATAAAGTACTCATAAAATGTTTTGGTTTTATTTATAGTTATGTTTGAGTATTAATTGGTGGATTCTTCTCAATTCATAGCCTTAAAATTGTAATTTCCTCACATCATATTTACATACCCATGTTACTAGTTACATGCCCATATCCTACAGAAGGAGTGATCATGGCCTCAAAACTAATATCACCATAAACATAGGAGGGGTCTTAGTGGTTTTGATTCAATTTAGAGTTGTATTAGAGTAGGTATTTTCTAATAGGATTGTTTTTTTGAGTTTTCATTGTTGATGAAAGTAATGTCTTTGTAATAAAATTATATTATTTGAACATAGTATGTGATATAAGAATGGGATAATAAGAAATGATATTGAACTGCACCTATGATACAAACTGAGGACCATGTTTAAACTAATAGAAATGATTAATCAAGATTTCATGGATTACTGGATAGATGCTTACAAGTTTTCCATGTATCGTTAATTAGTTTTGAATGTGTTTTAATATTTAATGTTTTTAGTGAAAATAAAATAAATTTAATAAAAATAATTTAATTTAATTCTATATAATGCGTATCAAGAAAATTTTTATTATTATTGACATGGATGATGGATTATAACCTCATGTAATCTTGTTGGGAGAAGTGCACTATGATACGCAATAATTTTTTTGGATTGTTGAACAGAGTGATGATGATTTGTAAAGGGTGAATTTTTCAAGTACCGATGATAAAATTTATCAAAGTATAAATTATTTATTTTAGACTTGGATATATATCATTAGTAAAAATAACTGAATATTTCATTTAGACTGATTCATGAAGAAGAATATAATTTTATTTACATTATAGTGAATTTATTATGATGAGTAACATGAAAATATGTTATTATTTACCTCGTTGATTATAATGATTTAGATATTCTATGGGAGAATATAAAAAATTTATTTAGGATAAAATTCAAATCCATGAAACATAGAGTTGTACAGTAACTTGGAATTGTTAAGGGAATTTATGTCTATGATATTTCAAGGTGAAATAATCGAATATTACATGTTATTAATTTAACCTAATAACTAATGAATATGGAAGGGTATAATATTATAATATATATTTACATTCAAAAACTCATGGAGAGATCAATCCAATCACATTGAAGACTTTTACTAGGGTACTTATAGAAGATGTGATGATAAAAAAGTCTCTAATATATATTGATTTGACTCAAGAATAGAGTCATCAAAATTTTATAATGAATATATATATCAATAGAATATAATGTTTAATAGGATATTTGAGGATATGAATTATGAGAACACATCCCCATCCCTCATTCTAAAATATTTCATAATGGAATAATAAATTGAATTTTTTAACGAATTCAAACATCAAATGTTATTTAAGTGGTGGATAGGGATAAAAATGTGTATTATTATGATGTCCCTTGATAGTTAGTTTGGAGATAATATCATTTTTTTGGAAAAGTCATTACATTTTTTTATCATCTCTTGTATCAATAACCTCCTTGATTATATCGACAATATATAGGGCATCATGATTTTAGACAATCGATATGAGTTAGAGTTGGGAGAATACATCATAAGGATATTCCTCCCCCTCAGGGACCTCATGTTGAGCATGGATAAGGTGGTGGTCAGTGATAGGGGTGATAATTTATATTTTTATTACATAAAAATATGCAGGTGATGAATATTTCTACACTAGGAGGACTACAAGTCATTCGAGGAATTGTCTCCATTTATTTGTCCGTGAATTAGGCACTAATTGGCATATGAGATTCACTCTCCTTTATCATAATAGATTTAGTATGGGTATTTTCATTTATGTGGATAGGATACCAAGACACTTGGTGTTTTCTATTTTAGTTAGGGTTAGAATAAATTTTAAAAGGTGTTTTGAGGATTGGTAATACTAATAGGTCGATATAAATCAAGCAGGGAGTTATTTTAGTTATACATATATCAATGTGATGTTGTCCTTAGAGTGGATTGGTTAAACTCTATGTGATTCTTCATTGATTCATGTTATATATTAGTGGTATTCAATGATATAAAAGGTTTATGACTGATGTTTGTTATTATATATGACCATTAAATGAATTATATATTCATAGAACCTGTTATGTTATTATTGTTGGAATTGATAATAAATTTGAAAAGGATACAGATTAGGGATCATTTAAAAAAATTGTGTTAAAAGAAGTTATTTTTATTTTTTCTTTGACCTATTTGACAAATATTACCAAGATGAATTATGAATTATTAAAAAAAGATCAATTTTATGATATTTTGAGAATTTTTAGGTGAAACTAATTTTTTTCACCCTCATCTTTCTTTAGGACGGAGTTTTGTTTGTAGTATATTACTATTTTTCTGATCATAGTTCTTTCTATGAATTAATGCATAAGATGTTAGTGACATCCTATGGCTCTGAATCATTAAATCCTTATGAGTGTATCTAATCCATTCATAAAAATTATCTTATAACATATGATATATTTGAAAAGAATGACTAGATATCATACCAAAACTAGAAATTCATAGACCTAAGGTGTGTTCTCAATCAATGCAGGCTAGCGGAAGTTCCTAGGGTATTTACTTGATAAATAGGAACAATTTAACCTTTATACATAATAAATAAATAATTAACCAAAATATGAATAAGTAAACAAATGAGACCAATAATAAAATAGGCATGTTATGATTGATATATTTGAATATGAAAAATTTGAATATATACAATACATAAGACCATGAAAAATTTGAATGAAATATGCTAAAATTATTTAGGTTATATTTGATATCTTTGAAATAGACCTTATAGATATTCCTACAACTAAGCCTGTGGTACACACTAAATAAATGGGAACAACAATCATACCGTCGAGATGACTAATAGAATATAATCCAAAAATACAGCAATGGTGCACATGTGTGGATTAAGAATAAATACCAATGGGATAACTCCATGATTATATACACTACTTTCCCTTAAAAAATAAAAAAATTTAGTTTTAACTACATCTTTAGAATCATTATTTTAATACTATTTGAAAAAATGTAACATTAGATACACATTTTATGTCTTACAAGTTTAATTAACTGTGTTTTATATGTCAGTCGAAATAGACATGTTCATAAGAAAATAAATAAATTAAAATAGTTTATAAATCAATTCATGTTATGGAATCATGGAAAACAAACTATTATACTCTTTTAATGAAGCATGGGATCCTTTAACTAATAAAATTAATTTCCAGATCTATATCCAACTGTGTGCAGGCTGTAGTTAGAGAAAAATCATTAACTTGTGGGTAAATTCACTAGCCAATGTGGAATCCAAAATTAGTACTGATATTTTTTATATACCTTGGTATAAAAATGTATAGAGTTAGTCTACACAATATTGATTATAATTCATGGATATTAAGGCATATATTAGAATGATTAGAATCATCACCAACAACAACAACTTGTCAGTAGAATCAATCAAAATTACCCTAGGAATTCCCATGAAGTATATTTATGTAATTGATGGTTGTAGTGACCATATTTATTTCTATATATCATATGTACTAATATTAATTAAATATGTACCTCATTATAAATCCTCTTTTTCCCAATAATTCACCAGTGATTTCCTTTCCTAAATCTATTTTTTTTTACTTTCTCGTATCACATTGATCATCAAACATGGATAGTAGAGGAATTGTAGGCCTCTTCACATAATCTATATATTGAATAATGTTCCAACATTCCCAATTCATCTGATCTCCACCTTTCCATGATTTCACCATTTTACTAAATTCCCAAAGAATAGCCCACATTATTTGAGAAAGAAATTTTAAATAAAAATTAAACCTAAGTAGGACTGTTATGGTTTTGAACCTATGACCTTGAAGATGTAGTTTAGATGTCATAACAATTGATTTATGGCCTTGAATACATTCCCATAATGTTTTTTAGATTAAATTAGAATAAATAATCTAAAAAACATGAAATAAATTCTCAACTCACTTTCAAAATACCTTTTATGGAAGCGTCATGTTTATATTTAAACCACACACATTAATGAAACATCCACATATAAATTCATTTCATATCAAATAGGGGTTATCACATTAAGAGGTATATTTTTGGTTAATACAACTTGGAATATTACAAACACTATTTAATTCATGAAAATTATTTAGGGAAATTTGGAAACTACGTTATGATTAATGTTTGTTATTATTTCATCAGAAAATATCATTTATATTTTTACAAAAACTGTTATAATAGAAATATACCAAAATATATTATTTTTATAAAAAATATAAAACCCCTCTGAATAACTAGAGAATCTTCAAATTAATTCATGATATATTTTGAAATCATATTTAATTAAAAAAATCAATTTAATTTAGATTATATAATAATAACATATCATTATTCTTACATAAAACATATTATACACCAGAAAATATATAAGAATATTTTTAAATAAAAATACATAAAAATGTATTCTACACATATGGTTATTAATGAGAAAAGAAAATAATTTTTTTATAAAACCATTATAGATAATTTAAAAAATAATTTAATTATTGATTAATAAATTTAGAACATTCAAACATATATATTTTTATCATTTAAAGAGATATGGATGGAACCAGCAACATAGAGTAGATGGAACCCTGATTTATTTACAAAATAATGATATTGAAGAGATAAAGAAGTGGTGTACACCCTTTTGACATGAAAATTCCCATGAAATTATGTGTTATTTTCTTAACATAAGAAAATAACCAAAACCACTATGAGCTATATGTGAAAAGAGAATGGGGAGGATAAAGAATAAAATAATATGGGAATGAAGAATAATTTATGGGAAGATATAACTAACATCATTGGAAAAACATGAATTAAATGAGGCATAAGAATTTATAAGGTTAGAGACAATCCCTTTTTTCCTATCATGTGGTTTTAGATTAAAATGGGTTAAAATGGGAGATTCATCTCTTTATAACGACATTTTTTTTAAATAATAACAATAATATTGTAATAATAATATATCAACCCATTTAATAGAAACCAACACTAATAAATAATTCAAAAATATTATTTTAATCTGTTCTCAATAACAATTGTACCACCCATAATATAAATTCTTTTTATTATTGTAATATATAACAATAGCAATTCTAGAAACAAATATACCACATTATATTAATGTGGAGTTTATTAAACTATAAACCAAATATTGGAAACACTTTCGATAAATTAAATAACATAATTATACATTACATAACATTAATGTAATATTATATAAATCAATCACAAAGAGTATCGGGAATTCAAGACACGACACAAGATGTTTGGGGGTGAACTTATAATAATACATGCTTACTATACATAGATCCCCACACTATAGACTTATTATACATCCCTCAATGAAATATTATTACAATTAATGATTAATATATATGGTTCTCCATATCATGAATGATCAATAAATCACCCAAAATTTTTGTTTTTTAAAGATATTATATTAATATACTTTTAAAATTTAAGAAGTATGGTTTCATGGTGATAGTGTTTACTATGAGGATGAATAGGAACCATGTCATCAGGGAGTTCATTATGGTCTTTATGGAGTATAATATCATTTAGTATAACATATATAATAGTGATATAATTCAATGATAATGGAGATGGGTGGAGTTAATTCTAGATTATGGATTTGAGATTTAACATACTCTATGGAAAGGTAACATGGTAACCTATACTCTAAGTAGGAATAAACATATTGTGATGTTGCTCATGAGTATGGTAAATAATAAAGGATTATTTTATTTCTCATGGCCTCACATTTGGACATATAATAATTTATTGGAAGGGTTATAATGGCACAAATGATGGTGTAATTACATTTATTACATTAAGTGGAGGATTTTCAAATAGAAGATACATTGTTCCTAAATAAGGTGAGTACATTAAAAGGGAAAAAATCATGGTATTGATCAATGATATTGTTATAATTTTAATAAGAACACCTCTCCCTATTTATATCATAATATATACAGATTTATAAAGCAGTAAAGAGAGTTTCTATATTATTTACATGGTTCTCCAAAACTAGGCTAATTTATGGATTATGCACTAGTAATGTGATGATGTAGTAAAACAATATGTTTACTTCCTCTGTTATAATTTTAGGTAAGTCACTCTATCCCTACACATTAACAACCATTAAAAAATATTAAGAACACATTGATCTTCCCACACTATGAAAATAACTAATCCTCTTTTAAATATCCTTATCATTATAAAGAATAGAATAAAAATTACACGAAGAATGGTATAGAAATCTGTATTGTTTCTGAAAACATCTAATTAGTTAAACATATAGAACGCCTCCTTATTCATTTCAAAATATATAGTAAAATCTTCAAAAAATTATTCTTTTCATGTTATAGTCTATAATTCCTTATTCTAATATAGTCAATGTCTAGAATTATTTATTCCGTTACATTTTTTAATTTTCTCTATTCATCTCTCTATGACCCTCTCTTTTTTCTTATTTTTAAATTCTCAAAACATATTCGTATTAAATATTATTCCATACTTGGAATATTTAATTCCAAAATTAATATTAGTCAATATATTTTTCATTCATGACCCCATGAATATCAACAATTGATTCTCTAAAAAATATATAGGCTCATTCATTCAAATCTGACTAAGTTATCAATCATATATTATTGTTGATAATTTATACATGCACAATAAAGTGTGGTGTGTTATTATAATTAAAAAAAAGTATTTCAAAAGCATGAAATTTGTTTTTGAAATTGTTAATAAACTCACAATAAAATCCAACATTAATCTCATATTGATTCTTTATACAAATGGTTGATTAAGTTAATGATAATATTTAATTATTAAGAAAACTAATTCACAATTATATAGTTGATCTATCATTGAAGAAACAAATTCAATTAACCTTAAAATCGCTGAATATGATGCCTCAGGGATTCTATATTTTACAAAGGTAATTAATCTTATGATTTTGTAAATTTTTATTATGGTATGCTAAAAATGATTAATATTAAATTTTAATTTTTTGTAAAATGATTTGTACAATTTAGAAAATCCATGTTATTGAATGGGAATGAATCATAGAGAACTTCCTTTCTCCTGGATTAAATCTTATAGATTTATCAAATGACCCTTTTTAATTTATAGATGAATAATATTAAAAAATAAATTATTATTATGATATATCCATTACAATGAAATGAATCTTATAGAGTATAAAGAACTGTTATAGAATTATCTCATCTTTTGAATGATTATTATTGAAAATATAAAATGACCCATATTGTCTCTATAATTAGTTATTTATTCGTATCCCAAGGACAATTTATCTTATGAAAACATTTATATTATATTTTTAATTTATAGTTCCATATCTGTCTTACATAAATAAGAATTTTGTTTATTGAGTACACTTAAGAGAAATGCATCGAATGTTTACAAACCAGATTCTTCTAGAATCACTCCAAAATAATTTCAACCTTCCCTATATGAGTTACACAATATTTTGTAATATTTTTTGAATGTTCATTTAATTACATTATCAAAAAAACTCAAAATAATTATAAAGGTATTATTTCCAATAATACCACTCTTCGGGTTTGTTGAAAACATCAAATCATATTCAATATTTCCTTTCATGAAAACATCATAAAATAAAAAATCTGAAAAATAAATTGTCTTAAACATTTACATTTAAAAAGTGTACTAAGGATTAACTAAACATAAACTCTAACACAAAATTATTTAATATTGGTCAAAGAAATAAAAGTAAAATTAAAATATACTCATGAAAACAATTTTTTGGTCTTTATTCTCTTCAACTAATTCAATTTTTTTCTCCCCTCATTAAAGATTAAAATTATATTCCCCTAAATAAAAAACTATAATATTATTTATAATTATTTCTCAATGATAAGGAACAATCGCAAACCACTTATGATTAAAATTTATTATTAAAAAACTTATCCTTTTTTATATACGAATAACTTATCCCCATTTATCATTGAAACCCAAGGAAACAATTCTGAAATTTTTTATGGGAGAATTAGAAATACAATCATTAAATTAAATAATATTTTTAAAATATTTTATATAAATATAAAATAGTGTTGTGGAGTGGGGGCCATTTTTTAATCAATCATGGCTGATGGGGTTAGTTAAACTCGAAGATCAAATCTATGCCTCTCAAAATTAAATTTCTTCATTACCTATGATATATCATATATAATATAATTCTATGTGAAAATATACTCTAAATTCACTATATATTGTTCAAATTTATCAATTATTAATGTTTATTTAAACATGATCTGTTTTATCATAGAATGATGAAAATATTTTCACTATGATTTATAGAAATATGATTATCAGTATTTACTATAATAGTAGATTTTTCATCCACTCAAACATCCTTAAGTTGTTCTATTATCTATATCAACTATATACACACATTAGTTTTCGTGGTGTATTTAGCTTCTAGGGTGCTCAATCAAATTCATTCATACATCCTACTCGATAATGAAAAAAAATCTTCCATGATTAAAAAAACCACATCATTCTGAATTTTAGTCATCAACTAAACATGAACAATCTATATAATCTACCCAATAAACTCATATTATGATGATCTATGATGAAATACCTCAATGTTGTCTATATGGTTGATATATCAATGTATCCACTTCACAACTAGAATGAGTCTCTCATTATGCTAACATTGGTATTATAAATCTGGGAATATCATAAACACTAAATAATGATATATGTTTTTTATTTATATAAGGATTATAATAATAATATTTTATTCTATTATATTTACCTATGTTCCATTATCATCCGAAGATAACATTACCTAGAAATATATTTGGGTTTTCATTAGACTATAATCCTTCATTATGAACCACAATAGTAGATCATTGATATATTTGGTTTGATAAATAAATGTTCCATTTTATCCTTCAGTTACCTATAATCCTTGTAAAATTTTACCTCTCTCATCATAGAAATCTAAAATTTTTACCTCAAATATTATGAGAATATCTTGCATTGTGAATCATGTCATCCTCAAAATATTATATCATCTAAATAGATGAGCATCAAAATACATAGATCATTTTCATTATTGTTGTATAAATTATGATCAACTCCAAATCCTTTGAATCCAAGCATCCCCATTGCGTTTCTAAGAAAATAATTCAAAATAATTATTTCATCCATTAATCCATATAACTCATTTTTCAACCAATAGACATTGTTATTATCATTATCTATAATAAACCCATCCATTTTCATGATTCACACTTTAACCTCATGTACTCCTATGATAAATGTTAATTTTACATCTGTTTGATAAAAATTAATGTAAATTTGGATTAATATATCTAAAAACAAACATGTATTCACTAACTAAGGAACATGGGAAAATGTCTTATTAATATAAATTCCTTCAATTTGGGAATAACCCTTAGATGCTAGTCATTAATTATTTTGAGTCACCATGTTATCTTCATTTATCTCCTTGTTGATGACCCACTTTTTTATAATGATGTTACTTTCCTCCATCCGTTAATGATCCTATCAAGTTTGGTTATTTTTTATTTGGTCAAGATATTCATTGATAACAATTACTCAATTTTTATATATAAAATCCTAATCAGAAATATTAGTCTCTTTGTAAGATATAAGAGAGTTATGCGAAAGATCTTTAATACTTTATGTTTGATCTAAAACTTTTTAGTCATGAACTTTGTTTCTATCAATAATTTCCACCCAACTCCTTCCCTTTCTTATTTTGGTGGATCCTCTTATATTTTCTTCATAATATATATATATATATCTTCTTATAAATATTCATCCCTCTAATATTCTAACATCATAATAACTTTCTTACTCAATTTTGTAATTTTTTTCAATAAAATATTATCATAAAAATATAAATTCTATAAATTTTACACAATAGTGGCGTATTTCAATTCAATGATTTTTTCAATCAGTTTTCTATAGAATATATACGCCTTTATTTTGGATGAATATCCAGTTAAAATTATTTTGTTACAAAAAAAAATTTAATTTCAGGCTATTCTAAATGTTGAGAATAAGCATATTTCTTATAAAAATATATAATTACTTTTGTGATGAGTTATTACCGTACCACACCTCTTATTTGTACTTCAATTTGTTTATACAGAAAATATATATTAGAGATATATAATTGTTTCAGCACTTCCTCCTAAAATTAATTTTATAATAACTTATTTCCTATTTGAGTTATCCATTCTATATTGTTCATAATATGTTTTCTCTTCACAATAACTCCATTTTATTGATGAGTACTTATTACTAAAACGTGATTTCAGATCTTATGATTCTAAATATATTCTTCTACAAGATCATTGGTAAATTTTGTACTATTTTTATCAATAAAATCTGAATTTTCATTCCAGTCACCTTCTCAACTATCCTCGAGTAATGGTTAATGCATTTAAACATATTGGTTCTTTTGAATAATGACTATTATCGAATCCATACTAAAATAATAATAAATAAATAAAACATAATACATATTTTAATCAGTATGACTTGGTTATATAGTCCACACACATAAACATGCTCAAATTAAACTACCATTATCAATTTTTTCTTCTTTATATTATATGAAATTTAACCAATCATTCCTTTTTGACAAGTATCATGAAAGTGAGTGTAATGGCTCGGACCTCTCTGGTCCATTACTTTGTGGAATTTTGGTGTTGGAGGTGTTCCGGGAGGCCAAGGGGACTTATCCCCAACACTTTGCCAATTTTCCAATTCTGTGAACAGTGTTTCCAGTTTTATGAACAGTAACTGATCGGTCTGACAGATCTGTCTCACCGATCAGTTTCACAGATCGGTGTGACGGATCGGTGTGACAGATCAGTTTCCCAGATCGGTGTGACAGATCGGTTTCACATATCAGTTTCACAGATCAGTGTGACAGATCAGTTTCACAAATCAGTTTCACAGATCGGTGTGACAGATCAGTTTCACAGATCAGTTTCACAGATCGGTGTGAAAGATCAGTTTCACAGATCAGTTTCACAGATCGGTGTGACAGATCAGTTTCACAGATCGGTTTCATAGATCGGTGTGACAGATCGGTTTCACAGATCAGTTTCATGTACAGTAACGGTGGGTGAACAGTGTTTCCAGACTCCTACAGTTTTGCCCCTCTTTACGATTCCTTTGACATAAAATACATTTGAAGCCTTATTTTAAGGGCTCTTAAGGTCGTTTAAAATGCCATAAATCCTATATTAATTTTTTTCCCAAGGATTAGAATGTTTTACTTGGTCAAACCGCGTGGGTTAATGCGATCCATTTTTAATGGAGAATTAACCGGATCTTAAACCGTCACCTCATTAAATCTTAAAAAGGGAAGAGATATCATTCTCCCTTGTTCTTTTCATTTGTTCTCAACTAAGAGGTGCTAGAACCTTTCAATCCTTTCCGTAGGAGTGGCACAATCAACCTTTACTCCTAGGATCAGTTCTGCTCTGTTGGATGCAACCGAGCCGTGTCGATCAATCTTCGATATAAGCATCCTCTGGTGGATGCAGTTGTCACGAGGGGAGGATCGGGACTTGTTGTGTGGATAAAGGACGTCAATAACTCTTCATGTTAGGGTATTCATGGCTTCTCTAATTGTATATGTGCAATCTTAGAATTAGCATGATTTATTCCTTTGGATCACAATGAAATTGACCTAATTAAATACTTGAACCGGATTAAAAGAATTGGTTGATCGCATGTTGTTGCTTTATACCGTGATAACGGTTTGCCTCATGATTTCTTAGATATAGTGATATCTATGTTTTCTTTGGCTTTGTTGTTCATTCATGATGGAAATTGATAACGAACGTAAAGCCGGAATTATTTGTTAAATAATTGGCTAAAGATAAAGAGGCATGTAAATTAATCTGGTTATTGCTGTTGTTGTAGTTGTTCTAATTTGAGGATAATCAAATTAGGGAAGTAAGCATGGTTATTTAATTGTGATAGCTTACTGATTATGTATCCATGATTGGAACCTACGAATAACAAATCTGCTAATTCAATATGGATTAGAGAACAGATTATGTGAGAATTTCTAAAAGGGTTCTGAGTTACCCTCTTGTTTGTTAAAGGGTCAAGATCCCATGATGTGATGTTTGTTTTCCTGCTACTTGTGATTTGATGTGAGCCGGGATGGCTGTTGTGATATGTGGAGACATGGAGGCCTTGTGGTTATGGCAGCAGATGACGCCTAGAGTGGCGAGATGCATCAGTTTATGCATGTGGGTGTCGGGGAGGACACCAGGGGTGATGGAATGGGATGGATGTGGTTGCTGGTTACCTACGGTTTTCTTGAATGTTAATCGGCTTTGCTTTTCCCCACTGCTCAAGGTAGCTGGTCTTGCTACCCTTCTTCCGAAGGAGGGGAAGACGCGCGGGGTATGGCACGTGCTTTCCGTGTTTAGCCTCTTGAGGGAGAATGGGTATATGCTCTTTCTATAGGTGGCAAAGACTCGACAGATAGTATATCTATTCACCGTGTTGAGCCTCCTTTGTGTTTAGAAGCATAGGATGTTTTTCTAGAATGCCTGGGAATGTGGAAAAGTAATTCGGTAAGGAATATTTGATTAAATGGTGAAAATCCACGGGGATGGAGATGCTGGAATTTAAAGGTGATGTGAATCTTAAAAAGGAGCTGTTGTTTTTGAAAGTGATGCCAATTCAGTTTAATGTGGAATTGTTAATTCTTAATTAATGTTTAAATAATTAATTAACGTACAGTGGAATTGATAAATGAGAATGGAGTAATCTAATGAAGCTCTTCAATTGGTTGTGTGCTTATAGGATACCTAGTCTTTGAAGTAGCAGCCTGGAGTTTGAGAGACGTTAGCTGCAGTTGTATCTAAGACTAGGTAATGCCCATAGTGTGGATGTGAGTTACTTATATATTCTGTACTTTTTGTGTTTCTATACGCTACTCCACCCTGTCGGTAAGGGCAACTGACACCCCAGGGATTCTGAGCCCTGGGGGGGGGGGGGTGTTTTCCCCAACATTCTGATGGGAGGTTGAATGGCTGACTACCCCCTTTGGCCCTGCTCTCTTCTCTTGGTAGATACTCGTTCCATGAGGCACAGTGGTTAGTTACCCCATATATGTGTGTAGAGGGCTGTAATGGCTTGTGGTTATTCACACACATATATTCTGGATATAGTATCCTACAGACTACTATAGGTGTAACGTGTATAGGCTATGATGGCTTGAGGATCCTTACTCGGCGTATGGGCTATAATGGCTTGAGGAATAATACTCGACATATGATACAAGTTATACGAGCTATGGTGGCTCCCAGAAACTACCTGGTTACTTTGGTTGTGAGGACGGTGTGGCGCTTCGCCCAGGTGTCTGCGGGCAAGCCTTTGTGGTGCACAAGGTGCAGATTGTGGAGCTTAGCCCAGGTGTCTGCGGGCAAGCCTTTGGAGAGAGATGCACAGGACGTATGTCGTTGGGTTAAAGCGGCAAACCAGTGGGGAAGTAGTAGTGGGGTACCCTTGATATTCTTTACTATATGCTATATTATTGTATGCGTTACTTGGTGAGAGTAGCCAAGGTGAGGTTGGGAACATAGTATACCTGTTTAGATAATGAGTTAGTTTCACTTGTTGTACACTGGGCTTTAGCATGCTTTCTTTATATTTGCACGAGAGTCTTGGGGAGGATCCTACTGAGTATACTGTTATACTCACCCTATGTACATATAAACTGTTTTTCAGGTCACTTGGAGCAGGTTGGAGATCAAGCTTGTTACTACTAGCTTGCGGTTGGAGGAGGAGCTGTTCGGGCTTGTGGTCGCTGTCGTTTTACTTTCTTTTGGGTACTTTTAGTTTCCCCTTTCAGTTGTAGTACTTTTGCATGACATTTCATATATGTACTTGGTTTCCTTTTATATTTCAGTTCTGAGTTGGAGTTGATTGGAGTATATTCTATCTCTCTCTTCTGCATGTGTTCTCTTAGAGGGTAATGCCTCCCATTTGTGTGTGTATTATACCCTCGGTGCTAGTCGCCAACCCAGGGCCTACTGGAGGCGGGACTCGGGGGTCATTATCTCCCTTCTCACATTGCCGGCCCAGGAGGGGTACACTTTGTGGGGAGGGGTCGTGACAGAGTGGTATCAGAGGTCTGGTTGAGGGATAGGATGGAGTTTGGAGTTAGGCACAGGTGAGGATGCATGGGATGGTAGGGCAACGATGTCATTCATGTTTAGAAAGTGGGGTAAACACTGGAGACCGGCAGAGACATAGGCGTTCAGGGCCCCCTATGATCTATTGCACAGACCTTTAAGTTTACGATGGCTACTAAACAAAGTGATACTGGTTGCAGGGTAGAGACCTAGGAAAGGATCATGCATCATTATTCTTTGCGCCTGTGTTTGAATGGGTAGACCTTGGGATAGGTAACCAAAAATTAATAAAACAAAATAATTAATTAATTAATGTTGAGTCTTCCATATTCCAGTCTTAGGAGCTCTAATGGTTGTTATTTTACAGGTATGGCTCCAGGTCGACGTCCTCGTCAGGTTTGCACAGAAGGTGCCCAGCAGGCTGTTCCAGCAGATCGCCGCCAGGTAGAGGTTGACGACGATGACACTTGGAGGAAGACACTCCGAGAGTTTCAGCGCCAGAGTCTACAGAAGTACGAGGGCTCCATTTCAAATGCGGTCACAGAAGACTGGTTGGAGGAGGTCGAGATAGGATTCAGTTCGATTCGTGCTCGGAAGGAACACTGGGTGTCCTTGGTTGTGACGATGTTGCGTGGAGCAGCGAGACAGTGGTGGTTCTTGTTCCTCGGGGATCGTGAGGAGTCAGCGATCTCATGGGAGGAGTTTCGAGATAGGTTTAGAGTCGAGTTTATTTCATCGACTGCGAAAGCGTCCAGTCGCCAGGAGCTACTCACCCTTCGACAGGGGAGCTCCAGTGTTCGAGAGATTGGAATCCGTTTCAAGAACCTTCTACGATATGCTTCCGACCTGTTACCAGATGATGAGGCCAGGGCGAGGCATTTCGAGGAGGCTTTGCGTCCAGAGATCCAGCGCCAGGTCACCCCATTTATGCTGAAGACATATCTAGAGGTGCTGGCGAGGGCAGAGGTTGTTGAGAGGACTTTGGCCAGGACCGGATCGTCATGAGAGGGGAATCGTCATGATTCCTCACGAAGCAGGGCTATGGTTTGGGGTTCCCAGTTTTCAGGACAGAAGAGTTTCCGTTCACCTGGGGGTAGGTCCTAGCCCTTCCAATCTCGTTTCTCCGGAGGCAGAAACTCTCAGGCCTTTGCCAAGGGATCAGGCGCTTGTTTTTCTTGTGGTGGTCGTGGTCATCAGCAGCGGGAGTGCCCGACTTTTCAGAGCAGTCATCGTACACCAAGCGCTCCACTCCAGGTTCCTCCGTTGAGGCAGTTCCAGCCGAGGCAGCAGCAGCAGGTGGCAACAGCTTTAGATCACCAGAGGGTAGATGGAGCAGGCAGAGGACAGCCCCATGACGCTCCCCGTCCTCAGAGAGCAGAGTGAGGCCGTGGTGGTGGTCATCATCAGGGTCAGAGAGGTCGTGGAGGTGGTCGTGGTCAGCTTCATGCTCTAGCGTTGCCAGCTCCAGGCGAGCCAGACGTCGTCCGAGGTACCCTTTGCTTGTTTTCTACCTTGGTGTATGCCTTGTTTGATTCAGGAGAGACACACTCCTTTATATCCCCTACCCTTGTCCACGCTTTGGGACTTGAGGTAGAGAGGCTTCCATTGCCCTTGGCGTTGACTACGCCAGTTGGAGGTCGAGCTAGCTTGTTTGAAGTATGTAGAGACTGTGAGCTAGTGTTGGGGAAGCACCGCTCTTGGGGAGATTTCCTATGTTTACGAATACAACCATATGATGTCATCCTCGGCATGGATTGGTTGTATTCGGTGCAGGCTATTGTGGATTGCTACAGGAAGAAGGTCGTTTTCTTTGATGAAGATGGAGAGGAAGTAGTGTTTGTTGGTGAGAGAGATCCTCGAATGAGTCATAGACGAGTTTCATCCTTATCATCCATGATGGCTGGGATGATGCTGAGTTCTTCAGAGGTTCAACAGTTGGCGTTTCCTAGGGTCGTAGAGGAGTACCCAGACGTCTTCCCAGAAGAGGTTGTATCCTTACCCCCTCGACGAGAGATCGAGTTTGGGATCGAGCTACAGCTGGGAGCGTCTCCTATCTCTATGTCTCCGTATAGGATGGCGCCTTCTGAGTTATGATAGCTATGTATTCATCTCGATGGTCTGTTGCAGTGTGGTTTTGTTCGGCCAAGTGTGTCACCTTGGGGTGCACTAGTTTTGTTTGTGAAAAAGGCTGATGGCAGTTTGCGGTTGTGCGTCGATTATCGTCGGTTAAACAAAGTGACAATAAAGAACCGCTATCCTCTCCCGCGGATTGATGACCTATTCGATCAACTGAAGGGTGCAAGTTGGTTCTCAAAGATAGACTTGCGGTCAGGATATCATCAGATGCGTGTAAAGGATGAGGATATCCCGAAGACTGCTTTCCGCTGTCATCATGGGCATTATGAGTTTGTTGTAATGCCATTCGGCGTGACAAATGCTCCAGCTGTTTTCATTGGGTTGATGAATGTTGTGTTTCCTGAATTCCCGGACAATTTTTTTTTGGTTTTCATCGATGACATCCTTGTATACTCCACATCTGAAGAGGAGCATGCAGAGCATCTACGAGCCGTTTTGGGAGTTCTTCGCCAACATCGGTTGTTTGGGAAGCTGTCCAAGAGTGAGTTCTGGGCTCGAGAAGTTCGTTTCTTGGGACATGTTGTGTCCCAACAGGGAGTAGCTGTGGATCCTTCTAAGATAGAAGCAGTGGTGTCTTGGCCAGCTCCCAGGACAGTGTCAGAGGTGCGAAGTTTCCTTGGTCTCGCAGGCTATTACAGGAGGTTTGTGGCTAATTTCTCCCGAGTTGCGACTCCTCTGATAGCTTTGACCAGGAAGGATCAATCGTTTATATGGACTGATCAGTGTCAGACAGCTTTCAAGTATCTAAAGGAGAAGTTGGTAAGTGCTCCAGTCCTTTGTCTTCCAGCGGAGAGAGTCCAGTTTGATGTTTTCTGTGATGCTTCACATCTGGGGCTAGGCTGTGTTCTTATGTAGCAGAGGTCCGTTGTTTCTTATGGGTCTCGTCAATTGCGTCCCCATGAACGCAACTACACCACCCATGATCTTGAGTTGGCAGCCGTGGTGTTTGCGCTGAAGTTGTGGAGACATTACCTCATTGGGGAGCGCTTTGTGGTTTTCACCGATCATAAGAGTTTGAGGTATGTTTTCTCCCAACGTGACTTGAACTTGAGGCAGCGTCGGTGGATGGAGTTCTTGCAGGAATACGACTTCGAAATATCCTATACACCTGGAAAAGGGAACGTTGTAGCTTATGCACTAAGCTGAAAGTCACGTAATGATGTTGTGCGTGAATCTGGTGATTCCTGGAGAGGGATGGAAGAGCTATCAGCTTTGCATCTTGATATGGGAGAAGTTGGGGGAAGAGGTTGTCTTTTCCAGATGATGGTGCAGTCGTCCCTGATGCAAAAGGTGGATGAGTCTCAGTTGGGTGATCTAGAGGTGGAAGTTTAGAGAGACAGAGTTGTATGTGGTGAGGCCCCTGATGGTTGGTCGGAGGATGAACAACACCGAGTGTTGTATCATGGCAGGCTTTTTGTTCCCTTGGCGATGCGCAAGATGGTTCTCCGAGAGTTCCATAGTTCACCCTTGGCGGTACATCCTGGTGTGACGAAGATGTACCGATCCTTGAGGAGTCAGTTTTGGTGGCCTGGGCTGAAGCGTACAGTTGCGGAATGTGTGTCTCGATGTTTAGTCTGCCAGAAGGTGAAGGTCGAACACCGTGTTCCTGGTGGTCTTCTCCAGCACTTAGAGATTCCTCAGTGGAAGTGGGAGGAGATCTCAATGGACTTTGTTACAGGTTTACCTTGAGATCCGGGAGGACATGATGCTATATGGGTGGTAGTGGATCGTTTAACAAAATCATCCCACTTCATAGCGATCAAGGAGTCGAGCTCAGTGGAAGTTTTGTCGAGGCAGTATCTGGAGGAGGTGGTGAGGCTTCACGGAGTTCCTAAGACGATAATTTCTGATCGAGATCCTCGTTTTACCTCCAGGATGTGGAGAGGACTCCAGCAGGCATTTGGTTCTCAATTATGCCTTAGCACTGCTTTTCATCCTCAAACGGATGGTCAGACAGAGAGAACCATCCAGACTCTTGAAGACATGGTGCGCTCTTGTGTTCTTGATTTTGGAGGTTCATGGGTGAAGCACTTACCCTTGGTAGAGTTCGCTTACAATAATAGTTTTCACTCTACCATCGGCATGGCGCCGTTTGAAGCCTTGTATGTCCGGCCATGCCGTACTCCGTTGTGTTGGACTGGGGTCGGTGAGTCAGCAATTCTCGGACCAGAACTAGTGCAGAATACAACAGAGATGGTTCAGGTGATTCGTGAGAGGATGAAGACAGCACAGGATCGTCAGAAATCATATGCTGATCAAAGAAGGAGACCGTTAGAGTTTAATGTTGGGGATCATGTGTTTCTGAAGGTGACTCCCCGTCGTGGGCAGCGAAGGTTTGGTCACGGAAGTAAGCTTTCTCCCCGTTTTGTTGGGCCTTTCGAGGTGTTAGCTCGTGTTGGAGCTGTGGCATATCGAGTAGCACATCCCCCTCAGATGACTCGGATACATGATGTTTTCCATGTATCACAGCTCTGTCGTTATCTTCATGATTAATCTCATGTTATCGATTGGGGAGAGATCGATATTGATGATGATGCAACCTTCGAGGAGCGACCTGTGGAGATCCAAGACCACAAGGAGAAGGTGTTGTGTGGGCGTTCTATCCCATTAGTTCGTGTCTTGTGGCGACACGGTGGAATGGAGCAGAGTACCTGGGAGCGTGAGTCACAGATACGTGCTCAGTACCCAGAGTTGTTCAATGTTTAACTCCTTTCATGTAATGATGTTTCCTCTCTGGTTAGATCTTTCATGTTTTATTTATGTACCTTTGATGTGATGTTGTGAATGAATTGTTTGGGTATGGATTGTTTGTTCCCGGATGTCAGAGTTTTGTTCCAGCTTTCGACCAACTCATGGTGGTTTTTCCCTGAGAGGTATCTTATGGGGTGGTTGTTCGGACCCCTCTTTTCTTCTGGGTTGGTTTTTAATTCTCGAGGACGAGAATGTTTTGAGAGGTATCTAATGTAATGGCATGGACCTCTCCGGTCCATTACTTTGTGGGATTTTGGTGTTGGAGGTGTTCCGGGAGGCCAAGGGGACTTATCCCCAACACTTTGCCAATTTTCCAGTTCAGTGAACAGTGTTTCCAGTTTTATGAACAGCAACAGATCGGTCTAACAGATCGGTCTCACGGATCAGTTTCACAGATCGGTGTCACAGATCAGTTTCACAGATTGGTGTGACAGATCGGTGTGACAGATCAGTTTCACAGATCGGTGTGACAGATCGGTTTCACATATCAGTTTCACAGATCGGTGTGACAGATCAGTTTCACAGATCAGTTTCACAGATCGGTGTGACAGATCAGTTTCACATATCAGTTTCACAGATCGGTGTGACAGATCGGTTTCACAGATCAGTTTCACAGATCGGTGTGACAGATCCGTTTCACAGATCAGTTTCACAGATCGGTGTGACAGATTAGTTTCACAGACCAGTTTCATGTACAGTAACGGTGGGTGAACAGTGTTTCCAGACTCCTACAGTTTTGCCCCTCTTTAAGTTTCCTTTGACGTAAAATACATTTAAAGCCTTATTTTAAGGGCTCTTAAGGCCGTTTCAAATGCCATAAATCCTATATTAATTTTTTTCCCAAGGCTTGGAATGTTTTACTTGGTCAAACCGCGTGGGTTAATGCGATCCGTTTTTAATGGAGAATTAACCGGATCTTAAACCGTCATCTCATTAAATCTTAAAAAGGGACGAGATATCATTCTCCCTTGTTATTTTCCTTTGTTCTCAACTGAGGGGTGATAGAACCTTTCAATCCTTTCCGTAGGAGTTGCACAATCAACCTTTACTCCTAGGATCAGTTCTGCTCTGTTGGATGCAACCGAGCCGTGTCGATCAATCTTCGATATAAGCATCCTCTGGTGGATGCAGTTGTCACGAGGGGAGGATCGTGACCTGTTGTGTGGATAAAGGACGTCAAGAACTATTCGAGGTAGGGGATTCATGGCTTCTCTAATTGTATATGTGCAATTGTAGAATTATCATGATTTATTCCTTTGGATCACAATGAAATTGACCTAATTAAATACTTGAACCGGATTAAAAGAATTGGTTGATCGCATGTTGTTGCTTTATACCGTGATAACGGTTTGCCTCATGTTTTCCTAGATATAGTGATATCTATATTTTCTTTGGCTTTTTTGTTCGTTCATGATGGAAATTGATAACGAACGTAAAGCCGGAATTATTTGTTAAATAATTGGCTAAAGATAAAGAGGCATGTAAATTAATCTGGTTATTGTTGTTGTTGTAGTTGTTCTAATTTGAGGATAATCAAATTAGGGAAGTAAGCATGGTTATTTAATTGTGATAGCTTACTGATTAGGTATCCATGATTGGAACCTACGAATAACAAATATTCTAATTCAATATGGATTAGAGAACAGATTATGTGAGAATTTCTAAAAGGGTTCTGAGTTACCCTCTTGTTTGTTAAAGGGTCAAGATCCCATGATGTGATGTTTGTTTTCATGCTACTTGTGATTTGATGTGAGCCTGGATGGCTGTTGTGATACGTGGAGGCATGGAGGCCATGTGTTTATGGCAGCAGATGACGCCTAGAGTGGCGAGATGCATCAGTTTATGCATGTGGGTGTCGGGGAGGACACCAGGGGTGATGGAATGGGATGGATGTGGTTGCTGGTTACCTACAGTTTTCTTGAATGTTAATCGTCTTTGCTTTTCCCCACTGCTCAAGGCAGCTGGTCTTGCTACCCTTCTTCCGAAGGAGGCGATGACGTGCGGGGTATGCCACGTGCTTTCCGTGTTTAGCCTCTCGAGGGAGAATGGGTATATGCTCTTTCTATAGGTGGCAAAGACTCGATGGATAGTATATCTATTCACCGTGTTGAGCCTCCTTTGTGTTTAGAAGCATAGGATGTTTTTCTAGAATGCCTGGGAATGTGGAAAAGTAATTCGGTAAGGAATATTTGATTAAATGGTGAAAATCCACGGGGATGGAGATGCTGGAATTTAAAGGTGATGTGAATCTTAAAAAGGAGCAGTTGTTTTGGAAAGTGATGCCAATTCAGTTTAATGTGGAATTGTTCATTCTTAATTAATGTTTAAAGAATTAATTAACGTACAGTGGAATTGATAAATGAGAATGGAGTAATCTAATGAAGCTCTTCAATTGGTTGTGTGCTTATAGGATACCTAGTCTTTGAAGTAGCAGTCTGGAGTCTGAGAGACGTTAGCTGCAGTTGTATCTAAGACTAGGTAATTCCCATAGTGTGGATGTGAGTTACTTATATATTCTGTACTTTTTGTGTTTCAATACGTTACTTCACCCTGTCGGTACGGGAAACTGACACCCCGGGGATTCTGAGCCCTGGGGGGTGTTTTCCCCAACATTCTGATGGGAGGTTGAATGGCTGACTACCCCCTTTGGCCCCGCTCTCTTCTCTTGGTAGATACTCGTGCCATGAGGCACAGTGGTTAGTTACCCCATATATGTGTGTAGAGGGCTGTAATGGCTTGTGGTTATTCACACACATATATTCTGGATATAGTATCCTACGGACTACTATAGGTGTAACGTGTATAGGCTATGATGGCTTGAGGATCCTTACTCGGCGTATGGGCTGTAATGGCTTGAGGAATAATACTCGACGTATGATACACGTTATACGAGCTATGGTGGCTCCCGGAAACTACTTGGTTACTTTGGTTGTGAGGACGGTGTGGCGCTTCGCCCAGGTGTCTGCGGGCAAGCCTTTGTGGTGCACGAGGTGCAGATTGTGGAGCTTAGCCCAGGTGTCTGCGGGCAAGCCTTTGGAGAGAGATGCACAGGACGTATGTCGTTGGGGCAAAGCGGCAAACCCACGGGGAAGTAGTAGCGGGGTACCCTTGATATTCTTTACTATATGCTATATTCTTGTATGAGTTACTTGGTGAGAGTAGCCATGGTGAGGTTGGGAACATAGTATACCTGTTTAGATAATGAGTTAGTTTCACTTGTTGTTCCCTGGGCTTTAGCATGCTTTCTTTACATTTGCACTAGAGTCTTGGGGAGGATCCTACTGAGTATACTGTTATACTCACCCTATGTACATATAAACTGTTTTTCAGGTCACTTGGAGCAGGTTGGAGATCAAGCTTGTTACTACTAGCTTGCGGTTGGAGGAGGAGCTGTCCGGGCTTGTGGTCGCTGTCGTTTTACTTTCTTTTGGGTACTTTTAGTTTCCCCTTTTAGTTTTAGTACTTTTGCATGACATTTTATATATGTACTTGGTTTCCTTTTATATTTCAGTTCTGAGTTGGAGTTGATTGGAGTCTATTCTATCTCTCTCTTCTGCATGTGTTCTCTTAGAGGGTAATGCCTCACATTTGTGTGTGTATTATACCCTCAGTGCTAGTCGCCAACCCGGGGCCTACTGGAGGCAGGACTCGGGGGTCATTATCTCCCTTCTCACATTGCCGGCCCAGGAGGGGTACACTTTGTGGAGAGGGGGTCGTGACAGTGAGGGTGATTTCATGAGTGTTTAGGGACATATTGAGATCCTTTGTAACGCCCCGACCCCAGCTACCCAGAGTCGGTGCATTACTTCGTAACATTGGCATGATCACAAGAAAGATCAAATCTCGAAAGACCGATTGGTTTAGTAGCCTTGGAAACACTAGATATATTCATAAGTTTTACATTACATCATAAAATCAAAAACTACTACAACAACATAATGTTTCCACAGTCCACACTACAATCCCCTTATAATATCCCTGCAGGTCATTCATAACTTACATCTTCACTTCCTGGGAAAAATAAAACATAGAAAAGGGGTGAGCTCAAATGCCCAGTAAGGATAACAATATAGCGGAAACTTTCATCAATAAGAATAAATATTTAAGGCAATGTATAACTAAAACAAAAGCCTTTTAAACATGAACTTTCAACATGGTATGGCATAAATAAAAATGAAATAATGCCATTTACTTATTCACATGGATATTCCACTAATCGAATAATCACATGAAAAAATAAATAACCACTTTCATAATGTTGGAATGCATAATGCCAGACTATCATAACCACATAGCCAAGGCCTCGTGCCAAGACTACAAATAAGATTTTGTCAAGGCCTTGTGCCAAGACACTAGTTTGTCTCATGAGACCTACCGATGCATCGAGGAGCTATAGCGGGCTCCACCCGTCACTTATTAAGTCCAATGCATTCCCATATGAAAAGGTTTAAACATAACATAAACATTCGTATTAAAACTAGCATACGAAATGTAAATACTTTCACAATAAACTATGAATGGTATAAAAATAGCACATCCACAGTCAAACATATCACAAAACTTTCAATACAATATAGAAGTTTTGTATCATAATAAATCAACTTCAAATAATCTTAAAATCCATCAAAGGATGTTGACATAGATGAAATCAAAATTCTTTTTAAAGAAATATCTCCTTTTATTTGGAAATCATTTAAGATCCATATAAAATAAAACATTTTCTTTGAAAATATTCTTATAAGCTTGTAAGGAAAGCTTTGAAGATTTTATAATGGCGTAAAATAACCGCACCCGCCGTATGAGTTAAAAAAAACATTCTTACCTCAATTCTGTCGAAAAGGTTAAAAAGGACCTTGTTTTGAAAACGACGGAAAGATTCCTTTATAAACCTCTTATAAAAAGTCAAAAAAAGGTATAAATGACTTTAACCCATATTCTTGTAAATAGTAAAAATGTTTTGAAATACATTTTTAAGAAACATGGATGTGGATGATAAAGAGATCCCAGTAGATTATTACATATAAACAACCTCGGATAATGAAGAGATTGTGAAATAACCCTTACCTTGTACTTTTCCTTGGTTGGGGTAGGTTAACCTCCTGTATAATGGTGAAATAATTGTTATTAAATTATACAAGAATCATATATATTAATATGATATCATATATGATCGTTTAACATTGATTTATTAATAATATCTTAGAATTATCATCGTTTCGGGTGTTAACTTACTCATTTTCTTTTATATGTTTTGTTACATAAGCCATGTTTGTTGTATCTTATTCATATCCAGAATGATATCAAGTCCTTAAACATCATTTTTAAATCATAAAATGATAATTATACTTGAATGGATACGATGGAGAATGAATCTCATCGCGTTCGTGGAGACGGTAGTCCGTACGTACGCACGAGCGACAATATCATTCTTTTGATATTAAAATAATATATAAATGAATGGTATATCATATATACAGAATCATTAACATGTTATATTTATTATTTACATGAGTTACACATCATTATTATACCCATCCAAATAATATTATATTGAATAACAATTACACCACGACGTGGAGACGGTAAGCCGTACGTACGCACGTATGGTGACATGTTATTCAAAGGGTGGATAGAATACTGAATATGGTTGTACCATACTTATAATAACATCACAGTATATGTGAGATACTGGAGTTATTAGTTTCAGAATGGTAAGAACAAAGGAAGAAGAAGTGGAAGAAGAAATGAACTTAGAAAAGGGTGGTGAAATCATTACCTCTTCTTCGGGTTCTTCCTTTTGATTTGATCAAAAGGGCTCCTTAGGTTGGCTTTCTGATCAAACTAAGGCCTCTAGGTTGTATTGAGGGATGTTGGGAGAGTATTTGGGCAGAGTTTGGCCGAACCAAAAGGCTTTGAAGGTGTGAAGAAATGAGAAGGAGGAGTGCCCTTTTATAAGAGGGGTGAGGGGCACCTTTGGAAAAGTTAGAAATATTAATTTATAATAAATTCATATTCGGTTTCTAATGGCTCCAAAGTTGACTATTCAAAGGTTAAGGTGGGGATAGGTCGAAAACCACTCAACCAATAGAATTTAGACAGGTTTGGGTACTTATATTAACCTTATCTTTAAGTATTAACTCTAAGTTAATTAGTTTCACTTTTACAATGTCTCTTTGTATTTTTATATAATATGATTAATAAACTTACTATATACATCCAAGCGACCCCCAAGTGGTCCATTAATGATTAACCTATCATAATATAAGTCTCTTGGCCGAACCTTAGATTTTTAGGAATTTAATATCAATTAATAATATAATATTTGTTTTAAGAACTCTTTTATGTCAATTTTGACACTATTCAATAGTTGATTTTTGTGAAACTCATAACAGATTGATTACTTCGAACAAAGTCAATTAAATCAATCCTAATATATCATATTATCCTAGAAAATTAGTTTAATTCATTAAAAGTTTCATATTATATTTATTTGGGTATTTATAATATCAATTATTTTAATTTTTCACTATTATAGTAATTACTGCATCATCATTGTGTCATAAATAAAATAAATTATTTAATGTATAAAAATTATAAATAAAATATCATTATGTAGGAAATCTTTTTATCTTTCTAATGAATATTTATAATCGAAAATCCAACATGTATAACCCTATGTAAAAATTGTTCTTATAAAAGATGTAAGCTTATGCACTTTTTATTTTTATTTTAACTTTATTAATATAATGTGTCATTATCACTTACAAGTGGATCCATGGGGTCCCAAAATAGACCCAAAGATGCCCATGGTCGACCATGTATCAACCAATAGGTTTAAGACACGTTTTAGGGTAATTTAGTATTATTATAATATTATTTTTTTAACCCTCATTTACCGGATTTACCCTTAACCATGGTAAATAAAATATTTACCGCAGTAATTATTCAAAATGTCTAAAAATAAAAGTTACCTATTTACACAATTTGAACATCCTGATTCCAAATATGGGATCCATTTTTCTAAATTCAAAACACAGAAGTGGCAGAAATTAATTTAAAATTAATTCCCGCTGTCAAAACAAAAAGCGTGTTTTTAAGAGGTAATAACTATCAAAAGATTGACACTTGTTTATGTTCGGTTTAATTGTAAAATTATGTCCAATGACCAACATTATATTAAACGGTAAAAATATATTCTAAATATACTTTAAAACCACTCAAATTCATAATTTATCACTATTAATTATTTTGATTAAAAAAGTTGTTTTTAATTAAAATTTAGTAATTTTCACTATTCATCAAAATATGAAAGTTATCCGAAATGTACCAAAATTTCACCTTAGGCTAAATTCGATATTCCGAATCCAAAAATGAAGTCCATTTTCAAATATAAAATATATATAATTTCAAAAAGTAGGTATTACTATTCATAACGGCTAGTTTGATTAGTTGTGGTGTGTGTTAAAACTCAAGGTTGCGTACAACACACGCTACTGTATTATTCAAAGAAAGCGTACCGTGGAAGCTTGGGATGTTTCATTTTAAATTTTTGATGTCCCCATTTAGTCAAAAAGTTTAATATATTGTATTTAAAAAGGGTTCACTATTAAAAGTTGATAAAAGTGCAATACTGAAAATGAATTTGTTCTTGCATTATATCTAAGAAACTCATAATATGGAATCTAAAATTATAAGGATTATATAAAGTTTAAAATTTAGTCAATAATATTATTAACCTCTTTTGAATGGCTTTTTCCTTTGGTAAGTCATGGTTTGATTGAACTCGGTGTTGCGTGTAGTGCATGTTATTGAATTATTTTGAAGAAATAACACACTATGAAATCTTGGGGTGTTACATTCTCCCCTCCTTCAATAAATTGCGTCCTCGCAATTTGAAATTGTTCTTCGAAAATAAAAGGTTGAAAGTAGAAAATATATTTGTGGGAAAACCCACATCGGAAATTGGGTTACTAAAATTTAGTCTTAATATGAGGAAAAGAGAAATCAAAGGGTCACCACCAAATTATGATCTCGATTAGGAGAACATTGGTGGAAATTGGAGACATATAATCGGAGGAAAAACGTAAATATTTATAGGTAGTGATTGAGGTCATCAATCACAAACAAGTATAAAATTGAGTTCCTTAAATTCATTAATCTATGATGAATTGAAATACCATCGGTTCAACAAAACATAGGGTATTAGGATAACACATTTTTTACGTTTCAAAATATCCTAGTTGAAATCCCACATCGAAAAATGAATTAATGAGGCCTCTATTTAAACTAATGAGTGGAAAGTATGAAGATTACCGAAAATAACACATACTAGGGATCCATGTAGGAAAATATGGATATGGAGGAGAAATCTAACCATCAATTATCTGATGGAGAGTGGTAGAGAACATGGCTATGAAAAGGCCAACAATCCCAAAGCCATAAATTAGTGATGATTTAAGGTACCATCTAGGACAACATTTTTGTTCTATGTTCCTTTCTTAATGTTGTGGAATTTATTTATGAGATTGGCTAAGAACATAAGGAGGTATACATACTTTAGAATTTTATCCATTAATAAATTTCTACCACAAACTCATCTTTCACTCTAAAACATAATAGAACGTAAAAAAAAATTCTATTTACACTATTCGTATAGGGTTCCAAAATAAACGAATTTATAATTCATCTACATGATCTTTTAATAAAAACATCATTATTTAATCCAGGACATCTCATGGTCCAGTGGTAGGTGATACACCCTTATCGCCCTTCGGTTGCGGGTTCAAGTCTCGCAGCCTTGCCGGACGCGACGGGTTGCCGCCCGACCTCCGGGTTGTCCTTTTATGGCAATCCAAAATAATCCAAACTAGAACTATCCAAAATACTTCTGTCCAAACTCACAGTCTAACATTTATAAGGAAGGTAAACATAATATAGATCCTTTTTACCCCGTAATAGCATATGAATACCTTCATCTTGTATTCTTTTAATAAACTGAAACATCTTGAATTACCATATTCCTTATTGATTATATTCATGCTCCCCTATTCCATATAGAATGCTGTATATACTTCATCAATCCAAAAATGTTTTAAACCCCAAAAAAATGATGGAATATACAAATCATTAATCAGTTTTAAGGTAGTCAAGAATATCTAACATAATTTATCCAAATCAATCATGTATTATTCTAAAATCACTAACTCTGTATCAGAACCATATTATGGTTTATCATTCTCTCAACCATATATTATCCAAAAATATATCCTGCTATTGAGTCACATTTATTTGTTCCACACAATCTCAAGTCCTTAATGAAATAGTACTGCAGTACAATCCTTATATACTCCATAATTATTATAACAAGTACATTGTTGATACAAAGCTCAATTGACATAATCAACATAAGAACTCTAATCATTCCTCTTCATCTGTGGTAGTATCATAACTTGATTATTATCCAATAACATCATTTGCGGCATAGTCTGATGACTGGGACATAGGTTCGCGTAGTGTCCAAACTCCTTGCAAATGAAGCATTGTACATTTAAAAACATTTTCTTACCCTTGCAGTCACGTACTTTGTGCCCTTTTCCTCCACACTTATAACAAACTCCCATTCCTTTCAGGCAAGTTCCAGGGTGTTTCTTTCCACAGTTACCACATATGGGAAAATTCTTCTTTTCCCTCTTCCCTTTATCCATCTTTCTCTCTTCCATCCTTTTCTTCTCTTGCTTCCCTTCAAAGCCATAGGACTCAGTAAACTCTTTACTTATCTTATCAACACATGATATTATTTCTTCATATGATGATAATACATGGGAGACTATTTCTCTTATAAATTCTAGCTTAAGACCATGAAAGATATGATCCTTCCTCCTCTTTGGATCATGTGAATTTCTGGAGTTCTCATTCCTTCTACTGAGTGCCATTTCTAAAAAATGGAATACACTAGATCAGTTTATGAATCAAAATACATAATCCCATACTTATAAAACACTTAACATAAATTGAACTATTTATGGATATTATCCATAATCATAAAAATGTTTTCTTTGAGGAAGTATATACTCATAATCCCTTCAAAATGATTTGTAAAGAAAATGAGAGTTATCCTAAGCATATCCCCCGGGAGTGTCGTAACCAAGAGTGCAGGAAGGCCCGTTGTCGTGCACCAGTTCCCGTTCGAGTCTAGCTCAAAGCGGTGTTTTCGGGTTTTACCCCTAGGTACATCTGTGCCAGAGCCGCCTCTACCTGCTCGTATCCAGACAGGGATGTATTGCTCGCAAAACTCACAAAGTCTCTACAATACCAAAATTCTAGGAAGTTCTTCTATACTAATCCTCAAAGTTCATCATAGGTCTACGTGCTCTAATCAGAGTTTATCTAAATCTAGCTTCCAAGGTTTGTACTAAACTTCCTCTGATACCAACTGTAACGCCCCGACCCCAGCTACCCAGAGTCGGTGCATTACTTCGTAACATTGGCATGATCACAAGAAAGATCAAATCTCGAAAGACCGATTGGTTTAGTAGCCTTGGAAACACTAGATATATTCATAAGTTTTACATTACATCATAAAATCAAAAACTACTACAACAACATAATGTTTCCACAGTCCACACTACAATCCCCTTATAATATCCCTGCAGGTCATTCATAACTTACATCTTCACTTCCTGGGAAAAATAAAACATAGAAAAGGGGTGAGCTCAAATGCCCAGTAAGGATAACAATATAGCGGAAACTTTCATCAATAAGAATAAATATTTAAGGCAATGTATAACTAAAACAAAAGCCTTTTAAACATGAACTTTCAACATGGTATGGCATAAATAAAAATGAAATAATGCCATTTACTTATTCACATGGATATTCCACTAATCGAATAATCACATGCAAAAATAAATAACCACTTTCATAATGTTGGAATGCATAATGCCAGACTATCATAACCACATAGCCAAGGCCTCGTGCCAAGACTACAAATAAGATTTTGTCAAGGCCTTGTGCCAAGACACTAGTTTGTCTCATGAGACCTACCGATGCATCGAGGAGCTATAGCGGGCTCCACCCGTCACTTATTAAGTCCAATGCATTCCCATATGAAAAGGTTTAAACATAACATAAACATTCGTATTAAAACTAGCATACGAAATGTCAATACTTTCACAATAAACTATGAATGGTATAAAAATAGCACATCCACAGTCAAACATATCACAAAACTTTCAATACAATATAGAAGTTTTGTATCATAATAAATCAACTTCAAATAATCTTAAAATCCATCAAAGGATGTTGACATAGATGAAATCAAAATTCTTTTTAAAGAAATATCTCCTTTTATTTGGAAATCATTTAAGATCCATATAAAATAAAACATTTTCTTTGAAAATATTCTTATAAGCTTGTAAGGAAAGCTTTGAAGATTTTATAACGGCGTAAAATAACCGCACCCGCCGTATAAGTTAAAAAAAACATTCTTACCTCAATTCTGTCGAAAAGGTTAAAAAGGACCTTGTTTTGAAAACGACGGAAAGATTCCTTTATAAACCTCTTATAAAAAGTCAAAAAAAGGTATAAATGACTTTAACCCATATTCTTGTAAATAGTAAAAATGTTTTGAAATACATTTTTAAGAAACATGGATGTGGATGATAAAGAGATCCCAGTAGATTATTACATATAAACAACCTCGGATAATGAAGAGATTGTGAAATAACCCTTACCTTGTACTTTTCCTTGGTTGGGGTAGGTTAACCTCCTGTATAATGGTGAAATAATTGTTATTAAATTATACAAGAATCATATATATTAATATGATATCATATATGATCTTTTAACATTGATTTATTAATAATATCTTAGAATTATCATCGTTTCGGGTGTTAACTTACTCATTTTCTTTTATATGTTTTGTTACATAAGCCATGTTTGTTGTATCTTATTCATATCCAGAATGATATCAAGTCCTTAAACATCATTTTTAAATCATAAAATGATAATTATACTTGAATGGATACGATGGAGAATGAATCTCATCGCGTTCGTGGAGACGGTAGTCCGTACGTACGCACGAGCGACAATATCATTCTTTTGATATTAAAATAATATATAAATGAATGGTATATCATATATACAGAATCATTAACATGTTATATTTATTATTTACATGAGTTACACATCATTATTATACCCATCCAAATAATATTATATTGAATAACAATTACACCACGACGTGGAGACGGTAAGCCGTACGTACGCACGTATGGTGACATGTTATTCAAAGGGTGGATAGAATACTGAATATGGTTGTACCATACTTATAATAACATCACAGTATATGTGAGATACTGGAGTTATTAGTTTCAGAATGGTAATAAAAAAGGAAGAAGAAGTGGAAGAAGAAATGAACTTAGAAAAGGGTGGTGAAATCATTACCTCTTCTTCGGGTTCTTCCTTTTGATTTGATCAAAAGGGCTCCTTAGGTTGGCTTTCTGATCAAACTAAGGCCTCTAGGTTATATTGAGGGATGTTGGGAGAGTATTTGGGCAGAGTTTGGCCGAACCAAAAGGCTTTGAAGGTGTGAAGAAATGAGAAGGAGGAGTGCCCTTTTATAAGAGGGGTGAGGGGCACCTTTGGAAAAGTTAGAAATATTAATTTATAATAAATTCATATTCGGTTTCTAATGGCTCCAAAGTTGACTATTCAAAGGTTAAGGTGGGGATAGGTCGAAAACCACTCAACCAATAGAATTTAGACAGGTTTGGGTACTTATATTAACCTTATCTTTAAGTATTAACTCTAAGTTAATTAGTTTCACTTTTACAATGTCTC
Organism: Viscum album; assembly: GCA_963277665.1. Classification (NCBI taxonomy): domain Eukaryota; kingdom Viridiplantae; phylum Streptophyta; class Magnoliopsida; order Santalales; family Viscaceae; genus Viscum; species Viscum album. The sequence goes on along the minus strand of OY728151.1, from coordinate 56,094,836 downwards.
TTTGTATTTTTATATAATATGATTAATAAACTTACTATATACATCCAAGCGACCCCCAAGTGGTCCATTAATGATTAACCTATCATAATATAAGTCTCTTGGCCGAACCTTATATTTTTAGGAATTTAATATCAATTAATAATATAATATTTGTTTTAAGAACTCTTTTATGTCAATTTTGACACTATTCAATAGTTGATTTTTGTGAAACTCATAACAGATTGATTACTTAGAACAAAGTCAATTAAATCAATCCTAATATATCATATTATCCTAGAAAATTAGTTTAATTCATTAAAAGTTTCATATTATATTTATTTGGGTATTTATAATATCAATTATTTTAATTTTTCACTATTATAGTAATTACTGCATCATCATTGTGTCATAAATAAAATAAGTTATTTAATGTATAAAAATTATAAATAAAATATCATTATGTAGGAAATCTTTTTATCTTTCTAATGAATATTTATAATCGAAAATACAACATGTATAACCCTATGTAAAAATTGTTCTTATAAAAGATGTAAGCTTATGCACTTTTTATTTTTATTTTAACTTTATTAATATAATGTGTCATTATCACTTACAAGTGGATCCATGGGGTCCCAAAATAGACCCAAAGATTCCCATGGTCGACCATGTATCAACCAATAGGTTTAAGACACGTTTTAGGGTAATTTAGTATTATTATAATATTATTTTTTTAACCCTCATTTACCGGATTTACCCTTAACCATGGTAAATAAAATATTTACCGCAGTAATTATTCAAAATGTCTAAAAATAAAAGTTACCTATTTACACAATTTGAACATCCTGATTCCAAATATGGGATCCATTTTTCTAAATTCAAAACACAGAAGTGGCAGAAATTAATTTAAAATTAATTCCCGCTGTCAAAACAAAAAACGTGTTTTTAAGAGGTAATAACTATCAAAAGATTGACACTTGTTTATGTTCGGTTTAATTGTAAAATTATGTCCAATGACCAACATTATATTAAATGGTAAAAATATATTCTAAATATACTTTAAAACCACTCAAATTCATAATTTATCACTATTAATTATTTTGATTAAAAAAGTTGTTTTTAATTAAAATTTAGTAATTTTCACTATTCATCAAAATATGAAAGTTATCCGAAATGTACCAAAATTTCACCTTAGGCTAAATTCGATATTCCGAATCCAAAAATGAAGTCCATTTTAAAATATAAAATATATATAATTTCAAAAAGTAGGTATTACTATTCATAACGGCTAGTTTGATTAGTTGTGGTGTGTGTTAAAACTCAAGGTTGCGTACAACACACGCTACTGTATTATTCAAAGAAAGTGTACCGTGGAAGCTTGGGATGTTTCATTTTAAATTTTTGATGTCCCCATTTAGTCAAAAAGTTTAATATATTGTATTTAAAAAGGGTTCACTATTAAAAGTTGATAAAAGTGCAATACTGAAAATGAATTTGTTCTTTCATTATATCTAAGAAACTCATAATATGGAATCTAAAATTATAAGGATTATATAAAGTTTAAAATTTAGTCAATAATATTATTAACCTCTTTTGAATGGCTTTTTCCTTTGGTAAGTCAGGGTTTGATTGAACTCGGTGTTGCGTGTAGTGCAAGTTATTGAATTATTTTGAAGAAATAACACACTATGAAATCTTGGGGTGTTACATCCTTCAATTTGTACCAATTCTTCTACAGATATTTAGATCAAATGGAAGATTCATTTATTACCGAATTTATTTTCTTCTTATTTAGGCTTCATGTGCATATCTTTGTTTCCACTAATTAGTTTGAGGCTCCCTTTTGTGATAATTCCATTCAAATATTTATTACCAACTTTCCCTTTAATAATTAAAGTCTAATTATTTAACACCATTGCACTCCTCTTGTTTCACATTTGTCTTAGACATAGTAATATGGGTTTATAGACTTCGAAAAATAAGTCATTTGTGTACCTTATGTCTATTCGTCTTATATTCTATTTTTCATAGAAAATAACATTTATCCCTTCATCAACAAAAAATCATATGATTATATTTTTATCATACCTTATATATTAGACAAGATATTTACTTATCATTTTATGGGAAGTAAAATTTATATATAAAATCTACATTTTCACTCAATATATTTTTCTAAATGAATTGTAATCAGAATTTTATTCCCATTTCTTATTTTCTGGGCCCAAGACTGCTTCTTTGATTCTTTTAGTGATGAAGAACCTTGTTTCATATAAAATTAAACTAATTCCCCATCACCTTAAAAGTTTTTATATTAGTATGATATTTTCATAAAAACATAATGACGATTTTAGCTATCATTTTCTACTTATTTTGGCATCTATCAATACATATCAATATACACATGATGACAAACTCATTACTTTATATTTATAACCTTCACACCAAAATCAATAATTGTTTAAGAAATCCTAGGAATCAGAAATTATTCTCACTTATTATTTATTCCTATTAATTGAAATATAATTTCCCTATGAAACATGAATTTTTTTGTTCCGCCTCTTTAAATAATATTATCATCAAATTCATTCTGTTTTATTTTGGAACATAACATCACTAAAAATATCTACTTATGTCTTATTCGAGTCGTGTAATTAAATTTTCATTTATAGTGCGAGTGATTGGGATTATGTACAACCACCAATAATTCCATACTATGATCAAGTCCCATAAATAATTTTCTTTTATATCTAAAACAATTCATTTTTAAAAATACAAAAAAATCAATAGACACATACTGGACATCATTAACTCATTTAATAACCTTTACACTAAAACTTCTAAATTCCTTGTTAGGTGTTAGAATTCATTTCTAATTATCAATATTAATTATAAAAATCATGACTTATCCTTTGATTTATTAATTATTTTTCACTTTTTTCGTTAAATCTTTTAATAAATCTATAATCAATGAATATTCATTAGTTTTGAGTTTGAGTTAACATTCTTTCTCTAAGCCACTATAATTTTTATATTTATGTCATTAAATTTATATTTTTAAATAATACATTACTAATTATTTTTATTTAATAATGATTTATGATTCATATACCGTACAATTAGCATTATTCATTTTATTCCTCCAAAAATCAATTTCCTCTTCTGTGGTCTTATTTTTTGTTTTGAGGTCAACTCTTCCCTCGAGTATAGAACCTTCTTTATCACTAACCTCTACTAATGACTTCTAAAAAACAATAACCAGAATTTATTCAATAAATCCCTTATATTCCTCAACCACCTTCAATTACCTCTATTCCTAACATTATTCCTCTTGAGATAATAGGTTCTTATTTTTGATGAATTTATATTGTGGTTTCCTATTTATTTTCTCACCTTTAAATGAAATATTTATGGTTATTCCCCCATATCATTATCCAATAATTTATTAAGACATCTAATAGTGATATGCAGAACTTTTCAAAATTTATATCAATAATGTGGAGTTTTCCTTTTATGTTACATTTCCCTATTTTAAAATTTGATATAAAAAAGGAAATCATCTAATTAGTTTCACTATCTGCAGGTCCATCATTAAATATTTTTTTAAAGCATTGAAATATAACTCTTAAGAATTTTTCTAAGAATAAGTCTCATTTTCATTGTTTCTCATCACTTATAAAATTAGTGTACTATGTATAATTCCCAAAATAACTTCCATTAGGGATTTTTCCATCATGCACTGATTCTTTCATGTTGAATTGTGGTGGTAATATTCTCATAAAGATTTTAAGGATCTTTATATCATGAAGGATCTCTCTATGACCATCTATTTTTTCCATAATTATGTTTATTTAATGATTGACGAAATAAAACATCTCATTCATACTTGTCCTTATATCTTCATACTTATTCAACAACACCAAAAACATTGCATCTTGATTATTATAATCACCTTCATAAATATTAATAATTTTTTCTTGCATGGGATAAAAAGTTTTAGAAGACGTCACATATATGTAAATGGGAGTTTCTGAGGCCCCCCCCCTAACACAATTATTTTATTTTCGTCAACATGCATCCCTTATGTTAATTTCTAGTAGAGATCCAATATCTATGTTGATTATGATCCCATCCATAGAAATAATGTACATATCTATTCCCAATGATAAAAAACATAGATAAATTTATTTTTTTAGAAGTGGAATTTTATTCCATCGAATACTATAATTATATTGTGGTTGAAAAACATTTCCTTTAATTTGGAATGATATACAAATCCATTATGATAAATTCACAATTATCCCAATTGTTTCTCCCAGAAATGGTAGATACCCAAAGTGGGTTGGGTGAATCAAGGTATATAAAATGTATAAATCAACTCTTTAAATGTTATGCTAAGCATTTAATAGTTAAACCAGTCCCTCCCTTCTTCAAAATTGATATAGATAGATAATGTAACAAATATAGGCATAATAATTTTTTACATAGTTTACCGCAACTTGGTTAATCTATGGGGAATACATCAACATTGTGTTGTTTACTGAAACAATAAGATCACTACTTCGTTTATAATTTCAAAGTAGTGTTACTAACCATATGGGTTTCAAACCTTAAAATAATATGATAAACTCAACACTCTTCTTATATGATGGAACTAAATACATGTCAAACAATTTCCCTTCTCATCGTAAATAATATATGAATAATTAAACCAGGAATAGTATAGAAATCCACATAACTTCTAACAACAAATAGTGATTAGAACTCTTGGAAAACCATATTTTTAGTTTCTAACATTATAATGAAAGACTTTAATGCTTCTTTTATATAAATAAACATCAATAATTCATTATTTATTTCGTTTTATAGTCTGAAATTACTTCTTCCTTAAGTTTTTTGTTTTTCATTATCTCTTCATATTTCTACGATGTTCTGATGTTCCATGTTCTTATATTTTCATGTAATATTCACATGGTATATTATTATATATTTAAAATATTTTAATGTTTATTTTATAATGGTTATGATATTATTCATTTTATCTTCCATGAATATTAGTATTTTATACTCCAAAAATTCTTCATGCTCATTACATAAAAATTATCATGATAATAATTGTATATTATGATTGATAATTTCATCATCCATGAAGACACCCAACACACGATTCTAAATTTCTATATGATTTCCAAATCAAAAAACTATATATTTGATATATTAAAAAAACATACATCATAATCCTCATTTAATATTTGATAAATTATTCTTATATGTGGTTGACTGGTTTGTTAATAATAATTTATGATTAGCAAAACTCTATAAGACTAATCTGGTGGATTTATCATTTAATACAATAAAGGAAATAAACCATATAGATTTTCATTGAGCTACCTCCCAACTTCGATAATTTAAGAAGTGGATTACTATTATGATTATTGAAATGACCCTTACAGTTGTCCTGAAATAACTCTTATAAAATTTACCATTTCTGAAAATTGATCTTTATAGAATACTTAATGTGAAACTTAAATAATGTGAATGAATGATATACAATATACTTTTCCCATTGAATTACTATTATGGGGTCCAAAAAACATTCATCATGAAATTCAAATGAATATTATAAAACTATAGATAAATATTATAATACAAGCTTTTATATGAAATTATTTTTATAAAGTCTTAGTGACCTTGACATATTTTCTTTTTTTATTCAACGCCTCTCATAAAAATTTGAAAATGAGTCATACAGTCTCAACGATTGGTCATGATTATAAATTACAAATATATTCTATTTTATTAAAATATTCCTCTTCTATTTATCAGGTTTAGTACCATGTGACATTTATAGAAATAAGAATGAATTATATAAAGAAACTTAGAATTTTTCTGTTTGTTTTGTATAAACCATATTCTTCAATAATCAATCTGAAAATCCTAATAACATCATTATATGAGGTATATAAGACTAAGTAAACTATTTTGAAAGTTATATCAATTAACCTATTAAAAACCTATAGATTAGAGGAATTGATGGTGAAATTACATTTCTTTAAAATACTTTCAACAATAGGATTGATTTGTTTTCTATTCGATCCTGAGTGACTAAGATTATAATGACGAAGTGGTTTGAATTATGTATTATATCATTTTGAATAATCTGGAATTTCTCAATGAAAATTAAAAAAATATAAAATATATATTTTGAGACACAATTCTATAAGTCTATTAAGTGACATAAGTTGGACCTTGTGAGATGGATATGAGACTTTAGAGTAAAATTTGAATAATTATGGAAGTACCATTCTATATATTTTAATTTTTTGGGTGTTTGTATGAATTTGATTCTCAGTTATGATAATTTTATTCCCATTTTTAAAAAAAAATTCCACATAAAATGGATTATTCCCATTTAAAATATTTTATCAAATTATAAATTATTTCATTAGTGAGTATTACATTTCAACAGTGTGTAATACGTTACCTTTTTCTTAAAAAATTTCAACACTGTTTATGATATTTTATATATTGTAATACCTTTTATATTTAAAAAAATATTATAACATTATATCATATTAAAATTAATGTAATTTTTCCTTTTTCATCTTCTCTAAGTAAATTGAACATGCTGATGCTAAAGAAATTATTTAATTTCCAAAACATTGCTAATTATTTTTTATTCTAGTAGTATGATGATTACTGTATTTTTACATCATGGTATGTATGATCATAAACAAGAACTACTAGATGAGAATATCTCAAAAAGAAACTGGGTTAGTTTTGTAGAATAATGAATCTATTAAATGTGATAATTATTTTATTTTCCTATGTTTCTAAAATAACATGAAAAACATTCTATGATTCAAGATGGGTTTTAGAATGTTTGAGATATTCTAATGATGGGATTTAATATGTAGTTTGTCCATGAGATATATTTCATACATTGAGTGTAGCAATATTGATTATTTTTAAATTAAGAAATTTAAAGGACTACGATTATGTTCTATTGAGAATATCAGAGCTGGTGTTTTGAGAAGTTGAAGAGTAAGTGGTAATTTTAGAATATTGATGATATCATGATAATTACTCCCCTTTTTATAGGTTAGTGATAAATATATATAAAATTACAGAGATCTTAGAATATTTATTTCACGGTCACATTTTCGGCTGTCAATATAAAAATTATTCTTTATTATTCATTTTTTCAGAAGATAATTATGATTGGTGTTATTTAATACTCTCAGCTAGTAAGATTGTAAAAATGTTGAAGATGATAAAAACTATGTAGGATTAGATGAATAAATAAATTGAATCAATTTTCAGAGTAGTGGGTTTATAATACTATGTGAAATAAAAATGAATAATGTGATATAGAAGATAAGCTAGATAGTGATCGAAACTATATTTTTTATTCATATTTCAGTGTTGAATCTAAGAGAATAATAAGAAAAAAAAATTTGGTTTCTCATATAGTGATATAAGAAGATCACTTTCTATATATTTTATATACTAGTTATATTCTAAAGCATTTTATCTTAACTAATGTGAGGTATAATCTATGGATGATATTGTGACGTCTTAAAGAGAAATATATCTCATTTCATTCATAAGAAACCTACCTCTAAAACAATATCTCTCACATATAGTGGTGTGTTATTTCATTATAATTTTTAGGATACATTAGAACATATATGAGAAAATTTATTACAACAAGCTATGGGTGTCTAGATAATAACATACCCAAAAAAATTTATTGAAAAAAAATATTCGTGGAAAATCATTAGAGAGGGTAAAAACTAGACGCAATAGGGTGTAAGATATCAAATTTACGTCGAATCATTTTAAATATTATCTATTCCTTAAAATAATTTATTTTTCTTTATTTACTATCCAAGAATATATTTTAACATTAAATTTAGATAATTGGGTCCTAATTGGTCATTAGGGTTTGTCTCTAATGAAAAAAAAAATTAATGATGAAAGATAGTAATTTACACTTGTATAGTGTATTCATTTGACTATTTGGGACTTTTAGATGGTATTATAGTATAAATTTTCCTATTTTAGACTATATATTTGTTTAAATATGTATATAATATAGTTTATATCAATATCTATATAGTTAATGTTCTTGATTAGAATGATTTACAAGGATTGAAAAATAGATTTTATTCAGGCATGTTGTCATTAGGTCGGTAAGTTCTATATGATGATACAATTGGATTTTCACATATTCATAGGGGTTAACATATGTATTTTTAAATTAAAATAAATATTATTATTTCTATTAAGTATATGAATATCAATCTTATGTCACCCTATAAGAAGGGGTTTACAAAAGTGATGGGATTGAACACTACTAAAGAAATTTAGTATAAACATGAAAGTAGTTATGAAGGAAATGATAATTTAAAAGGAGAAAATATATTGTTTTGGATATGTATGTTTTAAGATATAAATATGATTTATTATGAATCCATAGATAACAAATTCACGAAATTCAATGAGATTTTATGCTATATAGTAGGCTTTGGTGAAAACTAAATTATTTTTTTTATTGTAATGAATCTCTGGAAGATAATCCCAAATTGTTTTAATACTAATATTTCTAATTCATACGATAGGGAATATATCTTATTATATGATATTAATTACATTAATAATTTATATGAAATTATTAATACATTATAAATATAAAATAAAGTGAAATATGATATATATTATTAATACATTAGAAATCTTAAGTTTAAATAATACGAACCTGATGAATGTAGTGAGTGTGATGATAATGATTATATAGATAATTATAGATTGTAAATTATTCCTCTTATCATTAAAAAATTATTAAAATGAGTGGGTAAATATAAATTCAAACATCACATAAAATGATTAAAAAATAGTGGAATTGTACACTTTAGAGTGAACAATTAAAAAAAGTCAAACTATGGGTTTGATGTGGATGACAGAGAATAAAACCTGAAATATTATACAAGGGAAGAATGAGGTAAATAAATGAACAATAAAACTAACAATAAAAAAATAATTCCTTGAATAAAAAGGAGAAGCATGATGAATAAAGTAATATAAGAGAGATTTTATTATTCTATAATCTGATCTAAATATGAATTTCTTAAAAATATAAAAAAATATATGCCATATGTGGAAGAATAAAAACCACCTATATAAGTGATGAGGAAGGTGGGGAAAAGTCTTAAATTAATCCTATGATCATATTTTTGTTAGAGTTTTTTCATAAGGAAATTACATAGTAGAATAATGAAGTTAAAACCTTGAAAAAAGATTATGGGAAAAAATATAATTAAAATGTAGAAACCCTAAAATTGATATTAAAATCATTTATGAATTTAATAAATTCCACCTGAAGAGTAGTGATCATGAAATCAAAAAGAATTATGTTAAATTAAAAGATATGTTAAAAGAATAAGAAATGCGAAATTTGTATTAAAAAATTAATATGGAAGAAAATGAGTTATAAAGTGATAAAAAATATGTCCGAAAATAGATTGAGTTCAATGATCATTAATTTAAAATAGTTTAGATTACATTAATATTAATTTGGATAATGACGTAGTAGAAATTTCTCAATAAAAATTATTTTGTTCCTAAAATTGTAAATCCTAATTTGGAATCTCTACATGTTTGTGGAAAATAGTTTAATTAAAAAATCACTCCTATATTTAGTAAATATATAAGATTTTATTAAAAAACAACTTACATGAAGAACAATATATATATGGGAGTATCTGGATTGTAAAAGGGTGAATTTTGAACGCATTTTTTGGGATAGAATTATAGATATAATAGATGATTTAGATTATTTGGATATTATTAGTGTTGTGTTATTTTTATCCAGAACATTTACACATTCTAGGATACAATTTCCTTACCTAATAAAATTAATGAATCATGATGAATATATAATGTTAAAAATAATCAATATCTAAAGAATAAATATGTGAAATAAAAATTCTCCAAGACTCCCGAATCAGAACATGTTTGCAATTATGAATGATATTTGTGAATGATATGAGATACGATTAAATTTTTTATTAAGTGAATAATAAATCTCCTTAGATAATTTTCCTCTATATAAAAGAGGAAATAATTATGGAATAATTATCTATCATATATGGCATTCACTGTTGATGTGGCACTGAAGGCAATAAAAATAGTATGACCATGAATCCAAGATAGCAGGGACTCTTCACACATGACTAGAGACACCAATATATTTTATGATATGGACTATCGTGAAATAAGTGTAGATAGATTTAAGAATTATAGGTCCTTTAAAAATTTAAGGTGTTGTAACTACTGATATTGATTAAAAAACTCAAATCCAAACATGTGTTATTTATTGAAGGATTAAAAGAAAAATTTATAGTGTTATCTAATTGTATGATAATGTAAAGGAGGTTGTTTTGAAAAAGAACTCATGCATTACCAAGAGTTATAAATATGGAAGAGTTACCAAAATATGAGAAATAATAATGCATGTTTTAAAAAGTGGACACGTGCACTTTATGATCTAAAAGTTCCAAATATGAGAATAATCTATTGCATAGATGACTTAGGAAAATTTTCTAGAAAAACACGAGCCATATTTACAAACATGAGTTAATGAGATGTATTCCAAAACTAAAACATGTTAGTGAATCATTTTTTGACACATTTCTAAAAGGTAATATAGTTGAATAAGAACATAATAAAGTTTTTATTCGATTGATTTGACCATTAAAGGTCATATATTAAGATGTGTGTGGCTGAATGAAGAACAAGAAAACCAAGGGTGATCTATATTTCATTACATTCATTTATGAATGAACCTTCATGAATAATTTTATATTTATAAAGCACAAATCATAGGCTCTTTATACATTCAAATCATTCATAATATTATTTTAGAGAGAATATGTGGTCTATATAAAGAATAATATTTTTTATTTTGTAATGGTGTAAAAATCCAAATATTTTGACAGATATCATGAAAATCATATAAAAACATCAATATATTACACCATATACTCACCTCGTAAAAAAATAGTGTAGATGAGAGGAAAAATGGAAGAATTGTGAATAGGTGAAGAACAATGTTTACTGGAAAAAAAGAATTTGTATTTTTTTGGAGATAATCTGTATGAATTGTTGTGTATATTCAGAAAATCCTTTTATTAAAACATCATACATACACGAAACCGTAAGAAATGTGGAACCACAAAAATACAACTGTAGAATCGTTCAAGGTATATAAAGTTTCATTGATATAAGAAGATAAAGAATAGTAAAATAGGAATTATTTAAAAATGATTGGAAGAATTGATGCTTGTATAGAATGTTCAAATACAAAAAATCATATAAATTTATCATAAAACTATATAAATTTTTTACGATAGTGTTTCACATGATGGAAATGGAAACATAAATATTTTAGGAAAATATGTTGTGGAAGATGACAGAAATGAGTATGTACTGGTTTGTATTGACTCAAATATGACTAGTAATGAAGAAGACGACAGAAATCAAATAGACTAACATCAAATGCAGAATAAACAACTTGATTATGGGAATACTATTTTCTAACAATTTGTACCTATCTAAAAAACTAAGGATTGGGTAAATGATATGAAAGAGGAACCTGAAAAAATTTATAAGAAATTTGTTTTGGATTTAGTATCAAGACCTTACAACAAAAACATAAATTTTCCCAAGTGGGTTTTCACAAATAAAATTATTGATAATGGTTGAGTCATAATGAATAATGAATATTATTTTTAAAATGGGTATTGAAGGTTTAATTGAGTTGACATTGAAAAAAATTACACTAGTTATAAGACCCCAGACTATGAGGATGTTCATGGAAGTGTAATATCACAATAATTAAAAAAAATTTCAAAGTGTATAAAATATTATTTCATAAATGGAGATCTTAAAGAAGAGGTTTTATTTGAAAACTAGATAGTTTTATTCTTGATAAATACGAAGGCAGGATTTATCGGCCTGAACCACTCTATATAGACAAATTCAAGCCCCTAGTGCCTACTAATCTAGGATAAATGTATTCCTAAAGAAAAATGATGTTTCAAAAGGAAAATTTATATTAATATCTATATAATACAGGTTTCCACAAAGCCTTTTATTTTAATAGTATATATTAATGAAATATTTATTTGAGGGAAAAATATAATCTCTATAAATATTTTTTTTTATAAAATTATATGATATTATGATATTTCTATACTTGTTGGGATGTCATATTTTCTCATATTATAATTCATACAAGTAGATGATTATATTTTCTTATCTCAAAAAATACTCTATTTAATTGTTTAAGAGGTTTTTAATAGTTGAATGTAAGGTTATTTCTACAATAATAGTTGTTGGTACTATTATAATCAATGAAGAGGCTTGAACTAGTGTGAATAAAAATTATTAAAAACATGATTGCAAAACTTAACTACCTAATTTCTTTTAGACCTGGATTTTGTTTCATATTATGCGCTCAATTTTAATGTGATCCCAAAAAATATAACAAGTTTATGTGGCATCGAACAGCTTTTGGATACCCTTGAACTATGCACCCTGGTTGGCATATGATAAACCCAATGTATTTCCTCAATCCCCATAGGTTTGAAAAAATTACTTTACATATAGAAATCTCTATCTAGGAATTTCTTCTCTAATGAATGGTAATTATGAAGAAACAAATCTGTATAAATTATTTCATTCAACATTAATAAGTTGGACACCCATGTTAAATCATATATGTAAGAAATAAATAACATTAGATTAAAATATAAACTATAATGAACATATAATAACTTAATATAAATTAAATTACTTATCCTAACTTATAATTCCATTATAAGAACAATCCAAATGTTCCACTACAAAGCCCACATATATAGAGCATCTTCAAATAACCATTATTGAAATTGGGAAAATTTCTAGTCAGATGACGAAAGAATTGAAAATAATTAAAAAAATAATACCAATCCAACATCTTTGTGACCATAGGTCCCCATAAAATCCATATATAATTAATGGTTCAAGATTGATCAAGGATAAAACAAAAACTAGTGAATGATCTGTAATATACTCACGAGAAAAAAAACATAGTAGATATTCTGAAGGGAACCCACACCATATGAAGAATATTTAAATAAAAGTTACACTCATGCTCATAAGAAATACATTATTTAAAATAAATTTTATGTAAATTTACATAGAATAAATTTTCATTTCCATAATTATTTTATAAATATAACTTTTATTTTTATTTGAATCAACATAATATCTTAGAAAAAAAGCCTTTCAATATACAAAGGAATATAATAATCTAAAATAAGAATGAGAGAGGATAGAAGTCCAAAAATAGAATAGATCTAGAATGAACTATTTAAAGAGTATTTTAAAATAAGAGGCATGAGATAAAATTCTAATTTCACTAAGGATAATAGAACCTATAAATAATTTCAATAAATGGGCTTGTTCCCTTAATTAGAAGAAAGAGTAACACATCACTAGCATCACCAGCATAATTAATAGAAAGGGAAATCATCCAGATCAAGGCCTTGTTACCTAATAACATGAGTTTACAATGAATTTTTATTAATAAAGATGATCAAAAAAAGAGAATGAAATATATTATAGTAAATATATAAAAATCATGTGTATAAAACAAAAATAACCTATGATGAGAAGATTCAACCCACACGTCTAATTTCCTTATGATTGAAATCTCAAGAGAACCCCATATGCTATTTCTTTAAAATAAATTACGGTTATAAAAATTCTAATTACATAGTTTGAAATATAAGAAATACAATTTGAAATAAATTTTAATTTCAAAACACCTCTTAAAATCATAAAATTCTATTAAAAATACTATTTGTGAAATTTAAAACACCCTTTGTGCATACAATAAAATAAAACTAGTTTTATCCATATTCCTAATTCAAAAAAACCCTTTTATGGAAATTAAACTCAAGTAAAAAATTTGTTTAAGGTTAGAATATATTTATAAAATTTTAATTGTATCATTATGTTTCGAAGACATGGGGTTAAATAAAGAAGATATCATAATAATACAATTTAAAGAAAAACAGGAGGGAATCCTACCTCAAATCGAGCATGGGTGATATGAGGATTTGAATATAGCTTAAAAACGACCTGATAAAGTTATAATAGACCCTATGAAACCAATTACACAACAAATCAAGACAGAAAAACCAGACATGGTTCATCATATGGCTAGAAATGATAAGTGAGAATGAAGAAAATAAGAACAATAGAGAATAAGTTGGTGGAATAGAAAAAGAAATAGGAATAATTATTAGGAACATAATTAGGGTAATATTAATTGTTAATATATATAATATTTATGCATTTCATAATTTATAAACATTTTTAGTGAATTTTACAAATTGAACATTATTTCACATTATGGCTGTAATTCCTTCTTAAAATAAACTATTACATGTCACAATTTTGAACACATCCTATAAATGAAAATGAAATTTATATTATTTAAACATATTGTTTTCATTTTTCCATGATTTAATGAACAATTCATGCTTTTTAATCACTTTTATATTCACATTGGCAGACCTCAATTTTTGTTATTAAACCGAGAAAAGTCTGGGTGAAGTAAACTAGACAGCATCGCATTAATATTACATTACAAGGATATAAGCACAATTATTATGAACTTTTATCTTAAAATAGACATATTGATTATCAATATTTCATCCAACACCGTACAAAGATAATTTTTATGTTTAATGGGAGTTACCGGAGTCCCAAGTTGAATATGCAATTATAGGCTAGATTCTTCATCACAAAAAAACAATCCACCATTTAATCAATATATAGAAATTAAAACATCAATTCGGACTGATATTTTACATGATTTTATGGTACATATGGATAATAATTTTCTTCTTCTATGGTCTACACAGATTTGTCCATCTATAAGGTTTTTTAGGCACCTCATATTATTTTATGTATGCTTGCTTCCATTTCAGGTCAAGGTTGGAAAATTCTCCTGTCAATTAACATTCCGCACAACTAGGCCCACCACTATTAATTATGGAAACCTACACTATTTTTGGATCATAACTAGGATTAAAAAATAATTATTTAGTTAACTGGTGTTGATGTATTTTTTCATCTTTATTATTTTCTTCATTTTAATGTTATGTTGCCAATTTGATGTTGAAATCGCATTTTCTCAAATGTAAGTTTCATGAATTACTATAGATTCTTAATATGTTTCTTCAAAATATCTTATTCTATTCCCATTATTATCATGTGGACACTATTTCCACAAGTTTTAAACTTATTCACACAAAAACTTATTAAATTATTCACACATCATTGGAGAGAATGTTTTTTGGTGATTGTATCTTCATCAATTCTTGCCTCATCATTCTACATTCCACTTCCATTGATTGAATATCATCAATGGATGGATAAAACTCTTCTAGGTTAATAAAAGTTTGTAGAAATGGTTTTAATTGGATGTTATTTCTTACTCAACAATCATTTAACAATCTCTTTTATTTGATTTTTTCATTCATTGATCATTTCTCTTCCCATTCCTAATTGAATTTTATCACCACACATTTCTAATGATAATAAAATCCTTTACCTAGTTATTCCCATGAATATGATACTATATGTTTATAAGTGAATAATTTTTTTTTTAAGGTTTTAAATTGGTAATTGATGAGGCAACATTTATTTCATAAAATGAATCTTTCTAGAGTTACTGAAATTGAAATATTCTAAAAACGAATTCACCCAATCCACCCCAACTGATAATCTAGGATCAACTCATTATCTTAATATGAATTCAAATAGATATTTAAATTTTTAGTAATAAAACTAAAAATAAACATAAAATGTGGATACTTCATAGAAAAAAACAATCAACAGAATATATGTGTCTATAGAATTCTTCTTAGGTCCTAGGGGATTCAATAACCCATGATACACTGCAAGCAACTGCTTAACCATAAAAACATGGGAAAATTTGGGTGAGTCCAAATTTTTGCACTATATATGATGATCTATGTAAGATATAATTGATTCTAATAACTTATTTTCACCCCAATTCTCTATTCTCACCCCAATATCATTCTCAGGGAAGGCCATTTTGAATAAATCCAAATATGGGGAAGATCTCCCTACATTTACTACACCATATAAATCATGATGTAAAATGAACATCATAGTTTCAACTGATAGGAACAGAAAAAAACAACTTGACTTAAGGTTTAACTACCATGATCCACTAAACATTCCAACTTATAATTAGTTATAATTGCAACATGGTCAATCGGAACATCCTTATGTGCATTTCCATCAACTTAATTATCCTCTTAGAATAGACCACTATCTCAACCAATTTCTCTTCCTGATCCACAACTATTACTAGACAAATTTAATAAACAAATTATATAATTACTTCTTAGGTTTCATCATTGATATTAGAAATAAAAATAATTTAAACTATTTTGGATCCAATTCCGACTCAGGTTCCCCCTTTCTCAACATTGATAGAAGAATATTATTGCACAAAAAATCTCATAAAAATGATAACTAATTTTTTTTTGAATATAGTATCCCATAAGAACATTAAATAATAGTTAATGGGTGTTTAAATCAGGAGGAAACTGATTTTTTGAATTTACAAGAGGGAAACATTAATGGTTGTTTAAATCTAGTATTCTATAAGAACAATAGGTTGTAGTAAGGAGAAAACGTTACCATTGAGGATGGTTCTTATAAAATATTATCAATGAAATACTATTAATTTATTCACATTTAAAATATAATGAATAGTGTTTATATTAAATTGAGAGAAGGATATCATAACTGGTCATAAGGGTTATTTTCTAAATAACAAAATTAAAAAAAATTGGGTTATACTGATTCAACCACTTTTAGTCTTTCCATTCAACTCTTTAGGATTTTCAACTTTTCACCAAATAGAATCCAAAAATATTTATATGTGGATTTTTTTAAAAATAAATATAAAGGTGCATGTATGAAGTTAAATAATTATTCATGTAGTTTCAATTAATGAATGGAATTAGGATGATGGATATTATATGCAATTTAAAGGGAAGCTATTTTTTTAAATAAATATGAAATTTAAATCTAACTAAATTACATTACCCACCTTTACCTATATATCCTATTATTTAAAATATATTACTATTATTTATTATCCCTCTATGAAGAAATGAATGAAATATTTCACCAATAGATGCCTTATATTCTTGCAGTTTAAATCTAAGATTCATGTTTCCACTAGTTAGTAATGCCTAAAAATATTTTATTTGGATAATGAGAGGATGTGTTGTTGGATTAGAGGCTATTTGAACTTGGATGTTGAGATTAAATTATATTATATTGGTTTTCATAGATAAAATTATGAATTTTCCGTGTTTTTTAGTGATTAATGGGTTAATATCAGTGGATTAATTGGTAAAGTATTATGTCATTGAAGTAGTGAGGCTCCATAGAGAATTGTGGATGATCATATTATATTTAGATCTTCACTTCCCATCTTGTGTATAGAATATAATATGACATGATTATGATACTCTATTATTCCATAGCACAACATTACATCATTATACATATGGAATGATAATATATAAAATGTTTTGGTAAAGAGGATGGGGGAGGTAAGGCATACCACACCTTTTTCAGGGGGTTATTTCCTACATTGGGACACCATTATAGATTTCATAGGTATTTGGGAAACATACTGTAACACTCGAGATTTTTATGAGTAATATTTTGTTTTTATATATAATCAAAGGAATATTTCACTACACACTTGCTTGGATTACTTTACACGCAATCGCGACATTCCTCGATAGCTTGCGTCGTACGCAATACCGAGTTTCACTAAACAACAATATGCTATTAAGACTATCCATTATGAATAGTAATAACCACTTTTTGAAATTTTATAAATTTTATTTTTCAAAAATGGACTTCATTTTTGGACTCAGAATATCGAAATTAGCCTAGGGTGAAATTTTGGTATTTTTCTGAAAACTTTCAATTTTCGATGAATAGTGAAACCACTAAGTGGTAGGTTAAAAACTGAATTTTGCATAAAACATAATTTTACCGCTTCTGTGAATGGAATTTCGAAAATCCGACAAACACGGTTAATATCAAGGACTAAAATGTGGTTCAATGAGATGAAAATAATTTTTGATGAATAGTAACTTTTTACTTTTTTTTACCACGGTTAATAGTAAATAGGGTAACTAAGGGTAAATATGATATTACTATTACCCTAACACATGTCCTAATTATATTGGATAAATGTAATTCGACCAAAAACAACCTTATGAATATAATATGACCATTTAGGTCCACTTGGATTAGATTATGACATTTACTATTAATTTATTTAATGAATAGTTAAAATAGTTAAAATCAAAGTTTAATAAGTAAATAATTTTTAATATGGGGTTATACATAAGATAAATTAGACTATAAATATTCATTAGAAAGATAAAAATATTTCCTACATGATGGTATTTTATTTATAATTTTTAGACATTAAATAATTTAATTTATTTATGACACAATTATGATGCAGTAATTATCTTATTTATGAAATATTGACATAATTGATGTTATAAACACCAAAATAAATGTAATTTGAGACTTTTTATGAATTACACTAATTTTATAGGTTACTATGATATATTAGTGTTGATTTAATCAACTTTTTTTGAACATATAATTCTGTTATGACTTTCACAAAAATCATATATCAAATAGTGTCAAAATTGACACAAAATAGTTTTTAAATCAAATATTATATTATTAATTGTTATTATATTCCTAAAAATCTAAGGTTCTGCCAAATGACTTAGATAAGGATATATATACTAATAATAAACAACTTGGGGTTCTTTTGGAATGTTGTAGTAAGTGTATTAACCATATAGTGAAAGAAAACAAAAAGACACGGTAAAAGTTAAATTATTTAACTTAGAGTTAAATCTAATTGATAAGGTTAAAATAATACCCTAAACTTGTCTAAATCCTATTGGTTTATAGTATTTGGACCCATCCCCACTTTAGCTTCGAAATAAGACCCTTTGGAACCATTATAAACCGATTTTGACTTTAATATAAAATAATATTTTGAGATATTCCTAAGGTGCCCCTCTCCTCCCTTATAAAAGGGCACCTCCTCCCCCTCCTCCTCACACCAATTTGAGCACTCAATCTCGGCCAACCCCTGCCATTTTCTCCTCTCCACTTCCCTAGAATAATCCTAGAGGTCCTGGTCTTCTTAAAAGACCAATCTTAGTTCCCTAAGTGGAGGATTCAAAGAGGCGTTCCAAAGAAGAGGTAATATCCATTACCGATCTTTTCAATTTCTTTCTTCTTCAACTTCTTCTTCTTTAGTTGTTTCATGATAAAGTAATAACATCAGTATTAATTACATACTGATATTTTATTATAAATATGAAACAACCCTAATTCACCTTCTATCCATCCCACGGAAAAATGAAATCATCGCGCGTGCGTACGTACGGAATACCATCTCCACGCCGTGGTGTAATCTATTTTTCCACCATCAATTTACAAGGATGGGTATAATGGTGTAATGAGTAACTATTTATGATTATTATAAAGTAATATTGATACTGAAATAATATATATATACTCCAATACAGTTCCACGATCATAGGAACGATATCATCACTCGTGCGTACGTACGGAATACCGTCTCCACGATGTGATGCGACTCGTTCTACATGATCATCATTACATAGTAATTATATAAATTAATTGAATGAATAAATATGATATATGTTACACTAATACCATTCTGGATATAAGTTATCTATAACCTTGAAAGAAGAATATGAATGTATTCGGCAAAACACGCATAAGAACAAAAGGCAATAAAGACCCGAGTAACAAGTAACAATGAAATATTACTAACAAGAAGCTAAGAATATGACCATATATGATATCATATCAATATGTATGATTCTGGAATAAGTCAATAACATTATTTAAACCATTATAAAGGATCTTCAGACACGTACAAAGAAAATCGTACCTAAGGTAAGGGAAAATATCACAATCTCATTTTTATCCGAGATTGTTTATACTTTGGTATTTACTGGGGTGTATTTTATCATCCAAATCCATGTTCCCTCAATATGTAATATTGTTTCCATCCACTTACAATAGATTAAATCCAATTTTACCATTCGGTGAGTTTTTAGTAAAGAATATGAAAGGAATCTTTTGTCGTTTTTTTCGTACGAGGTACTTTTTTTGACTTTTCCGACAAAAGTATGAGAAGAATGTTTTTTAACTTATACGGCATGAATGGATTTTAAAAACATTATTTCCGAGAAGCTTCCTTTACAAGTCTTCATGTTTATTTTTAATCAACTTTTTTAAGTTTAAAATTGTATGACATGTTAAGAAAGGAAAAGTGTTTTTGAAGTAGAAAGGATATTTTCCTCAAGAATGAAGTTCAAGTGTTTTAACAAAATTATTTTCCATCTAAGATGATAAAGGGTTCTGTTTTTATCCCTATTATTACATGGATTTGATTATGTTGTGATGGAAATATTTTTATGAATTCCTTTATCTTATATGAATTGTTTTATGATGTCATGTTGTTTAAGAATTCCATTTTTATTACATGGGTTATGCAATGATGTATGATTTATGATTTTGTGGAACACATAAGAAAGGATTCATTATAAGATGGGTGGGACCTATATCTCCCTCCAATGCATTGGGTAAGGATTTTATATCTCATGAGATAGACATGGCTGGAACGGTAGGTTATACCGGTTCAGTGAAACAGGACTGGAACGAGGGTGACTCGGTTCAGAAAGGGACTTTGTCCACTAAGATAGTCTTGACAATGAGTCATGACTAACAAGAAATGATTTTCCATGATTATGTGTGCATTCCACAAAGTTTCAAGTTTTATGTTATGATTATGGGGATCTCATTTTAACTTCTATGATTTGGTCCATGTTAAGATATTATGATCTCTTTTGCAGGTTATGAATTTTAAAAAGATATGATATGATTTTTATTTCCTTTATTTGCCCTTGCTGAGCATTTGAGCTCACACTTTTATGTTTTCTTTTCCCCAGGTCAGGAAGATGGATATTAAGTAGAATATGCTAAAAGGTACCGTAGATATGATGAAATAAATGGGAGACACTATAGAAGATTTATGAACCAGTTTTTTATGTTTCCCAGTTTCTAAAGACATTATACCTATACGGTCCTTTGTGGTTTTATCATATGTTGTAATAAGTGTGCTTCAATTTTTATGTATTAACAATGTATGTAAAGTATGGGTCGTTATAGTTGGTATCAGAGGAAAGGTATAGTCAACCTTTGGAAACTAGGATGTGAAAGCCTTAGTAAGAACCCTAAGGATAAGTCTAAGCATAGAACACAATCTTAGTGTTTTAGAAATGGCCATGAATACCCTAGGATACGACCTTAAGTGTGAAATTTTATTCTTAATTATGTGGTTTTCCTATTATAATTAGTGTTGCTCACACTATTCTTCTTGGTTTTAGTCAATGGCTGGAACTCGAAGGAACCGTGTTAATGCAGAATGTGATGGGCAATGCAATGATTGTCCCCCTGAGCAACCAAACGATATGGGAGCTGGAATTCAAAATCTTGTAGCCATGCTCACACAACTTTCTCAAGCTATGAATCATGCAGGACTTCCAAACGAGCAAAGGAAGGAGCAACATTCTGTTGAATCCTTCATGAGGCAGCGTCCACCTTCTTTCAGTGGGTCTACTGATCCATTAGTTTCTGAACAATGGATTAGTACTACTGAAAAGATATTTTCAGTTCTTCAATGTTCGGAACATGATAAAGTCATCCTAACAGTGTATCATTTGGAAGGAGATGCTGATCAATGGTGGAATCTTATTAAGAATACGAGGCAAAGGGATGAAATTGAGTCTATGGAATGGGACGAGTTCAAGAACTTATTTGTCAATAAGTACTTCCCTCGTATTCTCCGAACAAAGATGGAGAAAGGGTGTCTTGAACTGAAGCAAAGGGATGATGAATCTGTTGGTACCTATGAAGCAAATTTTACAAGACTTTCAAGGTACGCTTCTGGTATTATTATACAACCTGAGAGTAAGATCGATCGATTCTTTAGTGGCTTAAAACCAAGTCTTCGAAGGGCGTTAGCCATAAGGGACTTCAATAGCTACGAGGAAATCGTTTGATGTGCTCTCAAAGTCGAGATGGAGATTGGAGTAACCCATCAGTCACATGGGTTTGATAAGAAGAGGAAGATGGAATTCAAAGGAAAATCTAAAGAACACACTGAAAAGAAGATGATCTTTCCCTTATGCTCAAAGTGTGGGAAGAAACATGGAGGGAGTTGTCTTAAAGGGATAAGTAAATGTTTCAAATGTGGAAAGGAAGGTCATCGGGCATTTGAATGTCGCGACAATGGGAAGAAGATGTCTAATGACGGAAACAAAGGAAGGGATACACAGAATGAACCTACTACACTTCAATGTTTCAAGTGCAAGGAGATGGGGCATTATTCTAATCAATGCCCAAATCCAAGGGTTGATGATGATGGTCGACATCAACAAAATCTTAAGGCTAAAGACAAAGGAAATTCACATGCAATTTTTATCAGCGATGTGGAGTACGATAACGAAGTGGTGAAAGGTACACTTACCATCCACTCTAAAGTAGCAAATGTTTTATTTGATTCTGGATCCACCCACTCTTTTATTTCTGAAAAATTTTCTAAGGGTATCACCGTATTACCTCAACAATTAGATGTTGAGTTAGCGGTGACAATACCTAATGGAACATCAATCGCATCAAAAGTTTATAATTCTTCTCCGATCGAAGTTTGTGGGAAAGTGCTTCCTGCAAATCTTGTGATCCTTCCTATAGTGTAATTTGATGTGATTCTTGGAATGGATTGGCTTTCTTTATACGGAGCTCATATCAATTGCCAAAGAAGGGAAGTCACATTTCATATTCCAGATCAATCTATGATCATCTATCAATGCAAGGATGAACATAACCTTCCAGTGGAAATTTCTTCCATTTTATGGGTATTGATTCCACTAAATGAAGGTTATTTATCTCAAATGGTTGGTGAGAGGCTCGCGATTAAGAATGTGCCCATCGTACGGGAGTTTGATGATGTCTTTTTGGAGGAATTACCGGGTCTTCCACCAAATCGTGAAGTTGAGTTTTCAATAGAACTCGTACCTGGTGCTTTGCCTATTTCAAAGACACCTTATAGAATGTCCCCAATTGAGTTGCAGGAATTGAAGAAGCAACTCCAGGAGAATCTTGATAAGGGATTCATACGCCCTAGTGCGTCACCTTGGGGAGCACCTGTTCTATTTGTTAAGAAGAAAGATGGATCAATGAGACTCTGCATTGATTATCAAGAACTTAACAAGATCACTATCAAGAACAAATATCCTCTCCCACGCATTGATGACTTATTTGACCAACTATGCGGAGCTCAATACTTTTCCAAGATTGATCTTTGTTCAGGGTATCATCAATTAAGGGTCAAAAGGGAGGATATACCAAAGACGGCTTTCTGTACAAGGTATCGACACTATGAATTTATAGTGATGCCATTTGGTCTTACTAATGCCCCTGCTATCTTCATGGATCTAATGAATAGAGTCTTTAAAGACTATCTTGATCAATTTTTGGTAGTCTTTATAGACGATATTCTTGTCTATTCAAAGAGCAAGGAAGAGCATGAAGATCACATGAGAATTATATTGAAGACCCTGAGAAAGGAGAAGCTTTATGCCAAATTTACCAAGTGTGGATTTTGGCTTAAAAAATTTGCATTTTTGGGTCACATAATCTCAAAAGAGGGGATATCTGTGGATCCAGCAAAAACAGAGGTTATCAAAAGATGGTCAAGACCAACAACAGTAACTGAGATCCGAAGTTTTCTTGGTTTGGCTGGATATTATCGACGTTTTGTAAAAGATTTTTCACGATTATCTAATCCACTCACCATGTTGACTCGGAAAGGAGTTAAGTTTGTTTGGACAGAGGAATGTGAAGAGAATTTCAAGGAGTTGAAAATAAGGTTATCCAGTGCACCTGTGCTCACACTGCCTTGTAGTGGAGAAAGTTTTGTGATCTACAGTGATGCATCCAAGAAGGGATTGGGGTGTGTTCTTATGCAAAATGATATGGTGATAGCTTATGCCTCACGACAGTTGAAAATCCATGAGCAAAATTACCCAACACATGATTTGGAGTTGGCTGCGGTAATCTTTGAATTAAAGATTTGGAGGCATTAACTTTATGGTGAAAGGTGTGATATTTATACTGATCATAAAAGTTTAAAGTATATTTTCACACAAAAGGAGATGAATATGCGTCAAAGAAGATGGTTGGAGCTGATTAAGGATTACGATTGCTCAATCCGTTACCACCCTGGGAAAGCAAACAAGGTGGCAGATGCATTAAGTCGACAAGACCATGCTATTTTATCCATGATGAGGATCACAAAAGATCCAATATTTATGGATTTACAAATGACGGATCTTGGAATTATAATGGAAGGGGAAAAATCGTATCTTTCTCAAATGAATGTTCAACCATCTATACATGTGAAGATTAAAGTGGCATAGAAAGAAGATGTTGAGTTACAAAAGATAGTGAGAAATGTTCCTGAATACAACCTTGATTGTGATGGGATAATAAAGTTCAGGAATCGGGTTTGTGCTCCTCCCATCCCCGAATTAAAGAAGGAGCTGCTGGATGAGGCTCATAGTTCATCATTCTCTATTCATCCTGGAAGCACGAAGATGTATAGGGACCTGAAAGAGTACTTCTGGTGGGATGGCATGAAAAGAGATATTGCTGAATATGTCTCTCGATGCTTGGTTTGTCAACAAGTTAAAGCTGAGAGACAGAAGTCTAAGGGGATGTTACAACCATTACCCATACCTGAATGGAAATGGGAAAACATCACTATGGACTTTGTCACAGGACTTCCTAAAACATCCAAAGGCAATAATGCTATCTGGGTCATAGTTGATCGTCTTACAAAGTCTGCACACTTCGTTGCTATTAGAGAGGATTTCCCTCTAGATCATCTTGCCATGATATATGTAAAAGAAGTGGTAAGATTGCATGGAGTACCACTTTCTATTATATCTGATCGTGATCCAAGATTTACCTCGAAGTTCTGGCGAAGTCTTCAGCATACTTTGGATACAGAGTTGAGTTTCAGCACTACTTATCATCCCCAGACACACGGTCAGTCTGAAAGAACAATTCAAACCCTAGAAGATATGTTGAGAGATTTCTCTATGGATTCCAAAGGAGGGTGGGATCAACACCTACCTTTGGTGGAATTTTCTTATAATAATAGCTTTCACTCCAGTATTCAGATGGCTCCTTATGAAGCTCTCTATGGAAAGAAATGCAGGACTCCAACTTGCTGGGATGAAGTTGGGGAAAGAAAGCTATTAGGACCTGATCTCATTGATGAAATGGCAGAAAAGGTCAGATCTATTCAACAACACATAAGAGCAGCTCAGAGTCGACAGAAATGTTATGCCGACAACCGAAGAAAATACCTAGAGTTTGAAGTGGGCGATAAAGTGTTCTTACAAATATCTCCCTAGAAGAGGGTTATGAGATTTGGAAAGAAGGGGAAGTTGAGCCCTAGATATATCGGTCCTTTCGAAATACTGGATCGTGTTGGAAAGGTAGCTTACTGATTGGCACTTCAACCGAATCTCTCTCAAGTTCAGGATGTGTTCCATGTATCTCTCCTGAGAAAGTACATACCAGATCCTTCACATGTACTCAGCTCAGAAGTTGTACCGCTGGAGCATGATCTTTCGTATGAAGAACAGCCAATAGAGATTCTGGATCGTAGCAAAAAAGTCCTACGAAACAAGACCACTCGCTTGGTGAAAGTTTTATAGAGGAACCACCAATTAGAAGAAGCTACATGGGAGCTTGAGGATGTGATGAGGGAGAAGTATCCTCATCTGTTTGTTACAAAGTGACGAATTTCGAGGGCAAAATTCTTTTTAAGGGGGGTAGAATGTAACACCCGAGATTTTTATGAGTAATATTTTGTTTTTATATATCATCAAAGGAATCTTTCACTACACACTTGCTTGGCTTACTTTACACGCAATCGCGACATTCCTCGATAGGTTGCGTCGTACACAATACCGAGTTTCACTAAACAACAATATGTTATTAAAACTAGCCGTTATGAATAGTAATAACCACTTTTTGAAATTTTATAAATTTTATTTTTCAAAATGGACTTCATTTTTGGACTCAGAATATCGAAATTAGCCTAGGGTGAAATTTTGGTATTTTTCTGAAAACTTTCAATTTTCGATGAATAGTGAAACCACTAAGTGGTAGGTTAAAACTGAATTTTGCATAAAACTTAATTTTACAGCTTCTGTGAATGGAATTTCGAAAATCCGACAGACACGGTTAATATCAAGGACTAAAATGTGGTTCAATGAGATGAAAATAATTTTTGGTGAATAGTATCTTTTTACTTTTTTTTAGCACGGTTAATAGTAAATAGGGTAACTAAGGGTAAATATGATATTAATATTACCCTAACACATGTACTAATTATATTTGATAAGTTTAATTCGACCAAAAACAACCTTATGAATATAATATGACCATTTAGGTCCACCTGGATTAGATTATGACATTTATTATTAATTTATTTAATGAATAGTGAAAATAGTTAAAATCAATGTTTTATAAGTAAATAATTTTTAATATGAGGTTATACATAAGATAAATTAGACTATAAATATTCATTAGAAAGCTACAAAGATTTCCTACATGATGGTATTTTATTTATAATTTTTAGACATTAAATAATTTAATTTATTTATGACACAATTATGATGCAGTAATTATCTTATTTATGAAATATTGACATAATTGATGTTATAAACACCAAAATAAATGTAATTTGAGACTTTTTATGAATTCCACTAATTTTCTAGGTTACTATGATATATTAGTTTTGATTTAATCAACTTTTTTTGAACATATAATTCTGTTATGACTTTCACAAAAATCATATATCAAATAGTGTCAAAATTGACACAAAATAGTTTTTAAATCAAATATTATATTATTAATTGTTATTATATTCCTAAAAATCTAAGGTTCGGCCAAATGACTTAGATAAGGATATATATACTAATAATAAACAACTTGGGGTTCGTTTGGCATGCTGTAGTAAGTGTATTAACCATATAGTGAAAGAAAACAAAAAGACACGGTAAAAGTTAAATTATTTAACTTAGAGTTAAATCTAATTGATAAGGATAAAATAATACCCTAAACTTGTCTAAATCCTATTGGTTTATAGTATTTGGACCCATCCCCACTTTAGCTTCGAAATAAGACCCTTTGGAACCATTATAAACTGATTTTGACTTTAATATAAAATAATATTTTGAGATATTCCTAAGGTGCCCCTCTCCTCCCTTATGAAAGGGCACCTCCTCCCCCTCCTCCTCACACCAATTTGAGCACTCAATCTCGGCCAACCCCTGCCATTTTCTCCTCTCCACTTCCCTAGAATAATCCTAGAGGTCCTGGTCTTCTTAAAAGACCAATCTTATTTCCCTAAGTGGAGGATTCAAAGAGGTGTTCCAAAGAAGAGGTAATATCCATTACCGATCATTTCAATTTCTTTCTTCTTCAACTTCTTCTTCTTTAGTTGTTTCATGATAAAGTAATAACATCAGTATTAATTACATACTGATATGTTATTATAAATATTAAACAACCGTAATTCACCTTCTATCCATCCCACGGAAAAATGAAATCACCGCGCGTGCGTACGTACGGAATACCGTCTCCACGCCGTGGTGTAATCTATTTTTCCACCATTACTTTACAAGGATGGGTATAATGGTGTAATGAGTAACTATTTATGATTATTATAAAGTAATATTGATACTGAAATAATATATATATACTCCAATACAGTTCCACGATCATAGGAACGATATCATCACTCATGCGTACGTACGGAATACCGTCTCCACGATGTGATGCGACTCGTTCTACATGATCTTCATTACATAGTAATTATATAAATGAATTGAATGAATAAATATGATATATGTTACACTAATACCATTCTGGATATAAGGTATCTGTTTACCTCACCTGTTTTGATAATCTCAATCATGTATTCATATGTGTTGAAAATCCCAATTATGTTTTCATTCTCTATGATATTTTTAAGTATCATTGATTTATACTTTAATTCTTTCGAATCTGTGATCAAACCAATAATAATTTTTAAAATAGTCTTTGGAATATGTTAATCCTCATTTATCCATGTTGATACAAGTTATAAATTGATTCTAACACAATCGGATGTGTTCTGCATAAAACAGATAAGTAATCCGCCTAGAGCTACCGATAGCCAGAGCTACCGATAGCCAGAGCTATCGATACCCAGAGCTACCGATAGACAGAGCTACCGATAGCCAGAGCTACCGATAGCCAGAGCTACCGATAGCTAGAGCTACCGATAGACTTAGTCTACCGACAGACAGAGTCACCGATATACTTAACACAGAGCTACCGATGTACTTATAAATGTAAGCTACTGACTTACAGATAGCTACCGATACAAACACAGAGCTACCGGTGTAAGTATAAATAGATACCGATGGAATAAGAGTCACTGATGGACGAAGCTACTGACTTACAGACAGCTACCGACGCATGAAGATACCGACGCATGGAGCTACCGATACAAACATGAAGCTACCGATGCATGGAGCTACCGATACAAACATGGAGCTACCGACGCATGAAGCTACTGACGCATGGAGCTACCGATAAACAAAGTCACCGATACAAGCATATACCAACCGACGCATGGAGCCACCGATAGAGTCAAAGCAACTAATGACATTGAGCTACCGATGTCCAAGCTACCGATGCTGATTACCTACCGATCACTCGACTCACTGTTTGAATTTCTTTATTTCCTATCTTTATATAATCTATCCAACGGTCATATCATGTACATTTTAATGATTTGTCAAATATCTGATAAAGGTTGTCGGATGTCAGGAACCCGTACCTCGTACCTGCAGAAAGGAAATCTTTTCTGTCTCCTGTTGCCTGTGAGATAAATACGAGAAGACTACGCTGCCCAACGTGAAAGAGTGTGGTGGATGGAATATACCAGAAACACAAGAACGAGAAGAATCAAGAAGAGAAAAACTAGTTCCATCAAGAACACAGAGAATCTCATAGACAATCAAGCATACTCGTGAAGTGTTCTCTGCATATAAGAAGAACACTGAAGAACTTCAACCACTGCATTTTTCACTGTCTATGAACCTGGAGCATACGACACTCTGTTTCTCAAACAGAAACGAGAAGAGGACTCAGAATCACTTCTGATCGAATCCAAAGGAGTCCAGAGCTACACTGATATCACCAGAACCATTTCTAAACTCTACATCTCTTGTTCTGTGATTTATTATTATACTTTTCGATCATTGTGTGTTATCTGCTGTATCTAACACATACACTATCTCTTGTACTTAAACTGGAGGATTTGTAAATCCTTACCAAATTCTTGCATTCTTTCTTTCCCACGAAAAACAGTGGTAGAGGTCGTGTGTGACCTGGACAGCTGGTTGCTGTTGTACTGTTTCCCACGAATAACAGTGGTAGAGGTCTTGGACCTGGACAGTTGTAAACTGTTGAACCCCGATTCAGGGTGTGGATCATTTTTATATAAACTTTTGAGAGGACTAAGTCTCGGCTTGAGACTGAACCTCTTGGTTACAATTGTTGTGCCATCTCTTTCAAAGCTTTATTCCGCTGCTAATCACTTTAAAACCAATATTGTTTTTAAAGTCACTTTGATAATTAAATTAGCAAGTGTTTATGTTAAGTGTAGATTAGTAAGTTAGTTTCAAAAGTTAATCACACTCATGTATTGATTAACTAGGAATTAATCAATCCCTTGAGAATCTAACAGAACCTCTACTTTAATATAAATTCACTACAGTTTAATTTATTATTTTATTTGGGGGTCTTCAAGATAGTGTATTTAAATACAGAAATTTTAATTGGTACTCAATTCACCCCCCCTCTTGAGTAAACCACTTCGACCAACACTTGGTATTAGAGGATTGAAAATACTCTCTAAAAGTACTCTGCTTTTGAACTGTGATTTTAGTTGTATTTTAAAGTTCTTAAAATTTCTGTCATATCTAAATTTTTATCTCTTTAAAATTTTCTCATCATGGACAATAGACTTGAGGGTGCTGCTACTAACCGACCACCTTTCTTAAATGGAACTAATTATGCTTAGTGGAAACTGAAAATGAAAATTCATCTAGAAAGCATAGGTTTTGATATTTGGACTGCTATTGAATCAGAATACAAAATTCCCACTACTGCTAGATATACTTGGGATGAACCTACAAAGACTGCTTACAATAATAATTGTAAAGCTATGAATGCCTTGTACTGTGCTCTAGGAGATGAAGAATTTAATAGAATTTCTGCATGTAAAACTTCTTTTGAAATTTGGGATACCTTAGCTGTTTCTCATGAAGGAACAACGAATGTTAAAGAAATGAGAATGAACACTTATACTATCAAGTATGATAATTTTAAAATGAAGCCTGACGAACCCATTTCTGGCATGTATCTCAGGTTCAATGAAATTGTAAATACAATGATCTCGCTGGGAAAGGATGTCTCATCGAAGGAACAAATTATGAGAATTTTGAGATGTCTACCTGATAGATGGAGAGGCACATCTGTCTCAATCAGAGAATCATGTGACATTGCTGCTCTACCTATCAAGGAACTAATTGGAAAGCTGATGATGTATGAAGAAGATCTTAAAGTGAATAAAGAGGAAGAAAATGAACCTCCAAGAAATTCTGTCGCTTTCAAATCTTCAACTTCAAAGAATAAGGACAAAGAAAAGCTTCAAGTTGTAGTTGAAAGTTCAAGCTGTGAAGACAGTGAAAGTGATTCTGACAGTGATGCTGAGATGGCTCACATTGCTAGAAGATTTAAGAAATTTTATAGGAAAAAGAAGTTCTTCAGAAAAACAAATTATAAGGGTAAGTATGATCACCAAGGTAAATGGAAAAAGGATTGGAAGAAGAATGACAAATCAGATGATGTTGTCTGCTATGAGTGCAAAAGAAAAGGACACATTAAAGCCGACTGTCCAAAGCTGAAGTATAAAAGGAAATATGAATATAAGGACAATAAGTTTAAGAAAGCCATGAAGGCTACTTGGAGTGCTTTTGAGGATAGCTCTACTGAATCTGAAAGCTCTGAAACTGAACACAAAAATAAGGCAAACATGTGCTTTATGACAAACACTTCTCAGGTAACTGCTGAAACTCCTGCTTTAAATTATTATTACTCTGGAGATAATGCAGAATCTGACTCTGATTCTGGAACAATGTCTAAAAATGAATTGTTTGAGTACTGTGATATGCTAGAAGAGACATGTAATGAACTTAAGGATAAATACAAGTCATTAAAGAAACAGCATGCTCTCACCACTGCAGTTAAAACCGAACTCACTATTGAAAAAGAGAAAAATGCTCAATTGTTAAAAGAAAACACTGAACTGAAACTCTCTAATGAGAAACTCAAGAAAGACTTAGAGAAGTTCACCAATGGCAAAAATACACTAACACAGATGCTAGGAAAGCAAATAGCACCTAAATATACTACTGGTATAGGATACCAACCTGGACAAAGGAAAATTGCCAAAACTAGATTCATTTCTAAATCTCGACAGAATGAAGGTAATTCTGGAACTTCATATGCTTCAACCAGTTATATACATAGCTATGGATCTAATAAAGTTTATCTTTCAAAGCATGTCAATTCTACAAATTATATGAGACCCATTAGACAAATATGGGTACCTAAAGTGTTATTGGCTAACCTGTCTGGACCCAAGAAAATCTGGGTACCAAAATTATTTCCCATCTAAATCTGTTTTGTAGGGAACTTGCTTAAAGAGCTCCTGTAAAGAGACCTGGTATTTGAACAGTGGATGTTCAAGACATATGTCAGGATACTTCTCTTGTTTCAAGAGTTTAATAAAAGTTGATGGAGGCTTTGTCACCTTTGGTGATAATTCAAGAGGAAAAATCATCGGCCTAGGCCAGATTGGTAACACTGATTCAATTCTGATTTCTAAAGTTTTATTCGTTGATGGACTTAAATATAACTTGCTAAGTATTTCTCAGTTATGTGATGATGGTTTTCATGTTAAATTTGAAAATGATTCCTGCAAAGTTTTTAATTCTAAGAATGTTTTGGCATTTTCTGCCTTAAGAAATGAAAATGTTTATGCTGTTAATCTGAATTCATTAGCTAAGCAGAATATTACTTGTTTGAATTCTTTTCATAAAGAATCTTGGTTATGGAACAGAAGATTGAGACATTGCAACATTCACTCACTTAGAAAAATCTCTAGGAAAAACATAGTTAGAGACCTACCTAAATTAGAATTCCCAAATGATAGAGTGTGTAATCCCTGTCAAAAGGGAAAACAACACAAAGTTTCTTTTAAATCAAAGAAAGAAGTTTTGACTTCTCAACCACTTGAATTGGTTCACATGGATTTGTTTGGACCATCAAGAGTTTCTAGTTTAAATGGGAAGCACTATGTTTATGTTCTTGTAGATGTCTATTCTAGATATACTTGGGTATATTTTCTAGCTCACAAAAGTGAAGCCTGTTCTTCTTTTGTTAAATACTCTAAATCTGTAGAGAACCTTAGTGGACTTAAGATTAAAACTTTGAGAAGTGATCATGGTCGTGAGTTTGAAAATCAAGATTTTGAATCTTATTGCTCACACAATGGTTATACTCATAACTTTTCTGCCCCTAGAACACCCCAACAGAATGGTGTAGTAGAAAGAAGAAACCGAACCCTTCAAGAAATAGCTAGAACCATGCTCAATGAATATGACCTGCCTATTTATTTTTGGGCTGAAGATGTTAATACAGCATGCTATGTTATTAATAGAGTCTTGATCAGACCTGTTCTTAAGAAAACCCCTTATGAATTGTGGAACAATAGAAATCCTAAGGTTGATTACTTTAAATTTTTTGGTTGCAAAGTATTTATACTGAATACAAAAGATAATCTGGATAAGTTTGCTCCCAAAAGTGATGAAGGAATTTTTCTGGGTTACTCTATTTCAAGTAAAGCTTATAGAGTTTTCAATAAGAGAACCAAATGTGTGGAAGAATCTGTTCACATCAAGTTTGATGAAACTGATCCACATGAGCCTAAAACTTCTCTTGAGAATCTTGAAGAAGATCTGTCTATTCTGGACCTTGATGATAAATCTAAAGAACCTGTTATCAAAACATCCAGTTCTGGACTTTTTCCAGAATCTGCTTCTGTTGAACCTGAACCTATAGATGAACCTGAAATTTCTAGTCCAACCTTTACCAGATCAACGAGGATTCTAAAGAATCATCCTTTAGAAGCTGTTGTTGGTAATCTTGATAGAGGAGCACAAACTAGAGCTTCTCTAAGAAACCAGGTTGAACATCAAGCTTTTCTTTCACAGCTAAAACCCAAAAATATCAATGATGCTATCAATGATGAATTCTGGGTAATTGCTATGCAGGAAGAATTAAATCAGTTTGAAAGAAACAAAGTCTGGAATTAGTTGACAGACCTAAGGACACTTTGACAATAGGCACAAAATGGGTTTTTAGAAATAAAGTAGATGAATCTGGAAATATAGTTAGAAACAAAGCTAGACTAGTTGCACAAGGATATAGTCAAGAAGAAGGTATAGACTATGAGGAAACTTTTGCACCTGTAGCTAGATTAGAAGCTATTAGGATATTACTTGCATATGCATCACATCTGAATTTCAGATTATATCAAATGGATGTGAAAAGTGAATTTCTAAATGGTTTTATAATTGAAGATGTTTTTGTAGAACAACCACCTAGATTTACTAACCCCCATTTTCCAAATCAAGTTTTTAAACTTTCTAAAGCTCTGTATGGTTTAAAACAAGCTCCAAGAGCTTGGTATGATAGACTTAGCAATTTCCTTATCTCAAATGGTTTTAATAAAGGGATTGCTGATCCAACTCTTTTCATTAAAAGAATTTCTAAAGATGTTTTAGTTGTACAAATATATGTTGATGATATTATTTTTGGATCTTCTAAACACTCTTTATGTACTGATTTTTCAAAAAGTATGAAAAATGAATTTGAAATGAGCTTAATGGGAGAACTTAAGTACTTTCTTGGATTTCAAGTATTTCAAAATGAAAATGGTATTACTTTGAATCAAAGTAAATATACAGAGGATCTTTTAAAACGTTTTGGTCTGGATAGTATCAAGGAAAGTGAAACTCCTATGAGTACTACCTGTAAATTGGATGCAGATGAAACTGGGAAACCAGTTGATCAAACAAATTACAGAGGTATGATTGGTAGTTTACTTTATCTTACTCCTAGTCGACCTGATATTATGTTTAGTGTGTGTATGTGTGCTAGATTTCAAGCTAATCCAAAAGAATCTCATTTGCTTGCTGTTAAAAGAATTTTTAAATATCTCAAACAGACGGTTAACTTAGGTTTGTTTTACCCAAAAGGACAATCCTTTGAGTTAATGAGTTATTCAGATGCTGACTTTGCTGGTTGTAATTTAGATAGAAAAAGCACATCAGGAACATGTCATTTGCTTGGAAAATCTTTAGTTTCTTGGTGAAGTAAGAAACAGAACTCAGTTTCATTATCTACTACCGAAGCAGAATATATAGCTGCTGGTAGTTGCTGTGCACAAATTCTGTGGATGAAACACACTCTTTTGGACTATGGATATGACTTTAAACATGTTTCAATCAATTGTGATAACACCAGTGCAATAAACATCTCTAAGAATCCTGTATCTCACTCTAGAACCGAACACATAGATGTAAGACACCATTTCCTAAGAGATCACTATCAAAAAGGTGATATTTCTCTTGAATTTATTAGCACTGAACATCAATTGGCTGATATTTTCACTAAACCTTTAAGTTTTGATAGATTAAGTTACATTAGGCACGAGTTGGGGATGATCAATTCTCACCGATGATCAATTCTCACCGATGTGAAATTCTCACCGATGTGAAATCCTCACCGATGTGAAATTCTCACCGATGTGAAATTCTCACCAATGTGAAATTATCACCGATGTGAAATTCTCACTGATGTGAAATTCTCACCGATGTGAAAATTCTCACCGATGTGAAATTATCACCGATGTGAAATTCTCACTGATGTGAAAAATCTCACCGATGTGAAAATTCTCACCGATGTACAATTCTCACCGATAGTTTTTTTTCACCGATGATGAACTCTCACCGACGCAATTGATTTTAAAACTTCTGTCTGCTGCCAAGATTATGAATCGTTTTATTTATTTGTTGTTATTTTACTTTATTCGTATTTATGATTCCTAAATGATAAAACTAAGCCTAAGCCACTTCCTACCTCACCAAGCTCAAAATCTCTCACCTTCGAACCTTAGCTCCCAAATCGGCCAAGAACCCTAAACCCGTGATGGGAAAAACTAAGCTTACTACCGTCAGAGATGAAAGTGTAGAACCAAAAGCTAAGAAGTAGAAGACACAGCACAAAGCCAGTGTTAGTGAAGTCAGAACTAGATCGGGAAAGCGATCAGTGAATCCTCACTTGCAGAATAGAGACATAGTAATGGAGAAGGAATTGTTTGTGGAATGGATACTGCCTAGCAAATCGTTAGTACTCGAGATTCTGGAGGACCAGAAATGGGTGGATTGTTTCTCGAATAATAATGGCCCATACTACCCGAAGTTGGTAAAACAGTTCTACAAGTTTGTAACCTTCAAGAAGTCTGAAAATGAGAATCGGGTAAGCTCTTTTGTAAATGGAAAAGAAATGTCGTTTTCTTCAGTAGAGTGGGCAGAATGTCTCAAAGTACCACATGAAGGTGTCTCTGGGTACATATCAAGAGCAATGCCACCTAGCAGTGACATCTTTGATTATGAAACCACCTTAAAAGAACTGACCGGTAATGGGAATCAAAGGCAAGTGGTTGCTGCTGAAATGGATGGAGAGAATCGACTGCTCTTCAAGTTTGTTCAGCATGTGTTGATACCGAGGCGAGGAGATTTTGAAAATCTGAGATATCAAGATATCTATCTTCTTCATTTGCTAAGACATGGTGTAAAAATCAATCTGTGCAGATTGTTAATGATTCAAATGGAAGACATGATTGGACCAAAGTCAAAGACTAATGAATTATTCTTTGCCAAGCTGATTTCAATAATGATAAAAGTGAAAGGAATAGATGAGTCTCAGGATGAGACAATTGTAGTCAAGAACAATTTCTGCATCACCTCGACTGTTTGTAAGTACATGAAAATTAACTGGAACCCATGGAAGGGAGAATGGGTCAGTGATGATCAGAAGATATATGATAGGTTTAATCCTATGGATTATCCTTCAAGACCAAAGGATATGAGAGATCCGAGTCTGAGACCTGATGAAGAAGAACCTGTTTATAGTAATGAAACATAAGATGAAACGGAAGAAGAAGAAGAAGAAACTCCCATGGATGTTGGAGGAGATCCAGACTTGCCCCCAAGTCCAGTTGCAGAATTGGTTTATTCTAGGAAAGTAAAGGTAGAGGAAATTTTGTCTACTTATGAGGAAGACCAGTCTGTGCCTCACCTAGAAGAAGAAGAAAAGGAGAAAGTATCTGAATCATCTATTTCTGGTAGTTTATGTATGAGTCCTTTGATTGGAAGCCCAGCTATGCCGACTGCTGAAGTAGAAAGAGATACAGAAGAAGCTGTACCTGTCTCAGAAGATCTTCTAGATGCTGCAACGATGAAACTTTTAGTAGAAGATTCTGATGAAGAGAATCCAGCACTGAATGCTGCTGTGACACATGAGAATGCACCCATTGAGGGGGAGCATCAATCTGTTCTTGGAAATGTTACAGTAGCTGTTGAGCTTGGAGACTGGGTAGAAGACCCAGGGTTTATAATCTGTGGATTGGATTATCCGGATTCTGATGATGAGATGTCTGAGAATAGACCGAAGACCAATTATGATCTTACTTCTGAATTGTTTCCAGATAATGTGGTCAGATTTCATGATCTGAATAAGCTGAAAGAGGACCTCAAAACCAGTTTTGTTGAAGAAGTGAAGTTAATGGAAACCTCCCTTGCATCCTCAATTCAATCAATAATGACTGATTCTGTAGTTAGTTTGGCCTCAGCAAGGGGATCTGCTGCAGTTGTCCCTAATGATTTTGTCTCTAAATCTGATCTTGAATCCATGAAGAATGAGCTAAAAGAATCATTCATTGTATCAGTTGCTGAGATGAAGCAAATCTTTAATGAAGAAATGAAAATGTTAGAGAGATCCTTCGAGCTATCTCTGGCTTGTAATTTAACTTCTTTTGTTTCTGAGCTTATGGAAGAAGTGAAAGAGTGCTAGACTCAGTCTTCTAGAATCGAAGCATATCTTGAGGCTCTCAAGACATCAGTTGCTGCTTTGGATTCTTATATGAGCTCCAAGTCTCAAGCTGACAAGGACCTAGCTTATGTGAAGAGTGTAGTAAGCCAGTTTGTCTCCGTGTTTGAAAGTTTCAAAACCTCAGTGAAGGATCACGTTCAATTACAGGACTCTCAAGTTCAAAGCCTAATCAGTGGTTTGTCTAAGAGTTTCAAAGAAATGGTTTCCTTCTCTCTTGGCCCTCTCACATCCAATCTATTAGTTGACCATAATTTAGTTCGAGCAATGATGAAGGAGGAGATTGGTTCTATTTCAACCAGTGGATCTGTGGACTCATCAGAGTTGAGTCTAGTGGTGCTTTCTACAAGAGATTCTGCTAGAGAAATAATGAAGATTGTTCAAGATTATATGAGAGAAGCCTCTGCCTCTCAGGAAGCCATAAAGACAAAGTGGACTACTACTTCACCAGAATTTTCACCAAGCATCAACTCGAACACCACTTCAAGCTGATGTTGGAAAACATGAATTTACCCCCTGTAACTCAAGATTTTAGAGAACAAGTGAGCCAACTAAGACAATTGACTCCTGCCTTGGAGAAATTCATGGAGAACAAAGATGATTTCATCTCTGCTATGGAAAGAGGAGGAGGAATTATTATGGATTTTAGAAATCTGTTGTTGCCCTTCTTGCGTATTGATGCCAGACCAGTCATCGTACCTCCTGCTTTGCCTGCTTCTGCCTCAGCTGTTTCCACAGTCCAGCTAACTCCTGCTCAGGCCATCCGAAGCCTCACACCAATGATCACTCAACAACCTTCCCAATATAGGCCAGACACTGTCTCAGTGGCTCAGCCTCCTTTGATCATTTCTGTCATTCCAAAACCTTCACCTGCATCCTCACCACCCGAACCTTCTTCTGATCCCAAAGGAAAATCTCACGTTGAAGATGTGGATTGATCCAGTGGCCAGTATTTCTGATAGGAATTCATTTGTATTCTGTTTCTGTACTTTCTGACTGCTCTAATACAGAGGAACTCTTTTTACTTCTCATGTTTTATTTGTCTCCTATATATGCTTTCCCACTTTTTGATTATCACAAAGGGGGAGAACAATACAAGAAAGGGGGAGAACAAAATGAGAGATTGAAATAGAGAAAAATAACCTTCTTTTCAATTTTATCTCTGATATTATTATGTTTCTTTTTACCTTTGGTATCTTATGATTGTTACCTCTGATAACTTATGTCTATATCATACTATTTCTATTATCTCTGATGTTGTTTTCTCTGAGAAAATTGAATTCAATATTATACTCTTTACTATTATATTTTCACTATGTTAAATGCCCATATCATAAATTGTGATTATCAAAAAGGGGGAGATTGTTGACCTCACCTGTTTTGATAATCTCAATCATGTATTCATATGTGTTGAAAATCCCAATTATGTTTTCATTCTCTATGATATTTTTAAGTATCATTGATCTATACTTTAATTCTTTCAAATCTGTGATCAAACCAATAATAATTTTTAAAATAGTCTTCGGAATATGTTAATCCTCATTTATCCATGTTCATACAAGTTATAAATTGATTCTAACACAATCGGATGTGTTCTGCATCAAACAGATAAGTAATCTGCCTAGAGCTACCGATAGCCAGAGCTACCGATAGCCAGAGCTACCGATAGCCAGAGCTACCGATAGCCAGAGCTACCGATAGCTAGAGCTACCGATAGACTTAGTCTACCGATAGACAGAGTCACCGATATACTTAACACAGAGCTACCGATGTACTTATAAATGTATGTTACTGACTTACAGACAGCTACCGATACAAACATAGATCTACCGGTGTAAGTATAAATAGCTACCGATGGAATAAGAGTCACCGATGGACGAAGCTACTGACTTACAGACAGATACTGACGCATGAAGCTACCGACGCATGGAGCTACCGATACAAACATGAAGCTACCGACGCATGGAGCTACCGATACAAACATGGAGCTACCGACGCATGAAGCTACTGATGCGTGGAGCTACCGATAAACAAATTCTCCAATACAAGCATATACCAACCGATGCATAGAGCCACCGATAGAGTCAAAGCAACTAATGACATTGAGCTACCGATGTCCAAGCTACCGATGCTGATTACCTACCGATCACTCAACTCACTGTTTGAAGTTCTTTATTTCCTATCTTTATTTAATCTATCCAACGGTCATATCATGTACATTTTAATGATTTGTCAAATATCTGATAAAGGTTGTCGGATGTCAGGAACCCGTACCTCGTACCTACAGAAAGGAAATCTTTTCTGTCTCCTGTTGCCTGTGAGATAAATACGAGAAGACTACGCTGCCCAACGTGCAAGAGTGTGGTGGATGGAATATACCAGAAACACAAGAACGAGAAGAATCAAGAAGAGAAAAACTAGTTCCATCAAGAACACAGAGATGCTCATAGACAATCAAGCATACTCGAGAAGTGTTCTGTGCATATAAGAAGAACACTGAAGAACTTCAACCACTGCATTTTTCACTGTCTATGAACCTGGAGCATACGACACTCTGTTTCTCAAACAGAAACGAGAAGAGGACTCAGACTCACTTCTGATCGAATCCAAAGGAGTCCAGAGCTACACTGAAATCACCAGAACCATTTCTAAACTCTACATCTCTTGTTCTGTGATTTATTATTATACTTTTCGAGCAGTGTGTGTTATCTGCTGTATCTATTACATACACTGTCTCCTGTACTTAAACTGGAGGATTTGTAAATCCTTACAAAATTCTTGCATTCTTTCTTTCCCACGAATAACAGTGGTAGAGGTCGTGTGTGACATGGACAGCTGGTTGCTGTTGTACTGTTTCCCACGAATAACAGTGGTAGAGGTCTTGGACCTGGACAGTTGTAAACTGTTGAACCCCGATCCAGGGTGTGGATCATTTTTATATAAACTTTTGAGAGGACTAAGTCTCGGTTTGAGACTGAACCTCTTGGTTACATTTTTTGTGCCATCTCTTTCAAAGCTTTATTCCGCTGCTAATCACTTTAAAACCAATAATGTTTTTAAAGTCACTTTGATAATTAAATTAGCAAGTGTTTATGTTAAGTGTAGATTAGTAAGTTAGTTTCAAAAGTTAATCACACTCTTGTATTGATTAACTTTGAATTAATCAATCCCTTGAGAATCTAAGAGAACCTCTACATTAATATAAATTCACTACAGTTTAATTTATTATTTTATTTGGGGGTCTTCAAGATAGTGTATTTAAATACAGAAATTTTAGTTGGTACTCAATTCACCCCCCCCCCCCTCTTGAGTAAACCACTCCGACCAACAATATCTATAACCTTAAAAGAAGAATAAAAATGTATTCGGCAAAACACGCATAAGAACAAAAGGCAATAAAGACCCGAGTAACAAGTAACAATGAAATATTACTAACAAGAAGCTAAGAATATGACCATATATGATATCATATCAATATGTATGATTCTGGAATAAGTCAATAACATTATTTAAACCATTATACAGGAGCTTCGGACACGTACAAAGCAAATTGGACTTAAGGTAAGGGAAAATATCACAATCTCATTTTTTTCTGAGATTGTTTATACTTTGGTATTTACTGGGGTGTATTTTGTCATCCACATCCATGTTCCCTCAATATGTAATATTGTTTCCATCCACTTACAATAGTTTAAATCCAATTTTACCCTTCGGTGAGTTTTTAGTAAAGAATATGAAAGGAATATTTTGTCGTTTTTTTCGTACGAGGTATTTTTTTTGACTTTTCCGACAAAAGTACGAGAAGAATGTTTTTTTTAACTTATACGGCATGAATGGATTTTTAAAACATTATTTCCAAGAAGCTTCCTTTACAAGTCATCATATTTATTTTTAATCAACTTCTTTAAGTTTAAAATTGTATGACATGTTAAGAAAGGAAAAGTGTTTTTGAAGTAGAAAGGATATTTTCCTCAAGAATGAAGTTCAAGTGTTTTATCAAAATTATTTTCCATCTAAGATGATAAAGGGTTATGTTTTTATCCCTATTATTACATGGATTTGATTATGTTGTGTGGAAATATTTTTATGAATTCCTTTATCTTATATGAATTGTTTTATGATGTCATGTTGTTTAAGAATTCCATTTTTATTACATGGGTTATGCAATGATGTATGATTTATGATTTTGTGGCACACATAAGAAATGATTCATTATAAGATGGGTGGGACCTATATCTCCCTCCAATGCATTGGGTAAAGAATTTATATCTCATGAGATAGACACGGCTGGAACGGTAGGTTATACCGGTTCAGTGAAACAGGACTGGAACGAGGGTGACTCGGTTCAGAAAGGGACTTTGTCCACTAAGATAGTCTTGGCAATGAGTCATGACTAACAAGAAATGATTTTCCATGATTATGTGTGCATTCCACAAAGTTTCAAGTTTCATGTTATGATTATGGGGATCTCATTTTCACTTCTATGATTTCTTCCATGTTAAGATATTATGATCTCTTTTGCAGGTTATGATTTTTAAAAAGATATGATATGATTTTTATTTCCTTTATTTGCCCTTGCTGAGCATTTGAGCTCACCCTTTCATGTTTTCTTTTCCCCAGGTCAGGAAGATGGATATTAAGTAGAATATGCTAAAAGGGACGCTAGATATGATGAAATAAATGGGAGACACTATAGAAGATTTATGAACCAGTTGTTTATGTTTCCCAGTTTCTAAAGACACTATACCTATACGGTCCTTTGTGGTTTTGTCATATGTTGTAATAAGTGTGCTTCAATTTTGAAGTATTAACAATGTATGTAAAGTATGGGTCGTTATACATACCCAATTGTGTTAATAACACTAATGGTTACCATTATGAATAACAGTCAGTCAGTTGCAAAATAATGCATTGATTTAAATCCAGGTTATCAAGGAACTCTAGAATTTAGTTTCAACATGGAAGACAATATGTATCTATTGTTAGGACAATTTCCTTTTAATAGGATTCATATTTACCCATATAATGGTACTATAAGACCACATAATATAATTCCACTTAACTATAAACATTATATGTTTTATGTTCATATGAAAATGACCGATCTATATAGTTTATAATAATTTTGTAAGGATGTCTAGAAAAATGGTTCCTAGAAATGTCTAGTGTAGTACTACTTTATGAATAGAAGATTTTAAATAACCTTAAAGGGAATATGAACAATTTTAGATGAGTTAGTTTCACAATGATTATACACTTATAAAGATGTAACCCACCCAGATTATTTCTCAACAAGTGTGATATAGTTGGACTTTGTGGGAATATATCATTCTCGGTGGGGTAATGATTCTATCAAGAATATGGCCCAATATGGATTGAAATGTATTGATAATTCTAGGTTTTATACTTGAAAATACATCCAACATATCACAATTATATAGGAATAAAATATAATATATTTTATGTAACACAATTTATGTTCATGTGATATGATAGTACCATATAGATTAATGTTATACGGTGATGAAACTATCATATAGATGAAAATTATATGACTAGGATGTGTGTAGGTATAATAACATAGTATTTATCATGGATTTAACATTAAATATTACATGATATGTTTAATTGGATGTACTTCCCTTTAAAGGAGTGTCTTGTAAGGAATATATCCCCTGGGGAAAGAGAAAACACTAACAGGGATTACACCATAGAAGGACGCCCAACAATGTTGTTTGGTTTAAATGAAATGATAAAATAATATCTCTAATCCCACGTGAGTAATTATTAGTGTGATTCATGATATATTAGAGAGTATCGGGCATGTTTCACTGGATATGGTATGGTGTCTATGCATATGACGCCACCCATAGTGAATCTAGCCCTCAACTGCTAATGAATATGGAAGGGGATATGGGAAGCAAGAGGAACACAAACATTGAAAGGAATTACATATATAATTAAAATTGACACTTATTGATGGGGGAGGGAGACTCTGTAGAGGTAAAGAGGGACTTGGTGACTAGTATGATATTCTATGTGCTTACTCTATAAGTGATTCAATGATTCATCCCAACCTATTTAATAGAGAAGAAATCTATCATTGGACGATAGACAATGATTCATTGTATTTCTAATAGAACACCTATATAACATGAGAATTCAAAATTTTGAATTAGGGTGACATCCAAGGGACTCATTTAATCAAGGTAATTCACAATTGAGAGAGTGTATAATAATATTCACCACAATTTTTTAAATTTTTGTGACTTCGGAGATGGTTTCAATTGTGACTTTTCATGGAATTGAACATAGAGATAAAGGTCATGGGGTTCCTATGGAAATATAAAATGGGTGAGACACATATCATTTTAGAGTCCCCTTAATGAGAATGGATCTTTTTCATGAAGGGATGATCCCACATAAGATGACATTGAATGGAAAAAGATGAAGGGGGGGACCTAAAGAATGCACCATGAGGGTCTGTGATCACACGACCACATAAGGGGAAGATAAATTTATCTCACAATCTGTCTACCTAAATTATGCAAGAAAAAATCTGTATCATGAATATTTATTAACATGGGTAATTTCACACATGTCTAGACCACACAATGTTTTTATAAGAAATGTTTTTTAAAATATTATTACTTTTTTAGAATCTATGTTAACCTTTGTAATTATCCTCATTCAGATTCCATTTATCTCCCTTTCTACATTAATTTAATTCTTCCCACTTATAAAAGTGTATCTTGTGTATTTATAGGAAAAAACATTTCTCTGGCTTGGGTAGCCGATCATAC
This sequence comes from Viscum album, assembly GCA_963277665.1. Lineage (NCBI taxonomy): Eukaryota > Viridiplantae > Streptophyta > Magnoliopsida > Santalales > Viscaceae > Viscum > Viscum album. Next base: position 56,050,374 of record OY728151.1, on the reverse strand, counting down.
ACGAGGATACTATATGATTTTCAATATGTGAGAAGACTCATGATACCTCATAAGAGAGATAACTTTAGCAGCCACAAAATATTGATTGAAAATGCAGGAGACCCATGATCAAAACATGAAATGATAATCTCATCTCATAGTTGTATAATATTATACCTAAGATGGTGGTGTCTCAGTGGCACATAGTGGCCTCTATCACAACCCATCCCTCGGGGCTCCTATTGTGACTACCCCAAACCCGCCTTCCATAGGCCATGGGATGGAGAGTAGCACCAAAATGCATATTCCCTAAAAATTGGAAGGCATTGCCTTTATAACCTATAACTCACACAACTAGTAACAAAAAAGGAAACAAGCACAAAGTTAAACTATGTAGTAAACATGGTGTGTACAAAAAGTAAAAGGGTCCATAATACAAGCCAAACTGTAATGTACAGGAAAAACTAGATTGTACAAGTAAAACTGTATACAACTCTTGTGAACACCCGCCAAGGAATCCTACATGAAGGGTAGGTATAACTCTCGAATAGTAGTCTATGTGGTATGCCTCGTCTATGGTACACATCCGAGCTACCTCCAGTCCCGGTACCCTATTCCTCAGTCAACGATGTTCATCATCTACACCAAACACAACAAGATGTGGGCGTAGCCTGTGTAGAGGTGGGTATAACAGTACTCATTAGGGACCCTAATACCCACGATGTCTCACAAAATATACAAAGGATAAACCTCAAAACCTGAAAACAACTTACAACACTACGTAGGTATATGCCCATAAATATATCTAAGTTTTCGAGTAAACCAATCTCAATCATGAAGAAACATGAGGCCCAACTGAATATCCCAAAGCTCATATGTTCCCTGAAGGAATGAATATCAGAAATATAATGACTCATATCACACCAGGTATATGACTCTGAGAAATAGAATTATGAAGATGACCCACATAGGATCGCTATGGAAGCTGATAACCAGTCACATGATTCTCTAATGATAGTAACAGGTATCATTCTGAACACCTCGATAGGAGGAGCACAACAGAAGGCCATGAGGGGGAGCGCCTCTATGTGATGCAGAAGACCCCCGGTGGGGAGTGCCTCTGTGTGACACATTAGACCCATGGTACTCGTTAGAAGGAGTACCTCAGCAGTCCATGGTTAGTGGGAAGTGCCTCTGTGTGACGTAGAAGGAACATTTAACTCGATAGAGGAGTATTTATCCAGCAGTCGATGTGTTCAGAATTGTTTTTTTTATTATCCCTAGAGAATCTTGTGGCTGGGTATCATCTTCCATAGAGATCCTATGTGGGTCATCTTCAATCTTGAAACCTTGTTTCAAGTGGAGAAGCTCCTATTAATGGACTGAGTGCTGGGTCACAGGGACGAACTCCAATATCAATCATGAGGAAACACAAGGCCCAACTCAAAATTCCAAAGCCAAACTGTTCCACAAAGGAATAAATATCGCAACGATAATGACCCATCTCACACCAGGTACACAACTATGAGAAATAGAATTATGAAGCTGACACACATAGGATCGATATGGAAGCTGATAGCTAGCCACAAGATTCTCTAGGGATAGTAATAAGTAAATTCTTGAACACCTATTCTGCTAGAGAAATCCTCCTCTATTGAGTACAGTGGGCATGCTGCGTCACACACAGGCACTTCTCACTAACCATGGACTACTTAGGTACTCCAACTGTCAAGTATCGTGGGTCTTCCACATCACATAGAGGCACTCCCCACCGTGATAGCACAACCACCCCACCTTAACATGGTCATTGGGTCTTGGCTCACCAGGCACCTTCAGTTTCCATGCATGCACATGGTCCCCACCCATGGCCCCACCCATGTGCCTGAACGAGTCATCTGAAAAATGATTGTCCCCATAGGCCAACACATGTCCTTTCCATTGTTCTTTTTCATCACTCACACACATCCTGAGACACATCCTAAAAGGTCACCCATCCTTATCACTTCTCCAAGACAATAACGCTTAACAGTGGAGTTCTAATAAACCTGGCCTCTAAAAAGGAAGTAGCAACTTGTTGACATAGTCATATCATTTTTTCATTTACCCCTTTATCATTCAGGGGTTTCAAAATCACCCACCTTTAGAGAACAACATACTCGTTTTCCGACCTATATCTCAACACAGGCAATGAATTGTACTTAAGGCTAGGTACCACATCTGATAACCAATGTGACAACTAGGTCCCGATGTTATCATAACCACCTCGCCTTTATATGGTCGTCGGGTCCTGGCCCACCAGGTACCACCAGTTATCCCGCAGACACATGGTCCCCACCTAAGGGCCCACACACATGCCTGAACGGGTCATTTGACTAATGATTGACCCTACAGGCCAACACATGTACTTTCAAGTGTTCTTTGCCTTCAATCACACACACACACCCTGAGAAACTTCCCAAAAGGTCACCTATCTTGATCACTACCCTAGGAAAAAGAATGCTTAAATGTGGAGCAATAATCAAGTAGGATCCCTAAAATGAAGGTGAAACTTGTAAAAAATGAGTTGTATAATTTATTCATTTAACCCTTTATCATTCCAGGGTGTTACAGTCTCCACTCTTAGCCTCAATATGAAAGATGGTGGGCTGATGTAGTGAGAACCTTCTTGTAATCACCTTGTCTGTAAGCTTCATGAGAGTGTGTGTATCATGTGTTTGTATAATAGATATGTGGATACCAAATTAAATTGTATTCTTGATTATTTAGTTTATATTTTAAAAGATAGCTTTGGAAATTTATGAGACACCATTATTACTAGATTGATCTTATTGGATGTCATTTTCGAACAAAGGTAGCTTTAAGAAATTCCACACCCCCTCAGAAAATTGGGTTTGATCGACATGATAAGAACACATTTATAAGGCGTTTGAATCCTTTATGGGGTAATTTTCATCCATGGATGGTAATACCCTATAAATACAATGGAAATAAGGTGTGGGGGAACATAATTGCATTTCATAACTTGAAGGAACCTCTAATTTTAAAAAAACATTCTATGTGAGGTCATCCACATAAGGGATTTATGATGTTGGTCCTCCAAAGTCCAATTATGTGAAACCAACCACATGGAAGGGACCATATAACCTGAACCACATCATTAATTTTTCATAATCCAAACCACATAATTTTTATCACATAATAAAATATGGTAAATTTACCAGCTCTCATATTATGAATCCTAGACCCATGTAATTTCATTTATATAATGATCAGGTATTCCAAAAAATATTCACAAAGTGACATGAACATTAGAATATTTCTATATATTTAATATAATTTACCCTTTTTGCAGAATGCATTCAAAGAATTAATGTTGGGAATCAATGGAATGGTGGGTGGAAATGGTAAATGGAATGGATTTTGGTCAACATGATCATATTCAAATAGCACACACCCTCATTAAAAACCTCTTAGGAATAAACAGTTGAGACTACCCTCTTTCATATTGGATTCCCCACTTTGGATTTGTACATCGAAAAATTGGTCATATCTTAATGCCATAGAATGTGAATCGTCCACCTCATTATATTATCAGGCACCAAGAATTTATTTGTGAAAATATATCCTTGTAAAATGCTTCATCAAGGAATTTGAGCATTCAGAGAGATTTTTATTGGGGTAAAATCCAATAAACCTTGAAAAATATATATTTTTTCTTGATCTTGAAATTCATGTCTATAGATAAATAATTGACTAATTCCACACTAATCAAAAGTTTGGTTGTTCAACAAACTCGGATTTTAGGTTAGGAAGATCTTCTAGTATGGATTGGGGGTGGCCTTTAGAGTCCAAAAAATAAATCATGAATTTAAAGAGGAGAAGAAAGGAGTGTATCTTCATGAGTTGATCTAAATATCATAGACTCTCATTTAACAAAACCTTCATTTTCATGGACGATAATAGTATATGGGGTGCAGAAAAAAATACATTCAATTTAAAGCACTAAGAGGATGGTGTGAGATAATAGCATATATAAATGATTAGTAGAGCTCAAATAATATGTGATATGTATAATGAATTTTTTCCTTTTGTCTCTGAATGTGTGAATGTTGATTGAACCACTATAATTGACATGGCACTTCTTGAGATGGAAGGTGAGCTCCATAGAAGAGATTTATATCCATGTGTCGGTATCCCATTCAAAACATGGGAGGAAAAGATCAATAATAACATCAAACACGATCCATGGGAGAAGATGTCTAAATTTTTTCCAACTCAAAAGTCATGTGGGGTAAGGATGATTATTGGACTACCATAGAAGACTGAAAGTATAATAAATTGGGATTTAATGGCACAACTCAATCATGTCACATGGTCTACTTAGTAGCATTACTATAAATATTTCTGAAAAAATATATTTTCCTAGTTTGTGAATTAAACATAAGGGTAAGAATCAGTAGGTACATGATTAAAATGAAACTGGATAGTGATAGGAAGTTCAATTTGGATATATCAGTGCTTTCTGATTTATAGGATCAACTAGGTCATGTATCAAAAATAAAAGTACCATTCAAACTTATAGAGACCTTCTATGTTTTGCAGGGATTGATGGTGACACATATTGGTAGATATAAATTATTCAACATCAAAGAGATTCAAGAGGTTTGATTTAGAAAATTTATTCATAGTATTATTATAGTTCAACTGAGAAACATAACCAAATTAGAGAAAAAGATTAAGCAAAATATACATGTCTTGTTTGTCTTTATGCTTTATAGATTCCCAGTTTTCCTAATTGTTGGCTACATGAATGGTGACCATGAAGCATATTCATATTTGATAACAATATGATAATGAATTATGGGCACTGGGATATATAGAGATATTTTTAATAAGACATATGCACCCTACATATTTGGGAGACAATTCTGGTGTATCCAGAATAAATGGTCAACTCCTCCCATGAGTGTATGAACTCTGAGACACCCGATGATAATATGTTAATTCTTGTTATTACTGAAGAGGTAGAAGATTGTTATTTCGGTGAGATTCCTACAATAATATTATTCCATTAAACTAAAATTTGATTAAACTGATATGTGGATATATTTATATTGTAGTGGGTAACTAGATGAATTGGTAATAGATGTTGAGGGTGACTTACTGAAAAGGAACTTATCAAAGGCATCAAGTTCCCCGAAAATGACCCCTTCCAAGAAAGAATCTAGTATCATAAATTCCAAGAAAATGGATTTTGTTTTTAGAGCCATATATTTTTACCATCACATTACCTTTATCTATATCACTTCCCATCACATCATCCATTCAATTCTATTATTGTAGTGGGATGCATGGTGAAAAATTCTATATATGAAAGAATCTAAAAAGATACTCCAACTTGATGATATTCACCAGCCATGAGTTGGTCATGTAACTATTCCTGTGAATATCTCCTTTCATGGATATCCCAAACAAATAGGGTTTTATCATGACTAGATATTTAAATCAATTAAATCATATAATGGGACATTTTATTCCTCAGATCAAGTGATGGATATGCTGAGGTGAGGGAAAAAGCGACTGATTCAATAAATGTAGAGTTATTTTTTAGCTATTACTTTCATCATTATTGTGATCTTTATCTTTTTTAATCACTTTTAGGAGGATAAATATGAATAAACACAAATTGTTTCCCCATAAAATTTTGATGAGGGAACAACACTTTTGGTGGATACACCTGAAGAAGTAATTATATATAAAGGATTCCCTAGTGTGGTAGAATGAGGAAGGTTATAGATGAACTTGTGAGATAGTTCCCACCTTCTACACCACAATTTATTCCTTCCATGGAGTTATCCATGTGGGAAATCACTTGGTGATGGTTGGAAAATATTTTTGCAATATACCTGTTTACTATGGTGCATGTAAGATCCATATTATTAATGAAATAGAGGTTCAATGTTGAGTTGGATTCATTTACCATTTCTCCTATAGGGGCAATTCCTTGGGTGTGATGTAGGAGAATTTTAGTGATGATTTCAGACCCCCAAGATCAACTGGACTTTTTTTACATTCAATGGGGGAGTCCATATTAATGTAAGATATTGAGTAAGTGGAAATGTAAATAGCATGAGTGAGCTCTAATTCAAATGGCTTACCCATTACTTATTCCCATCAATGGTTGGTGTAAAATTTCATGGAATCCATTAACCAAACTATTCATTCAATCAATCCTCTTGATGAAATTGAATCATCCATGAATGAATGTTCATAAACCTTAAATCATTGAGATTACTTTTCTTGGTTTTATTTTATATTTATATTAAATGAATACATTTCGAACTCTAAAAAAATGTTTAATGATGATGGGATTGAAATGATTAAATCAAGGTACCTATTAAGCCTATTTTTTAATATTGTATGTTGTTCCTTCATTGGTAGACAAAGGGGTATTGATCATAATAATATTACTGAAATCTTAGAGCACTTTGAAATAAATATTACTAGGGGACCTATATATCGTTCCTACTATCATGGAATCTAATATTAAAAAAATAAGTAATTATTCATATTTTAACTATTACACTCTTTTTATTATTATAAACATAATCTAGATGTATATTTTATTTATGCATACACTAGTTCACAAAGATCAGTAAATGGATACCGTAATATATCTTTTAGGAGAGGCTGCCAATGCAATGATGGGTATGAGGAATGTTATACAATGGGTTCTGAACCTTGACATTCCCTGAGTGATTTAGATCCAAAATATATCCTCATTTTGGTGATGGTATCTAAATCATACGTTGAGGGGCAAATTTATTTCTATTTTCCTTTTCATTTTTTGGGTTGATATGAGATGGTTAGTCTCATAGAAAACATTGGAAGACCTTCCCTCGTAAAAATATGAGATTAGCAACATGTTCATGAAAATGGGATATTCTATATTTGGATACCTTGTCATCCATTCCATTATAAGGGAAATTATTTGATGATAATAATAAGAGAGAGTGTCCAAAAAAAACATTTCATCATGGCAAAATAATCATAGAAATTTTATAATCTCAATATAGTAATATATTAAGTGGAGTATTATAATACAGCAGAGGTGATTGAACATTAACATCATGTTCACAAGTAATACCTTGTGGTCACTTTACATCAATAAGAATTAGATAAAACAAGAGAGAAACTATTTGAGATCCATCAGTTTCTTAATGTTGTTGGTCGGAGATTGATGGCAAGAGGGGGGGTGAATTGCCTTTTAAAAATTAATTAACAATTTAAAAACAATTTATAAATGCAGCGGAAATAAAAAGAGGCAAGACACAATTTGATAACGGTGTTCGGCTTAAACCAAAGCCTACGTCTCCGCTCCCAAGTCAACCGTTGAGAGATTTACTTCAGCTTGCTTTTTAATGGTTGTAGCAAGAAACCCACTAGTCGTTTTAAGGTAGGATAGATCACCTTCGTACAGCTTGATTTTTTATTATGGTTGTAGCAAGAAACCCAAAATGAAAGTGAGGAAGAAAAGGATGGTTTGTTTTAATACAAACCCAACGAAGAACTAAACAATTGAAATAAATAAATTACAAAAAACTTGAGGAAGCCTTGAGCGCCAAGAGTGTGAGAGTAGTTGATGTAGAGGCATCCCAAGCTTCAAGGATGGAGGTGGATCACAAGTAGCCTTTGAGATTTGTCGTTAGAGCTTCAAGGGATCAAAATATCATTCCAATGTTTCGGTTATGTTCCCATCATCCATCCTCGTCTATTTATAGGAGAAATATCCCCAAATACTTCAATATAGCCATTGGAGGGATTCCGGAGCCGTTAGGGGTCAAAAGTACAAGTCCAGTCAAAGCCCAACGACTAGTTTGACTGGGCTTACCGGCGGACCGGTGCTTGGCCAACGGCAGGCCGGTGCACCAGACAGAAGGCAGAGCGTTCTGTCTGGGCTCCACCGGCTGGACGGTGGTCCAGCCACCGGTCGGCCGGTGGTCGAGACAGAGAGCAAGCTCTCTGTCTGGTTCCACCGGCTGGCCGGTGGTCAGGCACCGGCTGACCGGTGGCACCTGGCAGAGAGCTTTGCTTCTGCCAGAGACCACTGGCGGGCCGGTGGTAATCCACCGGTTGGCCGGTGGACTCAGAGAGTCCTTTTTCCAGTCTTCTTGGGCCAACTCTTTGGCAACCTTTTTCCTATCATCAAACAAACTTGAAAACAAGTTAGAACACGATGAGAGTGATTGTGATCATTAAAATCAAAGAGAGAGGGGTACAACAATCTCCCCCTATTTTGATGATCACAATCACAAATGAGAATGCTTTTAAAAACGATATGCCAAGTAAAAAGAAATAAGAAACATGGACATGGAAAATTTTAGAGATCATTTTAATACAAGAATTTCATAGATGTATCATGTATTGAAAATGATATTAATTTTGAAAGGATTGAAATAAAGAGAATGGTTTATTTTGAAATTGTAACCATAGGTCATTTAAAAGAAACAACTTAAATCAATAACTTAACCATTTAAAAACAGATTTTGATGAAAGTAATAAATTAAAATTGAACTTTTAAAAAGAGCACTTAATGAAATAAGTAACTATGTAATAGAGAGTTTTTCTCCCCCTTTGGGATTATCAAAATAGGTGGAAAAGTATGAAAGAAAATTAGAAAAAACAATAACAAGGAAGTACGCAATGACAAAAAGGATTGAAAGTAAAGACAACTTGAATTTCATAAAATATGAAACATTACATAGAAAGTTCAAAATACAAATACAAAGACAAGCCAAAAAACAGGAACGGCTCTATTCACTCCTAGCGGGCAGAGAGTGACGGCGACGCCTGAAGGTCGGAGGAGCTGGAGGAGCCTGGACCGCCTCAAAGCGACGATCTAGAGAATCAATCCGAGAGTGGAGCTGATCAAACTGAGAGCTGAAGTAAGAGAACTGTAAGTCTAGCCGGGTCTCAATCTGATCCTGGAAGCGAAGGAACTGATCAGCTGTCACCGACAAGCTACCAGTATCAGCGGGAGGGGGCACAGCCTCAGCAGGCTCTGGTGCATCATCACCCGCTCCATCTCCCTCATCAGCAGCAGCAGCAGCAGCCTCACCTTCGTTGTCACCACTCCCTTCCTCTTCATCATCACCACTGTCCTCACTATCTGAAAGAGGATAGGCAGCGGCAATGGCAGGAGGCATGGCATGGGTAGGAGGGTGTGAATGTGTCTGGGGGGAGTAAGCCTTGAGAAGGCCCTCCTTGTCAGTAATCCACTCCTGACGCCAAGGATGCCAACGAATGTTCATCCGTTGCACCATCATAAAATTGATGATGCTATCCTTCTTTGGCTGCTCGAAGGAGGTAGCACGGAGAGGGATATCAAGAAAGGTAAAGATTTTGGTCATCAAGCGCCCGTGAGGTAGAGTTTTGGACCGGCGCGGGTGCTCAGCCACATAAGACATGGCCCGGAACAGGAACCGGACCAAATTGAAATGAACACCTCTGGTGATATAAGAAAGAAGATAAATGTCAATAAATTTCACCATATCGTGATCACCGATACGGGGTGCAAGGGTGGTCTGAATTAGGCGCTCAATGATGCGATGGTTAGGGGAGAGCTGGGAGAGCTTGACAATGGGATCGGTGGTCTGCCCTGTGAGATGCTCAAGAGCGACAGCAAGATCAAATTCAGGGTCTCGAGGAAACTCCCCCTGAGAAAATGCATGAGGTCCAACATGAGGAACCCCTAGCATCCTGGCAATCTCTAAAGAAGTGATAGTGATGGGTTACCCAAGAGTAGAGGTAGAAATGGTATCGATGTCGTCAGAAACCGACCACGTCATGTGAGCATAAAATTCTTTGACAAGAAGGGGATAAATGACATCCTTCTTAGGAGGTTCAAAAAACGAATGCTAGTGTTGATATTCAATGATTGATAAAAGCTTGAGTCGGGCAAAAGAAAGCCAAGAATAATCAATTACCCTACCTCGCAGAATGACTTTGTCATTCCAAATGTCCGGAAGTTGAGGGATTGAAGGAGGAGGAGGTGCCTCTTGAGCGATGCCCTTTCCCTTGCGTGAAGATCGAGGACCCATGATGGAAAAAGGAAGAAAAAATGAGAGAGATTGATTGAAGAAGGAGTTTGAGAGAGCAAGGAGGAAGAAAGAGAGATTAGGGCAAGGAGGAAGGCACTGGTTTGGAGGTGCCGCACGAGAGGAGAGAAAGAAATGGGAGGGGAAGTGTTTAATTTAATTTTTAACCCTTTCCCCGGCCGGCCCAAAAAATTAAAACCCGACACCACCGGTTAACCGGTGATGTACCACCGGTTGACCGGTGGTATGAAAATTCATAAAAAATTAAAATAAAATAAAATAAAAAAAAGAGTTTTAATAACTTAAAAATAAATATAAGCAAGCCAAAAGAGTCAAATATTTAATAGTGCTCATTGACGAATCATTCCTAACTCCCCCTTAATAAAATCAAAACGTTCAACCAGGAGCGGTTTGGTAAAAATATCGGCTAATTGGAAATCAGTAGAGATGAAGTCCAAAGTGATATCCCCTTTTTGAAAATGGTCACGAAGGAAATGATGCCTTAAATCTATATGCTTTGTCCTAGAATGTTGTATAGGATTCTTAGAAATACTAATGGAACTAGTGTTGTCACACCGTATAGGGACATGATCGTAGGAAAGGCCATAATCCAAGAGAGTGTGCTGCATCCAAATAATTTGGGCACAACAATTACCAGCTGCTACGTACTCGGCCTCGGCAGTAGAAAGAGCAACACAGTTTTGCTTTTTGCTACTCCATGAAACAAGGGACTTGCCTAGCAGATGACAGGTTCCACTAGTACTCTTACGATCTAATTGACATCCGCCAAAATCAGCATCCGAATATGAAGAAAGTTCAAAAGAAGTATTAGAGGGATAAAACAAACCAATGTTTTTGGATCCTTTTAAATACATAAAAATTCTTTTGACTGATTTAAAATTAGATTCTTTTGGATTGGCTTGAAAACGAGCACAAAGACAAACACTGAACATGATGTCAGGATGGGTCGCAGTTAGGTAAAGTAGACTCCCGATCATACTCCTATAAATCTTGTTATCCACCGGTTTCCCGGCTTCATCTAACGTATGTTTACAAGAAGTACTCATGGGGGTACTAATTTCCTTTACTTGTACCATACCAAAACGACTTAAAAGTTTGTTTGTGTATTTTCCTTGGTTTAGAAAAATACCATTTGAATTTTTAAAGATTTGAAAACCAAGAAAATTTTTTAATTCCCCCATAAAGCTCATTTCAAATTCTTTTCTCATTAAATCTGAAAAATCAGTACAAAGTGATTCTTTGGTTGAACCAAAGATAACGTCATCAACGTAAATTTGTACAATTAAAAGATCTTTGGAAGAGTGTTTTAATAATAGGGTACAATCAGCTTGACCCATTTTAAAATCATTTTCTAAACGAAATTTTGTGAACCGCTCATACCAAGCCCGAGGGGCTTGTTTTAAGCCATATAGAGCCTTGGTTAACTTAAAAACATGATTTGGAAATTTTGGATCTTCAAAACCGGGGGGTTGTTCAACAAAGATTTTTTTTGAAATAAAACCATTTAAAAAAGCACTTTTAACATCCATTTGAAATAGTTTGAAATTTAATTGAGCGGCGAATGCCAACAAGATCCTAATGGATTCCAATCTAGCCACGGGCGCAAAGGTTTCACCATAATCAATTCCTTCTTCATGATTATATCCCTTAGCTACTAGGCGAGCCTTGTTCCGGGTTATATTTCCTTGATCATCAAGTTTGTTCCTAAAAACCCATTTAGTGCCAATAATTGGATGATCATTGGGTCTTTAAACAAGAGTCCAAACATCATTTCTAGAGAATTGATTTAGTTCCTCTTGCATTGAAAGAACCCAATTCTCATCATTAATGGCATCATTAATGGTTTGAGGCTCTAGTTGAGAAAGAAAGGCTTGATGTTCAACCTCGTTGAGGATTGATCTTCTAGTTCGAGTACCGGCTTGAAGATCACCTATAACATTTTCTAAAGGATGGTCTCTAGAAGGTTTCCAAACCTTAGGCAAGGTGGAAGGCAAAGAAGGTGAAGAGGGTTCTTGATGGTCATCCTCCTTGGGAGGAGAAGAGGAATCATTCAAATGAAGCTTATCAAGCTTATCTTCAACATCTTCAATGACCGGGTGAGGTTTTGGAAGAGTTTCATCAAATTTGACAAGAGATGATTCTTCGATGGTTTTTGAACGTTTATTGAAGACATGATAGGCTTTTCTTGAGTTGGAGTACCCAAGAAAAATACCTTCATCAGATTTGGCATCAAATTTCCCTAGGTTATCTTTTGTGTTAAGGATAAAGCATTTACAACCAAACACTTTAAAATAACCAACTTTGGGCAATTTGCCTTTCCAAAGTTCATAGGGGGTTTTCTTAAGAAGGGGTCTTACAAGGACTCTATTGATAGTATAACAAGCAGTGTTTACCGCCTCAGCCCATAAATATTGAGGAAGATTGAATTCACTAAGGAGGGTTCGAGCAATTTCTTGGAGAGTTCAGTTTCTCCTTTCAACCACTCCATTTTGTTGTGGAGTCCTAGGGGCAGAGAAGGTGTGATTGTATCCTTGAGAGGGACACAATTCATCGAATTATTTGTTCTTGAAATCACCTCCATGATCACTACGGAGTGATATAATTTTATATCCTTTTTCGTTTTCTACTTTCCTAGAGAATTTCAAAAAGGTTCTACAAGCATCATTTTTATGAGCTAAAAAGAAAACCCAAGTGAAACGAGAAAAGCCATCTACAAGGACAAAGGTATAGGATTTTCCACCTAAACTTGCTACAGGGGTAGGACCAAAAATATCAAGATGAAGAAGCTCAAGATATTTTGAATTGGACACTTCCTTCTTAGATTTGAATGAAGATTTGTGTTACTTGCCAAGTTGGCATGGCTCACAAATCAAATCTTTCTTAAACTTAAGTTTAGGAAGGTCACGGATGAGCTTGTTCTTATTAAGCTTTAGAAGTGAATGAGAGCTACAATGCCCCAACCTTCTATGACAAAGCCAAGACTCGTTGTCAAGAGCACTTAAACATTTAACATTTTTGCTAGCTAAAGACTTTAAATCAATAATGTAAACATTTTGAAAACGGGAAGCAGAAAATATCAATTTGTTTTGAAAATAAAACACATTGCATAAATCATTTTGAAAATTCACCGAAAAACCACTATCACAAAGATGACTAATGCTAATTAAATTATGCTTTAAACCTTTAACAAATAAAACTTCTTTAATTAAGGAGGTGCTACCAAGACCAATGGTACCTATTCCGACGATCTTGCTTTTTGAATTGTCACCGAAGGTGACATATCCTCCATCGAATTCTTCAAGGGAGTTGAACTCGGAGGTATCGCCACACATGTGCCTCAAGCATCCTCTGTCGAGGTACCATGAGCCTTTCGATGTCCTACTTCTTTGGTGTTTATCCTACAAAATCAAGAGAGAATAGATTTTGGTACCCATATAAGTTTGGGTCCGGAAAGATTAGCTAAAAGAGACTTTTGAACCCATACTTGTCTAGAGGGATACATCCTAAGATATTCATCCGAGTAGGTAATGATTTTGGGGCAGCCATATCTAGCATTTTTACAATCGCATTCATAAATCATATGTCCGGTTTTTCTACAATAATTACAGAATTAATTTTGAGAGATCCCCCTTACAAAAGTAGTGGGTGCTCTAGAAGAGGTGGCTTGCTTGTTAAAGCCAAGTCCGTGTGTGGTTCTAGCCGAACGTTGAGAACCTAGCAATTTGGTCAAATTTTGTTCACCTTGGGTGAACTTGGCAAGAGATTCCCTTAAATCTTTAATAGTTGAAGTCAAAGAATCTACATTTGGAATATCTTGGACCTTAAGGGAAAGTTCCTCATTCTTTTTGAGAAGTTGATCTTTTTCAGAAATTAGAATTTTGTGTTTCTTTTCTAAGGCCAAAAATTTAGAGGTAAGTTCGTGAAAACCTTCCTCTAATTGATCTCTCGCATTTTCGAGATCTTCATAAGACATTTCATTATTAAAAGAAGAAGATGAGGAAGAGGAGTCGGAAGAAGATACCTCATCAAGTGCCATTAGGAATTTTCCACCTTCATCGCTTGAGTCGCTTGAAGACATGGAGTCATCGCTTGCACTCCATGTTGACGCTTTGAAAGACTTCTTGTTTTTATTTTCCTTTAACCTTTTCTTGAAAAGAGAGCACTCCGGTTTGATGTGGCCTTTCTTTCCACATTCAAAGCATGTAACTTCTTTTTCTGATTTTGGCTCTTCCTTTCGTGCCCTTTGAAAATTCTTCTTTTTCTTCATGAACTTGCTCATTTTTCTTGCAAGTTGAGCAATCTCGGATCTGCTATCATCGGAGGATATTTCTTGCTTTTCTTTGAATTCTATGTTCTTTTTCTCCTTGAAGATGTTACCTTCTTTATCGGCTTGCCTCTTCATGGTAATCTCATAGGTCATAAGTGATCCAATGAGTTCTTCAACCGGCATTTTCTTGACATCTTTCGCTTCTTGGATTGTTGTCACCTTTGGAGTCCATGAGCTTGGTAGAACCCAAAGAATCTTTTTGACCATCGTCTCTGCAGAAACATCATCTCCAAGAGACTTTCTCCCATTACCCACATCAGTGAAGCGAGTAAACATTTCCGTAATAGATTCGTGTGGATGCATGGTGAAAATTTCAAAGTATTGACGATACATATCTAATCTAGTGTCTTTGACTTTGTTAGTTCCCTCATGGGTCACTTCCAAAAGCTTCCAAATTTAATGAGAAGTGGTGCAAGTAGAAATACGATTAAATTCATTACGGTCTAACCCACAATGAAGAGCATTCATGGCTTTGCCATCTAGCTCAAAATTAGCAATGTCTTCGGGGGTCCATTTAGACTCATCTTTGCTAGAGAGAGTATAGCTTTGCAAAACAATTCTATATATAGGATAGCCAATACTTCTAAGAAATGTAATCATGCGAGTTTTCCAATAATTGTAGTCGGTTCCAACAAAGAATGGAGCCCGAGTCATGGAATACCCTTCGGGTTCTTGTGAGGAAGAAGCCATCACTATGGATTTTAGGTTTGTAACCGGTTAAGGTATTACACAAACATCGCTCTGATACCAATTGTTGGTCGGAGAGTGATGGCAAGAGGGGGGGTGAATTGCCTTTTAAAAATTAATTAAAAATTTAAAAACAATTAATAAATGCAGCGGAAATAAAAAGAGGCAAGACACAATTTGATAACGGAGTTCGGCTTAAACCAAAGCCTACGTCTCCGCTCCCAACTCAACCGTTGAGAGATTTACTTCACCTTGCTTTTTAATGGTTGTAGCAAGAAACCCACTAGCCGTTTTAAGGTAGGCTAGATCACCTTCGTACAGCTTGCTTTTTTATTATGGTTGTAGCAAGAAACCCAAAATGAAAGTGAGGAAGAAAAGGATGGTTTGTTTTAATACAAACCCAATGAAGAACTAAACAATTGAAATAAATAAATTACAACAAACTTGAGGAAGCCTTGAGCGCCAAGAGTGTGAGAGTAGTTGATGTAGAGGCAGCCCAAGCTTCAAGGATGGAGGTGGATCACAAGTAGCCTTTGAGATTTGTCGTTAGAGCTTCAAGGGATCAAAATATCATTCCAATGTTTCGGTTATGTTCCCAGCATCCATCCTCGTCTATTTATAGGAGAAATATCCCCAAATACTTCAATATAGCCGTTGGAGGGCTTCCGGAGCCGTTAGGGGTCAAAAGTACAAGTCTAGTCAAAGCCCAACGGCTAGTTTGACTGGGCTTACCGGCTGACCGGTGCGTGGCCACCGGCCGGCCGGTGCACCAGACAGAAGGCAGAGCTTTCTGTCTGGTTCCACCGGCGGGCCGGTGGGCAGGCACCGGCTGACCGGTGGCACCTGGCAGAGAGCTTTGCTTCTGCCAGAGACCACCGGCTGGCCGATGGTAATCCACCGGTTGGCCGGTGGACTCAGAGAGTCCTTTTTCCAGTCTTTTTGGGCCAACTCTTTGGCAACCTTTTTCCTATCATCAAACAAACTTGAAAACAAGTTAGAACACGATGAGAGTGATTGTGATCATTAAAATCCAAGAGAGAGGGGTACAACAAATGTATTCCAAGCTCAAGGAATGAATGCTACTATTTCTATAGTAGGAAGTCATCACCTTGCTGAAGAAGATGGAGTTGTAAAGACTATACAGATTTATAAGGATGTGTTGGAATCCTTGAAATCAATACAAAAAATGTAAACATATATTGATAGATTTTTGTAGAATGCTTGTAACACCCTGAGATTTTATGAGATATATTATTTTTAATTTCTTTCAAATCTTTTATTGTACGCTACACCAAGATTATCATATTCTATATACAAAACCATCTTAGCTTGTAGTATACGCAACACTATTCTTGGATCGTGGTACACACAATTTCAGGTTCGTTTGATAGTAGTTATTCTACACAACATTGAGTATATATATATATATATTTAATAAATAAATAAAATATAGTTGTATTCTCGTATATGAAACAACAAAATTGTCTTGCACAACACGTAACCCAAACATGGCTTTCTTTACACGCAATCGCAACCTTCCACGATGGCGTGTGTTGTACCCAATACCGAGTTTCACTAAATAATGATATCTTATTAAAATATTATATAAACTAGCCATTATGAATAGTAATACCAACTTTTTGAAATTTTAAAAAATTTATTTTTCTAAATGGAAATAATTTTTGGATTTGGAATATCGAAGTTAGCGTAGGGTGAATTTTTAGTATTTTTCTAAAAACATTCAATTTTTGATGAATAGTGAAAACAGAGGGTTACTATTTAAAAACCGACTTCTTATATAAATAATTTTTTATTTTATTTTAATTTAATTTAGGTAAAAATTGATACATAATAACTATATAAGTTCAATGTAATTCATTTGAGTCATTTTATAATAATTTTAGATAAATAATAATTTTATTGAACTTTTGACAGTCTTTTACAAACCTCCTAGGAGAATTTGAAAATTTAAATAAAACATAATTTTACTACTTATATGAGTGGAATTTCGAAAATCCGAGACACAAGGTTAATATCAATGTGTAAAATGTGGTTCAAAAAGATCAAAATAATTTTTTGTGAATAGTAACTTTTTACTTTTATTTACCACTGTTAAAAGTAAATAGGGTAATTAAGGGTAAAAATGATATTAATATTACCCTAAGACATGTCCTAATTATATTGGATAAGTGTAATTAGACCAAAAACAACCTGAGGAATAAAATACTACCCTTTAGGTCCACATGGATTAGATTAGGACATTTATTATAATTTTATTCAAAGAGGAGTTAAAATAGTTAAAATCAAAGGTTAATAAATCAAACATTTTTTATATAGGGTTATACATAAGATAAATTAGACTATAAATATTCATTAGAAAGATACAAATATTTCATACATAATTATATTTTATTTATAATATTTATACATTAAATAATTTAATTTAATTATGACACAATGATGATATAGTAATTACCTTATTTACGAATTATTAACATAATTGACGTTATATATATCCAAATAAATCTAGTTTTTGGATTTTTATAAAATATAATAGTTTTATAGGTTAATATGGCATGTTAGTATTTATTTAATTAACGTTTTTCTAACTAGTCATGCTGTTATGATTTTCAAAAAAAATCATGTAACAATAGTGTCAAAATTGACATAAAATAGTTTTTAAAACAAATATTATATTATTAATTGTTATTTTATTCCTAAAAATATGAGGTTAGGAAAAATGACATATATAATGTTATATATATTAATAATTAACAACTTGGGGTTAGTTTGGATTTTTATAAGTAAGTTTATTAACCATATTGTGTAAGAAAACAAGAAGACACAGTAAAAGTAAAATTATTTATCTTAGAGTTAAATATGAATGATATGGTTAAAATAGTAAACTAAACTTGTCTAAAACCTATTGGTTGAGAGCGGTTAGACCCATACACACTTGAGCTTCTTAATAAATCAATTTTGAGCTATGATAAACCAAATATGACTTTATTATAAAATACTGTTTTAAGTTTTTCAAAAGGTGCCCCTCTCCAACCCAATAAAAAGGGAACCCCTTCCATCTTCTCTTCACACCCCTTTGAGACTTGAACCTCGGACAACCCCTGCCTATTTCCCTTCTCATATTCCCTATAAACATTATAGAGGTTCTAGTCTCCTCAAAAGACCATCCCTAGTGCCTTAAGAGGTGGTTAAGAAGAGGTAATATCCTTTACCGATTTTTTCCAATTTATTTTTTCTTCTACTTATTATTATTTATTTATTTCATCATAAATTAATAACATATGTATCACTCATATACTGATATGTAATTATAAATATTAAACAAACCAATTTCATCTTCTATACATCCTATGGAAAACAAAATCACCACGCGTGCGTACGTACAGAATATCATTTCCACGCCATGGTGTAATCAGTATTTCCACCACCACCTTACATGGATTGGTATAATGGGGTAAAGAAAAACTACATATGATTATTATAACATCATACTTATTCTATGATAATATATCATTAACTACAATTACATTCAATAAATATGGGAATGATATCATCCCTCGTGAAAACGTTCAGATTACAGTCTCCTTGACACGATGAGATTCATTTTCCATGATAACAATTAAAGAATTATTGTAAAGTATATATAATAAGTAATCATGAAATATATGAAATAATAATGCTACTGGATTTATGTGTATATATATGTATGTCATATACTTAATTCCATTCAAGTCAATAAGGAAAGGAAAACAGCGTTCATGCGTACGTACGACCTACCGTCTCCATGAATGGTGTATTTAATTTCATTTATCTATCTATTATATATATATATATATATATATATACTGAATATATATGATATATAAATCCTGATTTACCTTCTGGAAGTAAGTAAATCATGATGTAATTAATAATAATATCAATAACTACAAGTCCAAAAACGTACGATAAATAAAACGATTTTACCCAAAACGCTGCATTAACATGGAATTTATAAATGAACGGGTAATATAAAGTCATCAGTGAACCATATATGATATCATAACAATGAATATGATTCTCTAATAATTAAATGACAGTATTTAAATCATTATACAGGAGGATCAAATATGTACGAAGCATATCGGACGTAAGGTAAGGGATAATTTTTCAATCTCATTTTTATCCGAGATTTCTTATTCGTAAGTATTTACTAGGTTATATTTTTCTTCCATGTCCATAAAAATGTTTTTCATAAAGTCTTCAATATTATTACATATATTTTTAAAGTCATGTTTACCCCTGTTTGACTTTTAAATTGTGTTATTGAAATAATAATTCTTTTGTTTAACATATGAAGAACTTTTTGACTTTTATGACAAAAGTACGAGGAGAATGTTTTTAACATATACGGCATGAAAGGATTTTTAGAGTTTCATAATGCCTTATTTTCATGAAGATTAATCTACAATATTTAATGAATATTTTTAATATTATCCTCTTCTTTTAAAATTTCGTGGCATTTTGTGAAAAGAAAATGAATTTGAAGAAGAAAGGATATTTTCATCCAGAATTCATTTCAAGTGTTTTATCAAAACCATTTTCCATATAAGATGGAATTAATTCATATGATCATGTTTCAAGTATAATGACTCTATGATTTACATGGTATAACTTTTCTTATGAGGACATGATATCCATTTTTTTGTATGGATTAAGTTATGATGGGATGATGTTTATGAAACCCATTTTATACTTTGGGTAATGATGAATGATTTATGTTCATGTTGTGGAACAAGTAAGAATGATTTCATTATGAAATGGGTGGTACCTATATCTCCCACCAATTTATTGGTTAAAGATTTATATCTCATGAGATAGACATGGCTGGAATGGTAAGTTGATCTGGTTCAGTGTTATAGGACTGAAACGAAGAGTGAACTCAATTCCTAAAGGGACTTTGTCCACTAAGATGGTCTTGGATGCAATGCCTTGGATACTATGTAAATAATATCAAGTTCTTAATGGTTTCCACAATTATATGTTTTTTACCATGTTATTTTATCATTATTAATGTTTCTTTATGATCTATGCCTTTCGTACTTCCATGTTTTATGTCATTCATCAATATTTTGATGTTTAAACATTATGTTAATGTTTTTTTAAGTTCAAATGTATATGAGTTGTTATATATTATCCATTCTTACCCTTACTGAGAATTTTATCTCACCCTTTAAATGTTTTCATTTCCCCATGATAAAAAGAAATGTATTCGTAAGAAAAAAGGGGATGATCATTATGGGAGATATTGAAGATGTTTCACCTCTATTAGAAGATTATGATCCGAGTATCCAAAGACACTAAACTATTACGGTCCTTCGGTGTTTT
Organism: Viscum album; assembly: GCA_963277665.1. Classification (NCBI taxonomy): domain Eukaryota; kingdom Viridiplantae; phylum Streptophyta; class Magnoliopsida; order Santalales; family Viscaceae; genus Viscum; species Viscum album. The sequence goes on along the minus strand of OY728151.1, from coordinate 56,029,875 downwards.
TTTATGTATTAAGTATTCTGCAAAAGTAATGTAATGTCCATGTATGTCAAGCTTAGGGTCTCTACAGTTGGTATCAGAGAGAGGTTTAGTTAACCTTTTGAAACTAGGATGCGAAAACTTTAGTGAAATCCCTAGAGATATTTCAAAGGTATGTCTAGGGATGTCACTAAGGTTTAGTATAACTATAGGTTACAGTCATAGAATTATGTTGACGATCATGGATAACCTAGGGTTAACCTAGGGTGTCATGGATTAAAGAATGTGTGATAAGTTAGACATCCCATAAGTGACTTTTTATGATTAGGTGGTTCCTCGTTTTTTTAACTGTTTCTTACACTATGATTTCTGGTCTTAGTCAATGGAGGGAACAAGAAGGAATTCAGTTAACATTGATTACAATGGACAAATTGGTGACTATGATCAACAAAATTGTGTAACGTCTGGATAGAAAGATATTGTGATTATGAAGAATTAGTCATCTCAATATAGGATTAACAAGGTGAAGTTTAGTTGTATTCTTAAGTCATCAAATAAGAGGAAGATGGAATTGTATGCATGTTCGCATGGTAAGGAGAATAGAGAAAGGAAGATTGAGATTTCTAAAGAAGGGAAGAAGCACCTTGAGGAATACCTCAAATGGAGGGGAATATGTTATCTATGTGGAGAAAATGATCATAGAGTGACAGATTGTTATGGAGTCTAATGTATTATCTGTGGAGAACATGGGAATTACCCAACTGAATGCCCTAACCTAAGAGGTTACTTCTAAATAAAGGAAGTAATTATTCCATGAAAATCATTGAAGAGGATGGATTGAAGTGTTTATGTATTGGTATTCAAGAATAATGTTGTTGAGATACTTTTATGGTATATTGGAATATCTATGTATTGGTCCATTATAGTTTTCCATAATAATATGGTACCGGTAACCATGAAAAGAGATTGAAATATTTTGGAAAGAAGATGATATGCACATAATGAAGGGATAAAGAGAAAATGAAATGAGCTCCTGACTGATATCATGGATTGAGTATATAAGAATTTTTTGATTTTGGTATGTTGAAATAGTTAAATTTTGACAGCATTCATGCATTCTCTAAGGTTTAATGGGTATTCATTTTTCAAGATAATACATGATGAAGGTATTGAAATGTTTGGAATGTGACCATCAAGATATATCGTATGATATATGCGGGATAAATGATGATATTCAAATGCTCGGTACATGACATTTCTAGTAATTGTTTTCTTTATACTATGAGCTTGGACATAAGTATTTTGGATAAGCCTAAATATTAGAATGGAATATGTTGGAGATAAGTTATTATTGTTTAAGGATAGAACATTTTTCGATATTATTGATGGAATTTTATAATATTATAGTTTTAGAAAAAGGAAAACTTGTAGGATGGGTCACAACCCGTCACGTCGGACAAGGCTGTGGGAATAAAACCCACAACCGAGGTGCGATAGGCCTTTATCTCCTACCACTGGCCTACATGATGTCCATGGATACTAGAAATTAGTTTTAATTTATTATGTGTCATGATATATAGGAACCACATATGATTAATCTCACTATAGATGCACTTATGTATATTTAATAAATTTTTCTAATGTTTTGTTTGAGACAGATGGAATGCCCTATCATTATATCACATGATCTACTTACACTTCACGAATGACAAATTAAACTTCATTTCTTTAAGAGATGAAGTGAATATTGTTCAAGGCGAGAACAACGGTGAGATTGTACCAAAATCAAGTATGTATTTCTTTGAATTCATAAATTCTTCAGCATTAGGTAAATGATTTTGAAAACCAAAAAATTTTTCCTAGTGCTTTTATATCCGACAAATCATATGGTACCTTAGATCATTACAAATTTATGGCTTTGTGATTATTGGATTTTTCATAGTCATATTTTCTACAACTCTCCATCTGAACATGATGGTGAGATTTCTCTTCTATATCCATATTTTCACCTATGTTCTCCTATGTGAAAACCCAGTGATTTGTTAATTTGGGTAACCGTTACATTTCATACATTAGTTCTTAAAGATAAGTTTTGGTATTCCTTTTTTACGATGTGAGTTTCTATTAAAGAAACTTTTGAGTAGTAATCCATTTATAACCCCGACGAATTTCGAGGGAAAAGTTCATTTTAAAGGGGGTAGAATGTGACACCCCGAGATTTTATGAGATATATTGGTTTTATTTTCTTTCATATCATCTGTTGTACGCTACACCAAGATTATCTTCTGCTATATGCAACACCATAATAGCTTGCAGTATACAGAACACTATTCTTGTATTGTGTTACACACAATTTCAAGTTTGTTTGATAGTAGTTATTCTACACGTCATTGAGTGTATATATATATATATAAATTCAATGAATAAATGATATATGGTTGGATTCTCTTATACACAACAAAAAAGTAGTATTGCACTACATGAAACCATAACTTGGCTTTCTTTACACGCAATCGTGACCTTCCACAATAGAGTGTGCTGTACCCAATACCGAGTTTCACTAAACAGTGATACGTTTTTAAAATATTATATAAACTAGCCATTATGAATAGTAACACCCACTTTTTAAAATTTTATAAATTTCATCTTTCTAAATGGAATTCATTTCTATCTTCAGAATATCAAAATAATCCTAGGGTGAATTTTTGGTATTTTTCTGAAAACATTCAATTTTTGATGAATAGTGAAAACACTTGGTTACTATTTAAAAACCAAATTTTTATTTAAATAATTTTTATTTTATTTAAATTTATTTTGGGATAAATTTGCTACATAATACGTATATAATTCCAATGTAATTTATTGGAGTCATTTTATAATAATTTTAGATATATAAATATTTTATTGAACTTTTGACCGCCCTTTACCGACCTCCTAGTATAATTTGAAAATTTACATAAAACTTAATATTATCGCAATTATGAGTGGAATTTCTAAAATCAGGGAGACACAGTTAATATCAAGGTGTAAAATGTGGTTCAATAAGAAAAAAATAATTTTTTTGGTGAATAGTAACTTTTTTCTTTTATT